>OY740716.1:166898574-168197248 GCA_963513945.1 Hydrotaea diabolus
AAAACACGACTAAAGTCACCGGACCTATTTTTATGCGGACCACAGCAGGAATCTCATTGCTAAAACTACAGCCTTTTAAAATGGTTTAAGTTATTCTTTCTCAGCAGAAAATTCTCTCTCCATACGACCCAGTCTAATAAAAGCCCCCCTATGTACTCGTACATGCACATCACATGTTGCATTCTCTGTCGTCTGCCTGGTCAATTGGTCGCATTGGGACTTCTGTCATTTCCTTTGAATTCGTTTCTTTATGGTGAACACAAAAATAATACTGCAAAAACGTTATTGTGCATCGTGAACGGACCGAATTAAATAAAAAAGGAAAATATATGCAAAGCAACAACTGCAAATAGCAAAGATAACCATGGACAGAAACTATTTCTGCGAATAAAGTCATACGATAAATTTCGCATGTATAAGTACAAAGGAATACTGTGGCATGTACATATGTAAATGGGAACTGACATACACTACTATATACATATATAGGTATGTGTGGCTGGGGCAAGTGCGTGTATTTACGGGCAAATAGATTTCTATATACGAGTATGTATGTTTCTATAAGTAAGAAGATTTCAGTTGTTCTTTTGTGAATTTTTGCACTGTGCCACAGTATTTTATTATTAAACTATTCTAAAACTAAGTTTTGGAAAAACTATAATTTGGACCTCTTGTTATAAGCGCTTAATGTTTAGTCTCTTTTCTAAAGAGAGGAATGGCAGGATATCTTAGGTGTCGATTTCTTTTCGATACATAATAAGAAAACATTCAAAAACCGAATAAACCCCCTGACTCTCCAACTTCATATCGTCCAATAAGTTTATTGTCGTCCATTAGTAAAGTACTGGAGAGAGTTATAAAAGGAAAACTTATAGATTTTTTAGACGAAAATAATATTTTACCACCCCAACAGTTTGGATTTCGCAGGGAGCACAATATCATACATCCTCTTGTCCGGATAAGAAATATCGTCAAGTCTAACTTTAACGAACAAAGATCCACCGGAATGGTACTACAAGACATAAGGGCGGCTTTCGACTATGTATGGCATGAGGGTTTAATATATAAATTAATTCATTTCAACTTCCCTCCGAATATGGTTAAGATAATCCAGAGCTTTTTATCTTCCCGGACTTTTAGAGTTCATACTGGTTCTAAATGTTCTAATATATTTCATGTAAATGCTGACTGTCCACAGGGCCCCTGTTTATCCCCAATACTATTAAATATACACAGCCGATATTCCAGTCATTGACAACTGTATTATGTCCATATTCGCTGACGAGTAGTAATTTATCTTCTGAAATACTATCAAACATACAGCTAGCCCTTGAGAAATTATTTGAATATTTTAGATAAAGGAAAATATCAATAAATTGCGAAAAAAAAGTCAGGCGATATATTTCACTAGAAAGCGAAAACAATGTTTTATTCCTCAGGGCAACATAATTGCTAACAATGCTGAAATCAAATGGGAAAATAATGTGAAATATCTAGGTGTAGTTCTAGATTCAAAACTTACATATAAAGATCATATATCATATATTGTACATAAATCTAACATACTAATTAGAACCCTATACCCTTTTATTAATCGTAGATCGGCATTAAACATTGGCAATAAAATGCTAATATTAAAACTAATATTTCACGCTGTTATTTTCTATGCAGCACCTGTCTGGGCTAAAAGTGCAAATTGCCACTTGCTTCAGTCTGAAAATTTTTAACTAGTTTTAAGTAGGTTAAGTTTTTATATAAAAATAATAAATTCACAAAGGTTTTTTGAAAATATTCACCTCCATTTACTATATTAATTTAAAAATTATTATTTTAAAATTACCAATTGTCATATTTAAGCAGAAAAAGAAAAAAGCCTTAAACTCTTTTCATGTACATATTTAAAATATAAACAAATCTAAAAATGCTGTGAAAACAATAAATTGAATTGAATTGTACAATAAGAAAATATGATAAGAAAGTATACTTATATATCAGTATTTGAAATGAAAGTAATATATATTTTTTTATATCTCGCTAAGTTTCCGAAAATTTTATTATGAATTTTATAGTTAAAGCGACCTATGACAAGTCGAAGAGCGAATTTACAGAAACTCATAGCTGACCTTTCAATTGTTTCAGCACATAATGCTTCTAATTCGGGAAGAAGGCCGGCAACAACGGCGAAAAAGGTATTGTGTTTCATGGATAGAGTGTCCAAAACTAAAACAAAAACCCGGCATTTCAGTTTTTATAATAAAACCCGACAGACCGTTTTTCAAAAATAGCTAAGACCCTACATGTTGGCTAACCCGGTTTCTTGCTGTCGGGGTTTTCGGTATTTTCTTGTTAAATATAAAATCAAATAGAATTCATAATATTACCTACGGAATACGTAACTAGTATTTGAGCTTGACCTAACTTTAAGGGTTCCGATCTGCTCAGAACCACCAGTTGATGCGATTGACGCTATCATCCCTCCTTCTGTCTGCTATACATCAGCTTGGTATCAAACTTCAAGCCGCAACTGTTGCACGATCGTCGTGAACTTTAGTGGAAGTAAGTTTTCGGGATTGGTCAAGATTTATCCATAGCTTCAACACATATGTTCAGCCGGTTTTATGTTTTTAGCTTTAGAAGCCATACGTTAAATCCAATCTTGATGCAATTTGGCCCACGTAAGTTTTTTGGGCCAAGGACGGGCGTTTGAATTCGGAGTAAATTGGTTTAGATTTAGATATAGCTCATACACATATTTTCAATCTTAATAAAATTTGGCAGAAATAAGTTTTAGAACAAAGGGCGGAGGCTTATAAATTTAAAAAAAATCGGTAAAAATGTATATAGCTCCTACACATATATTGAACCGATTAGTATATGTGATAGCGCATAGAGAAAGGGACGCTGATGTGGACAACATATGAGCATCGAATAAGACCGATTTCATGCCTAAAAAGTGTTCCCTCCCAGAGATATGCGCGTTTTATGAAAGTGATGGTACACCAAAGATACACGTAATAAAATATTTAAAATGGCTCTCCTGGACAAAACTGGTTTTTACCCTTAGGTCCCTTTCTATTTTGCGCATCACATATAGCGATAGATCCCGTTTTGGACCGATAAGCTCATTTTCTGATATAGTCCTTATAAACTGTCTCAAGCCCTGATATATTGTGATCATAATAAGTCTGGGATTGTAAGTAAGCGAAAGCGAAATTGTACCAGGGGAAAAATAGTTCTCCTATAAGAAATTAAAAATACCTCGAATAACAGTTTAAAATTTTGAGAATTCGCACAAAATCATAATTTTTTTTAGACAAACCTTGTCAGTTGAGATGCACTTAAAATCTCAATAAGGGCAGAACTGCCGGACGTTTTGTCTCCAGTGGCCTTTTAAAACGGCTCGTTTGGTCAAATCTAGCGAACCGTAGACAATATGTGCAAACTTGTACCCAAATCACAGCAAGTGTTGTAACGAAAACAATTATGGATTTATTTTGAAATTGTGGCACATATTTGTGAGAGACTCATAGATCGAAGGGTCACGAAAATTGTTCTTATGGTTAAAAGGAGAAACCAATTGTAAGTATGGGCATATACATAAATTAAATTAAATTATACTATAAAACCAATAAGCCCGATATATCAATAACGGTATATTTAAATAGTTAATCCATGGTGGAGGGTGTAAAAGATTCGGCATAATCGTTTGTCGAACACTTGAGCGGCATGGATATCGTTAACAAATAATAAATTATCACACGAATATAAAAAGTACAAACGTAGTTAAGTTTAGGACAACAAACAATTCATATACTCCACCGTCCTTACGCTACTAAACTGAAAAAATGGTCCGCTTTTTCGGTCCTTTCGGCCCATGCGTCCGTCCTTAATCTCATAAAATCTTTAAAATTACTCTAGATTTCGATTTGTAGCAAAATTTGTTTTAATTCAGGTATAAAATGTCCATATTGACTATTAATTGGCCGATTTGCCCATTCGGGACGTTTTTTGGACCACATGTATCAAATAGTTTAGAAACTATGCCCCTTTTTGAGATAGCTAATGCAACCCATTTAACAGAGACCAATTTAAATATTATTTGTTAATGAAATATTAAAATAGTGTTTTTCTAACCATGGTACACTAAGTCCCTTTAAGGGAAACTTTTCCTCCCTAGGCCAATTTCGCCCATTTACAAACCCAAACAGTTTATGACCATAAGACATCATCATAATTTTAGTATCTTAGTTATGTTTGCTTGTCAGCTATCGTGCTTTCAACCGACACATAGACGGACATGGCAAGATCGTCTGAGGATTTCAGGACGATAAGTAATAAAGGGTGGCCCAAAAACAATTGAAGGGTTAAAAATATTTATAACTTATTATTTTTTTTGCTTTTTTGCAGGTTATATAGATTTGTTATGGAGATACATGATGGCTACATAGGATTTACAGCAACGCATCAAAATTGTGTAATTTTATTATTCACCTGGCAAGTCTAGTATCTCAAATCAACGATGGATTCTGGCCCTGCTTGCTGTTCCTCAAAACGAGAGACTAAGTTCCTGGGTGTTGTTCTGCCAATAAAATGACGATAATATTTTATTGGCAGAACAACACCCAGGAATTACACCCCTTCAGATGAACTGGTGCGGTGCTATGGTTGATAAAGTTATCGGTCCATTTTTTCTTGAAAATGAGGAGGGTCAACCTCTAACTATAAGTATAACGGGGATCTGTATAGGACTGTGATTGAAAATTCTTGGCGTGCGCAAGTTGAGAATAATCCTAACATAAGTATGGTTCCAGCAAGAAGAAAACACTCTGAATTCAACAAGAGCCACAGCTGAAATTCTCATTTGGTCCACCTAATAATGGGTGATCAATCTAGAGGTTTTTTTTTCCAAAAAATAAAATACAAAAATTCAAATCAAGTGTGGAATCTTTATAGTTCATTCGAAAGGACATTTTATGCCTTTTATTTTTTGAATATAATTTCCTTCAAATGTTGGCCGCAACTAGGCCTTAGGGTGGACGTTCTGGGTCCATGAGTGATGACTCGTTCGAGCATTTCGACCGGTATGGCGTTAATGACATGCGTAATATTGGCTTTCAATCGTAGCTGGTTTGTCAGTATAGACTTTGGACTTTGCGTAGCCCCAAAGAAAAAAGTCTAAAGGTGTGATATTACACGATCTGGGCGGCCAACTCACCTATTCAAGACGTGAAATTAGCTGCACTTCGAAATTACCGCTCAATAGATCCAATGTTTGAGCAGCTGTATGGCAAGTGAACCCTCCTGTTTAAATCAAGATTCGTCCTGATTAAGGGCTTAAATTACAGGTAGTAAATTGTCGGCTATCATGGCACGATAGCAAGCACCATTCATGGCTACGTTTCGGCCATCATCATTTTGGAAAAAATATGGACTGAAGATTCCTCCAGCGCATAAACCGCACCAAACCGTGGTTTCTCTTGGTACAATGGCAGCTCTTGAACCTCTTCTGGTTGCTCTTTAGTCCAAATGCGAAAATTTGGTTTATAAACGTTGCCGTTGAGCCAGAAATAGGCCTCATGACTGAATTAAATATTTGTAGAAAACAGCGAAACTTCTTCTTCTCATTTCCTCAATACAGTTGCACAATTTAGTGACGTTGCTACGGTGTAAGTCTTTCCATGATGAAATTGCAAACAGTACTTAAAAGAAAAACAAAGTAAAGTTTAACACAACTCACGCGTAATCTGTTGCAAAAAAACCTATTGAAAAAACATCTCGATTGATCACCCGTAATATATACTTTATAGGGTCTTAATATTAATAGTTCGTGGTGTTGCATACGGAATGACAAACTTAGTATACCACCAACTCTTCGCCGGAGGGTATTCAAAAAACTGTTTGTATTGTACTAGATACTGGGGTGGGATGTGACAATAACTCGTATCTTTCTCGCGAATAAAGTCTACTCATACAATGATAAAGTAATTTTAAAGTTTTGTGTGTGATTAATGACGGACAAAAGGGCCCAACGATTTGTTTACGTAGGGCAGAAAAAATCTTTTATTCTGCCTTTTAAAAGGCAGAAATGATTTTTAGTTGCAAGCAGGGATAACTGCAGTTTTGGTGAACTATACTTCACCATCCTCAGACCCCAAGCAACAACCGTGATTATACCATTATCATTGACTATAAGTGCAGGCAGATTCTAAATAAGCAAGAACCAGCCGGCAGTAGAGTGTCCCACCGATCAAAGTAAACAAAATAAAAATCCATTGCACTGCTGTTTGATTTGGCATAAGTTTGCATCGGTAGACGCTGTTTTTATTGATTTTCTATAATGGACAACTACCACTACATCGTATGTATAAAATTTGTATAAAATAAAAAAATGTATAAAATTTGCTATGCTTAGTTCATAGTCGCAACCATACCGTAATCATATTATTGTTAGCATAAATCTTAAACAACAATACTTTAATAGCACCATCCATATTCATATGGTAGCAACAAACATATTTTCATTTCTAAAATTTTCAATAATACTATTGTTGCATTTCAACAATATTAATATTGTCACAATCATACTGCTGTCAAAATGAAATTCAAAAATTAAAACTATGATTGCGACGAACATTGTTTTATTGTAAAGAACATAATTTTGTTGCCGTGACAATAAATTAACAATATCATTTCTTTACGTGTACAGTTTTTCACAATTGTTATAAAAGGCCGATTACAATATATAGCTTACAAAACAAAACGCTTTAGAAAGCAGTACAAATTCCGAGAATGCCTCCAATATAAAATTGAGTTATGCAAATATTAAAACCTATATTTTGTTGTGCTGAAGAGTAAAGCTTGAAACACTGTGCACACTGCCACACTTGAGCATTCAAACGAATAGGACAAAAAAATCAGACGGACGTGCAGTAAAACAAGACATTCATGGCTAATGGCAACCAACTCTTTGTTTTTGTGTTGTTCGTATCGGTGTTCCTCCATCCATTGAATACACTTTCTGGTCTTGCTGGTCGTTGTTCCTCTTCTAGTAGCGTTTTCTAGTTGGCAGTGACACTTTATGGGTGACTCATTGGCTGCCTCTGATATAAGTACGACAGCGAGTACGTTTGCATGTGAGGGCCGGGATCAAGAGATCTGTACTCGACGATGTAGTACATGGCGGCTATTGGCCGCATTCTCGACTGCACATGCACCAGTCGAGAGTAGAATTTGCATAGTAATAAATATTTTAAAAAGCAAATGAGTCAAAAAGCTCGAACAAAGTTTTGTTCACTCAATTTGTTTTTATGTCATTTTATGGCACTGACATGTTTTCATGGTTTGGTTTCTGCTTTTGTTCTTGTTTATTTATTTTCTAGATACGAGTATCAGCCAAGTACGTCGGCACAAGTGCAGTATGAGCTCTGTCTGCATGTGATGTCTATATCAGCATGTGCTCCCTATGGGATGTCTTTGTTTCATGATTTCGTCTTGGATAAGTCAATTGTGAAGGCAGCGCAACTGTAATGACTGCAGAGGAGCAGTAGCAGCAAAAACATCAGTGCCGAGAGCAATTGAACTTTGTTTTGGTTTGATAGTTTTAAATTTTTGTTATGAACTGGTACTATTTATTATTATTTCTAGTGTAATGGCAATAAATGATATTACATTATCAAGTGGACTAACAGAAAGTTTATTGAATTTTGTTTTAATGAACCTTGTAGCAAGAATAAGCTAAACATCAAGAAAAGCTAATAAACGTGACCATAGAGGAAATACAAAAAAAAAATCGGATATTCATTTAAAAGAAAGATTAACTTTTTAAGAAAATATATACACGCAGAAAACGATTTAATTTTTCAACCGAATGATTAACATTGCATGCATCTCCATAATTTTAGCAGTACAACTGAATGTTAGTTGGTACTCTGTACAATTTAGCAATTGAAACCGAAGTGTCAGTAGAACATACGAAGTATACGTACCTCCAGAAAAGAATGTTTGTAACTTTTTGTCCTCTCTATTTTAACGAAAAAATAAAATTTTAAACAGACGCAAAAAATGCTTTTTTTATACTTGATGTACTCCAAAATATAAGGAGGGTCATGTCGATAAAAAAAAAGTGGAAAAGATGATGGTAGCTTTCTACTGATGGTAGCTTTCTACTGCCTTGAAGTCAGTCAAAAACGAACTATTTTATTTTTTAATGCCTATTTAAACTAAAAAAAATGCTATTGAAAACCCGTTGGTAGTTATGATAAAGTGTTACCAATAATTGGTTACAACAAAAAAAATCAATCCTGATGGTTGCCACAACCACCAATTGTGCCAACTATTCATTTTTATGCGTTTCATTGGTATGACCAATCTATTAGTTAAGTGTACAATACGATGATCATATTTATCATCTTGCGGTATGGCGAACCGAACGGCTCAGTGAATAAAGGCCTAACGAACTAACGCCTAAAAAAAAAATGAAATAATGCCTAAAAATTGCATCAAAAAATATATAGGAATTAGGCGGTTGTTCATTATGAAAGAATGTCTAATATTTTAGGCATTCCTTCATTAAAATTGTTAGGTGATTTTTCATAATGAAAGAAAGCCTAACAATCAGAAATGAAAAAACGCCTAATTAGATATATATTCATTTTTGATTGTTAGGCTTTCTTTCATTAATGTTAGGCGATTTTTCATTTTGCTAAAAGTGTGATTTTTATTACTATTATGCGTGAATTCATTGAAAACTAACAGTTGTATTTTAATTCCAATTGTTAGGTTTTCTTTCATTAGGTGTTAATCCATAATGAAAGAAACCCTAACAATTTAGACTTTCTTTCATTTTTAAAATTAGACTTTCCTTCATTTTTAAAGTTAGACGTTCCTTCACTTTCTTCTTAGGCGTTCTTGTTTAGGCATTCTTTCATTTTGAAAAATTAGGCGTTAGTTCGTTAGGCCTTTATTCACTGAGCCAACCGAACATCAATTACGATTATATTCATTTGGTGATTGCAACAGAAACTCTTCTTTTGCAATGCAATTTTAAAGTTACAACCGACTTTCAACTAATAGTTTTTTCTGTGTGTACAATATTTGTTTCCACTTTTATGTAACTCTTACATAAATTCAACGCAAACTATTCATTAATTAGATTGAAAAAAATTAAAAATTTTAAACTTCACTCATAAGTGTAAGCCGTTTGAAAATAATGGTTTAATCCGGAATGTGTTTCAACCCATTCCAATATCATTTCTTCCAAGTATCAGTCTTATATTCCAACTAGGTCATAAGATATTGCATTTCTATACCCTACACCACACTGTGGTACTGGGTATTATGACTTGGTGTTCCTTTTTGTTACTTTTTAAAGGAAATATTCCCCATGTTTATTATATCCATCGATTCAGAATCACTATTTGATTCCATTGAGCGCCGCCCGTCCTTCAGCTCACCTGTCCCACAATCGTTTAATTTGATGTTTAGGTCGCTAATATAAAGCGACTGCCATGAAACTTAGTAGATTGTTCATGATTGGTCCAAGGACGATACATGTTAAAAGTGATCCACATCAGTCTGCAATTTTTTATAATAAAAATATATCTCCCGCTTTCAATACCTTCAGTAGCAGAAGCCATATTGCATCCGATTCTGGCAAACTTGGGAATGTTACGAGCGATCAGTATTCCACGTTGAAAAAATTAGACCATTTTTCCCATGTTTTCGAATAGCATCCATGCGGTCCTGCCACTCTAGAATCCACAAATTGTATCCGATCGTGCTCAAATATCGTGTAAAATCAACCACTAATTATCTCTGGTGAAACTGTTCCATATTGGTCTATATGTTCGAATAGCCCTTACTCAAATTTCCCCCCTTGATTTGAGGTCCTGCCGCTTAAATTACATATGAGAAGCACAAATAGAAAGGGACCTAAGGTTTAAAACAAGTTTTGGGGCATAGGATCGGTCTCATTCGATGCTCAGATGTTGTCCACATCAAAAAAAAAGTGAAAAGTTGATGAAAAGTTTTGTTCAGGAGAGCCATTTTAGATATTAGGTCCCTTTCTATTTGCGCTTAGAATCGTCGACTTCACTTTTATAAAACGCGCATATCTCTGGGAGCGAACACTTTTGGGTCATGGGTTCGGTCCACATCAAAAAAAGAAAAAAAATGAAAATTGATTTTTTTACCCTTAGGTCCCTTTCTCTATGCGCTGTCACATATGAACGAGCTCAAATTTCGAATGACATGCTACTAGAGAACATTTATTAAATTTGATAAAACTGGACCTTAGGGTTTTCCACGTCGTAAATGTCACCGACTTTAGGAGTAAGAAAATTATCGCTAAGTCATGTAAAAACTTCTCAATAAAATGCATTACGCGTTCGGAGCCGGCGTTAAACAGTGGGTCTCAGTTAGTGAGAATAAGAATTGAATCGTGATCAGCTCACTGAATTGAGAAAAATTTCCCCTTATTCATTAATAGGATGTTGTGGAACTTAAGTAAGTAAAGAAGGTTCCACATTTTTATTTAGCGCCCATATTTGGGAACGCTCCCATTTGAGCCCTTTCGCTCTAGAAGTAGTAAATTGTAACCGATCTTGCTTAAATTGAGCATAGCCCATTGAACGATACCTGTTAGTACGTCTGATGATATTGGACTACATCTATCCATATTATCAAATAGCCTACAGAGGTCCCTCCAGAGTTACAGTTCTGCCACTCTAGAAGTCAAAAATTAACTCCGATGTACTTTTTGAGCGACTCATTTCCAATCCAACTGCAGCTCTTCTATATTTCTCTATCTTCTGATATATTCCCAATACAAATGATGTTTTTGATTTAATGTCCGTTGCTTACTCAAAGTCTAGACAGGGCTGCATAAATTTCGGAAAAACTTGTGGAGTAATGTATCTCAATTTTGGGCCTGCCCGCCTTGAGTATCTTTTTACTTGTTTAAGACTTATATTCTCCTATCGGTAGAGAGCGTTCTTTTCCCACGGGAGAAAGCAGAGCGCTGCTGAAATCTATTTTAATTGGATGTGAGGCTTTAAATTATATACCCTTAATACGAGGGTTGCTATATATATTTCTGGCCTTGGAAACACTAAGTGTTGATTGGCGCCATCTGACATTTCCATTGGAAAGTTTTAGATTTTTTAGCATAAACGTACTGAGAACGTTTTGACGCACGACCATCGTTTGTGTTGTTTACAGTGACTTGAAAAAACAATTTGGCAAACAAATGGAATTAATTCTTGAACATTTTGGTGCGATCACTTTTCACAACTTTCGACGTGGATTATCACGACAAGATTGCATCGATGAACTTAAATCTTTGTATGGCGATGAAACACCATCCTATAGCACTGTGAAAAACTGGTTTAATAAATTCAATCGTGGCCAACGCTCGCTCAAAGACGAAGGTCGTCCAAAAACGGCAGTTGTGCCAGAGAACATTGATGCCGTGCGTGAAGTGATAATGCAAGATAGAGGCATCCTTGGGCGTTTCTTCCACCAGCATACTTGCGATATTACTTGAACACCTGGCCGTAAAAAAGTTTTGTTCTTGATGGATCCCGCACAATTTGACAATCGCTCAAAAAAAGGCTCGTGTCGATTGGTGCAAAGAAATTCTAAAAAAAATACGATCGCGGTGCTTCGAATGACGTTTATAAGATCGTCACAGGTGACGAATCTTGAATCTATGCGCATGAGTCTGAAACAAAACAGCAATAAACCGTGTGGGTCTTGGAAGACGAGCCAAATTCAACGAAAGTTGTTCGTGGAAGTATCACTGCGAAGCAAATGGTCGCCTGTTTCTTCGGCAAAACTGGTCATGAGGCGACTGTTCCGCTTGAGCAACGTAGGATGGTCAATTCTGATTGGTACACCACAATTTTTTTGAATGAAGACTTTGGAGAAATTCGAAAAACGAACAAGAGAAGAGAAATCATTGTTCAACATGGCAATGCGAGCTCTCGCACATCGGCTCGAACCAGCGCCTTTTTGACCGGCCAACACGTCGAATTGATGGGTTATCCGCCGTACTGCCCTGACTTGGCACCCAATGACTTTATTTTATTCCCGCACATCAAGAAAAAAATGCGTGGTCAACGATTTTTCTTGCCAGAAGATGCTGCTATACGTTCAAAAACCATGTTTTCGAAATGTCTCAATCGGAGTGGAAAAAGTGCTTCTACAATTGGTTTGAGCACATGCAACAGTATATAAATCATGCTGGAGAATACTTTGAAAACCAATCAAACCATTTTTGATGATAAATATTAGCATTTTCATTATTAGGCCAGAAATATATATTGCAGCCCGTATATAAAATACAAATGAAAAATTGTTCTCATTTTTTTCCGTGCATCTCAGATAAATCCGTTGACAAAGTTGAGATAAAATTCCAATCAAGATGTTTATTACTGGTCCTCTGAATCAAACAAAGCTATTTCACGAAGTTCATATTAATTTCTTAAAATCATTGCCATCAAACCGAAATAGTTGAGTTTTAATCACTTACACTCCAAAGAAACTACGTGCGTTGCAACACCATGTGAAACGAAAATGGTCACACTAAAACCAACACGCCGTACCTCGAAAGTGTCTATGGGGACCGATATCTGAAAGCACGAAACGAGCTCGTGGTACAGGAAATATCTTTCGAGAGATGTCTACAAGTGATAACATGCACTTCCATCGACCATTCCCGTTTCGAAACTTATAAAATATCCAAACTAAAAGTGCTTTTTCAACTGAAGTGTAGAGGAAAATATAAAAAAGTGGAAAAGAAATGAACGAACTACAAACGACAGCAACAAGAACAAGAAAACCAGCAGAAGATGGAAAAATGGATTTTGTGCAAAATGGTTTTTTGTCATGAATGAAGTTCTACTTCTGGGCGAATAGCGAATCCATTCATGGCTGACTACTGCGATGTAAGGTTGGAAGTTTGGTAGGATGACAGACGGGATGGATGGATAGACGAATTGATATATACCAACGCTCATGCTTTCGTAAGACTGTTTATGAAGCGAAACGTTAAGCAGAAAGTACGGAAAGTACTCAGTCAGCATGCAAGGAGAAAATACACGCACGGAACAACTCCAGATACAACTTAAGTATGTATGCCAGCGCTATAAGATTGGCAAGGTAATGTTGCAGAACAAAACAGGAGGAAGTCGATCTAAAAGGGTGTATGGGGAGTGATATAAGACGTAATACCAAGAAAACCTTGTGCACAGAAATGGCAAAGGTTGTCACAACGAGTGTAATTGTCATTCGTTGGGGAAAGCTCGCAGAATATTTTAATACATGTAAACTAACCAAGAAAGAACAAATACACAAAAATTTTTGAAAGGTGTCTACAAAACCAGGAAAGTCTTGGTATAAATCTACCTCAGTTTAAAACTGCGATTAATAATGTGATGCTTTCAGCGATGTTCGAAAAAAGCTTAACACAACTGTCATTTGTGAACCCTATGAAGGCGAAGCTGTGTACTATAGTTTAACGAACAATCAGCCTGGATCTTTGCAAGTAGACTGCAACACTACCGCTGTTGTAAATGACAAAGACATCTGGATTGATGACTTTAAATTCAAGCATACAACAGAGGTCAGGTAACTTTGATTTTATCAATTAAACCTCGTACTAAGCTTGTAAAATTGGTTCTTCCGTTAGCATCATTGCACCATGCCTAGTTTAATCAAAATCGCTCTAAGATCTTCAACTTTGTATAAAGTTACGTCGCCAGCTGGTTCTGAGCATAGTTAGTGGCTTTAAATTTGACCAATTTGTTATGCTATTATACTTAGTATGGACATAAATACTGTTACAACATCGAACACACCCATTTCAATAGTAGAACCGTTAATGTCAGATGGGTTTTGAAAGCTAACCTCAATAGCGTTAGTTTGTAACGGGATTTTAATTTGTTTCAACGTTCATCATGGAGTGGTCAGATTGAGAACCGTATCGCTGTTATAGCGCTTTTCAAGTGTGAAATGAAAAAAAACGTTATTTTCAAAACGCTTCGGCCACTAGGGATTAGCCGCATGTTCGTCTACCGATGCATAAAACTGTTTGAGGAGACTGGAGATGTAAAAGACCGCCACCGGTCGGGCCGCCCCCGCTCTGTTCGAACACCGCATGTTATCAAAGCCGTTAACTCAAGAATTCACAGAAATCCGCACCGAAAACAGAAAATCATGGCCCGTGAGATGAATATCACGCAAAAGTCCATGAGGCGAATCATTAAAAAAGACTTGGGAATTGGGGCTTTGAAACGACGTACCGGACATTTATTGACTGCAGCTTTAAACAAAAATAGGATTAAAAAATGCAAACGTCTTTTGGTGAAGCACACTGATAATTTGCACAGAAAAATTTTGTTCACCGATGAAAAATGTTTTACCGTTCAGGAAAAATTTAACTAGCAAAATGCTAGGGTCACTGACCTGCGCTTCTGCGAACAAGGAGAACAAAAATTGGCCCAAGTTTACCAAGAAACCGTTTTGGAAGCTGTTGTGAAGCCTCTTAACAATTCCCTGTTCCAAAACCAGCCATGGACTTTCCAGCAGGATTCTGCGCTGGCCCATAAGGCTAAAACGTCCCAGGCCTGGCTTCGAAACAATTTGCCAGCGTACATTTCCTTTTAAAGAATGGCCCTCAGGCAGTCTAGATTTGAACCCATTGGATTACAAATTGTGCACGGTTTTAGAGGACAAGGTTTGTCACAAAAGATACCCCAACATTGGATCTCTTAAGACTGCTTTGGTTCGAACTGTGGCTAATTTTCCAATGGGCGAGGTTCGTGCTATTGACGATTGGTCAGTGCGACTTAGGGCGTGTGTAAAGGCAAAAGGCGGACATTTCAAATAAATAGATTCTTTTTGGATACAATATACAACGAGTGTAACAGTATTTATGTCCTTACTAAGTACATGCAGAGAAAATATATGAATATGACATCCGACATGCGACATCTTATTTTACGAAACTCTGAACAAAAACTCTCAAGCATACGAGGGTTGCTATTTATACTTCGGGTCCTGTCAATACTAGTGTTCCCAGATGCAAACTGGAACTTCCATTGAAAACTTTGACATTTTTTTAGCATAACTTCATTCAGACAAGAGTGTTCAAATCTACTTTTTTCAACTTTTGGCGATGAAGCATGATCAAAAACCACTGTTAATCGCTGGTACCAAGAGTTCAGTCTCGTACGCCCATCGCTCCAGGATGAGTTTCGTGAAAGACGTCCAACTTCGGTCACTTTGGCAGAAACCATCAATGCTGTGCGTAAACTGATTAAGCAGTTATCCCACATAATTTAATGAATGCTCAAAAAAAGGCTCGTATGGATTTCTGCAAAAAGATTTTGCGGTAGCTCAAAGGCAGTGTATAACATTGTTACAGGTGACGAATCCGAACCCGAAACAAACAGCAATCGACCGTATGGGTCTCTCAAGACGAGTCAAATCCAACAAAAGTTGTTCGTGGAAGAAGTACATCAAAGCAAATGATTTCGTTTTTTTTCGGTATAACCGGCCATGTTGCCACAGTGGCTTTAGTGGAACGTAGGATGGTCAATTCTGAGTGGTAACCATTAGTTGGTCAACAGTGTTCGAAGGAAAGATAATAGGAGAAGACGGATCATTTTGCATAACGACAATGCGAGCCCTCACACATCAGCTGAAACGATGAGCTATTTGACCACTCAAGATGTCGAGTTGATGGGCCATCCACCGTACAGCCCTGCAATGGCACCCAATAACTTCTTCTTATTCCCTAGCACCAAGAAAAAATTCGTAGTCAACGTTTTTCAGCGCCCGAAGCAGCTGTTGAAGCGTTTAAAAATCATGTTTTGGAGGTGTGTCAATCGTAGTGGAAAAAGTGCTACGAAAATTGGTTTGTGTGCATGAAAAGGTGTATTGATCTTAAAGGAGAATATTTTGAAAAACAATTAAACCATTTCCAATACAATTCCAAAAACAAACCATTCCAAAAACAATTAAACCATTTCCAAAGATAAATTATTGTGTTTTTATTGCCGGACCCGAAATATAAATAGCAACCCTTGTTAATGCGTATAAACTAGCTACGATTCAGCCAAAATTACGAGTATCATTTTCACCATACTGGTCGAAATGCTTGAACGAGTCATACAAATTTGACCCTCAGAAAGAAAACCCTGAGGCTTAGTTGCAGCCAACATTTGGAAAAAAATTAAATTCAAAATTATTGGCATAAAATGTCCTTTCGAATGAACAATAAAGATTCCTCGTTTTTTAAAAAATATTTCTAGATTGATCACCTTATATCTGGTTACGGCAACCATAGCATTGTTTCTTGTATTTTATTTTGACAATAATATGAGTGCGGCAATCTAAATATTTGTTAAATGTAATAAAAGTATTATTACCATATTTAAAAATGAAAATATGGTTGTAGCAACAATAAAAATATGCGACAAGGGTATTGCAATATGGGTTTTATGCTGCAATATAATCATTACAGCAATACTACCGTACGATTATACTTTTTTGAAATCTTAAAAAAAATCAAGAAACAATTTTAGGTTTTCGATAGGGAGTGTCAGTTTCAAACTGTTGCAAATGTTACACCTCTTTCAAGGAGAGTAAGATACTTTTGCACGTCACGGACTTTTGGGTTTTCATTCGTATTTCGTAAACTGCGTTTGTCAACCAACCAATATGCAATTGCTGGCGGCAATAGGAAATAACCCCCGATGTTAACATCAGACATTGACTGATCGTTTGACCAGCAACTGTTTTAAACAAATTTCATTAAACTTTGCAGGTCTGAACAAACACTTCGGTTAAATATTGTAACTCTGGAAAACGTTGACGACCAAAAACAAATTCCGAACGGTTGCTCAGCAATTCCGACGCATTGTCAAAGCACACTGCACCCTAAGAATCCAGATCTGAAAGTCTGGATACTTTGCGCGCAATGTTCAGGAAGAACTATTTAAGTTTAAAACTTTTGTCTAACAAAACTAGCACCCTTTGGGTAAACTACTCCCAGAAACTACTTTAACATATAGATATATACATACATACCAACATATTTATATACATCCCGATATGATGAACAAATGCACAAGGGTATGATGAGCAGAAATCCTTGGTGACATTTCTAATATTACTAAACTAAAAACAAAACAACAAAAAAAGAATACCAATCGACAATACACACAATATAGCAGAAGCACGATGGATTGGGTGACATGGGATGGGCATGGGAACCCAGGGAAAAGGAAAACTTTTACCAAACATACTCTTTGTCATTGGGTAGATGGCTGGAGGAATAGTACGGGTATATCCGTGCAGAAAAGGAATTCAATTTAGTTTTAAGCAAAACGAAATGAAAGCTTTTAACTGAATTACTTTAAAAATGAACTAACGAACGAATGGACGAAAAGTTAGATTACACTTGCAAAACTACGTACGAAATTTATGTGTTCTAACATTATGACTAGAGGGAAAGAATTGAACACAAAAATGCAGTACTCTGTGACAAATCTAAAGGCATTAAACACCAACTGAATGGCAGGTGTCTTTGGAGATTACGCTTGCCAAACACTGTGCAAACATCCAACCAATCAACCAACAGCTACAACAAAAGGAATCATTTCAATCAATGATGCAATCAGCAAAATGCAAAAAATCAAACGTTGGAATGTTAAGTGCCCTAAAGAGATTCAATCAATCGATGTTCTTATGCTGAAATTTTAATCAGGTTTTCTGGTTTTTACCTCTTTTTTCTTTCTTCACTTAGTTTTGCTCTGTGACCAATAATCATGAAAATTGCTATGCTGAGACCGCACCACTCCCATCGTTAGCACAATTCTCCATAGTGGTTGTTGTTAAATATATCTACTGGTGGCGTTTAAGTGTAAAAAGGTGATAAAAAGTGTAGAACTATTATACTAGTAGCGGGTGATCCATTTATAGGTATTTTTTTTCACAGATTAAGCGTGAGTTGTGTTAAACTTTATTTTTTTCGTTTTTGTATTGTTTGCAATTTCATGATAGAAAGACTTACACCACAACAACATCTCCACATTGTGCAACTGTGTTATGGTAATGAGCGTTCGGTGTGAACTGTTTTTTATGCGCATAGACCTTTTCATGGTCAACATAATGGGCCAACTGAACGAACTATTCGGATTACCATCGCCAACATTGAAATCCAATTTTAACTAATAGACCACATCCATGAAAGCTTTTAACTGAAATACTTTAAAGATGAACTAACGAACAAATGAACGAAAAGTTAGACTACACCCGAGGAAAAGAATTGAACGCAAAAATATTGAAAACATACCGGCAGTAGCTGAGAGTGTACGTAAAAACCCCTAGGAATCGATTCGGCACCGTTCGCAACAACTTGGCTTGCCGTATGGAACAACTTAAAGCATTTTCCGGAAGGATCTTGGTTTAAAGGCGTACAAAATACAGCCCGTGCAGGAATCAAAGCCTAACGATGTTTCTTCAAAAGCTCGAAGAAGATCCGCTCTTTTCGACCAAAATTTTTTTCAATGATGAAGTCCATTTCTAGCTCGACGGCAACGTCAATAAACGAAATTGCAGCATTTGGGCTGAAGAGCTACCAGAAGAGATTCAAAAGGTGATATAATACCCTACGGTTTGTTGCGGTTTATGCGCAGGTGGAATCATCGGTTTCAATTTTTTTTTAAATGGGATGAACCATGGGTTTTGTTCTCTATCGCGCCATGATATCAGATTCTTTACTATCAGAAAATGAAGCCCGTAATCCTGATGACATTTGGTGTCATCAGAACGGTGCCAATTGCTATATAGCAGCTCAAACAATGGACCTATTGAGAGGTCATTTCAAAGAGCAGCTAATTTCACGTTTTGGATCGGTGAGTTGGCCACCTAGATCGTATTATACTCGTAACACACCTTTAGACTTCCAAAACTTGAGTCGTAGCTGGTTTATCAGCATGGACTGGACTTTACATAGCCCCAAATCCATGCTGATAAATCAGCTACGACTCAAGTTTTGGAAGCCTATATTCCGCGTGTCATTAACGCCATACCGGTCGAAATGCTCGAACGAGTCATCCAATATTCTACCCTCAGAATATACTCGTACACCCTGAAGCGTAGTTGCAGCCAACATTTGAAGGAAACTATATTCAAAAAATAAGTGGTATAAAATTTTCTTCCGAATGAACAATAAAGATTCTACACTTGATCTGAATTATTGTATTCCTTTTTTATTTTGATGATCACCCGATAATACAAATTTAAAGTATGTTTATCTGCACATAAGGTCGGTATTCTATCATAAGTTACATAATTATAATTGAACTGGGTTAAGAATAATTTCGATGTGATTACGAAATAATTTAATAATTTTTCACAATGCAAAGTTAATAATATGAATAAATTGTCTTAGGTGTATAAGGTTCTGGAGTACATAAAATTATGTTCATCTCGCCATTATTTTGCATACATGTGCCGAAACGTCTGGCAATTATGGCTGTTTTTGAGGTCTTAATTGCGATTTACAAACAGTCCCCAGTTATAATATTGTTCGCCCGCAAATTGTATGATTTTTTCAACAAATATCGGGAACAAATAAAAGTAGTTGAAACTCCTCATTCTAAGATACAACGCTTCGAATCATTTCCTCAAAATCAGTTCATTTAAAGGAATCGTTACGAAAATAAATGGTTAGACATATTATTGGTAAATTGGAATTTAAAACCTAGCCACACCCCTTTGTGAAACTTTTACGCAGATAGTCCACTTTGCTACCTTGAAATTTTCTCGAGCAATGTCCCAGAGCAGCTTTAAAACTAATTCGTCTACAAGTAAGAGTACTGGTATTTAAGTCGGCTGAACTGACTAAAGCTTGCTCACTTGTCGGTTTGCTTCAGTTCTCATTGAGGCATAATCCTAGCCTACACATACGTTATGTTAGGTATGTCTTAGGTAGCCTCAAGGCTTCTTTATAAATGTTTTAGGTTAATTCTATTAATTAATAAGAATATCTCAGTTAAAACTTACCCAACAAATTCTGAGCTGACATATTTCAGCCTTCATCGAAGTCCAAATAGTATACCGAGTAAGTGTCCATTTGTGCTGCAAAAGAAATACAAAAATTTGTTAACGATAATTTAGACTATTTTAGGAAAGTTTGTTATGCTTAAAATTTCTCTAAAACCTCAAAAATGATAAACGAATGAATCGAATAACTATTATATGAAACGTTGTTAGTAATTATGTTAGACTTGAACAGTTTTTGTTCTGTTTTTCTATACGAAAAGGAGGTTAATTACAGAGAATAAAAAAATGAATTTATACTCGTATACTCATTATGCGTCTTAAAACAGGCAAAAAATAATTTGACTAATTTTCCTATGGACACAACCAGAACAGGCATTTTTTGCTAAAAAATGATTTAAACATTTGGTTTCCATTGGCTATTTGCTATACAGTCTTATTTATTATACTACGATTTTTAGCCTAGTATTTACCTCAAACAAAATTTTCACTTGGAGATTTATCTCTTCACGGAAAAATAATATTAAGTCATTTTGTATTTACAATCCACATAAAGATTAGTGAAATGCATTGGCTATGGGGCCTAAATATTTATACGTACCTTCAATTTGTTTTTGCTCAAAAGCGCTCTTAATAATCCTAAAATTTTTTTGTATTTGTTGTTGCTTTTTTTTGGAGTTGAAAAATTTAAAATATGAAATATGCCAAAATATGAATTTTTAGGCTTTAGTAAAAATCTTTCTGTTCTTAAACGGATTGATCAATTTGTACGAAAGTTCGGTCATATGAAAGAGAACACTACGATTTATATAAATATATAAAAATTTTTATTTTTTGTTGAAAGTGAATAGTTGACCTTTAGTGTTGTTATTTTATAAATTATTTTTCGGCTTGAGGTCATTTATTTAAACTCGTTGTTCTATGTGTTGTTTAATTTTTATTTATGCCAATATTTCGATTGACTTCGTCAATCATCTTCAGGGGTTGTCAATTAACAAAACAAGGTCGTCCGTCTGATTATCGCTGTCAACTGTAATATTGTTTTTTAAAAAATTTTATATTTTTTTTCTTGAAATTTAATTTTTTTTTTAAATGTTCATAGTCTCCAATTTTTTTTTATCATTTCTCCAAAGTTGAGCATAAAGTCTAACAAATTCAAACAGTTAATAGATTTTTAGGACCACCATATTTTTTTTGAATATATATATAATAATTTTTTAAAAATTTAAATTTTATTAAGTATTCGTAGTTGCCGATTTTATGCTGCCCCCAAAGCACACTTACAAACCGCGCAGTAACCTTCATTAATTAAAACTTTCGTAAATATGTGCATTGGGTACCGATTTACTCCAGTGTTTTTTCCAGCAATTAAGGCGATGCCAAAAATCCAATTACTATTTGGAGTAGATATATTTATGTTCAAATAAAAAAAACTAAATTTTTAAAAAATAAAATATACAATTTTTAAAAAAACTAAAATTTGATAACATAACATAAACCGTAGTGTTCTCTATCATATGAATTTTGTACAAATTGGTCAATTCGTTCCAGAACAGCAAGATTTGTAGCAAAGCCCAGAATTGCATATTATGGTTATTTTAAATTTTTAACTCCAGACCCAAAAACAACCAAGAAAAATATTTATAAAACCCAATAATAAATAAAAAAATAGATATGCTTTAAATATTCTGACCCTGTGGCTGCAAGGTAGATTGGTTTTGTATATATATATATTGTATATAGATCGGTCAATTTGTTCCAGAATAGCAAGATTAAGATTTAGCAAAGCCCAGAAATGATTTTTTTGCATTTTTAATTTTAAACTCCACACCCAAAAAACCAAGAAAGAGAAGTATAGCAGCCATATACGATAATAAATATAAAATGTTATGTACGAGTATGTATCAAATATTTTGATACTATAGTTGCACGGCAGCTGTTTCAAAAACCGCCAGCTTTCGTTTTTTCTTCAGCTGTCTTTCAAACTAATTTTTATTACAAAGCCCAAATTTTCTATTTCAAACTTATTTTGATACAAAACTCATCAAACATTTTTATAAAAAAAATTACTAGCACCCATTTTTCGAAAAGAAAAGAAAATCCATTTGCATTCTTCCACAGTTGTTTATAGTTTGCCGAACAACAACCCCTGAAGATCTAGAAATGTTCGCTATCTCAAAGAATATATTTCGTGTCGGCTTTATTCAAAGCATGTGCCACAAAGACAAAACACCTGAAAACGTTTAAACACAATATGTGAAATCCAATAGATTTCGATTTTCTATTCGAAAACATCAAAGAGCCATAACTCAATTTTACACTTACCACACACATAGAGAAGTTAACAATTGAATATATTAATAAATTCACGTTTATTTTGTTGTTTTATTTTCTTTACAGTGTGAATACCGACTGATCTCAAGTGCACAACGGAAATAATTTTCGAAAAGTAAAAATGACGATTGGATAGAAGAACCAGGGAGTGCATGAATGGCTGACTGATTGAATTTGATTGCAACTGTTATGAATATGAAATAAATAAATGACATTGTTTAGTTTAATATACGAGGTTGGAGATGCAAGTATTCTGTATTGACTTCAATTAACCGGCAGTGTTCATGAAGCAATTAAAACAAGCTTTACAAGGATTATCCACCTATTTTCTACGAATCGGTAGTTATCGGTTTCATCTGCAATGTACGAATCTGTAGTTATGGTTAATCACTAGCGTTGTAATGGCCTATAACTAAGTTTTCATTTAAAAGTGATTATATATATTCTTTTTTAGTAATGAGACCGAAAGAAAGTGGAGGCTCTTCTGAAGACATTAGGCGTATGTTAAAGTTTGCTTCGGATGTACCGATACACGAAGAAACAAGTAAGTAAGTGCTATAGTCGGGCGTGGCCGACTCTATGATACCCGCACCACTATAAATGTGATTAAGTCTCCTGTTAATCGAAAGCACTCGTCGCTATTTCTATCTGTATCTATCACGCAAGCACTAAGCCTTTATACCCCATACCACTATGTGGTGAGGGTATAACAATTATAGTTGGTCCACATTTTCATACCTTGTTTTCGGACCCTGTGCCCTCCCACGGACGAGATAAATCATTTGGCTTGACATATTTAAAGTCCTGAGGCAATTCCCTGTCATTTGAGGGGTCACACTAAAATCCGGGTAAACCGAAACTTTTGAACCCTCCTAATGGACCCTGGGGCCCAAACAGGTCGAATTTTTTTCTGTATTTAAAACTGTAAGATAATTTCCTTTCGTTTAAGGGGTCACACTTATATTTAAAATCATGGGTCCATTTTTTGGGTTCTGAAGGCCCCGTAGGTCCGAGAGGCGGGTCCTATTACTATTACTATTTTTTTTACATTTTGTGGTCAGTTCTACATCGAATGGCATATTTTTTTAATTTGTTGACCAATACACGCGACATCAACTGGATTTGGACCAAATCCGGGAGTTCCTTTGTATGGGGGGTCTATCAAAAAGTGCTCCGATTTGGACCAAATTCAATAACGTCCGTCCTTGTCCCAATATATTACCACATGCCAAGTTTCATCAAGATCGGTGCATAAATGCGACCTGTATTTTGATTACAAGAATAGATGGACATCTTTACATCCAGCCAGCCAGCCAGGCAGCCAGCCAGCCAGCCAGCCGCCCAGCCACCCAGACAGACATGGCTAGATCGACTCAAAATGTAATTCTGAGCAACTTTCTCTCTGGCCCCGGTATTCTAACTCGATTCCTTCGATGTGTTACAAACGCAAGCACTAAGCCATTATACCCCATACCACTATGTGGTGCGGGTATAAAAAAGTATGGTTAGGGTTACAATATTTGAAGAGCATCATACTGTTGTTGTTTATATGGTTGTGGCGCAACAATATTATGATTATCACAACAATAGTATTGTTCACACACAACCAATCTATAATCCCCACAACAAAAGAATTATTCACACACAACCATACGATGATCACCACAACCATATTAGTATACACACTCAACCATACTATGATCTCCACAACCATGTTATGATACTCATTACAATAGTATGTTTAACATACAACCATAGTTATTATATTATTGTTAACATAAAACTCAAAACACAATATTTTTATTGCACCAACCATATTTAAGTTGTTGCTACAACAATATTTTCATTTTTTAATTTGGCAACATGATGAAGCATTTATACTCTCCATCATGAATTGAGTTCTATTATTGTGGAGTATGGTTGCTGGTATTGGGTCCATGTTAGAGTGGACCTAATATTTGTCAGATTCAGATTTGTGAGAATATTTCATTATGCATAGCGCCTGTTGATCCAGACTCGAAATTAAAACAAACCTTAAAAGCATATTCAGATAGGAGAGAAAATTTCAATGCCTCTTAGAACTCATATGTACTTGAGCGGAAGGACCTATTAATCGGTATCCATGAGATCTTAGACCCTTACGTTAAGGATTTAAATTTAGGCGAATGGTAAAATGAATCTGATTTTTGTATATGGGCATAGTTCTTCCAATTTGGTGCATTTCGATACCAAACGACATATGTAGTAAGTTATAAGACGGACATGGCTATATCGTCTTAAAGTATAACTTCGATGACTACTTATAACGGATATGAAAAAGTTACATACATACAAGTATGCACTCCATCATGTGGTGAAGAGTTAGACAAATGATACCAAAGCTTCGAAATTCGCACCAATCTGTCACTAAAAATAGAAAATATGGACTTATGGATACTTAAATTAAAGCAACTGTTGCTACGTACCCTACAGAGTATATTTTTCAGTGTTGACTTCGATTAAAGATGTACGCAAGGACCCGAAAACGAACCACTTTCGCGCTTTAGGGGTCCGATCTGCACGCATGACTGCAGTAACCACGTTTTTGTTAGCACAAACACACAAAAAAACAATAATTTTGTCGCACCAACAATATTTATATTGTTGCTATAACCATGTTTTCATTTTTAAATTTGGCAATAATACTATTGTTACATTTCAACAATATTAATATTGCGGCAATCATACTATACTGCAATACTATGATTGCGACGAATATACTTTTATTGCGGAGAACATATTATTATTGCCGGGACCATATAGTAACCATATTTTTTCTCTGCGTGTGGCTAAACTCGATGACGTTTAAACATGTACTTAATCATATATTCCTCATGAAACACCTTATAACATGTTTGTGTTCAGTCAGAACTACAGTTCGTCTATTAAATTAATGCGCAATCAATAACTCTCAATTTTACGAGCTGATGACTTAGTGTGTTAATAAGTTAAATAAAAAAATATTAAAAAACGGTTAATAATTTAATTTTTAAATATTTTTCATTTAGGTGATTAATACTTTAAGCTTTTATAGTCACCAAAACCGATTTTGAACCTCTTAGAACCCTCGCTCACTAAATGTAATATTTACCGCCCCTTGCTCCTTTCAAAAAGAAAAAGTTGCAGCATTTTTGTAATCTCTATACTTTCCAAACCACCCTCGAATCAACTGCTATCTTTCTACTCATATCTCAGTGTGCAACAATGTTGCCTTTATCAAGTTATAAATTAAGCGCTGTAATGGGTAAATTGTCAAAAGGAGGCGTAACGTGTATCTTGATCTGAGCAATAACAACAGCTCGGCCATAAAAACTTACAACAAATGCAGTGTGCATTTAATTAAATATACATAGTAACGGCAACAACAAAAGCGACAATGATTTATAAGAAACTAAAGACAAAACAAACAAAAAAGAAAGGAAAAGCAAAACAACATTGAGAACCTGTTGATTGTTTCATTCATTTCTATAGAAATTCCTACTCGCTTGTTAAAGCATTTAAAATATAAACATCTGAATATATTTATAAATATGTATATGACACACACATGCATATGCATAAACACATGTGTGTGAGAAGATTTGTAGACATATTTAGTTAAAGATAAATGATGACAACCTTCGTTTATATGAATACGTTTTTTTGGCCAAATAAACCTTAAGTCGTAAATCTTTATATTATTTTCGATTTTTTTCCGACTTTATTTATGCCTTATTTAGTGGCTGCAGAAAGAAGAGGCCAAATTGTCAATTTTTATGGGTTTCTTCCTTAAAAATCGGAAATCATAAATCTAGGTACTTTCCGCACTCAATAGTCATGACGTATGGTCTAGACGTTTAGTCTGGCGTAGAAAAGTGAATAAAAAAAGAAGAAACAACAATTTTTTCCGAAATGTTCTCCGGTAAACCCTTTAAAATTTTACTACACCTTATTTGAATTAGACCCCGTTTTTATGATTTTTTATGCTATTTGTTTTCTTAAGCCAAGTATGTTATTGATTCTTTTATTGGATTGTTCGGTAATAAAACAATTAACAAACGCTTTGGTATAGACGGCCGTTTGTTGGTTTATCTGCCTGCATTCGGGCCTCCGTTTATGGGAGGTGTTGGCTACACTATATTTTACACACACATGTACACACAGAGTCATTTAAATTATTGTTATATGACACCTATAAAGGCCAGAATGTTTAACCCATAAACATGGCCATTTGCGGTGGTAACAACATATGATTTACAGGTGCGAATTGATGTGATGGATGATTGTTGTGTTAGCCATAGCATGAAATTTAATTACCGTCTCCTCCGCTCCGCCGTGATGGCAGTTAGTGTTAATGACGACTAAAGTGTTGCCAATTAAATTTTTGATTGTTTGCCCCTAAAGAGATGTTACTGTGGTTAACTATAAATGTAATTAGTAAATGATGAATTGGGGTTAGGATGGGGCAGTCTATTTTTTCCTAAAAAAAAATATAATTGCTAATTAAAAAAGTACTTTAGTTTTTTTAAATGTTTCGGAATGTTTGAAGATTAATGATCACTTGCATTACATTTGTTATAATTTTTTAGACACTTTATTCGGAAATAAGAAGAATCACCTGTTATTCGATAATCATAACAAGTAAGAGAGATTTAATAGGTTCAGTCGATGTTTATATACTCTCACCCATAAATGGGCCATTTGAATGGGAGACACTAAAAAAGGGTGGAAAATTGTCATCCTCGATTGAATATACCAATTAAATTTTTAACCGCTCATTTTCAACCCAATAACAGAAGAGTACTGGAGATATAAGTGAGGTCAGGTCGGTGTTTTTAATATTTGGAGAAAAGTCATCTGCGTTTTAATCTGGAATAGAACGGGGGTCGTTTTTTTATCTCACTTTGTGTGTACAAGAATTCTAGTTCAAAATAAAGAGGATGAACTATTTAATTTTATATCCACAAGCAACATTGATTTATGCCTTGTAACTGAGACTTGGCTAAAATCTATTTTCATTCATCATGCAAATGATACAGAAGAGATAAAACCAGTGCAAGAGGTTGTTGTAGGAAAAGCTAAACAACATCAAGCCCTTCCAGTAGTCAATACGAATTTCATTGAAAATATTGGAATAAAAGTTTTTACCAACATCGGTTTCATTAAAATTTTTTCATGCTATTTCGCAGGAGCATCCGCTGGAAGCGACAACCAACATACGTAAAGGAAATTTCACTTCAGATATTGAAAACTTACTAGCAGTAATAAAAAAATATGTATTTGGGGGTGATTTGAACTCTAGTCACCAAGTCTGGGGATGCTTACGTTCTAAATGCTTCAGATATTGAAAAACTTACTAGCAGTAATAAAAAATATGTATTTGGGGGTGATTTGAACTAAAATATTGCCCCGGTCTAAATGCTGGGGCAATATTTTACACTCAAAACTAGAGACAAGAGACATTAACATAAAATTTCCCCCTGATCCTACATATACTCGTATACCAACAGCATCGAGGAGCCAACCATCTACTCTCGATTAATTGTTAAAAAATATCCCTTAAAAGTCAGATGTAGAAGTTTAAAATGATTTAGGATCGGTTTATATGCCAGGAAAAAGTGTACTAAGCTGTTCATACGAAAACATAGGAACTAATTATGTATATTCATTCGCAAAGGCAAATTGGCAAATATACACGCAGAGAAAAAACATGGTTACTATATGGTCACGGCAATAATAATATGTTCTCCGCAATAAAAGTATGTTCGTCGCGACCATAGTATGGTTTACTGAATTTAATTTTGACAATAGTATGATTGCCGCTATATTAATATTGTTGAAATGTAACAATAGTCTTATTGTCAAATTTAATAACGAAAATATGGTTGTAGCAACAATATAAATGGTTGGTGCGACAAAGGTATTGTTTTTTGGGGTTTAAGTTAGCAATAATATGATTACGGCAATCATACTGTATAATTGTAATTTTTCTCATTTAAAAATGCTTTTAAGAACAATGTTATTGTAACGGATCTAGTGCAATAATAGTACTTTTTATATAGAAATTACAAATTTTAAACACTCTGCTTTGGCTTTGTTTAACTGAAATACTTTTAATAAAAACGCTTACCTTTTTTAAACTGATTGTTTCTACTGTTAAATAAATCACTTCAATGTAAAGTATTTTTAAATAACATTTATAATTTAAATCTGTTGTCGACAACTTAACCTAATTCTAATAAATAATATTGTGGATCATACTATATTTGTGTGTGATCATACTATGGTTGTAGGGACCATAACATGGTTGCGTGTGAATTATACTATGATTGTGAAGATCATACTATTGTTGTATGTGAAACATACTATGGTTGTGAGGATCATAATATGGTTGTGGAGATCATAGTATGGTTGAGAGTGAATCATACTATGGTTGTGTGTGAATCATACTATTGTTGTGAGGATCAAAGTATGGTTGTGAGGATTATAGTATGGTTGTATATGAATCATACTATTATTGTGAGGATCATAATATTGTTGTTTCACAACCATACATCCAACTATATACTAATACTATTGTCCTCTTCGAATATTGTCACCACAACCATACTTTTTTTCTGCGTGTACGCAAACCACATCAAATGTCGCTTAAGGAATATGCACCATACAATAGCTTCAGATCCAGAAGTCATTGAAAGAATGATTTGCACATTAGAAAATTCGATTAAAAATTCAATCGAAGTAAGGGTACCAAAAACCGAGCTTTTATTCAAATCCAAATCACTACCTCAATACATTAAAAATATAATAACGCTAAGTAATCAACATAGAGGGGTTTGGATACGTTATCGAGATATTTACAATAAAATCGAAATGAGAAGACTTAATCAAATTATTTCTCCAGAAATAAGCCAGTTTAGTAACGTCCCTAGAATAATCACTTATCCACTCTTAAGAAGAGCTAAACTCCTCTTGGAACATCACAAAAGTACTGAAAAAAAAATCCAGACTTATACCTACCCTGATATAAAATGACACCCAGTTTAACTCCACAAAAGTGTAACTTGCTGGCTGAATCGTTTAAAACAATCAATTTGTGCTCTGCAAATCTTAACAACAATTAAACAAGTCAACAACCATACTTCAAAATATAGAAGAAAACATAGATCCCAACTACGTTGTCAACAAACCAAACCTGAAAAGTGTTATTAAACAGCTTAATCGATTGTATAGACAACATGTGTATCAAAAAACTTCCAAACATTGGCTTAAAATTACAGCTTGCAATAATCAATTCGTGCTTATCTGCTTCATATTTTCCCGCACGCTGAAAAGAGGCAAAGGTTATACCAATAGCTAAGACAAACGAACCAAATAACTCGTCACAGTCTTATCGCCCTTTTAGCCTTTTATCCTCTTTGAGCAAGATTTTGGAAAGAATAGTTAAGGACAAGTTACTAGATTTCATTGACGACAACAATATATTTCCGCACTACCAATTTCGATTCCGAAAAGGCCATAATATATCCCATGCTTTTACTAGAATCAAAACTATAGTTAAATTAAAAAATGCGGAATGCTTGTCATCAGGAATAGTCATAATGGATATCAAAGCGGCATTAGGCTCAGTATGGCACGATGGTCTAATCTTCAAAATGATGAATTATAACTTTCTATACTCTTTGATAAAATTAATAAAAAGGTTCCTTAAAAAAAGAGATTTAAGAGTTCATATAGGAGCCAGCAGCTCTGATAAAATGATTGTTCGTGCCGGCTGTCCTCAAGGATCTTGTATATCTCACTTATACTTTATACGGTGATTCATCTAGAGGTATTTTATCAGAACAAAAAAATATAAAAAGTCAATCAAGTGTGGAATCTTTATTGGTTATTTGAAAGGACATTTTATGGCATTTATTTTTTAAAAATAATTACCTTCAAATGTTGCCAACTGTATTATGGAAATAAGTGTTGGGTGAAAAACGGGAAGATCCGCTGTTTTCGACCAAAATTTGGTTTAGTGATGAGGCCCATTTCTGGCTCAACGGCAAAGTCAATAAACAAACTACCAATTGCCACATTTGGGCTGAAGAGCAACAAGAAGAGGGTTAAGAGGTGCCATTATTCCCAGTGAAAACCACGGTTTGGTGGTTGCTATTTTTTCAATAAAGATGATGGCCAGAACGTAACCGTGAATGGTGCTCGCTATCGCGCCATGATATCAATTTTTATACTACCTGAAATTAAAGCCCTTAATCTTGACGACACTTGGTTTCAACAGGACGATGCCACTTGCCATACAGCAGCTCAAACAATGGATCTATTGAGAGGTTATTTCGAAAAACAGCTAATATTACATTTTGGACAGGTGAGTTGGCCGCCTAGATTGTGTGATAACACACCATTAGATTTTTTTTTTGGGGCTACGTAAAGTCTAAAGTCTATGCTGACAAACCAGCTACGATTCAAGTTTTGGAAGCCAACATTGCGGGTGTCATTAAAGCCATAACGCTCGAAATGCTCGAACGAGTCATCCAAAACTGGACCCTCAGAATGAAAACCCTGAGGTGTAGTTGCGGCCAACATTTGAAGGAAATTATATTCAAAGAATATATGCCATAAAATGTCCTTTCAAATCACCAATAAAGATTCCACACTTGAATTGAATTTTTATATTTTTTTAGTAAAAATACTTAGTTTTTTATAATATATTTTTTTATAAAAATTCCTATATATTATTACACCAAGAAAACTTCCTAGTACCCGCCAAAAGCTACTTTACAAAGTTGAAAATTTTTGCCAATGATGCGAAAACTAAAGCGATATGCTTTACGAGGAAACACAAAGAATGCTTTTTTTCCACAAAGAAATTTAAGTGTTGGTCTAAATATAATTGTTGGGGATTCCAAACTCAAATATTAAGGAATTTTTCTAGACCCAAAAATGAGATTCAGGTACCACATCTCATACACGAACGACAAAGTCAATAGCACTGTTTATATTCTGTATCCTTTCATTAATAAAGAAGAAAATCTAAGTTAAGTTGCGATAACAAACTTATAATTGTAAAAGTTATATTCCATTCTATTATGTTCCATGAGGCACAAGTCCGGGTAAACAGTGCTTAATGTCACGTCAACAGCTTTGCAAGTTTCGCAAGACAAGATCCTTAAAATGATATACAATTCACCTAGATTGTTTTCCACTAGAAAATTACACGAGTTAAGTGGTATGAAGATGATCATTCAGAAGTTACAATAAGCTCAGAATACCAGCACATAAAATATTTGGTTGTATCCGTAATATAAGTACCTTTTTTAATTTTATTTCTTCGATTACTATCCATTTTTATATCAATATATTTTTTCTGCTCCATGAGGCTTTTTTTTAAAAATTTTCTCTCCCTGATTGTAGTGGCTGCATACTGCTTTTATTACGATTTCAGGTCCGTAACAAACCTCTTCAAAAAGCTTCGCAGCTATTGTTAAAAGAAAAACCTGTCTTCTATTGAAATATATATACAGGTCTTGACATAGGTCTTGAGCCGCTTAATCCCTGTTCAATGTGAAAAAGCAAAAGACCGAAATAAAACAAGCGAAATAAACATTTTCCCTCAAACGAAAATATTGTAAATATTTCTTCATATGTGACGCGCAAAATAGGAAGGGGCCTATAGGTAAAAACCAGTTTTGTTCAGGAGAGCCATTTTAAAGATTTAAATACATGTATCTTTGGTGTACCATCACTTTCATAAAACGCGCATATCTCTGGGATGGAACACGTTTGGGGCATGAGATCGGTCTCATTCGATGCTCAGATGTTGTCCACATCAAAAAAAAAAGTGAAAATTTATTTTTTTTACCCTTAGGTCCCTTTCTCTATGCGCTGTCACATATGCTAATAAATATAACTAATTACTGAGTAGAACAGATAAGATCTTAACTCGCTATAATGTAAATACTATAAGTATGTACAGAATGTCTTGAAATATTAAAAACTAAAAGCATAAATTGAAATTGAACACTACCAGTTTTGCAACACCAATAAAACACCTCCGGTTCAACGGTGACCCTAACTAGTTTGAGGGTTAAACGATTATTTTTTATACATGATAGCTTTAGTCTTACTTTCTTCTCACTGTTACTCTTGTTCTGGAGGTGTTCAAGTGCAAAAAATAAGTGTCAACTCTTTCGACACTAATTGAAATTTTTTTATTGCCTGCTTTAACCATAAAACTGTAATGTTTATGGTGTTTTTGACGCTTAAAAAGCCATTATAATACCGCTTGTCTGTACAGTGCCGCTTGAATACCCCATCAAGAACAGCAGACAATCTGAACATCAGTTGTCCGCCTGTTTGACTGTCCGTACCACTATTTTGGCTGGCCGTTCTATGGTGATTTCACATTTTAGCTGCGATATATTTTTTATTATTTATACCTACACCTTATAGTAGACAGTGGCAAATGAATTCGTTTGGAATTCTGAAAATCTAGCAAACAAACATATGCGAATGTGTGGGAGTGTTCGTGCTGGTTTGTATGAATGAAACTCATAAAATCAACATATAAAACGCTAGAAGCCAGATACGCTCATAAGCCAAGGAGATTTTAGCGGAATGTTATCCAAACATCACCGACGTCGCCAGCACCATCATGCCCCCAGCATTAATGCCACCACCATCATTATCAGCATCATCCCATCCACATAATGTTGTGAATTTTGATTTACGAGTATGTCACTAATTGTTATTTTGATTTATTGTGGTGCTAATGAAACAAGTGTCGGCAATTCACAGATAATCATTAATGTCTAATTAAGGAAATGTCACAACAACAATTAAAATACAAATATTTGCTATCGTTTTAAAATGTACTTCATCATTAAGTAAAAGAATATAATTGCATAAAATATAACGTTGTTATTGCACAACCGTATGGACTTAATCACATTCAAAATATGTTTTGAACTTTCGGTCGATAATTTCTGTTCAAATGTCTGAATACACCCTACTAAAAGTAACATTTTTGTTCGGTGTTATTAATACACGATAAGAATTGTATGTCTGCCTGTACGACGTCCATGTCTAATAGTCTGTGTGGCTTAGTGTTATCGCTTTTATTTCTGGAAAGGAGGGGCTGGGGGATACTTTTTTTAGTTGTCGTCCATTTATCAGTCCATTATTTTGAAATGTATATATGAGCGAATGAGTGTTGACTAAAATGTTTATGTTTAAGGGTAATGACAAAATAGAATATCTACAGTGTGACGCCAAAATGTTTCTAACAACGAATCTGTTGAATACGTTTTTACAACAGTTTTCATGTCACACTGTAGATATACAATTTTATCAACTTGTTATCACAACACAGCGAAGGAGGAGGAGAAGTTATCACAGTCCAGAGAATCGATCCGAAAAAGAGTTTTCGTTGAAGACTTTCTGTGACAATCACCAAATATTAAATTCGGTCCCAGAAATCATATGATGATAGCAGTGGTAATATTGAGGTTCAGACAACTGACTGCTCGGCTACACAAATGGAATGATGTTGGAATGGCCTCTATTGTTAACTAATAGTTTCCTATATGTTTAGTCGTTGGTACCAACAATAAGTAGAAATAACTAAAAAAATTTTGACTAACCGAAAGCAGTTTATAGGCGCATCTAAGTATTACATATTAAAACATAATAAAATCAAACAATAAAATACAAAGGCGTAACTTTAAGGATATTTACTTTTGCTGGAATACGACTTACTTGAGCAAAATTAAAAACATTTCGAAAATTGGAATATCTTCATTCAAAGTAGTAGACAAAGGGGTCCTCAAGATGAACAATTTCATTTGTATCTTCACACAGAGAAACAAACAGTTGGAAATAGTACCGAACTAAAAAATTATCGGTTGGATAAACATAATTTAAGGGCGTTTTTTTTTTTGATGTGTGGTTTTCAATATGGCCACACTTTTTTCGGAGTTAGTCCCTTTAACAGCTGACACTTGATTTATGCTCAGTTTCGTTTGCCATTTTATAATAAATAGACTAACTTTGGACCAACGTTTGCAAATCGTGGGAATTGGGCTCAAAACGAGATGGACTCCGATCCTGATTTTCACAAGAAACTTTAGGTAAAATTTGTTTGTTAATAATCAAAATTGTCGCATTTGAAGTAATGAAAATTCACAACCCAAAGTTGTGACGCCGTTACATCCTCAAAAAGTCACTGTTTTCTGTGCTCTATCAGCAGAGGAAATCATTAGTCCATATTTCTTTAAAAATGAAGCCGGCCATAATGTTACAACCAATAGGGAACGCTATAGAGCCATGATTAATGACTTTTTCGGAGGATGTCGATGACCTTTGCTTTCAACAAGACGGCAACAAGACATGCCGTACAGCCAACGAAACAATCAATTTAATGAAGGAAACTTTTGGTGAGCGCATTATCTCGCGTCGTGCGTCTTTGATATGACCTCCAAGATCGTCCAATTTAACAGCGCTGGACTATTTTTGTATGGTTATGTGAAGTTGCTTATCTACGCAGATATTCGGCTCGTTATTGCTGACATACAGCCCCAAATGCTACAAAAAGTATTCGAAAATTTGGCCTTTCGGCTGGAATTTATTCGAGACAGCCGCTTGACCGAAATAATTTTTATAACATAATGGCAAATTACTTTATAATAAAGCTAAATTCTTAGCCATAACATTAAATTATACACGTTTTGTTTTTTTCTTGAAAACGAACCATCAGAAACAACACCCCTAGCTACTTTATTCCTCTTTAGATATCTGCTGCATCATATTACACTATGCCACATAACTTAGGACTTTTTCGGGGGTCAATAGTTTCATCTATAATTGAAAGACTTAGGTGATAATAATAAGTTCCTAAAAGGAAGCCTCTGTTTGGTCTTAGTTGTTTTTTATGGGCCTTTGAAATTGTTAATATTGTATGAAATACTTATAAGTTAAAAAGTAGAAAATATATATACGTCTCAGGGAATTTTCGTTATGAGGTTAAATCATATGGAGTTTATATTCTTAGAACATTTTAACATCTTATCTCTAAGGTTGGAGTTTCCTACTTTTTCCTTTCTTCAAAAAGTAAAAAAATATTCTTTAATCGGAGGTTGAGAATTTTCATGTTCTACAAAAATGTTTCTTTATTTTTTTTAATAAAATTGAATAAAAGTTTTTAAGAATGGTCGTAATTGGGTTAAAGTGTTCTACGTAATTACGAATCAGAATATTTTCCAGAGAAACAGACCCTTATCGTCCTTTTTCACAAAAAATAAGTTCTGCATCATAGAATATCTAGAATTATACAGCGAGTTTCCCTTGTAGTTCTTTCTCTTTTAGTGTTTTTAGAAGTCGCAGATTCTCAACAATTATCCGCACTCAAAAAATAGCCCCAAAGTTAAGATAAAAATGGACATAGAACAATTTGCAATATACGCGTCTGAGTCGTGGTGTGACGGTAAGTATGCACGACTACTAGAGAGGTTAGCTCAGGATCAAAGCCAACTCGTCTATGTCGGCGGCTTCACGAGTAAGAAATTAATTCCCAACCCAAGTAAAAGTTTCTCTTTAAAATAAATTAGCGCTTCGGCATTAACCAGTCACTGTTTATTCCTTGATAGGACGTTAAAAGAATTAAGTAGGTAAGCAGTATTGACTAACTTTCATTTGATAAAAAAGGTCAGGATGCATTAAATGACAGTACTGGACAAAATGAACGTTGATATTTAGAAAAACCACAACATCAAAAAAGTGCAATTTTCATATGAACAAAACACCTTATGAAGAGCTCAGAAGATGATTGCTATGCTATGCATTGTCTTCACTATATTCATCCAAATCAATCACCTTACATTAATTTCTATTTCCCAACTTGTAAGCATGTGTTGGTGGATCAAGATTTTCCCTTGACGATGATTCATTTGGGGGACTTGAGATATCGTACAACCAGCTTGATACAGTGAAATTGGAATAATGCTGGTCTAAGTATCTTTAGCTGGGAGGAAGTCATAATGAGAAATGCCTTTTCAGATTTCTAAATAAATTTAAAGTCTAAAAGAATGCAGAGCTTGTCTTTAAAACTACTTACGACGCTGAGGCTTTTGTAATTTTATGAGCTAATTTTATAACATTTAAGAATAACAAAAAAAAAACAAAAAAAATGGATTTAGAAAAATAAAACAATTATTTATTTCTCTTCATAGTGATAGCCGCAAGGCTTAAATCTAAAAAAATGCAGATCTTTTCTATAAAACTACTCACGACGCTGAGGCTTTTGTAATTTTATGAGTTAAAATGTAAAATAAAACAATTATTTATTTCTCTTCATAGCGATAGCCGCATGGCTAAAATCTAAAAAAAATGCAGATCTTTTCTATAAAACTACACACGACGCTGAGGCTTTTGTAATTTTATGAGTTAATTTTATAAAAAAAAAATAAAAAAACACAAAAATAGATTTTGAAAAAAAAACAATTATTTAATTTCCTCATACTGAAAGACGCAAAGAGTGTTGTGCCCTTGAAGCCTTTGAGCTTATGCAAAATCTGACATTTAGATTCTGGATCAACGAAGTTATAATTCCGATATTTCGTCCATAGTACGTTTACACTCTAGCGTTATTCATGAACGAATTTCCATAATCTCGATATCAATGTAAAAACCCGTTTGCTAAATAATTTCGCTCTGTAGGGTGTCGTTTAAGAGTAGTTACTTAAAATACTATAGAATCAATTAAAAGCATTACCATCTCCAAATATGTTTATTTTCCAAACAGAATTTTATAACTTGGTAGTGAGTATTAACTAACAACCTTTTTCCAAGACAGATGGGAAAAATCAACATAATAGACATTTCACAAATCTAACAATCAGAAATCCAATATGAAAATCTAATGCATTCCAACGGAAAGAAATTCTAATAAGATTTTGCATCAATGAAAATAAATCACTTCAACGTAAAATACCCTCTATACAAACAATCCAATCAAATACTGTGCATCTTATGGATACGAGTGCATGAACTGAAACCAACCCACTGCATGGCATTGAGTTTTTGTATTGAAACGAAAGGCGCCAATGCTCTACAATGAAATTTTACAAGTTCTAGAGAGCAAACGAAAAGGTATTAAAGAGAAAACTTTTAAAGAGAACAAGTGAAACAGGTGCATTTAAGAGTAGAGGGTTGATAGTAAGAGAAAAGTCACCACCACATACACGTTTAAGGTGCTTAAGAGAGAGGAACTAAGAGAGCCACACTAATACACTAACAGCTCTGAGGGTGTGTGTAGTGGTGAGCGAGCCAATAATAAAGAGATGAGGTTATAAGAGAAATTGGAAGTGTGTTATTTTCGTATATTCTAAAATTGCTCTTTGATTAGGATATATGTTAAATATCAGTTGGTACTTATCTTCGCGAATAAAAAGGCATATATTTGGGTAGATAGTTTAAAAACATCTAAAAAAAATTGAAGCGGAAGAGATAATTCGTTGGTTTGTTAGTTTTTTCAATTCCTTTATTTTCAGCGTTATTCAACAAATTGTTTGTCGTTATCATGGACATAAACCTAGGTTCTTAACCCTGGTAAGACAACTTCCTTGTTGGCCGCCTTTCACTGCGCCTGTGCTCTGTTTTTAACAAATTCCCTTTGCTTATAAGAATTTTTCGTGCTAGTCAGGATACATGCATACAAACACATATACGCATACATATCTTACCCCAAATAAACGAGACTCAGATTCGCTTTGAGACATGCCTTCACATTAGCTAGTCTTAGAATATGTTGCAATGTACTGTTTGTGCTGGCTGCGTACTTCCCTCTCTTTCTGGCTTAAGGTTTTTGCTGGTATGGGAGGGTTTCTTCTCAACTTCTTAATACAACCTGTGAGAGTACTGGTGCCTTCGAACAAATGTCTTGTATCCTTTTAACCTATTTTCACTAGGCCAATACTCCTTTTACTCTCGCGATTTGAAAAGCCCTGCGCAGTCATGAATTCCTAACCGCAGTAATAAAACAAAAAACCAAATAACACCGTCACTCACACATACACAATTTCTTCTCAATTTCAAGAACTTTTTCTTTTGGTCGTTTTGTATGTTTTCTAGGTTCGTTTGTTTTTCACTGTACTTTTTGTGCTTATGCTGCTTCGTTGTGGAAATTGGAAGAATTTCCCACACAGTTCTTGTTGATATTTGGCAAGACACCGTTGAAAGCTATACTCTTCAAGTCAACCCGGATGGCAATGCTATGCTCGCTCCGACAAAAAGCAGAACCTCTAATTTTGTCTATAGGCATGCATACAACCTCATACGCACTCACGCACACATTGAAATCCTCACCACCGTGCAGTGCTGCCTATAGCGCTGTCTCATGTCACCCATTCAAATGCTCAACCATGATGGCTGCCGTCGCTAAAACTTCCGACGGCACACAGAGAGCCATCGAAAAAAAAGCAACAACACTGCTGTCAACCATTGCATACAAAAACAACACACCATCATGGCTGCTCCAGAACGTGTGCTCTTGATTGTGATTGTGTGCGGGTGAAAATTTCTATTCGAATTGTCAACCTCCCAGCTCTAGTGTTTTGTGTATCTACAAACGTCCATTCACACTGGTTAGCTGCTCGTTTTCGTCTCGTTTGTTTTGTATATCAACATGGCTGCGTCGGCAAATCTCATGTTTCTTAAGTGTTTTTCTGTTTTTTCTCGCGTCGTCTTCTCTTGTCGTTCATTAATTTCTCAATGAAAGAAGTATTCAAAAAAAAAACTCACTTATAAAACGTTAAAAATCAACCTAATTTTAACCGTCGGCCTTTTGTTTAGAATTCCACAAAAATTAATAAATTTTGCTTGTTTTCAGATTGCTTGTTTGTCTATTTTTTTTTCTTGTTTTGCATAATTAATTTTAAATAATATTTTAAAGCAGTTTTTAACGTATATACAAGTATTTTATAGAACCAATGATCGAACAATAAATTGAGGGCTATTAACCAATTAAAAAATTCCCAAAAACGATAATTGAAAACTGTGACCGTGAATCTTTTAAAACAATGAATATTTTGAGAATGATGTTGGTTTATTTTCATACTACACCTCTGTGAGGACTTATTTTAACTGAAATTATTTGGTAGTAAATCAAGGGCAAATGTAATGTACTCTTTGAAACGAAACCTTTTGTGGTTTTAAATATTTGAGAATGATGTCGGTTTATTTTCATACTACACCTCTGTTAGGACTTATATCAACTGAAATTATTTGATTGCAAATCAAGGGCAAATGTAATGTAGAAACAAAACCTCTTGTGGTGTTAAAAGTTTATAATTAAAGCGTTTAGAAAATGTTTCTATTGAGCTCGTTACATTTCGGAAGCCCGATCAGCAGAAGTTTAAAATCTTAAAAGTATTTTTAAACAGATTACCTCACTCATTTACTTATAAAGTAAACTTATGAATATGTTTTGATTTACTGAATATGTTTTGATTGCAAATCTTTGCTTAAACTTTGTACATATATAAACCTCTATAGTTTTGACAAGAGAAGTTTTAAATCTTAGGAGTTAACGTTTGCAATAAATTTAAACGTTTAGAAAATGTAATTTTAGTTTATCAAATAAAGAATCTCTGTCAGAATGATCGTAATTTAAGAGAGATTTTTAATTAAACGGATTGTTTTATTTATTTTACAAAAAATAGCAAACCGTATGCAGTATAGCTTTTCTGAGTATTTTTTCTTTACTCCGTGAATTCTCTAAAATCATTGCAATGACTTGAGGAGGGAATATCAAAAGCCAGAAAACGGCAAAAACTTAAAAGAACTGTGGTAATGGTTTTACTAAAAATCAGGGCCAGCTTTGCTTAAACTATATAAAGTGTTAACCCTGAGAAGATTTTACCAAAAGCAAGCAAAGGACTGAGAATTAAGCTTAGAAAATATGTAGTACCGATTTCACTAGAAATTAAAGGCAACATTGGTCATACTATAATACATTTAACCCTCTATAATTTATAATCCAAATCTTATAAAACTTGTGTTTGAATTAAAATGCCTAGAACATTTATTTTTTTTTGTCACTCAATTTAAGAAGAGCTATCAAAGGCATTAGGAACCATCAATTAAACTATTTAACTTTGTTTGCATTGCTTCTCCCGAGATTTCCGACATTTTTGCTCAATTATGTGAATTCTAGGAAAATAACTACAATAAATTGAATATAGGGCAACTTATGAAAAGCAAAAACCAAAAGAATTGACGATTTATACTTACAAGACACCAAATCAAGGCCAACTTTGCACAAACATTTAAAATTTGGAACCGCAATCTATTTTAATATACCGAAAGTTAGAGTTTTCACATTTCCATACATGCATTTCCTATTCCGTTTATACAACCTCGAAATTTAGATCGGTGACCCTATAACGTACACATATTATTGATCGTCGTCAAATTTGTCTGAAACCGAAATTCCGGTTTACAATAGATAAAACCGGACATGTCGGTTTAAGCGGTTTTTTGCCGTGGAGTTTTCCGTTTTTTTGTTGTTGTATGTAAAAGAAAATTCATAAAAAAACGAAATATGTAATATCAAATGTATAACGCTGGACAATATTTTAAGTGTACCGCTTGACTTAAATAACCAGTTGATTCGGTTTTGCGATATCTGTCTGTATGTTCATCCGTCTGTCTACTGTCTTTTTACAGATTGTTTTCACACTACAGGTCGCATATGTTTTCCTATCTTTTACTTTTTCTGGATAAAGGCTGTTGGCATTTATGAAAATCGGTTAAAATTTAAAAAAAATACCTGATACATTTAATATACCTGATACACATAGCACATCCAATACTGATGAGATTGAGTACAGTTCATTACGATCAATTTGTTACCAGCTCATATAAAAATGGGTCATAGCCACGTTTTTATATAGTTCAAAGATCTCTCTCAATATATATATACAACCCCTCTAAAATATCCATTTTAATTTAATTTAATTTAATTCTGATTTCCATAAAACTTTGTATGATGTATATTTCGATTGACAAACAACCAATTTTGAATTGATTTGAGTCACATAAGCTTACTTTTTTATATAGTCCCCGTAAATATTTTGAGGTGGCTTAAAAAATGGCTTCCCATATACATGACATTAAAAAAACTATTTAAAAATTTATATAAAACTAAAATTATTTTTATGGTTTGGCAAAATTTGGGTGATGGTCCCTATGTCCGAAATTTTTTAACCAATTTAAACATGGACATATGGGTACTAAAAGTAAAAATTCAATTATAACCTTTATTTTTTATATCTGGGTAAATTTAGAGCTATTTCAATTCACTATTACTTAATTTCTGATTCAAAAAATAATTTCCATTCTTAAGTAAAAGGCTAATGTCAGGTTTTTATTTGACGGTTTTCTGAAAACCTTGATTTTTTGGACACTCTAGCTAGATTACTTAAGCTGTTTGGGATTGTAAAACCGTTTAAAGCGACTTCAGGTACCTTATTAAAAAAAATTACAAGTTTTGGAGTGTTTCCCCAAAAAATTAAATTGTTTCCTCTACAAACACTGGCATAAAAGGGGCCACTTAATAGCGACTTTAGCGGCTTAATAAAACAGATTTTATAATCAGAACAAGCGATCCAAATAAAATATGGAAATATTTGTACACAAATTAAATTAAATTTTATTATGAATCCAAATGTGGATATAATTTGAAGTATTGGCTTTAAGTTGGGTCGGGCTCATTAATCGAAAGGGTACTAAGCTCCCTTAGGTTCACAGAAGAAATCAACTATATATACGGACATATCTGTAAGCAAATAAACATTCCTACATTATAAGCTACCGAACGATTTCGGCGTGGGTTATGGAGACAAGGGTGTCTCAATCTACGTGTTTTGACTTTTTGTGATAAGCCTCATGAATAACCACTGTAAATTGCTAATACTCGTACTAATAGTTTAGCTCCAGGTAGAATTTCCTAAAAGTCGTCGGACTTAGCTCGTTTTTTCAAAAACCATCGACGCTGTGCTTGAACTGATAAAGCAAGACCGATGTTGACATACCTTCGGATTGAGGCACCCCTGAGTATTTGTATAACAAGCATCGAAGAGATATAGCGTGTTCATTTGGCGGTGAAAAATATTTATTCTCCTTGGAGCCCACATAATTTATCGAATGCTCAAAAAAGGCTCCAATCGATTAAAGCGAAGAAATTTTGAAGCATACAATCGCAGTAGCTAATTCACAGAGTCTAACAGGAGACGAATGGTGTATCTATGCATATGATCCCGAACAAAACAGCAATCGCCCGTATGGGTCTTTCATAACCTAATCCAGCAAAAGTTGTTCGTGCAAGAAGCACAGACATCGAAGCAAATTATAGCGTTTTATCGGTATAGCCGATTATGTGGCAAGATGGCCTTTAGTGTAACATAGCTCCTAAACTCTTGAGTGGTAGACAGCCATCTGTTGCCAATAGCGTTTGAAGAAATAATGAAAAACAAAAAGAGAAGGCGGATCATTTTGCATCACGAAAATGCAAAACACTTTAGCCAAAAAAATAGTCTATTTAGGCACTTGACGGGTCATTCGCTGACGGGTCATAGCCCTGATTAACAGAGTGGTCAACGTTTTTTGACGCCCTAAGAAGCGTTCAGAACCCATGTTCTGGAGGTGTTCCAATCGGAGTGGAAAACGTGCTTTGAAATTGGTTTGAGCGCATACATACAAAAGTTTATTGGTCCTCACAGAAAATATTTTGAGAAATAATAAAGACATTTCCAATGCTAAATGTATTTTTTGTTGAACCAAAATGTAACTAGGAACCCTAGTAAATGAGCGATCACTTCAAAATTACGAAAAAACCTAACTCTATAGAAAATACTTAACGAGCTGCAATAGTATTAGTATCCGTTCTAATGTATTTATTTCTAAAAAAACTCATTATAAAGGTAAGGTAACTTTGAATTCGGTTAACCAGACATATTTCGTTTGTTTTTAAATTAATAGGATATTTCAAATTGCATTTTAGATTAAGCTGTTAATAATGTATAAAATGATACAAAACGACTTGTCATTGTTTGCTCTAATACAAAATATTATAATTTCATTAATATTTTTTAAATTTTAAGTACCACGAGGAATTTTGAAAGAAATTTTACCCAGGCAACGTTTGTTGAAAACAAAGCAGTATGAGCCAAATTGAACGTAATTACAATCGTTTTACTTGTCACGACAACGTTTTTTTTTGAACCAACCTTCTTATTTGTTTAATAAAGAATACTTTAAAATTTCTAAATCTAATCAGTTGTTAAATATGAGAACGATATCAGTTTAGTTTTATGTCCATATATTCTCATTTGATGGTTATTGATATTAAGCACCCAAAAAAGTGCTTTTAGCGCATCATTTGCCATCTGTTGGAAGCGAATAGTGAACACAAAAATATTTGTTTTCTCAAAGAAGGTGTCAACAATTAATTTTTTTTTCTATAAATCTCTTAAAAGCTATGCTTTTTTAATGTAGTTTTTTTTTTTTATAAATATTCATAATTTAAAACTATGTTTAAGAGGTCTTTATCTGTTGAACGACCCTTGTCTCGCTCGCCGACAGAAATAAATAATTAAAAATATTTTTGGTCAGCATTTGGATCGAAACTAACATTCCGAGAATGTGCGAAATGGGCAATTAGATCATCATTATTCAGAAAAAAAAAACTAGTTAATATGCCAAAAAAATAAAACGGTTTTGAGTTTTTGTTTGTTCGGTGTCTGTAAGGTATTCAAAATTATAATACAAATTCTTTCATCGAGCTAAAACAATTAAATTAATGAGACAAAAGAAGTCTGTAGTAAACACGTCACAGCAGAAGGCAATGTAAATGATAAAACGGGTATGCCGTAATGATTAGTTTGCACGACTATCACTCAAGTAAAGAATGGTTTAAAGACGGGTAAGAACATCTACAAGTTTGTAAGTTGAGGGCTTTTCACCCCGACTGGTGGCGTCGTATTAAATGCTTTAGCCCTCCAGGTCCGGCATTAAATAGAAGGTCTCATGCAGTAAGTATTGTAAGTAAGTATCTATATTGTGCACAGCTCACATGTTTAAGAAATTTTCCATGTTTATTCCTTAAAGGAATGTTGGACCTAAGGTTAAAAACCAGTTTTGTTTAGGAGAGCCATTTTAAAGATTAGGTCCCTTTCTATTTGAGCTTAGAATCGTCGACTTCACTTTCATAAAACGCGCATATCTCTGGGAGGGAACATTCTGGGGAATGGGATCGGTCTCATTCGATGCTCAGATGTTGTCCACATCAAAAAAAAAAAACGAAAATTGATTTTTTTACCCTTAGGTCCTTTTCTCTATGCGCTGTCGCATATGTAATAGTTGCAAGATTTTCGGTCTTTGTTGGTTGCTAGCGTTTTGGGCGGCAGAGCTCGGTGGGTAAAAATGAGTTCCTGCCACTGGGCCAGAAAGTAAAAATACAAGGTTTCAACATTTAAATCAAGAACATTTTGAAGACCATTTTCAGTATGACACCATATATAACACTTTTCGAAAGGTTTTATGGTCTATGCAAAAGGGGGATCGTTCCAGTTTTATTCTGATATTGAAGTGACGAGACAAGTGCCAATTTTCCGACGACATTTGCCATAAGCGACGAAATACCTTTTTTTGAAACGGAAACTTTAACCAAAATCTTGGTTTCTAGGGCACGGAGGACCATTACGTTCGATCAAAGTCCCGGCCGGCATTGATGCCATGCCGATAAGTTTTAATTGCCGCAAATAAGTAAATTCCGAGTGAAGAATACGTGGTGAACTGCAATTACAGCTTAAGCGAATGCCGACACTTTGTATGGCCTATTCTCAAGTGGTCTTATATTTCATTAAGTAGCGCCTAGAAAGTGCAATAAGACTTTGTAGGCATTATTTTTCAGCTTAAAACTAAGAAACTCCGACTGCTGCATGCTAACGATTCGCTCTATGTCATTATATAGATACAGAATATGAATATAACATTCTGAGATGTATTTTAATCTGAAAAGTGCTTGGTATATCTGTACCTCATAAATATCAGGTTTAGTCCTTACTCTCGAATTTAAAAAGGAAGGTTGACAATTCTGTGGGTTTTTGCTTTATAAAACTTTCTGCAAATTGTAAACAAACCTTGCTCAGGCCGTCAACGGAAGGTTATGAGCGACCAATAAACCAATAAAACACCCAAGGGTTAATTTTTGCAGATAACCGCTATAAAATGTTTATCTAGATTTAAGTCAAGACACTTAGCTAGTCGCATTTTGAATTCTACCTTGCTTTAAATTAGCATAGTGTTTCATATGTGACTATTATTCAAGCCAGCAGCTCATTATGTCTTCAGATTGTCCCAACACATAGGTCATTTCTAATTAGAAATCTTTCTGCAAGTCCCATATTTCATACGATCTAGCTCAAACTAAGGCGACTATTTCCCAGTTTTATCACTGCAATTCTATGTTCTTTTGAAAAGATTGCTGAAAGATTTTCTACCCCACAGCGCAGGACGTAGTGTATACTTAACTTATTATTCCGTTTGTAACTCATCGAAATTTTAATAATCGAACAATTTTCCGACGATCTGGCTTAAGTTTTCTTTTAAGAAACAAAAGGCATATCGAAAAAAGTACACTTCTTTGAATATTTACTTAGCAAATCTCATTTTTTTTGAGGACAAACAATGGTTTAAATGGTACTGTTAGTGGTAGAACTTAATGCCTTAAGAAGGGCTAAGGTCCTAGACGTATCAGCTCATGTGGCCTAAAAATTTCTTCTTATGGTAAAAACGAGCTATCCATAGTGCATATCGTAGTTCTTAGCAAAAGGATTATGTGTACATTTACGTTTTTTTTCTTTGTCGCTTTCAGTAGTCCCTTTGGTCATACATTTTCACACCAAATCGTTTTTAGATATCTTTATTGGTTCAGGATTAAGAAAAAGACCTATGTGCATTTCTTTATAGAAATTATGATAAAATTATTGCAGAGGGCCTATATGTTTTTCCTCACATAGGACTTTTCAATTTCAAAATCAATAATTCTAGTCTGCCTTTTTTATATTGCCCATATAATTGACAGAAAATTAGTTTTAAAGAGTAGCAAGTAAAAACGACGCTAAGTTCGGTCGGACCGAAGCTTATATAACCTCTACCATGGATTATGTTCAAAGCAAGAATCATAATTATAAGGCGTCTAAATATGTGAGCTAAATTAAATAGACCAATGTGTTCCAGACCCTCAGCAGTTAATTGCTACATTATACTAAATTTTTGTAGAGATCAGATAATAAACGTGGCTTCCAGAGCGTCGGAACCTAGTCGAAAGAGACCTTTGTACGAGGGCTGTATAATGTACCGATAAGGTCTGAATTATAAACAGATTCCATGCCATGAAACTACTTCGTGTCAAATTCCATCGAAATTAGACTGTAAATGCAGTTTCTAGGGCGCCGGGGCCTGAACTCGGGAATGAAGCTTTTATGGGGGCTACATTAAAACATTTACCGTCTTGTCTCTAATTCAATCCTAAATAGGCCTTGTCCAAAAGACAGTTTCATATCTAGTTCCAGCAGCCTAGGTCAATCCCATGGTTCTGACTGTCATACAAAATACCCCCAAAAAGTTTTTTACAGATGTTGTTTGAGACCTTGTATAGAGAAGCTTTTTTCCTCTAAATTGACTTGGTCCATTATAAATCCCAAACAACTTGCAACAACAATACATTTCTTTTCAAAGCTTGGGCTTTTTAGGTTGATTATTGTGGCCGCTACGTGCTTTCAACAGACACACTGACGGAAGGACGAACGGACATCGCTAAGGCATCTGGGCATTCAAAAACATATTTACTTTATAGGGTATCAGATCAATATTTTGAGGTGTACCAAACGAAAGCCAAATTTGGTAAAAATTGATATCCTATGGTGGAGGATAAAAATAGGCTTATGTGGAATATTATCAATTTTTTTTATTTGAAGACAGAAAAGACAATACTAAATGGGGCCTGTGTGACATTTTCTGTATATGTGACAGCGCATAGAGAAAGGGACCTAAGGGAAAAAAATCAATTTTCGTTTTTTTTTCTTTTTTTGATGTGGCCAACATCTGAGCATCGAATAAGACCAATCCCATGCCCCAAAAGTGTTCCCTCCCTGAGATATGCGTGTTTTATGTAGTGAAGTCGACGATTCTAAGGGCAATAAAAAGGGACCTAATCTTTAAAATGGCTTCCCTGAACAAAAATGGTTTTTAACCTTAGGTCCCTTTCTATTTTGCGCGTCACATATATTGTTGTGTCACACAAAACCGCGCCTTAAACTCAATTTTTTTTGCTTAAACGTGGCATATCTGTATACGAACCAATTACTAAGCAATTTCTAAGCTTTGAAAATTCCGCGAAAAGAATAAATGCAACAGTTTTTTGGCTCTCCTGAAAACTATCGGAAAAACAAATAGGCCTTTTACTGGGTATACCGAAGCTATGTAGAAATTGGTACTTAAATAAGAACATATTTTAGTACGAATTCAAATATGGAATTATGTTAAAGTTTTGACTGAGACGAGGGTGTTCAAAAAACGTTGCTTATGTTCTAAGGATCAAACACAGTTTTGTTTTGAATGTAAAATAAATGGATTAAGGGTCCCAAAAAAAACGAACCACTCCACTTTATGCTGTATATACTTCTTATGTTCAGAATTTGTTTCAAAAATACTATTATATCAGAAGCTTGTTGCACAACATGTTGGTCTATAGTGAATCCTACATTTCCGTTAATGTCTCTGTTCATATCGCAAAATATCCCTACACGTGTCATGTGTTGATACCCTCAAATCCCATACACGAAACGTGACTTTCATTCAAAGGCATACACAAAGTGTGAGGGCTTTTCTGGATGATTGAAGTATTTTTAATCTTACCCTAATCACTTTCAGCCACACTCGACAAACGCACCAATATGAATGTAAGCGTATATATTTATATACGTATATAATATATAGAACAACAAAGTAAATGTCACGTTCTTAATATTCCTGCATAAGTTAAGACCAAAAATACGTATGAAACAAAAAAAAGTACAACATCGACAAAGAAATCAACCAAAAAGAAAAAAAAAACAGAATTTATAGCAACAAAGAATACCATGAATTAAGAAACATCATTACAATGCTATTAGAACACAAGGCGTCGCCAGCAGCATGTTGAAGTAAAATTTGAATCTGCACGGCCACAGCCAGGGCCAAGATCTATTGAAAACTAACGAATCATCAGCAGCTTCAACATTAATGGCAAAAACAACGTTGTTTGCTCAGATTATACTGTTGGCTCTTGTCCTTGTTGCTGATGTCGTTGTTGTTGGCATCATTGAATGTTTAGCAAAAGGACCTTTTGGTTTTTTGCCAGACCTAAGAGAGGGCATCTTGCTGCGATACTTTAGTCGTTACTCATCACTGCGAAAATGTCGCATTCGTTCTTCGATATCAATCACATTGTTCTAAATGAATGACAATAAAAATCGATTTCACCAGCTGCTGCTCCTAGTGCTGCCACTGCCGAAAGTTCACAACATTTTATGCGACGTTACAAGTTTGTAGCTAAAACTTTTCTTGACACAAATCATCCAATACAACGTCACTACTCCTATGAGGAGCTTCTGCCGTACTACTATGTAGTAGCTATGTGTAGCGGATGGGAAGCTTAAAATGAAACACATTGTATCTGACAAGTTTTGTGTGCAGTTTTTTTATATCCATTACCCTACAAAGAAGAGCATGTTAAGTTTGTTGACTAGATTGTGACCACTTAGCCGGAAAATAAACAAGTTCCTTTTTAATCATCAGACCTGCTTTTCAGATACATAACGTAATGCTTAAACAAGTCTTTTTAAAAAGCCTTAAATAAAACTGGGAAACAAAATTTGAAAAAAATCTGCGGCAAAAAGTTTGGTAGTCACCTATAGCTGATTCATATTTGAAATGTTAATTTCGGTAATAAGAATTGTTGGAGATATAGGTAAAATTCTGTAGGAATTAAGAATTTTCATTGCCAAAAATGACTTTGAGTTGTCTATAATTTTTGGATTCTTAACCAGATGGGTAAAAAATTCAAAAAATGAAGACATTAATAGTCATAGTATAAGCAATAGTAATAGTATTTTTTTTGTAACGAAAATTCGAACTTTCTGTAGAACTTTGCCTATATCTCCAAAAATTCTTATTGGAAATAAAAGCGATAATTAAAAAGGTAAATTTCTCCTCTAAACACCACTCTCAAGTTTCTTAATAAAACAGTTCTCAGAAATAAAGCAGTAAGGGGTCCTTTTATTCAAAAAACCCTGATGTAACGGTCTATGTGAATATCTCCTAAACTAGAGCGAATTCGGAGAATCGGGATCAGCAGACTCAAATCAACTTAAATTAACTGTTGCTATTGTTGTTATTGTAGCGACAACTGTGTGCCGGGTTGACAGCCCTTGTCCGAAGTATTGCTCCTCGGGTCAACCGGCTTTCGTGGCATTGACAACGATCGCCCCTGCCACGACTGTCAAACCTTCTGCCGCAAATTTAGTGTTGACCAGTGTAATTATTCTGCAATTGGTTCTGCACTTTTATGTCGCTTTTCTTGTAAATACGTTTTACACAGCCAATACTCATTCCTAAGAGCATTACTTGGAAAAGCCTCCAATAAGGCCTTCTAACTATCAAGTAGAAGTTTGCGGCGGACATTCATACTTCTCTTCTATTTGAAGGTCCTAAAAAATATTGTATTTTTCAATTGAAAACATTCAGTCAACACTGGGTTCTACGTTTTGATAGAAGACATGCTACTTTATGTGCCGTCGGGGCAGACTTTTTTACCCAGTTTCAACCCTGGGTAATAACTGGGTAAAAACCTCGTTAATGCCATCGACTTTACGAAAAACACATTTTTTCTAAGACATGTAAAATGTTCTCTATGTATTAGCCGTTCTAGCCTGCGCTGATAGTGAGTACAGATCAGTGAGTACAGGAATTATATCGTGCTAAGATTACTGATTGAAGAGAAGTTTCCCCTGGTTCCTTAATAGGATGCTGTGGGAATAATGTAGGTTAGTATGCTACAATCTATTATAAGTGAAATCAGCGAGTAAGGTGTTCATCTCAGATAAGCAGTGACAACAGTCATATATGCAGTGACAATAGCCATATACCTCTCGAAAATTGCATTGAATTTAGGTTTGTAACTAAGTACGTAACATAGCGGATTAGAAACGGGAATATTGTTGGTTAGCTAATTTAAATACAAGGTGGGCGATTTAACATTTAAATTTTGAATCGGCTTTAAAAAAAGTACTGATAATTTTTGCAAATTTCTGGTCTTATTGAAAAGATTGAACATTGTCATTTAATAATGAAACAACATACGTTGCGTTTTGGCTTCGCCCAATGAGCTGCAGATTGTTTGGCAGGGAATGAAGAATTTTACCAAAACTTCGTGTTTTCGTATGAAACTTATTTTCAACTCGCTGGCTATGTCAATAAGCAAAATTGCCGCATATGGGGTTCAGAGGACCCATACGTGAATATTGAGATACTAATGCATCCACAATGAGTCACTGTTTGGTGTTGATTTTTGCATTGGGTCATTTTGCTTCGAAAATGAGCAAGGAGTCGCCGTTTCCGTCAACGGTAAGCGTAACCGCGCCATGCTCAACAAATTTTTGTTTTTAAAAATTTAAGAGAATGGCATGGACGAGATTTTGTTTTAATAAGACGGCTCCACATGTCACACAGCCAACTTAACCATCGATAGTTTACGAACTGCTTTTGAAAATTGAAGAGTTAGCCGAAATTGCGATGTCAATTGGCCGCCTCAGAGCTATGATTTACACCTGGGGAGCCATCAAGCCATAAATGTTACGCAAAGCATTCAGAGACAATTGAAGCGTTGAAACATGAAATCGAAGTTGCCATTGAAGAGATTTAATCTGAAACAATCGATAATGTGCTGGAACAATTGGGTTGATAGGATGATGTACTGCCTAGTCAGTTGTGGTAGTCATATGAATGATATTGTGTTCTATAATTAAATGACAAAGTTCAAACTTTCTAATAAAACCAGAAAATTGAAAGAATTTTAAGTATTGTTTCTGCAGCCGATTCAAATTTAAAATAATATAAAAATAAATAAAAAATTAAAAAAGTATGGTTTGGGTAACAACTTTTGAAGTGCATCATATTGTTGTTGGGTATACGGTAAAAGCATAACAATATTTTGATCCTCACAATAATAGTATGATTCGCACACAACTATCTTTACAACAATATAATGATTCACACTCAACCATATTATAAGACGCAAAAAGATAGTATGTTAAACATATAACCATATTGTGATCTCCACAACCATATTATACTCCGTACAGAGATAGTATTTTCAAATAAAACTATATTCTGATCCCTAGTATATTTCACATACAACCATAGTATAATCCTACTCAATGATACTATGATCCCTGAAGTTATTTTTAAGGGCTGGGTTATGTTGTTATTCAACAATAGAGATTTTTTTAAAAAAAATATTTCACAAGTTTATTAGATCAGGTTTGTTGTTGTTTGTCGTATGGGGAAGGAAAAGTTAATCAGCGAATTAAAAGCAAATACCTCACCGTTTGGTAGATAAGTTATTTTACCGAATTTTTTGATGTTCATCATAGACACTAAAAATCAAAAAGAATCGGACAAAATTGGCAAAGATTTAATTTTTTCTTCCAAACTAAAGTCCAAACTAATTTGTTGTGCAAAAAAAATTTCACCGAATGGTTTGTTGTTTTTTGAAATCAAAATTTGAGAATTTTTTGGTTAAACAATTGATCATAGACACTTTTAATAAGTGAAATTCATAACGAATCGAACACAATCGGCGAAGATTTATTTTTTTTTAATAGACAAAAGTCCTACTAATCTATTGTTTTTATTGATGTTTTTGTGCTTAGGATCATAAATTGAGAATTTTTCGTTTAAAAAATTCATCATAGACACATTTAAAAAGGGAACATCAAAAAGAATCGAACAAAATTGGCGAAGATTTTTTTCGGATAGGCGAAAGTCCAACTAATATATTGTGCAAAAAAATGTTACCGCATATTTTGATGTTTTTTGGAATCAACAATTAAAAATGTTTTGAAGAAAAAAATCATCATAGACACTTTAAAATAATGCAAAACAAACGAATCGGACAAAATCAGCGAAGATTTCATTTTTTTATTAAAAGACAAAAGTCAAAACTAACTAAATTTTCCGAATTTTATGATGTTCTTTTATTTTACCATCAAAAATTGAAAACTTTTCACATATTCATCTGAAAAATTAAATTTTAAAAATTAATTAAACATAATACTACTTAACTATTCAAAAATTATTATTAAATTCGATTCCGTTTTAAAATGCGTCTTTGAAAAATATTTTCAGTCAACTACTCAGTAACGAAACCACGATATTAATTAATTCTGGATACAAATCGCTCACTCTGAATGTCTCTGGAGCCCAAAAAAAAATTTTATGAAAAAATATTTGCTGGTTTTTCTTAGTTGGACTATTACCTTTGAAATGATATAAAATAAATTGAAATTTGAAGTAGGTCAGTTTGTTGATTTTTGTGAATAAAACGGAGCACTGTGCAACCGCTTGAAGCACTGTCAAACACATGTGTAAATTGGCATAAATGTAGCTTTAAATTAAGGCAGAAAAAAATTTCTATCTAGTTTCGTCAATTTTTAATTTAAAATTCTTTTCTTATCGTTCTGACCTGGTCATCTAGATTATACAAATCACTGATTGAAGCCTATTAAAATGCTTTAGTTCAGCTGTGCTAAAAGTCTTACTCTTAAACACAACACCTCGTCTGTTGTCGCAGGCAAAATACCCATTAATTGTACGCCCAACACTATGAGCTGATTCCGGTTAGTGTACGGCATCATACTGTCGGCATTGTAGAGCCATATGTAGTGCTTTTCTTATTTTGTGGCTCTGTCATCGACATCATCACCAACCATTCATCATCATCATCATCTTTATTCTACACAAACTTTTTCGTGTCTGATGTTTCTTCTCATTTTTTGGGGGGATTCTGTTTTTGGCTTCTTCTCTTGTTTGCTGTTTTGTGGGTGAAAGAAAAACGATTGTCACAAAAGTTCCTCGGTTTTTATTGTTATGGGTGACTTTTGGGGATACACTTTGTTGTTGTTGGTTACGATTTATATTCTCATTCGTTACGTTTACCCAAAAACGCACAAGAAAAAACCGGGAGAAAAAAAAGCAAAACACCAATACCGAGAATATGTTTGCTTTAGTTTGCCATCGTATTATTCTTCATTGTTCCATGGCGACTCCAACTTGTATAAATTGTACATCATGTATGTATATGCCCTGTCAAGGGTATTTTTAGACATGGATGGATGATGCTGCCGACACCGACAACGACACCTCCTCCTAATTTCTAGTGTTGTCTATTTTCAGTTCGAGTGTGAGTTTTATGAAGAAGCTCAGGCATCAGCAAGCAGTAAAGCACATGACTCTCGTAACACATTTAAATAGTAAATGATTGTGGCATTAAGGTTCTATTAAAAATCCTCACGCACATATAGTTCTACTGTAAGGAGCTTGCTGCTTACAGCATCCATCTCTCCCTCCCTTCCACCTCTCGAAGGGGCTACAATACATGACCTCCCAGTGTATACACCCACTTCACCGTATATATTATGTATGTATAGGCATGGTAAATATAGGTTTGACTGTACGTATGCTTTCCCCCTTAAATACTTTTTTGCCCTTCGCTGACACATGCCATGGTATGGCATAACATGCCTTCGTTACTGAACCAGGTCTCATTTTAATTTTACTGAGTGGAACTGTCACTTTTCATTTTAGTTAAACGTAATTTAAACAAAAAGTTTATGTCGCTGCCTCTGAATGCCGTACGGCCCGGCCCGCCTGAACAAAAACTTAATGTCGCTCCTGGTGAATGCCGTACGGCCCGCCTGACTACGAGTACCTTTCGCTGTCGCAGCCGTCCGTGCCTCATTGTGACGTGTGCCTTTACGCATTTTATTTATTTTTATTGGCAAATGTCAACGAAGCATTTACTGAATAGGCACCCGAGCAACACATTCTCCTTGTGCACACTTTCGCCTTATCCACCTTTTTCGCTTGATTACGTCTTTGGGCTTTTATTTCGATCGGTAGTATTTATTTGGTATGGAAATCGAATTGGAAGTTTCGGCTGCTTGCAAGTACCTTGCTTGTTCTGTTCAGTTTCCATCAGTGATAAATCGTATTATTTTATGCGATTTTCTATTTACAGTGAACTAAAGTTTATTTAAGATTATAATCTTAAATACTTATAGTAGGTATTTGGTTTATGTTTCTATTTTGTTGATAGAAATCTTCGGAAGAACAACGCATGAAAGAAGCAAGTTCAAAAACGTCGTTGGCAGTAAACATATACACTTGAACATTAGAGAGCCTCAAACTCATCGAAACAAAAGAAAACGTGTTGTTAACACCTTTTCAGATTTAACCAGAAAAAGTCTGAAGGACTTGGTCGTCTAAGATATACCACCAATCTGCCATTCAGAAGATTCCGCTGATCTTTCAAGAGCTTGAGCGGAGGTCGGCCTCAGTATGTTATAACGGGATTTTCATTGAGGACATAATTTTATATATGAATTAAACACAGAATATATAAGATATAAACTTCAAATTTATACCAAGTGTAGTGAAAATTTTATATTTTAAGAATTAAATTCGATTTCGGTCATATGACCACCAAGGGCCCGTGTACAGCGATCTATTCCTTGGATCCAATTTTCCACCACTATTGCACACATTTCGACAGGAACGTTGGCAATTTCGCGTTGGATGTTGTCTCCGAGCTCGTCTAAAGTTGTTAATGGCGTTAAATCAAATGAACGAGGTGGCCATTCGACCGCACAATTTCTCGAGATAACACGTTCACCGAATTTGCCGCTATCTATTGACGGTAACAAAACCATTGCACAATTTCTCGAGATAACACGTTCACCGAATTTGCCTTTCAGTAAATCGATTTAAGCACGTACTGTGTGGCTAGTGGCACCGTCTTGTTGAAACTACATATCGGCGATGTCAAGCTCATCTAATTCTGGCCAAAAAAATTTTTCTAACATGCCACGAAAACGCTATCCATTGACGGTAACATGACCTTTTTTATCGACAAAAAAATACAGCCCAATCACACCTCAAGTATGACAACCACACCGCATAGTAATTTTTTGCGGTTGCAGTTGTGTCTCTTGAAGCACATGTGGGGTTGTTGCTGTCCATTAACGTATATTTTGTTTTTGACAAAACCACGTAGCCAGAAATGAGCTTCATCTCTTAGGATGATTTTTCGAAGAAATTCTGGATTTTCGTAAAACTTGCCAGAGCCAAGTCGGAGAAGTTGGGGCGTTTTAAGTGATCTAGTGGATGTAGTTCTTGACTCAGTTTCATCTTATAAAGATGAAGGCCAAGAACTTTTCGCAATATATATAAATATAGTGTGGTTAAAGAGATGCCCAGATCCTGAGAACGACGGGTAATCAACTGATTTGGCTCATTTTGAATGGATACACCTACGGCTGCGATATTTGCGTCGCTTTGAGCGGTAAGGCGTCTCTTTGGCTCCGGACAATTTTGATCTAAATGTATCCACACACAGCACAGCCTGTTAGGTGGGACGCTATGACGGCCGAAAATTGAAGTAAGCGCCCTTAAAGTAGCGACCAACGACTCAGAACTTCGGTAGCAATTTTTAATGATTTCGAAATGAGTATGAGGCGATCTGCTGTTTGAGACCAAAATTTTGTTGAGTCAAGAGGCCCATAACTGGCTCAACGACAACGTCCATTAACAAACATTATAGTATTGGGGCTGAGGCGCAACCAGAAGCAGTTTAAGAGGTGTCATTGTACCCAGAGAACACAACGGTTTGTAGCGATTTATGGGCTGGTTGAATTATCGGTCGACATTTTTTCAAAAATGAATTTGGCCGAAACGAAACCGTGTATGGTCCTCGCCATTGAGCCATGATATCCGACTTTTTGCTACCTGAAATTGAAGCCCGTAATTTTGACAATATGTGGTTTCAACAGGACGGTGCCACTGCAAAAATATGCATCTATTGAGAGGTCATTTCAAAGAACAGCTAATTTCACGTTTTTGACAATAATTTTGACAATATCTAATTTTGACAATATCTTGTTTCAACAGGACGGTGCCACTGCTAAAATATGCATTTATTGAGAGGTCATTTCGAAGAGCAGCTAATTTCACGTTTTGGACCGGCGAGTTGGACTGCCTAGATCGTGTGGTATCACACCTTTAGACTTTTTACTTTGATGCTACTTAAAGCCCAAAGTCTTTGCTGATAGATAAGCGATTCAGATTTTGACAGCCAACATTACGCGAGTCATTATCGTCATACCAGTCGAAATGCTCAAACGATTCATCCAAAATTGGATCCTCAGAATCGACCCTCTGAGGCGTAGTTGCGGCCACAATTTGAAGGAGATTATATTCAAAAAATAAATGGCAAAAAATGTCCTTTCGAATAAACAACAAGGATTCCACAGTTGATTTGAATTTTTGTATTTTTTTTATTTAAAAAAAAATGCCTCTAGATTGATCACCCTATAATAATTATATTTTTTAGTTCTGATTCTCAGAAAGATTTCGCAAAAATTATATCAAGAATACCGAAAGTGGGCTAGTTGTTGGTTAGTGGTTAATTTTCATTCACATTAACAGTTTAGGAGTAATTTTACGACTTGCAACGTTTCAGTGCAATTAAAAATTTCTTTCGAATTGAACCAGAAAACCTGACACGCGGTACATCCACACGATGCCCGATATAGGGTCCATTATGATTGTCCTCAAATGATTTAAAAAGTTATAACATATTATGATCATAAACGTTTTCTACGATGCATACCCCCTTATCCAACAGGGTAAGGGTATACAAATAGTGTTGCTCTTAATAAGGTCACAACGATAAATATTTCAGTCAGGCTCCCTAATATTCTTTCATATGTTTCTAAGTTGATGCGTCCGGATGTTTTTGGTTTTTTTCAAGATATACGAGTATATAACATATCTATGTGTATATGTACATCTTGCCGAAAATATTCTTTGGTGTTTATATAAATAGCTAAAACTAAATTGGTTCTATTTTTATGAAGACATTTGGCTAACGAATCCCATGGAGACTACAGGTGATTTATCATGCTGGTCGTTGTTAGTATCCCACCCACTTTGATAAATGCTACACAAATGTGCTATCAGCAAATACATACATATATATCTAGTATACGCTGTATATATTTCTGTACTTTTAACAAAAAAACGGCGACCGCTTTCTATATAATTCTATTGAAAGGTAATTTGGTTTGGAGATGTCAACTTGTTGAGCCACGATGTGCATTTGTTGAAACAAAAACAATATATGGGTGATTCTGAGATTGTGGGCCGATTTCGACATCATTTTTGGCAATCGATTTTTTTTGCAGAATTTAATATTTAATTTAATAACAAGAAGACGAAAAAACTATTAGATGTGTACCCACTTCAGGTAATGTTCAATCATATTTGAGTTGCTTCAAATCAAGATTGGTTTGGAAATTTGAATTTAAGCGAACATTAGATTTTACAGGGAAATACTGTGTATTTTCAGGGACAGAAAATAAAAATCCGTAAAAATTTAAATTGAATAAAAAATTATAATCATTAAGAGCAACAAAATGAATTGAATATAATTTTTTACTATGGACTGGTTTTATTGAATAAATAATTAATATTTTTGTAAAAAATTGAGAAAATTTCAATTGAAAGTAGTTTTAGAGATATTTGAACACTTTGGTAGGAAATTTTTTGAAGAACAAATAAATCATAACTATTTTCGTAAAAAAGGTTTGTTCTCGTTGGATCCTACACAATATGACAATCGCTCAAAAAAGGCTCGTGTCGATTGGTGCAAAGGAATTTTGAAAAAATACGATCGCGGTGCTTCAAAAGACGTTTATAAGATCGTTAAAAGTGACGAATCATGGGTCTATACGTATGAGCCCAAACAAAACAGCAATCGACCGTGTGGGTCTTCGCAGACGAGCCAAATCTAACGAAAGTTGTTCGTGGAAGAGCACTTCGAAGCAAACGGTCGCCTGTTTTTTCGGCAAAGCTAGTCATGTGGCGGCTGTTTCGCTTGAGCAACGTAGGACGGTCTATTCTGAGTAGTATACCATAAATTGTTTGCCTGAAGTCTTCGGAGAAATTCGAAAAAACAAACAAGAGAAGACGAATCATTGTGCCGAATGACAATGCGGGCTCTCACACATCGGCTCAAACCAGCGCCGTTTTAACCGGCCAAAACGTCAAATTGATGGGTCATCCGCCGTACAGCCCTGACTTGGCATCCAATGACTTCTTTTTATTCCCGCACGTCGCCAGAAGATGCTGTTGAAGCGTTCAAAAACCATTTTTTGGAGGTGTCTCAATCGGAGTGGAAACAGTGCTTCGACAATTGTTTTGAGCGCATGTAAAAGTGTATAAGTCATGCTGGAGAATACTTTAAAAAACAATAAAAACCATTTTTGATCATAAATATTCGCATTTTCATTATAAGGCCAGAAATATGTATAACAGCCCTCGTATTGAAGAATCCACTGAGGTGAAAATGTGCCTCACCACTGAAGATGAAAAAATCAAGTGCAAGATATGCATTTTGATTTCAACGCCCATTTTCATAATAAGCCTGAATAACTTTAACGCGTTCTTCGCTTGTATGTCTTTTCATGGTTCAAATTGAATAAGTCTGAAAGTGGGAAATATCAAATGGAATGCAGAAAAAAAATTGACGTTTAGGTGTGGTTTACATTCATTTTAAATCGGCCTTTAAAACTAAACCACTCTTTATATCAGTTATAATTATGCGGAATAATTTCTAGGTGACACCCCTAGAGAAAACAAGTTAAACGTCGTTTAATACGGCCAGGCCGAATATTTACAACGTCCCGGCCATCAATGTGGGTCGTTTTTAGGAAACATGAACCAAAAAGTCAAGTCACAAAGCCCATTTTGGAGTATTTAGTGGGTCCAGGTAACAGTACACATTTTTAGAATTGTCCGTCCACAAAAAAAAATTATTCGTTAGGCAAATGCTCAAAATAATTTACTATAAACCGAGGAACATTTAGTCCCTTAAGGGGTAGCTTTCTTCCCCTTGGCCGATTTAACCTATTTACAATTCCGAACAGCTTATTACAGTAAGACATCATTATGCAGAATTTCAGGATTCTAGATTGATTCGTTTGACCGCTATCGTGCTTTCAACAGTTACACAGACGGACACACCGGTCTAGCCAGTACCATAGTAAAAAGTACACTTTGTGAGTGTTTGCTTTACAAATCGTTATATTTTTTGTGGACGGATATTGCTAAATGGGTACAGTTAGTACAGACGCACTAAATATGTCAAAAACCGAGTTGCTGCACTTTTTGGCTCCTGCATCCCAAAAAATTTACCTTGTGTTCGAAACAGGTGATTTATGGTCAATATGGACAAAAGGGAGGTCAAGTTAAAGCAAGTTTTGCTACCAATCCATATATGTGACGCTCAAAATAGAAAGGGACCTAAGGCTAAAAACCAGTTTGTTCAGGAGAGCCATTTTAAAGATTTAAATCCGCGTATCTTTGGTGTAGCATCACTTTCATAAAACGCGCTTATCTCTGGGAGGGAACACTTTTGGGGCATGGGATCGGTATCATTCGATGCTCAGATGTTGTCCACATCAAGAAAAGTGAAAATTGATTTTTTTTCCCTTAGGTCCCTTTGTCTATGCGCTGTCACATATAGAGACATTTTAAGTTTTGATTTTGATAATAGTCTGGAGCATGGGAAATGGCCCATAAATAGGACCATTTTTTTGTGCTCTTTAGTAGCTTAGGGACGGTGGAGGGTATATAAAGCTCGGCTTGGCTGAACGACTTTTTACTTGTGTTTTAAGGAGTTAGCATATCTTCCCAATTATGATTATTCTTTTTAGAAAATATTTAGTTAATTATTATTCCATAATATATCTTAATATATTTTTCGTCAAATGAAGCTGGCAAAAAAGGGATTTTTATTTACAAATTCCCTCATTGTGTTCTCTAGGGTGCCGATAAGAAAATACATTCATCATGGCGATTCACATAGGGTTTATCACACCATCATCCCTTATTTTTCCCTCATGCCCGCCATAATTTTGGCCTACTAAACGATAAGTTTTACCGGGAACACATGCGCATGACAGTGGGTGCCATTTGAGTAAATAAGATCTCAAAATGGATCCTGTGATGGTAAGTTAAGCGCATCTCATACAGTATTTAATTCTGTACTATGCAACACTTATATCGTAAAAATTGAGATACTAGTACGAATGTGCAAAGTAATTTAATTGTGGGCCGCCGCGGTGTAAATGTTGGTGTGCCGGTAGAAACATTTAAAAAAGTTGCTAGCACCGTTTTCCCAGCTCATAAATGATACGATTAAGATATTAATCTTTAAGTTATTAAAATAACTTAGGTCTTCGGACCCGACTTTAAACAGTAAGTCCTGGTTAGTGAGTATACAAATTATATCGCCCACAGCTCTCAAATTTCTCGTTTGCTTTCAGAGGGAACCTACTGTTTAATTCCGGCAACATTTTATATAAAACTTTGCGAGGTGGAAACCCGCGGCTGAACATTATTATGAGGGCATATCACTAATTCCGTGACTTTTCCAACTTCCATCGTAGTTATATGAAATGCAACACTGCTCCCATCAAATGTCATCTGTTAATGGACTACAGTCAAATTTTGAAAGAGTTCCGTCATTTAGTTTGTGTTTAACAGCTGTTCAAAACGTACAACCTAGTGGATTTTATTAAAACGGGAAATGGTAATTTCGAGTGCTCATTTAACATTATTTTTTGTGGAAAAAAAACCATCAATCAAATCTAGAAAAAGCTTGAAAAATACTATGGGGACTCTGCACCAACGATTTCAATGGTAAAAAAGTGGTTTGCTGACTTGTGTTGTGGTCGCACAAGTACAAATGACGATGAACGTTCTGGACGGCCAATTTAGGTTATACAGCCGAAAATGTCGAAAAAAATCCATGATATGGTGTTGGCCGATCGAAGAGTAAAAGTGCGTGTGATTGTTGATGCCATACGCATTTCATATGACAGTGTGATTTCGATTTTATATGATCAGTTGGGTTGAAGAAAGCTGTCTGCGAGATGGCTGCCGCGTTTGCTCTCAATTGACCATAAACGTAATCGTGTGACAACTGCAAAGGATTGTTAGGAGTTGTTTAACCACAAATCGAATGAGTTTTTGCGGCGTTTTGTAAATGTGGATGAAATACGGATCCATTACAACAGTCCGGAGACCAAGCAGCAGTCTATGCAATGGGTTTCGCCGGGTGAACCGGCTCCGAAGAAGGCCAAGGTAACTTTTAAGGTAGTGGCAACAGAATTTTGGATTTTGTAACTGTGGATGTAATATGCATCCATTACAACACTCCGGAGACCAAGAAGCAGTCTAAACAATGGGTTTCTCCGGGTGAACGGGCTCCAAAGAAGGCCAAGCTAACTTTTAAGGTGGTGGCTACAGAATTTCGGGATGCACGCGGGATAATCCACATCAGAAGGGAAAAACAATAAACGGCGAATATTATGCCAACTCATTGAACATATTCAAGAAGGATTTAAAAAAAATCGAACTTATATGACCAAAAAAAACTTGTTCTTATCTAGATAATAGACCGGTGCACACGTGGGCAGTCTTAATAGCAAAATTGCATGAAATGAGGTACAAATTGGTACCTCATTCGCCATATTCTACGGATTTAGCTCCCAGTGACTATTTCCTATTTCCAAACCTAAAGATATGGCTCGGTTGAAATTATTGATTAAACAAATGCCCATTTTATGGACCTCGAAAAATCCTATTTTTTGGAAGGGATACAAAAATTGTAGAAACGTCGGACTTAGTGTATTGAGCTAAATGGAGATTATGTTGAAAGTTTATTTTTTATTAAAAAAAACCTGTGTTTTATTCGAAAAGTCTGGGTTACTTATATAGTAGTCGTGTTTATTAACATTAAAACTACGACGGCCCTCAGCTTCAACGACTAATCGAAAATAAATAAGAAAAACTTGGTCTACTCAAGAATCTGACCAATTCAAAATAACATTGCAAACTTGCTTTTTTGTAGAATAATGAGACTTCATTGAAAGTTTCTAGATCAGCTATGAGCAGTGAGGTGCAAAATGTTATTACACTGAGAGGCGCATTTGCAACGACGGATAAAACTGCGAAGATTGCAACGCCACCACTTAAAATATTTAATATTCCCGGCTATAACTTTCAACCGATTAAAGATATCTTAATGGGGTACTACGAGACGTATTTTGAAAGAAGATAATCAAAACAGCAGCAGTGAAGTTCAAAATGCTATAACATTGAGGGAAAAACCGCCAACATTGCGACCCTACGACTCAAGATAATAAATATTCGCAATCCCACGACAGCCGAAGCCAAGGGCTGTCACCCCGGCATACGGTTGCCGCTACAACAACATGATAAGTATTCGCGGCTATACCATTCCCCCGATTGAAGATATCTAAATGGGATAAACACTGTAATGATGCCTTAGGTACAAGGAGTGATATTTTTAACCAGGTGGAATTAGAGTTACGAGTGTGACTGTTGTCTTTTGCGTTTTATAAACAATTCAAGAAGAAAACTGGACTATTATAAATGAAGTAAAAATATTAATTTACGATCTTTTATCTAATAAAGATTTTCATTTCCCTCATCACCTTCGATTTGTCTTTGTTATGCCAAAGACTGGGCTTCTGGGCTAAAACCAGTAGTTATATTGAAAAAATATTCTCTAATCAGAATAAAATAAATTTGATCGACTGGGCCCCGTGTATTTTTCAAATATTTTGTCGCGGCTTTTACGTGCCTTAAATTTGGTATTTTAAGTTCTGTATAGCCGATATCCAAATTTGTATGCCGTTTAAGTATTCAATTACATTCTATTGATGAAAGACGTGCCTACGTGATTTGCATAAAGTTGCTGTTCTTGAAAGTGCTACAATTTTCATACCCCCACACAAAGGCTTTAAACATCAAAAAACAACTTCAAAGCTAATTGTAGAATTCTTTTTATTAAAATTACTTCTTGAAAACCTTTGGAGAATCAAAGGAAAAACTCTTCTCTTTGATGCTGAAGAAATACGAAACTAAATAAACGACTCTTCATCTTTGCCATCAGCATCAATTTGCGTCTACTCAGTAGAGATTCAAAGACATCTTTTGTGTTTGACATTTATGATGGCAATTGTAAAAAAAATGTTAACAATGACAGCCGCCAGTGGCCGACTTAAAAAAACGCACTAAATACACAGCGGGCTCATAATTCAATGACCTCGAACCGCAACAGCCCAAAACCAGCGGCAGAGGCACATTGTCGGCCGCTTTTCAATGGTTGAGGCTGCTGCAATAACTCTTTGCACTGTACGACGTGGACGTGTAGCAAGCATTTCTGTTCCAGACACAATCCAACCGAGTAAAAGGCGTTTGTTATGGTCATTAATATTTTTATTAGTTTATGACGTACTGTTCGCACTACAAAAACAAAACCACTCCGTGTTCACATAGTGCGAGTAGTATGTGGGTGATTGTTGTTGCTGGGCTGGCTTTTGTGTGACGGTTTGCCCGCCGGCAACATTAAATCCTTTCGTAGGCGATAACTGTTGCGCTCTAGTTTTTAACTGTTTCAGAGCATTTGTAATTTGTTGTCGCCGCTTTTTGTCTGCCTGGCATTTTTTTTGTTCTCTTTTAGAGCAAGAGTTAAGAAACACATCCGTAAAATATGAATGTTAATTTGTCTTTCGGTTGAAGGTCATTTGGAAATATGTTTTTTTCCTTTTGGAGTATTGGGAAAAATATGACCTTCAGTTGTTAATAATGGAGTGTATTTTTTAGGGTGTGAAGATAATGTATTTCATTTGAAATTGAACTCTTTTCACTGATTTATTAGGTCATTTTGCCATGAAGGACATTTAGATGGCATCATTTTTTCACATTTTATTTTATGATGGCAGTTTTGTCATTGAAAATCAATTTTAAAAAATCTTAAGAAATACCTACCATTATCCATGGTTAATTAAAGAAAGTGCTGGGTTTGTTACAGGATGCCTAAGATGTCAGCCCTTTTTGGCTTTAAGGCGAAACCAAGACAGACTGCCGTTATATTTAACTAACAGTGCAATAAAGCGACATTGAGTTAATGGCCGTATTTGATGGGCAAGACGCCAATTCGATAACCCCATATATAGGTACACCATTTTTCATAAATAGAGAATAGAATCCAATAAATTACCTAAAAGTTATAATTTAAAAAAAAATATTAAATAATAATTAAATTATTTTAAACATTTATATTAAATAAAATCAATTAATATAAAGAAAGTTAGTAACTCCTCCCTTAACTCAATTCCTATATTTAAATATTTTAATGAAACATTAATTAAATTAATTATATTACCCCTAAAAATAATAAAAAAATAATTTATTAATACATTTATATTCATACATTATTGTTCAAAATGTTTATTAATACATTTTTGTTCAAAACGGTTTCCTCAAAAATATTAAACTTTCATAAAATAGTTTATTTGTGTTGATTATATTTATTCGGCCTTTCTTTATTACTCGTATTATGACTTGAACAATGAATTTGAACGTAAAAGTGTAGTGTAATGTATAATAAATAATATTGTAGTCTCATTTTCACAACTTGTCTTCTAAATAGAATTCTAAACATTTTCATGTTGTCTCGAATGTACCGTGTACACAGAGAAATAATAAGTTGGATACCGTTCCGAACTACAAAAAATCGGTTGGATAAACATGTTACCATCGGTTGGATTGACGGTTACATGAGACGACATACCTTAAGATAGTAGCTACAAAATTATTACGATACTTACAACCAATAAGTCGGTTATACCAACCGAATTTAGTAAAACTTTTGGTTTCCAAAACTTGTGGTTATGAAAACCCACCATGTTGGTCATATAACTTTGATACCAATAATTGTTGGTGACAACAGATATATTTGCTATAACATATTACAAAATTTCGGACTTTCTCGAGCTGTGAATGATTTCTTCTGGAAAAAAAGACTTAGGTGATTATTGTAAAATCCCAAAAGAAAGATTCTAGTAGGTCCCAGTTATTTTTATCAGAGTGTTTTCTAGCTAACCGGACCCTTTTCGTCGTTTTCAACAAAAAAATTAACTTCTTAATAAAATGTAGTGAATAAGTTATGTTAAGAATGGAAACCAACATCGACATTTTTTAATATTATTTCTATATTAAATTTCATTGCACCCAGTTTTTAATAAACTTCAAAAAATGAATGATATCAAAGAATGTTATTTTCATCATATCTATAGCCAAGACTTCAAGCATTTATTTGAAATATTTTGCGTCACATTAACCCTTAACTTGCCGGAAATATTAAGGTTTAGAATTACACTTTATTTCGCTTTTATAACACTAGTTTATAATAATGAGTCTTATTTTTTGATATTTTAAAACCAATTATGAATTTCTTTGAACTTTACCAATGTGATGCATAACATCGTTCTCTTTGTGCATAGAAACTTCATGAGGTTCAAAAGTTAGAAATAATTTAAAAGAAAAAACTGCTCATAATTCAAATAACACAATAAATTTTTCTAATCTTAAAATATAAAAATTGAATATTTTTTTTTATATAAGTCCCATAACCGAATACATAAAATTTAACCATCAATTGGTCCAGTTAACGAATGATCGTGGTAACGACAACCGAATTGAAAGAGTTCTTATAGCACAAAATCTATAGCAATAACCAATACTTGGGTAAATTCAATTCCAATAATCATCCTAATTAGTTTGGGTTGCCAATACTTTGTGTATTCTTAAGATGCTGTCAGCTCCCACTACGGAAAATTGCCGTGTACCCATCAGCAACTGGTTGTGGCAATGAAATAAATAGATACACGCAACATTAACATTCGGTTAACAAAAAATTCGGTTTTGGCAACAAATCTGTCCCGTGTGTGTGTCTATGGCATTTTGAGCGAACGCACAAACAATCTCTGAGTTCACGTCAAATCGAGCAATGACCTGAACCAGTGTCACGGAGTGGATCGGAGCACGTCTACTTTTGATGTTCACACTTTAAGGAACTGTTAACTTGTATCTCGTTTTAGTCGAAAACAGAATAAGACCGATTAACAAATTAGAGACTTCCTTTGTAATATGTGTGAATCAGAAATCGCAGTTGTTTGACGAGTTTAGGAAATGGAAGGGGAAGTATTACATCATTGAAATAAGAACATTCGAATGAATGGAGTCAAAATCTCGAGCATATTATTCTGTGTCTATTTGAATAGTAAATGCAATCTGTGGGAATTGAATGCTACTTTAGAAGACGGCGCACCTCCAACATTAAAAAAACTGCACAGTGTTCATATACAACACTCGGATAAGTGTACGAAAATGTGCTCTACTGCTGCTAGTTCTCGTTAAATATGAATCTGCCTGTCCTTATGTGGTCAGCGGCTATCACGGTTAAATCACATTCGTAGCTTTGGGTCTTGTGAAAGTGAATTAGCGAAACTGCAGTCGCTCCTGCTAGCAACTCAGAATCATTTCGATTGCTTTTTGAGAACTATTAAGGGATATTTCCAATACTCGTAGAAGCATTGACTGAAATCAGACAGGGAACAAAGCATAACAGTTTTTATAGACCAATAAAGCATGTCAAAATACACACACAGAGATAAAATTAGTTGGAAATCGATTTTAACTATAATGATTTGATTGTAAATGAGGAATTTCAGTTGCAACCAACAAATTATAATCGTAATGGATATTCGGTTCGAAATACCACAAGATAATAAATTATTGATTGGTTATACCAACGTAACGCAAAATTGGTATTGAGTTGCACAACTGGTGGTTGAGTTAACCAATATTTTTGCAAACTTTTTTTTTATAACCAATTATAAGTGATGATAACTAAAACTTCATCATAACTAAAAAAGGGTTGTTTTATAAAATTTTTTTATAAACAAAATAATTCGATTATTACAGACTTTATGCTAATCGATTAACCATTTGTTTCCAGTAAAAATCATCCTTCATCTTTTACACTATTTCCTCGTCATGATCCACCAATGAGTGCCCAAATTGTGTAAGCAAACAGCTTTTTGTCTCTGAGTTAAATTTTTATTTTTTTCGTTGAACAAGTACTATGTGGAATTTTGGATCGAAAAATTCTACTCCAAACGTTTGGATACTTGGTATGTTGCACCGATACTATAGTTCCGATATCTGAAAATTACCGAGCACCAACTGATCTTCGGTTGCATTAATGGAATACACAAGGTGCATGTAACCTCAAACATTCGCTTAGGAAAAAAATTGGTTGTGGCATCGAATCTGTTTTCTGTGTGCTTACTTACTTAAGTCCCACAACATCCCATTAAGGAACCAGGGTAGCTGTGCGTGATTCAATTCTTATACTCACAGACCGGGACCTGATGTTTATCGCCGCCTCCGAACGCTAATGAGTTTTTATTTTTATATAGTTGCATGACTTAGACATTTTTTTTAGAATTTCTAACCCGGGGTTGAAAGTGGGTTTACTGGCACGACAGTCGTACACACTTCCATCACACCATGGCGGTCCACTCATTTAATGTTAAAATCTCTAATTAGAGAAAAAAAATTAAAAGTGTGTAAGTAGGACAAAATCGCAACCGAAACAGGAATGAATTTTCCAAATCTTCAAATAAGGCATCTCTCAAACCAACGCTATACAGCAGAAGCTAAACTTTAATAGGTTAATGATATTCATTATTATGTGTGGTAAAACATACCACATTTTTCGTCTGCGGTTTTGTACCATAAATCCCGCGATTTACTTAACGTTTCAGTTTGAATTTTGCTTATATGTAAGGAAATAAAGATGTTATTTTTATCTTTAAAGTTTTCGATTTCGATCCAAGATATCACATTCACCTTAAACAGAATCTCTGTCACACCTGAAGAAGGCGTGTTCTTCATCTAAATTAAACAATATCCGGACTCCTTTCACTCCAGTCCGAATTGTATACAAACTTGTTCCAATACATTCGATATTGATTTCGGCATGTGCCCCCTCCGTTTACGACACAAGTAAACAAAAACAAAATAAATATTTACAGCGTCGTAGTGACATAAGACAGGCAACCACAGACAGAGAACAACCGTAACGAGAAATGTTCGGTGATAATCAGCAAACAAATACACAAAAATAACAAACGCCATTCCAAAAATAAAAAAAAAACAAATGCGGCGTGCAGAAAGATAAACATTAATAAGGGGAAAAAATTGTAGAATCCAAACCAACAGCGTCCACGAATAACCCTAAGTAATCAAAGAGAGAAAAGAAGGAAACGAACGAAAAAAATGTTTATTTCCTTAAAGGATGTCGCAATGGCGTACTACAAAATATTCCATATTTTAGGCTACTATTCGCAGGATCATTTTTCACATTCGACAGTGGTTTGAAACAAAGTAAATGGTTAGTTTAAGAATATTTAGGGATTTATGAATCCATGGTATTCGCACACACAGAGTAAGTGGACGAGATGATGGAAGATTTTTACTGAAAAAAATTTAATCAAATTATTGGCCTAAATTCAGTAATTAAACCAAAGTAAAATTATTTGAAACCATTCCGTTTTTGTAACAAAATTAAACAAAATCCAGTTCATGGTTTTGAAGGATGAGTTTTATTTTATTTTTATAAAAATACTATTTTATGATAAAGTTTTAGTTACCATTACCAAAAATTGTTTACAATAACGATTTTTTTGCAAAACCACGAGTTGTAGCAACTAAATACCTTCTTCTCGATTCATTAGTATGACTGATCAATAAGTTGTGTGTACGGTACGATCGTCATATTTATCATCTTGTGGTATGTCAAACAAAATATCCATTACGATAATAAACATTTGGTGATTGTCACGTAAATTCTACTTTTGCAACGGAATTTATGTAGTTCTATCCGATTTCTAACTAACGTTTCCTCTGAACGCAGGAATTTTGTTCTCTCAATATTGACGCAACGACAATGGCAATAATCAAAATTGCCGCATTTGGGCTGAAGAGGAACCAGATGGGGTTTAAGAGGTGCCATTATATCCAGAGAAAACCACGGTTTGGTGCGGTTTATAGGCTGGTGGAATTATAGGTCCATATTTTTTCAAAAATGATGTTGGTAGAATCGGAAATTTCAATGGTGCTCGCTACTGCTCTTTAATATCGGACTTTTTACTACCTGAAATTGAAGCCCGAATTCTCGACGGTATTTTTTTTACAGGACTGTGCCACTTGTCATACAGCTGGTCAAACAATGGATCTAGTGAGAGGTCATTTCGAAGAGCAGCTAATTTCACATCTTGGACCGGTGAATTGACAGCCTAGATCGTGTGATATCACACCTTTAGATTTTTTCTTTGGAGCTATGGAAATTCCAAAGTCTATGCTGACAAACCAGCTATGATTCAGGTCTTGGAAGCCTACATTACGCGTGTCATTTATGACATACCGATCGAAATGCTCATCATATTCAACAAAAAAATGGCATTAAATTTCTTTCAAATGAATTAAAAAGATTCCGCACTTGAATTGAATTTTAGCATTTTTATTTAAAATTATTATTTTAAAAAAATACCTCTATATACCTCTGACAACACTCAATGCCATGGCACTGAGTCTCAAGTTGATGATGTATTAACTCAGTTTAATTCTTCACATTTTTCAAAGCCAATGCAAGCAGAGAATATTTCTAAAGGAACCATAAAAAAAAACTGAAAATTTTGAAGAATAAACATTCGAGTGGCCTGGATAACATCAGGAATAACTCCTTTAAAACTCTTACAAGCAATGCAATCTCACAACAGGTAACTATAAGTATATTCAATGTATGCATAAAACTACTAAAATATATTCCTAAAGCATGGAGGACAGCAAAAGTAATTCCAATTGCAAAGCCTGGACAACAACCTAACTTGCTCGCTAGTTATAGGCCTATCAGCTTACTCAGCAGTTTGGAGTAAGTTATTCAAAAAGTTATTGAAGAAATATTATGGCAAGTTATAAATACCAAGAAAATAGTCACTGATGAACAATTTGGATTTAAGCCATTTCACAGCATTGCACATCAAGTCAAGCGCATAACAAACCATATTAACTATGAATTTCAGCATTGCAATTTAACGGCTATGGTGATATGAGATATTAAGAAGGCTTTCGATACAGTTTGGCAGTTAAAAGTTAAAAATGTTAAAATCGTTCTTATGTCAGCGTTCATTTTGTGTTGGAATTAATAATTTAATTTCCGATTGTCTTCCTGTTGCTGCTGGTGTGCCCCAGGGGTCTGTTCTAGGTACAGTCCTTTACTTATTATATATGTTTGATTTTTTCTCAAATGAACTATTGCACATATTCATTCTTTGCTATGTTCTGGTTTGGTCGCCCAAAGCATTTAAAACTGCCTTCAAGCTTCTCAAGACAAGGTTGTCGAAATTCGTTTAAATGGAAAACTAAAATTAACACAGAGAAATAACAAGCAATCTTTTTCACAAGGAAAAGAAACGCTTGTTAAATTCCTGGTTCTCTTTGTATATATGGAAGAGAAATTTCCTGGTCTGGATCTGTCGTATATCTAGGTGTATTTCTGAATAAACGTCTGCCATTTAATGATCATGTCAGTCACATTGTAAAAAAATTAATGTCGTCGTTAAACTACTTTATCCTATTATAAATACTTATAGAAAGTCTAAGCTAAATTTTTCCAACAAGATCGTCATACTGAAAACAGGTTTGGCCTGTGTGGGGAAATTGTGCCAAGAATCATATCCGGCAAATTCAAATTTCCCAAAATAAAAAACTGCTCAAGTCATAATAATAATAAAAGACCGAATAAATAACAAAAAAAAACGAAAAACTATTACAAAGGATTGATACGCCCTAATGTGCAACGCATGTATGAATATATGTACGCACAAAAAACATGCACCCTTTGATTGTGCTTTTTGCATTTGTGGTTTCAACGAAGACCCATGCGAAACGGAATTGGTGGAAATGATATTGCGCTTTGAAGATTGCTCTACGCACAGTTCGAAGACTATACGCAAAGGGTAATTCTCATTAATAAAAATGAGTCTCCCGTATAAGTCATTTGAATTGTGGCCGAAGTAATCGTAGCCAGAGACTTCTGAAGAAAAATCTTGGCGGGTTTAGAAACAGCTGTACAGTCTGCCTGGCAACCGTAGCAAATATATTTCACCAATTTCTTCTTTTTAAGTTGATTCTGAAAAAGAAACAACATAAAGGTCTCGAAGCAAAATAAAAAAACTGCTCGTCATAACCAAAACAAAATATAAAATAATGTTGAATTTACCGTGGGAATTTAGTACAAAAAGGCTACATGATTTAAAATGTGTCGAATATATTCACAATCGAATTATAACCATTACCCTCAAATTTGAAAACGCTTGTAACTTCAGCGAAAACAATTACATCGTAAATCAATACAACTCCTACTAAATATTCAGTAATGTAATTTATTTATATCACACATATTAAATACCTTGTTTTTATTATCCTATAAGATACTAGCTGACCCGGCAATCATTGTTATTTCTAGGTAATTTCTAGTGCAGACAAAAAATAGCTAACTTATTGTAAGTGTGTAAGGATGTGGTATATGCGTGAAATAGGCATGGAGCGCTGTGAACGATGAGGGAATATAAAAATAACAAACTCCAAACATTATTATTCTTAAGTTATTATAATTTATTCCTTAAAATTATATATCATTAATTAATTACGACAATAACACTAACAAACGATATCAATCTCTTAATGCTGTAGCGTGAACAATATTTTGGTTAGCCTATCTTTAGCTAACACAAACAAACTGGGTGGTTTACCCACTCGAGAGCATGCCTCGTATAAATGTCCGTGTGCAAATTGTGGTGTGCTCAAATCTAAGCCACAAATATACATCGTTTGGCCGTGGGATTTGTTGATAGTCATTGCAAATGACAATCTAATCGGAAACTGAATACGTTTGCATTGAATTGGCACATCTGGTGGTATAAGAGGAATCCGTGGTATTAATTTATTTTCACCTCGGAACTTGTCATTTAAAATGCTAGCTTCGATAACGTTTTTCATTAATTTTTGAATGACTAATCGCGTACCGTTGCACAGCCGTGGCGGGTTTAAATTACGACGCAAGATAATCGGAGATCCAACCTTTAATTGTAAATTATTTAGCTGGCATCGCAAACTGTATCAAGAGATTTGTATGATTCCAAGTTCCCTGGCAACAACTGTTGTATCTTCAGATGTAAAATGTCAACGTCTACATTTTTTGCCGGTAAAATTGCTCTTTCTGCAAGCCACTCATGATTAATGTACTGTGTGTGTACATCGGAAAAAATTTGTTCAATGAGAGTATCTTGTGAAACAGCGATTGTGCAGAAATCGGTCGGTAATTTAATGTTTCCAGTTTCATCTACGAGTATAGCAACTTTTCCATCACCGATATCCAAGAGTTGTTTTGAGCATGTTTCAGCAGATGGATCTTGAAGCATTTGAATGCGTATATTTACCTTCAGCAGTAATTTTTCAACATTACGCCACAATGGAGATGATTTTAAGCAAGCGTTGATCTCATCAGCGTATGTTGAATGTGTGTTTGTCTGAAACCGCCTGAAAGGACCCACAGAGTGCCGCCAAATAGTTTGTCGTTGTTTTTAATATCTTTCAATGTCCTGTTCAACGCCTCAAGCGAATGTTTGTGTGTCATAGTACATGCATCCAGATGATAATTTTTTTATTGTACTGCAATTCACGATTCATTTCAGTGTCCATTAAATCAGATGCATTTCACATTATAGAAAAATAAATACAATAAATTTTGTCCAAAAATTAAAAAAAAAAATGTTAAGGGTGAAGAACCCTTATCATGAAAAAAAGATAGTAGCCGAATCTCAGACCTACTGAATATGCGTATAAAATTTCGTAAAAATCGGTGAAGCCGTTTCGGAGAAGTACGGTAACTAACATTGTGACACTAGAATTTTATATATAAGATATATTACTTATATACTAATGAAGGTTTTTAAATATTTTTCTTATCCTTGCTCTTCTCACCTATTTCTTAATTTCAATAATGTATTATTATAAAATAGCTGTAAGGTTACTCATTTAAATGTGTATAAAGTAAAACTATAACAAAAACTATTTCACCTAAATAAACAAACATCAACAATATGAAATATTTCTTGACTTTCACGAATATAGATTTTTCAGTTTAGAGTCCAGACCCTTGGTTTTTTTCTATGCCTTTACTTATTTACAACTTTCTAAGCCAGTTTAATAATTTCCAGTCAACTTCTCTGTATAATCACTGTGCACTCTAAGGTCTGTAGTGAAGACGAACTGAAAAGGAGAAAAACCACTACGGTGGCGCTTCCTGTCATTCATTCGTAATGGACTTGGGTAAGACAGAGTAATTAAATTGAAAGTCATATCGAGGAAACTTGACTGGACACGTCCTATGACTGGTGACTGGATTGGTTGTCTGGCCTCTGGGTCCGTGGATCATTTGTGTTGTTTGCTGTTTTAACCTAAGAATTATATGGATGAATAGTTTCCATGGTCATTCTTTCAGCCATTTATCATTCATAAATGTTTATAAACGACTTTTACTGTCTTCACTGTCTTCTTCGTTTTTTTTTCATTTTCCTATTTTGCCTCTTGTTGGCGTATTTGTGTTTCCGTCCTTTTTTGCCATTCCTATTTGCTGAGTTGGCAGCGGTCCCCCATCAGCTGCCATTGGCTTAATAATCCATTTATTTTTAACGACAGTAACACTGTCATGTTTGGTTTTAGCGTGCTGCTGTTGTTGGTTTTTTTTTCTTCGGCCCTAAGAACAACAAAATGTTTCTTTCGTAATGTAAATAATCCAAATGACAGGGAACAGAACGAATAGGAATCCCTTCCCAAGGAAGGGCAAAAGCCACGACGACATCATCAGGGTAAGTAAGACCTAAGTAGCGTCCATAACTAAGTATGATGACGATACTTTTGCAAATACCAAGTTCCAAGTTTATTTTAATAATTTATTTCAATAATAACATTATTGCCGCCCCCTTCGACATCCTTGTGTGTGGGTGTGTGTGCATCAAGTCTGTCTGTTTGTATTTCTGCCAGTCTTGTAGTTTTCTTTTAGCCATTTTATTAGGTCGCTGGCTCTCATTCCATCACATGTTACCATGCGTTAGACAACTAATTTGATTGAAACATAAAAGATGTCAAATAAATTTTGTTTGATTAAGTTTTTGTTTCTTCAGAAAGTGCGTATAAATGTTTTTTTTTGTGTAGTCTTGTTTAATTTCCCTAAAAGCTTTTCGTCATAATAGTTTTCTCCGCTTACAGTTTGCCAAAAGAAAATGTAAGTCAGTATTGGCCCATTTAAACATTCATAAAGCTAACAGTGAGACATAAAACTATTGCGCTTATCTATTTATATATATTTTTTTAAAAAGTTATAATATGAACCGGAAATTCCGGAAAAGTGTGCCGGCAATGTACAAGCATAACATTTTTTTTATTTTTGCAAAAAACTAAACAACTGCGATGGCCTACAATAAACCCAAACTTATTTCGTTTACATGATATATAAATAATAGCGCACGCCTGGCAGTTTTTTATATGAAGTAAAAATAAAACAAGGGTGTCCCTCGATGGCCATGTTCTTTTTTGGTATGGGAAATGTTAATAAGAATAAGTAAAAGAAGGCTAATGGCGCCTGGGTCTAATTTATGCTATCCAAAACTAAAGGGTGATCAATATAGAGGTATTTTTTCATTGCTTGGGTTCTGAGGATGGTGAAGTAGCGTTCACCGGAACTGCAGTCTCCCCTCTCTTTTCCACTGCATTTCAATAACTTTTTGGTTTCTTATATAAATCTTCAAGATAAACATGGTCTTAAATCTTACTATGAACTAACTGTTAAGTATTTTAACATAATTTATATAGGGTGATCCATCTAGAGGTATTTTTTTAGAACAAAAAATATATAAAAACTCAAATTAAGTGTAGAATCTTTATTGGTAATTTGAAGGGACCTTTTATAGCACTTATTTTTTAAAAATAATTTCCTTCAAATGATGGCAACTGCATTATGGAAATAAGCGTTCGCTGAGAAACGGGAAGATCCGCTGTTTTTGACCAAAATTTTGTTCAGTGATGAGGCCCATTTCTGGCTTAACGGCAAAGTCATTAAACAAAATAGCCGAATTTGGGCTGAAGAGTCCCAAGAAGACGTTCAAGAGGTGCCATTATACCCGAAAAACCACGATTTGGTGCGGTTTATAAGCTGGTGGATTCATCATTGCATATTTTTGCAAAAATGATAATGGCCGGAAAGTAACCGTGAATGGTGCTCGCTATTCTATCTGAAATTTAATCCCTATTCTTGACAACACTTGGTTTCAACAAGACGGTTCCACTTGCCATACACCTGCTCACACAATGGATCTATTGAGAGGTCATTCGAAAAGCAGATAATTTCACGCTTTGGACTGGTGAGTTGGCCGCCTAGATCGAGTGATATCACACCTTTAGTCATTTTTCCAAAGTCTATGCTGACAAACCAGCTCCGATTCCGGTTTTGGGAGCCAACGCGTGTCATTAAAGTCATACCGGTTTTCGAAGACTAACACGGTCGATTGCTGTTTTGTTTCGGCCGTATACGCATATATCCATAATTCGTCAAGTCACTGTAAACTACACAAATGATGCTCGTACGTCAAAACGTTCTGAGTACGTTTATGTTAAAAAATGTCAAACTTTCCAATGAAAATGTCAGATGGCACCAGGCAAAACTTAGTGTTTTCTAGGCTAGAAATATATACAGCGTTTGCGAGTTATGATCCAAAAAGCAAACAATTTAATCAATTACTCGTAATTGAAGTCAGTTTTTTTTATATAAGCTTTATTTGAATTATTGAATCTGCTCCAAAGGAGCCTAACAATAAGTATACGAATCTTAAATATAATTCAATAATGAATCCTAGTATGGATTTCTTGTAATGTGGATCTCTGCTTATTGGCAGGAATTTTAATTAATTTGGTCAAAATTGTATATAACTGGCATGGATCACATGTCTGAGAATTTTAAACCTAGTTTGGCTTAAACCTCGTGATAAAGGGCCAGAGGACCCTTACAGTCATTTACAGAGTGTTCGCGATATTATGTAGAGTGAGGAACTCTAGTTATGTATGTATAACGGATAACTCTAGAATAGCAGGTTATGTTGGTTTTTCGTGTTGACTGTTTTAAGGATCACGTATGAGAGCATTTAAGCAACGTGACGTAGAATGAAGAATTCTACACAGTCTTTTTTGAGTGTTCGTCCGCGATTGATATTGACTGTTTTAAAGATCACGTATGAGAGCATTTAAGCCACGTGACGTAGAAAAAAGAATTCTACACAGTCTTTCGGGCGCGTGTGTTCGCGATTACTGTTACGGATGAAGCACAAGTGCAGATTAGAAAACACGGCGTTCGTTTCTCCGAAGTCTTAAAGAGCTTGCACTGCACAATAATTGTCTAGCAAGTATGTTATCATGACGTTGGAGCTTCTCTTTGTGCTTTATATTGATTTTTTGAATTGCCTCTTTGACGAGAGGTATTTTCAAGTATCTGTGGATGTTTTCATTCCTCTTATTTCAAGGGGCACCGGTAATAAGCCGCAATGTCTTCGATTGGACTCTTTGGATTTTGTCGAGATTGCTCGAGCTTGCATTGCCCCATAGCTGGACACCGTATAACCAGATAGGTTTGATTGCACTGTTGTATAGCAGGACCTTATATTCAAGGCTTAGTTTTGAGTTCGCGTTTAGGAGCCAGTGAAGTTGATGGACCTTAAGTTTCAGTTGAGTTTTCTTGGCTTCGATATGATAATGAAGTCAGTTGAAAGAACAAAAATTCCGTTGCAAAAATATAAATATGATCATCGTATTATACACACACCTAATTGACGGGTCATACCAATCAAACGTTGAAACCAATTATTAGTGGCGGTAGCTAAAATTTCATCATAGCCAAAAACTGGTTGTTAATTAGCATTGTTTTTTTTTTTTGCTTCTTGGTTCGAGTAGGCTATATGAAATAAAATAATTCGATAATTATTGATCTTAATTAGCCCAATAGATTACTCCAAAGTTACTCGTTAAAAATATTCCATCATCTTTTTCGTGTTTTCCTTGATACGAGGACTGCTACTTATATTTCGGGTCCTGACAATACTAGTGTTCCCACAGGCAAAGTGGAACTTCCATTGGAAACTTTTACATTTTGTAGCATAAATTCACTCAGAATGTTTTGTCATTTGAGGTCGAATTGTTTTGTTTACAGTATTTGAAAAATTCATCTCAGACACAAAATGGAATTGTTCCGTGAACATTTTCGTGCGATGATTTTTTTACGATTTTCAGCGTGGGTTATCGAGACAAGAGTGTTTAAAACATCTTGTTTCGACTTTTGGCACCATTAACAGTGGTGGCGATTAACCATTAACAGTGGTTTATCGCTGGTACCAAAAGTTCAGTCTCGGACGCCGTTCGCTTCAGGATGAATATCGTGAAGGACGTCTAAGTTCGGTCACTTTGCCAGAAACCATCGATGCTGTGCTTGAACTGATTAAGCAAGACCGACATGTGACATACCGTGAGATTGATGCATCCTTGGGCATTAGTATGACAAGCATCATTAAGATATTGCTTGTTTATTTGGCCGTAAAAAAATTTGTTATCGTGGGATCACACATAATTTGATGAATGCTCAAAATAAGGCTCATATGGATTGGTGCAAAAAGATTTTGAAAAAGTACTACTGCGGTAGCTCAAAGGCAGTGTATAACATTGCCACAGGTGACGAATCATGGATCTATGCATACGAACCCGGGACAAAACAGCAATCGACCGTATGGGTCTTTCAAGACAAAACAAATCCAATAAAAGTTGTTCGTGAAAGAAGTACATCGAAGCAAATGATTGCGTTTTTTTTCGGTATACCCGGCCATGTTGGCACAGTGGGTTTAGTGGAGCGTAGGAGGTCAATTCTGAGTGGTATAGAGCCACCTGTTCGCCAACAGTATTCGAAGAAATGAGGAAAGATATTAAGAGAGACGGATCATTTTGCATCACGACAATGCGAGCTCTCACACATCAGCTGAAACGGTGAGCTATTTGACCACTTAAGATGTCGAATTGATGGGCCACCGTACAGCCTACGAAAAAAGTTGAAGCGTTTAAAAATCATGTTTCGGAGGTGTCTCAATCGGAGTGGAAAATGTGCTTCGAAAACTAGTTTGTGCGCATACAAAGGTGTATTGATCTTATAGAGGAATATTTTGAAAAACAATAAAACCATTTCCAATGATAAATTATTGTGTTTTTTAATGCCGGACTCGAAATATAAATAGCAACCCAAGTCTGACCCTCTATATGTTTTAGAGTACATGAAGTGTGTAAAAAATTTTGTATTCTACGCTCCACCGATACTATAGTTGCACTTATTACAGAGCCCCAACAAAAGATTTGTTGTACTAATTAATGGAACACTTGAGGTTCATGCAACTTTAATCATTCGGTTGGTAAAAAATTCGGTTGTGTTTTCTGTTGGTATGTCTCGTATTTATTCAAATTGGCTACCGGTCGACCATGGTAAATTGTGCAAAATAATGTTTCGCACATGAGTTCTCGAGAGCCAGAATAGCGGTCTCTTCAACAGAAGTTTTAGTTAAATCTAGACATATTTTTTTACATCAGTAGGCCAACTAAATTTTTACTACATTGGGATAAGACAACAACTGCGATCTGTATTTTATTTTTAGCTTTGAGGGAGAGAAGATGTGAAGGCAAAAAACAGTCGCGAAGGTATTTTAAAAAAATGAATTTGTTAAAAAGCAATTATTTTCTTCAAAACTTTCAACAGTGTACCAAGAAATTACAGCTCAACTTAATTTCTAATCGAACAGTCAGAATACTGTAGCGGTAAACAATATTCTTTTTTTATCAACAAGGATCCAAAGGAAAAACCTGAAAAATCAGAAAAATGGGTTCATGACAATCATAGGCGAAACCCCCGTTTTCAAGATTTAACACAAATCCTGGAAATCGTAAAGACAAATTGTAGCAAATACTCCAAATCAGTCAGTCTCTATATTCCTTAAGAATACCATCAGCATTATTACGAAGAGAAGTTTGCACAGATACAATTCCCATTAAGGCTCAAAAGCAATACGGTAACACATTTAAACGAGGACTATAAATTTAATGCATTTTAAATACTAGATTTACTGAATAAATTAGTTTAATTCGTTTGCGCATTTCTACTGCTTTTGCATTTTAAATTCTCCATTCATTTGTGTATTTCTAATTAACTAAGGAATACCATAGCATTCCATTTACCTGCCTGTCCGGTGAATGAATGATGTTTGAAGAAATTCCATTTTAATACAAAATAAAATACAAAGCCATAACTTTTGCCTCGACGTTGGTCATAACAAGATATCCTGACTTAATCCAATCAAGTTCTGCCAGATAAATTTAATGAAATAGAAAAGCAAGCAGACACACGCTGCCGCTTACACTCACTCACACACTCACCTTCCGACTCAGTTACAATAGCAATGTCAGCTACAACAACGGCAACAGCGAAAAGGAACAATGACGTGAATAAAAAAAGAAGAAAACTAAGAAACTGAAAAAGGTAAAAATTTACTACAGAATTAGAAATGTGCATGGAATAATTTTCTACATTGTTGAGCAAAATGAACGAACAGGAAATTTATGTTAAATAAATGACAAGAAAGCATGAAAGCTGTAAGGTACGCCAACGACAGTCGCAACGGCAACAACAGCAACGCTAGCAAAAAGAAAAACCAACCCAGGACGCGTATCCTTACGAAACATGTAACAAAATAATGTAAATAAAAACTGCCAAGAAAGTGAGAAAGGAAAAAATGTGAACAACAACATTGTGTTTTAGAGCAGAGGAGGACAACCATGTGCTACTGTGTATGCCAGCAAAAGTGCGGTACGTCTAAGGCGGCGGACACATTTTATAAAATTAATTTCTCAGCAATTCATTCAGTCTTTTAGACACGGAGGATTTTCCTACCTGTAGTTTGTTAAAGCTGTACAGTGGTTGAAACTCACCACTGTCTACTGTCGCAAGCAGATAAGGATTTGGGCAACATTTTTTCTACCCTTCATCGAAGGATAAAAAATAATTTCCTCTTAGGACTAAAAGTATCTGGGAAAAAGTATAATATTTTTGAGTATTTTCCTAACTGTGGAGGGTATATACGATTCGGCCGGGTCGAATAATATATTTGAAGTTTCTCTGGCTAAAGTGGAGCTAAAATTGTGAGGTCCGTTTGTGCGGGAGCGACTACATTATAAGAAGAGCAGGTGTGGTCACATTTCATATGTTTCATTGAGATATGGTGTGCACTTCTAAAGCGATTTAGAAATTACATCTAAACCATTACTCTGGACTGTGGAATCAAAATAGTTAATCATTTGTGCCAAATGTTTTTAAGTCGCTTAAGCTGGTACCGCCAGTTTGTTTAGCTCGTTTTCATTAACCAACCGAGATTTAAACCTAGACTACTTGCACACAAAGGTAAAATATTCGTACGTTGTTTGTAAAAAATACTTTCAACACCTCGAGCTTGTATATTTAATTAGTTCTTATCTTAAAAATACAAAAGGACGAGTATTCATTGTTTATTTACAATTGAAAATATTTTCAGTTTAAATCGATATACAAATTTAAAAAAAATTTAAAAAAAAAATTGTAAGACGTTTATTGAAAATATTTTTGTTGAAATATTTAAAAAAAAGCTGTAAGCAGGGGTGTAAGTAGTTTTATTGAGCTTCACTTCACTATCGTAAGACCCCAAGCAACGAATGTGCTGGAACTACGTTTTGCGGCTATACACTTAAGGGCAGGCAGTTTAGCATTTAACGAGAATTTTCGGCAGTAGAGTTTTCCACCGAACACAATGAAAATGCCTCACACTACATACGTAGTACTAACCCACACACCCTCACACACACAATACAGTACCAGCAAACCAAACCTTCAGAATTCTGTCACAGTTCTGTACGACAATCGGCAAAATGTTCCGATTTCGGATCAAAATTCTGAGCGAGTTCGTAACGAAAAACATATGAGAGGGTTGACACGAATTCTGAACTACTTCTCTGAGGGAATTCTGATGTTTTTGCAGACATTTCGAACCGATTACTGACCGAATTCTGAACTGTAGTCTTGGGAAATCCGAAAGGAAATTTCGATTTGTCGTATCGAATTTTGAACGACTTCGGTCAGAATTCCGGCATTAAGTCTTATTAAAATCTGATGTTTTTACCGACATTACGAACCGAATTCTGAACGAATTCTGAGCTTATGTTATGGTAAATTCTGAATGTAAACAATCAAAAAGAAGAAAATATTTTTGTTCTACAAAACAAAAAGTTGTAAAACATTTTCAAAAAGCGTTCGGAAAGACTTTTAGTTACAAGCAGGGGTGCCTGCAGTTTCGCAAGCAATAATTGTGTTGTAACTATGTTTAGTGGTTTAGTGGCTATACACTTAAGGGCAACCAGTTTTGCATTTAACGAGAACTGCCGGCAGTAGAGTTTTCCTCCGAACACAATAGAAGTCCTTCGCGCAGCTAAGCAAACCAAACGTTCAGAATTTGAATTTGAATTATGAAAATACCTCAGACAAACAGTTAAGAATTCGTTCAGAATTAGTTCCGACATGTCTGAACACAAGAACAACAACTGTAAAATATGAAGCAAATAACATAAATTTTAAACGAATAGACTGCCTCAGATAAATAGTTCAGAATTCGTTGCGAGTTCGATAAGAAAAGTCTGAACAAAAAATTAATAAAAATCCCACAGACAACTCTGACAGAATTCGGGCCGAATTGGTTCAGATATTTCGGAACATAATAAATAAAAATATCCTCAGATAAATCGAACAGAATTTGTAACGATATCGGTAAGAATTCTCGATAGAGTTCAGATATTGTGCAGAATTGTCTGATATCAGACATTGTCGGCAAATTTGGTTTACTGGGTAGATACATTTAATGAACTTGTTTGATGTTTCCATTCATTAAATACCATTGAAAACACTGACAAATAATTTAAATTATTTACGAAATTTTTAGTTGAGTGGCGATAATATACACATACCAGACAGTTCTTTTTTTCAGGAGAGTTCTTTTGGTTTGATTCATAACAAGTAGAATAGCTTTATATGGTCAAATAAGAATCCTCGAGTGATTGAAGAAAAGCCGATGCATCCACAAAGTGTGACTTTTTGGTTTTGTTTATGGGGTGGCGGCTTCATCAGGTCGTACTTCTTCAAAAAAAGAGGTCGGCCAAGCAGTTACCGTGAATGGTGTTTACTGTCCCGAAATGATAACAAACTTCTTGTGGTCATAAATTAAGGATATGGACATAGGCGATATGTGGTTCTAACAGAAGTGTGCCACATGCCACACAGTCAACGAAACAATGGCTGGTCAGCGTGAGAAATTCAGTCGCCGTGTTATTTCACGTCTTGGTTAATTCTTTGGGGATATTTATAAAAAAGTGCACGCCAAGAACTATTCAACAGCTGAAGGATAAGATAATTCGGTACATTTACGATATTGAACCTCGATTATCCCTCAAAATCATTGAAAACATGGCCAGCGGATAGAAGAGGTATGTCACCGAAGCCTAATTGCCATAAATCTCTTTATTATAATTATAAATATCAAAATTATCTGAAAACTTTTTAGTTTTATTTACTATTAGCATAGTGCGTTTTAGTTGGACAACGCTTTATAATAGTTGAACTTGCCATTATATGTGACGCGCAAAATAGAAAGGGACCTAAGGTTAAAAACAAGTTTTGTTCAGGAGAGCCATTTTAAAGTTTAGGTCCCTTTTATTTGCGCTAAGAATAGTCGACGTCAATTTCATAAAACGCGCATATCTCTGGGAGGGAACACTGCAAATTTGGTTTACTGGGTAGATACATTTAATGAACTTGTTTGATGTTTCCATTCATTAAATACCATTGAAAACACTGACAAAAAATTTAAATTATTTACGAAATTTTTAGTTGAGTGGCTATAATATACACACACCAGGCAGTTCTTTTTTTCAGGAGAGTTCTTTTGGTTTGATTCATAACAAGTAGAATAGCTTTATATGGTCAAATAAGAATCCTTGAGTGATTGAAGAAAAGCCGATGCATCCACAAAGTGTGACTTTTTGGTTTTGTTTATGGGGTGGCGGCATCATCAGGTCGTACTTCTTCAAAAAAGAGGTCGGCCAAGCAGTTACCGTGAATGGCGTTTACTGTCCCGAGATGATAACAAACTTCTTGTGGTCATAAATAAAGGATATGGACATAGGCGATATGTGGTTCTAACAGAAGTGTGCCACATGCCACACAGTCAACGAAACAATGGCTGGTCAGCGTGAGAAATTCAGTCGCCGTGTTATTTCACGTCTTGGTTAATTCTTTGGGGATATTTATAAAAAAGTGCACGCCAAGAACTATTCAACAGCTGAAGGATAAGATAATTCGGTACATTTACGATATTGAACCTCGATTATCCCTCAAAATCATTGAAAACATGGCCAGCGGATAGAAGAGGTATGTCACCGAAGCCTAATTGCCATAAATCTCTTTATTATAATTATAAATATCAAAATTATCTGAAAACTTTTTAGTTTTATTTACTATTAGCATAGTGCGTTTTAGTTGGACAACGCTTTATAATAGTTGAACTTGCCATTATATGTGACGCGCAAAATAGAAAGGGACCTAAGGTTAAAAACAAGTTTTGTTCAGGAGAGCCATTTTAAAGTTTAGGTCCCTTTCTATTTGCGCTAAGAATCGTCGACTTCACATTCATAAAGCGCGCATATCTCTGGGAGGGAACACTTTTGGGGCATGGGATCGGTCTCATTCGATGCTCAGATGTTGTCTACATCAAAAAAAAGTGAGAAGTTGATGAAAAGTTTTGTTCAGGAGAGCCATTTTATGGATTAGGTCCCTTTCTATTCGCGCTTAGAATCGTCGACTTCACTTTCATAAAACGCGCATATCTCTGGGAGGGAACACTTTTGGGGCATGGGATCGGTCTCATTCGATTCTTAGATGTTGTCCACTTCGAAAAAAGAAAAAAAATGAAAATTGATTTTTTTTACCCTTAGGTCCTTTTCTCTATGCGCTATCACATACGATAAATATTTCAGAAAGCAGCAGACCATGACAAGTACCGCGGGATGCGCAAACTGGAAAAGTCTGAGACTCCGGGAAATGCTCAAGTAAAAGAACACATCAATATTCTTACCCAATGGGCAGCACTCAGAAATTGCTAGTTGTTTAAAGCTACTTTTAGATTATATTGATCTAAACATGTTCGTCCGTCCGTGTGCCAGTTGAAGGCACGATTGCGGTCAAACGAATTAAGCTGGAATTGTTTTGGTAGAAATGGGTCCAGGGAGACAAAAGTTTTCCCCAAAGGGACTAAGAACACTTTTTTTTAAGTATTTGCTTAACAATCACTAATTACACGCAGAAAAAAAGTATGGTTGGGGTGACAATAATCGAAGAGGATCATACTATTGTTGGGTATATGGTTGTGACACAACAATATTATGATCCTCACAACAATAGTATGATTCACACATAACCATACTATGATCCCCACAACCATAGTATGATTCACACTCAACCATACTATGATCCACACAACCATAGTATTATTAACACTCAACCATACTATTATCTCCACAACCATATTATGATCCTCACAACCATTGTATGTTTCTCATACAACCATAGTATGATCCTCACAACCATAGTATGTTTCTCATACAACCATTCTATGATCCCCACAACCATAGTATGATTCACACTCAACCATACTATGATCCCCAAAATTATTTATTAGGATTGGTTATTGTTGTTATTCAAAAATAGAGAATTTTATTAAGTATGTTATTTTAAATTGCATTACTATTAATTCATAGCCAGATTTAATGCCATGTTTTTATTAAACATTTCATTCAACAAACAAAAAAATATATTCCAACGGTCAAAAATACTTTTAGTTGCCAGCAGGGGTGAATGCGACTTCACCATCCGTAGACACCAAGTAACGAATGTGGTAAAACCATGATCAATGTCTATATACTTAAGTGCGGGCAGATTTTAAATAAACGAGAACCAGTCGGTATTAGAGTATTTCACCGAACAAAGTAAACACAATAAAAATCCCTCGAACTACCTTCCGGTTGTTGTTGTTGTTTTTTAATGGACAGCAACCATTCACTGTATCGTATGTACGAGTATGTGTGTTTTTGTATATCAAAAAAACATACGCACATACACACATACATGCATGCTCTATAAAACCTTTTTTGTTATGTTCATAGTTATGATTGTGTCATACTGTATGATTGTCGTAATCAAATTATTGTTAACTAAAATGTTAAACAACAATACTTTTGTTGCACCAACCATGTTTATATGGTTGCTACAACCATATTTTCATTTCTAAATTTGGCAATAATACTATTGTTACATTTCAACAATAGCAATATTGTCGCAATCATACTGTTGTCAAAATGAAATTCAAAAAACAATACTATGGTTGCGATGAACATGCTTTTATTGTAGAGAACATATTATTGTTGCGGTGACCATAGCGTAACCATATATTTTCTCTGCGTGTAGGGTCTATCAGTAATGGATAAAATGAAAACTGTTGAAAGATACCCACTTAACACGTCCAAAAAGAAGCCACATCTTACATCTGATAAATCCTGATAAAACTTAACACTAGAAAGTTTTTGGGAAAATAAACAATGTATTTGAAATTCAAAAAAAAATCGATGCAGACTTAGATACAGCTCCCATAAATATATGTGACGCGCAAAATAGAATGGGACCTAAGGGTAAAAAACAGTTTTGTTCAGGAGAGCCGTTTCAAAGATTTAAATACGTGTATCTTTGGTGTAGCATCACTTTCATAAAACGCGCATATCTCCGGGAGAAAACACTTTCAGGCATGGGATCGGTCTCATTCGATGCTCAGATGTTTTCCACATCAAAAAAAAGTGAAAATTGTTTTTTTTTTACCCTTAGGTCCCTTTCTCTATGCGCTGTCACATATGTTCAACCAATTTTACCAAAAACAATGAAATTTTCTCACAAATTCAACTATGACATAAGTTTTAAAATCTGGACAAATTGGATCCAAACACATGGTTTCAGTCGGCTTTACCTTTTTTACCTTTTTTTTTACTATTATATAAGATTTATAAGCAAATAAATTGAGGTACTTTTTACAGAACTGTGGCAGCACTACATTCTAAGAGTGACTTCACAAAACGCTGAACAAATTTAATCTACTTTTTCTATTTTCTTCTTGCTTTTAATTAAAAATTCACTTTTTTCAGCCACTATTCATTTTGTGTCGTTTTCAACCACTGTGCACTGGCCACACGCACGCACGTAGTCCCTTTTCCATCCAAGCACTCGCACAACGAAAAAATATCGTTGAAAACCCACCCCTGTGCGTGCCTTGGTTAGCATGACTCTGTATTAGATAAACTTAAAATGGCATTACATGGGATATCGGGGCACATACAATGTAATGCACATACATTCCATCTCCTTCCACTTTTGTGGAAGGAGATGGAATGTATTAAAGCGCAAAATTAAGAAATGCTTCAGTGCCATAGTTCAAATACGCGTGGGCCAAGTAGAGGGATGCAAACACGACTAGTATGAATTCCGTTTTGATTACAAGCGAGAAACTCCAGGTAGATTTGATAACAAGGATTACGAACGCAAGCCAATTACGGCGAGTCAACAAAATATAGGACTATGGCTGTCTTAAATGAAATCTAAGGGTATTTTTCTATTCACGCGTAGATGAGAGGATTTTGTGTCGTATTGAATATTCTAGTAGATTTCGTAGCAGTGAATCATGATGAGGCATAGGATAACAACGAAAAGTTTGGCAACTAGTTGAAAAATTTTATAAATGTTGGTACACCAAATATGATTAGATTTTGTTCAAGTCCAATGACTTGAGAGAATCTCTCGTTCTTGCCTCTAAATAATTTTTAAGATTCTAGTATCAAATTAAAAATTCCTTTTTAATATTGTTTTTAGTTTTCCCTCCAGTATGCTGTATTTTTAAAATGCCACTTAACCCATAATCTTTCAACTGCAGCCATATTGAGGTGAACAATCCCATGGCATACATTATATTTTAATAAAATGCACTTTTGGCAACTGCAGCGCTCAATAAAATCGTCCACGTCTTTGCGCTTCTGTTAGAAATGTTTATAGTTTCCATTGCAGTTGCTGACACACATAAAATGCATAGGGTTGTGTCAGTTCTTCGCTCATAAATCTCAGGCACTTAGTTGCTTTTACTTATGCGCGAAAATTCAAATGAAATTAATAGATAAAGATTAGTATTAAAATTTCTATGGTGAAGTGTAGATCGAACTGAATTTTTTTTACAATTTGCGATTACAGCAACAAAAAATTCTCATCCAACAGATTTCCAACAATTTTTGTATGTAGTCCTACACAATGATTCATGTCAGCGGCAACTGGGAATGTTTCCACATACTTCGAACTTTGCAATATGGTAATCTGGATACGTAAAAAAATTGAAAGTATAGGGTGGTCCAAGTAGAGACAGTTTTTTCAATAGCCCTTTTTTGACAGATTACGTGTGAGTCGTGTCATGTTGTCATTTTATTTTTGTTTAGTTTTGTTTGGCATTTCATCATGAAAAGACTTACTCCTAAACAACGTTTACAAATCGATCAACTTTTTTACGAAAATTCACGTTCTGTGAGAAATGTGTTTCGTGCGTTTTCGAGCCAAATTTTGTTTAGCGATGAGGCCCATTTCTGGCTCAATGGGTATATACCCAAGCAAAATTGCCGCATTTGGGACGAAGAGCAATCAGAAGAGCTTCAAGAGCTGCCACTTCATCCAGAAAAAACCACGGTTTGATGTTGCCGGTGAGAACGTAACCGTAAATGGCAACCGCTATCGTGGTATGATAACCGACTATTCGATGCCTGAAATTGAAGCTCGTGATCTCGGCGACATTTGGTTTCAACAAGACGGCGCCACTTCCCTTACATCGAATAAATCAATGGATTTATTGAGAAAACACTTCGTTGAGCAGATAATTTTACGTTTTGTGCCGGTCCATTGTCCACCATGATCGTGTGTTATCACACCGTTAGACTTTTTCCTGTGGGGATATGTAAAGTATAAAGTTTATGCTGACAAATCAGCTACGATTCAGGTTGTGGAAGCCAACGTTTCGCGTGGTATTAACGGAATACCTGCCGAAATGCTTGAACGAGTCATCGAAAATTGGACTCAATGGATGGACCATCTGCGACGTAGTCGCGTCCAACATTTGATAGACATAATCTTCAAAAAATAAATGCCAAAGAATGTTCTTTCAAATGATAATAAACATTCCCCATTCAATTTGAATTTTTTGTGTTTTTTTGTTTAAAAAAGTAGCGAAACTTAAATTAATCACCCTATATTATGGCAATATTTTTTCTCATTGTAAACACTAAAGACATTTGAACAACAATAGGATTCATCGGCGAAGTCATCAAAAACTGTTAATATAATACTATTAATTTTTTGTAAAATAATCAATAAAACATAATAAGTCAATTAATTGCTGCACTTTTGCTTTGAAAATTGTTTTGAACTACCAGTTTGAGTTGATTTAAAGATTAACTTATACCATCTCGTGCAGATGTAACCAATATGAATTTGTCGAAGAGACCTCTTCTTGTTTAATTTTTTTGCATACAAAACAAAAAGCATAATTGATGCGCAACATAGAAAGGGACTTAAGGTTAAAAACACGTTTTGTTCAGGAGAGCCATTTTAAAGATTAGGTCCCTTTCTACTTGCGCTTAGAATCGTCGATTTCACTTTCATAAAACGCGCATATCTCTGGGAGGGAACATTTTGGGGCATGGGATCGGTCTCATTCGAGCTCAGATGTTGTCCACATCAAAAAAAAAAGTGAAAAGTTGATGAAAAGTTTTGTTCTGGAGAGCCATTTTAAAGATTAGGTCCCTTTCTATATGCGCTTAGAATCGTCGACTTCACTTTCAAAAACTCGCATATCTCTGGGAGGGACACTTTTGGGGCATGGGATCGGTCTCATTCGATGCTCAGATCAGATGTCCACAACAAAAAAAAATTAAAATTACTTTTTTTTACCCTTAGGTCCCTTTCTCTATGCGCTGCCACATATTCAAATTCGTAAAATATATAACCTTCAAAACTTAATATAATTTAATATATTTGACTTCCTGAATGACGCGAGCCAAACTAGAATTATTTTGCCAAACAAAAAATTATAAATAGTGCTATGGGCTAAACTTTATAAATACTAGACTCAATTTCAACATTTTTGCCTAGACCCAGTTAAAAGATTAGTCAAGTCAATCGCAGTTTCGCTTACCGTGATTTACCGAATAATTTCGAAATAATGTTTTTTATGACTTAGGTGTGTATTTGAACCCAGAGTAAAATAGATACAGATAACAGAAACGTCAATGTTAAAAAAGTCTGCAAAAACAAATGTGACAGTATATTCTGTCTATTGATCCATTTGAGGATTGGACCACCTTCTGCAATTATGAAAGTTTTATGTTCGTTGTACTTTCTTGAAGTCACACATGTCTTGCAATATTTGTCTTCGCTAATTTGTAGGATATGAAAAATATATTTACGATAATATCTTCATGGCTTATGTATAAGGTAAAAGAATACATACAGCCATACATATGTACAGAAATAAAATAAAACAAAATCCTCATGAAATACCCAACAACGACAACATCATCCATCTACTAATATGATGGATGGATGACATCAACTGCACGAGAGGCTGTAAAAAGATTTGTTGAACTCTGAACTCGTATTTGTGGCGCAGCGTATATAGTGTGATAGTTGTGCTCAAATAATGACTAACCATCACCGCCGTTCACCGAGCACCAACTCGACCGAGCACCAACTCGACCAACTATGCCCTCCTGTCATGTACACCCCATCGACCAGTACAATTCCACTAAAATATGCACATAAATACGTACCTCGCAAAAAAGTACGACCGGATGAGGAATACGGAATAAGTTTATGCGCGGTAGTTTTGCTACCAACTTTATTTTATCCCCTGCTCTATTGCCAGGAAACGGTAGACGGTGTTCGTCATACCATCTGCCACATACGGAGCACTGAAGGCGGCATTATTTAGTATTAATTTCATAAATTCTGTGATAAATTTTAAAATTTGTTTTGTTATAAGTATATATCGTTGGTCTATGAACTCTGTAGTGCTAGCGTAAATCTAATAGAAACCAACAATTATTCAAAAAACAGCCGAAAAGACTTTAAATTACAAGCAGGGATGGCTACTTCTCCACTTTAAGACCCCAAGCAATGAATTTTATAATATTTTTAAAAAAGGTCTGTCACTCAAACATTCGCAACAATGTGACGCAACTGCGCTGAAAAAATGCTAAAACTTCCAATTAAATATTGTCAAAAAATATTGAAAACTGTTCATAGCTTAAATATAGATATACATATTTCCAATAATAGAAATTTATCTGGAATAATAGTGTTCCAATATCTCGACAGGAAAATAATTTCCCACAGCACTCCGTTCATCACACAAAATCATAGTGGAGTTAATGGCAACATTACAATAATTCTCTTTTTGTCAGAACATTTCAGCGAAACTGGAGACATGCATGAAATAAATTATGAACCTTAGCTATCCTCACACGGCTGCACACGTTTTCTGAAGTTTTCATGAACTCTAACAAGCATGCCGACTGGTATTCTGCCAATTTCAGCCCCATTATTGTTAATTAGGTCTTCCAAGGTGTTGGGACGGTTGATATACACCGTCGACTTCCCAAATTCCAAAGGAAAAAAAATCGCATCGGGCTAAGTCTGGTGAGCGTGCCGGCCAGGTCACATCACCACTCAAAGAGATAAGCCGCCCAGGATATATATGCCTCAAACAATTCATGGTAACCCTCGCTGTGTGTGCAGTGGCACCATCCTGTTGGAACCATGTATACTCAAATTGCAATGCCTCAGGAGCCGGCTGGAAAAATCCAGGAAATGCCAAGAGCAAGTGATTGCTTCCGAGCAGAGCGCTTAGGAGATTGCAGTACTGCTGCTCTAACTCTCTCTTGATGTTTAGTGGTATTGTTATCCTTCTCTCAGGTCCCCTACGTACTGCTGACACATTCCCTGCTGTTCTCAATAAAGTTACCCAATTTGCAATTGATTGCCTGCCAGAACCACGTCCGCGTGAAGGGAACAGCGAATCGTAAATGAACAGCACGCTGCATGCAATGATCGAGTGCGCATTTGAAAAATACGCTTCAACACAAAATGAACTCTCCTTACGTGTCCAATGCATGATGGCAACTGAAGGGCAGACAAATACAAATCTCATGTCAGCCACTTTAAGTCGCGCAGACTTTCCACTCTCTTCATCCAACAGTGCAGCCACAGCCTGAAGAGCACAAAAGCAAATTTACGGGCTCCGCCCTGTATAGGTATAAATACAAATTTATGATTTAACTGATTTTGGGTCCCGTAGGATCTTCACATACATACTGCCCTTAAACTTATATTAAAAACCAATGAAGAACTTCTCTCGAATTAATGTGCACGATGTAATTCTTATATAGGGTGATCCATCTAGAGGTATTTCTTCAGAACAAAAAAAAATATAAAAATTCAAATCAAGCGTGGAATCTATTGGTAATTCGAAAGGACATTTTATGGCATTTATTTTTTGAAAATAATTTCCTTTAAATGTTGGCAACTGTATTATGGAAATGAGCGTTCGGTGAGAAACGGGACGATCCGCTGTTGTCGCCCAAAATTTTGTTCAGTGATGAGGCCCATTTCTGGTTAAACGACAAAGTCAATAAACAAAATTGCCGCACTTGGGCTGAAGAACAAGAAGAAGAGGTTCAAGAGGTGCCATTATACCCAGAGAAAAACCAAGGTTTGGTGCTGTTTATAAACTGGTGGAAACATCGGTGCATATGTTTTCAAAAATGATGATGGCCGGAACGTAACCGAGCTCACTATCGCGCCATGATATCGATTTTTATGCTACCTGAAATTGAAGCCCGTAATCTTGACCACCCTTGGTTTCAACAGGACGGTGCCACTTGCCATACAGCTGCTCAAACAATGGATCTATTGAGAGGTAATTTCGAAAAGAAGCTAATTTCACGTTTTGGACAGGTGAGTTGTCCGCCTAGATCGAGTGATATCACACCTTTAGACATTCTTCTTTGGGATAACGTAAAGTTCAGCTACGATTCAGGTTTTGGAAGCCAACTTTACGCATGTCATTAAAGCCATACCGGTCGAAATGCTCAAACGAGTCATCCAAAGTTAGATCCTCAGAATGGAAACCCTGAGGCGTAGTTGAGGCCAATATTTGAAGGAAATTATATTCAAAAAATAAAAGCCATAAAATGTACTTTCAAATTACCAATAAAGATTCCACACTTGATTAAAGCCATACTGGCTTTGTTCTGAAAAAATACCTCTAGATGGATCACCCTATATTAAGTGACCAGCACCTACTGTTTAATGGATAAATTATTCTGTAGAGAAGTATTTACTAAGCTTGAAGGTTAATCTTTTACTCATTAAGTCGCCAACATTAACGAGGTGAAAAACAGCCCATCAAAAATTGTAGATGTTTCTACCTGAATATGAACCCGGGTTTAGTTTGTTAATAGTCATGGATGCCAACTATCTTATCACGGCGGACTACAGTGGACTATTTGGGGGAGAAATGCCTGTTGACATCATCAAACTATCTTTGCCAATATGGACTTATGGGTCCATATTTATTGCATATTTTTACATAGATTTTTCTGAAGATTTAGATGAGCCTGTCATTGGTCTTATGGACAATTGGGCCAAAAAAACCGGCTTGGTTAATTAAAAAGATGTTTTTTCTGTCTGGGAATGCCCCTTCTTAGGAGCCGTATAGATCTCGAAGCCAAGTGTTAAATTAGAACGTCTACACGATTTATAAAGAGTTAATATGTCTTCTCTGTATGCAAGGATATATGTTTAGGATATCATCCAGTCGACCGTCCCTTTTGTTTTTTTTACGTCTGAGAAGCATAAACCCAACGTAACGGGTGATCAATATAGAGGTTCTCAAATTTTTTAAAGAAAAAAACACAGAAAATTCAAATTGAATTGGGAATGTTTATAATCATTTGAAAGAACATTCTTTGGCATTTATTTTTTGAAGATTATGTCTATCAAATGTTGGCCGCGGCTTCGTCTCAGATGGTCCATCCATTGAGTCCAATTTTCGATGACTCGTTCTAGCATTTCGACTGGTAACTGGCGAACGACACGCGTGATGTTTTGCTCCAGGGCCTGAATCGGAGCGGGTTTGTCCGCATAAACTTTAGACTTTACATATCCCCACAGGAAAATTTCTAACGAAGTGATATTACACGATCTTGGTGGCCAATCGACCGGCCCAAAACGTTATCTGCTCACCGAAGTGTTCGCTCAATAAATCCATTGACTGATGCGATGTGTGGGAAGTGGCGCCGTCTTGTTGAAACCAAATCTCGTCGAGATCACGAGCTTCAATTCCAGGTATCAAATAATCAGTTATCATTGCACGATAACGGTCGCCATTGACAGTTGCGTTTTCACCGGCATCATTTTTAAAGAAATATGGACTGATGATTTCTTAAGTTCGATATCTCAAACATATAGCAATAATAAATTAATATCTCAGCTACAAATTACTAAAACTCTTGCTTTTTTAGCCGAAGTAAGAAAAAATCATTTTTATCATTTATACTTCATCATTATATGCCTACTTTCATAAATCAGATACTTTTAAGATAGAATCAATACATGTTAATTATTCCATCCTTTATAATTTATTTAATCAAATGTGTAAAGATAATTTAAAACTTTCGATATGGTGAAGTGCAACTGCACTTCGACCGAACTCAACTTAGGGCCGACATTTAAACTTGTTTTTCTTAGTTTTCCCGTATAAAAACAAGAAGACTTATTACTTCTTGACATTTACTCGCACATGCATAAAAAATGATGTACCAGCAGAGATCCTGATCCAACCAGAATGAAGTCATAAAAAAGTTCTCATACGTTTGTATTAGCGTTGGCTTGTTTTTTCTTTCTTTCTTTTTTCTTTCTTTCTTTAGTCTATATGAGAGTTTTACACACATCTAGAGACATACCGCCCGATTGTCTGTTGTTTGCCTCTTGCTGGGTTTGTTTGTCTTGGGGGTTGTTGGATTAGTCGTTATCAAAGAGATGAAGTATTGCACATTTCACAGAGGACACAGAGTCTACTCCTGAAATGAGGCACCGTAAAACAAACGAAACAACAATTTGAGCTTCTTAAAAACAGCAGCCAAAACGGGGCACAAATGAGATGATAAAATCTTTTAACGGGCATCAAATGAAACAAATTCAAAGACAAAAATAACAGCATAAAATCATGTTTTAAAATAAATGCAATGCATTGTAAATTTCAAATACGACAAAGAAGCCAGTCAAGAGCGAGTGGCCTTAGATTCCTCTCCACCTAATGTTCTGTGCCAATTAAAATTGTTACGTTAATTGTATAATTAAAATTAATTCGGAATTTTAAAAAATTCCAGGAACACTCACTCCAACAATGCTGCGTATATACAATATCAAATTTGCCGGGTAATTTTCAGCATCTATCCATAAATAGACAGCGAGGGAAAATGGTTCCATAATCCCGCTCCACTTTAATCATAGACTAACGAAATGGAATGTTTGGATAGATGCTCTGGAGCAATATGGATGGGGTCTTAAACATCCGCTTCTAAATAAAAACAAACTAATACACTCACACACACCGGCGCTCTCACGTATCCATAGACGGACACAACACCGCTCATAAAACACGTTGCCAGGATCTGCATAATTTATGTCAGCACATCAAGTTTTCTTGTTTGTGTTGTTGATTTTGTTTGTCTGTTTCCTCGCCTTCATTGGAGGGATTACGCCGGAAAATTAGGTTTCCATATCGTGTTCGTGGCACATCCCACGGACGCTGTGCATTTTAGAATATCATCACCCCCACCAACCAGCCAGTAGCTGCCGACAGCGCATACCGTACCACCTATTTTATGTTGTACCGGAGTGAGTGAGGTAAATCAAACAACGACCAGCAGAAAGCGGGAAGTGGAATAGCAAAACTTGTCGGTGATGAGATCAGTGGTGATGCGACCAGGAGTTGTATAATACCACCGATAAATTTTATATACGGTACGGGTACATGAGAGCATATATGCTGTATATGTATGAGCCGACAAATGTACATTGGATGGCCTCAACTTGTTGGGAGTCAATAATAGTGCGGAAAATACCATCTTGAAATTATGAGTAATTTCTTTTAAAACAAAATAATATAAAAAATGCAATTTTCCTTTAATAACATTCCTGATTTATTACATTTGTTGCAAATATTACTAAATATAATGGGTCGAAGCCAGTACGTAGACTCTGTAATGAAGTAATTGTGAAATTTGTTGATACGATTTTTGGACAACTTTAATCTTTTTTTTTTAAAAAAAATTAAAAAAGGTTTTGGAAGCCAACATTACGCTTGTCATTGACAACCGGTCGTAATGCTCGAACGAGTCATCCAAAATTGGACCCTGAGGCGTAGTTGCGGCCAACATTTGAAGGAAATTATATTCAAAAAATAAATGACATAAAATTTCCTTGCGACTGAAAAATAAAAATTTATTTTCTAGATTGATTATATATATTATTAATCGATAGCGTTTAAACGAATCTACCTAGTATCCGGAAAGTTTGCTCGATGATGCCTTACTGTAACAAAAATGCACTTCTAATGGAGATAAGAAACTATTCCTGCTCACGAGTGCAGCCAGCTAGTGTCAAAATATTTTAGGAGTCGCTCTTAAACATACCAATCCTCCTTTCTAGTGGTATATACGAGTATTTGCAATTTTTTGAGTCACCCTAATGTACATACACTTATATAATATATATGTGTGTGTGGCAACATAAAGTTGTATGCACATGTTCCTGTACAATATTAAATGTTTTTCTTTTTATATGAGCGTACATGAACTTACACACGTGCTCCATTTACTTGTATTTGTGTGGATATTTTGACAGTTCAAAAGTTTTATGACTAATATCAAAGCTTCTGGAATTGTAAAACAAGTAGAACAGCTGCCAAGTCCAACTAAAATCAGCATGACCGGGTCGAAAATTGCCCTGCACTATTGAGTCCGCTCTAAACATATAAGGTCACTGATTTAAAGCTAAAAAAAATCAGTTTTAGAAAAAATTAGAAAGCATTAGCTCATTTTTGTATTACCAGGATACTAAGAGTTTAATGCAAAATTTGTTCAAAATCAATGCGTATTGAAAATTGAAATGATGTTTTCCTTTAAGTCAAGCACATGGCGTTTATTGGCTTATTTTTGATCCAATGTCTTAATTTTTGAGGCTTTTGTTAAGTTCCAATTAATATAGAATTTTAGTAAGATGCGTTATGTTATAATCGTATGGCGGTTACTTCAAAACTTTACGAGAAACTTCATAAATCGCTTGATTTGAAAATTTGTAATTTGTTAGAAAAAACTTATTCCAGAAAAACTTTAAGCGTGAACTCAAAGAAATTAATGGCATAAAATGTCCCTTCGAATGAACAATAAAGATTCCAAACTTGATTTGACTTTTTTATTTTTGAAAAAATACATCCAGATTGACACATTTTACATGCAATCTTGTTAAAAAAAATGGCACAATTTAGTTTTTTGAACCGAGGACGGGTGTTATTGAAATTAAAGAAAATCGGTTCAGATAACATGTAGCTCCGACACCTATCTTCGTCCGATTTAATGTTTCTGGCTTAAAAGGGCGGTGTTGACTTTAAAAAAATGGTTAAAAAATGGTTACAATATAGATATGTGACGCGCCAAATAGAAAGGGACCTTAGGGTAAAAACAAGTTTTGTTCAGGAGAGCCATTTTAAAGATTAGATCCCTTTCTGTTTGCGCTTAGAATCGTCGACTTAACTTTCATAAAACGCGCATATCTCTGGGAGGGAACACTTTTGGGCCATGAGATCGGTCTCATTCGATGAGATGTTGTCCACATCAAAAAAAGAAAAAAAAATTAAAAATGATTTTTTTACCCTTAGGTCCCTTTCTCTATGCGCTGTCACATATGCATGTATTCGACCGATTTTATGTCTTTAGCTCTAGAAGCCACATATTACATCGACCTTGAAGGATTTGCCACAGTTCTTTACGAGAGATGAGTAATCAGCTCAGATATATGTTGTTCGTATCGATCTAAATTTTCCACCTTTGTACTGGTTTTATAGATCCCAAAGATACCCAAAAGTATATACGACCACTTAAAACAACCAAATTAATTCCGATTTTGATCCAATATAGTTTATTTTTTGACATAGTCGTATAAACGTACAAATTGTTGACAAAAAATTGCTTCCAATATGCATGGACATATGGCCATAAAAAAAACGATAACATTTTTTCACGAAGCCAAAAATAAAACTTTTTTGTCAGACATATGGACACCAAAAAAATGACGATTTCTAAAATACTTAAAAATTACCTCATTATTTTAAACCGGGGTAATTTAAAACCTTTTCAAAGGGTTTAAAAACATTTTCAAGTAGCTTTTCTGCACATCCAGAAGAGTAGTATAATGAAGTCGGCCATGTCAGACTATTTTACTATTTTTATTTAAATAAAAACAAATCTTTATTTGCAGCAAGTTATTGTATTGAACTTAAGGGTCTAGAAAAAGGACAATAACTTTACTTCAGATTGGGGAAATATTTTCCATTCAAAGGCAAAAAGCTAAAACCGGAATGTCGCTTAATGCCGGGTTTTAACTTGTTAAAAACACCAACAGTCGGTTTTTTTTAAATCAAGGGTGTTAAAAACCCCGGTTTTTGGACACCAGGACCTACTGTTTAACGCCTGCTTCAAAGGATAAAAAGGAGCTTTAATATGGCGTATACACGCAGAGAAAAGATATGGTTACACTATGGTCACAGCAACAGTAATATGTTCTCTAAAATAAAAGCATGTTCGTCGCAACCATAGTATTGTTTTTTGAGTTTCATTTTGACAACAGTATGATTGCGACAATATTACTATAGTTGAAATGTAACAATAGTATTATTGCCAAATTTAGATATGAAAATATGGTTGTAGCAACCATATAAACATGGTTGGTGCAACAAAAGTATTGTTGTTTTAAAATTTACGTTAACAATAGTATGATTACGATAGTATGAGTACGATAATCATACAGTATGGTTGCGACTATAAACATGACAAAACAGGTTTTATAGAGCATAAATGTATGTTTGTGCGTATGTTTTTTTTGATATACGAAACAAAACACATTCACACGATACAGTTTATGGTTGTTGTCCATTAAAAAAAAACAACAACAATCGGAAGGTAGTTCGAGGGATTTTTATTGTGTTTACTTTGTTCGGTGAAATATTCTAATACCGACTGGTTCTCGTTTATTTAAAATCTGCCTGCACTTAAGTATAAGTATATAATCACATTCGTTTCTTGGGGTCTACGGATGGTGAAGTAGCATTCACCCCTGCTGGGAACTAAAAGTATTTTCGACTGCCGTAGGAAAATCTATTTTTGTTTCTTGAATGAAATGTTCAATAAAAACATGGCCTTAATTTTGGCTATTAAGTTATTGTAATGCAATTTAATATAACTTGCTTGATAAAAATCTCTATTTTTAAATAACAACATAGCCCAATCCTAATAAATAATTTTGGGGATCATAGTATGGTTGAGTGAATCATACTATGGTTGAAGGGATAATAGCATGGTTGCGTTTGAATCATACTATGGTTATGAATCATACTTTGGTTGTAGGGATAATAGCATGGTTGCGTTTGAATTATACTATGGTTGTGAAGATCATTCTATGGTTGTATGAGAAAAATACTATGGTTGTGAGGATCATAATATGGCTGTGGATATAATAGTATGGTTGAGTGTGAATCATACTATGGTTGTGTGGATCATAGTATGGTTGCGTGTGAATCATACTATAGTTGTAAGGATCATGCTATGGTTGTATGAGAAATATACTATGGTTGTGAGGATCATAATATGGTTGTAAATACAATAGTATAAAATAAAATAGTATGCTTGTGAAGAAAATGGTATGGTTGAGTGTGAATCTTACTATTGTTGTGAGGATTATACTTATAATGTGGTTGTGGAGATCATAGCATGGTTAAGTGTAAATCATACTATGGTTGGTGGGATCATGGTATGGTTATGTGTGAATCATACTATTGTTGTAAGGATCAAAATATTGATGTGCCACAACCGTATACCCAACATTAGTATGATCCTCTTCGAATATTGTCGCCCCAACCATACTTTTTTTCTGAGTTTAGATAAATCATATGTTTTTGTTTTGTTTACATTAATTCGGCCTTTAAGCATTATTATGACTTGAACAGTTTTTATTCTGGTTCGAGTCCTTTTTGTTGTTTCTTTTTCCGAATAAACTAAAAAAAAGTCGATTACTAGTAAAGCAATTACCGCCGCTAAAATTTTCATTTATTTTTATTCGTGCTTGAACTTGGGCTTGTATGAGCAATAGAGGTGCACGTTAACCTTTCACCACGGTGGCCCATGAACGGTGATTTTGCTCATATTGAATGCTTCAGGTCAGACATAACGAAAGGAGTTTGAAACCCAGAAACATTGCGAAAAGCCAAAGCAGATCATTTCTTAGGACCACCTGACCATACACTCTCAGCGATTGACAACAAGAAAAAGGACGGGAAAAAAATCATGTCATACATTGTGATGAATTTCTTTGTGCCGTGTTGTTATGAGTTGTCTAAATAACTCAAAATATCCAAAACCATAATTGGAGGTAACTAACGAGAATACTTAATGAAATTTAGACGTGTATAAGGTGGAAAATGCACTCACTTCGACAAAATTGTTGTCCTAAATAATATTACTATTTTAGTTTACTCTATTGGTCACACTTTGCCTACTGTTCGAATTAATCTCTAAGCTAACATATGAATTTAGGACGTATAAGGTATTCTTCATCCCGGTCACTGAGTTTAGAAATTATACTGTGCAGTGCTCACTAAGTTGACCGAAGGTCCTGCTTATTTTTAAATGGAATATAAAGAAAAACACGCACCCTATACATATATAAGTATGTATGTATGCCAAAATATGCGAAATATCGATAGTCAAGTTTTCGTTGTCTTTTGGTCGATCTCCTCCGCCATCGTCACTTGGGGGCATTAAAATTTTATACCGCCTCTGTCGTGTCGTGTGTTTTCATTTAATGTCATCTGCACAAGTTGCATCTTTATTTTTATACGAGTATTGCTTGCAGCTTTTTACTTATGCATATCGTGCTCTCCGTCATCAGCTACTACATGCCAAATTCTTACGAGGGTCGATCTAAGGGTAGGCGAATATAAGTTACGGTTGCTAGGAGTTTTTCTTAACATTCGCTTTTAAGGAAATCATCAGTGAGATTAACAAACCGGCTAGTTTTTATGCTCGGGAGTCGATCAAAACGTCTAATGTTCTTACCAGAGTTTGTTGTATGCTAAATACTTTGTGCACAATCTTGAAGATCCATTAGAAATTTACAGCTTTTTTACAAACGAAATAATTTGTGTATTGTTTTAAGACTACTTACTTCCATTCTTTTCATTCATTTAGTTTGTAGGTGCATGGGATCTGATGATGCTGAAGTAGGGTTCACTAACAGTTTTTTTGACTGCACTTGAATGGGGTTTGGTTTATTTAACTCGTAAAATGTTCAACAAAACATGGTCTCAAATCTGACAATGAACTAGGCAAAATAGTTGTTATAGACCAAAGTTACTTACCAAAAAAATGTTTGCGATATGGACTATTGTGGTAAGTGTGCGATTTTAAACAAGTAAACCGCAAAAATCATTTGAACGGCTGAAATATTGGTGGGACGTTGATACATTGGACAAAGTCTGGCACTTGGATTGACCAATCAAATTTGCAAATACCGGCAAATATGCATATCCAGAATCAAATGAAGGCAAGACATCACCGATGGCCGCGAAATACTGAATGGTGTCACCCAGGGTACTGTCCTGGGGTCTAGATCTTAGTTCTGTTTACCGCAGATATCCCAAAAAGTCAAAACTCCATTACGTCAACATTTGCCGACGATACCACTATAATGGCCTCAAATAGAAAGTAGGACATTGCATCTATGAATCTAGGAGTTCATCTCAGATGAGTTGAATCGTGGCTATCTGACTGGAGATTTAAATACAATGAGGCTAAATACACACACCAGACTTTCAGAGTAAATTTCAGCACGTGTCCGACATTGAAACTAAACAATATCCCTCAATGTGATAATGTTACATAACTGGGGATCGACCTGATTCGATGACTCACCTGAAGAAGTCATATCGAGAACAAGAAAACTTTGCCGAAACTTAAGCTTCAGCAAATTTATTGTCTCCTTAACGCGAACTCAAAACAAAGCCTCAAATACAAGATCCTGCTATACGACAGTACACGCACTCAAAGATATCTGTTTATACGGTGCTTAGCTATCGGTAAATGCAAGCTCGAGCAATCTCGACCAAATCCGAAAAGTCCAATCGAAGACATTGCCGCTGATTACCGGTAAATAAGAAATGAAAACATCCACCGAGACTTAAAAGTACCTGTCGTTAAAGAAGCCATTCAGGACATCGAGATAAAGAGAAGCTAGAATGGCACAATAACATACATGCAAGGCAGTAATTGTGCAGTCCAAGCGCTTCAAGATTATGGAGAATTTGGAGAAAGGTTTTTTAATATACAGTCGCTCGTAAGAATATGTAAAATTCTTTATAATACGTCACGAATTTTTAATTAAACGTCGTTTAAATGCTCTAATATGTTGATCCTTAAAACAATCAACATAAAAACCTTCATCACTGATATTGCGAAATGTCTAGCTACATGCGGAAATGTCTAGCTACAGAGGGGTCCGGCCCTATATCACGTGGTTTGAATCAAACCTGGCTGAAAATTCTTAATCATGTGAACACTTAAAGGTCAACAACATGCGGGTTGCGAATGCACACGCCAAAAAGACTTCTTAATTATACTTTACGAGGTTTAAACCAAACGTGGCTTAAATTCTCTAACACATGTTCAGTCAACACAGCCAACAGACGTCACAAAAACCTACAGTACCTAAATTGCGGAAATGTCTGGCTATAGAGGGCACGGTCTGTATTTCTCGAGGCGTAACCCAAACTTGGCTTACAATTCTCCATTATGTGCCTACAACAGTACGTTCAATACAGCGCCTACGAAAAAATTTTGGCTCAACCATTTTAAAGTAGTCCACTCTACTAACCTAGTGTTACAAATTTTAAATCGAAAAATCTTTGCGATTTTTGATGACACGAACGTTTTAAAAAAATCAAGCTTGCAATATTCTTGCCGTTACCGGATTTTGTATATGGTTTTTACAACGAATACAGGCATAATTTTGAACTTTTCCGTGCTCAGCAACAGAATCTTTTTCGCCGATTCATTCCAAATCATATAAAGGGAGAAAAAGGAAACGTCTGGGATAAAATTCGAAATCATTCTTTTAAGTTTAAAATAAAACTTGGCATCAGGGTCTGCTGACAACTAATGGATTCCCTAAAATTGATTGTACGTGGCTTTGGATATTTTTTATGGAGTAAAGAATTCAATATTAGGACGTAATGTTAATTTCATTTCAACTGGGGTGCAAAATGTTTATACGCAGCACTATTAGTTTTAGAGAAACTATGTAATACCTAGACCCCGAACTTGTAATCCAACCCTCGTTTTTTTCAGTACACCGAAAGAGAGCCAATAACAATATATCTTTCACGATTTTGACAGTTCAAAGATATGAATATTTATGTACGTCTCCATGGCAATGTATTCGAACCGAATGGATGGACGGATGAATGGAATGGTCTGCTGCGCACATGAGCTGGCAACTAAAGATGAAGCAGAGAACTGAGGACATGAAATCCGCTGCAGCAATAACAAGAACATGGACAATTACAACATCAACAACAACTGAAAAGTTATCTCATCGGAATGCAAAATACGCAAATATTATTTGTTCGTTCGTTCATTTTCTTCTTTACAACTTTTCATTGCAAAATGTGTTCTACACAATAAAAAATTGCGCAGAGGAAGAGAAAAGCAATATTTATTTTATATTTGCATAAATTGGAATATTTCTAGTTACGAGTATTCTTTGCCCAACAAACGAACCACAAAACGCAAATATTAATTTTTAAAAAATCTGGTACTTTTGATGGCATCTATTATTGGCATTTGCAAAATTTGTTTTTATTATTTTGTAATGAATTATTTGGAGCATTGAAAAATCTCATTTGCCGAAACAACTATGGCACCGTTTACATTCACGGGGTCCAAAAAAATTTGCTCTCTGAAATATTATCATCACGCCAATAGCGGCATGACACCAAAAAAAAAACGATATCAAAAATAATTTATAACTAATGGGTGATCCAAGTAGAGATACTTTTTCAATAGCCTTTTTTTGACAGTTCACGTGTAACATTGTTCTAAAAATTATATTTAATTGAAGAAAATATACAATCATACAGTATGATTGCCGTAATCAAATTATTGTTAACATAAAACCCAAAAAAACAATACTTTTGTCGAAGCAACTATATTTATATTATTGCTGCATCCATATTTTCATTTTTAAATTTGGCAACAATACTATTGTTACATTTCAACAATATTAATATTGCGGCAACCATACTATTGTCAAAACGTAATTCAAAACACTATACTATGGTTGTGCCCATATATTAGCCATATTTTTTCTTTACGTGTGGATAATATTAGACTGAATAGACCACGTCCATCACGCAGTGAAAAAAATGTAGCGGCCGTAGCTGAGAGTGTACACCAAGACCGTGGAGAGTCGATTCGGCCCGTTCGCAGCAACTCAGACTGACGTATGGAACGACTTGGTTCATTATAGGTCTAGATCTTAAATTGAAAGAGTGCAAAATACAGCTTGTGCTGTATTTTGCACGCTTCGCTCTATGGACACTTTAAAAGTTCCAAGAAGATCCGACGTTTTCGAGCCAAATTTTGTTCAGCGATGAGGCCCATTTCTGACTCATTGGGTATGTAAGCATGCAAAAATTGCCGCATTTGGGACGGAGAGCAATCAGAAGAGGTTTGGTGTGGTTTGTGGGCCGGTGGAATCATCGGTCCATGTTTCTATAAAAATGATGCCGGTGAGAACGTTATAGTGCCATGGTAACCGACTATTTGATGCCTAAAATTGAAGCTCGTAATCTCGGCGACATTTGGTTTAAAAAAGACGGCGCCACTTCCCACACATCGCATCAATCAATGGCTTTATTGAGAGAACACTTCGGTAAGCAGAAAATTTCACGTTTTGGGTCAGTCGATTGGCCACCATTGTCGTGTGGTACTTCGTTAGATTTTTTTCCTGTGGGGATATGTAAAGTCTAAAGTTTATGCGGACAAACCCGCTTCGATTCAGGATTCAAAACATCACGCGTGTCATTCGCCAGTTACCAGTCGGAATGTTCGAACGAGTCATTGAAAATTGGACTCAACGGATGGACCATCTGAGACGTAGTCGCGGCCAACATTTGATAGACATAACCTTCAAAAAATAAATGCCAAAGAATGTTCTTTCAAATGATATTAAAAACTTCCCTATTCAATTTGAATTTTCTGTATTTTTTTCTTTTAAAAGGTAGGGAACCTCGAAATGGATCACGCGTTAAAAGCGGAAGCGATTTACCAATCACTTTAAAATACTCAGTTGATTGGTAACAAGATGTGCCCTATTTGAAGTCGTTGGTTGAGATTACCACATAGGTTTTCATTAGTCACAATGAATTTATTTACCCAACTTATTTAAAAATCTTAAGATTAGTTACCAAGCTTAAGGTTTTGAGATTTTTTGTTACTTACCATTCTTTGGTTTGGAATTAAATCTGAAACAAAGGTACAGAAAATGATATATATTATTATTTTGGGATAAAAATTGCTTTTAAACTCTAAACAAAAAACAAGTAAGAGATTCATAAGTTGGGCGTGTCTATCTGTGAGATACGCCACTCAGCAATTCTGAAGATTTCGCGCCTCTGTCTGGAGCTTTAAATAAATTTGATTGGATTTACAATAACTTGGACTTATAATGGCTTTAGAGCGACATGAGTGCATACTCGTATTCACGTTAATAAGTTGCAATGTATCGATTTTTTCTTTTGAGAACCGAAACACTGAAACTTTCTAATTTTTTCCTGTTTTTAGTTCGGTACTACATCTTCTTATTAACCGTAGCTTGTTAATGATTCGGTTCACAGACAAAAACAAATTGGTTTGGCTCGTTTCAAAACTAGTTTTGGTTCGGTTCGATTCGCTTCGCAAGCCTGAATCAAGTCTGAGTTTCTTTTTTAAATCTAAGGATCTGACGTACTTCTTTCAATGAATGACACTTTTTGTTCTCTACATATTATATGGATCCTGTAGCGTGATAGTATAAGACTCTGATTAACAATATCCAATGTAATGGTTTCCATTGCCACATAAATTTAAACGCATCCATTAGCGAAGACATGACGCACTTGCAATCAATGGCATTTGCCAGCAATCGCCTGTGAATCTATCTATGGCGCATTTGCCACATCCAGCACTGGCTCGTTCATAGTCATTTTCTCGTTCAATGTGCAACTTTGGCCAATGGTGTCTGGTGCGGTCTAGCCTGGCTTGTCTGGCCTTTTATTTTGCAACATGCCAAATGTAATATGCAAACTATGTGAGTATTTTTTTAACATTTAAGCGATTGTACAGACCTAGCGCTGTCGTTTAATTTTGAAAAAAAAAATATTCGCCGTAATCAATGCCTGGGCATTATAAACTCATAAAATCGTACGCAACGAGAAATCATTAAATTTTTTTCGTTCTGCGTGGCTGGATGTAAAAATATGTATTTTTGTTTTCAATTCGCTTCTTTTACAATTTTCCATTGTATCGTCGTCATCCACTTGTTTGAGTGCTTCACAAAGAAAAAAATCCCCCAATGAAGTGCCATGCAAAAGCCTAGGGATGTGATCATCCTTACAAAAGTGTTTATGTGAAAAAGTACGAGGGTTGCTTTCAAAGTAGCAGGCCTGATTTTAAAGTATATATTAATGTTCTTGTTAAATTGATCAAAGTTTTAATGGCAAAAAGGACAAGAAGATGCGTTCTTTATCCGATATTTATAAAGAATGATGGATATATTCATACACAGAGAAAAATCAGTTCCGACAACCAAAACTCTGTTGTACAACTACCAGTAAATATTTATAGCCATAATGGTTATTTGTTTTACTGTACACTAAGTTGTAGCTATAAATAATTGTTGCTGAACTGGAGGTTTCCAAATTAACATTGCTTTCTAAAATTGTTATTATGTCAAATGACTTTGATTTACTAAAGGGTGGTTGAATTTTAAGGGCCGATGCCATTTCTTGCCACCATTTTGACCATTGATGACGTCTGGAATGGTCAAGAGGCTTTAGTTCTGAATTGCACTTTGTAAGCGTGTCTTTATGCATAATGTTCGTCAACGACGAGCGTGAGGTGCAATTGTTGGGCACCACGACAAGTTGAGGTGGACGGTTCTTTAGCCACACTATCGCGAACAGCAGCAATATTTTCGGCAGTACGAGCTCTACGAGCATGCACTGGTATTTTCACATCTCCTACAGACCCGGTTTGTTCAAAGTTTTGCACGTTTTTTCCGATTGTATGCACATTTGGACGATTAACTTGACCGAAAAAATGTCGAAGTACCTGATATGCATTTTGATTTGAACGCCCATTTTCATATAAGCCTTATAAATTTAACGCTTTGCTCGTTGAAATTGAGTTAGTCTGAGATTGAGAAATATCAAATGAAATGTAGAAAAAGCGTGAGGTTTAGGTGTGGTTTACATTCAACATCGGCTCTTAAAATGTAACCACCCTTTACAACAGAACAAACAAAACTTTCTTTGAAGGCTTAAATTTACGAGTAATTTTATTATTATCTGGCTGTAGTTATTGATCACGGATATTTACTTAAACTAGTCGATGTTTCACGAGTCTCCGAATTATTAGTTATACAGGGTGATTCATTAACGACTGGACAAATTTCACCAGCGTATTCCTTGACACATTTCATAAAAATATGTCCATCTACGACCATGCCTGCAAATGCATGGGGGCAAAAAGGCAGCAGTTTGAACATTTTCGGATTGGTGGTCGGAGGGCGGGCACTAGGGTAAAATTGCTAAGTTCTGAAGCAGTGGTCGAATTTTTCTTTGTTGTAAATGTTACAAAAACAAATAAATGTGAGCTGTTATTTCGTTGAGCCGTTATTTATATTTCAGTCAAATAGTCATTGGTTTGAAACGGTAAGACTTCTGGGCCTCGTTTAGCCAATTTTGGAAAGCTGCGAGGTAACGCTATTTTTAAAGAAAAAAATCCAAAGACTGGTTCAGAACTAAGCAATTTTACGCCAGTACCCTCCGACCACCAATCCCAAAAATGTCCAAACCGCTGCCATTTCTCCCCCTTGAATTTTCGGGCATGATCCTAGATGGATATATTTTCATAAAATGAGCCAAGAAAAACGCTGGTGAAATTTGTCCAGTCGTGAACGAATCACCATGTATAATGAATATATTTTGCTTTTTATGTCGGCTCTTTAAAAGAACTCGTCTGTTCAAGAAATTTCCACCATCCGTCAGATATTTAATTTGAAATTATATAGACCAAAGATTGAAGGACAGACCTTTAATGTATCAAAACTACATATGTGACGCGCAAAATAGAAAGTGACCTAAGGTTAAAAACCAGTTTTGTTCAGGAGAGTCATTTTAAAGATTAGGTCCCTTTCTATTTGCGCTTAGAATCGTCGACTTAACTTTCACAAACCGCACATATCTCTGGTAGGGAACACTTTTGGGCATGGGATCGGTCTCATTCGATGGCCAAATGTTGCCCACATCAAAAAAAAAGTGAAAAGTTGATGAAAAGTTTTGTTCAGGAGAGTCATTTTAAAGATTAGGCCCCTTTCTATTTGCGCTTAGAATCGTCGACTTCACTTTCATAAAACGCGCATATCTCTGGGAGGGAACACTTTTGGGGCATGGGATCGGTCTCATTCGATGCTCAGATGTTGTCCACATCAAAAAAAGAAAAATAATGAAAATTGGGTTTTTTTACCCTTAGGTCCCTTTCTCTATGCGCTGTCACATATATTTGTCAACAGAATAATGGACTATATGTTAATCCTGAAAAATTTGATAAGCATTAGTTTTGTTGGTGATCCCTTCTTTTTATCGATTTCTACACCTAACTCGTAGTTTTATTTATTATGCTAATAGATAAGTTTATTTAGATGTTCATAAAAACGATAAAAGCAATCATATATGTGTTCCATTCTATTCGAAACTTAAAATATATTTAATTGCATAGAATAAAATGAAAGAAACATATTGGAATGTCATACAGAAGATATCGACAATTCAATAGTAAAATGGATACAAAGGTTTGTGAAGTTCGCAAAGCATGTTTTATAAAATATAACCGCAGTTTTTTTGTTTTTTTTTCCTTCATCCACAAAGAGGGCTAATAGTAAAGAGGGCTAATAGTGCACTTAAAATATTTATATTAAAAAGTATGAGTTTATATAGCACTTTACCGAAAAAAAATATGCACGACTGCTACAAAACTTGGACAACAGCATGAATTTATGCCTAAATCATATTTATCGAAATCAACAATTGTGAACTTATTAGCAGAGTTTATGGAATGTGGAGATTTGGCTGCTTTGATATTGTGAGCACTTTATCAACATCATTTTCACGCCACTGACATTTATTGCGGATAGTCAGCTAGTCTTGTGATTTAATCATTTTGTTCTGCCACGTATCAATGCAAATTCCATATACCGTTTGAATTTAAACACATGTGAAAAAGTTTCAGTCGGATGATCCGACTAATAGGTACCCCCACTCTTAAGGGGCGTGGCTAGATTATATATTTCCTGTCGTTAAGTTAATCTAACATCAATGCAGAATCACTAATTTGTACTACCATTGCCTGAAGCGAACCGATGTTAATGAAAGATAATGGAGGGTTTTTTATGTGGGAGGTACTAAAATTGGGCATCCATTTTTGCCTTACGCGTAATATAAACACTAATCCTTAATCATAGCCGCGCCAGGTTTTACATTTTCTGTCGTTAAGTTAATCTAACATCAATAACTAAAATCACTTATTTTCATAACCATTGCCTGAAGCGAACCGATTTTCATAAAGCATGGTATAGAGTCGTTTATGTGGGAGGTACTTTAACGGGGCGTGGCTATAATTTTTCCTTATGCGTAAACGGAGATTAAATAAGCATATTGTACAGTACAAGCGAAGTGCATGCATTATGTTAAAAGTTATATTTGTTTTTTATTTACGCTCCGATAGAGTAATTTCTGTACAAGGTACAAGAAGGGGCGTGGTTATGGCTCCCATGTCTCGTCAGCTGGTGTTCTTTATATTAAATATTCTAATTACTAGTTTTCATCAGAATTCTATAAACAGTATTTAAAATAGTATGTGAATACCAAAAGTAGGACAGTAGGGTGCTTTGCATGGAGCTACCAGAATGGGGCTTGCTTACCACTCTTTTCGAAATCGCGTACATAAATGTAATGAAAATAATTTCGAATTCGTAGTTAAAGCGAATTTCATGAATTAGGTGAAAAATTAAGTTGGAAGTAATCTGCACTGGAATAATCATTTGTGTGGAGTGTACCAAAGAGGTGTGGCCAACAATCCATTTTGCCGTCACCAAGTTTACCAGTTATAAACTGATCAATAATAAGACATATAAATAAATGAATAATGTTCTTTTTTACATTAAAAAGCAGTAGGAAAAGCGAAAAGACTTCTACATAAATTCCGCAACAGACGAATTAAATTTTTTGAATAAACTAAAAAAAATGTTTAACCTTGTTATTTGAAAAACCTTAACAATTTCTCTACTCTTCTATTTTTTTTTTTGTTTACTACGTAAAATTTGCTAAAAAAATATGCAAATATATTTAAATAAAGGTAAACTGACTTCAGTCGATGTACAGCATTTCAGTTTAATGCTTTACAAGTCTTGAATGCCGCATTGTAAAATGGCATCTTGCAAAAATTTTCATGATTTACCCTCGTATAGACATATTTGCGTGCCCATATCGATTCATATTTCATATGCAATATTTTTTTAAATTATGTTCATATAATATACACGGATACATAAATAGGGGATTACACATATTCCCTTATTCTGGTTTTATTCATTTTACCATTCGTTTGCAGGATACGCTGCTTGCCATCCATGGTCATATTGTAATAATGATTTCGACAGATTCTTCGTGAATGGCCCTTTTGTGTCGGCCATTAAAATGTAATGGCAAACAAATTAACCGATGCGCAGACAAGCGAAAACAGCGGAGCGGATATTATTTATATCGCTGGGCTTGATTGCATATTCAGATATAAATGGACGACGTTTAAAAACTGGCGTTATCAATATTTTCATTTGCCTGAAGAGAGGATGTGTATTTATATTACGTAATACTTGTGGCTCGAACGACAAGGGTAATGTCTGTAAAATTAAGGTAGATTTTGTTCTAAGGCGATTAAGACATATAATTACATACATGTGTATAGTCATATTAATTTATGTATCTGAAATCGGACTGTTCAACGGGATTTTTTTAATTATATTATGTCTTTTGGATATACATTTGAAGTAATTTAAATATATTTTATACGCGTGATCCATTTCGAGGTTCCCTACTTTTTTAAAGAAAAAAATACTGAAAATTCAAATTGAATGGGGAATGTTGATTATCATTTGAAAGAACATTCTTTGGCATTTATTTTTTTAAGATCATGTCTATCAAATGTTGGCCGCGGCTACGTCTCAGATGGTTCATCCGTTGAGTCCAATTTTCGATGACTCGTTCGAGCATTTCGACTGGTACTGGTACTTGTACTTGGCGAATGATACGTGCGATGTTTTGCTCCCAGGTCTGAATCGAAGCGGGTCTGTCCGCATAAACTTTAGACTTTACATATCTCCAAACGAAAAAGTCGAACAGTGTGATATCACACGATCTTGGTGGCCAATCGACCGGCCCAAAATATTAAATTATCTGCTCATCGAAGTGCTCATTCAATAAATCCATTGATTGATGCGATGTGTGGGAAGTGGCGCCGTCTTGTTGAAACCAAATGTCGCCGAGATCACGAGCTTCAATTTCAGGCATCAAATAGTCGGTTAACATGGCACGATAATGGTCGCCATTGACGGTTACGATCTCACCGGCATAATTTTTGAAAAAATATGGACTGATGATTCCACCGGCCCACAAACCACACCAAACCATTGTTTTTTTTTTTGATGAAGTGGCAGCCGTTGAACCTTTTCTGGTTTCTCTTCATCCCAAATGCGGCAAGTTTGCTTGTTTACATACCCATTGAGCCAGAAATGGGCCTAATCGCTGAACAAAATTTGGCTCGAAAACGTCGGATCTTCTTGGAACTTTTCAAGAGCCCATAGAACGAAACGATGTCGCTTGGGAACGTCGGGCGTCTTCAGTTCTTGCACAAGCTGTATTTTGCACGCTTTAATTTAAGATCTCGACTTAAAATGCGCCATACGTCAGTCCGAGTTGCTGCGAACGTCGCCGAATCGACTATCCACGGTCTTGGTGTACACTCTCAGCTACGGCCGCTACATTTTCTTCACTGCGTGCTGGACGTGGTCTATTCGGTCGAATATTATCTAATTATGAATGCTGGGTCTTAAGATGGGTGATGATGTTGCGAATAGCACGCTCAGTAGGCTGATTATGTTGACCTTAAGTTGAACGAAGTGGACGAAACACATTTCTCACAGAACGTGAATTTTCGTAATAAAGTTGAACGATTTGTAAACGTTGTTCAGGCGTAAGTCTTTCCACGATGAAATGCCAAACAAAACTAAACAAAAATAACATCACAGCATAACACGACTCAAACGTGATCTGTCAAAAAAAGGCTATTGAAAAAAGTATCTCTACTTGGATCACCCATTACAACCCACCTAATTAATTGATTTTTACTGCATTTTTAGTTTACACTGAATATAGAGAAAACTTCCAGGAATCATCTTGAGAAAAATGCTAATGGCAAATGTCATTAGAAAACTTCTATTATTAAAGAACACATGAAAAAAATATGATGTGGTCACTTTCAACTGATTAGATATGAAAATTCTTGCTCAAGTACCCTTTCTCTCCCTGGCCATCTTCCATTTGCTGCCATAAAATTGCATAAGGAAAAAAGCATAAATTTTTATATGGAACAACTTAATTGGAAGGAAAAAAATTTACATAACCCCTTAAAGTTTTCGCTCTACGTTTCCTTTTTTTATGTTTAACTCTAAAAAAATATAAAAATTCATAAAAAAAATACACAGAAGAAAACATCTTAAAAAAGGCGAACACAAACATACGATGGAACGTATCAAATGCAGGCGCAAGAGAATGAAACGAACAAACTTAGGATATTTCGTTTTATTAGAGGTGGAAGAAACAAGTTCAAGAATGAAAGATAGAAAAGGAATGAACGAGTTAAGGTGGATACGAAACACACATATACAGGCGTACAAATAAATGAAATGGTGGAAAATGTTTAGGAGTGGGTAGCAAGGGCAAAATGGTTTAATTTTCATCTCCATTAAGCAAAAGGAATGAATCCTTAAAATAAGTGAAATGGTCGGAGTAGGAAAAAGGTGGTAAACCCTTGAACAGCACAACTTTTAAAGGGTGTGTATTAAGTTATGATGGTTATTGGAATATACATTTTCAAAAATGTGTGTTTCTCTTAAGAATCCTTGTAAGACAAAGTGGTGATGGGAAAGTAGAATTAAGAAAGTTTTTTACTAATGCATAAGAAGAAAAGTTATACATTCCGACATTACAAGTAGAATTTCAGAGTACCCAATAACAGGCCACATCAAAATATTTTTAAAAAATAATCATTTATACGGCTAGACGATTGAAGTTTTTCCTATTAAAACGAGTGAAGTATTTTTTAGGAAATGGAGTTGGAAATCTGTTGAAATTATAAAGAATCCATTGCAAGAGAAAAATTTCCGTCCACCAACAATTTTTAACAGTCCTAATAAATATTCGGTTGACCAGTGAGCAATAAAACGTTCAAAATTTAAGGACACTTACGTGATTTTCTAGTATTTTTAATAATCTTTGGAATGATTTAAATCACTTAATATTTTACATGCCAACAATTCAATGTCGAATAATATTTCTATTACAGGAAAGAAGGTCTTAAAAAGTTACATACCCTTCAGCCAAATTCAGAGTTATTTTTTGTTAATTCAGCGATGCCAAAATGCTGAATATTTTACTACTTGCAGTGCTTTTCATCACTAAAAACACTGTTTTGGAAAATAAGTGATACTCCTGCATGTAGAAATTTTCACTTAAAAAACTATTATTTCGTTTTTAAAAACAATTGTTCATGAAATTTTTGCGGTAGTAGATTGTCATCATAATAAAATTAACCAAAAAAATGGATGATCAAAATTGATGAAGTGTAAAATATCAGGAATTTTTAAAAAATTCGCTTGCACGCGGTTTTCAATAATCTAAAAAATGTGTCGTATTTTTTAAATATTCACCCAAAAAAAATATTTTTAACAATGTTTAGCTCGTTTGATTTATTGCTGTCTGTTGCTTTTACACATTGAACAGGGATCAAACCGGCTCAAGACCTCTTGCTTCTATATTTAAAGTGAAGACAAGTTTTCAACAAAATGGCAAAGTGACAGGGTTGTCAAGTGAAGAGGGTTGTCACGGACCCGAAATCATGAAAAAAGTAGTGTGCAGCCACGAAAATCAATGTCGCTTTGCCATTTTGTTAAAAACTTGTCTTCTATTTAAATATAGAAGCAAGAGGCCTTGAGCCGGTCTTATCCCTGTTCAATGTGTTTTGAACAATGTTCAGGCATTTTTATTTTTGTATACAACTTACCGAAGTGAGATTAATTTATTAAATTTGTCATTCCGTTTGCAACACCACAAACGATTGATTTAAGAAGCTATAAACTTTATGTATATTATAGATCTCTTTAAGTTTTATGACGAACTAGCCATGTCCGTCTGCACGTGTGTCTATTAAAAGCGCGATAGCGGCCGGACGAATCAACCTAGGATGCTTGCATGATGATGTCTTATGGTCAGAAGCAGCTTGGGGTTTAAATGGGCGAAATCGGTTTATCGATAAGCTTCCCTTAAATAGACCAAAGGTACCGCTGTGAAAACCACACTTTAAATGGGCGAAATCGGTTTATCGATAAGCTTCCCTTAAATAGACCAAAGGTACCGCTGTGAAAACCACACTTTTTTAAGTGATAGGTGATCAATCTAGAGGCATTTTTACAATAGTGTTTTTCACAGATTACGCGTGAGTTGTGTTTAACTTTATTTGTTTTTCTTCCAGTATTGTTTGCCATTTCAGGAATTGAAACATAACGATGTTTCTGCCCGTCGCATTTCACTGTTTGGGCTGCCTAAACGCTCGAAGAAGATCCGCTATTATCGACCAAAATTTTGTTCAGTGATGAGGCCCATTTCTGGCTCAACAACGTCAATAACGCCAACCTGAAGAAGTGGTGCCATTTTACCAAGAGGAAACCACGGCTTGGTGCGGTAGAATAATAGGTCCATATTTTTCCGTGTATTTTTAACCGTGATAATGCTCGATATTGCGTTGTGATATCGTTTTTTTCTATCTAAAATCGAAGCCCATAATCTTAACGAGATTGGGTTTCAACAGGACGGTGCCACTTGCTATACAGCTGCTCAAACAATAGATCTATTGAGAGGTCATTTCGTAGGGCAGCTAAATTCACGTTTTCGGCCGGTGAGTTGGCCGCCTAGGTTGTGTGATGTCAAACCTTAAACTTTTGAAGCAGGGGCCAAGTGGAATAAAACTGCATTTACAGTTTTTCATTAAGTATTCAAGTTTCCTTTTCTAAGGACTTTTGAGTTTCAAAGTATAACATTTTTAAAAAATATGTTAAAATGCATCACTTTATCCTACGACCTTCAAATTGGTGTCATATAAAAGAGGAGACTCGGAGTTATTTTATGATTTTTTTTGTTTTATCAATACAAAGGAAAAGAATGTAAATAATATTCTTTCAAAAATATATCTTTCAGTATCTTTTGGAATTTCCATCCACCTTTTTTTTGTTTATACTTTTGGATTAAATGAAAGAGAGTTCGTGTTATATTAATATGTAAATGTTTTATTTAATGTCGGTAATTATCCGGCCACTAGGGAGATTAGCCGCATGTTCGTCTACCGATGCACAAAACTGTTTGAAAAGACTGGAGATGTAAAAGACCGCCTACGGTCGCGCCGCCCACGCCCTGTTCGACACCGCATTTAATCAAAGCCGTTAAATCAAGAATTCACAGAAATCTGCTCCGAAAACAGAAAATCATGGCCCGTGAGATGAATATCACGCAAAAGTCGATGAGTCGAATCATTAAAAAAGACTTGGTCCTTGGGGCTTTCAAACGACGTACCGGACATTTATTGACTGCAGCTTTAAAATAAATAGGATGGAAAAATGAAAACGTCTTTTGGTGAAGCACGCTGATAACTTGCACAGAAAAAATGTTGTTCACCGATGAAAAAAATTGTACCGTTCAGGAAAAATTTAACAAGCAAAATGATAGGGTGTATGCGCGGTCATCTAAGGAAACATCTAAACTGATTCCAAGTGTGGAATAGGGTCATCACCCAGCTTCAGTCATGGTTTGGTGGGGTGTCTCTTACGATGGGGTCACTGAGCTGCATTTTTGCGAACAAGGAGTCAAAACATCGGCTAAACTTTACCAAGAAACCGTTTTGGAAGCTGTTGAGAAACCTCTTAACAATTCCCTGTTTCAAAACCAGCCATGGACTTTCCAGCAGGATTCTGCGCCGGCCCATAAGGCTAAAACGGCTTCAGGCCTGGCTTCAAAAAATTTGCCAGCGGTCATTTCCTCTGAAGAATGGCCCCCAAGGCAGTCCAGATTTGAACCCATTGGATTACGAATTGTGGGCGGTTTTAGAGGACAAAGTTTGTCACTAAAGCTTCCCAACATTGGATCTCTTAAGACTGCTTTGGTTCGAGCTGTGGCCAATTTTCCAATGGGCGAGGTTCGTGCAGCTATTGACGATTGGCCAGTGCGACTTAAGGCGTGTGTTAAGGCAAAAGGCGGACATATCGAATAAGTAGATTATTTTTGGATACAATATAAGTATACATCAATAAATATATTAAAAAATATTTGGCCCAAAAACATTCAATACTTTTTATTTTACAGCATAAAACTTGTGTAACAGTATTTATGTTCCTACTAAGTATACCTTCCCGACGGACACCCTGTACATATCCGACTAAATCTGATATTTATGAGAATAACAAACCAGTCCAGGGATTCTCGGATCCTTTTGCCTTAAAATAAAAATTACAGGAATCGGCTTACCTTGGAGAGTAATACAAAAGTCTTGATCATAATCTTAAATGGATCGCAAACACCGGTATTGAAAAAACGGCTAATGTTTATCCACATCATATTTTCCACCATTTCAAATGCTGCAACCCTTTTGCACTGGCATACGTTTTCCCTTCTGTTTCTCATTTGAGTGTACGTTCGGCCTGAAATGCCTAAAAATACGGCACCCAGACCGACACCGACCGAACGACAAACAAATGGGTTGAACTAAACACTCGTGCACCAAATGCTTTTTCATTTTAAGCAGAACATGGCAAATAAAGAGAATACACTAAAAAATCTTAAATTAAAACAATTTGTGTACGTTAAGGCGAAGCTCAATATCAGGCCATTTAGTTTAAGAGGCGTTTCGGCAGGCGGCTATGAGCCATGAAAAGTTACCAAACCGTGTTATTGCATTGCAGCAAAAATCAAGTGGTGTAGCACAAATAACCGCACACATACAAACGCACTCCCTCCAATCTATACAGAAAAAGCCAATCAAGACCTCTTAGAGTGGAAATACCAACTCCAATCTTTGAAAATCAAAGCAATACGAGTACCTCGCGATGGGAATTGCAGGGGGATGGGAGTAAGATTGCCAATCATCCGGCCAGCCAGCCCCACCCGATAAAACTTCAAGAGCACTGAAGAATGCGGCATCATGAAAATGCTGAAAATATTTAAAGGCCGTATTGAATCGATTGAAATTCTAAAGGAGTATGTAGAAGAGGAGCTCAATGAATTTGCACCCAGCGAAGGGGCTTCAGTATAGAGCAAGCAATCGTATCGTCGTTGTTATAAAAACTGTTGTTGTTTTAAATTTGGCAATAAAATCTAATAAAATACTGAAAAATATTCGATTGAAATTTTCCTAAAAACAATGAATCCACAATCAGACCAATATACTCGTAAGGATTCAAGATAAATTTGCTCGAAAGGGATGAAGAAAGGCAGTAGGTAGTATAAACAAAATGCCTTAAATTAGATTTTTTGACGGCAGCTCTTTTAGGTAGGCAGGCGGAATGGCAATTGAAAAACTCGCCCAAAAATGGCCAGAGATGGTTGAATATGTAAAGAGTGTGCATGCATGTATCTCATACATATTGAAAAAAACATATTTTTATGTTTATTAAATAAGTTGAAATTTTATTTCAACAAATATAAATTTAGAATAAATTTCGACAAGATTTCCTCGGCCTTCTTGTATCGTACTATGGCTCATGTTGCTTGTTAGTCTGTTTACTGTTTCAAACATTGCTTAGGGCACGTTTTGGGTCTTAAATGTATCGTCGTCGTCCATGGACAACAGCCGCTGAAGCATCCTGGTACTGCTTCATTGTGAATTCATTCAAGCGTCCCCAGCAAGGCGCACGAACATGGTAAACGATGCATAATATGAAGGAATTAGACTAGTTATATATGAAATAAACTCCCACAGATTTTTCCGTTCAAGTATGTGACATATGTATGGGGGTTTCCACGAAAACCCAAATTTTAATAAAAAAAAAAAATATTTTCTGCATGTGATACTAAATGAAGTGCAAAGTGTTGCTTACACAGAAAAATTATTTTAATGATGCCCGATGTGAACCGATTTGGTGTGATGGTTACAATACAATCATTCAAGTAATTCCTGGTTTAAATCCGGTTAAGAATATCTGACAAATTATTTAGCTACGGTTTTCATCTCTTTAATGCCATAGACTTTTTAAATAAACGATTTATCTCTAATCCACTTAAAAACAACTCGATAAAACGTACTAGCCGTTTGAAGGCGACATGAATCAGATTGTTCTGGTCAAAAATTATACGAATTATATCATGCACAGCTTTTTTGACTGGCGTTGCACGTTTGTGCTTTAATGGAATTGAGAAGGAATCAAATATGTAATGTATTAATTTTTATTAAATATATGTCAACAATGTCCAAAATTTGTTTGATAAAAGAATAGCAACTTAAAAAACAGTCTCTATTAAGAGGGTTTTTGTACCCTCCTCCAGAGAGTGGATTGTATACTAGTTTTGTCATTCCGTTTGCAACACCACGAATTATGGATCTGATACCCTTTAAACACCACGAATTATGGATCTGATACCCTTTAAACTGTATAAATTATTGATTGTCATAAAATTCCATGACGATGGGTAGTGGTTGTAAGCTGTTTGGTATTTTAAGTGGGCGAAATCGATCTAGAGGAGAAAAAACCTCCCACTTAAGTGACTAAAGGTACCTCAGTAAAAAGAACACTTTTTGAGTATTTTCTTTACAAATCATAATTGTTTCGTGGACGGACAATTACTAAATTATTGATTGTCATTAAATTCCATGACGATGGGTAGTGGATTTAAGCTGTTTGGGATTTTAAATGGTCTAGAGGAGAAAAAACCTCACACTTAAGTGACTAAAGGTACCTCAGTAAAAAGAACACTTTTTGAGTATTTTCTCTACAAATCATAATTGTTTCGTGCACGGACAATGACAAGAATGAATTCTGTTTGTAGGGACATTGCTGGATGTTTTAGCTCATGTAGCCCAATAGACGTCCCGCATGATCAAACCAGACAACAAACATTCAAATTAAAGCTAACTTGGCTACGAGTCCAAATAAATTGTTTGTTTGTATGGAAATTTGTATGGAATATCCTATAACTCAGTTAATTTTAATGCCGGCACTAGCGCTCGCATCGAGTATTTTGTTCCAGTAAATATCCAATTGTATGTACATAAGAGTGGGTCCCAGGCTTGCTCGTCATATTTAATACGTACCAAACAATTTTTTTATACTCCAAAAGTTTGTAAAACTCTTTTTGTTATCTTAAAAATGCTGCTGTCAATAAAAATGTGCATGTAGTTCCGATCAACCTCAGTGTTTTGTCATAACTTGAACAATTATGGCTGTGAACCATGGAAAGATACACAAGCGAGCTACGCGTTAAAGTTATTCAGGCTTCGGGCACCAGTACGTAATCAATTTTCGAAAAAAATCATCTTCAGTGATGAGACACATTTTCACCAGAATTGCCGTATTTGGGCAAATGGTAATCCAAGAGTGATTGTCGAAAAAACAATGCACCCACAAAGAGTGACAGTTTAGTGCGGTTTTTGGGCTGGCGGCATCATCGGGGCGTATTTTTTCCAAAATGAGGCTGGTCAGGCAGTTACTGTGCATGGTGTTCGCTATCGTGAGATGATATTTTGAACTTTTTATGGCCAGAACTGTATTTGGACGATATGTGGTTTCAACAGGACGGTGCCACTTGCCACATAGCCAATTAACATCGTGGCGATGTTAATTGGCAGCCAAGATCATGTGATTTGACAGTGTTGTACTTGTTTCTTTGGGGTTATTTGAAAGAAACAATTCAAGAGCTAAAGGATGAGATAATTCGGCACATTAACGGCATAGAGCCTCAATTATGCCTTAGCCATCGGATTGAGGTTTGTCGCCAAGGTCGTGGCGGCCATTTGGCCGATATTTGGTTCCATACATAATAGAACCATACGAATATTATCATAATAAAAAGGAATGACAATAATTTCCTAAATAAGAAATTCAAAATCAACATCGGCCCTTGCAATTTAAGCACCCTCTATATTTAACTAAAAATACCATTAATGTTTGTATTTTAAACACATTTTTAAAAATAAAAATTGCATTTCAGATAAGGTAGCACCTAAGTAATTAACCTCTTGTAAAATGTTATTATATGGGTCGTTATACTTCACAGGGCATAGGATTAATTGTTTCGATTTGAGAACATAATAATTTATCGATGGTGTTTTCGTAAAGAAAATGTCTTTGACGTTTTCCCAAACACAAACTTTGTGGTGTTTATCCTTCACCTTGAAAAATATATTATATAACACGAGATGCTACCTGATATTTGTGGTCCCGAAACATCCGTCCGGCTGAGTATATGATGGAGCTTGCTGAAGATATTGCAAAATACCCCGGAGTGTCGACCATACGATGTTCTACGCATTAAAACATCAATCGGCGTTTTTACAAAAATATTTTTAAATAATGGCTTTTAAGTCAGGATTCTATGTCAACAAAATCAAAACTCTCAAACCCAATGAATGTGCAACATAAGCCTTCTGCCGAGAGTTGTATCAAGAGTAATAGAAAATGCACGCTGCTACTAGTTCGAGTGCAAAGGATTGTCCGTGAATAAACACTTTCCCCCAATAGTTCTCGTCTGTACTGTTGTAAATCTCTTTCTCTCTATCTCTCTCTTCGGATCATGAATATCTCTTCTAAACTTAGGTGAGGGAAGCATATCCGCTAAGTGGTGATTTGTAACACTCCAGCAGATACTGCATCGACAACGAGTACATATTTATGTTGAAGAACGTTTCCTTATGTAGATGGACATGAGGATAAACCTTGCCGTATTTCTTAGGTCAGCGTCAAATGTTGCCGGCATGGGTAACATCTTAGCAATTTCACGACACCCACACGCAGAGAAAAGACATGGTTACTATATGGTCACGGCAACAATAATATGTTCTCTACAATAAAAGCATGTTCGTCGCAACCATAGTATTGTTTTATGAGTTTTATTTTAACGACAGTATGATTGCGGCAATAATAATATTATTGAAATGTAACAATACCATTATTGCTAAATTTAGAAATGAAACTATGGTTGTAGCAACCATGTAAATATTATTGTTGTTAAAGATTTATGTTAACAATAATATGATTACGGTAATCATACTGTATGGTTGAGTCTATGAACAAAGCATAACAGGTTTTAAAGACTAAGTGTGTGTGTTTTTTTAGGTATATAGGCTATGTCCGTCCGGACTCGCATGATAATCAATTCTGCCGACTGAAATGCGACTATATTCTTCATAAAGTATTCTCTAAACTCAAATAAAAAAAAATAATGTTGGGCGGGGCTGACTATGGCGTACCATATACCACTCTGATAATCTTTGGTTGGTTGCTATTCCAGATCATGGAACATGGTTTTATTAGAATCATCGAAATTGGATGAGCAGTCTTCTAGAGCTGTAATGTATGGAATCGGAGCGATACGATAATAGAAACCAATGTGCCCCATTTAATTACTGGCCGACAATGACATTAAAATTTGAGCATGATGTTGCTTAATTGTGCTTGATAGCTGAAGGACCTCAAATCGTTTGTGTGGGAGCTATTTGAGAACATGGACCGGTATAGTCCAATTTCAACAGAGGTATGAATGGTTGCTGGTAACTCTTTATACAAAATTGAGTCCGTCTAGAATGTAATATGTAGCATTAAAAGTTGTAGGTTCTGAAATCAAGAAGGACCTTTTAATAGGGGCCGCAATGGTGTCATGGAAGTGTGCACGACTATCATGCCAGTTACATCAGCTTCAACCCCGAGTATGAACATCTAACACCTTTTTAGCGGTGGGTTTCCACATGGTAAATGCTGGCGACTTTACGAGTAAGAGAATTATCTCTAAGCCATGTAAGAATTTCTCCATAAAAATACATTAGTCGTTCGTAGCCGGCAATAATCAGTAAGGTCAGTGAGTATTAGAATTGAATCGTGCACAGCTCACTGATTTAAGTGAAATTTCCCCTTGTTCCCTAATGGGTTGTTGTTGGACTAAAGGAAGTACGTATGCGGAAATACTCGTATGAAACTTTTAAGTTCATTTTTGCCACAATTTTAAATGATCATAACGTACCATGCTAAATTTAATTTTAATTTGTAGCAGGACCTCAAATCGGTAAGGATGTTTGTGTGAGAGCTTCTCGAGAACATGATCCAATACAGTCAAATTTTACCAGAGATTGGTGTTGGTCGCTCGTTATGCAGTGTGCGAAATTTGGTTTCTTCTTCATTTATTTGCCCATCCGTTATTCGGATATTAGCGATCATACATTGACCTTAAATAACAAAATTAGGTATTTGTTTAGGATTTAAATTTCCCCAAAAAAAATAAATTTGAATTACAGATTTGAAAGTTCTTTGTGTTTAGCAGCATTCAGTAGGTTCCGTTCGTCATGATAACCAGTCCAGACTTGGATGTTCCTCAACCATGAAATTTCTTTTCTACCTCTTGTGGGTCTTCCCTCAATTTTTCATTTGAGTATAGCCTGTAGGAATTGGTATTTGTCGTTTCTCATTATGTGCCCCAGATATGTGGGTTTTCGGTTTTTTTGATAGTTTTAATTATTTGTCGATCTGAATTCATTCTATTTAAGACTTAATTATTCGTAATTCGATCCTTCCATGGTATATACATATTTCAAAGACATTTTGGCATCACTCGATTTAATTGTCTATACTTCTGCCGCATAAAGTAGTCGAACCACATATAGTATTTAATAAATCTGACTTTTGTTCGAAGACCGATGTCATGCTGGTTAGTATTTTGTAGTATTTGATAAAAACATCACTCGCCATCTCTATTCGTCAACGTATTTCTTTTGGTTTATAATATTTAAAATAAGGAATTCGGCTTTGCGAAGTCCTTCTATTTTTTTAGTTCCCTTTTAGAAAATAGGTTTAAGCTAAAACCAAATTATAAAAATTATTTTTCGAGTGGTCACAAATAAACTGAGCTCCATTTTTCCAATGGAGGCTGTAGCTAACACCAATTCTCAGTGCCATGTCCGTGACCCATTCTATTATACATCAATGCAAACTGGAAAATATAAACTGCTGCCCCGCTTAACAATCTTTGTATTTTGTTTCTTTCCCTGTTTCTTCCTACCAAAAAGACGATGTCGAATTTAAAATTGTTTCCACGCCTTTACATTTATTTAAGGTTTTTAATAAATTTTACGGATTAAGTTATTGTGGCCCGCTTCAGTTTTTTTGTGCTGCTGTTGCTCTCTTTGCCAAGGTACTTAGCGCACGTATGCATGTGTGTACGTATTATGCACATACTATTACGTTCTCATATGTTCCTATATATATATATATGGATATATACAAGTCTATATAAATTTCGAAACGGTTATTATAAAATTGAAGCCCTGTGCCAGTAGCTATGTCTGAGTGTGTGTGTGTGAGCGTGGCTATGTGAATAAATTCAATTACATACATACAACGTATGTTTTGTAGATATGGCCACCGTGTGTAGAGTACACACTTGTCGGTCTGTAGGTGTGTATGTCCACATGGGTTTGTGCGAATCGCTTGAACCAGGGAAAGGTTGATTTCATTTTTACAACTTTCGCATAAAAGTTGATTGAAAATGCTTATTAGATGCAAGATTAGATATCGTCGTTTTCCAATATTGGTAGAAGAATATCGATGGAAGTTTTTCCATCTTTTCCTTTTTTTGCTTTAAACAAAAAAAAAATGAAATAAAAAGCACCAACATCATCGGCAGCAGCAACAAAGCGCTGTACGTAGCAAAGCAATGTTACGCTTGGTTAAATTCAGTTGTGGATCGAAGATGAAAACGATGCTGATAGAGTTGATTGGTTTGAGAGTATGCCAAGGAGGAAGGGGGACTTAGCGGAAGCATGTGGATTGGGAAAGTAGGACCGCCAAGAAAATATTTGTGTTGCGCGGATATAACTGGAGATGGCGACCGTGTGTTGTGTTGGTGGTATTGAATCCTGATGCTGGCAGATAACATCTCTGCCATTTATTGGCTGATGCTATTCTTATTTTTTCGTTTTTTTGGTAGTGGCTGGTGGCATAAAATTCTAACAACTTAACTACGTGAGTAAAATTCTCTACTAAAACCGGGAAAACTTTTCATTTTTAATCAAATGATTACAGATTTTACTACTAAACCGCGCCAAACAATCAAGGCGTAAAAGAGCCAACAAAAGGGAAGAAAAAGCCAACAACACACAAAAGCGACATCAAAAACAAAAAATGCACTTAATTAAAAGTTGGTAAATAAACTAAATACTCATCCGAAGGACAGTACGAGTGTCTTATACCACAAAGCAAAAAGAACTCAAAACACACCTATTTTTTCCGGCAGGATTATCATCTAAGCTTATCATAAACAAAAATATGAAAAAGTTTCTTAGGCAAGCTTGTTTTTTTTCTATCAAAATTCTAGAGGCGAACCAACCACAAAGTTAGCAATAGATGCAGAACAACATAAACAGATTTTCCATGGTTTTATGTGTTGCTATGCTGAAACTTTTTAATTTTTTATATTTATGTAAAAAGCCTGTAACGTATTTTTTTTTTCGTTGGCATCCTGTCCCGGCCATTTCATTCGTTTCGGCAAAGGCCAACCATTAACGATGGCTTCTATGAGCCCTGTAGCACTTCATTAAAGTTTCATCAGTACTTAAAAGGAAACAGCAAAACAACAGCAATGGCGCGCCATTGCCAAACTAAAACGAAAACATTGTACAAGAACAACAACGAACAAAAAACAACAACAAAAATATAATGCCAAATATTGCATAGTCCACGAAATGTTCCGATCTAAAATGAAAGGAAATGTCTAACATTTGTCGTTTTATGGATCCATCTCTGAGCATTTGACATGTATTGCAAGTGTCGTAAGGAAAATAAGGCGGAAATGTCTTCACAGGTACGTAGAGGAAGTGGCAGCTCACTCACATGCATACCAGTGTCGTGTAGCATGTAATATGTACATAAATAAGAATTGGCAGTAGCACTGTGCCAGTAACATGTCCTTAATACACGTACGACATATGCGAATAAAGTCGTGTATGTACAATGTGTGTATGTACTACATCTTTATGTTGGGCTGATACACTGACAGAGAAAATTTCACACGAAATTGTCCAGCCAAAGTTACCTTGGTCCAAACGAAACCTTGGACGTTTCATTTTATAAACCATTAAAAGTTTGAGAACTGTGTGTTGAAATGTAACTCCTCCAAAGAAAGTTAGTCGCACACTCTGAGTGGACAATTCACATCAGAAAAATGTGAAATTACACAGCAAAAAATAAATAAATAAAAACAACTAATTCAGTCAAATAGCTATTTTTGCTGATTTGTTGAAATTTTCAATCAAATTTAAAGAAACAAAGAAAACAATGAATAAATAATTTATCAGAAGGACTATCGTTTTTGATAAATTTGTCATTCGAAATTATTTTTATTAAAAGCTATTTCTAAACTTCAGAAAATGTATGCGTATGTTACCAGTGGAAGGGAAAGTGCTGAGCCTATTCTCGATTTTAAAATTAATAGCTATTAGGCACAAAGCTTGTGGTACTATTTTATTTTGTGTAGGCTATGGTTAGTGTAAAGTTCTACTGCTAGCAGTCTTTGCTTAATAAACGTAGCTACCTGTTCCTACTTAGTAGGGACATAAATACTGTAACATCATTGAACACACCCATTTCAATAGTAGAACTGAAGATACCCCGTTAATGTCATATGAGTTTTGAAAGCTAACCTCAATAGCGTTAGTCTGCGACGGGATTTTAAAATTGTTTCAACTTTCATCATGGAGGGGTCAGATAATGAAAACCGTATCGCTGTAATAGCGCTTTTCAAGTATGAAATGAATAAAGCGATATTTTCAAAACGCTCTGGCCACTAGGGATTAGCCGCATGTTCGTCTATCGATGCATAAAACTGTCTGAGGAGACTGGAGATGTAAAAGACCGCCACTGGTCGGGCCCCCCACGCTCTGTTCGAACGCCACATATCATCAAAGCCGTTAAATCAAGAATTCACAGAAATCCGCTCCGAAAACAGAAAATCATGGCCCGTGAGATAAATATCACGCAAAAGTCCATGAGTCGAATCATTAAAAAAAGACTTGGGACTTGGGGCTTTCAAACGACGTACCGGACATTTATTGACTGCAACTTTAAAAAAATAGGATTGAAAAATGCAAACGTCTTTTGGTGAAGCACTCTGATAACTTGCACAGAAAATAATGTTTACCGACAAAAAAAATTTGACCATTCAGGAAAAATTTAACTAGCAAAATGATATAGTATATGCGCGTCATCTAAGAAAGCATCTGAACTGATCCCAAGGAGGAGTGGAAAAGGGTCATCACCCAGCTTCAGTCATGCTTTGGGGGTGTCTCTTACGATGGGGTCACTGACCTGCATTTCTGCGAACAAGAAGTCAAAACATCGGCCAAAGTTTTCCAAGAAACCGTTCTGGAAGCTGTTGTGAAGCCATGGTTTGGTGGGATGTCTCTTACGATGGAATCACTGACTTGCATTTCTGCGAACAAGGAGTCAAACATCGGCCATAGTATACCAAGAACCCGTTCTGGGAGCTGTTGTGAAGCCCTGTTCCAAAACCAGCCATGGACTTTCCAGCAGGATTCTGCTCCGGTCCATAAGGCTAAAACGTCCCAGGCCTGGCTTTGAAACAATTTGCCAGCGTTCATTTCCTCTGAAGAATGGCCCTCAGGCAGTCCAGATTTGAACCCATTGGATTACAAATTGTGTACGGTTTTAGAGGACAAAGTTTGTCACAAAATATACCCCAACATTGGATCTCTTACGACTGCTGTGGTTCGAGCTGTGGCCAATTTTCCAATGGACGCGGTTCGTGCAGCTATTGACGATTGGCCAGTGCGACTTAAGGCGTGCGTATAGGCAAAAGGCGGACATTTCAAATAAGTAGATTTTTTTTTGGATACAATATATTTACATCAATAAATATATTAAAAAATATTTGGTCCAAAAACATTCAGTACTTTTTATTTTACAGCATAAAACGTGTGTAACAGTATTTATGTCCCTACTAAGTATATGTACACGAAGAGAAAAAATATGTTTACTATATGGTCACGGCAATAATAATATGTTTCCCGCAATAAAAGTATGTCCATCGTAATCATAGTATTGTGTATTGAATTTAATTTTGACAACAGTATGATTGCTGCAATATTATTCTTATAGAAATGTATTAATAGTATTGTTGCCAAATTTAAAAATGAAAATAAGGCTGTAGGAACAGTATTAATATTGTTGGTATTGTTTTTTTTTGGTTTTGTGTTAATAATAATGTGATTACGGCAATCATATTGTTTGATTGTAATTTTTCTTCATGTGAATATGCTGTTTAGAACAATATTCTTGTTACGGATCTAATACAATAATAGTAGTTTTTGTACGGAAATTTAAAATTTTCAAACAAACTGCATTGGCTTTGTTTAACTGAAATATTTTTAATAAAAACGTTTACGTTTCCTTTCAACTGATGTTTTCTTTTGTTAATAAATCAATACTATTATTTTAAATTTAAAGTATTTTTAAAAAATGTTTACAATTCCCAATTCTAATAAATAACTTTGGGGATCATATTATAATTGTTTGTTATCATACTATAAATGTAGGGATCATAACACGGTTGTGTGTACATCATACTATAGTCATGATAATCATAACGGGTGGCCCAAATAAGACCAGCTGATGTGAACAACAAATAACTTTTTTTATTTTTTAACATAATTTTTTTTTTTCTTTTTGTAGATTATAACTGAACTCCAGAACAACGCATTTAAATAGTCGATTTTTATTATTCTTCTCAGCGATCAATTGTTTTGGCGCAGCGAAACTATCGCCATTTTTTAACATAAGCTAAGCGCCCACATCTTCCAAGATTACAAGTTTAGTTCGCCGTTTTAAGGAACCGGGTTCAGTTGCCGACCGTCCAGGTAGGGGGGCTCATCGAAATATTCGTACTGAAGAGAACGTGGAAGCTGTGTAGCAGCTTGGCAGTTGTACAGCAGCTTGGCGCTAAAAAAAACCAATGCCTGTATCGAGCAAAATGGTGGTCATTTGTCTGATGTCATATTGCACACATAGTCACGTTAAATTTCCATAAATTGTATTAAACATATAAAAATAAATCATTTAAAAAACGTTATTACAAGAGTTATACGTGTTTAATATCACTAGGTCTCGTTTGGGCCACCTGCAGGTATGGTTGTGGAGAACATAGTATGGTTCAGTGTCAATCATGCTATGGTTGTGGAGATCATAGTATGGTTATGTGTAAATTATGCTATTGTTGTGAGGATCTTAGTATGGTTGCGAGGATCATAGTATGGTTGTATTTGCATCATACTATTATAGTGAGGATCATATTATTGTTGTACTACAACCATATACCCAACAATAGTATGATGCTCTTCGAATATTGTTATCCCAACCATTCTTTTTTTCTACGTGTAGCAAGTGATCCTACTCGTAGTTATAGCACAGTAAGGAGTTGGCAGATATCTCAAACGACTCTACAATAACTTGTTAAACGTAATTTTAAGAGGTTTCATTTGAAAAGTTTTACCGATTATACTCGAATACTAAAAGCCGCAATTTTTTTCAATAATCATGTGTTTCTTTGATTGAAGGGCCTCAAGATTTAATTCAAATTGAATTAACTTTTTCACAGATTTGTCTATTCTACTCTTAGATGGACTATTATATTGATCATAATCTTTTAGTAATTGTTAAACAATATTGCGAAGCAGGGCTGCCAATCAAAACCACAGAAGATCGCCTGTTTTAAAAAAAATTGTCAAAAACCTTTTTTTTAAAAAATAAAAATGGACACATTCACGTAAGGCTGTGATTGCATTAGAAATTTAGTTCTTATTACTTATAGGCTGGGTGTGATTTAGTCACTTAAGTATGCTAGCAAAAGTCAAACTTTCAAATCTTAGTTATTGTTTACTAATGTAAACAATAACTAAGATTTAGCACATTCATATGTGGTTTTGGTTTGTTCAGCTAGATTCGTTTTGTTCGACGCATTCCTCTGTGTTGTTTTTCGAATAAAAGAGATGGTCGGAAATACTTTAACATGAATCTCACTTAAAATGGAACAACTGTCCAATAACCAAAAATTTGTCATTAATATAATCTTTTTATACCCTCCACCATACAATGGAGGGTATATTAGTTTTGTCGTTCTGTCTGTAACACCGTGAAATAATCATCGGAGACCCAACAAAGTAAAGGGTGTTTTTTTATTGAGGTATAGAACTTCGAATTGAAATAAAACACAAGAAAATAGTTTTAATGTCCATCAATTTGGTTTTATTGGAAGGATAATTTTATGCCATTAATGTTTAAATATGATTTCGGGCATGTGGCCGCCGCGGCTGGCTCTAATAAAGCCAATTCTACTGGTCCAATTTTCAACCACTTTTTCGAGCATATGGGGCCGTATGTTGGCAATAACGCCACGAATGTTGGCTTCCAAGTCCCCTAACGTGTTTCTGGTTTGTTGGCGTAGACGAGTGACTTCACATATCCCCAAAGAAAATAATCCAATGGTCCATGTTAACCGATCCATGGTTAACCGAATTAATTGCTCTGATGGACGATTATGTCGACCATAAAATGGACGGAGCTTGCGGTGAACTTCGCGAACTGAACCATTACTTTCGAAATAAATTTGCACGATTTGCAAGCGTTGTTCTTTTGTCAACCTGTTCATGATGAAATGGCAAACCAAACTAAATATTAATCACTTGACAGCTGACAAAATGGCCGCCAGTTAAAAAAGTGATGCCAACTTAAAGTTCTATACCTCAATAAAAAACCACCTCTTATATATATTCTTGATCCTCGTAAAATACTAAGACAATCTAGCTATGATGTCCGGCTGTCAGTCTGTTAAAAACAAGATAGAGCCTGCATGAAAACAGCTAGGGAGCTAAAATTTGGCACAAACATGTGTAGTTAACCTAGCATGCTGGGCTACATAGCTCTACGGGAAGTTAATGTTGGAGACCCTTAACCAACACTAGCTCATAAAAACTAGTTTTTTATTTGGAAATATCCGTCCAGTTTCTTGAGCGCAGTCACTGAAATTTTCCAAATAATAATCTGTATATAGGCGCAATCATCTATGTAAAAATGGTTTAGATAGGGCCACCATTTCTTGTACCTCCCATACAAACGGTTCTATGGGCCTTGAAAAAAAATATGACTATAACTCACCACAAACTTGACCTATCGAAATGAATTTTTACACATCAAGATTTCTATATAAAACACACTTCTACGCTGAATTCGGTTGAGATCGGAAGAGTCCTACTGGTACCTCCCACGCTAACGGTCTCATGGGCCTTGAAAAATAATAGGACAATAACTCACCACACACTTGATCTATCGAGACGAAATTTCATAAATCGGCATACAGATTAATATATAGAACAGAATTTTGCGCTAAAATTGGCTAAGATCGGAAAGGCCCTACTAGTACCTCCCAAACGGTCTAATGGCGCTTGAAAAATAATATGACAATAACTCACTACAAACTTGACCTATCGAGATAAAATTTTCAACATAAAAATTTTTATATAGAACACACCTCTGCGCCTGTTGAGATCGGAAAAGTCCTACTGGTTCCTTCCCCACAAACGGTCTCGTGGGCTCTGAGAAATAATATGACGATAACTCACCTTAAGCTTGACCTATCGAAATGAAACTTTGCACATAAGGATTTCTATATAGAATACAATTTTGCACCAAATTTGGTTTTATTTGGGAATCTGGTGGAGGGTATCCAAAGTTCGGCACAGCCAAACTTAACATTTTTTACTTGTTATCTTTGAAAATGTCTGAATTCGGTTGAAAATGTCCACCTTATCACGTTTGCTTTAACAATAAAGCAACTCGCAATTTCTCACTTAAAATTTATCTAGTTTTAAGTAAAAGCTGACCTTAAGAAACACACATTTTTTCGTCAGATTCTTTGGATTGTTGAAAATCGTCAATTTTGGCGTTTTTACTTTAAAATGTCATCATTAGGTTAAATTTTATAAAATCTTTCAAATTAATAGTATTAGAGTTTTTTATTGAACATTTTAAACGTATGTAGTAATCCATTAAACTCATGTATTAAAAAAAGGCGTATTATCCTGCTCATTCAAATATTAAAAACCAGTAAAAAAAAAATATGTCGATATGATATGATACCCTACCCCACTCTGTACACACCTACACCTGTGTTTGAAAAACCTTTTAACCATATCTTTTTTGCCTGTTTTAAATTAGCTTTGTGTAAACTAACATTTGTTTTGTTTTTGCAAAATTCAAATAATAAAAACAAATAATTTCCTAATGAAACTAATTGATTCTTTGCAATAACCATTATTACAATTCATTGATTCAAGTATAGATAATCCACATACTTGGAATGTCCATTGTGGTGTATGTGGATATTGCGTGAGTTCGATTTTGGATTTGGGCCAATTTTTGTTTTTATTTGATTGTAATTTCTTAACTTCCTAAATCAATTTCTCTATCGAAAAATAAATAAAATATTTTTTTAAAAAGACAAATGAAAAATTAATTATATTCGATTGGAAAGTTTTTGAAACTTTTTCTTAATAAATTTTAAGGCGATGTATTAAAAATGTCATTTGTTACAATAACTTTAAAAACACTTTATTTTCTTTCACTCGTGGCATTAAATTATCATATAGGATTTTTATTAGATTTCGAGACCAATAGCATTTAAACTGTTCAATATCTTCAGCTAGTCTACTCTTTTACTTAAAGTATATATCCCACAACTTTTGTCTGACAGTGTAAAGTATTACCGTATTTCATTCAGGGTTTGTTGTTTCAAACATTTCACGTCAAAAGTTTAAACTAAGGCTTTGGCTATGTGCAAGTGTGTTTTTCTTGCCAAAATGTTGTTATTTCGAATACAATGTTTGGATTTTTGTTTTGTTCGTTCGTCTTTCGCTTTGCCTGCCTGCCCCGTTGCCTTTCTTTATACTCGATTTCAGAACAAAACTACAGCATAAAATTTTTATATTCAAAGTTTTTTGTTCTGGTGTTTTGCAAATATCGTTCGTCATTGTCGTTTTCTTGTGTGTATGTGTTTTCACCAAAAACAATTTCAGATTTAATAGTCAAAAGAGCACAAGTTGTGTGGGACACCAAAAAAAAAAGAAAACCAAACAAAAAACAGAGAATGCTTTCTGGTACAGCTCCTCCAGCGAATCCCCGTAAGGAAGTAAGTATGTATACTTATACATATGTATATGTGTGTGGGTGTTTATCTGGGAGTGACGATGATTCTAAAACTTTGATATGAAGTTGTTTTTGTTTTGAAGGATCAACATTTTTCCCCTGACGATATTTATTCCGAGTTGCTTTGTTTTTTGACAAACAATGTTTCGTTTGTATGAAAACTTTCTGTTAAATAATTGGGCAATGGTTGTTATTTGGACCTTAAAGTTTTCGAATTGTTTCCACATGATGATGCCGTTTGGGGGCCACAGTATTTATAAATAAAGTCGATTATTTTGAGATTTACATAAAAGCACAGAACAAAGTATACATTTTTTATTTCTTGGGTTTTGCCAAAGGTCTGGCACAAATGTTGAAGGCTCACATTAAATTAAAGCTATCTTTAAAACTTGACGTCTGACATTTGTAAACAGGCGGCAAATAATTATCTTATATATCTACAGAAAATGTTACTATCATTAGAGTAAGAGCTAGATGTATCTATAAAGAGGGATCTTACCGGTATATTTTTGAAAATCGAGAAGAAATGGTTAAGTTTTATGGTGAACAAAATGAGACGAAATTTATGTTCGCAATTGGTACAAAAAAACTTCAATTTATTAGACAAAAATGGGCATATAATTATCGATCACTATTTTAAAGTTTAGCTGACATAAGTGCTACTTTGCAACTAGAGAAAAAAACGTTAATTTTAAATAAACCAGCAGCTATTTAACATAGTTTTTAACGGACCTTCTTGGTATGTAAGTAAAATCGGTTAACTCTATTTGATATACCAATTTTTGTGACCAATAGGCAAGTGTTTGATTAAATATATTCTATAAAGTTCATGTCCTAAAACTAGCAAAAAAGTTAAATTCGGGAGTGTCCGACTAAAATATATACCCTGTACTTCTGTATATTCCAAAAAGACAGCTAAACATAGGTTATTGGACCAACCTGGAGGGCTCTAAATTTACCCATATTTTAAAACTTATGTCTTATTGAAGTTTGTGAAAATAACAATATTGTTTAAGGTGAACTCGGTTGAACATATATGTGAAAGCAATAGCTAAATCTGAACCGATTTTTTCTTTTTTCAACAGCGTCCGCCTTCGACACAAGGAACTTGCCATAATTGATCAAGATTTGATATAATAGGATATATTCAAGATATTCCGAAAAAAAAACAACTGAACATAGGTTTTTGGACCACTCTGAGGGGCTCTAAATTTGCCCATCTTATAAAACTAATGTTATATTTACTTTTGTGAAAAAAACTTTATTGTTTAGGGTAAAATCAGTTGAACAAATGGGACAGCGCATAAAGAAAGGGACCTAAGGGTAAAAAACCCAATTTTCACTCTTTTTGATGTGGACAACATCTTTGCATCGAATGAGACCGATCCCATGCCCCAAAAATGTTTCCCAGAGATATGCGCGTTTTATGAAAATGATGGTACACCAAAGATACACGTATTTAAATCTTTAAAATGGCTCTCCTGAACAAAACTGGTTTTTACCCTTAGTTCCCTTTCTATTTTGCGCGTCACATATACGAGTAATTGGGAGCCAAATCGATTGCCTCCATTTTCTCCATCAACAGCGTCACATGAAACTTACTTGTGCAAAATTAGATATAATATGTGGCTTTTAGACCTTAAGGCATAAGATCGGATGAACATTTAAGTATAGGAGCTGTATAAACAGCTGACCGGATTTCCTCAATATTAAAAACGGCCTTCCTTGGTCCAAATAACTAAAGTGTTCAAAATTGCATGACATAAAATCAGACATGAACCTATTATGTGCGTCCATTCGTTGTCCAAAATATAGGGTGATCCATTGAGAGGTTTTTTTTAGAACACAAAAAATATAAAAATTCAAATCAAGTGTGGAATCTTTATTGGTAATTTGAAAGGACATTTTATGGCATTTATTTTTTGAAAATAATTACCCTCAAATGTTGGCAACTATACTTATATTATGAAAATGAGCGTTCGGTGAGAAACGGAAAGATCCGCTGTTTTCGACCAAAATTTTGTTCAGTGATGAGGCCTATTTCTGGCTCAACGGCAAAGTCAATAAACGAAATTGCCGCATTTGGGCTGAAGAGCAACAAGAAGAGCTTCAAGGGGTGCCATTTTACCCAGAGAAAACCACGGTTTGCTGCGGTTTATATGCTGATGGAATCATAGGTGCATATTTTTTCACAAATGATGATGGTCTGTACGTAACCGTAAATGGTGCTCGCTATCACGCCATGATGTCGATCTTTTTGCTACCTGAAATTGAAGTCCCTAATCTTGACGACACTTGGTTTCAACAGGACGGTGCCACTTTCCATACAGCTGCTCAAACAATGGATCTATTGAGAGGTCATTTTGAAAAGCAGCTAATTTCACGTTTTGGCCTAGATCGAGTGATATCACACCTTTAGACGTTTTTCTTTGGGGTTACGTAAAGTCCAAAGTCTATGCTGAAAAACCAGATACGATTCAGATTTTAGAATCCATCATTACGCGTGTCATTAAAGCCATACCGGTGGAAATGCTCGAACGAGTCATCCAAAATTGGACCCTCAGAATGAAACCCCTGAGGCGTAGTTGCGGCCAACATTTGAAGGAAATTATATTAAAAAAATAAATGCCATAAAATGTCCTTTCAAATTATCAATAAAGATTCCACACTTGATTTGAATTTTTATATTTTTTTTGTTCTGAAAAAATGCCTTTTAGATGGAACACCTTATACTAACATGTGGCAAATTTGATCAAAATTTGATGTCCCAAATTTGATCGTATATGTGGCTCCGAACGCTAAAGACAACAAATTAGATCACCATATATAAGTCTAAACCGATTGCCTTCAATTTCAATAACACCCGTCCTTGGTCCCAAAAAAACTTACTGCTGCTCAATTTTATGAAAATCGATACGCCCCGTAGAAGATTGTAAAATATTTACTATCTTAGTAGCGAAGAATCGTCAGGTTCGTTACATTTGTCTTCTGATCTGTCTTAAATTTAGCTTTAAACTAAAAAAAAGAAAATATTTCTAGCAATTCGTGGTACGAACAAAAAATTATTTAAATTTTAAAGTTATCGCTCCGAAAACAATCGCCGCATTTCCTTAACACTTTCGTAAAGACACGCGATTATCGAACAGATAAAAAAGAGAAAACTCTTTTTCCAAATATTTCATTCAGAAATTATTTTTAAATGCATTTAAAAGCGGATTGAAGAAATTTTCAGACATTCCAAACCGAACACTAACAAAATTACACATCACTTAGCACCACCCAAAATACAGGCCAAGTAACAATTTTGTTGTTTTATTCAACGCCAGCATGGCTGCTGAGCAAGCGGTAGGCAAAAACGAAAGAAAAAACGCTACGGTTACAACAACACCACTCCGACTATTCATTATGGCCGACGAAGGAATGTGAGCTGTGCGTTTTGCAGTTGGGTGAATGCCGACGGCATGTGTATCTAGTGGACAGACAGCATGGCTGGATTTACTCACACACGCACACACCCATCTACAGGGCGTGGTTGTTTCGGGTGCCTGTATCTTACCGATGATGTGCGCGGCTTTATCGCAAGGGATAGTTTTTCTTTTTTAGGAAATTGAATTTTCTTATTTTCTTTCGTAAAAAGTGCTGATAGCATTGCTTAAATTGGAAAGTTGTCTGTAAACAGCATTATTGGATGGCGTTTATTTTTGGATTGGTTTTCTTTTTTGTGTACGCCAAGATTAGAGCAATTAAGAATAGTTTATACATGTGTTTTGCATTCGAGCTATTCAGGGTGAGATAAAACAGGGACTTTCGTTAAAAACTAATAAATATGTTGGGCTCACTAGGTCACCGAAGTCTCAATAAATAATTGCAGTTTATTAGTAGCTAATTTCATGGCATGTCATTATGAGCCTGTTGACACACGAAGGGAAACAACTGAAGGAAAATTCGTATACTCTGCAAAAATTCCGATGGAGAAGACGGTTTTTGTGGAACACTTTGAGAGCATTTAGATGTAGATCGTTAGTGAGTATATGGAAGGCATAGTTCAAAACAAGATTGCGCAAAAAAATTATGGAAATTGGAATAAAAATAACAATTCCAAAATAACACATTTTTTTTGGTACATTTTCTTTAAAATGGTTTAAAAAAAAGAGAAATATTAGGTCAAAAAAGTGCCTCAATTCTTACTCTAAAAGCGGCCCTTTTTTAATGTCTTGGGAAATACATTCAATTTTTCTTTTTGATATAGAACAAAATTTCAAATTACTCCAATAAATATAATTACAGTCTGCCTGGCAACCATAGCCAATACATTTCACCAATTTTTAAGTTGATCCTGAAAATGAAACAAAAAACTCTCGAACCAGAATAAAAACTGTTCAAGTCATAATAATTACTTTCAATTACAGAAAAGGTTTAAAGAACATTTTTTGTAAATAAATTTTGAAATTTAAAACTTCAGCAAATTTTTACGAATTTAGTATTTTAAACCAAGTTTTCCGATGTCGCATTCATTTAATACGGGTACCGTCATAACATTTTTTTTATCTTCTTCAGACCGATCAGTTCAAACTGGGCCATTCGCTTATACGGAATATTTGGTATTAAAATGAAAGGAAATGTTCAAAGTCATTTATACAAATATTTTTAAGCTTGGACCATATACTCGTAGATCTTGTTAAACATTTTTTTTGTAGAAGACTGGTCACATATGCCCAATACATAAGTGTCACCCCATGATTATCTGAATGAAACCTCTCTTTGTCACAGTCGCACAGTGGTTGGAAATCAAAATATTTAAAAATTAATGTATTATCTGTTGTGTATGCCGTAGATCCATAAAGTTCTACATTGTTCTACTACATTTATAGACCCCTAGCATTTAAAGGAGAATTCCACATAAAACAGGATCAAATTGGGATAAAAATATTACCTAGAAAAAATATTTCTTTAACTTCCGTGGACATCCCTGGTGTGGTGTGTTAATGTTCGCGACTATCATACATGTAAACCTACGAGGGCGATCGCAAAACTAACTGGCCTGGCCATTTTCTGTTTTACTAGCAACTTTTTTTTGTTTTTTAAAAGCAATCTGTTCTAAGCCATCTGTCAAAATTTCCGAAATATTTAATGATTATTTTCTTTGTTACAGGTGATTGAAGTAAACAAGTTTTATTAAACACTTTTATGTGAAAGGTTATACGCCACAATTAATCAAAGATGAATTGGATTCTGTTCATGGTGATAATGCACCATCATACTCCACCGCGAAATCCTGGGTTCAACAATTTAAAATGGGTCGTTCAAGTACGGAAGATAAACAACGCTCTGGAAGACCGAAAACTGCTACTACTATTGAAAACATTAGAAAAATATTTAATGAAGTGACTAAAGATAGACGAATAAAGCTTAGAGAGCTTGCTGATATTGTTAAATACACGAAAAATAAGTTTGGTGTATTTTACATGATGAACTCCACATGAAAAAGCTATCCGCAAGATGGGTGCCGCGTTTGTTGACTTTGCCCCAAAAAATCGGCGTTGGACCAATTCCGAGGAGCTTTTAGCGATTTATCAGCGTAGTCCAATAGAGTTCTTGCGCCGATTCATTACTGTTGATGAAACATTGATCCATCACTACATCCCAGAATGCAAAGAACAGTCAAAACAATGGATAGAAGCTGGTAAAAGTGGTCCCAAGAAGGCGAAAACTGTTAAGTCAGCAGGCAAAGTAATGGCCACAGTATTTTGGGATGCAAGGGTTATAATATTTATTGATTATCTTGAGAAACGAAAAACTATAAATAGTGAATATTATTGTGCATTGTTGGATCGGTTGAGTGAAGAAACAAGATATAACGACCGCATTTAGAATAAAAGTTCTTATTCATCAAGATAATGCTCCTTCACACACTGCATTTTTAACTCAACAAAAACTGGCCGAATTACGAATTGAAATTGCTCCGCATCCACCATATAGTCCAGATTTATCTCCTTCAGATTACTTCTTGTTTCCAAATTTAAAAAAAATTCTCTGTGGCAAAAAATTTTCGTCCCATAGCGAAGTTATTACTGAAACTGAGGCATATTTCGAAGGAGATTATGTTGAAAAATAAATAATAATAATTCCAAAAAAACGGTTCTTTTGCGGTCGCCCTCGTAAGTTTGTATCCTAATAAAAACATCTAAAAATTTAAGCAGAGGTTTTCTATTGGCGACTTCACAATTAAGAGATTGGTCTCTAAGCCATTTAAAAACTTCTCTATAAAATGTCTTTACCGCTCGGAAGAGGCATTAAATAGTAGCTCCCATTCTGTGAGTACAATAAATATACTCGCACAACTCACCCATTTGAGAGTTGTTCCTTTTTCGTTCCTTAAAGGTATGTTCAGGAAAATAAATACTGTTTTTAAAAAGTGATATGAAAACTCATATTCCAAAAAGTCTTAACTGCGCCCTGAACAAACTGCTAGAATGGCTGAATGCTGAAAAATGCTAGTTTTAGCATTTATGCGATTGTTTCAAGAGGTATCGCAAAAATGTTTTCTTTTCACTACATAATTTTAATTTTTGTATTCGCCCTTAATTCTAATTTTACTAAATAATTATTATATCGAGCTCGATATAATAATTATTTAGTAAAATAATTTCTTTTCTTTATTTACAAATGGCGTACGCTAGTTTGAAATTACATGTTCGGCAGGCGCTGTACTATAACTTCAATGTTGGATTTTTTTGGGATACCAAAAAATCTCAAAAATCAACTAAATTAGGGGTAAATAGGCGCTGCACCAAAAAAATATTTTGTATTGTGTTGCTATTTGTTGAAATCAGCTTGTAAAACAACAGAGATGTGGATAAAATGCACTGTATCATGAAATATATATGTTAAACTAGAAACAGTTTTCATATAATTTCTAGCTCAATCAACCAATTTTCATTTATTTAATTTGGAAATGTGGATTTACCATCACATTTTTTCGATTGTGTTAAATCAACGATTAATATTGCTTTAAAAAGAGAAGGCGATTGTATTTTTTACCGTTTAAAAGAGGCTACATGATACCTGTTGAGCGGAGAGCTTACCTAATAAGGAAGTAGCCGAACATCTGAAAGCTTACACTTTTTCTCAGGGATAAATATTTTTCAGTCGGTTATTACATATCCGGAATCTGTTTCATGAACTCAAAATCGACCCAAAGTTTTGCAAATCTCTAAAAGCGATGCCTTAACATTACAACATTCATCGTATTTGAGTGGCTATACAAGGGAGCCTTAGAGCAGATGAGCTAGCAAGGCTCGGTAGTACCTTACGGATTCCAGGGGAGGTTGGAGGAATCCAAGTTTCCTACCTGCAAACTTATACTTCGGAAGAGAGCCTATAGGAAAAATAATAATAATAATAATAATAATAATAATAATAATAATAATAATAATAATAATAATAATAATAATAATAATAATAATAATAATAATAATAATAATAATAATAATAATAATAATAATAATAATAATAATAATAATAATAATAATAATAATAATAATAATAATAATAATAATAATAATAATAATAATAATAATAATAATAATAATAATAATAATAATAATAATAATAATAATAATAATAATAATAATAATAATAATAATAATAATAATAATAATAATAATAATAATAATAATAATAATAATAATAATAATAATAATAATAATAATAATAATAATAATAATAATAATAATAATAATAATAATAATAATAATAATAATAATAATAATAATAATAATAATAATAATAATAATAATAATAATAATAATAATAATAATAATAATAATAATAATAATAATAATAATAATAATAATAATAATAATAATAATAATAATAATAATAATAATAATAATAATAATAATAATAATAATAATAATAATAATAATAATAATAATAATAATAATAATAATAATAATAATAATAATAATAATAATAATAATAATAATAATAATAATAATAATAATAATAATAATAATAATAATAATAATAATAATAATAATAATAATAATAATAATAATAATAATAATAATAATAATAATAATAATAATAATAATAATAATAATAATAATAATAATAATAATAATAATAATAATAATAATAATAATAATAATAATAATAATAATAATAATAATAATAATAATAATAATAATAATAATAATAATAATAATAATAATAATAATAATAATAATAATAATAATAATAATAATAATAATAATAATAATGATAATAATAATAATAATAATAATAATAATAATAATAATAATAATAATAATAATAATAATAATAATAATAATAATAATAATAATAATAATAATAATAATAATAATAATAATAATAATAATAATAATAATAATAATAATAATAATAATAATAATAATAATAATAATAATAATAATAATAAGGTGGGCTTCAGTCACAGGCTGCGTTCAATCCATACAGGTATTGCTACAACTGGATATGAAGCTTTCGCGCACTGATAATGCAAATGCTATAAGGATAATGACTCCATGCTACACAGTATCTGTTCGCGACCTACATTTGTCATTAGTTAAGATCAATATGTGGTTCTTTTTTCTTAAGGGATTCAGCCGAACTTACTAAACTTTGTAAGTTTATGGGAATCTAAAATGTAAAACGGGATTTACAAGTAGTCTTTCTTCTATTTTTGCGGTATCACAATGGATTATATAGTCTTAATAAGTCCGCTTATACCGGCTGACACTTTCACCTAACCTTGGTCAAAACGAAAGGACCCGACAATTATAAATAACCTCCGATAGGCTGATACAACCTCAATCATTCATTTTGTTTGCGAATGATTGAGGTTGCATGAACCTCGAGTATTCCAATAGTAGAACCGGCTGTTACTTGGTGCTCTGCAATTTTCAGTAATTCGAACTGTAGTATTGGTGCAATATACCAACTATACGAACCTTCAAAAGAGAATTTTTGGATCTAAAAATACATATACCACACTAGTTCAACGAAAAAAAAAATAAAAGTTTAGCCAGAGATTAAAGACAAATTAAATGTAGATTAACGAAAGATTATATGTAAGTTTATTTATTTCTATTATGTTCAATTATTTCAATGTTACTAAATGTTGTTCCTTATTTGTTTGTGTGGTTGCCAGATTTAATAAAATCCCTGAAGAAGTTGGAAAAATCCCAACGAAACGTCGGGTTGAAAGAATGAAATAATAATCATTTATTCGCATTTAAGTTGAAAGTGGCCTTAAAAGCCCATTAAGGAAATCCTATGAAAAACAAAAAAAAACTTTTTTGCCTACACAATCGAAGTACTTGCATAAGGAGGGGTCATGACACAAGAATTATTACTGGAAAAAAGTTGGTTAATCGATAGGCTTATTCAGTAAAAATTGCATTATATTATTATTATAAAATACCATTAAACAGGCCGTGTTTTGGTTATGATAAAGTTATAGTAATTATTACTTAAAGTGGTTACAACAACAAAATTTTTGGCAACTAAATAAATTTTTATTTAAAAATTTAAATAGATTGGTATAGCCGATCAATAAGTTTCGACTACAGTACGATGATCAAATTTATCATCTTCCGGTACTTCTAACTAAATAGCATTACGATTAAAAGCATTTGGAAATTACATCCGAAATCCCTCCTTTGCAAACGAACTAATGCTGTCCCAACAATTTATTTTCTTGGTATGTGCAGTGCCTGTTTTAATGAAAAATATCATCAGAATTAGAAATGTCAAATACAAGGTTGTCTTAACTAAGTTTGACTGTGGCTGTTCTGTTTTAAGCAGAGTTCACAACATAGTTTTTCAAGCAGGATGCATTAAATAGACCTTAGCAAACCGACAATGAACAACTCAGTTCGGTTGCCACCGTTGGGCTAATCTGAAAATGAAAGGGAAACATTATTCTAATGTAACGCAGTATTCTCGCTGTGAGGAGTTCCAACCCACGTAAACCGCATTCTGTTGACCGAATTCTCAAACTGCTTTTCAATTAAGTGATTGCGTTTGAAATATTATCATAATTTATTCAAAATTTCGATTGAGTCATCTACTAATCGGACAAATCTGATGGGAAGATACACATGTTGATAAAACAATTAAGATCTTTTAAATTTCAGTGGGCAATTAAAATTTTTTATGTTATCTAAATGAGTTTGAGTTTTTAAATGCCGCTAGTGACTTTTGTGCTCTACTCACCTTCAGTTTGTATATTTTATATTTAATAAGCATTTGTTTGGACATCCCCTAATGTGCAGGGCTCACTGAATTGTTAAAAAAAGATTATTCATTTATACAGAAAACTATCAGCGGAATTAAAGAGTTTATTCAAACATTGCAAATGCCACACCAAAACGTCTACAGATGCTGGATAAAAATCACCTAAGACTATTTTTCTTTCCTCCCTCTAGGGCCCCAAAAAGAAAGATAGAATACAGATGCGTCTAGAGCTTATGGAAAATTTGTGTTTATTCGGCAAACATATGCAGGCAATATTCGAGGGATTTGTGTGCCGCACTAATCTCGTTGATTTAATTAAAACTTATAACGGTCTGTCTTTGTTCGTTCTGGCATTTCCATTTTTATATAGAACATGTATGTGGCCAAATCCGTAGAGGAGCCGAAAGTGCTACTACTTCTTTCACTACACCTTAATAAGTCGTAAATTCTCCTTTGGATGTGTTTAATAAATGCCTGGGTTCGGCTTTCGTTTGCCTTTGTTTTGTTCTTGCCGTCGGTATGTGCGTCGGATTAGTTGAACTTAAGACTCGCATAAAAAAAATTGTCGACATTTAACACGTAACTACGTTCTATTCATACCGCTTTTGTCATTTTATCGCAAAGAATTAAAATACTTTGTTCATTACATGCCACGCACACACACACACACTAACAGAGAGGCTCCAGGCCAATCCACTTCATTCCGCGCACGTTTGCTGGGATCATGTGAGGAGTAGGTATGAAGTTAGGTATAATCGTATAATGAGCTATGCTTTCATCGCCAGAAAGTTTTCTTCACCACATATCATTCAACGTGTTCAAATATGTATGTATATATGAATAAAGGCGGGTGTTCCTTGCTTCTGCTCGACATAAAATTCTGTAAACACTTCATGAAAAGTCTTGCGGTCGATTTCTTAGCGGGCCATTTTCGGGACATAATTTTCAAACACAGCAATGGGTTAAATTATTTTTAAATTTGCTTGATTATAAAATATCCTCCCTGAATAAAAAGCGGATAATTTTAAAAGTGCCAGTATACACGATAATAAAGTTGTTCAAATTATTACATATTGCTCGTATAACTAGTAAAAACAGCTAAAGTCGGGCGTGGTCATCTATATTATACTCTGCACTTTAGGATGTTAATTAAAGCCAACTGAAAATAGATTATTCGGACGGACCAGCAAAACGTATTCTGAAAAAGAGAGCCTATAGACAAAATAACAATAAAAAGCTACCCTTCAGTCAGAGGTTGCGTTTAATTCAGACGTGTACGGCTACGACTGGATATAAAGTTCTCGAATTATTACAAAATGTTAACTAGTAAAAACACCTAAAGTCGTGGTCGTGGCCATCTATATTATACCCTGCACTTCTGGATGTTAGCCAACTAAAAATAGGTTATTGGACCACTTTGGACGGACCAGTAAAATGTTTAGACAAAAATAACAATAAAAAGGTACCCTTAAGTCGGAGGCTGCGTTTAATTTAGACGGATACGGCTCCGACTTGAAATGAATCTCTCGCGTACTGCTGTATTTGTCCATACCTAGCCTTTTAATGATTGTTACTGTCGTGACGGAACAGCGTCGGACTAAGAGACATAGAGGTCCTACTGAGAACTACTGCAAATGTTGTGGGGATAAAGAATCCATGCCACACCCTATTTGTCGGAATCTTTATATGTGACAGCGCATAGAGAAAGGGACCTAAGGGTAAAAAAAATCATTTCTTTTTTCTTTTATTGATGTGGACAATATCTGTGCATCGAATGAGACCGATCCCATGCCCCAAAAGTGTTCCCTCCCAGCGATATGCGCCTGTTATGAAAGTGAAGTCGCCGATTCTAAGCTCAAAAAGAAAGGGACCTAATCTTTAAAATAGCTCTCCTGAACAAAACTGGTTTTTAACCTTAGGTCCCTTTCTATTTTGCGCGTCACATATGGTTCTTATTTCTAAAGGGATCTAGCCAAATTAGCTAAACTAAGAATTTTAAAAAGAATCTAAATGGTTTAAAGGGAAGTAGCTGCGTTTTAAACTAAAGTATCCTGGAAAAGAATGTTGTGCAAATTATTAAAACCAGTGAAAATTTTAAGTCGATTGGGCCGATTTTATTATACACCGCACTTCTGGATAAAGCCTACTAAAAATAGGGTTTTGGAGCCCCTTGGACGATCTCTTAATTTATCCATACTTTACAACTATTGTCATATTTGGTTTTGGAGAAAAATTAATAGTTTTGATAAAATTGTTTTAACGTATATGTAAAAGCTTTATATTAATTTGAACCGATTTTCTCTAATTTCATCAACATACTTCTTTTTGTGTCCAATTTCCCCAAGATTGTATGCACAGAAAAATGACCACCCTTAAATTTAAACTAAAAAATTTGCATGTGAATTTAATCACCACTCAATTAAAAATATAGTAAAAAAAGCTTAACTATTTATCAGATATTGGAATGATATTTAATTAATGATAAAAACAAAAATAAAGGGTTATACATCTATAAGTATTTTTTCAGAACAAAAAAAATATAAAAATTCAAATCAAGTATGGAATCTTTATTGGTAATTTGAAAGGACATTTTATGGCATTTATTTTTAGTATACTCGTATAATTTCCTTCAAATGTTGGCCGCAACTACGCCTCAGGGTTTCCATTCTGAGGGTCCAATTTTGGATGACTCGTTCGAGCATTTCGACCGGTTATGCTTTAATGGCACGCGTAATGTTGGCTTCCAAAACCTGTAACGTAGCTGGTTTGTCAGCATAGACTTTGGACTTTGCGTAACCACAAAACAAAAATGTCTAAAGGTGTGATATCCCTTGATCTAGGCAGCCAGTTCACCTGTCCAAAACTATAAAGTAGCTGCTTTTCGAAATGACCTCTCAATAGATCTATTGTTTGAGCAGCTGTATGCACGCAGAGAAAAAAACATGGTTACTACATGGTCACGGCAATAATAATATGTTCTCCACAACAAAAGTATGTTCGTCGCAACCATAGCATTGTTAACTAAATTTATTTTTGACAATAGTATAATTGCTGCAATATTAATATTGTTGAAATGTAACAATAGTATGTATTATTGCCAAATTTAAAAATTAAAATTTGGTTATCGCAACAATATAAATATGGTTAGTGCGACAAAAGTATTGTGTTTTGCGTTTTATGTTAACAATGATATGATTACGGCAATCGTACTGTATGATTGTAATTTTTCTTCATTTAAATATTCTTTTTAGAACAAATGTTATTGGTACGGATCTAATGCAATAATAGTACTTTTTTATCGAAATAAAAACAAGCTGCTTTGTCTTTGTGTATCTGAAATATTTTTAAAGAAATGCTTACGTTTATTTAAACTTATTTTTTCTACTGTGAAATAAATCACAATTATTATTTTGAATTTAATGTATTTTTGAATAAATTTCATAATTCAAATCTATTGTTGACAACTTAAACCAATTCTAATAAATTATGTTGGGGATCATAGTATAATTGTGTGTGATCATACAATGGTTGTAGGGATCATAACATGGTTGCGTGTGAATCATACTATGGTTGTGAAGACCATACTATGGTTGTATATGAAACATACTATGATTGTGAGGACCATACTATGGTTGTATATGAAACATACCATGGTTTTGAGGATCATACTATGGTTGTTGAGTTCATAGTATGGTTGAGTTTGAATCATACTATGGTTGTTGGAATCATAGTATGGTTATGTGTGAATCATACTATTGTTGTGAGGATCATAGTTTGGTTGTATTTGAATCATACTATTGTTGTGAGGACCATAATATTGTTGTAGCACAACCATATATCCAACAATAGTATTATGCTCTTTGAATATTGTCATCACAACCATACTTTTTTTCTGCGTGTGGCAAGTGGCGCCGTCCTGTTGAAACCAAGTGTAGTCAAGATTACGCGATAGCGGGCACCATTCACGGTTACGTTCCTGCCATCATCATTTTTAAAAAAATATGCTCCGATGATTCCACCAGCTTATAAAGCGCACCAAACCGTGGTTTTCTCTGGGTATAATGGCACCTCTTGGACCTCTTCTTGTTGCTCTTCAGCCCAAATGCGGCAATTTTGATTTATTGACTTTGCCGTTGAGCCAGAAATGGGCTCCGTCACTGAAAAAAATTTTAATCGAAAACAGCGGATCTTCCCGTTTTTCATCGAACGCTCATTTTCATAATACAGTTGCCAACATTTAAAGGAAATTATTTTCAAAAAATAAATACCAAGATTCCACACTTGATTTGAATTTTTATATTTTTTTTGATGTGAAAAAATACCTCTTGATGGATTACCTTATAATATTAAAATTCATGCACTCTATCGTGTGAGTTTGTATGCAGTGCGAGGGATTTTAGTTGTGTTCGGTGGAAAACTCTACTGCCCGTAAATGTATAGCCGATTGGGGTATTCTGACGGTGAAGTGTGCTCATCATAACTGCAGACACCATGCTTGTAGCTAAAAGTCCTTTCAATTGCTTTTTGAACAAATTTCAAAACTGTTTTCGCCTCATGATCAAAATATTATCCCTAAACGGCTTACAACATTATATGAAGTTTTACATCACCTGTTACAAGATTATTTTCGATAATTGGCTGACATATTCTTTCATAAATAAAGGGTATATAAATTTTAAGGGCCGATGTTGAATGTGAACCACATCTAAACATCAAGTTTTTTTTAGCATTTTATTTGATATTTTTCCATTTGAGACTAACACAATTTTAACCAAGATATACAAGCGTCATCAATGGTCAGAATGGTGGCAATGAATGGCAACCGATTTTCTGCAATTTCAATAGCTTCCGTCCTTAGTCCAAAAAACTAACTTCTGCCCAATTTCTTGTTTATCGTACAACAATTGCGACCTGAAGTTTCATTACAAGCTTTTGATTGCGGGCGGACATATTGACACAGTTTAATGGAATCAGCAGGTAATAATATGTCGGTCGCTATACTTGAAGGTGGGTTTCACTCGAATATTTAGGTAGCTTAGCCATGAAACTAACTTATAACACACTGATCCACGGACTGTTGCAGGGTATAAATACATGAGTTCATTACTGGTGAAATTTATATTTGTAGGTTAATCCTACATTTCGTCCGTCACGAACTATAAAATGTTCTGAACGGTTATAAAACAGAAAACGAAACAAGTAAAATCATTGTAAAGGTTGGACAGACCATCGTTGATTAGACTACCAAACGCCAAAAAAGGAAAATATTTTTATTATCCTTAAGGTGAAAGGTTACAAACCACACTTTTTAAAAAAATCTTTAGAATAATTCCATATTTAAATCTGAAACGAAATTTACTTTCATTTGAGTGGCCATAAGTCATATTTACAAGTGGTCGCTTCTAAAGGGTGCTTTTGTTAGACGTGTGGTTTAAATTCGGCCACATTTTTTTCGGAGTTAGTCTTTTTGATAGACTTACTCCGGAAAAACGTTTGCAAATCGTAATGAATGTGCCAAAAATGAGATGGACACCGATCCAGATTTTTACAAAACTTTTGTTCAGCTATGAAGCTCACTTTTGGTTGAATTAGTAGGTTAGTAACCAAAATTGTCGCATTTGGAGTAATCAAAATCCACAAGCCGTTACATCCTCAAAAGTTCACTGTTTGGTGAGCTCTATGGGCAGAAGGAATCATTGGTCCATATTTCTTCAAAAATGAAGCCGGCCATAATGTTACAGTCAATGGGGAACACTATAGAGCCATGATTAATGACTTTCTTGTGGACGACCTTTGGGTCCTACAAGACGGCGCTACATGCCATACAGCCAACGAAACAATTAATTTATTGAAGGAAACTTTTCGTGAGCGCATTTTCTCGCGTCGTGGCCAAGATCGTGCTATTTAACACCGCTGGACTATTTTTTTGGCTTATGTGAAGTCGCTTGTCTACGCCCAACACGATTGACGCCTGGGAAGAGAATATTCGGCGCGTTATTGCTATACGGTCCCAAACGCTGCAAATAGTGGTCGAACATTGGGCTACTCTGATGGAATAATTTATTTTTTAATCATTTTTTAAACATAATAGCAAACTCTTTATAATAAAGCTAATTTTATGGCCATAACATTAAATTGTGTGTATTCTATTTCTTCTTTAAGACCACACGTCTAAAATAAACACCTATTATTTTGTCAATAAAATTATGTAATTCAACGCACTGTAGACAGTAAGGCCTGGACCAATAAGAACTAGTCGAACTTTGGGCCTATCTCATGATGTCAAAAGAATGCATTCATTTGCTTCGTAAGCGAAAGAAATCTGATTTGTGTTTCTCGTCCTCAATATTAAACAAACAAGGACACTAACGACGAGTTCAAAGAAGCACAAATCTTCTTATAAAATTTTGTTCCTCTATTTCGAACTCTGCAAATGTCAAATTTAAGCACAAATTTTTACAAACGTAATTATTGATAACTGACAAAAATTTAATTGAATTCTAGTGACTATCATTCATTTGCTCATGTTTTCGGATGACATCGAGAAACAGGCTATTGATTTCAGTTCCCCTTTTTTGATGATTGTGAAGCTGTTTTATGGCCGATTCAGATTTTTTTTTGCGGCAGTAATAAAATTTCGTAGGGATTTTGGTGCTTTATTAATAATCACTTTGTGATATCAAATTATTTCCCTTAAGGGTAAAATAAATTAGATATCAATTCAAACATCTTCAAAACGCCAAAACTGGGGTCACCCTAATATCATTCTATTTTATAACATGTGTGAATAAAGGCAGTTAGCACGACTTAGAGGCCCGCCTCGACCTGTTGTCTGTCACTTCATTTGGCATCCGTTTGAGATTAAGATTTGGAAATTTCTACTTAATATACCATAACCGTGGCGCCATATATCAATGTATGTATACATTTATACATATGTACATATGTATTCATGTGTTTGTGAATGATGTGTGCGATATGAGTTCATGTACGTTAAAATGGTGAAGCATTTTATAATCGCTCTAAAGGGGTATCATTTATTTTCATTAAAGCTTTTTGGTTTCTGCCGGGGTGACCATCTTTCCTTTGCAATTCCTGTTAATTTTATACGGAAGTTACTTATCAGCTCGGTTAAGAATCAACCTTTAACTGGGTTTGAGTTTCTGTAAACAAAAAGCATACTTCTACTTACATGAAGTTTAGGGGACAAAGCAAATATTTTACCAACTAAAATTTCATAAGAAAAAAATGATGAATGGGCTGTCGATTTCCCATAACATACAAAGTGCAAAATTAGGACCTTAGGTCCTTAAACCAAACTAGTCACTTTCACTAAATTTGCGATTCCTCAACTGCTCTGGATTTTTACATATACGCTATTAGCAACTGTAATGAGAGTAAATAATCTTGAAGGGGGCTTACAGCCCAGATTTTTTTAACTTTGCCTGTTCACAGCTGAAAGTATTCCTCACTGGTAAGAGCATTCATTATGTTCAATATAACGGTCCTTGGAGGCCATATGACGCCGGTTCCAATTTGTTTTTTTACAGTTTTATTCTCATTTAGTTTCTCAAAGTTTAAGTAACCTTAACAACATGCGTAATTAAACCTTTGATTTGAATATTTAAATTTTGTTTTTAAAAATTATATGTAGCGTGTTTCATCGAGCTCAGTAACTACAAGATTCCCAATTGTTTAATCATACGGTTTATGTTTCATTGAGTCAATCAGTTCTAGTGTGCAGCAAAATTGCAATAATGATTTTCAAAGCTTTTTAGTTATGGCCTCACCAATCACTTACTAGCTTACTACTAGCACTTACTACTAGAATAATATGTAGCGTGTTTCATCGAGCTCAGTTACTACAAGATTCCCAATTATTTAATCATACGGTTTATGTTTGATTGAGTCAATCAGTTCTAGTATGCTAGCAAAATTGCAACAATGATTTTCAAAGCGTTTTAGTTATGGTCTCACCAATCACTTACTAGCTATAAAACCGAGTACCAATCAAACAGACCTATTGTCTATCTAGAATTACCGTGGAGCACAAAAAGCTGTACTTAAATTTTGTGCTACTATTGAACTTCATAATGTTATACTTGAAAACACATTAGCTATTGGTTTTAATTTTGTATGTCATTTATTAAAATGTACGTACCTGTTTTGCTTGCGACTCATCTGAACAATCAGCTTGGGTTTTTTTTCACATTTTCACAGAAGTTTGGACAAAGGTTTATGTATGGTGATTTCGATTTAGGCCTGCAAATACAAAAAAAAAGAATTAATTAATACATAAAACGTAGAATTAATGGTTACATGACTGAAAAATAGTAAGGACTGTTTTTTAAAATACATGACTAGTTCGGAAGCCGAGTCTTTGTCGAACTGAATGAAGTTTCCTATTGCAAAAAAACCATTAATATCGTAGTTTTCCCGCTATTTCTTATTTAAATTTTATAGGTGGATCTCGAATCATTGTTTTCAGTTTTAAAGCACCTATAAACCTTTAATATAACTAATGTTAGGTTACATGTGGTGGTAGTATGAATCCTACCGATGCCAAGGACTTGGACATAACCTGAATCCTGCAGCTAAGCGAAATGTATGTCATTATTACGTTGGTGGAAGCCACACACTTGTTGCGGCATTTCCAGTCGATATCGGTACTTCTGGAGAAGACTAGAAGGCATTATTAAAGTTCTTCAAAAAGAAAAATAATAAAAAAAACGTTTGAGGAAATATCTCATAAATGATCTAGGTAATATCAAAAGATTTTACATATAAGAGCCTTACATATATTCTAGTCCGCGTCCACGGTTCGATAATGATGTTTTTCGTTTCCACTATCGAATTTTTTGCCACCCGAATGGTTGATGCTACATGTACTCATATGTTTCTTTTAGTGCAACCGAATGCTTGTTAATGCCCCGAATTATTCGGTAAAGTAAAAACCCAATAATAATGAAATGAAATTTCAAATTCAGGTTAATAGTCTAAAAAGTCTATTTAAATTTTTGATGGTTGATGCTACATGTACTCATATGTTTCTTTTAGTGCAACCGAATGCTTGTTAATGCCCCGAAATATTCGGTAAAGTAAAAGCCCAATAATAATGAAATGAAATTTCAAATTCAGTTTAATAGTCTAAAAAGTATATTTAAATTTTTTTAAATTCTTTGTCGAAGCAAAATAAAAATTACTAGTCCATCGATATACTTTTACAATAGCTTTTAAACTTAACTTAACTTATATATTAAATTTAATTGATTTTTTTTTTGGAAAATAAAAACGAAATGATCCATAGGTTATGAAGATTTTCTGATTTTATTTTAGACCAACAGTTAACGTTACCAAAGCAACTTGGACATCATTGACTGGTTCCACATAACCACCGGTTAAGGCAACCAATAGTATAACTGAATTCGGTTGGTATAGCCGAATTTTTGGCTGTAATTATCGTAATATGCTTATGGCTCTTATGGTAAGTCGAACCATATAACCATTAATGCCATGGAACGTTGGCGATTGCAACAGAAATATGTTTTTCCTGTCGAATATTCGTAGATCAAACCGATTTCCAATTGATGTTTTCATTATTTGAAAGCTCAAATTCTTCCGGTTTGCCTTACAAGCTCACCTCGTAAATGCTAACGACGTTACGTCTTTATTTACTAAGTAAGTAGCATTCCGGTATAGTTTGAAAGTTCTCATAATAATTAAATTTAATAAATTAAGTTATAATGATTTCAAAAATATTTACACTATAATTTTTGCTAACGTTTATAACAGAATGTTATGCTAATACTTCTTCTAGAGAATCTTAACTTTGCTCTAGAGATAAACCTCCCTAGCAATTTTGAAGTTTAATAGCTTCCTACTAAAAAATATAAGATGTTCTATCCCTGCTTTAAACCTGGATTACTTGAGTTATTAATTTTTCACTTTTCCTTTTAACTTATTTCATATGGTACGTACACGCAGAAAAAAAGTATGGTTGTGGTGACAATATTCGAAGAGGATAATACTATTGTTGGGTATATGGTTGTGGTACAACAATAGTATGATCCTCACAACAATAGTATGATTCAAATACAACCATACTACACCTCACAACAATAGTATGATTCACACTCAACCATACTATGATCTCCACAACCATAGTATGATCCTCACAACCATAGTATGTTTCATATACAACCATAGTATGTTTCATATACAACCATAGTATGATCCTCACAACCATAGTATGATTCACACGCAACTATGTTATGATCCCTACAACCATAGTATGATCACACATAGTTATACTATGATCCCCAATATAATTTATTAGAATTTGTTTAAGTTGCCGACAATAGATTTGACCCCCAATATCATTTATTAGAATTGGTTTAAGTTGTCAACAATAGATTTGAATTATGAAAATTATTCAAAAATACATTAAATTCAAAATAATACGAGTGATTTATTTTACAGTAGAAAAAATAAGTTGAAATAAACGTAAGCGTTTTTATTAAAAATATTTCAGTTAAATAAAGCCAAATCAGCTTGTTTGAAAAATTTTAATTTCGATAAAAAGTACTATTATTGCATTAGATCAGTGCCAGTAGCATTTGTTCTTTAAAGCATATTTCAATGAAGAAAAATTACAATCATACAGTATCATTGCCGTTATCATACTATTGTTATCATAAAACGCAAAACACAATACTTTTTTCGTAGCAACCATATTTATATTGTTGCAATAACCATATTTTCATTTTTAAATTTGACAATAATACTATTGTTACATTTCAACAATATAAATATTGCAGCAATTATACTATTGTCAAAAATAAATTCAGTTAACAATGCTCTGGTTGCGACGAATATACTTTTATTGCGGAGATCATATTATTATTGCCGCGACCATGTAGTAACCATGTTTTTTCTCTGCGTGTATAGCGTTGCAAAATAAAATTTTCCTCGGCCCATAAACAAGTTTTTAAGTAAAGTTTTTAAGTTATCGCCTTAGCGACCACTTAATCGTCTTCTAATGGAGCACCAAAAGAACACTCGTTTTAGTAACTCAACGCTTCTCTATGCAAAGCAGAAATTGGGTGGATGTAATAACTCGAATGTTTAGTGTGATCATATAACAAACTTCCTATCGCATCAACTGCACTAGATGAGTGGTATTCTACAGTACATCGGAAGGAATATAAATGGATTTTGTCATGTATTAACTTTTAAAACCCGATTTAATCGTATTAATTTTTAGTTTTTTAAAAGGAACCCGTTTAATTATATCGCTTTCAGTACACTGAACTACACTCCACTTGACCTAAAGCTTAGCTCTAGTTTGAGTTTCTTTTCAATAATGGTTTTTAACAAAAATGCCCTACATATATTTCGTTAAATCCAACTCAAACCCCATGGATTCGAAATATTTCTAACTGCAGTGGTTTCAGTCAAATGAATCTATCTAAAAAAATCATTGTCGTCAGTAACAAAACCTTTTTGTTAACTGTTGTCAACCAACAAAAATGGGCACCTTAACTGTTAACAAGATTCTAACAAAAGTATTTAATTTGGTTCAACATACAGAAGATACTCGTATAAACGGCATTTGTCTAAAAACACATTTGGGGCAAAATTAAATTTTAAATTAAGCACACAGTTCAAGCAGGCTGCAAAGCCCCCTAGCCATACATTATATTTCACAGAGTACGGAAACCAAAGACGCGTGGCATTTGTCTATGAAATTGTGTTGTTAACACTCCAGCTAAGCCGGTCACAGCATATACGACCCGATGCGATATCACAGAAAACCAAATGCTAATGTCACTTTGCATCGTGTGAACCCTGTATAAACGGGGTAAGTGGGGATGGTTGGAGTAGTGCGGGTGCTGATGCGGTGAGTTTTAAATGATATTAACCATTTTTATAAAGTTGAACATTTGATGTTTGGGTGTTTACGGTTGTACGTACTACAGACATACACACTGCTGTGTTGTGGGTTTTGTGACTTTTGAGGTTTTGGTTTTTTTTGTCAGAGAAGAGTTCAATAAAAACTTGTTTTGAATAAATAAATAACGAACATTATGTGGCACATTGCCGTATATTGACGTGTATGGTAATGGGATACGATATGTGAAAACCTGCTGTGAAAACAAAAAATATGTGCATACGTACGTACAAGTATGTATTGTATTTCTCGGCAAAGGTATGTATATAGGAACAATTTATTTATATAGATATACATATATGTATATACATATGCCTTAGGATGGCTCCACCAAAATTATGTTACACTGCGCTAAATATCCTTTAAAGTTCTGGGAGAAGATGAAACATAAGTATTGAGGATCGGAAATTCTTATCCCACACAAGGTAAATTAAAAAAAATTAATAAGGCTAAAGTCGAGCGAGGCCTAATAGATGTAGAAACCTTGAAAGAAATATATTGTCAAACTAAACTTTAATATCAATTTTAAAGCATCATTGTGTGCATTTATTTTGGGCTAAACTAAAGAAGCGATACTGAAGCCGAAGGTCGTGTATTTTCAAGTGCTGAGTAAATTGGACCTTGTAGTCAAATAATGCGAGGTCATAGGCCTAATTTAAATAGAATTATTTATGACACCTCAAATCGGGAGTTAGCTTGAATAGGAGCTTTAAACAAATATTTAATTTTTATGGCGTTCGTCAAAGGCCTAACCAGGCAGACAGATGAAAAATCATACTTCGACATATCCCAAATCAAAATCAATCAGTATACCTTAAAATGAACCCACTTTCAAATGCTTCTGATTATCAAAAAAAAATCGAGCCAAACGATATTTTAATACACTGATCTAAAAATGATGAAGAGTAAAAAGAAGCAGGTTGACAACGAAAAATTATTCATTAATTTCTCATCAAAAAATTGTTGCATTAAATATGTAACGATTCTCGTATACTTACGAGTATATTAAAAAACGTTTATAAAATGTTTCACATAAATAGGGTAGAGCAGGGTGAATGTTTAATATCTTTTTAAATTTATTTATATTTTTTTATTTTATTTCAGAATTTTGTGAACCAAACTTGGGGAATTTAAAATGGAACACTAAACAACGGAACAGCGATCAGCAATTGTTGAATTTTATTTTAAAAAAAACATCGCTTTTTAAAGGTGCGTACTGGACCTTCAGAGCCAACAATAAACCGCTTGGTTGGAAATTTTCGGCAACATGGTACAGTAAGACAGCTTCCATGTGCCGGAAGACGACGTACGTTCCACACGGACGAAAATATTCAACGTGTTGTGGATATGGTGCAGCACAGTCCAGAAGCATCAACAAGTAGGCGTTCGGCACAACTTGGGCTATCGCGGAAAGAGCGCGAATGTGCACAGTTGGAAATGGCCACTACTTGCGGGATATAATTTTCATACTTAAGCCAAAAAAATCCCCCTTTATATTAAGTAAATAATATATAAAAGAAAGTGTCCGAAGCGATGTAATCCCATAACTCGAGATTGGCCAAACCGATTTTGATGATTTGTACTTTGTTGGAAAGGTATTTTCTCAGCACGGGTTTTAAAAAAAAAAAATAAAAAAAAAAATAAGAAAAGAACTTCAAAATATCAAAATTTGAAAATGTCTGATTTTTCAATTTTCTTTTTTCATTAAGTATATAAAAATGAAATGTGCTTTGCTACACCGCTTAAAACTTGAAAACGACTGGGGAAAACTGGATACTTCCTTCTGGGGGTTTGTTCATAATCGAAATTTTGGAGTGTGGGCGGAGGAGGCGTAACAAAACTGTTTTTTGAGCCTGAAGGCTGACAATCGGTATAAAATTTTAGGTTACGATGGTCTGTTGATGATTTATGTGTAGTTTGCATGAAACCGGCATTTGAAAATTATTTGGTATGATGGTTTAGTAACAAAACACATTTCATTTATATATTTCTTAGGGTGATGCATCTAGAGGACTTTTTTTAGAACAAAAAAAAAATATAAAAATTCAAATCAAGAGTCTTTATTGGTAATTTAAAAGGACATTTTATGGCATTTATTTTTTGAAAATAATTTCCTTCAAATGTTGGCAATTATGGAAATGAGCGTTAGTCGAGAAACGGGAAGATCCTCTGTTTTCGTCCAACATTTTGTTCAATGATGAGGCCCATTTCTGGCTCAACGGCGAAGTCCATAAACAAAATTGTCGCATTTGGGCTGAAGAGCAAGAAGAGGTTCAAGAGGTGCCATTATACCCAGAGAAAACCACGGGTTGGTGCGGTTTATAACCTGGTGGAGTTATCGGTGCATATTTTTTCAAAAATGATGATGGCCAGAACGTATCCATGAATAACAATATAATATATCGATTTTTTTGCTATCTGAAATTGAAACCCTTAATCTTGACGACACTTGGTTTCAACAGGACGGCGCCACTTGCCATACAGTTAACTTAACAATAGATCTATTTGGAGGTCATTTCGAAAAGCAGCTAATTTCATGTTTTGGACAGGTGAGTTCGCCGCCTTGATCGAGTGATATCACACCTTTAGACATTTTTCTTTGGGGTTACGTAAAGTCCAAAGTCTATGCTGACAAACCAGCTACGATTCAGGTTTTGGAAGCGAACATTACGCGTGTCAATAAATTGAACCCTCAGAATGGAAACCCTGAGGCGTAGTTGTGGCCAACATGTGAAGGAAATTATATTCAAAAAATAAATGCCATAAAATGTCCTTTCAAATTACCAATAAAGATTCTACACTTGATTTGAACTTTTATATTTTTGTTTGTTCTGAAAGATCACCCTATAGATGAAATCGTGAATTGGAACGCGAGCGTTCCTACGACACAATAACTTTGCAACAACAAATACAAACAAATATTCCACTGTTGAATAAACAACAAATGAGTGCGTATGATACACTGATAAAGGCTGTCAATGATGGAAATGCTGGACTTTTTTTCCTTGATGCGCCCGGCGGAACAGTGAAAACGTTCCTGCTATCATTGATGTTAGCAGCAATACGTGCTCAAAGTGGTATTGCTTTAGCATCTACCGGAATTGCTGCAACACTGTTGGAAGGTGGAAAAACCGCACATGCAGCACTTAAGCTTCATCTAAACCAGCACATCAACGAAAATCCTATTGGCAACTTTTTAAAGCAATCAGCCATTGCAAAAGGGTTGAAAAATTGTAAATTGATAATATGGGATGAGTGCACGACGGCGAACAAACGATCATTAGAAGCACTCGATCGAATATTGAAAGATTTGCGCAACAATAATAATCGCTTTGGTAGCGTGAGGATACTGTTGGCAGGCGACTTCCGACAAACACTTCCCGTGATTCCGAAATGAGATGAATTAAATGCATGCCTGAAGTCATCCTATTTGTGGCGATACGTGAAAACTATTCCATTGAGAACCGCAGAAGTTTTCTTAAAAGAACTGCAGAGAATCGTAAATGGAGAAATTCCAGTAAATACTTCCAGTGGTTTAATATCGATTGCACCTACCATTTGCCATTTTATTTCAACCAAAGATGAACTCATCACTAATGTTGTCCGAACATCGTAACTACCATTGGTTGAGCGCACGCATCATTTTATTAGCGAAAAATACTGATTTCAATGACTTAAATTGGACGATTTGAAATCAAATTCCGGGAGAATACCTTTCATACAAATCGATCGATCACATTGAAAACGAAAACGATGTCGTCAAATATTCAGTGGAATTCGTATACTCTTTAGATTTGCCTGGCGGCTTCATCATTTGTTTCTTAAAGTTGGATCTGTCATCATTATGCTACGAAGTCTGCACCAAAACTGTGTAATGAAACTCGCCTGATTGTGATAAAGCTAATGAACAATGTGATAGTGAAAGGGCCGTTCAAAGGAGAAGAATGTCTAATTCCGCGAATTCCCTTGACTTCAACTGATTTGCCATTTCAGTTCAAACGAATTCAGTTCCCACTGAAACTTGCATTTGCGATGACCATAACAAGTCATTTCAAGATTTATGCCGCTGGAAGTGTGCGGCATAAATCTGGAAATGTCATGCTTTTCACAGGGCATGTTTTCGAGTTGGGAAACCGTCCTCACTATTTATTTATGCAGAAATCAAAAAATGAAGTGTATCGTGCAGCCTTAAATTGAATACATTTATTGTTCTATTCTCTTTTTAGATTTCAATAAAATGATCAGAATACCTTATTCTATTATTTCGGCTCCAGTAAAAGTTATTTGAATAAAATTTGTATCCCGTGCAACTGTCATTTGCACGGTGCAACTGCATTTCTTCATCAAAATATGAATCCACCACGACTTTGCAACTGAACCAGACTTTCAGTGAAAATAAAATTTGAAGGCAAAACAACGTTGGCCGGGTCAGCTAGTTAAGTATAACATAAAATAATAAAAATTATTAACCAATAAATAAAAAAGTTATATAACATTTAAACTAAAATGGTAGTGTTGTGCCACCCTGTATAATAAAAATATTTCATAGAGAAAATATCAATACATCTTTTAATCAATATAAGGCACAAAATTTTTGAGTGAAACAAATACAAATTTAGAGATATTTTTTCAGAACAAAAAATAAATATAAAAATTCAAATCAAGTGTGGAAACTTTATTGGTAATTTTAAAGGACATTCTAAGGCATTTATTTTTCGAAAATAATTACCTTCAAATGTTGGCAACTTTATTATGGAAATGAGCGTTCGGTGAGAAACGGGAAAATCCACTGTTTTCGACCAACCTTTTGTTCAGTGATGAGGCCCATTTCTGGCTTAACGGTAAAGTCAATAAACAAAATTGCCGCGACGTTGCCACTTGCCATACAGCTGGTCAAACAATGGATCTATTGAGAGGTCATTTCGAAAAGCAGCTAATTTCACGTTTTGGAGCGGTGAGTTGGCCGCCTAGATGGAGTGATCATCATCACACCTTTAGGCATTTTTCTTTGGGTTACGTAAAGTCCAAAGTCTATCCAGCTACGATTCAGGTTTTGGAAACCACCATTACGCGTGTCATAAAACTGAACCCTCAGAATTGAAACCCTGAGGCATAGTTGCGACCAACATTTAAAGAAATAATAAAAATAATTCAAAAAACAAATGCCATAAAATATCATTTTAAATTTCCAATAAAGTTATTACACTAGATTTGAATTTTTATATATTGTTTTTGTTCTGAAAAAATACCTCTTGATGGATCAGCCTATATAAGCACACAAATCTACTTCAAACAAACCATTCAAGCCACGACAATAAGTGAATGCATGTGGAAAATCAATGCTTTTTATAATCTTCTGAGTTTTAGCTTTAGAACACATACTCGTACATAGAACCACCCTAATGTTCGTATACACAATTGTGTATATTATGTTGTTGGAATATTCACTGCGTTGTTGGATTATTCAGACAAAAAGTTCAATAATACCTCCCTCCTGCAACTCATTCACCCCCACCATCCACTTCATTTAAACATTCAAAAGCGCGCATATTTTTTTAATTAAAAAAAATCTAAACAAAAAGCTACTCACCCAATCTGTTTGAGATATTTCATGTTTGGCGTAACATCACGAAGAATGTTGGAATACATATTTAACTTTAAAATACCGACGCTTATACAAAAGGTTCTTATACTCGCACAGAAAGATACTCGTACACAGACTACCGGGGCACTTATTGAGCCGGTATTTTCTTAATTGTAGAATCTGTTTTGAACTGTTTCGACGAAAAACACAAACTTAGATTTTTTTTTTGTCTGTTCGTCAACCGGTCCAAGTAACATAACTCTATGGCAAAACAAACTGCACACAACTAACCATGACTTTTTGTTGAATCGAAATCAACTAAATTAAGATATCAGGTTGATCAGTCTGACCGGGGCCGGTCAGCGCCAGTGCCACCAGGGGCCAGTATGGATGTGTGCTGTAGGAACGTGTGCGTGAATGAGTGAATTGGTGCGTGCATACATGTCTCCAATGTGATTATGGCTGAAACCAATTAACTGGCAACCACATACAATCCCGTATAGTACATGGATGGATACAGCATTTCGATTCCATTATTTTGATATTTTAATATCCTATACCGTAGGAGTGAGTGTCTACTACATTTGTCATGCCGTTTGCAACATCATTAACTTTTTTAAGCCGACTCAAAATTGTTGATGCTATTTCTCATCAACGCCTCAAGTCTGGAAGTTAAGCTTAAACTTCCTAATAGTCCAGAATTAACAACGTGAAAATCGGCACTGAAAACATTGATGTTCAATATAGTGTGGCTGAAGAATAGTCATTCTCGACTCGCGGATTGCTTTTGCTATCGCGCGATGATAATGGACTTCTTGTGGCCAGAAATTGTGGATATGGAGCTGGACGATATGTGGCTCCAACCGGATGGTGTCACTTGCCACACAGCCAACGAAACAGTGGCTCTTTTGAACGAGAAACTTGAAACAAAATGAATGTCAGTATGCCAAGAACAATTCAAAGCAAAAGGATAGCATAATTCATCACATTACCACTATCGAACCTCCATTATGTCTCAGAGTCACTGAAAATTTGGGCTACGGATAGATATGCCACCGAAGCCGTGGCGAGTTATAGACCGATATTTTTGTTCACACATAATTGTTATAGATCTTTTTATGATAATAAGTCATTATAAGTCATTAAGACTAATCACTGATAATCTTTTATTTACAATATACATTGTGCGTTGTAGTTGGACTACCTTTTATAAGGAATGTGCAATATGGCCCTAAAGCTTAATAATATAATAATAATAATTTATAATGCCGACAGATTTTACAATGGAAACACCTCCATGAAAATTTTCCGATTCAAACTGAAATCGAAACGAGGCCGCCCATGTACGTAAATTGTGTTATTTCCAGAAATCATTCGGGGTTATGTTTATCTATAAAAAATATTTTCTTAGGCGCCGAAATGTCTTTATGAAACATTTCCAGCATGAATGGTTAATTCGATTTACCATAAATTTTACCAAATTCAAGCAGCCAAATCGGTTGGCTGCTGAACAAGCTGTCTCTGATCACGTTTTCAAATGCGTAGTAAACTGATAATAAATTATGGTTGGAGAGCCAGCTTCCATAACTCTATACAAGTACGACCTTTTCAACGTACATATTTATTTATATAAATTATTTATTTATTAATTTAAGTCTATGGATTACAATCCTTATAGACTAGCCATTCTAAAAAAATATATAGTTAATCTAAAATATCAGTAACTTTAAAATGGATTCACGGTTGGGACAGGAGTAATATTTAGCGATCAAGCCCTCTTATGGAGCAACGCTTTGTAAAGAAGCTAAAAGAATATGTGGAAGAATGAAGATTCGTGGATTACGGTCCAATATGAGAATTTTGTCAAGGGGCGTGGCACTAGACTCTTTTCTATTAGGGTGTGTTTTCCATGCCAACATCATATATACCAGCTACTATCGTCGTATCGGTACACAAAAAAAAAGAGAACCCTTAAACATCGACCAAAAAACTTCAACAACTTTTTTTGTAAATATGTGAATTTATTTATCGGTTAAAATCGAAAATATTTTCGTTAAACAATATACGAATATTTTAGTAACTATGTGAAAATTTTTGTCTCAAAATTCCTAATGAATTTTTTGTTGAAGTATTTGAACTTTTTAATTGAACCAACTTTATTTTCTGTGCATTACCTTACGCTATATAGACTTTAGGGTTGTATGGGCGGGGCCCTTTTGTCTTATTTAAATACAATTTAAACTATAATAATATACTAATCATTGATATCACTTTGTTTTTTGTTTTATAACGATTGGCCCATTATTTTTGCCGTAAATGTGGGCACCGCATCCTTTTTCTCCAAGATGTGCTTCGATCCACCCTAACATTATATGTTCTAAATATAATTGTCATATCCTTAATAACTAATTAATAAATTCTTGCATTTCATATCGGGAAAGAACTTTGTATAGTATTGGACCTTCCCAGGTTAATTAATTCTGAATAATATACAATTTCGTCTAGAAAATTTTGTACTTTTGATCTGTTCTTTGATATTAACTATAGATGTACTCCCGGAAGGGCGGACATCTCTCGATGGAATCAACTAATGATTCTGAATCGATCGATCTAATAACAAGTAGAACATTCGTATGTTTTACTCCATCATATGTTCTGTATATCATAGTCATATCTCTATTAATACCTGAGATATTGTATTTTGTAAGTTAGGGTTGTGTAATCTTTGCCACGCCCACTTGTCTAATTTTACCATAGCATTGTTTGTGAAAAATTTCCTAGTCAATCATTTAATCTTGTTAAAATTTTATAGTGATTGGTGGTGAGAGGGCACCGCCCACTTTTCCTACAGGATGTGCTTCCATCCATGCCAACATTATATGTTTCAAGTAATAATCGTCATATCACTAATAATTCCTGATATATTGTCTTTTTAAGTTTGGAGGTGTATGGGCGGAGTCAAGCCACTCATTTTCAATTTTTCCATAACATCTATAATACTCTTAACAATTTCCTAGGCATTGATTTCATTCTGTTATAATTTTAAAACCATCGGTTTATTTCTTTAGCCATATATGGGATTTAAGTGGGCGTGGCACCGCCCTAGCTTCAAAAGTGCGACCTGCAATTGCTTTCGAAAAACAGACGGACGGACATGGCTAGCTCATTAGTATTTCGAGGTGTAGCAAACGGAATGACAGAGATTCTATGATATAGGGTATAAAAGATTTTTCTTTTTCAAACAGACATAATTATAAGTAGTAGTTGTTGTGCTTGTTTTCTTCATATAAAAGAAAGAGCTGCTAAAAAGAAAAAAAGCTGTCGGATTTGTATGGGAAAACTAGATGAAAACTATTAGTTTCTGTCAGTCTGAATAGGCCCTTGAAATTTATGTCTTAAGTATGAAGTAACTCACGGCGGTATGAATAGACGCATAAGTTTTACACCGTGATAAACGAGAATTGCAAATCGTTAATGTCTTTGTGGCAAACTAACTAGATTTTGTTATCTGCAGTAGGACCAGATTCTGTGGAAACCTATGGACTTAAAAATCGGTATACTTTTAACATGTAACCGATTTTTATTTTAAAACATTCTCAAAATAAATGCGAAGTTTCTCTACGATTACATATAATTCTGCATACTGTACTGTAATATTCTGGTCCGATCTATAGGGTAAACAAGATTTGCTGCAACCGAAATTAGCCAATCGGCCACATATTGCTTCACTCGACATTTTTTGTCGCTGCTGCAGTTTGTGTTCGTATCGTTGCTCCCTAGAAGTTGATGTTGAATCATAACCATGATTCTGCTGATGACAGTCAATTAAAAGCATCTGGTTTTATGTTGCACATTCTATGATAGCAGTAATGTCGCCCAGCGCATTGCGTCCAACCGACTTGGATTGGTTGGATTTTATGTTTATGATTTTTCTATTTTATTGTAGTTAGCCCCTCTTTAGCTCCCTCCCTCGTGAGGCCCCACCTTGGTATCATCGACCACAATGCGAAAATGTTGGCTGCACTTTGTGTGACTGTCACGTATGCAATCCGCTTGTTTTCGCAGTTAATTGCAATTTCACCATTAAATGACAATGTCTGCTGCGTCTGCACGTTTCACTTTTGTACGTATGCATATACGACGAGTATGCGAGATGTTTTCAAATTAATTGCATGCCGGCACAACCAGAAACTGCACAATGTATTGAGGTGATTAGACGGAGATCTTTGGTTGCCCCATTACATACTACATGATTTTGATGGCATTCTAGAGATTTTTAACAAATGCTTAACTGTTGGTACGCGGTTGGTTGTTGTAATTCGGTACATGTCATTTGATGAAGAGTATTCTCTTACTGCAGGGTTATCGCTGAACTCCACTTTTCGTCAGGTCGAACGTGAAAACCAACCAACAGGACCAAAGTGGTTCTGCGTTACCAGAAATGGAAATTATTTCATTGAAAAAAACTGTGATGAATTTTTATAAAGAAGGATGTTATTTACCACGGATCACGCCAAGAGATGCATTTGTGTGTGCACCTTTTTAGGAAACAAACCAATTTTAATAGGATTCATCCATAAACCCATTCTGATCAAATTTGCGACCGACAGTTTGATAAGGATATACCGTCTTAGCACACAAATGAGTTCTACTGAAATGGATTTATATTGCCAGGATTTAATACTTCTTATGAAGATCGGACTTCACATTGGAAAAAAATCTGCGTAATATCTAAAAATGCTACTATAATTCTTCCCCAATGAAATATTATTATTAGATTTGTGCAATATATCATACATTTTATAAATGTTTTTTTTATTTTGTAAGTTTTTAATGAAAAATATTTTTGGTAAAAATAGTTAATATTTTTTTCTGTGCAGATGCATTTTCAATGCAGCGGCAGGGTTCTAAACTGGAAATAACGTTTTCCACTTTAAAACACTATTTTATGTTGTAGAATTGCTCCAAAATTCTTCGCTGGTCCACTAACACAAACTGTGTAAATTTTATTGAGATTGCTTAAATCTGGAGGTGTCCTTTTAAAAAGTTCCTTATAATAATATCAGCTGATTTTGTTATTGGTTTCTCAAGACATACTTTGCTTAACTTAGCGATATGGTCCAATTTTATTGGTTTGGTTTTAGATCTTTCATAAGGCACTTTTAAAAATGAGGAGTGGCCGGACTTCAATTTGGAATGTCCTTTTGCATGGGTCTACGAAAACATACACTTGTCTCCGTATATGTTTTCGTACATTTCAACAGGGTAAATTATTGATCCTTCAAAACGTAATATGAGAAATATAATCTCTATGCGATACAATTTTTGGCTTCTAGAGAGACAGAACCTAAAATCAGGTGAGCTGTTTGCAAAGGGACCCGTTCAAAAAAATCGACCTGATTTAACTAGAGTTAGTTACTGGTCGCTAATAATTTACAATGTGCAATTTAATAAGAGTTGAATGCAATTCGTATCGGGAAAAAACTTTGTATTGTAGTGGACCTATCCTGGCCCAATTCTCAATAAAATGTAATTTCGTCTTGATCATTTCGTACATTTTCCACCTGTTCTCCGATATTAACCATTGGTGGATACACGGACGGGCGGACATGGCTCAATGGAATCAAATAGTGATTCTGCATCGATCGGTCTAAAAACAAGTAGAACATTCGTAAGTTTGGCTTAGCTGAAGCTTTTATTCTCTCCACCATGTATTGCCTTTTTGTATGGCGTGGGCAGTATGATGGGATATGTTAGTTGGTGGTGCGTCCACGTTTGACAGGACCTCATTTTCGGGTCTCAAATACACCCATATCGAGAAAATGTTATTTCTGATTGCCCATTGTTGAAGGTGGTTAGTTTTTGGGTCTCTGGGGAGTTTTGGAGTTTCCACATATCCTTATTCCAAGGGATTTTCGTTTCGGCGTCCTACGAACCCCCTAAGCATTGGCGCATTTACTCGTAGTTAAGAAATGACTTTAGAATTGCGGTTTCGCTATCCGGTCTTATTAAGCCTAAATGTTGTTACTCGTGATCATTGTATGATAATGCGGGAATCAAAATATCGTTGCGATTGATTATAATGTGGTTGTGCGGATTATAATATGGTTGTGTCAGAATCATAACATGGATGTGTTTGATTCATACTATAATTATAGACATCATGACATGGTTATAAGGATCATTATATGGCTGGTCTGAGTTTTAATATGGATGTGAGGGACCATAGTGTGGTTGTTGACTGAAATCATAACATGGTTTTATGAAACATAGTTCTGTTATTTTGTGATCTAAATATGGTCGTGTTGAATAATATATTAATAACATTTTAGCTACTAAAGCCACACCATAATAATAGAGAAGGAATTTTATATGTGGTCGCCACAACCATATACCCAACAATATTATGATGCTCTTCGATGGTGTAGTGAAAATGTTAAAAAAAATGGTCATTAGGTTCTTTTAGTCCAAAGAGGTCTATTTTACCTGATTTGGTCCACTTTCAAAATCAAACTAATTAAAACTACTCGTATGTACACCAACAATAATATTTTTCGTTTTAACTATCAAATTTAAATATTCAACAAACAAAATTAATTAGGAATCCTGCGATAAAAAATTGAAAAAATATCCGGTTTCAAGCGATAAAGAAATTCACATATTTACCAAAAAATGTGTATGCCGTTTATCGAAATTATTTTCGTTATCAGGAGATGAAAAAAGTCTCATATTTACAACATGAAGTTGTAAGCCTTTATTAAAAATATTTTTATTTAAAGGCGATATTTACAAAAAAAAATGTGGAGAAATGTTTTCAAAAATCAGGCGGAAAGACTTTTAGTTGCAAGCAGGAGTGACTGCAGTTTGGGTGAGCCCGACATCACCATCATAAGACCCCAATCATGTACTATTATAATGCGGCTTTTCACTTAAGGGCAGCAAGTTTTGAGAACTGCCGGCAGTAGAGTTTTCCACCGAACACTCTGAAAATCCTTAGCACTGCATAGATGCTAAAAAACATACACCCACACACACGGCACAGTTAATGCATTTTATGAATTTTTTCGTTGTTTCCGTTCATTCAATATCATTTCAACAACTAATAAATAGGTAAGCTTATTTAGGATTTTTTTTATTGGTGGTCAAACAATTCAAGTACCAGTTATTTGGTTAAAATCTTGGGGTTGAATATTTTTCTGTGTATAATATATCTTGAGCCCTTACCGCGAAAATTTTAAAACGCTCTTAAGCTTATATCTAAAAAGTTAAATACTAATTTTTACAAAGATATAAAAAAATGCAATTGTATCGGAATTCTCCAGATGATAAGGCAGAAAAAGGCCAAATAAAACCCTCTCCTGTTAATTTTTCCGTCTGGTGCTTACGTCTTCTTTGTGGTTAGGGCTCGATTAGTAATTATTTTCAAAATATAAATGCCATAAAATTTCCTTTCAAATTACCAATAGAGATTCCACACTCGATTTGAATTTTTATATTTTTTTTGTTCTGAAAAAATACCTCTAGATGGATCACGCTATATTTTTTAAATTGGACTGAATCGTAATTAATAAATCGTCATATAATTTTACTTTTTAGGGTCTTTTATATATGTATACTTTGAGGTGTGGCAAACCGAAGGGCAATTATTTACACACTTTATCCATCGGTATGGTAAAAAAATACGAGATAAATCAAATATAGTTACCATTTGCGACAAAAATAGTAATTATGCGTGCAGCCACCAAGTTTGAGCAAGCCAAGAGATGAATCGACTTTATAATTTCGACCTTAAAATATTAATTAAATCTTCTGAACTTAAAATCAAAGTCTTAGCAAACCTGTTACATTGTGTCCCTACCATCCTATTGTATAGTTTTCCAAACGTTACACCCATCCTTTAATGCTGTTTAATTACCGCAATGACCTCGTTTCTCGCCAGCAACCACTTTGAATGTGTTACACATTTCCCAGTTCACTTTCTTAGCCATTATAATTTTGTGTAACGTATGGCGGTCGATCTGTTTCGGGGGCTTCTTTTATTTTATATTTCATTGCACCCGCATGCTTGTTTCACTTTCTCGCTTAACACTTTTTTTACACAAACAAATGAGCGTGTAGTCTTCTTACATAAAGAAAGAAAAGATGTCCACTAATGTTCGGAAGAAAACGAGGAAAAAACCTACGTTTTGAACAAAACGTAAGAGTTAAAAGTCATAAAATCATTTAAGAGGCTATTAAATCATTATTATGGCCACGTTGACCTTGAGCTGTGACGGCACATAGAATATGTACGTCCGTCGCACAGGCATATCCGCAACGTAGGTATGGATGTGTGAGTGAGTGATTTGTGTTATCCCAACAAACCAAAACCATTTAGAAATAACTTGTAACAAACTTACTATCATAAGCCTTAAGCTTAGAAAACGTTAGTGAAAACTATAGTAATACGCTTGGTAACAATTATATAATAAACAAAATTGAACCCTGTTATAAGCTTGCTAGTCTATAATATACAATAAGCTTAGAAATGTAAGCTTTGAACAAGCTTACAAATGTAAGCTTTGAACAAGCTTAGAAATATAAGCGTTAAACAGGCTTGGAAATGTCAGATTTGTAAGACATTTTTTATAGTTCTATATATTTTATTTTACTTTTACAAACTTTATTTCTTCACTTTTTTACTTCTCTTTAATTTTCACTTTTTTGATACTCCAACTTTACAATTCAACATGAACAAGACAACTGAGAACTTTAACAAAGAAAACAAAATGCACGTGTACAAATAACGGCACATCATATACGTCGCAGCGACTTTGGGTTTTTTTGTTTCTTGTGTGAAGCAAGCAGCGTATAGTTGACGACTTTGTGTTTATTTTTCTTTGTTACGAAATCTATGGGTTCAAATGATGTATGTTTAAGAAAAGTTGTAGAAATTTGTTAGTAGTAAGTGTATTCTCCAATTTAGTTATATTACGCTTAGGGACTGGTTTGTTGGGATATGGCACAACACAATACATTAACGCATACACTAACATCATCCAACCCTGCAAACAGTTTGACTGTTGGATTGTTGGACAATGGATCGTCCACGCGAATATTCCGCCAATCGTTTTGACGAACTTTAGATGATGGGTCGCTTAACCATTACCTAAGCGATGGACTTGCAAATCTTAGAATCGCCCAGCAAATATCTAAATGATGCCGGAAACATTTATCGTCTGAGCAAGGTTACAGCGATTCTCGTTGTTCATGCGATGCTCTCGCCATTCTTTCTGACGTTGATTTCGCCATTCTTCCCGACGTTCATTTTACGACAAATCGGGAATGAATAGATAAATGCGTGACATTCATTTTTAGCTAGAAATTTAATAAAATTGTTATTTCCCGAAGAAAATATAAAAATAAAGAGCTGAGAACGAAAGCAATTATGCATTCGTTGTTATCATAAAACTGTTATGCTCTTGCGCCATCCTAAACTTTGTTTATTTTCGACGATATTCTTTCGAGTAGATAAACTTCTAGCGAATAGCCTTCGCTTCACCACAGAATAATTTCCGAATCTCCTAATTAAATATTATAGTCCACTAAAAATCGTTTTGAAGAATTGCCAACGAATCTTATTGACGATTCGCTTTGGATTCTCCACCTTGCAACGCACACGATTCTTCCTCGCAATCGCTCGCTACTTTCACCAGGGGACACTCAGGCAATTTACAGGCGATAGTCGCCGCGATTGAACTGATCATCCTACCGAATCGCCTGAGATTCTTTTGCAATCTAAAATGTTTGTAGGGAACATCCATTGCAGAACATCGCAAATGTTCTGGTTCTGGTTATAACGCCGGCAATGACGTCGCATGGATGGATGGATTATTGGTGTTGGTTGTTCTTGGCCCTGATTCTGCTTCGTTTCTAGAGTTTAGCAGCTATTAGCGCGTTTGTATAGATAATGATTACGATGATGCAGCCGCTAGACTGCTTTAAAGCGTTTTATTAGTTTTTGTTTTTGTTATGCGTGTGTGTGTGTTTTTTTATCTCCGTGTCAATGGCATGGAAGTTGTGAGAAAAAAAACTCTACCTATTTATGAGTTATGTGTGAGTGGGCTATGAACAACATCAAGGCAACGAAAACAGCCCTGGCAATGTCCTACAATTAGCTGCCATTAAATGTTGCTTTATTGCAGTTTCTTAAACAATGACAAATGCTATGTTTGTTCTAGTTTCGAGAAAAAAGGGTTATTTTCAGATTTGGGAAAGTCCTCTGAAGAGATCATGTGTTTTTATTGGTGGCCTTCTATTTGGACAAATTCAGAGAATAACCTTCAAAATCGATACAGCAAAAAATTGAAATTAAATGAAGCGCAAACTGCACTAAAAATGATATATTTAAAATTTGAAACTTCATTTCTTTTTAAAAGCGTTATAATCGTTTGAAAAAAATATGAACACATTTTACGCATTCAAGAAATTCTGGCGAAGGGTCGCTAGAGCGACGCAGTATTTAAACAAATACAAACATCTTTCAATTTGTCCAGGCCAAATCTTATATACCATTTCACCATGGATTAGCACTAGAAATTGGAAAATTTCATAGCTTTTTAAAGCGTTAAAATCATTTGGAAAAAATATGAGCATAGTTTATGCATTGCACAATTGCTGCCGCATTTCATGGGGGAAAAATACGAGTTGGGGCCTTTTTATATTAAGGTAACGATATACTCTATTGGGTGTCCAGTAGGGTGGAGTGAAATTCAAAAAAAAAAAGTTAACCTCGGAAAGAGATGTAGTCTGGGTCCTAATGAGGGGAAAAATAAAGAAAAAAATTTAAAAAAATTTTTAGGGGTCGCGCCACTCCCTAGAAATTTGGAAATTATCGCTATTTTGGCGTTGATTTTAGAAAAATCCTAAAAAGTTTTATGTCAATAAATGTTTGCAATAGCGTAAACAATGAAATAAGGGCATGAAAAAATTTAAAAAAATTTTTCTCATTGTTCAAAAATTTCAAAAAGTAAAATAAGTCAAATCGTCCCTTCTTCAGAAAATTGACTGAACAATGAAATCGCCACCAAAGCTACAAATATTAGTCGATTATCCTCATATTTGCCTCAAATACTTTTGTTAGGGCACTGAACAAGCTCAAACTTTTAAATTTCGAATAAGTTAAGTCGTTAATTTTTAGGATTTTTCTAAAATCAACGCCAAAATAGCGATAATTTCCAAATTTCTAGGGAGTGGCGCGACCCCTAAAATTTTTTTTAAATTTTTTTCTTTATTTTTCCCCTCTTTAGGACCCCAGACTACATCTCTTTCCGAGGTTAACTTTTTCAAATTATAAAAAAAGCATGTTTTCACTCCACCCTAGTGTCCAGACAATACTTCGAGGTGTTGCAAACAAAATAATAAATTAAGTATGATCGTATTTAATTGGTGGCCGCTAGAGCCTCGAACCGTGTGTGACCAATGAATGGAAACAATTGAAAAATATGGAACCTTATTCCCTTTTATGGGACGTTTAATACTTCTCTGCCAACGACTTTCAAACAAAGCTAATTTTAAAGTTCATATTTAAGTAATATAAGTATGGTGAAAATGTTTAAGAAATTAAGTTATGATTTTTTTGGTAATTCAAAAGGATCTTTTTGATACCAACCGATATACTACAAGACATTCTTCCTAGTTTGGACAGAATCGTGTTTCTAAAAAAAAGTCTAGTCTTGTACGTTTTAGAATTGTACGACTATAAATTCTAAGACTATATCGGGATGTTATACAAGGAATGATAAACTTATATATAAACTTCATTCTTTGGTAAGGAGTATACAAATTATGCCGAAGGTCTACTTATATAAAATATTAAGCTGTTCGCCAATACATTGCTTCTGGAGATAAAACTAGTTTTTGTTGACAGATCATACTTTTTGAAGACCAGGATAGAAGGAAAAGTCCAGACTGCAATTGCAAACCTTAATAACGCGTGATCTATTTCGAGGTTCCCTACTTTTTTAAAGAAAACCATAGAAAATTCAAATTGAATGGGGAATGTTAACTATCATTTGAAAGAACATTCTTTGGCATTTATGTTTTGAAGATTATGTCTATCAAATCTTGGCTGCGGCTACGTCTCAGATGGTCCTTCCGTTGATTCCAATTTTCGACTGGTAACTGGCGAATGACACTCATAATGTTTTGCAATAAGACCTGAATCGAAGCGGGTTTGTCCACATAAACTTAAGACTTTACATATCCACACAGAAAAAAGTCTAACGGTGTGATATCACACGATCTTGGTGGCCAATCGACCGGCCCAAAACGTAAAATTATCTGCTCACCGAAGTACTCTCTCAATAAAACCATTGATTGATGCGATGTGTGGGAAGTGGCGCCGTCTTGTTGAAACAAATGTCGCCGAGATCGCGAGCTTCATTTCAGGCATCAAATAGTCGGTTATCATTGCACGATAACGGTCGCCATTGACGTCTACGTTTGCACCGGCATGATTTTTAAATAAATATGGACCGATGATTCCACCGGCCCACAAACCACACTAAACCGTTGTTTTTTCTGGATGAAGTGGCAGCGCTTGAACCTCTTCTGGTTACTCTTAGTCCTAAATGCGACAATTTTGGTTGAGCCAGAAATGGTCCTCATCTCTGAACAAAATTTGGCTCGAAAGCGTTGGATCTTCTTGGAACTTTTCAAGGGCCGATAGAGCGAAGCGATTTTGGGAACGTCGGGCGGCTTCAGTTCTTGCACAAGCTGTATTTTGTACGCTTTCAATTTAAGATCTCAACGTAAAATGCGCCAAGTCGTTCCAAACGTCAGTCCGAGTTGCTGCGAACGGCGCCGAATCAACTCTCCACGGTCTTGGTGTACACTCTCAGCTACGGCTGCTACATTTTCTTCACTGCGTGCTGGACGGGGTCTATTCGATCGAATATTATCCCATTATGAATGCTAGGTCTCAAGATGGGTGTTGCTGTTGCGAATAGTACGCTCAGTAGGCTGATTATGCTGACCATAAGTTGAACGAAGTGCACGAAACACATTCCTCACAGAACGTGAATTTTCGTAATAAAGTTGAACGATTTGTAAACGTTGTTCAGGCGTTAGTCTTTCCATAATGAAATGCCAAACAATGCTCAACAAAAATACCATGACAGCATGACACGACCCACACGTGATCTGTCAAAAAAATGCTATTGCAAAAAGTATATATTCTTGGATCACCCATGAATCAACCTATTTGTATTGTTAAGTTGACAAAATTATGATTAAATTACAGCATTCTATGATATCCTGTAGCGTGTTGTTTTTTGTCCTCTGTCTTGGTCATTTTGATCATAATAAATAAACGACGCCTTTCAATTTAAAATATTTGAAAAAAATATCTCTGGCCCGTAAAGTGTAGATTAAGATCTGGTTACTTAACAGCTATCTAGAATATAAAGCCAATTCCTAGAAAAATTCGAAGAACAATTGACACATAAAACCTCTTCATCGATCATAAAGTCGACAGCTTAATGAGATCTAAGCTATAAAAACAGTGCTCGAAACTGTTTTCTGTCAATTTGTCGGCGATCTAAGACTTTTTGTGATCATAAAAATGTGATGGCTTGTGTCTTCTATTACAGGACAGTTGAACAAAGCTCGGCCAGGCCAAACTTTTTATATCCGTCACTATCACTACGCTACAAAAGCACAAGCAAATTAGTTAGTTTTTGGGCTCATTCTGCCCATTCATCCAACCATAATCTCAGACAAAAATTGAAAATAAATTTGTATTTAGTCATATTTTGAGTACAGCACGTAGTTTATTATGATATGTGTATATTTATATTGATTGAATGTTTTGCGAGAGCGGAACATTTTTTAGGCCATTTGGGCCAAAACGTCCAGCTAAAATTCCTTTTTCGAGGTTTTCAGTGCCGCTCCAACTAACAGTACATATTTTAACATATTTAACATAGATTTGTAAAGCACTTTTTAACGTCATGGAATTTGAGATCATTAATATATATAATAGGGTCTCCTATCAATATTTCGTGGCATTGCAAACGGAATAACAAATTTATTATACCATCCACCGTTTGGTACTGGGTATAGAAACAGGAAGGTACATCTATATTTTTTTCGGGGAAGAATTGCCAGCTTACGAATACCTACACGTTACAAACAACAACGAAACAATCGGGAAACTTCTATCAAATTGGTGAGATTTGTATTCGTAATATAAATATTTAACTCACTGACCGGGACATACTGTTTAACGCCGAACGTTTAATTCATTTTAAATAGCAAATAATGAAATAATGTTTTCTTGAAAACATTAGAAGGATTATAAGGTCCAGCTTAAGTAGTATAATAATAATATCGTGTGTACTTGATGGATTTCAGCGAAGTTCACTTTTTAAATCTTTACAGAAAGAATTACTTTAATACTGCATGAATTTACGAAAATTTCGAAAAATGAAACATATTCATATAAAGAATTCAACGAAGAAGAAAGTGTACATTTTTTATTCGATGTTAACCAGCAGAACCTCATGTTGGGAAGAAAGTTATGCATCATAGCTCCCACATCCCATGCATATTTGGATCATTTATTGCTTGAAAATAATGAAAGATTAAATAAATTATAGCTATAAGTGGAAATGATAGAGATTGACAATATCAATGTCTACATGTACGAGTTTTTTTTGCCTGTAATCAATTAGAAAAACAGCACTAACGTAAAGGAAGCAGCCCAGCATTTCGTAATGGTTACGAGTATTTGCCCCAATGATCTTCTATGGCACTATGCGGGTTTCTCTGATCAGGCTGATGTTCTAGTTTCTAACTAAATTTAAATATTTTTATATAATTTCTTATCTCAAAGCAAGTACGATAAAACAATTTAAATATTTCGAAATATGATTTTTCCAAAAGTAAACTCCGCTTAATTCGTATTCAAACATAATCGTGCGCCATTTACAATCACTATCAACAAATGTATTCATTTCAAATCGAATGTTTTAATTTTTCACCGATTACCAAAACATTCGAAGCATATCAACGACACGACAAATAATGAACTCCATCTCAATCCTGCTGACATTACGAGTATCACAATTTAAATTAGTCGTATCGAAGAAAATTTTTAAATTTAAAGTGGCTTCTGGTCGAACGGCCCGGCTCGGCTTCAGCAGTCCAAAATGAAGTCATGCAAAGCCAGAGACAACAACAAATCAATTAACAACTGTTTGGTAAAGTGGAAAAATCAAAAATGTATGCCAGAGACCACCATGATTTTACATGCATAAGTATGTAAGTGACAGGCCGCCTTAAATGAAGCGATTTGCGTGGGAATTGTACAACGGCACCATATTTAATTCGTTTTACTTTTTAAAGGAACGCATGCATGACGTTCTATCCAATGGTAGCTGTGCGTCTACAAGATTCGTAGAGCGCTTCTGACTATGTAGCGGGGCTTTGGATTTGTAGTGTGGGATATCTTAATGGCAGATCAAGAGCACGTCCGCTGGTGGTGCCAGTTATAGTCGATAAATTATATGCCGTTGCTAGTTGCAGCAACAATGTTGCAACTCGTTAGATGCGGTTAAGTGGATTACATATGTTTAAGTGCAATTAAATGGAAATTTGTATTAAAAAGAAACAAAGGCACAGTGTTACAATTTGTGCAAGAAAAAAATAATTCTGTGGTATGAGCACAAAATGCTTAATTGCAATTTGCTTAAGTAATCACATTATATATGATATTATGGTATCCTTTTACACGATTGGTATACAAAGCCAAAACAACAACTGACAATCGCAATAATCGACTTATACAGACTCATACAGGAGTTCGAAAACATCAATTCCGTTTAAATATATTTATTTTGCTAAAGATAGCTTTGTTGTAGCCATTAGAATCGCGACTATTACTAATTATTATACTCACCCCCAAATATTGCTAAAAATAATTCCAATGTTCGGTGTTAGTCTATTCTTGCTATTATCCAACTAGGCGATTAACTGAATTTTGACACCATTATCGGTTTTTTGTTTTATGGAATCGATAAAAATTAATCGCCGGTATATATTATTGAAACTGCCAACAAGGTTTCTGCGTTAATCTTTTTATTAAGCTGTAGCGCACCCTGTCGCTCTCAATCCAAATGTCAACAACGCCTTTCCTTTCGATTTATAAAATTATGCTTATTTTCTTTACCTTTCTGTGGCCGATGACATTCATATTTCTAAGACTGATGTACATTAGATGGCGGTAGGATTCATAAGGAAATCTTTCGTTGATACCAAAAAAAAAAAATTAGGGAAAATTATCGCGTATCAAGTTTACGTTTTAATGAAGCCTATATTTAATTATTCCCGTCGCAAATGTTTTTTAAAAAATTGATTTTTTGATTTGAATTGATATTGAAAATATAAATTCAATGTTGCTAGATTTTCTTAATTCAGAAATAACAAGTGGAAATTTTGTACAGTTCGTCCAAAACCAAAACTTATATAGCCTTCACTGTGAATTGAACTGTCCCGCTTTTTGTGCCCATGTCATTAGATAATATCATTAAAATCTTGAAGACAAATCCATATTTGGACTTGTAGTGAAATCGGCTTTAAAATGAGTACCCACATTTAATTGAGTATTCATATGTATCGCTGATGCCTTTTATGGACCATAAGGGCCGCTTTACTGGCCACTTCAGTTCATTAGTCTAATACTCAACTCGGCCAAATCCTAAAACAAAAACAAATTTAAGTGCCCATAACCTATCACCACAAAAAAAACGTAAGCTCCACTCACTTTTTTATGGAAATCGATCTAAAATTGTACAATGTTCTTAAGCTTAACTATTAAAATTTAATAATAATATAGTGTGGGCGATTTAACATTTTAAATTTGAATCGGTTGTAAAAAAAGTTCTGATAATTTTTTGTTTGTTCACACACTCACTGAGAAAAGCACCCTGCAATGATTGAGTGCGCATTTGCAAAATACGTTTTAACACAAAATGATCTCTTCTCCATGTCCAATGCATGATAGCAACTGAAAGGCAGACGAGTACCAATCTCCCTTCAGCCACTATGAGCCACGCATACTCTCCACTCTCTTCGACGAACAGTGCCGCCACACGCAGAGAAAATATATGGTTACTATATGGTCACCGCAACAATAGTATGTTCTCTACAATATAAGCATGTTCGTCGCAACCATAGTATAGTTTTTTGAATTTTATTTTGACAATAGTATAATTGCGACAATATTACTATTGTTGAAATGTAACAATTGTATTATTGCCAAATTCAGAAATAAAAATATGGTTGTCGCAACCATATAAACATAGTTGGGGCAACAAAAGTATTGTTGTTTAAAATATACGTTAACAATAATATGAGTATGGCAATCATACCGCGTGGTTACGACTATGAACATAACAAAACAGGGTTTATAGAGCATATATGTGTGTGTATGCGTATGTTTTTTTTGATATACGTATTAAAAAAACACACACACGATACAGTGCTTGGTTGTAGTCCATTATATAAAACAACATTCGGAAGGTAGTTCGAGGGATTTTTAATGTGTTTACTTTGTTCAGTAAAATACTCTAATACCGATTGGTTCTCGTTTATTTAAAATCTGCCTGCACTTAAGTATTTAGCCATTGATCATGGTTTAATCACATTCGTTACATGATGGATGGATGGTGACCCTGCTGGCAACTAAAAGTATTTTCGACTGCCATTGGAATATATATTTTTGTGTTTTTGAATGAAATGTTCAATAAAAACATGGCCTCAAATCTGGCTATGAACTAATAGTAATGCAATTTAAAACAGCTTACCTGATAAAAATCTGTATTTTTGAATAACAACATACCTAATCCTAATAATATTGGGGATCATAGTATGATTGAGTGTGAATCATATTGAGGTTGTGGGGATCATAGTATGGTTGCGTGTGAATCATACTATGGTTGTGAGGATCATACTATGGTTGTGAGGATCATAATATGGTTGTGGATATAATAGTATGGTTGAGTGTGAATCATACTATTGTTGTGAGGATCATAGTATGGTTGTGCATTGAGTGATTGAGTGTGAATCATACTTTGGTTATGGGGATTATAGTATGGTTATGTGTGAATCATACTGTTGTTGTGATGATCATAATATTGTTGTGCAACAACCATATACCCAACAATAGTATGATCCTCTTCGAATATTGTCACACCAACCATACTTTTTTTCTGCGTGCACAGTCTGACGTGCAAAAAATCAAATTACCGAGATCCACCCTACATTGCTCTACTAAAGTAGATTGCTGTACAAAGTTCTTCAACTTGAAGGACATTGTTCTTTAGAAAAAGGTACAACGTTCATCAAATTGATGTAAGAAATTAAAGAATTATTGACTAATAATGTTCTACATCAAATGGACAAAAATTCTTGTAGGTTTAAAAACTATGTACAAATTCATCAAATTGATACTAAAGAACATTTTCTTTTCAGTGCACAGGTTGCTTATTTTGACCGAACTGTTTTTGGTAACAAATGAGCCGAAACGTCTAAATGAAATTATTTTTCCCTATTGTGATTTCACCCAATTTTAAACAGAGCCATGACCATAACTATAAACCATCATCATGTAAAATTTTAGGATGTTAGCTCATTTCGTTTCAACAGACACATGGCCGGACGAACTTCGGTAAATTAGCCTTGAATTTAAAATCGATAATTTTTAAGCTCTACGATTAATATTTCAAAGTGTTGCACAGAATGAAAAAAATAGTATACACTCCGGCTTTCGGCGAAGAATAAAAAAATTTTAAACAATGCAGTCCATTCACTTTTTGCATAGGACTTGAAATTTTTTAGTGGAAAGCTATAGCCTATTCAGTGTCTACAAATAATTTTACTGCTTCTGTTTGCATCTAAGTTTCTACCTGTAGAACCGATGTGTCGTTAGTGTAATAAAATATTCAGTTACATCAACTTCACAAAACTGTGCGAAGTACAAATGTAATAGAAGTGTTACCAGCATTACGTTGGCAATACTGACAATAAAATAATGCCAGCTATGTTAAATTCAAACAAATGGCAGCTATTTCTATTGTTTACAAGCTACCACATGCATCGTATTTGCATCAAAGTTTTATAAAACAAAAGTTATTAGAAATCAAACTTAATAGTGTGATTGCATTGTACTTGGCCGAAAAATCACAACCAGCTATTGTTCGTTAGCTGAGTCATCTTAAAGTGAATAAATTGTTTGTATAGCAATCAAACGAATTAAACAAGGATCCTGAATTTTGGATAATGATGTCTGAAAGTTATATGCTGCTTAACATTGTAAAAGTGCAAACTCGGCCCAGAGCGAAAAAAGTTTGCTTTTGAGGAACATAGTACTTTTTTGAGTATTTGCTGTAAAAATCAAAAATTTTTGTGGACGAACAATGGAAAAAGGGCATAGTTGCTATATGTCTTGATTGAATTTTTGGTCGGGATTACTAATGAACTTCATACTAGAGGGTATATAAGGCTCGGCCTGGTTAAATCGACGTATTTACATGGTAAGTTTACAAGGATTCTTTATCCTGTCCAACATTGCGTCCTCGGATACTGTTTTGTTCTGCTCATTGACTTTAAATTATGAAAACACTTAGAAAAACTACTCTTATCATGAGATTGTAAAGGGTGTTTTTTATTGAGGTATAGAAATTCGAATTGAAATAAAACACAAGAAAATAGTTTTAATGTCCATCAATTTGGCTTTATTGGAAGGATAATTTTATGCCATTAATGTTTAAATATGATTTCGGGCATGTGGCCGCCGCGGCTGGCTCGAATAAAGCCAATTCTACAGGTCCAATTTTCAACCACTTTTTCGAGCATATGGGGCCGTATGTTGGCAATAACGCCACGAATGTTGGCTTCCAAGTCCCCTAACGTTTCTGGTTTGTTGGCGTAGACGAGCGACTTCACATATCCCCAAAGAAAATAATCCAATGGTGTCAAATCACACGATCTTGGTGGCCAATTGACAGGTCCATTCCGCGAAATTATGCGCTCATCGAATGTTTCCTTCAATAATTCGATTGTGACGTGCGCTGTGTGGCATGTAGCGCCGTCTTGTTGGAACCACAACTCATCCACATTCATGCCATCCAATTCGGGAACAAAATAGTCGGTTATCATGGCTCTATACCGGTCTCCATTAACGGTAACTGACTCTCCAGCATTATTTCGGAAGAAGTATGGCCCAATGACTCCACCAGCCCATAGAGCACACCAAACAGTCAGTTTTTGTGGATGTAATGGCGTCTCAAGGGTCTCATGTGGATTCTCTTCACTCCAAATGCGGCAATTTTGCTTGTTGACGTAGCCATTCAACCACAAATGAGCCTCATCACTGAACAAAATTTTGTGATGAAAATCAGCATCGAGATTAATCTCATTTTCGGCCCATTTTGCCGCCCATTTTGCCGCCAGTTAAAAAAGTGATGCCAACTTAAAGTTCTATACCCCAATAAAAAACACCCTTTACAAGCATTTGAAGCGCCGATTCCTTCAAATTTAAGATGTTAGTCAAAAGTTCCTACAAACGACACTATTTCGGCTCAAACTTTGACATTTTCAAAAGTCAGAGATGTCGGGGCTTAACCCAAAACACCACTACTGCATAAGCCCAGCCATCGAACTACTTTAAGATTTTTTAAGCAATCTTGAGTGCAATTCCCATTCGCAACACTGTGCGATTAACTAGAAACACAAAGAACCAGCAACATGTTCAACTGGTTCATTAAGGCGTCATCAACGGCACAGCAACTGCATCTCTTTCTGTGCAACGAGGAATAGGGACGGACGAACGTGATCAGCTAAAAATCCCATAGACCAACAGGCTGACTGACACATGTGCAATTAAAGTAGACATAGCAAAAAAAAAACAAAACAGAAATTAATAATTTATAAGCCGCCAACGAAAGAGACGAGGCAAAACAACTTTTTATTTTACACTCGAACATGTCATGTGTGCAATTCTTCGTTTTATAGCGCTGGTGTTAATTGTTTGCATATTTGATTAAAAATGTTGCTGATGTTAGACTTAAAGAACAACGACTAAAACACGAAAACTATGCAAGATAAACTTGAACCGTATCCCTGTAATACAATGTAATGGAACACGCCCGTTTTCTTGTTCTTTTTCAGCTGCCGAACACGAACTAGTTCCATTTAGTTTCTCTTCACCATCGTCTTCCTTTTCCCTTGGTACTATTTGCTGCCCGTTTTTTTGTAGTTGTTGTTGTAGTTTTTGTGACGGCATTCATAGACAATCGGGTTACATAAAATATGGTATTTCTTAGAAACTAAAACATTTCTTTGGTCTCTAACATTGTCTTCCTCCGCCAACTGCAAAAGCCACACACACACGCTACATCACCATTTCATACCAAGGAATAAAAAAATGGCAACAGCCATGAAGCGAAGGAAAAGGAAGAGGAGTGTCCGTAGGAGGAGTAGAAGAAGACGCAAGCAAAAAAAAAATGGAAAAAAGGAATCTAATAAAGTAATATCGCGCACGAGTAATTTTAAGCAAGTTTTCCATTTAGATAATGGAAAAAGTCCATTTGGCAAAAAAGTACTGTGTACGCTTTATACATACGAATTCATACGGGATGTAATAATGTATCTGTATGTATGAATATACGTACAGACACACATACTCGCCTGTATATATACACTCACTTATGCACGTACACATTTGTTTGGTTTGGGGGGAAAAAAGGAGGTTCGAACCCAAATACTATTCACTCCCACATGAAATGTCGGGGTATGAATTTCCTTGCAACATTTGTTAGACATTTTTAAGCAGGAACTCTGTACAGTGAGGATCGTTTGTATAGAGCAGGCAAATGAAATTCAACAACACCTTAACCAAAGATAACTCGGTACTATGTGTTTCAAATGATTCTAATGAATTTGAATTACAGTCTTCAATATTTACTGACTTTGGAAAGAAACCGTGGTGTGACGGTAGGTGTAAATCCAGCTTCAACACCCATATAAGAAGACCTAAACATACTTGCAGCAGTAGCATTTTCTCGTAAATGCCAGGGACCTTTCCAGTATGAGTTTAATCCCTACGCCATGCTAAAACTTCTCTAAAAATGCTTTATCCGTTCGGAGCCACACTAAACAGTTGGTCCAGGTTAGAGAGTATAAAAATTATACCTACCATAACTCTTTAATGAAAGACGTTTTCTGTTGCGGAATGTTGAGGTATTTGATGGGTCTTTTTCCGAAAATCTTTTGAAAGTAGTAATTTTTGTAATGTAAATATCATTACAAAAATATGAGATATTCAATGATTTCATACCCTTCCTCGTCTCTACATCTTCTATAGCAGTCATCAGCTGATGATTTTCTATACTTGGCAGAATGATTTCCCACGCTTAAAACATTGTCCGGTGATCGTACTTCGATCAGATTTCCCTACTAATCTGGCATGTCCGGGCTCTAGACCATAATTCGTTGGTCTAGGAACTTCTGATCTAAGATTGATATTGCATATTGATACTGGAGTACCACAATGTTCCTTATCAAGTGGACCTATTACCCTATGCTGACACAAACTCATATCTACTTAATGAACAAACTTAAATGAAAAATATATCTACACAAGCCCAAATGTAATAGTGGAACTAAGAAGATTATAAAGCACTTTAAGTGACTTTAAGTTAGGCCGAAAAAAAATGATTTGACTTAAATTGGAGACAGGACTTTAGGTTCCAAAGTCAATGAACGGATGCGAACCAAAATATTAGTGGCGGCGAAAGGCTGAGCTGGAATGCATCGTAGACGGACTAGAGTGGCTATTAGTGACAATTACTTATAAATAGTTTCTTGTTATACCTTTACCCTACTAAGTATGAGGGTATACATCGCTTGGTACGCACAAAAAGTGTAATGCATAAAAAACGGTTTTAGACCTGACTTGTGTTTTTCTGTTTCACGACTTTTTAAGTCATTTGAGTCATGGCCGTCGGTCCGTTTGTAAAGCTATTCCGCATTATACTCTCAAAAGGAGCTACCATTTAGTTTCAAATTTTGCGTGTCATATTTTTCCAAAACTGCCTATAATGGTCCATACCCATATGAAACGGTCCAAATTCATATTAAATTGTCGACACCCCTTCTGGTATCTCCAACACAAATGAACCATTATGCCCATTTTTCGTATTCTGCTAATATCTTTACTGTTAGCACGATCTCACCAAAAAAACAATACTTAAGAGTGAAGATTTAAGGCAAACTTGATGCCAAAAAATTAGACTCCCAGCCACACCCAGTCCGATCAACTGACTAAAACTTCCTCACTCGTTGTACCCCAACCCAACTGGTTAAGAGGGTATTTATCATTTGGTACAAAAGATGTAACTCATTGAAAAAAACATGTTAGACCCGCCATATCTTTGACCAAATACGTTTCATGGCAGTTTAAGTAATTTTAACTATGTCCGTCTGTCTGTGCGTTCATCTGTGGGTCTGGTTCATACGATAACTCGCGAAAGGAGCTACCAATCAGTTTTAAATCTTGCGTGTAATAGCATTTTTCCAAAACTGCCTATGGATGTATAAGTACTATTACGTCTACTGTTGGTATTTTTCTAATATCGTTGATACTCTTAGCACGATCTCAACAAGAATCAATGTTTATAAATAAAGTTATAAGGCAAACGTCGTGACAATAAATTTGACTGCTAGCTACTCCCCTTCTGGTACCTCCAACACAAATGACCCTGTTTTAGTGAAGATAGGGACAAATATAATTTGTCTCCTAATGAATGAAAATCGCTTAAGTTAAGAACTCGATAATATTTTTATAATGCCATACAAAATAAGTGTCTACCAAGCCACATTCTGGTACCTCCAGAGCACATGCAGGGATGACCCTTTCACTTTTATATTCGAATGGAGCATGGCCGTCCCATTCGAGTACCTTCCACACATGCGACATGTCACGAGATTTCAATAAAATCGGCACGCTTTAGGCTTTGGAGAACGAAAAATTTAAAATCTATTATGGGTGAGGGTATATATAAGTCGAGTTAAATGACTAAAACTTCCATAACTTGTCAGCCAGTGCTTGAAAAGCTCCTGTATTTTTTATAAATGCTGCATATACGTGTACGAAAAGAGTGGAGGAAATGCCCCATTCTGGTGCCGTCAGTACAAATGCACAATTCCGCCCACTTTTGGTATTTGCTAATATTGTTAATACTATTCATACAATTCTGCTGAATATTAGTAATTATCAAATAGAATATGAATTAGATCAGCTGTCGCAAATTTGGAGCTGAAGCCAAGCCCCTTCTTGCACCTTCCACAAACATATTACTATCCGAGTGTAACAAACTAACAAAAAAAACTAACAAAACTTTTTTTCTGATACGAGAATTTCTATTGAATTTTCTATCCAGCTGTATACTTACGAGTATTAAAACGTTGTATGTTTATAAGACAAAAGTGAAAATCTTGCCCACTCTAGTACCTTTCACTTAATCAACTCTTGGCGAGATTTCGATAAAAATCTGTACTCTTAAAGCAATAGAGGGCGGAAGGCAGGAAAATTTAAAATTCCATATGTGACGCGCAAAATAGAAAGGGACCTAAGGTTAAAAACCAGTTTTGTTCAGGAGAGCCATTTTAAAGATTAGGTCCCTTTCTATTTGCGCTTAGAATCGTCGACTTTACTTTCATAAAACGCGCATATCTCTGGGAGGGTACACTTTTGGGGCATGGGATCGATCTCATTCGATGCTCAGATGTTGTCCACATCAGTATAAAAAAAAATGAAAAGTTGATGAAAAGTTTTGTTCAGGAGAGTCATTTTAAAGATTAGGCCCCTTTCTATTTGCGCTTAGAATCGTCGACATCACTTTTAAAGGCATGGGTTCGATCTCATTCGATGCACACATCAAAAAAAAGAAAAACAAAAATGAAATTGATTTTTTTTTGCCCTTAGGTACCATTCTCTATGCGCTGTCACATATATGGGTGAGGATACATGTAAGTCGAATTAACCGCCTGAAACTTGTTAACTTGATTTTTTATCGGGTCTTATTATAATACATCGATAACACTGCATCAGATGTGGTTGTGGCAACATCATATCTGACTTTTTGCTACCTGAAATTGAAGCCCGTTATCTTGATGACATGTGGTTTCAACAGGACAGTGCCACTTGTCATGCAGCTGTTTAAACAATAGATCTATTGAGAGGTCATTTCACAAAGCAGCTGATTTCACGTCTTGGACCGGCGAGTTCGCGTGATATCACAATTTTCGTTTGGGGCTACGTAAAGTCCAAAGTCTATGCTGACAAACCAGCTACGATTCAGGTTTTGGAAGCCAACATTACGAGTGCCATTAACGTCATACCGGTCGAAGGTGCTTGAAGGAGTCATACAAAATTAAACCCACAGAATGGACACCCTGAGGCGTAGTTGCGGCCAACATTTAAAGGAAATTATTTTCAAAGTATAAATGGTATTAAATGTTCTTTCAAATGAACAATAAAGATTCCACACTTGATTTGAATTATTGTTTTTTTTTTAAATGAGAAAAAATATTTCTAGATTGATCATCCATATATCCATCCTTGTTATTTAAAGTCACTTTTACCCACAGTAACCCTATTGTAATATCTCGGACTGTAAGAAAGAAATTGCCGTTAATGTAAATTTTTGGCTTGTTATTCAAAGTGATTTGCTACTTTTATCCACTCCCCTGAAAAAAAACAAAGCTGACTATGGCCTCATTCTCATTCGCACAAACCCTCCGAAATAGTTAGCACATCTACGTAGTTTTTCTCTCCTCCATGGCAAACGTTGCCTCTAAGTAATTTTTTTCTGTTAAATTTACATACAGAAAATATCGAAGCTGGCTTCTTGTTTGCTGGCTTTGGCTTTCATTACATTATGTGACGAACTGAAAATGCAAATCATTTTACAAAGTAACACATGCCGCATTGGCCTGGCATAAGACAAGTATTAGCGGAGGAGTGGGAGGTCTTGTATCTTAAAATAAAGGGCACTTTCGAGTGCCTTTAAGTAAATTGTCTCAAGTTTTCTTTTCAGTTTCACAGTCCTGGCATAAAATAATCTTTATTCCCATTTGAAACAAAGGGGGCATTAAAGTTAGTTGTCTGCTAAGTGACTGACGTCCACGAGTCTCCGATAGTAGTCATTGACGTTATGGGTACTACTATTTGGAGTATTTACCCATGTTCTGATGTGATACGTACATAAAATCATATTTGGCGCCAAATGTATATTAACGCTTTCTTTTGTTTTCTTTTTGTTCATTTAGATTTCCCGAAGAAATGTCTTTTGTTGTGCCAGCTAATGTACGAACTGTTATTTTTACAATGGTTGTATTCCAAAGTCATGATATTTAATTTTTATTATCGATGTTGCCATTATTATTATTAGTATGATGGGGCATCATCATGGTACGATAGATGAAGCATACTTTTTATGGATTTGTCATATATCCGAAAGATTGTGGTCATTCTATTGAACTACTTGGAACAGCTCTATTGGCATAATATACAGTTAATAAATTATTTAACTATTGTGATTAAATTGTAAATAATTTAGGAGATATTGAAAATAAAACTAAGAAAAAAGCTTAGCTTTCAAAAAGGTTTATTGATAATGTACATATCGAAAATGAAGCCTAAACCGAATGGGAATATTCTGTCAAATAATGTTTAACATATTCTGAATGACTAAAATTGATTTTGTGTATGAATGAGAATAAAAATAAAATTATGGTACGTATTTGTATTTTGCTAGAATACATTGAAACGTTAGCCCGATTGGAGGATCTGGTTGGTAGTAAATATTACAAAGTTCCCGAAATCAAATAGTCGATTAAGATAGAAAACATAGTATTCAGCATGGCTTTATGAAATAAATCCCCAAGAAAAAGGGCCCCAAATCGAAAATAAAATAAAGCCCCAAATATTTGTACAGAAAGCAACAACAACTATATTTGGGCTGTTGTTTCATCTTTTTTAGGGCATTATTTCCGTTTGGTAATTAGGGCATTATTTCGCGCGAATTTTAAATCTCTACCCCTCTTCACTTCGACAAATTTAAGTGCAAAGTTTTTTCAATACCATCAATTTACATTTACCTAAAACTTTACCTGAAATTTGAATTGTCTTTCTGCACCATGTATTTACACTCGTCTTTCAGTAAGTGTACATTGGCGGTGTTGGAAAAAAGCTTTAATTTTATCGAAGTGTTAAAAATTCGCGCGAATAAATACATGGTGCAGAAAGGCAATTCGAATTTCAGTTTAATGGAAGTATAAATTGATTGTTAAAACAAATTATTTTTGTAGGTTTCATTATTGCCAAGCTACAAGGTGAAATATGCGTAGCCGAAAATTATTGCTTGGCAGCATCTGTGGCTTATCATAAAATAATGGCAATTCCGATGTTGCCGTCAGGTTCAATTAGGTTTGCTTTTGCTGAAGTCAAATCGAAAATGCAATTGCAAGCAGATGCGATTTCTAAGAGATTAGAGCACTATACTTACTTATATACAAAGTACATAAGTGCTGCGACATCGGACTTAAAACATCAATGTTTTACAAAATCTATGTTTAAAATCAAAGGCAACGATGTCGATAAATCATCGGAAAAAAACATCGATGTTAGAAAAAAAACATCGATGTTTTTAGGGAAATTTTGTTTTTGCTGATATTCTCTTTCAAATATATGTTATCAACAAATAAATCAGCCTATTTGATGATATTAAAGCAAAAAATTATTAATACAGGAGCTGTTGTTGTAGCGGCAAACCGTACCGGGGTGACAGCCCTTGGCCGAAGAATTGGGGCTTCGGGTCGATCCGGTGCGTAGAACCAGCTGTCGTGGGATCGATTAATACAGGAGTTATTTTATTTATTGTTAAAAAAATAAAAACAAATTTTATTGAAGTTTTTTTTGAAAACATCGATGTTTTTAAAGAAACTAGAAAACTATATTTATTTTCATTTATTTTCAAAAAATGTGGCCTTAGTTTATTATAAGTATAAAAAAAATTAAATGCGATGTTGTTTCATTTTAGGTTTGGGGTCTCTTTTCATCTTTTTAGGGTTTTATTTCGTTGTAGGAATTGGGGCATAGTTTCATAACGAAATAAGTCCCATTTTTGAGGTTTTTTTCATTTTCAGTTTGGGGCTTTATTTATTTTCATGCCATTCAGCATTTTAAAGATGACTCAAAAGACATATTTGTTTGAAAAATATATAAGAAAAAACCCCTAACTCCGGTAAGGAGTAATAAACCAAATTGTTGTAAGAGAATAATATATAAATAAAAAGCTTCGCTATGAAATGCATTAATAGCTTGGAGCCGGTATTACTCCGTAGGATCGGTCAATGAGTATCCGAGTTCAAAACTATGGATCGCGTAAAAATATAAGAAAGTATCCTAATGTGTGCAGAAAGAAAGCTTTAAATCACATGTTTGAAGCTATGTGGCTGCAGAGGTGTGTGCTAATGGTCTGAAATGGTCATTATTGAAATTAAGCCAGATATGTTAAAAAGTAAAAATGTTTCGCCTACAAGATCTGAATTTCTGCCTCCATTTATCTATGTATCCCGCACGACTCTATTGTTGCTGTTGTAGCTGAGTGTAGTACCGAGGTGACAGCCCATGGCCGGAGATTGCTGCTTCGGGTCAATCCGGAAGGTAGAACCGGCTTTTGCTATACACACTGTGTATGCCGTTTTGTTTTTTAAGTCTGAAAAACTACACATTACATCCAATCTTAATGAAATTCAACAAAGTTCATATAAAGGACGAAGAAATGGTCCTGGGGCACAAAAATCCGTCTTTCAATATTATTACACCTGATTTTGAGAATATTTCGTATGGTGCGGCTAACACCTATATTTGGTGGAATTGTACCATATCGATCTATTGGCTATATAAGTATAGAGATATACCCCGCCCTCTGTAGAATTTTCATATTTGGTCCGACCATGTTAAAACTACAGATAGAGACGCGGAATCTTTTGTATAACAGAGTTGTAGAGTAGGGTGGAGTGAAATTCAAAAAAAAAAGTTAACCTCGGAAAGAGATGTAGTCTGGGGTCCTAATGAGGGGAAAAATAAAGAAAAAAATTTTAAAAAATTTTTAGGGTTCGCGCCACTCCCTCGAAATTTGGAAATTATCGCTATTTTGGCGTTGATTTTAGAAAAATCCTAAAAAGTTTTATGTCAATAATTGTTTGCAATAGCGTAAACAATGAAATAAGGGCATGAAAAAATTTAAAAAAAATTTTCTCATTGTTCAAAAATTTCAAAAAGTAAAATAAGTCAAATCGTCCCTTCTTCAGAAAATTGACTGAACAATGAAATCGCCACCAAAGCTACAAATATTAGTCGATTATCCTCATATTTGCCTCAAATACTTTTGTTTGGGCACTGAACAAGCTCAAACTTTTAAATTTCGAATAAGTTAAGTCGTTAATTTTTAGGATTTTTCTAAAATCAACGCCAAAATAGCGATAATTTCCAAATTTCTAGGGAGTGGCGCGACCCCTAAAATTTTTTTTAAATTTTTTTCTTTATTTTTCCCCTCTTTAGGACCCCAGACTACATCTCTTTCCGAGGTTAACTTTTTCAAATTATAAAAAAAGCATGTTTTCACTCCACCCTATTGTAGAGGATATCTCATAGTCGGTCCCACCCGGCGTTAGGTTATTTAACTTGTTTATTTACTGCAACAAGTGAAAAAGTTTCAGACTGTTAATCCGAATTACATACGAGTATATCCGCACTCATATATGAATTTCCAACAGTGCTTGAAGAGAACCGATTAAGTTGAATCTCGGCAAGGGTTCGGTTGAGTGGAAGGTGCTAGTATGGGCGTGGCATCGTATGAAAAGTGTTAAAATAGTTACGTGAATATAAAATGTTGAGTGCAGGAGGTACCAGAATGGGGCGTGTTATCCACTCTTTCGTAGATTTGTATGAAGCAGTTATGAAAATATAAAGGAGTTCACAATTTAAAGAAATTTCCGGCACTGGGTGACTAGTTACGTGAGTTAAAATCTGCACTGAAACAGTTGCATTTGTATGGAAGGTACCAGACGGGGCGTGGCTATGTTTCAAATTATTTGTCGCTAAGTTAACCTTTAAATTCTAGTCTTAGGTACAGATTGTGAGATAGGTCGTATGAGTTCCAGTACAAATATTTCAGAACAAAAAAGGAGGCGAAATAATACATTTGAATGGGAGTAACCATAATGGGGCGTGTCAACCACTTTTTTGATATGAAAGTTGAAAGCTGTTACAAAAAATACGGTGTTTCCAAAATAAGCGAATTTCTCGCTCTGTGTGACAATTTAAACGGGTTCTAATCCGCACTGAAAAAGATTAATTTGTGTGGGACGTACCAGAAGGGGCGTGGCTAGGAATTCAATTATTCAGGCGTAGTGGTAGGCGTAATAGAACATTTGTGTGGGAAGTATCATGAGGCTTCTGCCAATATGGCCCGTTTTCAGTCCCATAGACAATTTTGGAAAAATATTACGACGTGCAAAATTTAAAAACGATTGCTAGCTTCTTTTGCGAGTTATCGTGTGATCCATAAGCACAGACGGACGGACGGGCATGGCTCAAATATAGTAAATGTCATGAAACGTATTTGGAACGTTTGCAGGGCCCCGTGTGAGCCACCCTTGAGTGATGGTTGGTGTGTGTGACTATCCTACATGTAAACCAAGGAGCAAATCCGGGTATGAGCATCTCAAAATGTTAAGCGGCGGTAATTTTTTGAGTTGTCTTTGATTTTTTTTTTCTCTAAGACATGTTAAAACTTATCTATCAAATTTATTAGCCGTTCGGAGCCGGCGTTAGACAGCAGGTCCCGGTCAGTGAGTGTAAGAATTACAGCTCACTGATTTGAGGGAAGTTTCCCCTTGTTCCTTGCTGGGATGTTGCGAAATTTATGTATGTAATATTAGTATAGGGCCACAAATGCCCTTTTGAATGTATTGCTACTTTTTTCGTACCAAATGATATATACCCTTTTAACCAATAGGACAAGGGTTTAAAAAGCAAGATATGCAGCTGGTTTTAGCTTTCTAACCAAAATACACCGTGTTTGTTTTCAAAACATAAACATGGCTTTATTTTTCCCAGAATCGTTCGGCTCTAGGCAATTGTCTAACTTAGTTAAAGCACCTTACAATTTACCTAATCCTTCGTTTCATCAGAATAAAAATTGTTGTATTTATAACCACTTGTGCATGTTTATCTTCAAGCAACCTTGCTAATAAGCCATACCATAAATAACCAGATATATTAAAATGTTCATATGCCGCCTTCGAATCCTAAGCATAAGACCAGAAATAACCAAATAATTTACATTTTATTTAAAAGAAAATAAAGCAATTGAACAAATTTTGTAATCAACAAAACGAAAAAAGATTCGGCCATGGTCATAAATTATCGCCCAAAATAAGAATGGCGTTTCAAATGCCACTTCAGGCCTTTCGAAAACATTAGGACCATATCATATTTGCTGGGTAATTGAAATATTAACATTCTGATCATGCATATCCAAAGAGCAATTTACATACCGACGTTGTGTTGCATGGCTTTAATGTTTATCTCCAAACGACAAATGACAGTTTCAAGTGCATGCGATAGCCCACTCCAGGCATCGGTGGAACATGAAGCCGGTGCTGTGCACGATAAGAATTGTGAAAGAAACGAAAACATGAATTCATGAATTTCACTATAGCTGATATCCAAAGTATACATGTACTCGTACGTTTGTATGTGGAGGAATATGCATAATTCATTAATGCATTAATGCTAATGACTATGCATACATATCGGAACAAACATTTACATAGAGATATGTATCGTATGTATGTGTGTATACTCAATCGATATCATACCACACACATATACGAACATTGAAATATGTAAACCGAAATTAGTTTCAATTGGCCGCCTGGAATTGTGAGATTCACTTAATTAAGATTTAATGAATCTTAAAATAGTTCCACAATTATGAAAGATTGCTATGATCAGCACGAGTACTCATGCTTCTTCTTGAGAGGCATGTAATTGATATCAATTAATCTACATATTTTACTTAGTACTATAAACAACTTTGTATTCAAGTTTTTTAATATTAGTAATTCTATAGTGAACTTTTAAGTATGGCTGAATGTGTTTAATAAACATTATTTGAGATTCGCCAACAGTTTAAGACCAATTCTTAGCTCCCATTCACAGTGGATTCGCTATTAATATGGCAAAAATAACAATTATCATATTTATACACACAGAGACAGGATTCGCTGTCTTAACCGAATTTGTTTGCCAAGCGAATGATTGAGATAACATGCACCTGGAGAATTCCATCTGTACAACCGAAAGTTAGTTGGCGCTCTGTAATTTTGAGTTATTGGAACTTTAGTTTGGTTATGGTCATCACTAATAATTGGTTACATCAGCAAAATATTTACAAATCTATTGGTTGCCACAACCACCGGCTAAATAACTTTTTCGCTTTTCGGTGGTATGACCGTCTAATAAGTTGCAACAACAGTACATGATCAGATTTATCATCATAAGGTATTTCGAACAAAATATCCATTGTGATTATCAACATTTGGTGATTGAAACCGAAATTCCTCTTCGCAACCGAATAATTGTAGTTCCAACCAACTTGAAACTAATTATTTCTCTGTGTATATGTGACAGCGCATAGAGAAAGGGACCAAAGGGCAAAAAAATCAATTTTAATTTTTTTTCTTTTTTTGATGTGGACAACATCTGAGCATCGAATGAGTCCCATATCCCATTCCCCAAAAGTGTTCCCTCCCAGAGATATGCGCGTTTTATGAAAGTGAAGTCGACAATTCTAAGCGCAAATAAAAAGGGACCTAATCTTTAAAATGGCTCTCCTGAACAAAACTTTTCATCAACTTTTCACCTTTTTTGATGTGGACAACATCTGAGCATCGAATGAGACCGATCCCATGCCCCAAAATTGTTCCCTCTCAGAGATATGCGCGTTTTATGAAAATGAAGTCGACGACTCTAAGCGCAAATAGAAAGGGACGTAATCTTTAAAATGGCTCTCCTAAACAAAACTGGTTTTTAACCTTAGGTCCCTTTCTATTTTGCGCGTCACATATAAGTAGTCCTCAGAAGTATAGTGGAGCAATCTGTCGAATGGAGATAAACGCTTTATTTAGCATTTTTAGACTTAGAAAAAGCTTTTAATATAACACCATAACACCATTTGAATGCAAAGGAAATGCGCCAAAACTCATCGCAATCATCTGAGGGCTATGTTATAGTCCTACCTGTAGGGTTCTACACGACAGCAAAATTAGTTATAAAATAACTATTACAAATGGGGTACTGCAAGTCTCCAATACTATTCAATATTGTCCTGGATGTACTCATGAAAACAGCAGACTTAGGCGGAATTCATAGGAAATGTAAGGTGACCTTAATTACGCCGATGATATTTGTCTAATCAGTCCCACATTTTCTGTGATATGTTTATGAAATTAGGACAGCTGTAGGCGGCTTTAACGGTAGCGGGACTTAAAGTTAATGTGGCAAACACAAAGTCGCATTAATTGCATCCGCCGATCTTTTGGTCTTCTGAACGAAGTATGGAAATACTCTTTTATGTCCAGAAACACCAAATTCAAATATTTAACTTCGACGTGAAGTCACCTTACTATGTACCGGGTTGCCCATATTCGACGGACCCATCTGGCAACGCCATAACTTTTGACAGAGATGTCAGATCGCTTAATGACATACCGCGTTTGAAGCGTCAGTCCAAGCAGATTTTTACCATGCAACAATACACGTCACGCGAGCGCTCTGTAATAGTTGAAATTTACATTCAACAGAACAAGTCAATTGTGAAAACTGATGTCGAACACTTGATGTCGAAAAGTGGTGATTTGGACTGGCCACCGCGTTCGCCCGATTTGACGACGCCTGACTTCTTCTTGTGGGGATATTTGAAGTCAAAGGTTTACGTTAACAAGCCAAGGACCGTAGAAGAGCTCAAGGACAACATTCGTGAAGAAATAGCCGCTATTCCGGCCGAAATGTTGGCGAAAACGATGGAAAATGCTGCAAAAAGGGCACAATACGCCATCAACGCCAGAGGCGGCCATTTGAAAGATATCATATTCAAAAATTGATGTAAACAAATCTACTTGGAACAAATTAAATGATTAAGATTGCCAACCGCCAAATTTTTATTTTTTTCTTTGATTTTTTTAAAAAAAAACATGGGTCCGTCGAATATGGGAAACCCTGTATATGGCTGTGAGGCATGGAATGCGGCTGCTCGCAATATGAACAACTTGTAAGTATATATATAGGGTGATCCATCTAGAGGTATTTTTTCAGAACAGAAAAAATATAAAAATTCAAATCAAGTCTGGAATCGTTATTGGTAATTTGAAAGGACATTTTATGGTATTATCTTTTTGAAAATAATTACCTTCAAATGTTGGCAACTGGAAATGAGCGTTCGGTGAGAAACGGCAAGATCCGCTGTTTTCGACCAAAATTTTATTCAGTGATGAGGCCCATTTCTGGCTCAACGGCAAAGTCAATAAACAAAATTGCCGCATTTGGGCTGTAGAGCAACAATAAGAGGTTCAAGAGGTGCCATTATACCCAAAGAAAACCATGGTTTGGTGCGGTTTTTTAAGCTGGTGAAATCATCGTTGCATATTTTTTCAAAAATTATGATGGCCGGAACGTAACCGTGAATGGTGCTCGCTATCGCGCCATGACATCGATCTTTATGTTACCTGAAATTGAAGCCCGTATCTTGACAACACTTGATTTCAACAGGACGGTGCCACTTGCCATACAGATGCTCAAACAATGGATCTATTGAGAGGTCATTTCGAAAAGCAGCTAATTTCACGGTTTGGACATGTGAGTTAGCCGCCTAGATCGAGTGATATCACACCTTTAGACATTTTTCTTTGGGGTTACGTAACTTCCAAAGTCTATGCTGACAAAACAGCTACGATTAAGGTTTTGGAAGCCAAGTGTCATTAAAGCCATACCGGTCGAAATGCTCGAACGAGTCATCCAAAATTGGACCCTCAGAATAAAAACCCTGATGCGTAGTTGCGGCCAACATTTGAAGGAAATTATATTCAAAAAATAAATGCCAAAAAATGTCCTTTTAAATTACCAATAAAGATTCCACACTTGATATGAATTTTTATATATTTTTTTTGTTCTGAAAAAATACCTCTAGATAGATCACCCTATACATATTTGGACAAATGTTATTAATTAGAGTGCAACTAAACAAACACCATTGCGATTCGAAATAAGAAGAAGGAAATGGAATCGAATGGAATCCACAAGAATACGAGAGGAAGAGGTAGACCCACACATACATGGAGAAGACAGCTGGAGAATAAGATTGCAATGACAGGAAAATCATGAATTATTAGCTTGTAATATATCCGAATGGAATACATTTGTAATGACCCTATGTTCCACAATGAAAGGATGGAAATAAATAATAACGATATTAATACTAATGTTCACACCAACGACAAATCTGGGACTCGGTAGGTAGACTGATCAAAAACGACATAAACAAATAAAATAATTTCTTTAATTTGAGTTAATATATGTGACTTGGCCTATGAAAAGGTGGCAGCGTTCAATCCTATTTTTACATTTTTCAATTTCATTTATTATCTTGATTCAGGATTTTCAATAAAATTCTGTTTTTCTTTCATTTGTGCTCTTCTTTCTCTACATTTATAGTACACTTCTAAGCAAGTTAGGACTTTCTAGTTTTCACCACTTGAAAGAGCGTTCCAAAAACTATCGAAACCAGAAAAAAGTGGAAAGAGTCATAAGCCACCTTTTCATAAGCCGGGTCACATATGACCAAAATTGATTTTAATTGATTTTTCATCGTGCGTACCGTTTTTTAGATCCCTAAGGTGAGCCCAAATATTTTGTGAAATAAATGCTTATATCGAATTGAACTGAAATTAAATGGGGTTTATGCGACCATACATGCATGTTTAATAGTAAACTCGTTTAGAATTATATGGTACCTTTTTTACGTCAACAGAGCCTAAAATATCCCGCAACTCTGCTTGAAGTATTTAGTCTATCTCCCATTATCGTCGACAACAAATTTACATATTTGTACCTACGTAGTTGCGCTCTTCTGAGTTCTAGCTCATTCGTTAACCCGTTATCATGCATTAAACAGACAAACAAAAATTACGGACACGGCTGGACCGTCATAGAATTTTACGACGATCAATTATATACATATATTTGATTGCGTCTTCGTTCAATATTTCGAGGTGTTGCAAATGGAATGACGAATTTAGTATAAACTCCATCCTACGCTAACGTAAGATAAAAATAGGTAATAGTCTGATAAACGGGCGATAGAGTGATTGTACGGTATACTCGTGTATGAAGTGTTTTCCATGAGTCGTTAGAAATTTCGACCAGAGATCAGCCACAAAGAAGACTTTAGTTCCTATTACTATAACTTAAATTCCCCCAGAGAAGATCTCTAAAGCTAATGTGTACCAAGTATTTTGCGCCTAGCTGGTGTTGGATTTGTCAACTCGTTCAAGTTGGCTTGACCGAATAACTATTCATGAGGATATTGCAGTGCACCTGTACTTGATTAAGGTCACTAATGCAAAAACTACCAGAAGAGTCATAAAAAAGAATTATATTTGATTGTACCAATTCCGTAGGCTGCAAAATTTAAAAACATGTTAAAGAAGTTTCAGTTGGTTGAAACGACTTACATATACCACCCATATATGGATTTTAAAATTTCAGTCGTTCCGCTAACTCGTTCCTCAATTGAATGAAGTGTACCGATTTTATTAAAATCTCATAAAGGCTCGTCAGTTTGGAAGGTATTTGAAGGTGGCTTGGCAACGTATTGCAGAAATCTAGATTTAAACGAAATAAATGTTTTAGAAAACAAGGTATGTGGGTGTAAATCTATGCTTGGATAGTTTCTTTTGTGTAAGAGTTACCAGAAGGGGCGTGGCATAGGTTAAAATTTTTCGTCAGCTAGTCATTTTAATTTTGAATTTCTAATAATCATATCAATTTCATCAGCAAAATCATATATTATATAATTAAAATTATTATGCGAACACTAAAAGTGGGCGGAATGGTACATGTGCATTGGAGGTGCCAAAATGGGGCGTGATATCCACTATTTTTGTACATGTATATAAAACCGTAATAAAAATATTTAAGAATTTATAATTAAAGAGAAATGCATTCTTAAGAAGACAAGTAATGTAGGTTATAATCCGCACCAGAACAGGGTCATTCGTGTGGAAATTACCGTAAGGGGCGTGGCTAGTAATTGTACTATTTGTCACTAAGTCAAGTTTTTATGTTTTGATGATTGTGCGATTTTTGAGCGTGAAAAGCATTTAAAAAATTACAAGAATACAAAAGTTGGGTGGAGTGGCGCATTTTAATGGAAGGGTCCTAAAAAAGGCGTGTCAAAAACTTTTTTCATATGCAAAATCAAAACCTTTCTAAAAATATTACATAAAGTAGACTTAATTAAGGTGAAGTCCACACCCTGGGCGACATATTGTGTGGCTTTTAAACTGTTACAGAAACAAAATCATTTGTGTAGAAGGTACCCGAAGGGACGTGGATAGGAATTCAATTTTTTGTCACCAAGTTAAGCTCATACCCCTGTACTGAAGAACAGATTTGTGGTTAGATCGTATAAATAGTATTGAAGATAATTCGAGAGTAAAAATAATGAGCGTAAGGGTACATTTAAAATATGGCCAATGTTTTCTATAAGCGTTTTAGAAAAATATTATGACGTGTACAATTTAAAAACAATTGGTAGCTCCTTTCGAGAGTTATCGTGCGAAACAGCCGTACAGAAGGACATAGCTTAAACGGTTTGAAAAGTCATGAAATGGATTTGGTCAAAACATATGTTGGATCTAAAATTCTTTTTCGGTGCGTTGCACATTTCGTCCGTACGATTATTGTGAAGGTATACTAATTGGAAACTCCTTTTGAAAATGAACTTGCGACAATGACGAACATGGATCAAATAGAAAGTGATCAGATGGCTGTGTTCAAAGCATATGACGGGTCTTAAATATGACGGGTTTTTCGATACGTAACATGTTTTTTGTGTGGGGCTATATCAAAGCGGTGGTTCAACTGATTTGTATAACATAACTGTATATAAAGCCTAGGCAACCTATTTAAAAATGTATGCTTTAGCCGAGGAAGATACGTTTTCTTCAAAATTAGTGATTCCAATTTAAAAGAGATCGGAACACAACTGTGAAAAGTTTTAGAGGAACTACATAAGGTATAACATTTACTGTATATAAAGCTTAGGCAACCCATTTAAAAATGTATGCTTCAGCCAAGGAAGATATGTTTTCATCAAAATTAGTGATTCCAATTTCAAAGATATCGGAACACAACTGTAAAAAGTTTTAGACGAACTACAAAAGGACGGACGACAAGTTGGGCCAAAGTGTGCTTTTCTTACACTTTAAATTTTTCGTCGGCTTTTTATATGTGGTCCTTACCACGTATTTTCGTTCAAATTTTATAGATCCTACTGAAGATATTACACAAATTAGGAGTCGTCTGAATAGGAACTCTTATAAGAGGTATCGAAAGGGTCAATCAAACAACTCCATTTTTAGCTGACACTTTAAATCAACCTTAGCATTGCAAAGCAAAATAAGCCACTTACGGAAATAAGCCACTACCGAAAAGAAGTTATGGGATATAATAAAATCTGTGAAAGATCATTTGTATGTGAGGTACAAAACAATTTTAAAAGTACGATTCATGTTGAAGTATTATACTGTTACAGGTAGCATTTATTTGAGGTCCTATCATGTTATATGGTTCTAATAACCATCATGTTTTAAAGTTATTTCCTTCCGTTTGACTTGAACAGTTTTTATTCTTTCCTTTCATTACATTTCCTTCCCAAATTCCTAATGTCGTCCGTAAGTAAATTTACTTGCTTGTCGATACCGGTAGCTTGGGAAGGAACAATTGCAAAGAATTTGTTCACTTCATAGACATGTATAAAAAGTTGTGAATAACGATATCTTAAACCTTTATGGTTTCGAAAGAAATTTTTTTCGAATCGCTTAATTGTATTTAAAGCTAAATAAAACATCAACAATCCATAGTAATTGTTTGCACAGGAATTATGCAATATTTTCTTATAACATCAGAATCAGTATCCGAAACTAACCACCGATTTGGCAGCATTTTTTTCAAATAAATTTTAACTTTCCTCCCTGTTGAATTTTATCCACATAACTACTATTGGAATTCGGATACTAAAGCAGTTGTTCACGCTGTATTCCGATTAACTTCCTCTAGAAATCTTTTCAATCAATCTTCTCCGGAAATAAACAGGATAACTCAATGAAAAAACTTCTGTTCGCTACTAGCCAAGGAAATTGTTCTTTCATCCAAAAAGCAACCAACCAACAAATTATTTCAACAATCCAACTTGAAAATTTCTCCAAAATTTATTTTTTCGTCTTCAATACCTAACGTTCGCAAGCAGAACTAAAATTCAAGCAAAAGTATTCAGAGAATTCTCATGAGACCACTTCAAATACTCACACACAACCGCAGGCACTCAAGTGAGCACAAAGAGAGTACACTCACACAGTCAAACAATTCTTAGTGGATTTTTTCTTGTGTATGTAGTGGTGGGCAAAGAGAAAAGCAACGCACACATTGGTAGCGGATATCTAGTAAGAGAGACCAGTAGTAATTCGTATGAATTCGATTCCACACTTTGGCTGGGCGCCAATTTTAAAAGAAAAATCGTATTATCGCCATCTGTGTGTGAATGGTAACATAAACGAACAGGGATGCATTCTGTGTCTCTAAAATTGCACTGACATGCAGATGACGCCGCAAAATTAAGGGGTTGTAACTGAAATGATTTTAAATATACATTTCATGTTGAAATACATGTCCAAACGTAAACTTGCGTTAAAGGGATGAAAACCGTTAATGGAAATTTCAAATCCTATATGTGAATATCAGGAAGAAATAAGAATATCTGTTATTTTTCATACAAGACTGACTAGGTTATTAAAAATAATATAAACGTTTTATTTAAATAATTTAAAACAAGATAAAAAGACCAAAGTGGCGAGTGTCCAACTATGAGATACCCTACGCCACTCTGCGATTCAGAAGATTGTGCGCCTTCGTCCAGAGCTTGAGCAGGGTCGAACTTAAAACGTCGATTTTAGAGCGAAAACAACATTTTTCGAGGTATGTCTCAATGGAGACAGACCTACCCAATTTCATCATGGATAAGTATAGGTCGCATATAACATAGTTTGCTTTATTTCAACAATATTGGATTTACAATGTGTTGGAGGACTGCAAATCATGGAAACATGGGCCGTTATATTTTTTGAAATAGTGAATTACTCTATAATCTAATTAGATCAGGATAGTGATTTTTTGTCTTATTGGGAAGGAAAAGTAAGTCAGCGAAGTTAAAGCAAACACATCACGTTGGTGTGGAACGGATCTTCAATACCAAGTTTGGGTGCTGTCAACAAGTTCTTCACTCATTTAACTATCGGTACATACGAAATATTGCATGATTTTGCATATGCGAAGTATTAAGTGGGACAGTGAGGACAATTTAACTTAACTAGAAATAATTGTTGGTCGCACATAACGCTCTGTGCGAAATAAGATTGGAACGGATTTTAAATGAGGCTTTTGAAGCTACAGGTCATAAATTCGAACAGGAATTTTGTATGGGGGCTAAACCAAAAGAAAATATGGACCTATAATATGACGCATTTTTACCAGAGTTATTGGTCGCCCATAACGTACCATGAATATTTGGAGCTTAATCGAAATAAATTTGTGGCTTCTAGAGCTGAAGGTCTTCAAATCGAAAAATACCTTTGTGTGGGAGCTATTTGAACTGTGGACAAATTTCACCAGCGATACCCACTTGATGGTTACTTAAAATGCTCTGTGCCAAATTTATTCGAAATCGGATATTATATGAGCCTTTTGGATCTGAAGGTTCTGAAATCGGGAAAACTCTATGTATGACTAAAACATATACCAACATTAATATGGTTCGTCCTTGGCCCAAACTACACAATATGGTAAGTTTTATCGAAGTGGGTTCATATTTGTGACCGGCACTTTGATTTCAACGATAAATGAATGACCATAGGGGCGGACAGACATCGCTCAATCGAATCATATAGTGATTCTGTATAAATCAATATGCTTAACATAATGTCTATCTCCATTCCATTAGGGTAATGCAAACATGAGCACTTTATCATAATGATCCTGCACTATACCACAACGTGGTGGATTTAATGCATCTAATCTATGCTGGGATCGTCTTGCTAATTTAATATTCTAATAAGAAATACTTTTTTGCTAACTGAAATGTGTTAGCTGACACTCGTTTTAAATGTGTAACAGTATTGTGGTTAAAAAGTTTCAATTATATCAAAAAGGACACAACAAAGTACAGAAAGAAACGTGGTTGCAGCAAACGGTGTCTACTAATACGAGGGTGGCTATTTATATTTCTGGCCTAGGCAACAATAAGTGTTGCCTGGCATCATCTGACATTTCTATTGGAATTTTTTAGCATAAACATACTCAGAACGCTTTAACGTCCGACCATCATTTAGGTTGGTATTAGGTTGTATACAGTGGCAAAAAAAAATGGTATTAACTCGTGAACATTTTCGTGCGTTCATTTTTCACAATTTTCGACGTGGATTATCACGACAAGAGTGCATCGATGAACTCAAATCTTTGTATGGCGATGAAGCGCCATCCTATAGCACTGTGAAAAACTGGTTTAATGAATTCAATCGTGGCCGACGCTCGCTCAAAGAGGAAGGTCGTACAAAAACGGCCGTTGTGTCAGAGAACATTGATGTCGTGCGTGAACTGATAATGGAATGTGACATACCGTGAGATGGAGGCATCCTTGGGCATTACTTCCACCAGCATACATTCGATATTGCATGAACGCCTGGCCGTTAAAAAAGGTTTGTTCTCTTAGGATCCCGCACAATTTGAGAATCGCTCAAAAAAAGGCTCGTGTCCATTGGTGCAAAGATATTTTGAAAAAAATACGATCGCTGTGCTTCAAAAGACGTTTATAAGATCGTCACTGGTGACGAATCATGGATCTATGCGTATAAGTCCGAAACAAAACAGCAATCGACCGTGTGGGTCTTCGAAGACGAGCCAAATCCAACGAAAGTTGTTTGTGGAAGAAGCACTTCGAAGCAAATGGTCGCCTGTTTCTTCGGCAAATTGGTCATGTGGCTACTGTTCCGCTTGAGCAACGTAGGACGGTCAATTCTGAGTGGTACACCACAAATTCGAAAAACGAACAAGAGAAGACGAATCAATCGCATAATCGCATTTTCATTATTAGGCCAGAAATATATATACAGCAGCCCTCGTAAATAATGTAGTTTTATAGAGCAGAAAATTTCTATCTGAAAACTCCAAACTTTTTTTTAATGGATCGTTTGAGATGAAATGGAATACAATGGAAAATGGTTCGAACTAGAACAATCGAAATCGATTAAAACTACAATGATTCGGTAGCAAAAGAGGAATTTCGGTTGGAATCCCCAAATGTTTTTAATCGTAATTTATATTCGGTACGAAACACCACATGATGATACTCACAACTTCTTGATAGGTTATACCAACGAAAAGCATAAAAATTATTTAGTTGTCACAACTGGTGGTTGTAACAACTAATAGTTTTGCAAATATTTTGTTGTGGTTACTGAATATTGGTGATAATATCTCAGCTTTCATCATAACCAAAAACGATAAATAATCCTATTATTATTCCAGCTTTAAGCAAATTGTTTAATCTTATTTATTCAATAAAAATCTTTCATTATCGTTACCTCTTCTTCATCTATATGACCCTCGCTATGCTTAAGAGTACTTTAAGTATGTAAAGAAATAGCTTAATGCCTCCACTGAAAATGCCGTACTATCGTAAGGTCCAACAGTTCTTTTTTGGAGGCTCGTATTCTTCGTATTTTTAAACCATACTTCAGTTAAAATTACTTAACGTTACAGAGCAGCAACTAACATTCGGTTGTACTGACGGCATACTCGATGTGCATGGAACCTCAACTATTCGGTTGGCAACAAAATTCGGTTGTGGCAACGAATCTGTTTCCTCTGTGTAGGTTTGTTTTACCGTTTTTAATATCTCGAAATACTTATCTGCGAACTTTTTGAATATCATGCGGTGATCAAGTGTGGAATTTGTATTGGTAATTTGAAAGGACATTTTATGGCATTTATTTTTTGAAAATAATTTCCTTCTAATGTTGGCAACTGTCTTATAAAAATGATCGTTCGGTGACAAACGGGAAGATCTGCTGTTTTCGACCAAAATTTTGTTCAGTGATGAGGCCCATTCAATAAATAGGCCCAGTCAATAAACAAAATTGCCGCATTTGGACTGAAGAGTAACAAGAAGAGGTTCAAGAGGAGCCAGGAGCCCCAGAGAAACCAGGGTTTGGTGCGGTTTATAAGCTGGTGGAATCATTGGTGCATATTTTTTCAATAATGATGATATTACGTTCCGGCCATCCGTGAATGGTGCTTGCTATCGCGCCATGATATCGATCTTTATGCTACCTGAAATTGAAGCCCGTAATCTTGAAGACACTTTCTTTCAACAGGACGGTGCCTGTTGCCATACAGCTGCTCAAACAATGGAAATATTGAGAGGTCAATTCGAAAAGCAGCTAATTTCTCGTTATCAGCTATGATTCAGATTTTAGAAGCCAACATTACGCGTCTCATTAAAGCCATACCGGTCGATATGCTCGAACAAGTCATTCAAAATTGGACCCCCAGAATGGACATCCTGAAGCGTAGTTGCGGCCAACATTTAAAGAAATTTATATACAAAAAATAAATGCCATAAAGTGTCCTTTCAAATTACCAATAAAGATTCCACACTTGATTTGAATTTTTATATATTTTTTTGTTCTGAAAAAATACCTCTACACTGAAAGAAAAAACGGTTGTTGTATGAACGAACGCGTTTCGTTGAAGTTCGTACGTTGATGCAACGAAAAATTACGTTCATGCAACGAAACCTGACGTTCATGAAACAATTGGTACGTTTATACTACGAAATGGATTTTTCGCACTTTTCGTAGTTTCGTTTATGCAACAACTCAGCATACGTTAATGTAACGAATTTTTTTTTGTGAAAATAAGAGCAAATAAGAAAAAAATTTAATATTTTATATCTTTAAATGCTTTAATTAGTCTACTCGAATACGTCTTTTAAACATTTGTTTTTATCTTGTGGTTTTATACAACATTTATAGTTAACGAAACACATACATTGATGTAACCATCGATTCGTATATACAACTACTCATTCATATATCAAACGAAATAATTTGTTTATGATTTTATTCTAATTTTCAGGGTGAAACCGCTTGAAAAATATTGTACACGACTTTTTTCACCGTTTGCAGTCTCACTATATCAATTCTCGTTTCAGGATTTATTTTAAGGCTGATTTTTCTAACACTTATAGCTAACCACATGTATACGTTGATGCTACAACGCAACGGTATGTGCAACAACCCATTCGTTCATTCAACGATATGATTTGTTTGGCTTATTTTGATCAGGAAGCGCGATTGTGCACATAAGTTATGCCTTAGACTTTAAATTTTACTATTTCAATATATTTTTTCAACGGTGATTTGCCTAACTTAAAGTTAACGATATGCAACGCAATCGTATATACAACAATCCATACGTTTATGCAACGAAATCCTGAAATGAACAAGTGTTTTAATTGTTTCAAACGACAAAAGCAAAGTGCTGTTATCATTACGTTAAAAATACATGTATGCACAAATACCTATCCATTTACTACATGTACGAGCATATGTTAGTTTGTTTTGTTAGAATTTGGTATATATATAAGTATAATAAAATGTATTTATTTGAAGTAAAAAGCTAAAATTCAGATTTTTTATTATTGCTTCCAGTGCACAATATTGTATCAACGAAACAATATTGTTGTGTCAACGAAAGAGGATTGTTGTATCAACGAAACAAGATTGTTGTATTAACGAAATAAGATTGTTGTATTAACGAAACAAGGTTGTTGCATCCACGAACCAAGATTGTTGTATCAACGAACCAAGATTGTTGTATCAACGAACAAAGATTGTTGTAACAACGAAACAAGATTGTTGTAACAACGAAACAAGATTGTTTTATTAACGAAACAAGATTGTTGTATCAAAAACTAGGTTGTTGCATCCACGAACCAAGATTGTTGTATCAACGAACCAATATTGTTGTATAAACGAAAAAAGGTTGGTGTATAAACGAAACAAGATTGTTGTAACAACGAAACAAGATTGTTGTTTTAACAACAAGGTTGTTGTATCAAGGAAAAAAGATTGTTGTATCAACGAACCAAGGTTGTTGTATCAACGAAACAAAGTTGTTGTGTCAATGAAACTATATTGTTGTATCAACGACTTTTAATTTTACGTTGTATGAACGAAACTTTTCACTTTAACGAAACTATTTTCGTTGCATCAACGAAGCCCGACGTTGGTTGACTTTTAATGTCAAATTTCGTTGATGCAACGTAAAAAATCGTTCATGCTACGAAGCTTTTTCTTTCAGTGTAGATGGATCACCTTTTATAATTGATGGACGATGTATCCGTGTTTGAAAAGTCGTTAGTCGCACGATGACATTTAACTGAAAAGAACTAAAGTCTTTTAATTTTCCAGATATATGTCTCTTAGTTGCAGATTGCCTCAACAAATGGGCCAAATCAGCGGTACCGACCACAAAGGGAAAAAAGTTTCCATTTGAAAGACTTAGCGCGACCATTTTTCACATTTCTGCCCTATAATTGGTGCCCATTTGGGACTCAGCCGTAGGCTCCGGAACTATCAGTACTAGGGATGCCTTTAACCATTGACCTATGAGTACATAGCAACAATGAAATTTTCTTGCGAGTCTGAATATGTCATTAATTGTTCAGATGGCTGAATATAAGGCAATGGATCATTGATCCATAGGAAACCATAGGAAAATACAGTCCTGTCAAACATACAACCACCACCAATGAAGCCATACCTGTTAAAAACTATTAGAATAATATTCATGCAAAAGTTATAAAGATAATTTTCTTAAAAGTCCACATTTCCAGCCGATCGGATTGTAAAGCATTAGCACAATATTTTGCTTTCCTAATACGAGTATATATGACCAATTTACATAAAATGTGTTTTATATATAATGGGTGATCCAAGTAGAGATACTTTTTTCAGTAGCCTTTTTTTGATAGATCACGTATGAGTCGTGGGATGCTGCCATGTTATTTTTGTTAAGTTTCGTTTGGCATTTCATCATGGAAAGACTTACGCCAGAACAACGTTTACAAATCGTTCAACTTATTTACGAAAATTCACGTTCTGTGAGGAATGTGTTTCGTGCACTTCGTTCAACTTATGGTCAACATAATCGGCCTACTGAGCGTCCTATTCGCAACACCATCCATCACCCATCTTGAGACCCAGCATTCATTATTCAATAATACTCGACCGCATTGACCACGTCCAGCAAACAGTGAAGAAAATGTAGCTGAGAGTGTATACCAAGACCGTGAAGAGTCGATAGACGTCGTTCGAAGCAACTCGGACTGACGTATGAAACGACTTGGAGCATTTTACGACGAGATCTTAAATTGAAAGCGTACAAAATACAGCTTGTGCAAGAACTGAAGCCGCCCGACGTTCCCAAGCGACATTGCTTAGCTCTCTGATACCCATTTCTGGCTCTATGGGTATGTAAACAAGGAAACTGCCGCATTTTGGACGAAGAGCAACCAGAGGAGATTCAAGAGGTGTCACTTTATCCAGAAAAAAGGCTTGGTGTGGTTTGTTGGCCGGTGGAATCATCGGTCCATATTTCTTCAAAAATGATGCCGGTGAGAACGTAACCTTCAATGGTCGACCGTTATCGTGCCATGATAACCGACTATTTGATGCCTGGAATTGAAGCTCGTGATCTCGGAGACATTTGGCTTCAACAAGACGGCGCCACGTCCCACACATCGCATCAATCAATGGATTTATTGAGAGAACACTTCGGTTAGCAGATAATTTCACGTTTTTGGCCGGTCGATAGGCCACCAAGATCGTGTGATATCACTTTGTTAGACTTTTTCCTGTGGGGATATGTAAAGTCTAAAGTTTATGCGGACAAACCCGCTTCGATTCAGGCCAGCTACCAGTCGAAATGCTCGAACAAGTCATCGAAAATTGGACTCAACGGGTGGACCATCGCAGACGTAGCCGCGGCCAACATTTGATAGACATAATCGTCAAAAAGTAAGTGCCAAAGAATGTTCTTTCAAATGATAATAAACATTCCCTATTCAATTTGAATTTTCAGTGTTTTTTTTAAAGTAGGGAACCATGAAATATATCACGCGTTACTAAAAAATAACTGGAGTTCCGGAATAAGTTGTTGATATCGAAAAAAGAGTTATGTTTAATGATATTAATGTAAGTTGGAATGAAGATAGTAGTGTAATCAAAGTGCGTTGTTACATCTCCTGACGAAACAGCCAGCATGTTCCTTATTCCATTGGTTGTGAGATTCATTCGCAAAAAATATTGAAATCATCTGGCTGATGCACCTTCAGGGAATGCTGCTACATACAGGGGACTGATTCAGCTCAAACTTCCATTGGATTGGTAAACGGCCAATAAAATAAACAGACAAATTATAATTGAATTTGAAGGAATTAAAATATGAAATGTATGCTGGTACACCAGTTTAACATGCACTCACAATGGCAAATAATGAGCCCATAAATAAAAGCGTCACATTACTTTTAAGAACAAGAAACGCGGGCCGGATTCAGCTAGCATAAGAAATATATGTTTAGGCATTTGGAAAACTAATATATTTAATTTTTTCCAACGATGCGAGTTTCTTCCAGTTCAAGTAAGTTAAAAAAGAGGACAGACTCATTTTCGGAACTAAATTTGTTGGTCAACTAAATGATTTTCGTTGTTATAGTATATGTTGATATAACCGAACGTTAATTTGGATTGGTAGCTCAAATTGCTTTAGTTTAAGTTCACATATGTCCATATTGAATTCATATTACTAATAGCCCGTTTTATTATACAGGACTATATTTAGACCTTACGGGCCAAAAACTCCTTTCAAACTTTTGTGAAATGTTTAGTGCGTTCCATTTAGCAGTGCTCATTTTAAATATTGTTCGTTCACAACAAATTAGGATATGTTAAAATGTTGCATATACTCAAAAAAAAGTACCAAGGAGCTTTTAGTCCTTTTAAAGAAACTTTTTTCATTTACAATCATTTACAAAAAACCTTATGACCATAAACGTTCTCCGTGCAAAATTTAAAAATCCTATCTGTATTCGTTTGGCCGCTAAAATGCTTTCAACAGACACTCGGACGGATGGAGGGACATGACTTCATCGTCTCATAATTCATCGACGATCAATAATATATACTTTATAGTATTTCTGATCAATATTCCGTAGTGTTGCAAATGGAATGGCAAATTTTGTATACTATCCATTGTAGAGGGTATAAAAATATTTGATATTATATTTTTGGTAGTAATGATTGAGTTAGTGATACAAGGATACTTTGTATCTTCTTATGTTTATCAAACTTAACTGATGTCCAACATTGTCAATTGTGTGTTGCTACATTATGAGGTTAAGACATGAAATAATTTGGACACCATTCCATGAGTATATGGGAATAGTCTGTTTCACAATTTTAGCATACCTATCATCTTACGAAATCTCGTACTGATTTCGAATCAAGATTAATTATTTTTCGTATTTTTTTGAAAGATGAATTACTCCACAAGGTAATTGGATCAGGCTTGTTGGTGGTTGTCATATAAGATAAAGTGATCACAACACCGTTAGGTAGACACGCATTTTTTCGATGGCCAGATAAGTGTGTTGCTGACTAGCCTCTACTCATTTGTCTTTCTAAAGGGTGTGTTTAAAAGACGTCTGGCTTTCAATCTGGTCACACTTGTTCGGAGTTGGTCTTTTTGACAACTGACACTTGATTTATGCTCAGTTTGGTTTGCCATTTCATAATAAAGATCCACCGATCCAGATTTCTACAAACCCAAATTTGTTTAGCGATGAAGCTCACTCTTAGTTGAATGGGTACGTTAATAACCAAAATTGTAGCATTTGGAGTAATACAAATCCACAAGCCATTTTTAAGACGCCGTTACATACTCAAAAAGTCACTGTTTAGTGTGCCCTGTGGGCAGAGGGAATTATTGGTCCATATTTCTTCAAAAATGAAGCCAGACGAGACGGCGCTACATGCCAAACAGCCAACGAAACAATCAACTTATTGCAGGAAACTTTTGGTGAGCGTATTATCCCGTGTCGTTATCCTGCGGCGTGACCTCCAAGATCATGCGATTTAACACATGCGATTTAACACATCTCGCCTTGGAAGAGAATATTCGGCGTGTTATTGTTGACACACCCAAAATGCTGCAAAAAGTAGTCGAATTTTGGGCCTCTCGGCTGGAAATTATTCAGCCCAGCAGCGGCGGCCACTTGACCGATTTCATTTTAAAACATAATGACGAACCCTTATCTTTAAAATAAAGCTGACTACTTGGCCATTACATTAAATTATATGTGTTTTATTTCTTTTAAAAACCACACATCTGAAACAACATCCTTTACCTGCGTTCTTTTTTGAGTAACTTTTTTAAATAGTACATACACACAGAGAAAAATTCAGTTGGAAAAGTGATGATAAGAATCGTGATGGGAGGTCGGTTAAACGTACCATAAGATTATTGCTTGCCAATATTATGGTTTACGTACTATTCGCTTCAAATTATCATATAGAAAAGTTCGATGCAACCAACACTTTGTACAGATAAAAACTATTTCGGTCTAATATTAAAAAACGGCAACATCTTAGCATCAATTTGATTTAAAAAAATAATATATAAAGACAGTTGATAAAAAAAGTTATTATGACGGATTTTTAAAGTTTCTATGAAAATCATATAGTCGGCAAGAAAACAAAAATACGTATTTCTCAGGTACTCAAAAATTATATCAACGAGTTCGAAAATGCACAATATAATGTGTATCTCACTTTGACTATTTTGTTTTAAGTCTTTAATTCAAGCTTCAAATCCTGATAACATTATTTTAAAACTTAAATTCCAATATCATTTCTTTACGCACAGCTTTATTCTTTGTCATTCTCAACAATATATTCAGTTTCATTTCTAAACATTTCAGTGCCTCAAGTACTCCTATCATTTAGTTGCACTAATAGAAATTTGATAGTATACGCAACCTCAGTTATTAGTTCTTACAACCTCAATCAATCGGTTGGCAAACAAATTTGGTTGTGGTAACCAATTTGTTTGTATTTTAACCAGAATTGTATAGCCATAATTCAACTACGCCTATTATTGTGAGAGCAGAATTTGTGCACGCCATATTTCAAGCACCTGTGTCAAGATTTCAAATTTGGCTAAAATATTATCAGTTTCCAAAAAGAAATGGAAACTAGGCTCCGTTTGCCTAGAATTATTTTTTTTCTAAAATTAATTTTAAAGTTAAAACTAAATAAACAATTTTGCAGTTTCAAAATAACATAATAATGTTCTGTGTTATCTCTTATATGTTGGTGATACAGATTACAGAGTTAAAATTTCTAACTAACCAAAACTCAGAGAATACTGATACTATATTTCGTACACATTTGTCCAATATATACATGGCATCAATTCATTGTACCACGAGTCAACAAAAACTTCATAATTTATTACGACAGTTCGTTCAGAGAACTCGTCAAACACTCCTCGTATTTTTTGGAGCTACGCTTAATTGACTTGTATTCCGAATCGAAAGATTTTTTTTCAACCGTCGTACAAAATTCAAATTTATTCTTGAACTCTGCTCTTGTGATTTTCTAAATTGGTTCTTACGTACACTGCTTGAAATCATTCAACATTATTTTCGTGCAGTGTATATCTTACGGATGCTCTACTTATTCACCACCACAAAATAATTCACCATAGCACACCCACCCAGCTGCACGAGAAGAGCACACACAAAAATCACACAACGTTATTCAGTCATCCATGTTCACGTTCTATGCTCCGCCCCTTTTACAATGGCTGCTGCATAGGTACACAATACAACAACAGTTGTACGCACAACGCTGGCTTGGGAAGACGCATGCGCACAACAACTGAATCTGAATGGTACCACCGCGGTGCACCGCCGAAGTGAAAAAGTATATTTTTCGTATTTCATAAAAACGTATTAAAAGCATTGACGCGATTTTTGTTGTTTTTTTGCGTCCATACCAAAGAATAAGAAGCATTTCTCGGCCCCTTCTTTTTGCATGATTTGCAACAAGTAATAAAATGCTAATGTATCATCACCAGGCGGATGTAAGCATGTTCGGCTTGGTCGTTGGGTGTGTGGGGAATGCGATGAATGTTTGTGTTTTGTGGATTTTTTCCGGGCTGAATAGAATTCGATACATGATTCGCATGTTGCCCCCTCTATGGGTGCTATGGATGTGTCGGTAATTATGCACACAAAAGAAGAATGAAAAGAACGAACAGAGAAACTCATAAGAGAATATCAAAACGTTGCACAGTACTAAGTAATCTGTATGAAATGAGCCCCCGTTTAGCTATTTTTACCTTCCTTATACAGTTGACATTAAAATAAAGTTGTTAACACTGTCAAAGTGACAACTGTCATAAAAAAAGTTCAAAAAGAAAAAAATGTAATATGTTGTTTTCGCATGATTTTCTCATTTGCAAAGGGGAGAAATATAAGAGGTGCGGGAAAGACGTTTTTTTGGCGTCGATTTTATAAATACACATACGAGTACGTATGAATGTATGTATACCAAAGTATATACATACAATATACAAATTAATAATAAAGGAAACAAAACCCGTGTTTCCCTACATGAACCTCGGTGGTGTGATGGTTAGTGTGCATGACTATCATACAATAAACCTTGGTTTAGATAAAACTAGTTTAACATAAATGCCTGCGACTTTAGGAGTAAGAGATTAATCTCTAAGCAATGTGAAAGTATCACCATAAAATGCTTAGCCGTTTGGAGCCGGCGTTACACAGTAGGTTCCGGACAGTGACTATAAGAATAATATCGTGTACAGATCACAGAATTTTCATCTCATTTCGTAATGGGCAGTTGGGGAAAATAAGAAAGTTCATACACACAGAGTACAAATTCGTTGGAAATCGGTTGGACTCAAAAAATTCGTTGCAAAAAAAGAATTTCTGTTGCAATCACCAAATGTACTTAGTAGGGACATAAATACTGCTACACACGATTTATGCTGTAAAATAAAAAGTACTGAATGTTTTTGGACCAAATATTTTTTAATATATTTATTAATGTATATTGTATCCAAAAAGAATCTACTTATTCGAAATGTCCGCCTTTTATCTTTAAACACGCCTTAAGTCATTCTGGCCAATCGTCAATAGCTGCACGAACCTCATCCATTTGAAAATTGGCCACAGCTTGAACCAAAGCAGTCTTAAAAGATCCAATGTTGGGGTATCTTTTGTTATCCAATGGTTTCAAATCTGGACTGCTTGAGGGCTTTCTTCAGAGGAAATGAACGCTGGAAAATTATTTCGAAGCCAGGCCTGGGACGTTTTGGCCTTATGGGCCAGCGCAGAATCCTGCTGGAAAGTCCATGGCTGGTTTTGGAACTGGGAATTGTTAAGAGGCATAACAACAGCTTCCGAAACGGTTTCTTAGTAAACATTGGCCGATGTTTCGACTCTTTGTTCGCAGAAATGCAGGTCAGTGACCCCATCGTAAGAGACACCCCACCAAACCATGACTGAAGCTGGGTGATGACCCTTTGCACTCTTGGCATCAGTTCAGATGCTTCCTTAGATGACCGCGCATACACTCTTTCATTTAGCTTGTTCAATTTTTCCTGAACGGTAAACATTTTTTTCATCGGTGAACAATTTTTTCTGTGCAAGTTTTCAGCGTGCTTCACTAAAAGACTTTTGCATTTTTCAGTCCTATTTTTTTTGAATCTGCAGTAAATAAATGTTCGGTACGTCGTTTGAAAGCCCCAAGTCCCAAGTCTTTTTTAATGATTCGTCTCATGGAGTTTTACGTCATATTCATCTCACGGACCATGATTTTCTGTTTTCGGAGCGGATTTCTGTGAGTTCTTGAGTTAACGGCTTTGATGACATGCGGTGTTCGTACAGGGCGTGGGCGGCCCCACCGGTGGCGGTCTTTTACATCTCCAGTCTTCTCAAACAGTTTTAAGCATCGGTAGACGAACATGCGGCTAATCCCTAGTGGCCAGAGCGTTTTGAAAATATCGCTTTTTTTCATTTCACACTTGAAAAGCGCTATCACAGCGATACGGTTCTCATTATCTGACCACTCCATGATGAAAGTTGAAACAATTTTAAAATCCCATTACAGACTAACGCTACCTCAATAGCGTTAGTCTGTAATGCTTTAAAACCCCATATGACATTAACGGGATATGTTCAGTTCTACAATTAAATGGGTGTGTTCAATGTTGTAACTGTATTTATGTCCCTACTAAGTATATATACAAATGTATATATATAATCACAATTTGAATTCGGTACGATATATCTCAAGATAATAAATACGGTCATCTTAGTCATAAAAATGTTGTGGTAACCAATTATTGGTGGTTATAACTAAATTTTCTTCATATTTAAAAACGGGTTGTCTAATAATTTTTGTTTTGTTTTGAAGAGGCGGTGTTTATATAAATTAATTCGATAATTACCGACTTTAAGCCAATCGATTTAACAACATTTTTCAGTTAAAAACTTCTATGATTTTTTTTTACTTTTTCCTCGACACGACAAGCCTATATTGTACACACATAGAACTAATCAGGTGGAAGTAGGTTCAAACTACAAAAAATAAGTTGGATAAACTCACTTTCTGTTGCGATCACGAACACTCCACGCTTTTAATGGTTACATGGTTCGACTTTCCATCAGATGGTAGCTACAATTATATTACAAAACTCACAGCCAATAATTCGGTTATACCCTCGAATTCAGTAACACTTTTGGTTCCCCAGTTAGTGGTTATGATAACCATTCAATTATGAAGCTCATGTTACTCTGGTTCCTATAACTATTTAAAATTTATAAAATTTATAAAAATTTTTGCAGTAACCAAACTGTTGTTTATAGCATATGACACTATGCAACAAAAGTTCGGAATTCTTTGGGGGTACATGTTTTCGTCTACAAATGAAATACTTAGTTGTCATTTTGTTAAAAACTTGTATTTTATTTAAATATAAAAGCAAGAGGTCTTGAGCCGGTTTAATCCCTGTTCAATGTGTAAAAGCAACAGACCGAAATAAAACAAACGAGCTGAAATACTTAGTTGATTATAGTTAATACCCAAAAGACCGTCCCCGGTAGGTCCAAGTTAATTTTTATGAACAAGAAAATTTTTATTGTGCAACACTATACCATATGAAATAAGATAAAAAGAAGGAAATACTACTTCGTTTTACCAAATTTTCATGAGGATTTCTTCAGTAAAACAGCATGGAGTTGATTTTCGTAGAATATTTTACATCCTATGTCTAAGATTTATTCGAAGAAGTGGAGAAAGGTGAAAAAATGTTGTCCAATTAATTGCAGTTGGGGAGTGTCTCTTTTTTTAAATGAAATTATGTAGATGTTTTTAAATATGATCGGTTTTGGGTTTTACTAAATTACTTAATTATATATATTTCTGTCCGAGGCAACACTAAGTTTTGCCTGGCGCCATCTGATATTTCCATTGGAAAGTTTGACATTTTTTAGCATAAACTTACTCAGAACGTTTTGACGCACGATCAATTTGGCAAAAAATGGAATTAACTCGTGAACATTTTCGTGCGATCATTTTTCACAATTAATTGCAGTTGGGACGTGTCTCTTTTTTAAATGAAATTATATAAATGTTTTTAAATATGGTCGCTTTTGGGTTTTACTAAATTACTACTACGGGTCGCTATATATATTTCTGGCCAAGGCAACACTAAGTGTTGCCTGGCGCCATCTGAAATTTCCATTGGAAAGTTTGACATTTTTTTTAGCATAAACTTACTCAGAACGTTTTGACGTACTATTAATTTGGCAAAAAAAAAATGGAATTAACTCGAGAACTTTTCGTGCGATCATTTTTCACAACTTTCGACGTGGATCATCACGACAAGAATGCATCGATGAACTTAAATTTTTGTATGGCGATGAAGCACCATCCTATAGCACTGTGAAAAACTGGTTTAATGAAATTAATCGTGGCCGACGCTCGCTCAAAGACGAAGGTCGTCCAAAACGGCCGTTGTGCCAGAGAACATTGATGCCTTGCGTGAACTGATAATGCAAGATCGTCATGTGACATACCGTGAGATAGAGGCATCCTTGGGCATTTATTTCACCAGCATACATTCGATATTGCATGAACCATTGGCCGGTTTATTCTCTTGGATCCCGCACAATTTTACAATCGCTCAAAAAAGGCTTTTGTCGATTGTTGCAAAGAAATTTTGAAAAAATACGATCGCTGTGCTTCAAAAGACGTCACATCGTGATGAATCATGGGTCTATGCGTATGAGCCCGAAACAAAACAGCAATCGACCGTGTGGGTCTTCGAAGACAATCCAAATCCAACGAAAGTTGTTCGTGGAAGAAGCACTTGGAAGCGAATGGTCGCCTGTTTCTTCGGCAAAACTGGTCATGTGGCGACTGTTCCGCTTGAGCAACGTAGGAGGGCAATTCTGAGTGGTACACCACAATTTGTTTGCCGGAAGTCTTTGGAGAAATTCGAAAAACGAACAAGAGACTACGAATCATTGTGAACCATGACAATGCGAATTCACACACATCGGCTCAAACCACCACTTTTTTGACCGGCGAAAACGTCGAATTGATGGGTCATCCGCCGTACAGCCCTGACTTGGCACCCAATGACTTCTTTTAATTCCCACACATCAAGAAAAAAATGCGTGGTCAACGATTTTCGTCGCCAGAAGATGCTGTTGAAGCGTTCAAAAACCATGTTTTTGAGGTGTCTCAATCGGAGTGGTAAAAGTGCTTCGAATATTGGTTTGAGTCTATGCAAAAGTGTCTAAATCATGTTGGAGAATATTTTGAAAAACAATAAAAGCATTTTTGATGATAAATATTCGCATTTTCGTTATTAGACAAGAAATAAATGTAGCAGTCCTCGTATCAACCTCGTATTCAAGACGAATAGCCCTTTTTCGTCGTTTTTATTTTTAAAAATACATTTCCAATTAAAATTTGATGAATAAGTTATGACCAATATCTTTACTTGCTGTAACTGAAAAAATCTTTAAATTTTTAATAGACTGGAGTTCTTCATTGAAGAAAATTAAACCAGATCATAATTTTGGAATCAGAAAAAAACATTCTGGAACCTTCAAATCGGCAGGGTTCAGCAAGTAAAACTATATTTTTCACATAAAAAATTACCAAAACGCCTATAAGGCTCTTCGGAAGTTATAGGGGCAGTCATACCAACTAAAAAAAAATTGGATGCTTCGTTTGTGCACCAAATTTCTTAGCCATAGGAAATTGACAATATGTTCTTGATCCAGTTTTGATTCGGCATAGACGAACTAACAATTTTTTCGTGCTCACAAGCTATGTGATACTATATTGGAGTATCATCAATTCGCCCTTCATACAATTTAGAAAATCATGCCATTTCATTCTTCTAATCTCAAGCAAAATCAAAAAATGTCCTTTTATTTAAATAAATGTCTTAAGGGGTTCCCCCTCCATGAACTAATTATACATACATTTGTATCATGCGACATCTCCCCTTCAGGTCATTAAAATATTTCATTTCCTTTACCACTCTGCCAGTGGCAATCCATCCTAAGAGTATCCTAGACCTAGTCACCCTCCTCCACGTCCCCCTTTTAAATAATATCATTGCCTTAAGTAAATAATACATGCAATAAACATTAAAATTTATCTAAGTACGTACATCTGGTTTCTGTAATACCAAAATGACTCCCATTCAAAAGTATCTTTTGCTCAATACATACTGTTTCATAAGGCACACATACATAGATACATATACTCGTATACATACATACATATGTATTGCAGCCTTCATATACATAAACTAAAAATACACTAAACAAACAACCACCGCCTTGGCTGCCGCCATCGAATCCAATGGTCGCCGGGGGATGTTCTTCAAATGCCATCCATCCATCCATCCATGCATTCTTTGTGGATATGTATCGCTTCGTAACGGGGGGAACTTTTAATTTATGGCACGGAATGAGACAGCCTGTCATGCTTGTGTTTCGAATTAATCCTTAATGTATTTATTCCATCATTAAAATTAAGCTGCCAGCAAAAATTCGCGCAATGGACTGGAATTTTTAAATCGCTGCTTACACTGACGAACAACACAACGGCAGAGAGTTGAACTCCGTACATTGACAAGTACTCGCCAGACCACTGGCCGGGACAGACACAGCGACAGTCTGCCTGTCAGTTTCAGCATATGTTTTGGGTTTTTATTGCAGTTCTTGTGTCTGTGCTCTGTTTCAGGTTTTAAACTGGAGCGTAGCAAATTTCCAAGAAATTCTGATTTCTCTTTTTCAACCATTTCGAGCCCAACTTGTGATGTCTGGCCGTTTCGTTTCCCGGGTAGGACTGTTGTGTGAAAATTATGAAATATGTTTAAACAACCAGCCTGTTCTTCGACTGTTTTGTAATGAATTTAGGTCAATCCTTTACTTAACTCTAGCCAAACAAAAGAAGTGAAATTTTCACGGTCTTTCTAGCGCAATTGTTTTGGTGGTGCATAATTCTTGTTGTGTTATTTTTGAATATTGTAATTTTCTTTGCTGCCTGTCTGAAGAGTAACCCTTTTTAAGCGAAAAAAGCAAATATAGTTCGAACTCAGCATGTTGGCCTTTGTTTCCGTTTGGTGAACAGCCCAAATATTTGGAACAACACTCACCGTGTGTTGTTTATGATGTGGTCATAAATTTCAAATTTGCTGTTCAGCGGCACTGAGACAGACGCGGCCTGATTTTTGCGTCATTTGGTCAGTTTAAATGCGTGTATGATGCCGTGGCGTTGTTCCGAAATGCTTATTTTTACAAGTTTGTTGTATTCTTTTTTAGTCGAGAGTTAAGATAGTAATATACGGACGGGCTGGAATGCCCCATTTCGTTGCCGTGAATAATAGCCGGGCAAAAGGCACGTAAGAGTTTCTGTTTTTTTGTTCTTGAATGAAATATACCTGCAGCTAAATTATTCTGGTTCATGTTTAGTTCATGTTTAGTCTGGTGATAACCTTCAAAGTGTAATGATTTAAATACTCGTACCTATACAGAGGCAATTACACAAAATCTGTTCGAAAACGAAGTTATTAACCCGTTGGAGTTGAAACACAGAAGAGGCGTGTTCTATTGGCAGTCGCTTATTAAACTAGTAGGTCGCCGCTTAGGCTATAACTTCAAAGCTATACGAGACATTTTTAAAATTCGTTGTAAATAAGAACTGATTGGATTTATGTACCACAAATCGTTTGATTTAAACATTTGTAATCTGTATAAACAAATTTATTCAAGAAACACTATAAGCGATGTATAACCGAGCTCGCTTAAACCCGTTTCCCAAAATGTTTATTATTTAAAACGAAAGGGCTTTAACGTAAATTATCTATAGTTTTTGTAAGCAAACTAATTCCTATATTCATGTACTATGGTGTGAAGTTATCGCGTTGGCGACCATCTTATCAAGTTGCCAATATAACATGGCCAAGATGTTGGAATATGTTCAACCGCCGAAACAGAATAAAGTGGAGCTATTATTTTAAGCTACTCTGGTGTGGAGCGATGCAGCAATTACGCATTTAAAAAGTTTATAAATTCAACAAAATAAGGTTCTAAAAATGATACACAATTTGCTGCGAGTTTTTTTCCACCTCGAGATTGCACGCCTTCGACGACATAGAGACAGTACTAGCCAGGACAAATAGATTAAAAGAAATTTTTGTCAATCTTCGGAATTAAGTCAACTGTATGATCTCGGAAATTAGTCTTCTTTTTACTAACTATCTTTCAATTTTTAAATACACTCTAAATTTTATATATTCGGTTCGAATGTGATTGCTGGTTGACGCTCGTACAAAGTCTCTCCCGATTTTAATTCCAGCCGCCCCAGAATAAGATCTTCGCATAGCATACTCTGGTTAAATTCATTTATATCGGTCGATGTAGCACCCCAATGAGAAGGCACCTCCGGATTTGAAACCCTGCCGTAAACATTGCTCAAATTAAGCTGAGTGCTTGATGTGCAACCATTTACGAATTCTTTTAATATTTACTTACATAAAAATTACAACTTTCGGATTGTGTACCTGAAGTTTTAGACGCACATACTATTTAATGCCATCATGCATATAAAGGGTGATCCATCTAGAGGTCATTTTTTCAATAGGGTTTTTTTTTACAGATTACGCGTGACTTGTGTTAAACTTTATTTTTTTTCTTTTCAGTATTGTTTGTAATTTCATTTCATTAAAACCTTACGATGTTCCCTCGCATAGCCGTTTTAGTGTTTGGGCTCTTAAAAACTCGAAGATGATCCGCTGTTTTCGACCCAAATTTTGTTCAGTGATAAGGTTATTTCTAGATCAATGGCAACGACAATAAACAAAATTGGTCTTAAGAGAAACAGGAAGAGGTTCACAGGGTGCTCGAAGATGATCCGCTGTTTTCGACCCAAATTTTGTTCAGTGATTAGGCCCATTTCTAGATCAATGGAAACGTCAATAAACAAAATTGGTCCTAAGAGAAACAAGAAGAGGTTTACAGGGTGCCTTTACACCCAGAGAAAGCCACCGGTGGTGCGGTTTATGGGCTAGTGGAATCATAGTTCCATATTTTTTCAAAAATGATGATGGCCTCAACGTAACTGTGAATGGTGCTAGCTATCGCTCCGCAATATCGGATAATTGGCTACCCGTAATTGAAGCCCGCAATCAGGACATCATTTGGTTTCCACAGGACTGTGCCACTTGCCATACAGCTGCTCAGGCAACAGATCTATGGAGAGGTCATTCGAAGAGCTGCTTCTTTCAAGTTTTGATCCGGTAAGTTGGCCGGCTAGATCTGTGATATCACACGTTTAGACTTTTTGTGTGGAGTCTACTTTAAGTCCAAAGTCTTTGCTGACATTCAAGCTACGATTCAGGTTTTGGAAGCCAACATTACGCGTGTCATTAACGCCACACCGGTCTAATTGCTCTAACGAGTCATCCAAAATTGGACCCTTAGAATGGACAGGCTAAGACGTAGTTGCGGCAAATATTTGACGGAAATTATATTTAAAAACTAAATGCCATTAAATGTCGTTTCGAAAGAAAGACAGAAGTTAAGCTGTGGTTTGAATATTAACCTGGGGCAAAAGTTGGTTTTATGAATTGCGGGTGACAGTTACTCGGATTAAGAAATTAATATAACTTGTCTGGCGTCACGGGGAACAACTTAAGTTATCGAATTCGGCTCAGATTGCAGAGGGCATAATAAGGACCTAATATGACGGGAAGTTTGGGTGAAAGAAGGCAAGAGAAATACCATTATCATTATTACTTAACTCCATGCCTCGAGTTTTGTAGCGGGAGCTGAAGCAAACCGAAGCAGTAGAAGATTGCCAAATTTATTCTACAAGAATAGACGTATTTCCCATCATTAATGGTTGCATTAATTCGTACTCCTAATGTCAGATTAAGGCAGAAAGGCAACTTAGTAGGTTTCAGTTATTTTCAAAAAATGGGGGAGTCTGTAAGATCTGCGAAAATTTTTTTAGTTCCGGGTTTTCACCTTTAAAATGCCAGCGACTTTACAGCGAGTAGCAGTATATAAAAAGACTTGTTAAATCTAATTTAGAAGAGGAGTAAGACCTCTGTGTTCCAGTAGGTTTACTGCACAAGCGAAGTTCCGAAGTTTTTCCTTAAAGGGATGTTGAGGGAATAACGTATGAAATTTAGTGTAGAAGCGGACATGCTCATGTTATACGACATTTAGGTGAATTTTAGTTGCAGTTTAATAATTAGTAGAGCTAGACTAATCATCTTGCATGAACGCAGGTTCGTATCCGGATAAGAACATAAACACATTTTTAGAAGCAGGTTTTCACCTTGTAGATGTCGGCGACTTTACGAGTAAGATATTAATCTCTAAGCCATTAAAAATTTCTATGCATGCATTAGCCCTTTTGCATTAAGCTATAGGTCACGGCCAGGAAGTAAAAGAATTATACAGTGTACCGCACACTGAATAGCGAGAAGTACCCCGTTTCTTCATTAATGGAATGATGAAGGTAATATGTTCATTTATAACAACCCAACGGAAATCTTTGTCCAAAGACTGGTACTTAGTTCGTACACCAAAAAAAAATATAAAAGCCTATAAAATAGCCCCTTTAAGCTTTTTGTGTAAAAAAATTACATGTACAATATTTCGCTTCAAAGTGAAAATTGTTTTTGATTTTTTTTGATATGTAGTGTGACACATTTGCATATGAAAAGGCGATCTCGGGATCATGCTTTACAGATGAAATTGCTTTCAAAATATCACTGTAACTAAAGGATTATTCTATTATACGGCAGATCTTTGACGCAGTTATTTTTTAAAGGCTAAAATTTGTGCTGCTTAGCTTGGAAAATTGAGTCATGGAACGATACGACAAAATTATGATTAAAACGTGTTATAAAAAAAGTCTTTTTGAAGAAGTGAATCTTGCGTATTGATTGATTTCTTAAGCCGCCATCTAAGCCAAAAATCAGCCCTTTTGTGCAGAAAGATTAAAGTAACAGGGTCAGTGCAAGACGTAAAAACCTCATGCCTCATTGTACAGGTCGATCGGCGGAGAATATGTGAATTTAGTAGAACGATGTCACTTGCCACACAGCACATGCAATAATGGCCCTATTGAGGATGCAAAGTTCCCAGGATGCATTCTCTCATGAAATAACGTCCATTATGTGTTGCCTGAATTGCCATTCTGAAATTGTACGCATATAGCATTTCAAACAAGATAAAATACAAAATGATTAACAATTTCCGCAAACTTTCATTAAGTGACTGACGGAACATCCGATCGGCAAAATGTGTACCTATTATTTAATTCCGGCAATGAACAGCCGGCATTTAGGTGGCGGAAAAACCAAAGTAAAAAGAATTTGGATGTTATTATCTGGATGTGTACCCGGATAACACTATTAGGCAGTGGTTGATGTAGCGGCTGCTTTCGGTCTATCTGGTGGATAAAACCGGCTTTCGTGGGATAGTCGTGCACGTCGTTTCCGTTTGTTAGTAAAGAGTAAAAATGACTTGTTTTTTGTTCCGTTTAGCTTTTAGACCCTTTATTATTTTGACTCTTATTAAAACTCGTAACGTAAACTCGTAACAAATTTGACTTTTGTTTTTTCACTAGAACACATCCTTTATATGAAGCACCAATAGCACCAAAACCTCGCTACGATTTGAATTTGCAAATAAATCCTGTATTTTTGCAGAAATTTAAATTTAGTTGTAGACTAACTTTGCTAACGTATTATCGTATATAGCAATAGAAAAGGATTTTTCTTTTAACCATATTCAATTTATATGCCTTATCTAATTTTGTATAACTTCGATCGAAGGGTGGAGTGCATACTATATGTTTCATTCCCGTTTAAAATGCCTACAAATATCGATCAGAGACCCTATAAAGAAGACGTATTATTGATCATAGTAAAATTCTTAGATTATCCATGTATCTTTTGAATGCCCGATAGCGGTCAAACGTATCTGCAAAGAATCCTCAAATTTTGCATGAAGTTACATCGGAAAAAATACACTGTTTGAGTATTTATTATTATTATTAATTATTTCAGTTAGGTCAAATTTACGAGTATTACCACAAAAAAGAGCATGCTTTCTAGACGCTTCGGCGCTTGTGGTCCTAAAAACGTCCCGTAGGGGCGATCAAAAGTCAATACACATTAGTACTCAAATCGAAGCAAATTTTGTTACGAATTTAATTATTTTAGATTTTTAATTCTGTAAATTTGACTTATATTGTGCTCGTTCTTATGGATTTAAACACGGATCATTTTTATAGTATACTTACTACAATAACAAAGTCGCGGTGAAGGGTATTTAAGGTTTGGCCTGGCCGAACTTGTTTTTAAATACAATTTATTTTTAAAATCATGACTCTAATTTTTTTGTGAGACTCGTTTTGCAGACAGTTTTTTATAAAATGGACTTTATCCGAAATTTCTCAGCGGCAACGCTGATCAACACTAACCCACAAATCGCGGAGGCCACAAAATAAAAAAATATCATTTATTGGTGTGTTTAAAATCTGCTGTCTTCTCGAAGTCGTGTTCTAATGGTAACTCACTAAGTAGGGCGCTTAAGCGATAACTTCCCATCAGTGTACAAAATTATAAGAATTATCTTGTTTACAAACAACTTTATACGATAAAACCCGTTTGTTTTAAATAACTGATATTTATTGAAGAATTACTTATAGCGAATTTAAGCGAGCTCGTATATTACTCGATTAGAGTATTTCTTGAATAGCTTTTTGTCTGCAAATTACAAATTTTAAAATCAAACGATTTGTGAAGCCAATAAGTTCTTGTATACAAAGAAATTAAAAAAAATTGTCTCGCAAAGTTTTTTAGCGACCACTTACTCCTTTAGAACACGCCTATTGTAACAAATTTAGTGTTTTTATCTCAGTTGGCCTGAAAAATAACCTTAGCGAAATTAACGAATCTGTTCAGATCTTCACAGTTAATTGACTTGAGAGTAGTTTTATGTCTGAAACTTCATTTTTATTATTTCAAATTTTTAAAGGTATCCTGATTTTTAGAAAAAAATAGAAGCCTAAAATTGAATTTGGCAGCCTGGTGATACCAATAAAACTACGCTTTTAAAGAGACTACTCATTCTGAACCTGCCGTTTAGAATATAAAGAAAAGCTAAAGATTATTAAGCCTAAATAATTTTTTTTTCTATTGTTAAAAAGACATCGTGACGTCTGCACTAGACATTTTTAAAATAAAATTTAAAATAAACTGTTAAACTTGGCCACACTTTGATGTAAGTATTTAATTGAAAATCATCGTTTGTGAAGTCCAAGCGTAATTTGTAAATTTCAGTTTTCGTGTTAAACACTTACCCAATTAATTGTCATGAATAATTTATATTAGACCACGGGCTCAGACCACAACTCTCCAACGTCCAATAGAATTGTTTACTTTTCCTTTTATTCTGGTTTCTTAAACACGAGGAAACACGCAATCACTTAATTAACAAAACACTCCCAATTTAAATATTTGTTTTGCTCAGTTCGCTTGCTGTTTTTTTCTCTCACACTTTTTTTTCTTTTTTTTTTGTTGATTTAAATTAATATTTTTGGTTAACCTCAAGAAATACACCACAAGAAAGAAACCAAAAAAAAAAATTCTAAAGCAAATTGAAATTACGCCTGCCACGAAATGGAATTTATACTTGTTTGACGTGTTTCGAGGCAGTTACCAAGGTTGGCCAAGGCAAGATTTATAACCGCAAAAAATTGTTTGTTGTCTTTTTTCACTTTGCAATTTATACAAACACAAATACAAACACTTGCGCTAAATGTTTCTTTTTCTTATTTTCTGCACTTTTTTAAACACCATTTATTTCTATTTTTTTTTGTCTTTGCTTTGGATAGTGTTTTTTTAATTAATTTAATTTTTGCTTTATTTCAGTCCAATTGGCTTTAAATGCTGCTAGTTGGCTGGGCCAGTTGGCGTGCAGTGCGCTAAAACAATGCAGTCTCTGTTGGCCGTTCCCAATTGCACAATGATGAGACGACCTGGGCGCAGACAACAATACCCGCTCAAGGAACGCTGTGTCAGGTCATTGTTTGCTCGTTGTTTATTCTGCAAAAGATATCAATCGGCAAATGAATGAATGAATGACTGAGGAAGGACGACGGCTTGGTCTGATAGAAAAGTGTCCAAAAACAAACGTATATATCAACCTTTTGTTGTTGCTTTTTTCTTCGTATTTTACAGTCTGTCTGCTCTTTTTTTGCAGCTCTTTCCAGAGACTGCGACTGCTGATGGCAGTGATGGCAATGGTGGTTGTCGTTGCGATGGTGGTGGTCGAGGTGGCTGCCAGCCAAAGCAAAAAGTAAAAAAAACACACACACGCACAAAGAACACGATACATTAAAAGATACAGATACAACTGGCAGCAGAGAGTCAAAAAGTACCAGAAACAAACCAGTCGTCAGCCAGGCCATCCGCCAGCAGGCAAACTAAACTATATTCGCACAACAAATCCATACCCCGACAGCGAGCCAGAGATTCTACAGTTCAATGGCAGCCGCTGCTCGCAGCAGATACTCGCAATTTCTGACACCAGTCGCCCCAGCCAGCCAGCCCCGCCAAGCTAACTCGCTACAGTACGCCAGTGAGGGAAAAAAGAAACCAAAAAGAATTAGTCGACAGCACCGATACATGTTTAGAACATGGACGGAACGGAACAATTCTTACTTCTTGTTTTGTTGCCTCTTCCAATGTTCGTCGTTCTTTATTACGTACGGACTTCAATGGCTGCCAAACTGGCATGACACGGGGTTAGTCTTCCATATCGACAACAACACCCCGCTCGAAAGGCTGTTTTTAGGGTATGCGACCGACGAGAGTCCTCTACAACTGGTATTCCTCCTTAAACTGATACAGTTTGCGGCGGCAGAAGCAACTCAACGCTGGCAGTGGTAGTTAAGGTGGTGGTTTGGATAAATGGATGGTCGTTCGGTCGGTCGCATGGCTGCCTTTTGTCCGCTTTGTTGTACATCTCGTTCGTTCTTTTTTTAATGGCGGACACCTCAGTCAGGCATGTTTGGGTAAAGTATTTTAAAATTTTTGAAAAACACAGCAACAAAGGAGTGGACGATTTATAAAAATCAAAACGAAAAGGATGGGAACTGAAACCAATGATGATGATGATGACGTTGATGATTATGACAACGATAATCTGAACAATATTTTGGGGTACATACAGTGGCTCTGAATCGTTTTTTACTAGCCATGGCACTATAACATATGCACTGATAGAGATATTTTAGTTATTTTTATTTTTTTATTCGACAGAAAACTTCTTATAATTTTCCCCAGTTTCAATTTTAGAAAAATCTGTACAGTAGTTTTTAAGAAATTCAAGGTCAAATTTAAACATTTGATTTGTTTAATATATACATATAAATGTGGGGTTTTTTATTTTTTTTTCATCTTCTTAATTTATTAATATTGGGTGATCAATATAGACGTATTTTTTTCAAAATAAAAAAATACAAAAATTTAAATAAACTGGGAAATCTTTTTGGTTCAGTCTAAAGGACATTTTATACGATCAAATGTTGGAAACTGTCTTACGGAAATGTACGTTCGGTGAGAAACGAGAGGATCCGCCGTTTTCGAGCAAAATTTTGTTCACTGGCTAAACGGATACGTCATTAAACGAAATTGTCGCATGTGGACTGAAGAGCAACTAGATGACGTTCAAGAGGTACCATTATGCCCAAAGAAACACACGGTTTGGTGCAGTTTATGGACTAGTGGAATTATCGTTCCATATTTTTTCATGACGCTATCACGTCATGAAATCGGACTTTTCGCTGCCTGAAATTGAAGCCCGTAATATTGATGACATTTGGTTTCAACAGGACGGTGCCACTTGTCATTTTGGATAACAGCTAATTTCACGTTTTGGACCGGTGAGTTGGCCGACTAAAAGGTCGCGTGAACCAAGAATGGTAAAAAACCCATGTTCCATACATTATATTCAACACACAATGGCTTTTGAATACGCCTGATGCAGATCCGATGGACTATACCACTCTGCAATAATTATGTTCGTGAAAAACACGAAATATTAATATAAATAACGAAGTTTTTTTTTTTGGCCAATGAAAATCTTAATAATTACAAAATCGTTTTTATGATTAAAATTCGTTCTTTTTAAGAACTTATTGAAAGGTTTTTCAATTTTTTAGAAATTCCTTTATATTTTTTAAGAATACATTTTTAAACTGTTACAAAGTAGTTTCATATTTTAGAATATGTCATAACTCATTGAACAAGGTTAAACCGAATCGAGACCTTTAGCATCTACATTTAAATAGAAGACAAGTTTTTTACAAAATGACAAAGTGACATTGATTTTTATGGCTCCACTTTGCTTTTATTGCGATTTCGGGTCCGTGGCGACCTTCATCAGAAAAGCACGCAGCAAGTGTTAAAAGGAAAACCAAACTATTTAAGACCAGGCTCTCACCAAACGAATGACAACTACTGTTGTAAATCTTACTTTTGTAATTTTAATTTTTTTGCGATGATGGATTGTCAGTCATCACTAGTTGTTTGGCCAAAATCGGTCCGGCCGAAAAATGTTTCCGATTGAAGGACTAAAGGTACCTCTGAAAACATAAACTATTTTGATTTAATCAACTTGTATGAAAAAGTTTTAGAAAAGCCAAACCTTTCATTTGAGACCTCTCTTGATTAAATCGATAATATCGTTTGGCAGTTATAATATAAAAAGCTCACAGAAAAAATTGTAAAAAAATTCCAAAAATTCTATCTTGAAAACTAATCAGAGATTAAATTTTAAATTCATTTTCGTGGTAAGAAGGCCAAAATCTATAAGATAAAAATATTTAGAACTCTGGACCAGGAACAAAATCATAATTTGTAAACTAGTGTTACCAGCTTACAATTATTTTTGCAACAATGTAAATTTTACATCGACAGATAAAAAATTATTTTCGATAAACGGCTTACAACTTTATTTTGTAAATATGTGTGTTCTTGTACCGCTTTAAATCGAATATATTCTCGATAAGAATTTGTACTCGTATTTGTAAAAATATTTTAGTTAATATGTGAAATTTTTTACCACGGGTTTCCTAGTTAAGTTTTCGTTTTAGTATTTGATTATTTTAATTGAACAAAACATGTTTTTTCCTTGTACGACTATGTTAAATTCCTTCCCTGTAGTATCGATCCTTCTAAGTTTTTTTCTTTGTACGAGTATGAATATGCTAAATTCTATTCGTGTTGTATCCACCGTGCAGTAAATCCAGCGTCTGTTCGAAGTAAAAGCAAAACAAAACCAAAGGGCAAATATTTGAAGGAAGGCTAACATATTTTTGGACCATAAATGAACGTCTAAAAAAGTCTTCAGTGATGAGAAATTTGGAATAAATTCTTAGAAGAGTAAGGAAAGTCCTTTGAAAAATTTAATATTGCGGTGTTGGAAAATTCTAAATATTGAATATCAAACTTGGTGCAGGGTATTTAAACCTCTGTAAAGGTGGATGCTCAGGTTGTAAAAGGTAAAGCATTCAAATATCGGTATAGGAATAGTGTAGTGCGATAATTTAAATTATTTGTCCACCAGTGAATAAAAGTATGGTTGGGATAACTATGTTCGAAGCGCATCATACTATTGTTGGGTATAATGTTGAGGCACAACAATATTATTATCCTCACAACATTAGTATGATTCAAAATTTATTTTATATTTTAATTATATTGAACAGTAAGGGAAATTTTAAATCAATTGGTTTAAATAGTGTATCTATCAAATGGCGACCTTCGCTATTCACACACTGCTGCATATGTTTCCTGAAGTTTTCATGAACTCTTACAAGCATGTCGACTGGTATTTTGCAATTTCAGCCTCAAGGTGGCGAGACGGTTGATACACAACTTCGACTTCAGGTAACCCCAAAGGAAAAAATCGCATGGAGCTTAGTCTGGTGAGCGTGCCGGCCAGTGAACATCACCCCTTAAGAGATAAGACGCCCAGGAAAACATTGCCTATGCCCTAAACAATTAATGGTAACGCTCGCTATGTGTGCAGTGGCATCATCCTGTTGGAACCATGTCTCCTCTAACTGCATTGCCTCAAGAGGAAATTCAGAAAATGCCAAGAGCAAGTGATTGCTTCCAAGCATAGCGTTTCGGATATTGCAGTACTGTTGCTCTAACTCTCTCGATGTTTTGTGGTGTTGTAGTCCTCCTCTCAGGTCCACTTCGTACACATGACACATTTCCTGCTGATCACAATGAAGTTACCCCAATTAACAATTGACTGCCGTCCAGGATTTGCCTGCGTGGAGGAACAGCAAATCGTAAACGAAAAGCACGCTGCAATGGTCGAGTGCGTTTTTGTTAAAAATATTTTAGCTAAACAAAGCCCAAAGCAGTTTGTTTGAAAAATTGTAATTACCATAGGAAGTAGAAAGTACTATTATTGCATTAGATCCATAACAATTACATTGTTCCACCAAACCATGACTGGAGCTGGGTGATGACCCTTTTCCACCCATGGGATCAGTTCAGATGCTTCCTTAGATGACCGCGCATTCACTTTATCATTTTGTTTGTTAAATTTTTCCTGAACGGTAAAAATTTTTTCATCGGTAAACAAAATTTTTCTGTGAATGTTATCAGCGTGCTTCACCAAAAGACGTTTGCATTTTTCAATACTATTTTTTTTTAAAGCTGCAGTCAATAAATGACCGTTACGTCGTTTGAAAGCCCCAAGTCTTTTTTAATGATTCGACTAATGGACTTTTGCGTGATATTCCTCTCACGGGCCATGGTTTTCTGTTTTCGGAGCGGATTTCTGTGAATTCTTTATTAAACGACTTTGGAGCAGTTTTGCCAAGATATTTTTGTAGTAAAATATTGTCATGTTCGAGTACATTATAAATCCTGTGGGGTACACATATTTAAAAAATAAAATATATAATTCCTTACTTAGGCTCGACCTCGAGAACAACCGAATTAAAAGCATAAACGTGTCCTTCAACCACCATCAAAAACAGAGCTTCTTACGACGCCGATAACAATGAAAATAAATCTGTATAATTCTAACCTATATCAAACTGTGGTACTGTGTATTATGACCAGGGTATTATGATCGAGCCAGAAGCAATAACCAATGATTTTAGAATTGGGTTGACAGCATGCAAGGTGTCAAGACGAGACGAGGCATTTATAAAATTGTGTACCATAAATAATGAGAACATGTGCTATTTCAATTTGCCGAGAAGAATAATATGCCGAAGAAATATTGTTTGTTAATTTTTTGTAGTTTTTATACCCTCTACTCGTACTAAAGGATGGAACCAATAACACGAAGTATTGATTAGAGAATTTAAATATTATTTATAGTCGTAGAATACAAAAACCAAACCAGCCATGCAATCACGATAGCAGTAAGAATTAAGCTAGGACCTTAGCATGTTGCATACTGATGGCTTTTACAGGGTGGGCCAAAAGTTATCATGGGGTTAAAAAATTTAATAACAGTATCGTTTATATATTTTTTTTCAGATTATATAATACACAAAAAGGAATTTTTTACACTAAGTATAAAAAAATGTCACTTCAATGACCTCCGCTTTTATCTTGGCAAGAATGTGCTCGTTTTATATAACATTTTTCAAAACATTTTTCAAAATTTGTGTCTGTAGCGTTCGAATTTCTGCAACAATGTTGGCCTCGAGTTGAAGTACTATCGCAGGCTTGCTCACATATACTCGCTTCTTCAAATAATCCCAAAGAAAGTAGTCGATTGGAGACAAATCTGGCGATCGCGCTGGTCAAATAATTTCCGATTTTTTGCGGAAATTATACGCTCTCCACAAATTTGACTGCCATTATGTCATGGGCAGTGTGGACAGTGGCTCCGTCCTGCTGAAACCACATTTCACGTCTGTTTTCAAGAGCAGGACGTAAACAATTTTCTATCATACACCGATACCGTTCCCCATTTACGGTTTAAGCACTCCCATCTTCATTCTCGAAGAAATAAGGCCCAATGGTATTTGCAGATATGATCCCACACCATACTGTTCACTAGAGTGGAGTGAAATTCAAAAAAAAAAAAGTTAACCTCGGAAAGAGATGTAGTCTGGGGTCCTAAAGAGGGGAAAAATAAAGAAAAAAAATTTAAAAAAAATTTTAGGGGTCGCGCCACTCCCTAGAAATTTGGAAATTATCGCTATTTTGGCGTTGATTTTAGAAAAATCCTAAAAATTAACGACTTAACTTATTCGAAATTTAAAAGTTTGAGCTTGTTCAGTGCCCAAACAAAAGTATTTGAGGCAAATATGAGGATAATCGACTAATATTTGTAGCTTTGGTGGCGATTTCATTGTTCAGTCAATTTTCTGAAGAAGGGACGATTTGACTTATTTTACTTTTTGAAATTTTTGAACAATGAGAAAATTTTTTTTAAATTTTTTCATGCCCTTATTTCATTGTTTACGCTATTGCAAACATTTATTGACATAAAACTTTAAAATCGGTTCAGGGGTTAGGAAAATTCACGCCTTCAAACATGTGTATTTGTTTATTTTGGCGCGACCCCTAAAAAATTTTTTAAATTTTTTTCTTTATTTTTCCCCTCTTTAGGACCCCAGACTACATCTCTTTCCGAGGTTAACTTTTTCAAATTAAAAAAAAGCATGTTTTCACTCCACCCTACTGTTCAGCTAATGAGGTGCAATTGGCGTTGCTGAATGGCTCTTGGATTTTTAGAACCGCAGAACCTACATTTCTGCTTATTAACAAAGCCTACTTTTGAGTTAAATTAATTGATCGCTGATTTAAAAAATAATATTCTATTATTCTGGTCCTTTGTTCAGTTGTAAAGGAAAAAGTTAATAAATTTTTAAACCCCATGGTAACTTTTGGCCAACCCTGTACAACGCTGTATGGGGGTTGTTCTTCTTTTAAGACAAAGGGTACCTCAACAATTTTTTTTCAGTATTTGCATAAACGGTAGCTGCTTAAAAGGATTCGACCTGGCCGTACTTAATGGTGTTTTTACACGTTGATTGCTAACTTCGATATGGACCACTCTTACAGTATCGGGTGCTCAATCTAAAGTTCTTTTTAAATAAAAAACACAAAAATTCAATTTATGCCTTTTATTTAATATATATCCTTCAAATGTTGGTCGCAAGCAAGCCTCAGGGTGTCAATTCTGATGGCCCAGTTTTGGATGACTCGTTCAAACATTTCGATCGGTATGGCGTTAATGACACGCGTAATGTTGCTTTCAAAACCTGAATCGTAGCTAGATTGTCAGCATAGCCTTTCGACTTTACGTAGCCCCAAGCGTGATATCCCACGATCTAAGCAGCCAAATCGTCGGTCTAAAACTTGAAAGTATCTGCTCTTTGAAATAACCTCTCAATAGATCCATTGTTTGAGCAGCTGCAAGGCAAGAGGTACGGTCCTGTTGAAACCAAGTGTCATCAAGATTACGCGCTTTAATTTCAAGTAGCAAAAGGTCCGATATCGTGGCGCGATAGCGAACAACATTCCGGCCATCTTCATTTTGGAAAAAATATGGACCGATGATTCCTCCAGCCCATAAACAGCATCAAACCGTGATTTTCTCTGTGTATAATGGCACCTCTTGAAACGCTTCCGGTTGCTCTTCAGGCCAAACGCGGCCACTTTGTTTATCGACGTTGCCGTTGAGCGAGAAATGGGCCTCATCACTGAACAACATTTTGGCCGAAAACAGCGGATTTTCTTCGAGCTTTTAAAGACCCTAAACACTGAAACGGTAATGCACAGGAACATCGTTAGAAAGAAATGGCAAACAAAGCTGAAAAAAATAAAGTTCAACACAAAACACGCGTAATCTTTGAAATAACTCCTATTGAAAAAATACTTCTAAATATGGTTTGGTTTCCCTAGAATCCAATAATTCTGCAAAAAAAAATCTTCTAATTGGACGTGAAAGTTGAACCTGAGTAGTCCAGAATATCGTTCGAAAAGGCCGTTGAAACCATCACAGAATCAAATAATTCTGCAAAAACAAATCTTCTAATTGGACGTAAAAGTTGAACCTGAGTAGTCCAGAATATCGTTCGAAAAGGCCGTTGAAACCATCACAGCTGCTGTTGTCACTCAAAAGTTTTGTTATAAAACACCCACCATGATACATGAATATGTATGTATGCGAAAATGAGACGCATTCTTGGATGTCTATGCCCTATCTGTAGATACATTTGTATCTCAATGCTAACATGCATGCGTGCGAGATACTGATATGACAGTCCCAACAACACAAAAAGTTCTCAGATCAAAAGTCAGTGGTATGCCTCCGCCTGTCAGACTGTCTATCTTTATCGACACATGTGTGTATGTTTTCTGTACAACTCAGAGGTTAATGGGATGCTTTTCGTTGGCGTCAGCCTTTTTGGGGGTCGTTGATTTGATACATGGAAGGTACGAGAGCGAACGAGTATCATGAGGTCTACGCACTCGTGTATCTTTTCGAATTTCAGATAGAAGAGAAAAAGGTTTTTCCGTGTTTTATGAAAAAGTCACACTTTATTGATTTATCAACACATGGCAAGGGGAGTGCATTAAACTCACAAATGCCATATGAATATTTGAAAAGAAAGAACAAGCTCTGCGTAACTTTCGCAATCATATTTTTCGCTTCAAATGTAAGCTACATGCAGACATTTGTTTTCGTTTCCAAATGCAAATTTGCTACTCGTATCAGTTCAATATCCTCATTTTTCAATAGCCAATTACCGGTGAGGGATGTTTTGTTTTTGTATTCATAATTTGGAATTTGTTTTTTATGCTCAACGTATAAATCGAATGGAATGAAGTGTGGTAACATACGTGGAGGAAATATTTTCAAAAATATTTTCCTTTTTTGTTTCAGGGTGGCTCAGCTGAACGGACATCCATCCATCCATCTCACCATGCGCAAAATACACAGCACGATATCCCTCTGCCCGTAGGTACATACTATATACTACAGTCATGCCAGCATACGCTCAAACATACATACAATATATACATAACATAAAAAATCCATTAAAGTTTGATTGTGTTTTGTTTTTTTTTGCAAACACACCCTAAAAAAGGGGAAATGTTACAAAAATATATGTATACGCATACGCTGGCGTGCGTACATGTGAAAAGGAAAAATATATGCACATAAATCATGTCGTATCTAATCAAAATTGTTCCCTACCCACCACCCTGAATCTCAAACTAACTAATTTGAAAGTTATTCGAATAGAATTCTGCTCGGAATGCGTAATTTCCGTTCAAATGTCGAATGGACTGACTGCCGGCTTTACTACAATCCTATTGAATTTTAACTAGCGTATTGTTTTTTTGCATGTCCTTAGGGGCCGATGAATTTAAAATATGTTAAGCTCTGCACAAGGAATGAAACCTTATAAACCCAAAATGAAATTTTTGATTAATTTTTGCACAGTTAATATCCGTAACTTTCTAGTAATTTATTGTGTAAAGCTTACGAGTATTTGAATTCTGCTTATATAAAGGAAAAGGACGGTCCTACATACAGTTATACACACGGAGAACAGATTTGGCTAACCGAATTTTTAGCCAACCAAATGTTGTAGGTTGCACTAGTTTCCATTAATTCCATCGCTACAACCGAATGTTAATTGGGTACAAGTATCGGGAACCCTAACTAATAAGGATGATTATTGGAATTGAATTTGTACACGTATAGGTTGTCGTTATACATTATTGGCTATAAGTACTCAGTGAATTCGGTTGTTGTTACCACGCGCATTAGTGAACTGAACCAACAACTGATGGTTAAATTTTATGATTTCTGTTATCTGACCGAAAAAATATTTTTTTCAATTTCTGCAGGGTGGAGCGCGTGTGTTTGTTTTTTCCCTGCAGGCTGTGGCGGCACTGTTGGTCGTGGCTTATAGTGGTTGACGGGAGATTTGTATTAGTGTGCCTTTCAGTTGCCATCATGCATTGGGCACGTGAGGAGAGATCATTTTGTGTTAAAGCATATTTTTCAAGTGCGCACTCGATCATTGCAGTGTAGCGTGCTTTTCATTTACGATTCGCTGAACCCCCACGTGGGTGTGTAAACAAACAAAATATGCGGTACTAGAGTGAAACAAACCCCAGAGAACTTCACCAGAAACCTCTGCACTCGGGCCTACTGCGTCACTGTGTGGTGCGCCATATCACGTGTAGGCATCATTGGCCCTTACTTTATCCAGAATAACCGTCTTGCCGTAACTGTGAACTCCGAACTGTACATGACGATGATACAGAATTTTTTTCGGCCGGCTCTTGAGGCAATGCAATTAGAGGATATACGGTTTCAACAGGATGGTGCCACTGCACACACAGCGAGGGTTACCATGAATTGTTCGAGGCAAATGTTTCCTGGGCGGCTTATCCCTTTAAGGGGTGATGTAAACTGGCCGGCACTTAGCCCCATTCGATTTTTCCTTTGAGGTTACCTGAAGTCGAAGGTGTATATCAACCGTCCCAATACCTTGGAAGACTTTACTAACAATATTGAGGCAGAAATCGAAATGCTTGTTAGAATTCATGAAAACTTTAGAAAACGTATGCAGCAGTGTGTGGACAGCGATGGTCGACAATTGTCAGATACACTATTTAAACCATGCAATTAAAAAATTCCTTTACTGCTTAATATAATCGAAATATAAAATAAATTTTTCTAAGGTTCATAATGTTTTTTATTTTATTTTCAAAAAAGCAAAACTTCGCGCTGCACCCTGTATATTTTACGATTTGAAAATATTTATTTGACTTTTGTGCAGGTTTTTTTAAAACTTGGTTGTAACTTTCGAATCTAATAAAGTTTCTGTACACAAGTGGAACAGTTTAATGCTTCAACCTGGAACAGTGGGTCAAACAAATTTAGTTTTGGTTTAAAAGTGTCAAAAAAATTTTAAAATTAAGCTGATAATGATAAGTTATTTAAGTGAAGTAAAGTGGACTTTTAACTTCAATATTTCCGATTACTTAAATGTTAATGCTACACAAAATACCTCAATTGAATGCTTGAGGTCTTGGGTCGGTCTTATTTTGTAGTTTATTAAAAACACAGGTGGAAAACAATTTTTTTAAATTCGTCCCTCTGTATGGACTTTGGTTTTAGTCCTGAAGAAACCATATTTATTCAATTTTATTAAACAAAATAGAAAGAAAAGCAACAGTTTATCTAAAAAAATTGAATTATATTTTAGACGATATATACTAGTGGAACATTATAACCTAACGACTATACTGAAACTCCCGTTAAAGAATATTTTTTTCACTTTTCTTTACTTTTTCGATACGATCGGAGATATGATGTTAAAATGTTGTACGAAAATAAACTCCACAAGACTTTACTTAAGACATATGATCACCAAGGAATATTAACTACTTTTAAAATTATTTCATAGAGTAAAGAGTTGCAAAGAAAAATTTTCTTGACCCATAGAAACTAACTTGGACTTCAATGGCCGTCCTTTTGGGATTTACTATAATAACCCAGTCTTTCATTTCTAAAAGAAATCAGAAAAGTGAGAAATTTTGTTGAATAGTGTAATATGTTACAACAGCGAAGTAAACGGTGCTTGGTTATTACAAAGAATTCTTCTGTTGTAACCACCAATTATTGATACCAAAGTAATATTTACCTCAAGTAATATGTACTCATTGGTTGGTGTCAAAACCACCTATTGTGGCAACCAATAGTTTTTCTAAATTCGGTTGGTATAACTGACTTGTTGGCTGTAAGTATATTGATATTATTGTGGCTACCAACTCATGGTAAGTCGAACGATGTAACCATCAATACCATGGAATGTTGGTGATTGCAACAGAGAGTATGTTTATGCAACCGAATATTTGTAGTTCGGACCGATATCCCTCAGCGTTTCATTAAACAATTCGTATACTCTCTCTGTTGAATTCAGGCTCCGAACGCATTTCTAGAGTAAATTTTGCAAGTTATTAAGATAAATCTTGTTCTTGCTAAGTAGACATTATTAATCAGGTGGATGAGATGTGCATTCTCGACTTTGAACCTGTGTGAGAGTGGCACGATGTCTCCAAATAGCTAATGGGTTACTTCGGTTATGTGAAATTTGTAGTAATGATGTCTAACTCGTTTGTTTATTTCTGTCTTTGCTTTAACACATTGAAAAATGATTAACCGGCTCAAGACCTCTTGCAGCTACATTTAAAAAGAAGACAAGTTTTTTACGAGATGGAAAAGGGACATTGATTTTCGTGCCTGTACACTCGTTTTATCGCGATGTCGGGTCCATGACGACCTTCAGCAGAAAGCTTTGCATCAATTGTTGAACGGAAAACAACACATATTTTTTTAGACCAAGTTCTCACCAAACGTATGGGAACTACTGTTGTAGATCTCACTTATCAAGTTTTCTTAAAATCATTGTCCACGAAAATACAATTTACCTTTTACACCTCTACAGAGACTCCAGCGTGTTGTAAAAAGAATTTAGCAGGCGTTGCCAACTGTTTTTTCGTGCCGTGCATTAACATATCTTTAGATCGTTTGTTTATTTCGGTTTTTTGCTTTAACACACCCATGTGTTTGGTCGCTCCTAACTCTCCATGTGAAATTTGGTTGGAGTAAGATGTAATATGTAGCTTCTATAGCTGTAGATTTTGAAATCAAGAATGAACTTTACATGGGGAGCTAAGCGAATTTATAGACCTATATAGTCAAGTTCCTTACTTACATAATTAGTCCCCCAACATCCTATTAAAAAAACAAGGGGAACTTTTATCAAATCAGTGAGCTGTGCACGATTCAATTCTTATACGAGGGTTGCTATTAATATTTCGGGTCCGGCAACAAATACACAATAATTTATCATTGGAAACAGGTTTATTGTTTTTTACATTATTTTCCTTTAAGACCAATACACTCCGATTGAACACCTCCAAATCCAACACTCATTTGATGGTGAATTATTTTGTTTACAGCGTGCTGAAAAATTCATCTCAGTCAAAAATGGAATTTTCGTGCGATGATTTTTTACGATCCACTACTGTTAATCGCTGGTACCAAGGGTTCAGTCTCGGACGCCGTTCGCTTTAGGATGAATTTCGTGAAGGACGTCCAACTTCGGTCACTTTGCCAGAAACCATCGATTCTGTGCGTGAACCGATTAAGAAAAACCGACATGTGGCATACCGTGAGATTAAGGCATTCTTGGGCATTAGTATGACAAGCATCAATAAAATATGGATTGAATCCTACATAATTTGGTTATCCCACATCCCATCCCACATATCTTTTAAGAGAAAAAAAAAACAAACAAAAAACTGGCCACTGGTCAAGAACTTAGCAATTTTACCCTAGTAGCCTCCGACCACCAATCCTAAAATTTACTCACTACTCCCATTTCGCCCCTTGCATTTTCGGACATGGTAGTAGATGGACATATTTTCATGAAATGAGGTAAGCAATACAGGGTCGTAAAATCAGTTCAATAGTTTCGACGTTAGAGGCATTTACAATTTTGAAAATTGATTTTTTTGTTTAGCTCGTTTGTTTGATTTTGATTTTTTTGCAAAAACCACGATTTTAAATTGAAAAATAATATAAATAAATTGAGCATAAAGTTTGGACTTTATCGAGCAAAACAAGTCATGGTTTGTCCTAGTAGATTTTTTGATTTTTAGAGCTACAGGACCTCAAATTGCCGGCGATTTTTTTTGCAGGGTCTATTCGAAAATATAAGATCGACCCATATGGTTCACTGTAATAGGACGTGATATTTGGTTGGAATTAGATGCAATATGTGGCTTCAAATGCTGTAGATTTTGAAATCGGAAGAACTTTTGTATGGGGTTAAACGAGTTTATGGACCTATTTGATCAAGTTACTTACTTAAGTACCCCAATATTCTATTAAGAAACAAGGGGAACCTATATTAAATCAGAGGGATGTACACTCACTGACCGGGACCTAATATTTAACGCCGTCTCCGAACGGCTAAAGGATGAAGTTGTGTCTATACAGCACACTTCGAATTGCGACGGGCGGGATTGGCCAAAAGGGTCGCTGGCCGTCGCATGGTAATGGCTCCAGTTGCGATGGCGAAACATGGTTGAAGCTGCCACAGCGAGAATCATTAAAAACATTCGGACGCTGTACTGATTACAACGATAGATAGACAGACGGACGGAAGGAGATCGCACAATGGAATCAGATATATATTGATTCATAGGGTCTATTTCGATTTCTTAAAGGTATTGCAAATATAAGCACTAAGTCATAGCAGGTGTAGGGTATAAAATGAGATTTTTCAATAATAAGTACTAAGTCATAAAAGGTGTAGAGTATACAAATGAGTTTCAGTTACTAATTTTTTTTAATCGCTTTTAAAAAATGGTTAATATAATATACTTATATTAACCAATTATATTTCGTCTTCGGTAGGAGTTGGTAGTCCTTATATTCCATGCCCCACTAACCGAAAGATGTTGTAGTCTCGTTCTCGCGATAGCTGGCCATTGGTATAGTACGTTTTCAATGTCCTCCTCGCATGCCTTGCATATGTTTGACCCCACTCGAGTGCATTCGTCTTTCATTTAGGTCTCCCAAAGCATTTTGGATCTTTTACCGCCCACTCAGCCGCACAATGGGATTTTTTCATACAAGCTGCGGCAAAAATTACAAGAATCGAGCTAGGGCTTTGAAATTTTGCATAATCTTATATTGCCAAATTGGAAAAAAAAATTGTTATTCAAATGCGGCCAAAACCACGCCTACCACCCATAAGGCAAAAAAATCGTATTTTCCTAATATTAATATCTTTGTTAATAAAAATAACTAGCAGTGTTTGTATTGGGTCCTCAATATATTTAAATCTTAAGTGCCACGAACAAGACCCACATTATAATTTTAATTTTAAACGATTTCGAAAACACTGATATAGGTTGGGCCATTTGAAATATTAAACTTAAATCGGCTGTAAAAAAAGTACTGATAATTTTTCAAATTTCTGGTTTTATTGAAAAGATTGAACTTTGCGATTTAATAAGGGAACACCATCTGAATCGTTTTTGCTTCGCCCCATGGGTTGAAGATTGTTTGACAGGAGATGAAGAATTTTACCGAAAAACTTTGTTTTGTGGCTATGTCAATAAGCAAAATTGCCGCATATGGGGTTCAGAGAACCCACACGTGAATATTGAGAAGCTAATGCTTCCACAACGAGTCACTGTTTGATGTGGATTTTAGGCTGGGGGCCTCTTTGGGTAATTTTTCTTCATAAATGAGCAAGGAGACGCAGTTTTTTTTCTTCAAAAATTGAAGAAAATTGCATGGACGACATTTGGTTTCAACAAGACGGGTCACACATCCAACGTAACCAATGATTACGCACTTTTTTAAAAATCGAATAAGCAGCCAAAATTGTAAGCCCATTGGATTATAATCTGTGGGAAGGCATTAAGGTGCCATTGAGGAAAGCACCCAGAGACAATTGAAGCGTTAAAACACGAAATCGTAGTTCCCATTAAAGAGATTCGATCCGAAACAATCGAAAACTGTACTGAAAAATTGGATTGATCGAATGAGTTACTGCAGAGCCACTTGAGTTAGTCATATGAATTATATTGTGTTCCATTATTAAATGACAAGTTCACCTTTCGAATAAACCCAGAAATTTGAAAAAATTATCAGCATTTTTTTTCAGCCGATTCAAATTTAAAATAGCATACCCTAAATTGAAATTTCCCGAACTATTTTTAATTATATTATAACTTTGTTTAACATAAGCAAATATCAGCATTACGGTAATTAAATCTAAAGGATACACTCCCGACTTTCATTTTTTTTTGCAACCAAAACACCGAGGTCGACCAACCTCTTTTTGTCAAAGAAAAACCAGAAGCACTGACATTTTGAGCGTCATAAAAAAAAACTGAATATTATTTTAACTATTTGTGTTATCCAATATTTTTCAAAAATACTTACCTCAAATAGATATGACAAAAAGAAGTTTCAAGACAAGCATAAATTGCCTGTTTTGACTGTTTAGTTGACACCTTCCTTGCAAGTTCGTCAGCTTTATTGTGGTCAATGTAATTATGTGCAGGGCCCATATTCCTAGGGTGTAACTTCGTTTTAACTTTTCTATTTCATTAAACACTATATAAGAGTCCTATCTCCAAGGCTTGGAATTTCTGTTTGTGGTAGTAAACTAGTCCTTTCGGGAATTCGGTCTTTAGCTCGCTTTAGTGGTGCGATGTAGAGCTGTCAAACTATCGATAGTCGTTTGATTCGATAGTTTTAACAATTTTAGTCAGCACTATCGATACTATCGGATAATGTGTTAAAAATTCATATGTACTCGTACAGGGTTTTCCAATAGGTACATAACAATCTCATACCTTTATTTCAACGCGCCCTCAAACATTTTAAATGATGTTTCAGTGTCAAAACGTTAGTTAAACATTTTCATCATGGTAAAGTTCACTTACGAGCAACGTTTGCAAATCATGAAAAATTACTATTGAAATTCGGAGTCAATGGTAAAAACTTTAAGAGCGCTTACTCCAATCTTCGGCCGTAAAAATCGGCCCACCCAACAGGTTGTGCATGCTATAGTGGATACATTTGGATCCAAATTTTTACTTTTGGATGTTCCGGCGCCAAAGAGAAGCCGCACCTCTCGACGAGACGAAAATAACGCAGCCGTAAGTATGAGCCAAATTAATCGATTCCACGTGGTTTTCGGAAATTGTACACACCTCAAACCACACTGTGGCGTATTTTGAGCAAAGATCTTGGCCTTCATCCTCATAAGAACAATTTGACTCCAGAACTAAAGCCACTTGATCATTTGAAACGCCGCAACATCTCCGATTGGGCTCCGGCAAAGATTCACGAAAATCCAGATTTTCATCAAAAATTACATTTAGAAATAAAGCTCATTTCTGGCTGAGTGGGTTTGTCAATAAACAAAATATGCGTTATTGGACATCAAAAAACCCACATGTGCTTCAAGAGACATAATTTGATTCACAAAAAAATAGTGTGTGGTTTTCATGTCGGAGGTGTGATTAGGCTGCACTTTTTCGTCGATGAAAACAAAACGCTATCGTGCCATGTTAGAAAATTATTTTTGGCAAGAATTGGATGAGCTTGACATCTCCGATATGTGGTTACAACAAGACGGTGCCACTAGCCACACAGCACGCTTTACAATCAATTCACTGAAAGGCAAATTCGGTGAATGTGTTATCTCGAGAAATGGTCCGGTCAAATGGACACATCGTTCATGCGATTTAAGGCCATTAGATTTCTTTTTATGGGGCCACACCAAGTCATTGGTCTATACCAACAAGCCAACAACTTTAGACAAGTTCAGAGACAACATCCAACACGAAAATGCATTGTACCCAAACATTGATATATTTATTATGTTGTGTACAAACATTTATATGTTTGAAGCATATTCCAGGCATATAAATGTTCGAATGCAAATCTTTTTTTAACATATTTCCGCCTCCGTACATGTACTAAAGATATCTAAAATATCTCTTTTATGTTGTAGTTTACTGACAAAATTGAAAATATCGTTCTAGTCAAACACAAATGAAGTATTTTAATCATTTTATTAAGTTATCCATATTTCTAAATATAATTACGTTATTCCGTTTCTTATGTCTTATTTTCAAACAGAATTAATTTGTTTCATATCTTTGTATGAGTATTGTACAGTCATTTCACTTACAATCAGAGATAAAGTAATGGATTAGTAATGAATACTTTCAATCCGAAATATAAATTAAATAAAGCCTGCAATAGTCATATGCATGTATATGTGAAAAGGATAGAGCTGAAAGGATAGTGTAATTGGACGTATTTGTATTATAAATGCTTTAGCAAGAGAAGCTTACTGAAGTTACAAGATTAGATAGGTCAATATACGGTATGTATGGTTCGTAAATAATCGCGTAAATTCGTTCAAGAGAGAGGTTTCGAATAAGTGTGCTGGTAACATTTTTACAGATTTTATACAAGCATGTTGTAGATAAATCAAAAATAGGTGAAAGCCAAACGAGGAAATACAATTTGCTACTTACCCAAAATGTCAATAAGCAATTTCAAAGCAGTGATTACCTGAGAGATATAGAATTGCACCCGCAAAAGTTCAACTTAGAAAAGCGCAGCACTGACACATTTGTCTCATGTACTCGGTTTGCACAGGTATGAAATACAAATACAAATATAATGCCGTTTTCAATCGTTCTTGAGAAAATTTCAATAGAATTTAAGAATTTGATTTTGAATCTTAAAATTTCTTATCATTTAGATAATTTGAATTTAATGTTAAGAATATGCACTCAAGTATTTTTTTATTTAAACTTTACATTAAGTAAATTTCACTTTAAATTGATAAACTGCATTTAAAATTTTAGTATATTATTTTTTTAATCTACACTTAATGTATATAATCGCAATTTATACCCTACGCCACAAAATGGTTTTGGGTATTATGACCTAGGCCTGATGTTTGTAAAACCTACAAAATGTTTATTAACCCGATCGGTTTAGAATTACTACTGGTTCCATTAAGGTAACGGCTGTTCCAATAGGGACATAACAATTTCGTATCTTTATGTCAACGCACCCTCAAACATTTTTACTGATCTTTCAGAGGCAAACCGTAAGTCGAAGTCAACATTTTCACCATGGTATAGTTCAGTTACGAGCAACGTTTGGAAATCATTAAAAATTACTACCGATATTCTAAGTGGGGGTCGCAACTTTTAAACGCTTTCTCCAATTTTCTTCATCTTCGGCGATGAAGTTTATTCTTGGCTGAGTGGTATTCTCAACAAACAAAATATGTCTTATTAGACAGGGCTTCTGGTGGTTCTATGACCGAATAAGATCTTCATTCTTAAAATGTAGCATTTGCACTACTCCTGGAATAAATTTGAACTCTTAGTTGGGACATAAATACTGTTACAACATTGAACACACCCATTTCAATAGTAGACCTGAACATACCCCGTTAATGTCATATGAGTTTTGAAAGCTAACCTCAGCGTTAGTCTGTAACGGGATTTTAAAATTGTTTCAACTTTCATCATGGAGTGGTCAGGTAATGAGAACCGTATCGTCAATAGCTGTACAAACCTCGTCCATTGGAAAATTGGCCACAGCTTGAACCAAAGCAGTCTTAAAAGATCCAATGTTGGGGTGTCTTTTGTGACAAACCTTGTCCTCTAAAACCGTCCATAATTTGTAATCCAATGGGTTTAAATCTGGACTGCCTGAGGGTCATTCTTCAGAGCCAGGCCTGGGTCGTTCTAGCCTTATGGGCCGGTGCAGAATCCTGCTGGAAAGTTCATGGCTGGTTTTGGAACAGGGAATCGTTTAGAGGCTTCCAAACCGGTTTCTTGGTAAAATTTGGCCGATGTTTTGACTCCTTGTTCGCAGAAATGCAGGTCAGTGACCCCATCGTAAGAGACACCCCACCAAACCATGACTGAAGCTGGGTGATGACTCTTTTTCAACGCTCATTTCCATAATACAGTTGCCAACATTTGAAGGAAATTATATTCAAAAAATAAATGCTATAAAATGCCCTTTCAAATTACCAATAAAGATTCCACACTTGATTTGAATTTTTATAGTTTTTTTTTGTTCTGAAAAAATACCTCTAGATGGATCACCCAATATATTCTGAATCATCGTAAAATTCTAAGTTGTTCTAGCCATGTCTGTCTATCTGCCTGTGGTGGTTGAAGTTTTGCACAAACTTGTGCTGATAGACCGAAACGGTTGGTATTGAAAATAGGCCAAATCGGTCGAGAAGTAAAAATGTTTTATTAACAAGGACTGGGTCAACCTCTGGAAAAATCAACAACCCTGAATATCGTGCACTTAGTGACTTTTTTGGTGGGCAAAATGTGTCAACAATCAGGAGAATTGTAAGCATAATTACTGCATTGAAGGAATTAGAAATGAGAATCTACGAGTGATTGTTAAAAAACCGATGTATCCGATAGGTCGGCCAAAACAATACCCTTAATAGTGTTCGCGATCGCAACATGATAACAGATTCTGGTGGCCGAAAATTGAGGATATGCCCCTGAACGATATGTGGTTGCAACAGGATGGTGCCACTTGCCACACAGATAACGAAAGAATTGCAGTTTTACACAAGAATTCAATGGTCGTGTTATCTCAAGTCAAGTATCGATATTAATTGGACGTCGAGATCATGTGATTTGACACCGTTGGACTTTTTTTTATTGGGGATATTTAAAAAAAAATTACGTCAATAAGCCAAGAACAATTCAAGTGCTAAAGGATGAGATAATTCGGCACATTAACGACATAAAACCTACATACTGTCTAAAATTCATTGAAAATAGGGACCATCGGATAAAGGTATGACCGATATTTGTCTCTGTTCCCTCTATCAAAATAAAACAAAAATTAAAATTATTCTCTGAAAACTTTTTGTTTTATTTCCAATTTATATCCTGGATTTTAGTTGTACCACCCTTTAGAAGCGGTTCAAAGCCGGCATTAAACAGAAGGTCCTGATCAGTGAGTAGAAAAAGTATGTCAGACAAAGCTGTCTGATTTTAAAATTCCTTGTTTGTTCCCTAAAAAATATTGAGGGATTTAAGTAAGAAACGAATAAAGTGAAACTGCTTTTGTTGAACTTTGGACTGAGATACACTCTATCCCTTTCGCAAGCACTGCTTAAGAAATTTGGAATTAAAAATAGAAAACAATTTGGAAATGAAAAAAAATAGATTTCTTTGTTTGAATTTTTTGTTTGTTTGTAATTTAATTTATTAATTGGTTTTTTTTCTGCATACGCATTTCAGAATCATATCGATTATTTTATTAACTAATACGAATAGCAATAATTAATTAATTATTTGCAGTGTTTTGCCTTTACTTTCTCGGTAACTTATAATTACATTTGGGGTTACGTTAAAAATTATAACTATAATTTGTTTTCAAATTTCTTTCACTTACGTTAGATAATCATTAATTAGATTTATAATTATTATAATTAGTATTATAATTATTTAAATGACAATTTAAACATTTTTTAATTGTATCTTTTCACATATATATAGAAATATATATATGCAGAATTTGTATAAAAACGCAAATAATGCAATTGAAAAGAAAACAATTTGTACGTAAATATCTATACAAAAAACCTAGATAAAATAAGAGAATAAAAACTAAAACTTTTTAAAAAAGAATCGTTGTCCAAAGAATTTTACTACACTTTTAAAGAAAGCAAACAAATAAAATAAAACAGAATTATGTATAAAAAATGGGCATTTTTTTTATTAATAATATTTTTATAGAAAAAATAATAATTTAAATTATAAACAACATGGGGTAGAGCAAAGGAAATCATTTCTTCCCCAACTATTTTTTATTACAACTATTAAATGAGATGAGGATTTAAACTTAATTAAGGCATAATTCACAATAAACAAATAAATCTAAATAAAAATAACACATAAAGATCAAAAAGTTTGATTATAAAGCAAAATATCAAGCCGAACTAAACTCATTTACAATAACAAAATTCATTAATACATTTTATCCAGTATAATTACAATTAGAACAAAATTCTCTTCAACAGAAAACACGATTTTTTAGTTCATTTCAAAGAATTCATGGTTGAATATTTTTTTCATTTCCCATATTTATGGTGTGTTGCATTATGGTAAATTGTTAAAAAGTATGTCGTTAAGTATTTAGTTGGTAGATGTATGTATGTATAGTAGTATGGTGTAATGCATTAAGTAGTAGTAGTAGTATTTAATTTTAATTATTATTATTAATATCTCTGACCATCATTATATAAATAATTTATAATGAAAGCTTTCTAATGCTATGCTTTTGTTTTCTTTAAGTTTGTTTTTGTTTCTTTTTTGTTGTTGTTGTTGTCTATATTATATATATTTATAATTATTAATTTGATTTATTTTTTGTTTTTTTTTCAAGATTTTTTTTTTGTTTTGTTTTAGTTTTCAAGCCATCTATATAGTAAACAGACACACATCATGTAATTGTGGTTTCCTTATACTAACATATTTTATTTTTGTTTTCATTTTCATTTCGGATTTGGACTTTAATTTTTATTTGCTGTTTTGTTTTTTTCTTTTCGTTAAGGGAGTATTGAAATTATTCATATTTTTAATTTGTGTATTTTATTTTTGTTCTTGTTTTATTTAGTTACTTTTCTACATTAAAGCATATTTATGTTAAACAGTTTGTTTTTACATTTGTGTGTTTTTTATTTGTGATTTCTTTATGTCTTGAAGATTTTATGTACTCTTGTCAATGTTATTCTTAAATATGTACAGGAACTTATCTTATATAAACTTTGCAAAAAAAAACAAAAAACGGATTTACGGGTTTTTATTTCAACTGAATTTTTTGTGTGTATAACAATGAATTTTTGTTCTTCTTTTTTAATGAATGGCTTAAACTGGTAAAAACTTCAAGGTCTGTGTTTAAGTCCAAAATGTCAAAAAACCTTAGAAAAAAGAATTTCCATAAAACTCGACTTGAAATCTGTGTAGAAGACTTACACTGGCTAATATTTCACAAAAAAATCGAATAGTGGCAATTTTTAAATTGATTATCTACCGGATACTTTAGAGTAAGACTTCTATCTCCAAGCCATGCAAAAACTTCTCTGTAAAATGCATTACCCGTTCGGCGTTATACAGTACGGCCCGGTCCATGAGTATAAGAATTATAACGCGCAAAGCTCACTAATTTGAGAGAAGTTTTTCCTTGTTCCCTAATGGGATGTTGTGGGTAAGTAAACTAGGCCCTTAATTTTGAGTAGCCCTCAATAACTTTTTAATGTAATAACAGAATAGAAAGAATAATTTGATCTCCTATACTTCAGGAGAGTAAAAAATATAACTTTTAACGTTGGGCAGAGACCATCTGTTTCTTACCTAAATAGCGTAAAACAAAATTATCAACTCAAAAAGGGACACTAAATGTTAATGATTTTGTAGAAAATTTTACGAATCATAGAATCTAAAAGAAATAAATGTGTCCACAATTATAATGCGACTTTTACCTATGGCCATATAAAAGCCTAATTCGGCTTCGAATACCAGTGATAAACCACCTCCAAGTATGCAAAATATTTTGCCATGGTAAGAATCACAACGGTCACTAAATGAATTCTTTATTCATTCGTCATAAAAATTCGCAAGTTAAAAAAAATCAAAATCGTCTGTTTAATTGATTATGATGCAGCGTATCCAAATACACGTTCCTGTAAAATTGTACAGTCATACGACAAAAAAAAACAATTTTTTTGTTACCAAAATTTTAAAAGACCTAAACACAATCAATTCATTAAACAGTTTTTCTTGAATTCTTTAAAATTTTTGAAATGTAATTTTTGATTTGAAGAGATGTACTTTCGCTCGGTATATGTTTTCATTTAAAACAAATACAAATTTTATCTTAGCTGATGTTTAAAGTTAAAACTTCATAACAGAGCTCAATAGGGACATGGAGACATGGATCTCTTTGACTTTTTAAAAAATGTAGTTTTTTTCCTAAATTCTAAATGTTTCAGCAAACAGTAAAATATAAATTTTGAATCTGGTTGGTGCATAGTAACGGTCCAGTTTTTCGGTGGCAGTTAAAAATTAGCTTTACCTTAAACAAAGTTCTAACTTGCAAGGGTGCCTTCGTAGAAAATATGTTTTATCCTGGAAAAAGTTTATGTCCCATTAAAAAGCTAAGCCAAAAAAAAATTAACTGAGATATTACTTTTTTGGTTTCAAAAATATTGTTGGTATGGTTTTTACAGTTTTATAGTCAAGGAGTTCCTACAGTAACAGGAGCTGAGAGAAACATTAAATTTATAGTACACACCGATCATAACAAGAACATAGAAAAAATGACTGCTCTGTATTGAAAGATGAAATATACACAACTGACTTTGATATAATCCTGCATTATTTGAAATCAAATTGATGTTAACCTCATTAATATCAATACTTTAAAATATTTTCGAATAAAACCCAATCGATACCAATTCTTCCATTTAAGTTTACACAATCGGTTTGAAAATATAGACAAATTTTAAAATAAAACCCAACCGATACCAATTCTTCCATTTAAGTTTGCACAATCGGCTTAAAACTATAGACAAATTTATTTGTCATTTGCTAACAAAAAGTGACAAATTTTGTTTATGTCTGTAGAAAACACTGCGGCTGTGCTTGTATCTTTAAAACAAATTTTATAAAACCAAAAAAAATGTTGTAGTCCTTTTAGTACTCAGCCGGGCTGACTATCAAGTATTAGTCTCTTTTTAGTTTAAGAACTCAAACGACTATAAAAAATTATCTTTTCTAATTTTTTTAACGAAGTGGAGTACAGCTTAAATTTTTTTTATAGACATGATCAAAATCTGGCACTTTTTGTCTAGTATTATTTTCACCCATCCAAGTTTGAGCTATTGGTTCTGAACTACAGACAACATAAGTGCTGCTTTTTTAGTCGTTTGTTAACAAAAAGTGCCAAACTTTGTTCATGTCAATTGAAGAAACTGTAGCTGTACCTTGAAAAAAAATTAAGAAAAAAAATTACTAGTCCTCAGCCTGGCTGACTATCAAGTAAAAGTCTCTTCTCAATCTACGTTCTTAAACAACGACTATAACAAATTATTTTTCTAAATTTGTTAACGAAGCGGAATATAGCTACAGTTTTTTCAGTAGACAAACAAAATCTAGCACTTTTTGTCTAGTATAGCTGGTATATTTTCTTCCATCCAAGTTTGTATAATCGGTGCTGAGCTGTAGACAACAGAAGTGCTACTTTTGAAGTCGTTTGTTAACAACAAGTGCCAAATTTTGTTCATGTCTATTGAAAAAACTGTAGGTAGCTAGAGAAAAAAATTAAAGTAGTCCTTTTAGTACTCAGCCTGGCGGACTATCAAGTATTAGACGAATTTCAATTTCACTACTTACACAACGACAAAAACAAATTATTATTCTGTTTTTTTTTTAACGAAGTGGAGTACATCTACACTTTTATCTAAACATAAACAAAATCTGCCACTTTTTGTCTAGTAGATCTAATATATTTTCTTCCATGCAAGTTTGCATAATCGGTTCTTAACTATAGACCTTATGCTGTGTTTTAAGTCATTTATTAACAAAAAGTGACATATCTTGTTCATGTCTATGAAAAATTATAGCTGGTGGCTTTAAATAGTAAAAATAAGTTTACAAAAGTAATTTGTTGTAGCCTATTTAGCACTCAGTATTAGCCTTTTCCCAATCTAAGAATTTAAAAGACTTTAACAAATTATTTTTTAAGTTTTTTAACAAAATGGAGTACAGCTAAATTTTTTTCTAGTATAGACATGAATAAAATCTGTTTCTTCTTGGTATAATTTTTTTTATATTCAAAGTTTCTGGAAATGAGGACATAAACACAATTGACTCTTGTTATTAACAAACGACTACTGTTTGCTATATAGACTTGGGTACCGACTATATATCGAGGTTTATCATAAATGTATTAAGTGGACTGATGAAAAGCTGAAACTTTATATCTAAATACTTAATTTTCTCCGCTATAGAGTAACAAGGGTCAAAATAGAAGAGCGAGTGCGTATCTAATAGGACTATTTGGCTTTCTGATTTAAACAATAGATTTTATAAACCAAATCTTTTAAATTTTTTCACGTACTAACAAAAATTTTGACTTCTTTAATTTAAAATGTGCAAAAAGATATGCTATTCAGCTCGAGCATTTCAAATCTCATCGTTGTGACTGAGAATTATGTACTTTGTACTAACTGCTTAACACGTTTTAATAAATAACATTAGTGGTGTTTTTTTTAGATACAAAGAGAGATATATCGTATCTATATTCAAACGATATCTTGAGCTCTACTATAATGTTATGTGCGATTAGTAAAATTTTCAGTTATTAGCCGGGGTAAACTTTGAGCAATTTGTACAACAAATCTGAGGGCAAATTAAAAACGTTTTTCAAAGGGGCACCTTTGCGATTAGTAAAATTTTCAGTCAATAACAGAGGTTATCTACAAGCAATTTTTTAAACAAAGCGAAGGGCAAATTGAAAACTTTGCGAAGGGGAACCTATGCTATTAGTAAAATTTTCAATTAATAACTGAGGTTGACAACGAGCAATTTTTGTAACAAATCTGAGGGAAAATTAAAAATCTTTTCCAAAAAGGAACCTTTGCCAGAAATTATTTGAGACGCATTAACATTTCTGCAAACTTCAAATGATCCTAACGACTTTTACTGAGCACCTATTGAAGGAGAAAGACATGCCTTTCCCTAATCCAGCCGTCAAAGTCTTCAAACAGTGAAAGCGGTCTCTGCTCAGTTGGTGGAAAATTCCGCTGTTAATATATATTTCCGCTGTTAATATTTATCAGTATGTAAATTCTAACAAGGAGGTGTTATTCTACAGAACTGTTTACATTAAAATTTCTAGCCAATGGACACTGTAACATGATTTTGAAATGTTAACCAAATATTAAGCCATTAATTTAAGAGGGGAAAATACAAAAATTCATTATTTTACAACTAGAATTCGGTGTCGGCGAACCGAGAACATTCACTATTGAACAATAAAGTTGTGTCAGTAATTTGGAAATCCTTTAAATTATATGGTAGTTTTTTCTAAGAAATTAAAATTTCGCACGAAGCGGATGATTTAGTTTTTCGATTTTAAAATGAGTGGTGTCTCAAGAGGTCTGTATTACAAATGTACATATCGCGCTGGTTATCAAAAGGGTATTATCTCAAAAATTTTAGTTTTACAATAGAGGCAAACAATTGCTTGCCTTAGCCTTTCGTTGACTATGAAACATGGAGTGTATTCTATTGACATCGTTTAGGATTGTTGCTAACGCGATAACTTCCTACCATTGTACAGAAATCTAAAAATGATGTTGTTTACCAGAAACAATAGACAATTTGCGTTAAAACCCGTTTGTTTTAATTAATTAAAATTTTTGGGAGGAAGGACTTTTAGCAAGTTTAAACGAGCTTGGTTATTATTGGTTAAATTAAATTTTTTTTCTTTCAACTTCTATGGTCGTTTGGACATAAATTTCCAAATTGCATAAAAATCATACGAGCCCATCTATGGGCAGGCAGTAACGGGTTAAATAACTTTTTTTCAATCAAATGGCTTGTGATGCATGAAGCAAATGAAGCCACTTCTTGTATGCAAAGAATTGTTAAAAAAAATCTCATTAAGTTTTAAAGTTATCCTCTAAGCGACCACTTACTCGTTTAACAAGCGAGTACCAATAGAACACGTCTATTGTCATGTAGGTTTCTAATGGAAGGGTGGAGATACCGATGCAAGCTTATACAGTGTGGACTTGTTTTCTTAAAAAAAGTGAATTTCTGAACATTTTGAGTTAATACCCTTTTGCTAAATAAGTACGCTTCGAGAATGATGCTATATTTGTGTGTGTGTAGGTTTTGTCATGGGTATTGGTGTGGGCAAGTGAGTGGTTGGTTGGCTGGTTACGAGGGAGGGAGGAAAAGTATCTAGGCATATGTACGTAATAAACAATAAATGAGATACAATGCAAAAATTGTACAAACTATTTATAGAGTTCTACTTATGTTATAGACATATTCAAAAAGTATATGCATGTTTTCTGTGTGTATATATATATGCTTTTCCGATTGACGTAGCTATGCATGTACTTGGGTAAATGTAGCCATGTTGCGTTGGTTCATTTCTACATTCATGCCATTCAATCATTCACACATTCCTAAATCATTTCTAATTTAGTGGCTGGCGTAGGAGTGCTGGCTGGCAGCAGCAGCAGTGTCTGACATTGAGTTCATATGGGATATGGGCCGGTCCGATCTGGTCTGGTATGGCTTAAATGCTTTTTAATATATCTGCTCACAATTGTACCGATGTTGATTTCTTGTTGGCTGTTTTTTTTTCGCTAACTCTGTTTCTGTATGAGGTTGTTTGTGTGTGTGTGTGTGTATTACCTCACTGATATTCTGTCATGGTTTCGGTTTTGATATTGGCTAAATGTTAGTAGGTTGGAAATCCCATGGTGCCAGCACTGCTGTTGTCCAAAGGTCACTGATGCATTTTCGTGGCATGGTGGCCCATGCTCAAACCCAAGCCCAAATGATGGTTATTGTGATGCTGCTGGGCGGCCTGACTATGATTGTGATTGGAATTTGAACTATTGTTGTTGTTTTGTTGATTGGCCTGACGCTGCGAATTCTTTTTGTTCTTCATGCGACGATTCTGGAACCAAATCTTTACCTAGATTTTAGCAAAAAAAAAAGAAACTCATTAGCACAATTTGATAATAACGATATTATCCAACAATTCAACTTACTTGTCTCTCGGTTAGATTTAGATTTCTGGCCAATTCCCAGCGTTTCTGTTTCGATACATAAGCATTGTACAAGAATTCCTTTTCCAATTCCAGTGTCTGGAATTTCGAATAGGGTTTGCGCTTTTTCCTAACCGACACCTGGCCGGTCCATTCATGCAGCGCATTGGTGGGGGTACAGGGTCCAACAGCTCCCACCGATAAGCCACCGGAACCACCTGAAAAGCGATAAGAATTTTCTATTATTGACAGTGTTCTTTAATTAATGAAGGGAAATATATATACATATGTATGTATATATATATACATCATATATAAATAATGTTTTGTTTTATATTCTATATCTCTCATATACGCTAGAAGTGGAATTTATGTGTCTGGCCGTTTGCCAAAGCCATAAATGTTCACCGAATAGGTGTCGTTAGTTTTATTGTCATCTTTTGGCGGAAACTGCTTTCTTATGTTTTGTTGTGTCATGGTCTAATAAAATTTGTTCAAAATCTGTGGCATTCATTTAGAACGATTTAAAAATCTATAATTTTGTTCTATTCCAAACAGCACTCGCAGTATATCGCAGGTATACTCGTAGTCTATTCGAGTTGTTTTATTAATTAATAAACCGCAATAATTCCAATGTCGTTCATTTGACTTTTAGTAAAGGTAGAGATTTAAAAGAATTAAACGAAAATTTAAATTTAGATAAAAAGTTGTTTATAAAGACAAATGGGGTTAAGGTATGGCAAATAATAAAATTGTCTTTAAAATAGAAAAAACTAAGGAGCAATAAGAGATACAAATTTAGCATATATACAAATTCGTAGAAAATAAGCGGGCAATATGCCTAGTCTGGATGTTTCTTCTTTTGTTTTGAATTAGGGATGGTCCCTTCTTTGGCACATAAGTGCCGTTTTTGTCCCCTTCGATCCCAAGTCGAACACTACTTACTTAAGTAGCACAAAATATCATTAAGGGTTCCTTTTGCGGCAGTCATAGCCCGGGTGACTTCTATCAAATCAGTGAGATGTGCACGATTCAACTCTTATACTCATCAAGACTTACAGGCCCCGAAAGGTTTTCGCCGGACACGAAAGGTTTATGCATTTTTAGAGAAGTTTTTATATGGCTTAAAGATATATCCCTTACATGGTAAGTCACCGGAATTGAGGAGGTGAAAATCATTAGCTGAAAAAAAATCATCGCTGTTCTTACTCGAGGTTGAACCTTGGTTTACTGACATGACAGTCGTGCACACTTCCATCGAACACCGGCGGACCAATGTCGTACGCTGTTATTAGCCAAAAATTCAAAATTCATCCTTAATTGTTTTTGCAGCATTTTTTTTTATTTAAAGTATTCATACTGACTACCTATCGCTCGTTTTGACTATACTGTTCGATTTTTTGGCCAAATGATCCGTCCTAACTATCTGCCCCCTTTCAACCTTTATTTTCCCGCAAAAAAGTAAAGAGTGAAAAAGAAAATAGCGAAAAAGTGGACTTATTAGGATGCAACTTTAATCCCATAAAAAAAAATCGCTCCTTCAATCCCGATTTGACCCATCTTTAATCCCAATACCCTAATCCCAAGCCGAGTATAAGCCACCATAATGCAAAATTGCAGGACTCTAGGTTAATTCATTTGACCGTTAAAATGTTTTTTAAATGACACACGGAAGAACGGTCCGGCGCGCCGGACATATCCGCCATATCCGCCACATATCCGTCCGCCTCGGCTACATCTTTTAAGAGACTCAGATCTATTTATCGGGGTGTTGCAAGTGGAATGACAAATTACGTATACACACCATCATGCGTTGGAGGACTTACAAAAGTCAATAATAAGACTCACAATGAAACTGCTCTCATTTGGTACCCATTTTAATATATTTGATATTAGTCTTTTTATAGGACCAAAAGAGCCGATTTTAAGGACCCTAGTGTCCTTGGATAAAGAACAGAGTCGATTTAGCTCAAATATGCAACACGCTTCTGGCGACCCTTTTATACAGTATATGGCTGACATCGTCTTTATGGATATCGGTTACAAAACTCCCATCGAAGATTTGAGAGATCGGAACTAGTTTATTCTCCAGCCAAAACGTCGGTTCGAGAAAATCGACATAAGTAAACTTTTTTAAAATCTAATTTTTCTTTTGCTTACAGGAACGGGATATTAGGGGAAGTCCATGTTTATGGAAATATGTAATTTAATATAATTTTTTTATAAAATCTAATTTTTTTACGGAAACAGGATATTAAAGAAAGTCTTTTTTATATGGACATTTGATGAAATCTGTTTAAAACCACTGCTGAGAGTACGAATATGCCTGAACGACGCTTTCTTCCTGAAGTGCGTCTTGCAATCAGCAGGTTAATTAATTGGTTCACAAGGTTAAGCAGCCACTAAGTAAAAGCATAATTATCTACCCTGCTAGTATCGAAAAGCCTCTGTGCCCTCCTCTTCTTGAAACCCGCCCAAAATATTAACCTTCAGCCCCCGCCCAGATGGGAGCGTGAAGGGAGCGGAAAATATGTTCCACAACAGGATACGGCTAAAGAACGATTTCTTCTTGAACAACATTGTGTGATCAGCAGGTTCATTGATAGGGGCACTGGGATATTTAGCCACTAATGCTGATGCTCAAGACATACAGCAGAATTGGCTACCCTGATATTCACGACAAGCTTCTGCGCCCTCATCTTTTTGGAACCCGCCCAAAAAAATTAACTTTGAGCACCCGCCGCAAGAGCCCAGAGGCCATAAGTTTGGTCAAATTTGAATCTCAACCTAAAAATGAAATATGAAATTTCAACATTTGCTAATTTTTTTTTAATTTGCGTAACCACAGCGACTACCGTGATGGGCCCCATTCCCAATTTTAGACAGATATTGGAAAAAATTAGAAAATTAGTTAGGAAAATAAAGTCCTTTTATTGGAGCTACTGGACCCACTAATTATGTCTATTTGGTAGGTATTAAAAGACAGGTATGAACAGGTTGCGAAATAATGACAGGTATAACCAGAAATCTGGAGTTATGACCAGGAACTACGAGTAGGCTAGAGGCAGGTATGAACAGGATAATACAATGTAGCAATTTTAAATTTATATAGAAAAGTGCATATTGTAGGAACTACTAATAGTCCCAAAAGCCGTTTTACCCTTAAGTCAGTTAATTAAAGGCCTTTCACCGTGTACTTTATAAGGATACTAAAATCTATTAAGAGCCTGTGTATACGTCAATATCCAGGATCCTAAGCTATGGGGGCTTTTTCACAAGTTTTAAATTGCAAAGACATTAAGTGGATGAACTTCTGTCAGTAACACTTAAAGTCCATCAGTAGCACACTCTTTTTGCTTTGAATACAACCATTTACAATTTATAGCTATATATTTTTATAGGTATATAACATCTTAGCAAGTTTGAGGGTCTTTGCTAATATTTTTTTTTTGGTCACCATTGTCTTCCAATGACCGGTTGGTCAGACATGGCATACATTTTTTATCTATTATTTTCTAATGTATCGAATTCGTTTAACTCTGACTTTTTAGAACATTACTTTGTTTAAAAAAGCATTTAACCTACTTGAAAAATCTTGTATCGAGAGCAGCTCTTTCATCAAAAAACGATATGACACTCTCAGTTTTTTTCTCTAAATATTTTGAGTTAATACCCTTTTGTTTATAAGGGCACTATATGTAGATCAGTTCATACAAAAACTTGATAACTCAAAATCTGTGACTTAAAGCATAGAATATTCTGCTTCGCTAAGTTTTCTTTAATGAAAAGTACCCAAATTCCACGAATTTCGATGCAAAAGAAATCATAATTTTTAGTTATGAATTGTAAAGCATAAACAATAGAAAATAGTAAAGTCAATATACTCTGATTAACGATTAATGCTTAATGGGTGGCTAAATGACTGTGTATGATCAATTAATTTTTAGAACTGATATTGGTCTGACTCGAAATTTTAGAATTGATATTGGTCTAACTCGAAATACGTCTTATGTCAAAGCCTTGCATGTAGTTTGAGTTCTCTCAAAATCGGTATTATATTTAATCCTTTTCTAAGTTTTTTCTTTTTAATTTTCTCCTAAAAGTAACAAATATCTCCACTAACTTAGTCCCCTAACCCAAAGATTATACTCGCAACCGGATTTAGTTTTAATATTTGTAAAATAATATCATTCGTTTTTGAAGTTTAAAACTAATCGTTTTTCAAATAATTTACGATGCACAAGATTGTATCACAACCATTGCCGGATTTAAAAAAAATACTTTAATTTAATTAAACTTTACCCATGCCACAGAAAAAAATATGCATAACTACAAAACGTTTCTAGTCACGATACATGTAATGTTGAACAACGTTTCAAGTATAGTCAATACAATTCAAAACAAAACTGAAAGGAAATAAAATTAAATACAATCGCAATAAATATGCTAATCGAATTGTGTGCGAGTGTGTGTATCTGATTTGTTCAATGTTTGATTGCACCGCATGAAATTGCATTTTTTACTCTTAGCCACAATTTGTTTTATTCGCCATAAATCATTGTGAATATATAAAAAATATATACACAAAAGAAATAAAAATAAATTAATTTTTTTAGCAAACACAGACTACTGCATTTCATGTGGAACTTTGTCCGTTTGAGAAATTGTAGTACAACATTTTTAAAGTTAATCTGGTTGGAAATGTTAATCTTATTTCCTTTTTCAATGCAATTTCTACAGCAACACGAATATGTTTCAGGTACATAAATGCAGTTGAACATTAACACAAGTTTGTAGGAATGCATGCAGGCTTCGTGTTTGTATACAGTCTACTTTTTCTTTGGGTACTGACGAATAAAACTCCCAAAAACTTCGTACAAAAATAAATACAAACAAGTCAAATAAGTTAAAGTCGAGCGTGGCCGACTATGCAGTACCCTACACTACTCTGCTATTCAGAGGACTAAGCATCTCTGACTGGAGCTTGAGCAATATCGAACTGATTATGTTGGAGTTCAATTTTTGTCGCTCATTACGAGCCATACAACATTTGAGCTTGATGGGGTAAATTTTGTGGCTTCTATAGTTGCAGGACCTCAAATCGGGAGGGACCTTTGCTATTCGAAAATATGGACCGATATGGTCCTTTGTTACAGGACATGGTTGCTGATCGATCGTTGCGCTCCATGCTATATCTATTACGAGTAGTAATCGGATGTAAAATGTGGCTTCTACAGCTGCAAATTGTAGTATTTGGAAGGAACTTTGTGGTGGTCTGTAGAGAAATATGGGTTTATGTGGTCCAGTTTCACCAGAGTCGCTCATAACGCTCATAACGAATCAGGTGTAATTTGTGGCTGCTAGAACTGTGTTACCTCAAATCAGCAGGGATCTTTGTGTGGGAGCTTTTCGAAAACTTGGACTGATATGGACGAATTTCACCAGAGATGAGTGTTGGCCAATCGAAATTTTCTGAGCTGTATTTGGTATTAATCGGATGTTATAAGTGGCTTTTTGATATGGACAAATTTCACCAGAGATGGGTGTTAATCACTCGAAATGCTCAGCGCAAAATTTGGTCAAATTGGGGTGTAATATATGGCTTTTTTAGCTGTAGGTTCGGATGTACAGAAAAGCCTATAAATGATATCCAAATATGACCGATGTAGAAATGTGTGGCTTCTAAAGCTGCAGGTCCTTAAATCGGGAGGGATCACTGTGTGGGAGCTGCTCGAAAACTGGGTCCGATATGGACAAATTTCACCAGAGATGGGTGTTGATCACTCGAAATGCTCGTTTGAAATCGGATGTAATTTGTGGCTATTAGAGCTGTAGGTTCTGATATCGGGAAAAACCTAGATATGATATCAGAAAATGGATCGGAAGGGACCTTTGTACGGCTGCTGTTCGAAACTTAAAGAATGTACTAAGTTTCATCGAAATCGGTTAATTAGTGCGACCTGTACTTTGATGACGATAGATGGACAGACGGACTAGCGAACGCACGAACATCGCTCAATGGAATCAGAAAGTGATTGTGAGTCTATCGGTATACTTTCATAGGGTCATAAGTACTAAGTATAATAGCCTGTACCACAGTGTGGGTTAGGGTATGAAAAGGGTCGTATAGCCACACTATAAGTTTAATAAGAAATACGAACTTTTACGACAGATTTTATTGGACAGAGTGTATTCTAAACGTCCTGATATTACACCTATGCGCCCATAGTAATGTCTCGCCCGATTAAAGAATCTAACGATCTATAAGTAACACACATACGAGGTCCAATCTTGATTTAATCCGGCTTATTTTGGAACTATGGACCGATTATCAACCCCAACGTTAACGTATTATTTTGTTCGATGTACTGATAAAGGTCCCTCCCGACTAGCCGACAAGCCACATATAAGTTGTAGCCTAAATATAAGTAGACTTTACTATGATGGAGCAATTACCTGTCCTAGTGGAATTGTTACATATCGGACCATCTTTTGGAAAAGCCCCTATACAAACTTCCCTAATAATTTGAGGATCAGACGTTCTAGTAGCCACATTTGAGGACGGATCTTGATCAAGTGCTGTGCAGGTCAATTGATGAAGCGGTAACTAAACCAGGAAAAGTGGAACTATTTCGGTTGATGTATTAGTATAGTCTAACGTACATTAGTATGATGAATCAGATACCAACACTTGTGTCATTGTATTATTCCGAATTATACTTTGGAATATCCTCCAAACGAACGGTTCCAACGAACCAATTTGAAACTCAGATATTCAAGAAGCTACATATTAGGTCAGATCTTGATCAGTTTTGGGACTACATATTGGCTTATGTCGTTTTTCTGTTGCTTAAATACACTAAAACTGGAAACTTCAGCCGACAATACCCAAGAAAAAAAACGATGTTTGATATTTTCGAAATAAGTTCCATAAGCTTATATAAGTAAAATAAAAAGAATAAAAATAACTTATATTATAAATTTATAGCCGGTGAAAGCTGAGCTGCTAAATCAGGCTCCTATTTTGTCTGAAATTGTTGTTCTGTAATACGTACTAGATATTATAATTTATTCGTGGAAGAGCTATGGCATGCCAAATTTTCTACAAACATGTACTGTCTTTTTACCCCAAAATTACATGTTAAGGCCTTAAATCAAATAACTTTTCGGCATTGACCACTGGTGCCATGTTAACAGTTACTAACTGAGCTGTAGCCAATGATACGTAGTATGTCAAGAAAGTGTTTGTATTTTATCGTTATTTACCTGTACTTGAGTATGCTTCACTTGGATACGCTCGTAAACCACTGGGCGATGAATAGGTTGGCGTTTCATAGCTCGACTGAGAGGTGCCCTCAACCGATTGTCTGGCGGCTGCCGCTGCAGTGACACTGGCATGACGATCATCGCTAGCACTCATGTAGGCTGCCGCAGCAGCGGAAGTGGGTTGTTCACGGTAATTCCAATAAGGCTGTTGTACATTGTAATGTCAAGAAGAAAAACAAATTATATAAATTAGCTATGGCATATGTATGATTATGGGACTTTTCGACTTTTGTCATTTCTATTTTAGTTTTTAAATTAAAAACGATGTACATTTTCGCTAGTAGCTTGCTAGTAGTTATTAAAATTTAATTTGTTTTCAATTTAAAATATATGTTATTGAACTAGTGTGTGTGTGTTTGGGATATTTACCTGAAATTGCGTTTCAGGATAACCATAGAATACAGGCTTACGATCTCTTTCTAAATAATATTGCGATGCATGATGATATTGGGCCGAACTAAAGCCATCGCTCTCATACGGCCATGCCGGATGAGGATGCCGTTTAACGGCTGCACTGGCTGCATCGGCTTCAAAGCCTGGCCTTATCGCGGGTATATGCAATGGAGCTAATGAGAGGGACATATCTGCAATTGATAAAAGAAAAACAATTAATTTAATATTTTATTTAGAAGAATATTATTAAAAAATAATTAGGGTTTCAGTTAAGAGAAATACAAATATTAAAAATAATTCTATTTTCATTTTTTCTGTAAGTTTTTAATGCAAATATACAATTTCAATTCTATTTTAATTTTTTCTGTTTTAATGCAAACATCAATATGAGTGCGAGTATGCTTTTTTCAAGATCTGCTTTTATTCAGCAAAAACTAAATTGTTCATATTAACAAAACTTTAATTATTTACTTGTTACAGAAATTATGATGATCTTCAATAAGTTGTTGAAATTATAAAATCTCCATTTGTTTATTTTGAGGAAAAAAATATTTCTCTTTTTTTCAATTATTCGAATAAAGGAGCGTTCAGACCGCAAAACTCAACTGCAGGACAACCGCCGCAATCCAAAGCTCTTTTATGGCTATCACTTTTCAGTACAAATAATGTAAAAATTGAAAATCAGTTTCCCACTATCAAATGGGTATTAAAAAAGTGATTTGAAAATGTTTCACTTGACAACGCAAAAAACCCTGCTGTCACCGTGCAGTGTGCAAGCACTACGTTTTTTGCCCTACTAAACAGAAAATATTGAGATAATTTCCCTTTTTAAGCAAGTGAAAGAGAAATCAATGAATTTTCCCGTACACAGTGGCGTATGATTAATAAAGAATGAGTTGAAAGTTTATGAAAATGTAATTATATTTTTTATTGCTAGAAAAAAATCACTAATTATACCAACCTAACGAGGATTATTTCTAGAATAAGGATTATTTCTGCGAAAACTCAAGATCTTTTCGGAAAATTAAAAAATGACAATTTGGGCTTATTTTAAACCATTTTCAAAAATGTACTATATTTCGGAGAAAGGTCGTAGAGAATTTAGCATAGATCAGAGGTAGACAGAAACAAAACGACCGAATGAGTCAATGTCTCTGGGCGGTTTCACCGCGCATACTTTCTACATCTTCTATTGCAGGTGAAATTAATTTTTTTAGGAAAAGCTCATGTTTGACAAGACTAGGGTCCGGCTGACGGATGGAAAACCATTTGACTTAGATTTGATAAAGCCAGTAAAAGACCAGCCGAATCAGCCAGTGTATTCCGCTGTGATAACGGTAGCATGCGCGATTATATCATAAGCCACTGAGGCGCTGCACCATCAACATATCGAACGCAATATCAACTCTTCTTTAAGAACTCATTTGCCTCTCCGAGCCGGTCTTCAAGCTGCTGGATCCAGTAAGTGGCTATAAAGAGTAAATCCTATACAAATCACTAATGTGAAAAAAGTTTACTGCATCCCTGTTCTTATAACCTCCACCGAACAATGGAGGGTATACTATATTTGTGATTTTGTTAGCAAACATCTCGAAATATTAATCGGAGACCTTATTAATCATATATGCGATAGTCCAAAAATAATGAGAAGATCTAGCCAAGTTCGTCCATCCGTTCGTGTGTACGTTCGTACCTGAGTCTGTTAGAACACGATAAAGAATTATACTCATAATCTGTTTGGCATTGCAATGGAAAAAATCGGCCCAGAGCAAAGAAGATTGTCCTTTTACAGACTAAATGTTCCTCGGAAAAAGTACACTTTTTGAGTATTTTGGGGGAGGGTATACTAAATTCAGCCTGTCCGCACTTAACGATATGTGTAATAAAATGCTTCCTCTTATACGAAAAGGGCTATGAGAAGACGAAAGAAAATCATTCGATCGAATATTTATAATAGTTTATTAAAGTTTATTTGACAGCGATAATCAGTTGGGCGACATATTTTTCTTAATTGACAACCCTTGATCATTTGATGAAGTCAATCGAAATATTGGACAAAAATAAAAATTAAACTAAAAACACAAGATCTAATTTAAATACATGACCTCAAGTCAATATATAATTTTAAACGATAATTTTTCTAAAACTAAAAAGAAGCATTTAAAAATGTTTGTGTATTAAAAAACTAATTTGTTTAAATAACATCCCCAATTGTTTTTCCTTTTGTCTTCTTTTTATAAAGAAGAAGTAAAAATTTTTTATATTAGTAAATTACTTTCGCCGGTTTAAAGTTATAATTGCTTTCAATTCTTTATAATTTCAGATAGAAATTAGCCTTCATGACCATTAAAATAATTAAGGGTCAAACCTAAATTCAACCTAGCTTTACAAAACCAGTTTTAATGACAAACGCAAACGATCATCCAACCAACATGGATAAAAATAAAAAAAAAAAATAATTAAAAGGTAAAATTATTAGCAACGATTTCATATAAACTGTACGAGTATAAACATTTATCATAGATTGTTTCGACTTATTTTATTTTCTTCTTTTTATCAAAGCAAAACAAACACAGAACACAAATTTTAAATAAAATTTGAACAGTTTTCGTGTTTTTCCCAGAGGCATTGGAATTTATTTTGTAACTTAAAATGTGTATATAATGTTTTTAAAAGGAATTTAAATTTCATAAGTACCCCCAAAGGCCCAGCCTCTTAAATTTTAGCCCTGTCCATCTTTTATTTAAAAAAAACATCTAACAGAATATTAAAAGATTATTTGTTGGCATTTGATAAAATCATAAAATCTGAAAGTTGTAATTGAAACCCTGTTTCCTAATTTTTAACAAAATTCAATGATTTTTTTTTTAATTTTCCAAATAATGGTTTAAAAAAAATATGTGTGATAATGGAATTAAATAATCTGAATGACATAATGATGCACACATCAAATTCCCACTTGAATCAATCCTAGTCATAAATTCGAACTAAAGTAGGTTTTTTTTATTAAATTTCATAATAGTCGAAAATTAAATTCGAATAAGTAATTAATTGCCTCTACAGACTTTTAATTTCCATTATCAAATAGTTTTTGTGAAAGTTCCACCAATTACTAATTTAAATGCTTAATTTTTGAAATATTAGCCGTGTTCGACTGGCAACTCGCTAACGCTATAACTTTACACCGTTGAACAAAAATCATTTCATTTACAGAAAACTATAAACAATTTGCGTAAAGCCCGGTTTGTTTCAAATAAATAAAAATTTTGGTAAGAACGTTTTTCTATAAAAGTCTTAACGAGATTTAGTGAGCTCGGTTTTTACCATCTTATAGTATTTCTTGAATTATTTTTTTCTATGAATTATAAACTTTAAATCAAAAGGAATTTAATACATAAAGTCAAATAAGTTCTTGTATACTAAGAAGTGTCAATATTATCTCGCAAAGAATTTAACGTCTAGCGAGCACCTTATTGTTTAATAAGCTAGTACTAATCGACCACGCCTTTTATCTTCAAAAGCATTACTCCCAAGTATTTTTTTTTTGATTCATACAAAAACAAATTCAAAAGACTGCAAATAGTACATTATAATAAATTCACTGCTTCAAACAAATTCAATAATCAAAAATATACAATTTAAAAAGGCATTTTGTCATTTTATATAATTTTGTTATCGAAACCTAAAATCAAAATTTGAAAAAATGTTTATTTATATAATATATATTTAATTAATATATAATTTATATATATAATTAACATATAACTTTTTATAGAAAACCAAAAATTGAAATTTAAAACAAAATTATTGTTAAAAAAATAATGAACGCAATTAAAAAAATCCAACATGTGAACGAGAAATATCACTTGTAGTTTTAACAATTTAAATTGTACCACGATTTTTATTCGAATTTAAAAAAAAATAATATTTAAAAAAATAAATAATGATAAAACATTTAAGGCTGCAATTGGCTAAAATCTAACGTTTTGCAATACCGAAAATCTTTCTGTGCAAGAGTTTAAATGATTTCTTTAATCAAAAAACTTTTAGCAATAGTTCAGAAATTTTCGAAAACATAAAAAAACCATGAAGGTATAGTTATGCTAACAGATGATTTTTGATTTTCTTTCCGTCGAAGTTCAAATTTACAAATTTGACAGTGACAATTGTTCAAGTTTGTACTGCCTAAATTCTGTACCAAACATTGCCATCAAACATTTACAAAACATTGCCATGTATTTCTAGCATTCCTTTTCAACTGACTTTTCCAATGCAGCGAACTATTTTTATTCTAGTTGGTCTAGTGACTGTACCTTGTTTATTGCACATGCCTAATCCACATGCCTAACCATAATAACAGCACTTAGATTTATTTGAAATTGAAAAATAAACAGCACTTTCCAATTAAATTGATAATAAAGTTTAAGAGATATGAGAGATTGAAGATGGAAAGACTACAAAAAAAATACTAAATGGCAACAATAATTGTTGAAGTTTTCATGTTCGTATTTAACAGAAATTAAAAATATATGCACAAGAAAAATATTTTTGTATTATTGACACAGTTCTATCTTCAAAACTTTAAATGTATCACCTCAATCAGCAGTTTCTTACCCTAATCAAATATTTCTGTATTTTAAAAAATTTTCTAAAACTCATAAGACTTCTCTTAACTTGAAAAATCCAATGATGAATTTCTTTTATACAATTCAGAGAATAGTTCAACTGAAACATTTAGAATTTATTGATGTATGCCAACAATAGTTTTTGTTGGTCAATAAATGATAAAGCTATTCCCTGTGTTTACTTGAAAGGAAAAAGAATTGAATTAGTAAAATTATTCGTAGTATTGACAAATTATTTTGTTCAATGTCTTCAAACGATTACTTCATTTGCTAAACTCTTACTCTTGCTCTTACGAAATTAGGTAACATGATTTTTTGTTTTAAGGAAGTGCCTTGAAACAATCATAAAAGGACCTTGTTTTAGTTCAAGCATCAAGAGATTATTTCGTTTAGTGAAAACAATTGCTCAACAACTGCTCAACAATTCGTGGAATGCCAACAATTTTTTTAGTTATCCAAAAATGCCTTTATTAAGAAAATTTGAAAATCACACGACTATTCGATAATCAAATAATTGAGTGGCCAAATTGTGGCATATAAGGCCGGCCAAATTTATCGCGCAATTCAATTGAAGATCACACAAATGTTTCGCCCACAACGAGTAGGGCAATTCTATCTATGGATACGTACGAGTACTCGTTTACACGATATGTCGTAAATGAATCCAGCAACTTACCTGGAGGTTGGGAACTAACACTGGATGGGGAAACACTCGCCACTGTCGGCGCAACAATTTGTGTCTGGCCGGACGCCACTGCTGAGTTTTGTTGCTGTTGTTGTTGTTGTTGCTGCTGCTGCTGTTGTTGCTGCTGCTGAATACTTGACGTAGCACTGGAGGGCAATGTATTTGACTGTGGCTGTTGTTGTTGCTGCTGCTGCTGCTGTTGCTGATGATGAGGAGATGTTAAAAGTTGCTGTGACTGTGAGGCAGGACCCGAGGGTGTTTGAGAGGGACTCAGACCAACAACTGGTGTTGTTGCAACGTTGCTATGAGATTGCTGTTGCTGCTGCTGCTGTTGTTGTTGGCTGGCTGACTGCTGTTGTGGATGCGGGAGATGATGTGGCTGCTGTTGTTGCTGAACTATGGGCACAGGCGGGGGATCTTCATACATAACCGCATGTGTGGGCGTGGAATGTGTGGTGGTTTGTTGCGAAGCAGATTGTTGTTGTTGTTGTTGCGCAGATTGTTGTTGTAGTGTCGATTCCGTACCCAACAACGACGAGGCAGATGAAGCATTCGAGGACGCAAGACCCGTTGACGCGGAATTGTGTTGTTGCAGCGGTTGAGGATGCGTATGCGTATGCAGTTGTTGTTGTTGTTGCAGGTGTTGGTGTTGCAGGTGTTGATGTTGCAGCGTATGCAAATGCGCATGGGCATGCGGATGTGCGTGATGGGCCGGATGATGCAATTGTTGATGATGATGTGTGGTCGGTGTGCCCGTTGCAATCGCCGCCGTTTGATGGTGCGGATGATGGGGATGATGATTGAGGGCGGCAGTGGCGGCAGTTGTCGAAGGATGTGGAGTAGCGTGATGATGTGGCCCCCACCAAGCCCCGGCAGCGGCGTGCGACCCGACTGCCGAGACATCGTGGGGGTCGTAAAGAGCGCACGCCAGCGGGATGGTTGGGGTTTGGGGGAGGGGTGGAATATTTACGGTTATTTTGAACGCGATTTCAAATTAAGCGTACAGCAGCAATAACACAAAATCGCGCGCGTATTTTTTTGCGAAAAAAAACAGCAACAGATAATTTTCAAAGTTATGGGGCAATTTATGGCAAATGATTACCAATTTTTTTTTAGGGAAGTTATTGTAATTGTTTTTTATTTAATTTATTTAATTATAAGTTCACAAATTGTGTTTGTTGGAAATTATCACCATTCAGCGTCATTGCAGTGCAAGTCAGCAAGCCGACAAAGAGATACACGGTGAGTGTTTATGGACAGTTTTAGATGTGTGATGCGAATGGTGGTTGTTTTTTGTTTTGTTTTAAGAGAACATTGCACACATTTTGTCCATCAAAGAGCACCACACGCGTTATTAGAGTTCATTGACAAAGAGCAGAAGTGTGTGTGTGTGTGTCGGTTTAAGTACAAAAATGCGTAAAGTTTATTTGCACATTGAGTGAGGCGGAAATCAACCAACGTTTGATCAAAAAGTTTTTTGTTTTAGAACCGGAATTAAGAGAAAATTCGGCACAGGGTGTTATGAAAATGTTTTATAATTGAGATTTTTTTTGTAATTTTATTGATTTATTGATTGTTTGTTTAAAAAAATTGCAATTGTTTTAAAATTGATTTGATTTTTGGTTTTGGTTTTCCCAAAAGAAAAAAACAATATGAAACAGTTTAAATTGTTGAGAACAATGTGTGTTGTTGGAGGTGGTATGGTTGGTGTGGTTGTCGTTGGCGGTGGTATTTAAGAGGGCCATAAAATTCCATTTTACGATCAAAACAAATAATAATTATTTTATATATTTTTGTTCGTGGCCCATGTTGTGGTGGATGTTGATGACGTTTTGTTATGGTTTTTAGCACAGATTTTTTTATTGTTAGTTTTTTGTTTGCACCCCAACAAAAATGCCGGTTCGATAAACAGTTTTAAATGTTGGCCGTATAATCCAGGCGTTTGATAGTTAGTCCAGAATTGTTAAACAATTGTGTAGAGTTGACAATTGCATGGCAGAGGGTTTGGGGAGGAAGGGAGAAACATAACACAGTATATGATTTAGTTTAATTGTTTTTGGTTGCTGTTTAGAGTTTTAATTTGGTTCAGAATTAAATTCTGCTCATTGAATATAACTTTTGAGTATGTTTCAAGTTTTTGTATTTTAAAAAATTTTTATTCAATTTAAAAAAGATTGACAAGAAATATTCTGTTTTTGAAATATCTTTTTTTTTAAATTTATTTTATTTTAACACTTTTGTTTTTTTTCTTTCTTAATATTGCACTTTTGTTTTATTTTAATTTTTTTGTTAATTTAGAAATGTTATTTAAATTCTTTTGAAGCTTTTATTTAAACATTTTTCATTGTTTGAGAGATTTGATTATTTTTCTTATTGGATTTTACGATTTTCTTATTTCCCTTTTAGAAGCGTATGGCATGACGTTGTTCTGCGTGTGGCTGTTGTTGTTCGGATTTTCAAAATAAATTTTTCTTTTAGTCACAGCTTACAATAAGACTGTTTGAGATATTTTCTGTGTTTTTTGTGGGTTGTTGTGTGTTTGAGCGAACGTGTACGATTGTATGTGTGTTTGTTGTTCTTTTTCTTTATATTTTTTCTTTTTGGTGAAAAACAATTGACGACCGTGTGCCTTGTACCGTACGCAGCGGAGTACAAATCTACACTGACAACAGAGATTCTTTTGTCCGCATACACAAACTGAAAAATGTCTTCATACACACACAGACCCAACGGACGACGGACGGGTGCTCAACTCAACTTAGCTCAGCACACAAAACATGAAACAACACAATGTTGAAGCGTACGAACGTACCGCCACTATTCCAATCGCGCTCACACACACTCGCACGCACACCGTGTCACACGTATACAAGTACTCAGCACTCAGGAGAGCCTCCATTGAAGCACAGCCAGAACGTACGAACGTACGTACGTTCCTTCAACTATCCTAATGTCAAGAAGCGCGCACTTACAACACTTTAGAATAAAGGAAAATTCGTCACGTATGTTTTTCTCACTAGCGTGCTGGGAGAGCAGGGAGGCCAGGCCTTGTTCACCGTCGTTACATTTTTTTCTTATTCTTCCCAAACAAAACGTACTCAACGCTAAACTAACAACTCTTGAAAAACTCCTCATTCAATCGCATTCTACGTTCTCATATACGTACGTACGTATATGATTGTGATAAGGCCACTGTTGTAGTGTTAGTGCTGGTGGTGTTTTTGATAATGCTTGGCTGCCTGACTTGAACTCACATGCGCTCTTTTTTTTGTTGGACCCCAAATGGGAGTACAACAGACACCATACAATGGCTGAGTGTGACGTCGTTTGTGTATTCGTGTAAGGTGGATGGAGAAACCTTAAGGCCAATACTCTCTTTCAAGTGTACACACGTATTCACCGACACTGTACGTGTGTATCCACAATTTACACGTACACAAAACGAAAGAGAACCACACACAAGTGTGTATACGGGGCTATACAAATTGTATCCATTGGATACAAAGTAAGGCAAAAACCACAAGAACTGCGCTCTCTTTGAAAAATAAAGAGAAACTGAAAGAATGAACCCAACAATTTTGAAAATTTTACAATATGATAAATATAAAATAGAAATTAGTTTTAATTATATTAAATTATTTTTAAAACATATTAAAACCAAAATTGTGCAATATTATTAGAAAATAGTTTCATCTGAAATTCTTTTTTAAAATTCCTCATTGAATATCTAGAGAAAAGTACAATCTCGCAGACCTCTCTTTGCGCCTGCTCATTGACCCCTCACACATTCCATGTCTCACAGATACGTATCGCTAACACACACATACACACACACCCTAGCATAAAACAACTGAGACTTTGTATCTCGGGTTCGTGTTCATATCTGTATATCTTTGCCCACGTACACTTCCACTGAATTTCAGATTTTGTTTTTCTTTTGGAGCTCTACATGACTGGCTGTACATGCGGCTCCATCTATATGTGGAAAAAAATTAAAGTGAAATGGCGGGGGCTATGGATGGGCGGACTGGGCAGGCAATACTCTTCTATATAGCGTTACATGATTATTGATTGAAATCAATAAAACTGCGTAGACAATTCAGTATGCCGGGTGGCCAGGCTGATATTCTCAACAAAATTTGGTGTGGTTTTGGCTTTGGGTGTTTGGGAAATTGCTAAGGAAATTACAGTCACAGTGATTTATCATTGTGATTGGGGTCACATTGGATTTGCTAAAGCCGGGGAGGAGTTTACAACTAAATGTATATCTTTTTTGTTACAGTTGTTTGCGAATTGTATGGCGTGCGTCTGTAGCCAATTAACGTTTTCGATTAAATTTCTTTTTATCATGCAAAATTGTTATGACATGAATTTGGTAAATAACCTTCCGAGTTATCAATTCAAGTGCAAAGAATCTAAAACACGATAAATGTTTCAATCGCTAATGTTTAATATTATTGATAAAAAGGTTAATATTAATATATAAACAATTAACCGGGTATGCTAATAGAACTAGGTGTACCAATGTTTAAAAGGGTTGGGACAACCAATAACTTGGGCTAAAATTGGGAATATTAAAATCAGCGCTCACATTTTGGCGCTTTTCGCAAATTTTAAGGTGCTTTAAGGTGTCTACACACAGCCAATATATCTTTAATACGATATGATTATGGCAAGCAATAATTGGAGATGATAAGCAAATGAAATAAAAAAATTCTTTGTCAAAATCGAAAACCCGTTTGTTTATTGTTACAATTTATTATTGGTTGTCCTATAAAGCAGCACTATATTTCACAATGAAATTTCTATTTTATTTATTGCAGAGATTCAATTTTACAAAGAACATGAGTTCAAGAGATCCCGTGTAGTTCTTAAGTGTGTATCTGATTGCCTCGGTTGAAATTAATATATTTTAGTCAGATTTTGTATTTGATGATTACCAAAAGTTTGGTATTTTGCACACAGAGAAACAAATAGTTAGAAATCGGTTGGATATACTAGGATTCTGTTGAAAAAGATGAATTTCGGCTTTAATCAGCAAAAATTTATAAGCGTAATTAAGCCTTCTTTGTTTAGTGTTTTACAAATTCAACCATGGAGAGGTACACAATTGAGGAACTCAAATCACTTCGTGATTTTTTAAAGAGCTAAAGAATGAGATAATTCAGTACATTTACGACATTGAACCTCCATTAAGTCTTAGAGTCATTGAACAAATGGACCATCGGATAGAGGTATTTGGACGATTATTTTCTCACGCATAGTTGCCATAGATTCTTCTATCATAATGAAAAACATTAAGATAATTCTCCGAAAACTATTTTGTTTTATTTACAACTAACATCATGCGTTTTAGTTGGACACCAACTATCTCCAATAAAGAAACCACAGAACAATTTGAATCACCCTATTTAACCGCCGAGTGAATAATATACCTCAAGATTTAATTGTAACAATTTAGAGTTTTAAAATATTATAAACAAAATTTACGCTAGCAACAGAAATACTTTTCGTATAATCTGCGTTTAAGTATTAATTTCTATTTTAATTTTGTGACTAAAAAAAATATATATGTTTACTTTTATTTATGTAAAAAATTCCATTTTGTGTAAACGTAGCAAGCCCTGAACGCGAATAAGACGAAAGTGCCAAAACGAATATTTTACAAGAGAGGGTTTTTTGTCTTATTTATCTGGAGGTCTCCGATTAAATTTGCTTATCTTTGTAAATATTAATATTTAATTTTTAATATTTAAGAGCGTTGTAGAATTTTCTCTCGAATTTTATTAAAAAGCAAGTGACGCTTACGTCTTGTTCGCGGTAAGGACTCGATAGACACAGGTTGGCTCTTCACAGAAAAGGCTCTTCACGAAAATAGCTTCTGATATCATCAATTGTTGCAAACATACTGTTTTTAGTGAATTAAAGTGTATTAAAACATTAGCGGCTTATTATCAAAGTCTTTATTATATTTTGGTAGGAAACCTAATCTTTCCTTTTGTCTGAGTTCAACAACATCTATATCTCAATAAGCTATTGACTTTCAAGCGCACTTCGATATTCCTAAGTATTCCTTTTGAAAAAAATAATCCCATAAAAATTAAATTTTATGACTTACAATATTTTTGCCCGTATCTTAGGCGATACGACAAATTACATGAAATCTTTTTGAAATAGGAAACTTTTCAAACAAAGGCCTCTAAAGATTTGTATCTTTTTAAATGAAAAGATACAGCGGCACATGAAAAAAATCTTTTTGACTTTTTTATTTTTCACTCTACTGAAAAAGGAAGTAGAAAAATTCCTTTTTATGACTTTAACTAATATTTGTCTAAGCAGACAATACGAACAATTGGTAATAATGTCAAATGTCATTATTACCAGGATATGTACTCGTATGTATGTACGAGTAGTCTCTACATAAGCCATAAATTGTATTGCTGACAAATAGCTGAAATTTCCATTAGTTTTGCCAAGGGTATCTTTGTGTTTGTCGTTCTCATAATTTCACAAATTACATAACGAAGACATTCGGAGGACATACCAAACTCAAGACATTGTCAGCGGGAATTTTATGTTAGACGCCGTCAAGGGTTAAACAATTGCACAAAACTTGAATCTTTTCCCTTCGCGCAGGACAATCTAAAAGGGGTTACTTGCAACACGACGTGTGACAATTTTGCATACGAAACGTTGTCTATAGTTATGGATGCATACATAACGGCTACATGACGGGTTGTAGTCTCATTATGTTTATGACCTGATTTGTTTGATTTTCACACCTCTTGTTGCTGTCTGGCATCAGCTCAGGTAACACATGACAATGGTAGCGAATGACATCCCTTTTCTGCAGTTACATCTTATTATGGAAGTCTTCGACAAATGGAAACATAACACAACAGGAAGGAAGTGCTCACTTAAGAGTACTCCAAGGAGAGAGAGTTAAGGGAACAAGAGGGAATCAGAGGGAAAAGAAATCTTCTAACGGAGTCATTTATCCATGCATCCTAGGTAATAAAACATTTAAAATTTCATGTCCATGTACTCGTCTTCACAGGCAGGCTTGCCTACATACATACACAGATTTTCATATTATGCCTGTATGTATGTATGAATCGTTCCTCTCTGTCGTCATTTGCAGACAGTGATACATGCAAGTCTGTCTGTCTGTCTGCCTGTCTTTCCGTCTGTTCGTCAGTCTCTATGTGCATGCATTTAAACGGTAGTTAAAGTATACATCGTAAATAATGACTTTTTATAGTAAAATCGTTAACGCCATTCAGGGTCAGACTTTTCTTCCTTTACAGAATATCCAAACAGCGAACAGAATACACGACCAATGGAATGTTTCTTCGCATACGTATCTCGTAATGGTGGACATGTTTTCTTCCGTATTTGCGTAATACCCCTAAACAAATAGTTTACATAGTTTAGTTTTTATGAACCAAATTATCAAATTACACCAATGCCCTTAATGGGCCAGCACATGGACTTCCTTTTTTCGGTTTGATTGTTGGGGAAATTCCAGTAATGACTTTGAAAAACTATCAACGACTTTGCGTGTACTTACCATTACGCAGCATGACTCACCAATTCAACAGGATATTACACGTAGAAAAAAATTATGGTTGGGTTAACAATATTCAAAGAACATCTTACTATTGTTGGGTATATGGAAGTGGTGCAACAATATCAGGATCCTCACGACAATAGTATAATTCCAATACAACCATACTTTGACCCCCACAACCAAACAATGATCCTCACAACAATAGTATGATTTAAACCCAGCCATACTATGATCCCCACAACCATTAGTGTGATTCACACTCAACCATGCTATGATCTCCACAACCATATTATGATCCTCACAAGCATATTATGTTTTACATACAACAATATTATCATCCACACAACCATAGTATGATTCACACTCAACCATGTTATGATCCCTACAACCATAGTATGCACATACACAATTATACTATGATTGTTGTCAGCAATAGATTTAAATTATGAAAATTATTTAAAAATACATTAAATTCAAAATAGTAGTAGTGTTTTATTTAACAGTAGAAAAAATCAGTTCAAGCAGTGTGCAGCAACGAAAATCAATGTCACTTTGCCATTTTGTTAAAAACTTGTCTTCTATTTAAATATAGATGCAAGAGGTCTTGAGCCGGTTAAACCCTGTTTGATGTTTAAAAAAACGTAAACGTTTTTATTAATAATATTTGAGTTAAACAAAGCCAAAGCAGTTTGTTTGCATAATTTCAATTTCCATATAAAAAGTATTATTAGTGCATTAGATCTGTAACAATAACATTGTTCTAAAAAGCATATACAAATGAAGAAAAACTATAATCATACGGTATGATTGCCGTAATCATATCATTGTTAACAAAAAATCAAAAAAACAATACTTTTGTGGCACCAACCATATTTATATTGTCGCTACAACCACATTTTTATTTTTAAATTTGGCAATAATACTATTGTTACATTTCAACAATATTAATATTGCGGCAATCATACTTATGTCAAGATTAAATTCAATAAACAATACTACGGTTGCGACGAAAATACTTTTATTGCGGGAAACATTTTATTATTGCCGTGACCGTATTGTAACCATATTTTTTCTCAGCGTGTAGAAAAATGCTATAAGTCAGACGAGTTTTTATCGGTGTTTGAAGTTATTTTAACAACATTACACCGAACATAATTCAAAATACATTTTACGAGGGCTGCTATATATATTTCTAGCCTAATAATAAAAATGCGAATATTTATTATCAAAAATGGTTTTATTGTTTTTCAAGGTACTTATATTGTCCAGCATGATTTATACACTTTTGCATGCGCTAAAACCAATTGTCGAAGCACTTTTTCCACTCCGATTGAGACACCTCCAAAACATGGTTTTTAAACGCTTCAACAGCATCTTCTGACGACGAAAATCGTTGACCACGCATTTTTTTCTTGATGTGCGGGAATAAAATGAAGTCTTTGGGTGCCAAGTCAGGGCTGTACGGCGGATGATCCATCAATTCCACGTTTTGGCAGGTCAAACTGGCGCTGGTTTGAGCCGATGTGTGAGAGCTCGCATTGTCATGGTGCACAATAATTCGTCTTATCTTGTTCGTTTTTCGAATTTCTCCGAAGACTTTAGACAAACAAATTGTGGTGTCCCACTCAGAATTGACCACCCTACGTTGCTCAAGCGGAACCATCGCCACATGACCAGTTTTGCGAAGAAACAGGTGACCATTTGCTTCGAAGTGCTTCTATCACGAACAACTTTCGTTGGATTTGGCTCGTCTTCGAAAACCCACACGGTCGATTGCTGTTTTGTTTCGGGCTCATACGCATAGATCCATGATTCGTCACCTGTGACGATCTTATAAACGTCTTTTGAAGTACCGCGATCGTATTTTTTCAAAATTTCTTTGCACCAATCGACACTTGCCTTTTTATGTGCGATTGTCAAATTGTGCGGGATCCCACGAGAACAACCCTTTTTACGGTCAGTTGTTCATGCAATATCGAATGTATGCTGTTTAAAGAAATGTCCAAGGATGCCTCTACCTCACGGTATGTCAAATGACGATCTTGCAATATCAGTTCACGCACGGCATCAATGTTCTCTGGCACAACGGCCGTTTTTGGACAATCTTCACGACCTTCTTCTTTGAGCGAACGTCGGCCACGATTGCATTCATTGAACCAGTTTTTCACAGTGCTATAGGATGGTGTTTCATCGCCATCGAAAGTTGAGAAAATGAGAAAAATGATCGCACGAAAATGATCCATTTTTTTGCTAAATTAATTTTTTCAAGTCACTGTAAACAAAACAAATGATGGTCGTACGTCAAAACGTTCTGAGTACGTTTATACTAAAACATTTCAAACTTTCCACTTAGTGTTGCTTAGGCCAGAAATTTATATAACAACCCTCGTATTTACACTTTACTAAAAAATATATCTTGGTTTACAGTCAGATTTGGGACGTCGTTTATATTGAAAGAAATATTTTTATTTGATAACATTTCGGCATTAAATAAAGAACGCAGTTGTGGCAAATGAAAAATAAACAGTTTATTTTGTGTTATTTCGTAAAACGCATATTAAAATTTAAAAAATTAAATTAAAATATCGGAGCAAACTAACGTCATGCATACCTGGTAGTGACAGACCAATACCATCTGCATTATTTTCGGTCATAAATTAATGACTTACTTAAGAAGATAAGTTACTCACATGTTAAAGGTAACATACTTTCAATTATACCCACACCATACTGCGGTACAGGGTACACCATACTGAGTTTGTGCAGAGGGTTAATGTAAAAATTTAAAAATTGTACCGATTGACTCAAAAATATTTTCTTTAATTATTTGTCCATCAAACCATAGACTAGGTCGCAAATATGAACCGATCTCGTCTGAAACTTTCCAAATTATTTTGTTTTTGGTTAATGACGGTTGGTCTAGAAATTGGGAAGTGTTGATATAGTTTAGGGAGAACCTCCCGATTTAGGCTCTAACCAACATAACAGTCAGTGGCTGATTTCTTTCGATTTCTACGGAATTAGGTTTACGGAGTTATTGTGCATACAGGAAAAACTTTGCTGAAAATAAACTAGATTTTTCCGAATCTTGATTTAGCCCCCATACAAATGTACCTCTTGATTTGGGATCTAACCGACGTAGCGGCATATTTCGTTGGATATAAAAGACATTTGGTTTGTAGCTATAATTTGCCAAGAGGACCAGAGCGGTCCAAATTTTGATGAATCTCCCTTCACAAAGCAGAATAATTCATTTGATTGCAAAGGAATTTGGTTGTAGCGTTGTTTTGCACATAGAATAAACAACGCTGATAATGCACCACATCGGTCCAAATATCCCTATTTTGGGTTTAACCGACCTAAGAGCGATAAAGTTCACTAGATTTCAACGAAACTTAGTTTGTGGCGCTATTTTACACACAGAAAGTAGACTAGATCGTTTCAAATCTTGAAATAGCCCCTTATATGAATGTACCTCCGATTTGGGGCCTAACCGACTTTTCAGCGGCAACTTTTTATCAGATATCAAAAAAAAATTGGTTTTGGGCGTTATTTAGCACAAAGAAAAATATAGTAGTGTGGCCCAACCATAATGCATGTTGTAAATTGTAAGTCACACCTAAACCTCAAGTTTTTTGCCCAACTTCATTTGACATTTTTTTGTTTCACTGTTTGGCAAATTTAACCATGGAGAGCTAGACAATTCAGTAAAGGGATAAGATTGTTGAAGCCTCTTACGAAAATGGGTGTTTAAATCAAAATCAGCACTATCGACCAAATGTATTCACAGTGGATTCGTTAACAAGCACAATTGCCGCGTTTCGGCAAATGAAAATCCTGGAGTGATTGTTGAAAAGCAGATGCATTCACAAGGAGTGAATGTATGGTAGGGTTTACGGGCCGGCGGCGTTATCAATGGAAAATGAGGTCGGCCAAGCAGTTAACGTGAATGGTACTCATTATCGCGATATCTCGATAAGAATGTTGACAAAGGAAAGCTTTCTTAAATAGAGGCAGTTTTATGTCGGCCCTAACAGGCAATGTACGAGTCTCCTTAGGTTAGTATTTTTATCGTTTCTCTGAGTTAGGACTAAAAAACGTTGATGTTCTTTCTCGTGATTTAGGCCAGATAATTTTGCGCAGAAAAAAATTATTTATCGGTTCAATTAAAAAAAATTCAAGTATTCAAACAAAAGATAATTTGAAATCCAATGACAAAAATTTCACATAATAACTAAAATATTCGTACGTTGTTTATTAAAAATATTTACGATTTCAAGCGATCGACAAATTTACAAAAAAAATTGTATGCCGTTTATCGAAAATATTTTCCCCAGAAATTTTTAATTTTGTATTCGGCATTTATTTTAAATTTTATTAAATTTATTTTATATTGGGCTTGAGGCCAAGGTTCTTTTTTTGTTATATTTTTCTTTATACGATACTTCGTTCCTCTCTGAAGAACATCATCAGGAATAACAAAATTAAATAAAATAACTCCGTAGCGAGGACCTCACTTTCTTGTTGTTAAGAAATGTACATTTCTTATCGGTACCTCATTTTCTTGTTATTAAGAAATGTAAGTTTTAAGGCAATGAAAACAATTAAAATATTCACAAAAAAAATTGCAAGTCGTTTATTGAAAATTTTTTGGTATCAGGCGTTTTAAAACTTCAGATATCTACAAAAAAAAGTTGTAATCCGTTTATTGAAAATATTTTTGTTATGAGGCGATGTAAAATTGCACATATTTACAAAAAAAAAGTTGTACATGTTTTTCAAAAATCAGTCGAAAAGACTTTTAGTTCAGGGGTGACTGCAGTTTCACAAGCGACCCTGCATCGGTAACAGACCCCAAGCAACGAATGTGCTGTAACTATGTTTAGTGCCTATACACTTAAGGGCGGGCAGTTTCGCATTCAACGAGAACTGCCGGCGGCATAGTTTTCCATCGAACACATTTAAAATCACTTGCACGGCATACATACTAAAACACACACACGGTTTAGTGAATGAATTTTATAAATTTTGTAAATGCATTAAAAATCATTGCTATATCTGATAAATAGTTTAGCTTATTTACGAAATTTTTAATTGGGTGGTATTAAATTGGAATATAAATTTTTTTTGTTGAAATTTAAGGGTTGTCTTTTTTTCTATGCGCATAACACCTACCATAGCACCTAGTTACTTTCGTTATAAATCAATTTTTATTTGGTACAATTTTTTCTAGCAAAAATCCTCCTTAGTCACTACAAACACTGTCGAGCCAAACCAGAAGTTGTCCCAAGCTATTTGCTATACATTATAAATAATTCTTAACCAACATGTTCCGCTATGACGCTTCTACAACCATTCATCACAAGTCATTCGCATTTTGAATGCCTTGGGCCAACCTGACTGGCTGACTGGCATTGCATGATAATAAACTAAATTTTTAGTATTTGTTTATATATCTCCTGTTGTTGTTAGTGTCGTTTCAAAAATTGACGTCGAACTTGTTGGCAATGGTGAAGTTGGCCATAGCGCTGACTGGCGGCTGTCTGACTTACGTTCGTTCATCCATTCGTTCATCCTTGCCAACCCGTATGTACGAGTGACTCTGAATACCTTAGAGTCAAGTCATTTTACTATTTTATTGACATATTACCATACCATTTCGTTCATAAAATTCGAAACAACCACAGCACGAACATGATTACTTCTTTAGCATTTCCTTATAAACAGGAGTGCGAGCTGTAGCAAAAAATCCAAAGAGAAGAAGCAACGAGCTGCGTACCAAAAACGTTGAAAATGATTTGTTAATTTGTCTTTATGACCGACCGGCAATGTGTTAATTGTTTTTTATAAGGTGTTAATTCGGGTGGAAAAAAATGTTTATGATCTCTTTAAGTAGATCATATAAAGAAATCGCTCGCACTGACAGCCAGCCAGCCAGTCAGTCAGTCACTTAGTCTCAAAGGCAATCATTCATTCGTTCACATAATCATACACCTGTGTAATCGTTGTTTATTACGCTGCGATGATGGCGGCGGGAGTCGATGGCATTGTGCTGTATTATTAACTCATTATAGGATTATAAAATCATTATTGTACACTTACTTCACACATCACTTTAGCCATGACGTTTGCCTCTGGGGTTATATGTGGGTCATAAGGTTTATTGGAGTTGGCGATTTGAAATAGATGAATTTATGAATATCATAATGTAGGTTAGCCAAGTACTTTTCCGTTTGACTTTCCATGCAGTGCGGTGGCTTAAAATCTATTTCCTTTTCGGTTTGTGGCAAATTGCCAATCGTACTTAATTGGCGAACAGAAGAAAAAGATCCAGTCTGAAATGGCCAAATATAGATATGTTTATAACGCTGTTAAGGGCTGTACATTGGGCCCCACATATACACTAGAGCGTCCACAATATCATACAGGGTGGACCATTCAAAAGTTCTTATTTTATTGGAAAGGTTGAACTTTCTCATTTAATAATGGAACACAATCTCATTTATATGACTACCACAACTAGCTCGGCATTACTTCATACGACGAACCAAATTTGTCAGTAAATTTTCGATTGTTTTGGGTCGAATCTCTGCAATAGCAACATTGATTTCATGTTTTAGCGCTTCAATGGTCTCTGGATGCTTTGCGTTACATTTATCTTTAATGCTCCCCACAGAAAAAAATCCAAAGGGCTCAAATCACAGTTCCGAGGCGGCCAATTGAGATCACACTTTTGGCTGATTATTCAATTTACAAAAACAGTGCGTAAAATATCGATGGTTGCGTTGGCTGTGAGACATACGGCCCCGTCTTGTTAAAACCAAATGTCGTCCATGTCGTTCTCTTAAATTTTTGGAAACAAAAATTTGTTAAGCTTGGCGCTGTAACACTCACCGCTGACATTAACGGCGGCTCCTTGCTCATTTTCGAAGAAAAATGACCCAATGATGCCGTCAATCCCAAATCCACACCAAAAAGTGACTCGTTGTGGATGCATTGGCTTTTCAATAGTCACGTGTGGGTTCCCTGAACTCCATATGTGGCAATTTTGCTTATTGACATAGCCACCGGGATAAAAATAAGATTCTTCTGATAACACAATTTTTCGGTAAAATTCTGCGCTTAACTACATGCGTGTCAGGCCACAGCTCATCCAGCGCACAGTTCGTCTGTCTCATGTTCTTCCCATCTACGGAGTGTGAGCCGTAAACTTAATGAAGGGGGTTTCTCCCGAATATTGCTAAGACACCTTTACTATTAGGTTTTGATAGCCTAGTCTTTCGTGGACTCTGTTCATAAGCTGTTTACCAAGTGCTGATGTTGATTTTTTATGGTTTATGGCAAATCCGATGACTGCAAATACCTCCACTACCTTGACGTTTCAACTGCCGGCCGACGTATCCTCTATTTTTTGTCACGCCTGCATGATTCTTTGCTTTATTTCCGTGCTGACATGCATTTTTTTGGTTTATAGCAACCGTCACGGCACCTCTATAGAATTTTGAGCTTGTTCTTTTTTTTACCATCACAGCCATTTTCGAAAACTCTTATTCAGGGTTTGAAGAATCTCTATTTTGATCTCATTCGATCCTTTCGAATGCGGAGCACCGTCTCATAAAAGTTTAATAATTTATTAGTTGTATTCGTTTTGACATTAGGTGTGGTTTAAGAACACATACTGAGTATTTATTTTTACATTTGATCGTAAGGTTTAGCTATAAAACGATCCTGTTTGGCCCCCCCAAAGGTCCATGAGCCGACCACAGTCTCAGTGAAATTTTAAAATTAAATTTATATTTATATTCAATGGGTGACTTATACGTACTTTGACTACAATGGCACTGTTTGGGGTTTCGGATCTTTTCGGGGTTCCCAGAAGACGAGTACCAATTTTAGTTTAACACAGAAATTCATTAATATTTGGATTAGTAGTAAACAGTGCTTTAAATTCAGTACACCCCCACAATGTTGTATTTCGTGGCCCGCATACACGAGGGCGATTGTTTTGACTACAACGTTTTTTTTGGGTGTCGAAGTTCCCTGATAAGGAGTTTGAATTAGTAGTAAATTGTGCTTTAAATGAAGTACCCACCATGTTATATAGAACTCTTTTTTTTTGGGCCACCGGGATGTATGCGGCCCAATCTGAATTTTAAGCCGATCTTGGATATACACAAATATTTTGAATAATTGACAAACAACAACAAACCTGATTTTATTAACTTCTGGAGTAATTCACTTTTTCAAAAAAAAGAAAACAACAACAAATGATCATAACAAACCAAAAAACTCAAAAAATTAAAAACGAGGTTATCATTGAATAACCCCATGTTCTTAATAAGCGATTACGGGCCACTAGCTAACAAAGGTCAAACAATCATCCCTATTTTAGATGTGATAATTGCTGTTCCACTAGCAATTTCTAAATAAACCATAGTTTTTCCACAAAAATTAAAGATATATTAAGTTGGTAATCAAAAAATGCAGAGAATGTTTTAGTCCCTTGAAGGAAAACATTTATGCATCTGGTCCAGTTTGACCTATGCACTTTCCCTAGAAGCTTATGACCATAAGCCATCATCGTACAACATTTCAGGGTGTTAGATTAATCCGCTATCATGGTTTCAAAAAACACACAGACGGATGGTTATAGGAGTAGCGACATAAAGGGCCGAGGTGGCAGCCCTTGGAGTAAGATCCGGTGAATAGAACTAGCTGTCGTGGAATCGATGGATGGTCGGACGGACAAACAGAGCTACATCGCTTTCGAAGTTTACCACGATCAATAAATAGTACGAGTATATACGTGTTTTTGAGTCTACAATCAATCTTTTGAGGTATTGCAAATGGAATGGCAAGTTTAGTATACACTCCTGCCTATGGTGGTGGGTATAGAATATCTGAGAACCCGCGCCAGAAATAAATCCCTTTTGAAAAATTAGGACCTTAAAGACGATAAATTGTAGAAGATGGACGAAATGAGAACAACTTCCATTTTGGCAAAGCTTTTTTGGTATTTAAAGTTTGCGAATTTAGATTTTTCTGTGTTTTTTCAGTCTTGTGATTGTAACCAAACGAAAGTGGATAAATTAGCCGAGAATTTGTGTGAAAGGATCTTAGGGCAAGAATACGGTGGAGCGCGGATATTTGCTTTTTTGCACTGCAGAATGTGGTGGCAATGTTGCTCGAAGAGAGTGGAAAGTGTGCGTGGCTGACGGGAGATTTGTATCCGTCAGCCTTTCAGTTGCCATCATGCATTGGACACGTGAGCAGAGGTAATTTTGTGTTGATACGTATTTTTCAAATGCGCACTCGATCATTGCAGTGCAGCGAGCTTTTCGTTTACGATTCACTGTTCCCCAACGCGGACGTGTTCCTGGACGGCAATCAATTGTAAATTGGGTAACTTCATTGAGAACAGCAGGGAACGTGTCATGTGTACGAAGGGGACCTGAGAGATGGATTACAACACCACTAAACACCAAGAGAGAGTTAGAGCAGCAGTACTGCAATCTCCTAAACGCTCTGCTCGGAAGCAATCACTTGCTCTTGGCATTTCCTGGATTTTACCAGCCGGGTCTTGAGGCATTGCAATTGGAGGATACATGGTTCCAACAGGATGGTGCCACTGCACACACAGCGAGGGTTACCATGAATTGTTTGAGGCAAATATTTCCTGGACGGCTTATCTCTTCGAGTGGTGATGTGAGCTGGCCGGCACGCTCACCAGACTTAGCCCGATGCGATTTTTTTCCTTTGGGGTTACCTGAAGTCGAAGGTGTATATCAACCGTCCTAACACCTTGGAAGACCTAATTAACAATATTGAGGCTGAAATTGGCAGAATACCAGTCGACATGCTTGTTAGAGTTCATGAAAACATCAGAAAACGTATGCAGCAGTGTGTGGATAGCGAAGGTCGACATTTGCCAGATACACTATTTCAAACCATGTGATTTTAAAATTCCCTCACTGTTCAATATAAATAAAATATTAAATAAATTGTTCTAAGGTTCATAATTTTTTTATTTCATTCTCAAGTAAGCCTAATACCGCGCTCCGCTCTAAATAATCACGGAATAAAAATACATTCAGTACTTTCACGATTTTCCTCTTCAAACAAAGTGTTTGACTCAAACCTCTGATCATTTCCACTGTTTTAATTTCGTCTCAACGAGATATATGAAGAATATATTATTTTATCAACGTAAAAAGAGCATTTGTGTCTTTAACTCATTCTAGCACATTTTCTAAGAAATTTGATTTATGTTCTAATTTCCTAAAAAACTCTTTAATGCTTCCTCTGACTTTCGGTTCTCATATCACGATTATCACACTCCAGCATCTCTTGAAAACCTCTTCGGTAGTGTTTTTTCTTTTTGTTTTTTTTCCCAAAAGCACTCATTAAACGAAGAAGAAACAATTGTTCGAAATACCCCTCAGCATCTTCAAAAATGGTTTCTTTTGTGTCCATAACAGTCCAGCGAACAGGCAAACGGAGTATGTGCGCGTATCTTTAAGTTTAACTTCAAAAACATGTCGACTCTTCGGCTCTTGCTTTTGTTTTGTTCTCCAGCCAATTTCAAAGAAACAAATACCGCAATTAAGTGAAGATAAAACACATTAACTTCAACTTAGTCTTGGCCACACGACCGACCGACCAACCAACCAACGACTGCAAACTGGAACAGTACAAAATGGAGATTGTCGGCGGAAGATCACTTAGGCCTGATTCGAACTAATGTTTTTTTTTTATAAAAAGAAACAATTTTAAAAGGAGAGGAGAATCTCTGACCAATGAAGTTAGAGTTTTCTGAGAACAACGGAAAGCCGTTGAACTAATTGTTTTGCTTACCATATTACTAATGCAAGTCTATAAATTAATCAAAGTCGTTTATAAGATAGTCTAAATCTAGAAAGTCTTAAACATAAATCATGCGGTTAAAGACATCTTTGGAAATTTTCAATTTATTTTTTGTAAATCTTCATACCCTACATTAGTCTGCGGCACAAGGTGTTATACCTGAGTGCTGCTGATTTGTTTAACACCTTAAAGGAATGGAGATAGAGGTATACATATCGATTTAGAATCATTGTCTAATGAATGAAATTAGTTAGTGAATGTCTGTTCGCCTGAGCACCTATCGTTGCAATGAAAGTACCAGTCGAAACTATGAATCGATTTCGATAAAACTTGCTTTGTTTTTTAGGTTTGGGTCAAGGTCAGACCCAATTGCAATTTTTCCATTTCGGGCTATGTTTTAATAGCATACATAGGGTTTTTCCGAGTTCAGAATATGCAGTTCTAAAAGCCACATATTACTTCATATTTCGACCAAATTTGGCACAGAGCGAAACGAGCGAGCGACTTGCAGCTACTTTTGGTGAAATTGGACCGTATCTGTTCATGTTTTCGAATAGCCCCACACAATGCTTCCACCTGATTTGCAGCTCTAAAAGCCACTAATTTAAACCTATCGTAATCATTTTTGCATGACACATTAACTATTAAAAAACTATGGTAAAACTGGACCATATATTTCTATGAGGTTATATGGCCTTCATACAAAGGTTCTTCGCGATTTGAGGCCCTGTCAGTTCAGAAGTCAACTATTACATCCGATTCTAACCAAAGTTCGCATAAAGCGTTACGAGCGAACAACCACCGTCTCTCGTTTATTTTAATCGTCTGAATTTTGCTTCAAAGACTAAAAGGTAACTTAAAATAATTGGGTAAATTTTACCTAGGCCGAATCGAAGGTACACAGGTATAGCCTCAACATCCAAAAAGGAAACAAAAGGGGAACTTCGAACTGTGTTGTGTTGCTGAAATCCATCTCCTAAGCTCATATATTGTCTTGAGACAAATCTTATATTTGACGACATGCGCGATGTCTTAAAAGTGGGCTATTTTTAACTTCTTCCGAATCGATGTCTTTATACCCTCCAACTTAGATTGCGCTTCAGTATGTCTTTGGCAATGTTGAGGAATATGCATGTTGTTGGTGGGTATATGTTTGACAGGCCTAATATTCGGTGCTCTATGGACCGTTGGTCCATGAGTCAAGGCCTTCAATTTAGAAAAATCGTAAAATTAATAACTTATTTAGATTCGTGAGGAAACTTCAGTGTTTACTTGTATACCTACATGCTCATTGATGAAGGATAACGTTTTTTTTTTTGTCTCTAGGACCCGTAGATACGGACCCGAAACTTGGACAAATCCTAAAAGTTAGTGTATATTTATAAGGTGAGTGCAATGTTTAGAGGGCACGACTATTATGTCAATTAATTCAGGTTAATCACCGGCACATCTTATAATTTTTCAGCGGCGGGTTTCTTCGTCACAACTTTACGAATAAGAAATTGATCCTTTGGCTATCTAAAAGTTTCTCTTTTGAATGCATTAGTAGCTCCTAACGACTAATGCATTCAAGAGAGAAGCTTTTAAACGCAGGTATCGGCCAGAGAATACAAGAATTATGTGGTGCGCCGCTCACTGATTTGAGATAAGTTTCCCTTTGTTCCTTAATGAGATGTTGTGGGACTTAAGTACTTAAGTATATTTACACAAGCAGGGAAATTTTGCTGTTCCTGAAATACCTACGAGGGCGACCGCAAAACTAACTGGTCTGGCACATTTTCTGTTTTACTAGCAACTTTTTGTTTTTGTTTTTTAAAAGGAATCTTTTAAAAGTCATCTGTCAAAATTTCCGAAATATTTAATGATCATTTTCTTTGTTACAGGTGATTGAAGTAAACAAGTTTATAATTTTTGAAAAATGGAAAATAAAGAGTTTCGTGCGGTAATTAAACACTTTTATATGAAAGGTTAAACGCCACAATTAATCGAAGATAAATTGGATTCTGTTTATGGTGATAATGCACAATCATACTCCACCGCGAAATCCTGGGTTCAACAATTTAAAATGGGTCGTTCCAGTACGGAAGATGAACAACGCTCTGGAAGACCGAAAACTGCTACTACTATTGAAAACATTAGAAAAATATTTAATGAAGTGACTAAATATAGACGAATAAAGCTCAGAGAACTTGCTGATATTGTTAAAATACACAAAAGACAAGTTTGGAGTATTTTACATGATGAACTCCACATGAAAAAGCTATCCGCAAGAATGCTGCCGCGTTTGTTGACTTTGCCCCAAAAAATCGTCCGTTGGACCAATTCCGAGGAGCTTTTAGCGATTTATCAGCGTAATCCAATAGAGTTCTTGCGCCGATTCATAACTGTTGATGAAACATGGATCCATCACTACATCCCAGAATGCAAAGAACAGTCAAAACAATGGATATAAGCTGGTAAAAGTGGTCCCAAGAAGGCCAAAACTGGAAAAGTAATGGCCACAGTATTTTGGGATGCAGGGGGTATAATATTTATTGATTATCTTGAGAAAGGAAAAACTATAAATAGTGAATATTATTGTGCATTTTTGGATCGGTTGAGTGAAGAAATCAAGATAAAACGACCACATGTAGAAAAAAAGTTATTTTTTATCAAGATAATGCTCCTTTACACACTGCATTTTTAACTCAACAAAAACTGGCCAAATTACGATTTGAAATTGCTCCGCATCCACCATATAGTCCAGATTTAGCTCCTTCTGATCATTTCTTGTTTCCAAATTTAAAAAAATTTCTCGGTGGCAAAAAATTTTCGTCCAATAGCGAGGTTATTGCTGAAACTGAGGCATATTTTAAAGGTCTTGAAAAGTCTTATTTTTTGGATGGAATTAAAAAACTTGAAAAACGTTTGATGAAGTGTATTGATTTGGAAGGAGATTATGTTGAAAAATACATAATAATAATTCCAAAAAAACGGTTCTTTTTATGTTAGGCCAGTTACTTTTGCGGTCGCCCTCGTATACGTCCATGTACGAACGAACCTACTTTTTTACTCCATAAAAACCTTACACCCGTGGTGACGACCTCAGATTTAATTGAATCGTAGAGTTGATATTTTTATTAAACATTTGGCCATAGTTAAAGGGGACGATTATGGACTATTTTTGGGAAAAGGTCAGTAGCTAAATGTTCCCGAACATTAGGTACCGGTTTTTTGAGTCCCCAAACAACCACGCTCATTTATAGGTCGTTTAACGCGTCTATACCTACGAATTCCAAGCAAAGCTTAGAAAAATGATAAGGTGACTTTGTCGGCCAATAAGGTTTTTGGGATGGACGCGAGATAATCCACATTGATAAAAAAGGAAAAACAATAAACGGAGAATATTACGCCAACTTATTGGACCGATTTAACGAGGATTTAAAAAAACGAGCCCATATGGTCAGAGTCGCCGGGTTTTACGTGATTATCGCCACGACGGCCTCAACCACGGTGTGCCATCACACTGGGGCCATAACGATGCGACGGCCAGCGCCCCATTGGATTAACTCCGCCGGTACCAATTCGAAGCATGACAGTTATGGGTCATGGCTTCCCTCTTGGTTAGGGGTCGAGGACTATCTAAACCTCTGCTGTTCTATGGGTCACAGCACCCGGTCGCAATGCAACTCCACATCGAACCGAAGTTCTCCCCGCGATTTGGGTTTAAACCACAGCCACCACGATACTCCCCGAAGGGCCGCACCATATAGTCAGGCCAGAACAAGTTCTGGGGGCTCCTGACTACCCGTGGTACCAGATTAAAGTCTCCGGTCAGACCTCGTAACCAAAAGGCTACTTCCAGTTTCTGTTCCACATAACACGGGACTGGTCACCCACAGCGACATATCGACCAAAAACACAAACATTACACAAACAATTAACAGTCACCCTCACGGGCAATTCGATGGCCAGGAACTGGCGCCAGCATGGACATCACGAACAACAACAAAAGACTTTGCCTCCCTCACGGGATACAGACGGTAGAGGAACAACAACGACGATCCAACGGCGACAAGGATCCAACGGCGACAGCAATCCAACGACGATAGTGTGAGGCAACGACAATGCCACGCCTTATCCGCGAATGGTCTCATCAGAAAAACCCCCGTTAGGCTCCTGCGAGTCTTCTCCTATTGAAGGCTACACGAGCAAACTCCCCCAACCTCCTAAAAGCCCGATCATCCCCCAAACAGCGACTGAAGTCGAACCTGTCGACGGTCTGGACAATGCCCATCCCGTCCAAGTCCCTTATGTCGCTGTACAACGGACATACCAACAGGACGTGCTTCCAGTGCTCCGGACCACCACCACATCGACAATCGGAAGTCTCAGAGAGACCCCTCCGATGAAGGAACTCATTGAGAGAGCCATGGCCAGTCAGTAAGAACCCCAGACTTAGGCCGAAGCCGAAGTCAGGGCACCCCATATGGTCAATAAGATAAGATTTGGCCTTTTCATTTCATTTCTTTATTGACATGTAATTCGAAGCCCATTGGGTTACGAATTGGTATCTTATCCGCCACATTCTCCGGTTTTAGCGCCCAGTGATTATTTCCTATTTCCAAACCAAAAGAAATAGTTCGGTGGAAAGAGATTCAGCTCCAACTATGAAATTATTGATGAAACAATTGCCTGTTTTATGGACTTTGGAAAATCTTATTTTTTGGAATTAATACAGAACTTGGAAAAACGTTCGACTACGTGTATTGAGCTTAGAGGAGACTATGTTGAAAAATACATTTTGTTTGCAAAAAAAAATGTGTTGTATTCGAAAAGCCACGGAATTATAGATATGCCCTCATATATCAAATCACATTTATTGACTTATTCTTAATACACCAAAGGCGAATGCATGGCATCAAAGTTTAAATGGAAATACATAATTCAACTACATTTTTTTTAAGCTGTCGCCTAGCGTAGCCAAGTTTTTTGTCTATGCTTTAAAATTAACTTCCCGTTAATGTTCTTTGTGTCACATTAAATCATTAATCCCTTTCAAATTGTTCAATATATTTTCAAACAAAAGACGTTTGAAATTAAAACGTTTAATCGCTCTTTCGTGAATCTTTAATAAAAACGTTCACACAAAAAGTCCAATCTAGCGAATTGAAATTTCAAGTTCAACAACATCACTAATGGCACAAAGTCGTCATCAACACTTGATGACTCTATTAAAGCAGCAAAACGATAGATACAATGTATGCATTGATGAATAGAATGTGCGAATTTTAACAAATTCGACATAAATCTGGTCTGCAGAATATGGGTTTTCCATCTGAAATTCATGAGGGGAACCCACGCTCATACATACATTATGAGCTATGTGGCTTGGTCACTCCCACCTCCCCCCCCCCCTGCCAAATGTCAATGGACTTTGGCAAACACTTGGGCAATATGCTAAATATGTCATTAATTTGCGGCTGTCGTCGTGTATATATTTTTTACAACTTGAAGGTCGTTTAAATCAATCATAAACGAATGTGCAGAGGAGACCTTTAGATGGACCGACAGAACGACGAACAGATGAATTTCACGTATCACAATAAGGTTCGCCGCCACCGTCACCATCGCTGTTATTGTTGGGTTTTATTGTATACGGTTTGTGTTTTTTTTTTTTGTATTCCAGCTCGCTCTTTTTTTATGATTGTTATTATTATATTGAGCAGACGGCCGACCGATCGACCGTCACTCTACTTTCCTACACTTTTCTTACTCAATGTAGACGTAGTTTTGAATGTGAGTGTACTCTCGCATATAGAGTCCGCATTAATTTATTAGATCCAATAAAAATAATTATGATTTTGTGGTTCACAAGACTTCCCTGCTATTGTTGTTATTGTATTTTGACGTATAGACTTTTATATTCTTTTAAAGTCATTCATCCAATTCGCTCACACTTCCATAGAGAACCGTCTATTTGTCCGTCCGTCCGTCTGTCCGTCCATCCTGCAGTTCGCTCTGGTTTTATTTTATTTTTTTTTTTTGTAGCTGTAGTTGTTGTTCTGTTTTTAAGTTTAGCCCCATCGTCATAATCGTAAATAGTTTTATTGGTACAACAAAATTGAGTTACGACTTGTGGCGAAAGTGAAAGTTATAGATTTTGTACGTATTCACTACGAATATAGCCAGCCGGTGATTTTGAGATTCTATTGTGGTCGCTTTCGATGTTGTTGTTGCATTTTGAAATTTCAATGTCATTCGTAGCGCCACTTTAAATGAAATAAACGTCGTTATTTTAATGTCTGTTAATTAGAGCAAAGCGTTGATTTTTTTGTAAACCTACTCATAAAGTAATGATAATAAATATTGTGTTCAAGCGATAGCTTATTTTGATTCTTTAATCTGTGTACGAGTATGTGTTCACAGCGAACAATTGATAGCAATAGCAATCATGGGAATTGTATATTTTTGTAACGCCGTGTTCTTTAGTTTTCTAGCGACGAAAAAGATTTTAAATCAAGAAAACACCCTAATACGTGCATTAAATGGAGTATAGAAAAAAATATTTATCATCTTCTCGTATGCTGAACAGAATATTCATTTAGTTGGAAAACTAAATGAATATTTTGTATGTTAGATGAAATTCATTTTTGGACAATAGCATTTATGTAGTTCTAATCGATGTCCAACCTACTTTAATCAGTATGTAATAGTTGTCAATTATTTTCGAAATAATTGATTAAACCCACCTTTAAATTTCCTTCCGAATTGCTTACTTTTAAATCACTGATTTTTATAATTGTAGACTGGACTTCAAAAATAATTACTCTGGTTCTTTTGGGGACCGCCGTGATGTTTTTTTTTTTTGTGTGAACGACTATTACTAAAGTAAGAACATTCCAAAAGTTTTCAGTGGCTGGACCTCTACCTTGTAAATGTCGAAATAAGCTCTAAGTTGTATATAATATGTTTGTACATAACCTATCGTATATTATTGAAACAATAAATTGAATTGAATTGATGCCGAAATAACTTCAGGACTAAGAAATTGATTTTAAAACCATTTAACAGCAGGAAGAGGTAAAAACAGCAATAACCCGGCTCAAGAACAACAAAGCCACAGAAGCTGTCAGAATATCGGCGGAACTGTAAAACTCTGGAGGAGACCCGCAGATAAAGTACAGGCATCAGCAAGTTTGCACTATCTGGAAGATCAAACGAATTTCTCTTTATTTTAACCTTAGCAACCTATGTCTTAATAACGAAATGGAGTCGAGACCATTAGCGCCGGTTGCCTTCGAAAAAAAACTCCTATTCATCGTGCATAAAATCCTATTGACTATGCCGTGTGAATAGTTGAAGCTCACACTCTTCGAACTAATCCAAAAGAATCAATCGGCTTAAGACAGAATCAATCGATTCGAACTTTTGACTTTTTTTTACACTCCAAAGCATACGCCAGGACACTTTTTTATGCTTTTGTCTACTTAGTAGGCTCATACTAAATACTGTTACTCACGTTTTATGCTGTAAAATAAAAAGTACCAAATGTTTTTGGACCAAATATTTTTAAATATATTTGTTGATGTATTTTGTATTCAAAAAGAATCTACTTATTCGAAATGTCCGCCTTTTGCCTTTACACACGCCTTAAGTCGCACTGGCCAATCGTCAATAGCTGCACGAACCTCGCCTATTGGAAAATTGGCCACAGCTCGAACCAAAGCAGTCTTAAGAGATCCAATGTTGGGTTATCTTTTGTGACAAACCTTGTCCTCTAAAACGGTCCAAAATTTGTATTCCTACGGGCTCGAACCTGGACTGCCTGAGGGCCCTTCTTCAGAGGAAATGAGCGCTGTCCTGTCCTCTAAAACCGTCCACAATTTGTAAGCCAATGGGTTCAAATCTGAACTGCCTGAGGGCCATACTTCAGAGGAAATGAACGCTGTCCTGTCCTCTTAAACCGTTCACAATTTGTTATCCTACGGGTTCGAATGAATGGAATGGACTGCCTGAGGGCCCTTCTTCAGAGGAAATGAATGCTGGCAAATTGTTTTTAGCTTTATGGGCCGGCGCAGAATCCTTCTGAAAATCCATTGCTGGTTTTGGAACAGGGAATGGTTAAGAGGCTTCACAACAGCTTCCAAAACGGTTTCTTGGTAAACTTTGGCCGATGTTTTGACTTCTTGTTCGCAGAAATGCAGGTCAGTGACTCCATCGTAAGAAACACCCACCAAAACATGACTGAAGCTGGCTGATGACCATTTTCCACACTTGAGATTAGTTCAGATGCTTCCTCAGATGACCGCGCATACTCTCTAACATTTTGCTTGTTAAATTTTTCATGAACGGTAAAAAAATTTTCATAGGTGAACAAAATTTGTCTGTGCAACTTGCACAGACAAATTTTGTTCACCGAGCGTGCTTCACCAAAAGACGTTTGCATTTTTCAATCCTATTTTTTTGAGCTGCAGTCAATAAATGTCCCGTACGTCGTTTGAAAGCCCCAAGTCCCAAGTCTTTTTTAATGATTCGACTCATGGACTTTTGCGTGATATTCATCTCACGGGCCATGATTTTCTGTTTTCTGAGCGGATTTCTGTGAATTCTTGAATTAACGGCTTTGATGACATGCGGTGTTCGAACAGAGCGTGGGCGGCCCGACCGGTGGCGGTCTTTTACAGCTCCAGTCTCCTCAAACAGTTTTATGCATCGGTAGACGAACATGCGGCTATTCCCTAGTGGCCTCATTATCTGACCACTCCATGATGAAAGTTGAAACAATTTTAAAATCCCGTTACAGACTAACCCTATTGAGGTTAGCCTTCAAAGCGCATAGAGAAAGGGACCTAAGGGTAAAAAAATCAATTTTCACTTTTTTTTTGATGTGGACAATTTCTGAACATCGAACGAGACCGATCCCATGCACCAAAACTTGTTTTTACACTCAGGTCCCTTTCTATTTTGCGCGTCACATATGACATTAACGGGTTGTGTTCAGTTCTACTATTGAAATGGGTGTGTTCAATGTTGTAGCAGTATTTATGTCGCTACTAAGTATACTATAACTTCTCTGGTTTTATATAAAGATGGTTCTCCTAGTGTGAATGTATTAAGAGGATATGCTGAATAAAACGCTCCCTCAATAAACCAGACCTAAGATATTACTTTTTTTGAAGTATTCGAAAGAACGTGCAATTTTAAATTTTTTTTAGATCCTCCACATAATAGAAAGAATCAATGGGGGCAAATTCTGAAACATTCTATAATTTTTAATGTTCCATTTTAAATTTGGTTGTATAAATTGAATACTGGGAATGCAACCATAATCATTCGTTTGTCAAAGAAAATCAGTTATGACGTATCAGTTCTCTGAGTGTAGTGACTGTAAATTTTATGATAAATCATGGGCAAACAATTTTGTTTGTGGCTACGCGTTCTCTTTTTAGTCTGCATTGATTGCAGTTTTTATTATGGGCAAAAAAATATTGATTGTGGCAGAAAACCAGTTCTCTGGGTACAAGTATACGAGAATAAGAATGTTTATGGTGGAAATATCCAAAGAGCTTCATTTCGTTGGGTAAATAGTTGTGCTACAACAATATTTTGATTGTGTGGATCTAAGTAAGGTTGTGGGTACAAATTATTAAATTTTCTAGGGAATAGAAAATTAAAATCCTTATATACCCTATATGTAAGTCGGATTAACCGACTAAAACTTGCTCAGTGGTTTAAAAACTAATTTAAGTTTGTGCTGAAAGCCCGTGAATGTGCGAACACTTTCTGTAATGCAGCCGAAAATTAACAAGAATATATCCTATTACCAACTCACAGGGTCTAGGACGGGGCTATGTGACTGTACTAAAATTGTATTCGCACCTACATCTAACGAAAATCTAACTAGATGTCAAATAATAATTAAAACTTAATAATAAACAAACATGTCCATAAAAATTCAACTGACTCAAATAACAAACCTCGAACCTGGCCACCTCTGCCCTGTATTATATTTAATCTTTATCTCTACCGACATACGTACATATTTTTGTGTTTTTGAAAAGTAAGCATAACTAACTTGAAATTACTTTTGTGGAGCTACGGAGTACAGCACAAATGCAAACATACACAAAAGCGAAAACAAATAAGAAAAATAACTCGCACAAAGTTTGTGCGACTGTGCGTACTTTAGGACAAGTTGAAAACTTTTCAAACTAGATTGAAATGAACAACAACAGCAACAACAACAAAATCAGCTTACACAAAAACCAGAACACAAAAAGAAACGAACAATAGGAAATACTCGTTCTACAAGGGACGGACGAGTGGTGAACTCGTAAGCATTGCCCACTTTGCAGTAGTTTCCAGGCCACAAGTATGGGAGCGCAAATGTATGAGAACGATGTAGAAGAATATAAAGAAATAAAAGAACACAGAAAGAAAGACAAGGAAGCCACATGACAAATTGACAAACCGGCAACGACCCAACTGGGATCGATATTTTTCAAAAGCGGCTAAGGCACAAAACTCGGTGTGGATGAGACAAAACAAATACTTATACATGGAAGAGATGTAAACTGGAGACCCACATGCCGAGTAGATTTTCCCATTGAAGTACTCACAACCAGGTTACCCTATGCTTGTGGCCGGATTGGATTCATGCTTTCTTGCTTTCCAACTTAGGTTTCCCTTTGAGCAAAGAAAAATAAAGTAACCAAATCGTTTATCGCATATTGTGCAGACTTGAAATAAAGCAAGAAACTTCTACATTTATAAACTGAATGAACAAAAAGTAGACAGAAGGCAAGCACAACGGCCGAGCTGACAAACAGTTCTCAGGTTCAGGGTTTCTCAAACAATCCTTTGCAAGACTCAGAAAACTAAGAATGCGCCAAATTACAAGAAGACAGATATAGGGCAAAGAGAAAAAATTGAGCTGTGGGTATAAGAAAGGTGAAAATTGTTCGTATATCAAAAAATCATAAAATGTCCTTTCGTATGAACAATAAACTTTTCACAATTCATTTGAATTTTTGTATTTTTTTTCTTTTTTTTTAACTCTAGATTGATCACCCTATACATTAGTTAATGCTCTTGGAATGGTTCCGTTAAAAAATTCAAACAACCAATGAATAAGGAATACTGTGATTAAAATTTTCACATATAGACTAAAATATTCGTACGTTGGTTACACTGTGCGACAGCCACAATCGGTTTGGGATGAAACCACCGGGGAAAGTTATATCGGTCAAAAAAAGGTCATACGTGTCCCAGCGTTTCGTTGGGTCTCATCTAGGAATCGAGATATATCGATTTGAAGTTAGTAAGTATCGTATAGGGGAATTTGTCACGTTTTTGGCTCTTTTGTTTGACATAACTTGAGAACCACTCGTCCGATTTAGCTGAAATAAATTTTAAAAAACCAAGAATTACAATTCCCTTAATCTGTTCATATATTATTTTTATTTAAAAAAATAAAAAAAAAAAAAAATTCCTTCATGCGCTTATTTTTAACTTGGAAACTATTACTTGTAAAGGAAAATAATATATGAACAGATTAAGGGAATTGTGGTTCTCAAACAAAAGAGCCAAAAACGTGACAAATTGTGGTTCTCAAACAAAAGAGCCAAAAACGTGACAAATTCCCCTATACGATACTTACTAACTTCAAATCGATATATCTCGATTCCTAGATGAGACCCAGCGAAACGCTGGAACACGTATGACTTTTTTTTTACCAATATAACTTTCCCCGGTGGTTTCATTCCAAACCGATCACTGACCCTTACCATTTGTCGCAGAGTGTTATCGAACATATTTCCGATTTCAAGCGATAAACAAATTTACATATATGCCGTTTATTTCAGGTAGCAAAGAGTCCGATAGGTTTACCACCACTCTGTATTTTCTCTACAGTTCCTCTTTTTATTCGAGTAGCCGCTTGTTTAACGTTTAAGACTCTCTGCCTTCGACACATTCGTTCAATGCCTTAAGCTTAAAGTGAAACTAAAGCGAAGGAAAAAAAACATTTTCTCATTTTGGGGGTGGTTTCTTTACAAAATGAACTACACCGAAGCAAAATGGTTTATGTAGGCAAAATACAAAATAACACGAACTGTGAGTATGTGTGTGTGTGTAGATCAACCAGACGCGTAAGCATTTCTGTATAAATGTGTGTTTATGTCCACACAGAATGTATGTATGCGTGTATGTATGTATGCGCCACCATTAGAGAAAAAGTCTTTTTCACTTTTCCATGCTGATGCTTTGCCAAAAATAATACAACAGACACACATCCAAACGCAAGTGGAAACAGGGGGTGGTGTACTTGTGTGGGTTGCCGATGTTCCAAAATAGTACAATTGCAACAACAACGACAAAGGCAGCAAACAACAACACACGCTGAAATTAACCTTAAGGGAGCCGCACGCCATTTGAATAAATATTGTTTGTGCTGACTTGAAATAAGCGCCTTGTTTGTGACGCAGCCAACCGGGTGGTGGGTGTGGGTGCGGGATGGAGGTATCGCACGAGTGCTCGGATGATGAGCTCTGTATTGTGTTACATTGAACTTTTCCCAGTTTGCTTGTGTCTCCTGCCTGCCTGCCCCATCAGACATACCCTTCCATTCCTTTTTTTTTTTGGTCGACTGTTTTGCTGTTATTTTCTTTCAAGTTTCGGTTTTTTTGTTTTGTCTTTTCCGACTTGGTTTGTTGTTTATCCTCAATTGTATCTTTTTCACTGTGTGAGCGATCGACTGACGCACCAACTCACTAGACCAACTATGTATGCCGACTACCACCCCCACGCTCCCAGGGGATTTATATGTTCCTTATCTGATGAGTCTGTTTAGGAATATAACTATGTGGAAATTATGCTTATATAAAAAATGTAAATGTAAAAAAATATGCACAGAATGTGTTTACGTATGTGTGTATATTTTTAACGAACCGCTCTTAGACATAATAAAAAGAAAAACGAAGCGGAGCGGAGCGTTTGGCAAAGAGGCGACAACTCTGAAATTGAAATCATCCCCCACACAAAGTATAAACTGTTGAAAATGTGGGCAACATTCTGCGAAATGTGCATTTTAGCAATGTGATAAACGAGACCGGGGATGTAGAAGAAGTTGGTGATTTCCCTGGTTTTCGTTTAGTGTTGACACCCTACATCATGTTGCCGAGCGAATTGGAAGAAAATATATGATTTTTAAAATAACCGCATTAATCGAAATATGATATACTTAGTAAAAAAGCTGAACTTAAAGAAAGACTTAGTTGGAAAATAGTTGAAACTACAACTGAAGAAAGAAGATTTCGATTGCAATCACCAAATATATATAATCGCATTGGATATTCGGTTCGACATACTACAAGATGATAATTATGATCATCGTACTGCAAACACAACCAATTTATCGGCAATTAAATGCGTAAAAGCTACTTAGTTGCCATAATAGGAACGTAGTAGCGACATAAATACTGTTACAACATTGAAAACACCCATTTCAATAGTAGAACTGAACATACCCCGTTAATGTCATATGGGTTTTGAAAGCTAACCTCATTTGCGTTAGTCTGTAACGGGATTTTAAAATTGTTTCAACTTTCATCATGGAGTAGTCAGATAATGAGAACCGTATCGCTGTAATAGCGCTTTTCAAGTGTGAAATGAAAAAAAGGGATATTTTCAAAACGCTCCGGCCACTAGGGATTAGCCGCATGTTCATCTATTGATGCGTAAAACTGTTTGAGGAGACTGGCCCACGCTCTGTTCGAACACCGCATGTTATCAAAGCCGTTAAATCAAGAATTTACAGAAATCCGCTCCGAAAACAGAAAATCATGGCCCGTGAGATGAATATCACGCAAAAGTCCATGAGTCGAATCATTAAAAAAGACTTGGGACTTTGGGCTTTCAAACGACGTACCGGACATTTAGTAACTGCAGCTTTAAACAAAAATAGGATTGAAAAATGCAAACGTCTTTTGGTGAAGCACGCTAATAAATTGCACAGAAAAATTTTGTTCTCCGATGAAAAAATATTTACCGTTCAGGAAAAATTTGACAAGCAAAATGATAGAGTGTATGCGCGGTCATCTGAGGAAGCATTGACCTGATCCCAAGGGTGGAAAAGGGTCATCACCCAGCTTCAGTCATGGTTTGGTGGGGTGTCTCTTACGATGGGATCACTGACCTGCATTTCTGCGAACAAGGAGTCAAAACATCGGCCAAAGTTTACCAAGATACCGTTTTGGCAGCTGTTATGAAGCCTCTTAACAATTTCCTGTTCCAAAACCAGCCATGAACTTTTCAGCAGGATTCTGCGCCGGCCCATAAGGCTAAAATGTCACAGGCCTGGCTTCGAAACAATTTGGCAGCGTTCATTTCCTCTGAAGAATGACCCTCAGGCAGTCCAGATTTGAACCTATTGGATTACAAATTGTGGAAGCTTTTAGAGGACAAGGTTTGTCACAAAAGATATCCCAACATTGGATCTCACATATCTGTCACATATTTTATTGCGAATCGAAATGTGGAATTTTTCTACAAAAAGTTTGGTTCGTACCAATGTACCCTAGGGATCAAAAACTAGATTTTCATAGTTACAACAAGTGGCTCTGGGGACTATAAATATTAAAATTGTTGTTCTGTATTTCGTTGCAACAAGCAACTCTAGGGACAACTAATATACAAATTGTATTTCTGCCATTTCAATAACGAATCATCGACGAGGATGTATGGCCAAACTTAACGACGTTTTTACATGGTTTTTTAGTAAGACAGTTCGGTATAAACCATCACGAAACAAGAAATACTTAAGTGCTTTTTAGCATTAGCCCTCGAATCTTACAAAATGTCAAACTTTTCGGTTGTTTTGTATAATCAAGCCATAAATAGTCCCGGAGCTCATTTAATCTTAATCATTCGATCTTGAAGACTTTGTGTTCATTTCATTGCCATTTATTTTCATATTAAGTGTATTTGCCAATGATCTTCTACATAATTTGATATGGACTCACCTACACAGTGGACTTGACTCTCTGATTTGCGGCCAACATTTTTATTAGCCTGAGTAGAAGAATTGAAAAAAAGTTAGATTTCTTTATTAATAGGAGGTGTTCGTAGCTAGAGTTTGCGAAGTTTCGAGCCGTAGTCAGATTTTTAATGGCGATTCCAATATTGTGCAACGAATACCTCATAACTGACGGATCAAGTGAGATAGTTATTTTTTTTCATACCACATTATGTTATGGTCACACACAGTACAGATTGGTTGCCTCAACCAAATTTTTTGACCGACGAAAAAGAGAGAGGTTGCAAGCAACTCGAGTATTCTCTCAGTACAACCGCATGTTAGTTTGTACTCTGTAATTTTTAATAATTGATCTGGAGTATTAATTCAACATACAAAGTATCCAAACCTTTAGAAGACAATATTTGGATCTAAAAATCCTCATACTGCCATTGTTCAACGAACAATTTTAAAATTGTCATCTGAGGCAAAAACCTGTATGCTTTCACACTCGACTACTCGAAATTATAGAGAGGGACTTGTACCGAAAAAAATTTGATTAAACGATTAGCTTAAAGTCAGTGATAATCAAATTATTGTTTTTTTTTAAACCAAAAAAAAAACTTTCAAAAAAATCCAATTTTCGGTTATGATGACATTTTAATTATTATCGCCAAAAATTGGTCACAACACAGCAAAACTCTCGGTTCTAAGAACTACTTAGCAGGGACATAAATACTGTTACGCACGTTTTATGCTGTAAAATAAAAAGTACTGAATGTTTTTGGACCAAATATTTTTTAATATATTTATTGATGTATTTTGTATCCTAAAAGAATCTGCCTTTTCGAAATGTCCGCCTTTTGTCTTTACACACGCCTTAAGTCGCACTGGCCAATCGTCAATAGCTGCACGAAACTCGTCCATTGGAATCAATTTTCACTTTTTTTTGATGTGGACAACATCTAAGCATCGAATGAGACCGATCCCATGCCCCAAAAGCGTTCCCTCCCAGAGATATGCGCGTTTTATGAAAGTGATAGTACACCAAAGATACACGTAGTTAAGTCATTAAAATGGCTCCCTCGCTCCACAAGCTCGAGCTCAAATTTAAGGCAGCTATTGAAAATATATGCATTTGACTAAATTTGATTAACTTCAAATGCGCATTTGTTCATTTGTAAACGTAAACGATTTTAAGGACCGCTTAGGAGGTATTAAGTGCTTTTCAACTTACGTAAAGCAACTGTTTCTTGTCAAATTATTGAGATATGTTGACTGAGATGCCCTTCGTCCCATAATGGAAAACTTTTTTCAATATGGTCCGAATTTGCCAATCCCAAACATAGTTTGTTTATAAGCCATCATTGTGTTAAATAGCAGGATCATAGATCATGCTTTCAACAGGCAGAAGAACGAATAGGGCATGATTTCAATAATATACTTTATAGGCCTTCCGATCAATATTTCGGGTGTTGGCAAACGAAATTACAAGTGAGTGCACACTCCATCCTACGGTGGAAGGTTAGAAGAGACTCCAAAAATACAACCCTTTCAACCAAAAAAAATGGTATGTGAATTCTATACCCACTCAATTAAAAATTTCGTTAAGAGGTTTCATTTAAATTTATTTGTTCAAATTTTAATTTTTTTATCGCCTTACATCGAAAACATTTTGAATAAACGGCTTACAATTCTTTTTGTAAATATGTGATTTTTGTATCGCCTGAAGTCAAAAATATTTTCGATAAATAACGTACGAACAATTTTATTTTTTGTGTGTCTGATTTCAAAATCTTCACAAACAGTTCACCTTTGAATATCCACTGTTGAACACATGCCAAAAGGACAAAATCGTTAAGCGTCCTTTTTCGTTTTTCCAAGGTGAGAGACATTCCGTAAGCTATGCCAATCATAGTTGTCTTTTAATCAATCTTTGAAAAGGCCTATTTTGATATCGATTTTTAGGCCGATGACATTCACATGTGATGTTGAGAAATTGTATACATGTTGGTGCCAACTATCTTACCTTGGTTAAGTCCAACAACGTTTAAGCGAAAAAATTACTTTCAATGTTATTGGCCTTCGAATAGGCTTCCTCGTTTAGTCTAATTAAAATTCCCTTCAGCGTAAACAGCCTTTCATAAAGCTTAAATGCGTTCAACTCTAAAGAGACCAAATCTAAGGACTAAAATTGGAATTACTTTCTTTCAACACTCACCAGTATTTGATTAAGGAAAACAGTCGATTTTTAAAAAAAATCAATAAAAACCCTAAAACGGGTTAAACAATTTGTCTTAGGGGTTTTAATAACCAAGGATGTTGTGACACTTTTAAAAGTGACGCAACTTCTATGAATATAATGTGTTGTCATAATGACCGTGGACATTTTGTCCTTGAACTTAATGCGACGCCATGAAATTTTACAGTAAAACTTCGTTTGTGTCGCCTATACTGGCATGTACACGCAGAGAAAAAACATGGTTACTGCATGGTCACGGCAATAATAATATGTTCTCCTCAACAAAAGTATGTTCGTCGCAACCATAACATTGTTAACTAAATTTATTTTTAACAATAGTATAATTGTTGCAATATTAATATTGTTGAAATGTAACAATAGTATTGTTGCCAAATTTAAAAATGAAAATATGTTTATAGCAACAATATAAATATGGTTAGTGCGACCAAAGTATTGTGTTTTGCGCTTTATGTTAACAATGATATGATTACGGAATCATACTGAATGATTGTCATTTTTCTTCATTTGAATATGCTTTTTAAAACAAATGTTATTGGTACAGATCTAATGCAACAATAGTACTTTTTTATCGAAATTAAATTTTTTAAACAAACTGTTTTGGCTTTGTTTAGCTCAAATATTTTAAAATAACGCTTGCGTTTATTTAAACTTATTTTTTCTACTGTGAAATAAATCACTCCTATTATTTTGAATTTAATGTATTTTTGAATACTTTTCATAATTCAAATCTATTGTTGGCACTTAAATCAATTTTAAAAAATAATATTGGGGATCAAATCTGTTGTCGACAACTCAAACAAATTCAATTAAATAATATTGGGGATCACAGTTTAATTGTGTGTGATCATACTATGGTTGTTGGGATTATAACATGGTTGCGTGTGAATCATACTATGGTTATGAGGACCATACTATGGTTGTATATGAAACATACTATGGTTGTGAGGATCATACTATGGTTGTGGAGATCATAGTATGATTGAGTGTGAATCATACTATGGTTGTGGGGATCATAGTATGGTTATGTGTGAATCATACTATTGTTGTGAGGATCATAGTATGGTTGTATTTGAATCATACTATTGTTGTGAGGACCATAATATTGTTGTAGCACAACCATATACCCAACAATAGTATTATCCTCTTCGAATATTGTCATCACAACCACACTTTTTGTCTGCGTGTAGAGGTGACTGTAGTCGTTATGAACTTTTTTGTTTTTTTTTTGTTAACCTTACTTTAACTTTGTTATTAAAAATATTGAAATATCTCAACGGGCACATACCCACAGATACTGGCTGTTTATGCTTACATGTACCTACTAAGTATATGAACTTACATCAGTATGATAAACACATATTATATATATGAACATAATCGTACATATCTGCATATATACATACATATCATATTTATGTATGCATATACATTTGGAGGTTTATCTACGTATATTTGTCTCTACTCGTATAGCCCAGCATGGCTGGCTGCCTTTCTTGTGTTGGGGATTTTAAGCTTTATGAATTTTGAATATTTTATATTCACACTTCGTTTTATTTGCCGGAGCCAAAAGAAATGTAGTAGAGCAGCCAGCCAGCCAGCCAACCGACAACAACAAAATAAAGCGAATAAAACAAAATGACGAACGAGGAATGCTTTACTAAATCCATAGTATATTTTAGGATTTTATTTCTTTTTTTTCTCGTTGGTTGCAGTGTAATCTTTCTTTTTGTTTTGCTGGGGGCGGGGTTCTAACTCAGTAACTGTAGGAAGATTTCATGTTGTTTGTTTTCGTTACGTCGAAGGGATTAACTTTGATTTTTCACGGTTTATAGTATTTTCCCAGATTTCATGGGAGATTTCGTTTTATTTTAAATTGGAATTTGGTTAGCTAGGGGCATTTTTTTGCTGCTGTTTTTCGGAATATCTGAATATGGAAGAAATTTACTTTTTGGGGGGAATTTAGTTATTTTTTTGGCTTATCTACCGTTTTTTTAAGAATATTTTAAATACAATTTGAGATGGTGTAACGAATTACAAAAACTTGGCTACGGCTAAACGTTTTTGATTGTTCATGAATGTTATCTTCTAACACTACAATAATTTAATAAAAAGTTTGTCAAGATTTAATTGAGTGGTCGGTGGTAGTGTCATAGCTAATTTATTCGACTATAACAGTTGAATGCCTGGTATTGAATCCGCAAAAATAAATTTATGTCCATGTTTTTTCCACAAATAATGAAGATTATCAAACATATATTAAAATTGTCCTTTAAAAGGACACTTCTTCTCTCCAATTTCTCCGATTTTGCTTATTTACAATTCTAAAAAGTTTTGGTCATGTGCCACTATATTGGCTTCTTTCGTGAGATTGTAATAGTGTATTTAGCAGCTATACAGAAGGACGGTTATGGCTAGATCGTCTTTAAGTTTTATGAAGTTCAATATGTGACAGCGCATAGAGAAAGAGACCTAAGGGTAAAAAAATCAGTTTTCAATTATTTTTTCTTTTTTTGATGTGGACAACACCTGAGCATCGAATGAGACCGATCCCATGCCCCAAAAGTGTTCCCTCCCAGAGATGTGCGCGTTTTATGAAAGTGAAGTCGACGATTCTAAGCGCAAAAAGAAAGGGACCTAATCTTTAAAATGGCTCTCCTGAACAAAATTTTTCATTTTTTTTTTTTTGATGTGGACAACATATGAGCATCGAATGAGACCGATCCCATGTCCCAAAACTGTTCCCTCCCAGAGATATGCGCGTTTTATAAAAGTGAAGTCGACGATTTTGAGCGTCACATATATAATTTTTTTTTTATAGAAACAATATAACGAGGTGTTAAAAAAATCCTATATCTTTTTAATGTGCGAGCAATAGGCTTATTATTTATTGCAATGCTTGGTATACCGAAAAGAGGATTTGGATGGTGCAGCGGTACCATGCTTTGCAGTCCGGCATTTCCGTCCAAAGGGACTTTAGCCGGGAGTTTGGAGGAACTCCCCCGAGTAGATGGACCATTATGAGGCTGCTAAACATGTTAGTCGGATCTGGAAGCATCGCACGAAGGCCGTACCATCGAGATCCCCAAGTTCGGGTTCAAGACACCACTGCGTTTCGACTCGAAATTTATCGGCGCAAATTGCAGTTAGCAGACGGTCATTACAACAAATAATTCATGATGACTTAAACTTGTTACCGCACAAAAGACCAACTTACAAGCAAGTTAAACCCGAATGGAATTTTGCAAATAAAATTGTTGAAATGACCGAAGAAGACATCAGCTTCATAAATTGCTGGTTTCTATCTGATAAGGTCCATTTTGATCTAAACGGCAATGTAAACAAGCAAAATTGATGTATATGGAGTGCATTTAATCAACAAATACTTCATTAGATAGAACTCCACCCACAACAATTTACTTTTGGGTGCGCAAAGCTGCTTCAAGCTGCTTTGTGGGGTCATACTTCTTTTTAGAAAACGGTGTAACAGAGACTACCAATGGAGATCGTTTTTTTAAGATGTTTTTAACCCGGAACTGCGCCAAAGACGTCTCCGATTCGACAGCATTTGCTTCCAGCAAGATTGAGTAACAGCAAGATTGAGGAACTGCTCATATAGCTAGATCGGTTTTGGCTGATCCCCAACAAAAATTTCCAAACAAATTAATGTCCAAATATTCCGCTTTCCGCTAGCCGTAAGGTTTTCGGAACTGACTGTTAGTCATAACGGGTGATCAATATAGAGATATTTTTTCAAAATAAAAAAAATACAAAAATTCAAATCAAGTATGAAATCTTTATCGTTCATTCGAAAGGATATTGTATGCCAATATTTTTTTAATATAATTTCTATTTAATGTTTGCAACTGTATTATGAATATGAGAGTTCGGTAAGAAACGGGAACGAACATCTGCTGTTTCCGACCAAAATTGAGTGTTTAGTGGTTAGGCACATTTCTGGTGCAACGGCAACGTCAATAAACAAAATTGTTCCATTTGGGCTAAAGAGCAACCGCGGTGAAGAGCAATCGGTGTACAATTTTTTAAAATTGATGATGGCCCGAACGTAACCGTGAATGGTGCTCGCTATCGCGCCATAATATCGACCTTTTTGCTGCCTGAAATTGAAGCCCGTAGTCTTGACGATATTTATTAAAGGAAACTTTAATAAATGAGTTTCCTGTGTTGTGGCCTCCAAGATTGTGCGATTTTACACTGCTGTACTATTTTTTGTGGGGTTATGTAATGTCGTTCGAAAGACAATATTCGGCGCGTTATTGCAGACATACGGTCCCAAATGCTGCAAAAAGTGGTCGAAAATTGGGCCTCTCGGCTGGAATTTATTCGACACAACTTCGGCGGACACTTGCCCGAAATAATTTTGAAAACACGCCTTATCTTTAAAGTAAAGCTAAACTCTTAGCGATAACAATAAATTATATGCAGTTTATTTCTTCTAGAAAACCACACGTCTAACACCCTTTATAACACTAAATTGAATTTTCTACGCAATACAAAAAACTAATAAAATAGATTGATTAAAAAAAGTTTTTTGAATTTCTTCTTGTAGCATAATTGGTGCGCCACCCTGTTGCCCTATTACGTGTCCTAAATATTAAGGGGTTTAATTTTGTTTCGAAGAATTTTTTGCCACAGCTGCAGTTAAAGTTTGATAGTTAGTGTGCCTGACTGTTCAACAATTAAACACAGGTTAAAATCGGGGTAAGAATATTAAAAAAAATCTGTGGCGGGTTTCCACCACGTAAGTGGAAGTAAAGGACCAAAAAGCCGGTTAAGTAAACTGTTTATAACCCACTCAACCGATTATTCGAAAATGTCGATTAGGTAGTTCCCAAATCTAGACGAAATTTTTCTTTCGAATCAAAATGGTGTGTTTTTAAAATCGGATATAATTAAAGACAATCCATATTTAAGAACTCAGCCCCAGGAAGTCCAAACGTATGTACCGTAAACTTTTTTAAATCCAAGACTCTTTGGTATTAAATTGATCTCTAGTATTTGAATTTACCGTAGAATTATTTAAATCCAAGACTCTTTTGTATTAAATTGATCTCTAGTATTTGAATATAAGGAAAACTGGTCCATTATTTCTACTCGTAAGCCATAAGCATTTCGGCCATTGGCTCCACTGGCACCGTATGCCACATGTTACCCCATGTTGTTAAAATTATACTACCAGAGTTGGCCATCTTAAGCTGATTAGCATAGTTCGTTTGTTTCTGGATAAGTTGAGTATTCTTTTATGTAGTTTTTTTCTCATTTTCTGTTGAAAATGCTTATAAATGTAAATTAGCTGATGGTGGCTGGTCTCGGTGCCGTCCATTTTACTAACCACCAGCAATCTACTTAATGTAAACCCTATTAAGAATGGAAATAACCAGACATCCATTCATGCCATGCCATGCCATAGCCACAACAAGTCGTGGACTGACCGAAAAACCCCTCCGAAATGTAAAGGAATGAAACGAAAACCAATCTAAAATACAATACAATAATTCCGAGGCATATCACGTAATCTGTAGGAGAGACAAAAAGTCATAAAATGTTAAATTTATATTTCAATTAATAATGTCAGCGACAAAGAGACACGACAGGCAGACAGACATTCCTTTCAGCATTTTGCTTAAGGAACAAAAACTGTATTTGAGATACCCGGCAAAGGCGATTGGAAACTATGGTCAACTTCAGCGCCTGCACCATTGCCACAGATACCAGTAACCTTTCGAATCGATACCTGTTTTATATTGAAACGTGAACCACCGGCAACAATTTTTTCTTTTGGTTTTTAAAAAAGGCCTTTTAAATGTTAACATTTTTTCTTTTTCTTAATTTTTTTTGTTGGTGCTGGTTGTGTTTTATTCATTTTCGATATGAATTCCATTTGGAAATGCATTTCGTTGTTAATTTGATAGACTTCATGTTTTTCTTGTTGTTGGTTGTCGCAACACATGCATACACACGAATATTTGTACGCGGGTACGTTTGTACAGCCAGCCATTCCTTAATGGCGGTTACACCTTTAAATTTCTTGAAATTAAAAAAAAAAAAATCTTAAAAAAATAAAAATCTCTTTCGTTGAATGAAGCAATTGGAACTGTTCGGCTCTTCATTTCGTTTCATAAATTAAGCCATTTAATGTGTTTAAAGCGTGTCCTATAAAAAATGAAATCTACGTTACAAATTCATGGAGGCAATTTACATACATTCGTATCAAAGTGATGGAGGGAGAATTTACCAATTCAAAGGGGGGATCAAATTCGGCGGACATCAAATTATAGTATCTGTACAGATTTTCAATGTTGTCTGTGGGAAGACATGTTTTTGGAATTTCTTAATCGTCTGAAAGATTTAAAGTTCAAATGTATGCCGCCATCGGTAGAGTTTTCACTATTTCGTAGATTTTGGTATTTGTTTTATTTTGAGAGCCCACACTTTTGTGTGCATGTAAGATGAGAAACCAGTATAAGATTTCAATCACGGAGTTACGTTTTTAGTTAAAGTATCCTATTTTTTAAGAAGCGAATCATTTTTGATATGGATTTACTGAAGATTTCGTATTTCAATGGCCTTTCAAGTTGCAAATATTGCCTCAACCCTATGTTGTACATAAAACATCTAATCTACGACGGCTAAATAGGTACTCGTAATATAGGGAGATCTATCTAGAGGTATTTTTTCAGAACAAATAAAATATAAAAATTCAAATCATGTGTGGAATCTTTCTTGGTAATTTGAAAGGACATTTTATGGCATTTATTTTTTGAAAATAATTATCATCAAATTACCTTCAAATTTGTTCAGTTATGAGGTCCATTTCTGGCTTAACGGCAAAGTGAAATAAAATGGCAAAGGGTTATATTTACGTTGTAATGAAACTTATATCCGCACAGCCTTTTATATTAAATGTATCTGTGAAATCAGAGCCCTTGATTCCTTCAGTAGAGATATAAGCCATGAAGTGCTTTTGCAATAAGACACAACTTTTATAGTGATGGCTATTGATGTTCAGAAAAATATGTTTGTTACAGGGATATTTTGGTGTATTTATAACATTCGTATTCATAACTCGGCAAAAGTACATATTTTTGTCCAAATCCTTTGATTCGATATACTGGATTTTCGGTGACTACAATAACTATTTTTACCGACCATAAATAAATAAAACATTCTGCGAAAACCGCATTTGTTCGAATTTCTGCAAATATTTTAGCCTAAAATAAAAAGTAACCACATTAAAGTTACATTACCCAAATTAAGAACTAGCAATCCAGCACTTCTGACCTTAACAAATAAAATTACCAATAAAATAAAAATAAACGAGAATATATTAATATAGAGTATCATGGTAACACATAGAAAAAATATAAACTTAAAAAGAACGTCTTTGCACATAACACTACTCAACAAAATGAAAAACATTTCATGTACTCCGGATGCGATAATTTTTTCTGTGTAGATAACCTTGACATGAGCTCGAAAAACGCAATAAAAAAATTTTTTTTCGTTTGGTTTTTGTTTTATTTTTTTTTTTTAAATTTTAAAATTTTTTTTTTGGTTAATTTGTTTCGTCCGGCATAACTCGGGAACCACTAGCCCGATTTAATTGAATTAAATTTTAAAAAATTTAAAATTACAATTTCCTTAATCTGTTCATATATTGTTTTCCTATACAAGCAACAGTTTCCAAGTTAAAAATGAATATATAAAGGAAAAAACTTATTTTTTGTCTAAAGATTTAAATTTTTTTTTTGTAAAAAATCCATAAAAAATCCAAAATGAAAAAAAATGTCAAATCTTATTACTTTTACGTAAAGTCACATAACCTATGAGCAAAATGAGACAAAGATCATGAAAATCGATGCACGCGTTTCGCTTTTATTCGCAATTGAGTAAAGGTATGAATTTCAAAAATTTGCTCGACAATTTTTTATTGCGTTTTTCGAGCTCATGTCAAGGTTATCTACACAGAAAAAATTATCGCATCCCGAGTACATTTTGACTGTTGACTAGTGTAATTTATAAAATTTTATATAAGCCCCACAGAAAACTGACAGCTCAGCACTACGACTTTTGTTGATTCTACCATTCTTGGCAAGGGGGCTTAAGGTTCACCAGCTACGTACAATGGTGACTAACAAAATAAAAAAAAATAAAAAACAAAACCAGAAAAAGGAGACCAACAAAATGAAAACCCAAAAAAAGACATAATTAATACTAAACAAAAATTCTTTTCGGGTCGAGAAATTCACATGGTACAATTGAAAGAGGCAGCGGTAGTAGAATGAAAACCCCCTCAGCAAGATTTGAGCAAACACCACGATAAAAAGGTCGCTCGCTGCGCTGTATTGGATGAAGACATCAAAATGGCCTCAAACGGATTCGTTACTTTTTCCCGTTTCCCAAATTGTGTCTTTTCTTTGTGGTCGTTTCTTTAAGTCAACCTGTTTCATTTTAATGTGTTTTCTTTTGGAAAATTTCTTTCTTTCATTTATTTTTGTACTGAAATTTGACTCATTAAATTCCATTTACTTGTGTACAAACTTCAAAGATGGTGGACGCATGATACGGGCTGGGCTGCTTATGCAGGTCTTTTTTTTGTATTTTTTGGTGAAAGCGTTTCGAGCAGACAAATGTTTGGTGAACGTCTTCTTTGTTGCTGTTCATTTTTGGTTTGGGATGCAGTTTATGCAGAGGAACAGATGTTGAAAAGAACGAAATCATACAATGAAGAATAACGAGCATGGTAGTCACATTTGTAGATTGCCCACCATAATAAGGCGTATACTATGAGTCCCGCACCCATTGCGAATATTCTAAAGAAGTCGAATAAATTTTAGACAGGTGTTAAATTGGTTCATTAACGAAGGATTTGAATCAATAGACATATTCGGTATACTGTTCCCAAGCATCAGCAAAATGTTTCTAAATTTGCGTATATTCTAAAAGAAGTCGAATAAATTTTAGACAGGTGTTAAATTGGTTCACTAAAGAAGGATTTGAATCAATAGATATATTCGGTATACTGTTCCCAAGCATCAGCAATATGTTTCTAAACTTAGCAGTTAGTTTGGCCTTTTTTGGAGTACCGTAAGATATATTTCGAAAACTCATCCGGCAAAAAATACATCGTTCCTTGCAGCTTACTGATAAAATCTCCTTTCTTGCTTTTTTTATCGGCAGCTTCAGTAACCGTTTAAAATGCTTAAATCCGGAAAATTCATTTGAAATTCCGAAATATCATTTAAATTCCAAAAGGTCCATTTAAAAGTTAAAAATCAAAAGACACCAAATGATATTCAGAAAATTAGATTAACAAACATGACTTGAAACTTTAAATGAATTACTCTAAGTCAGGGATGCAAACCTAAACGAACCAGAACCGGTTTCGAAACGTACCGTATCAATTTTGCATGTAACGCATCTAAATACCTATCTGTAATTAGATAAAATATATACTTATACAGGGTGTCCGCCGGAAGGTATGTCAAGACTTAACATTAGTCTTGACAGTTCGTATTTGGCAGTCGTGAAGTAGAGACGTGGCGAATTTATTATTGAAAAATATTCGATAAATCGTTGAACATTTTATCAAAATCAATCATCGATTACTGTGACGAAGGAAAAGTTACTTAAAACCTTTGGGAGAAACAACGTGCCAACAAAGCGCACTATTTATCGTGTAGTGAATGATTTTGAATAAGGGGGTTTGTAGCTGATAGGCCCAAGCATGGACCACAACGAACTGCAAGATCGGCTGCAAACATTACTGCTGCTCAAGAAAGTATTCAAAACAATCCATCAACCTCAATTCGACGCCGTGCTGAATGTAATGAAAAATATGCTCAAAAGGTGAGGCTAACAGAGGCGGACATTTATCTGAAATTGTATTCCATGCATAATTGCCGACATTAAATAAAACATTTATCAATATAAGATCCATTCTCTTCAATTTAGACAAAAAATAATAAACAACCAAAGTAGAATACCTTCCCAACGGACACCCTGTAGTATACCTTTCCAGCGGACACCCTGTATATTATTAACGTCATTAAATTCTATATGTAAATGTACGATATAGCCATGTCCGTCTATTGAAAGCACCTTACAAGTCCATACGAAAGAGAAAATGCCTGCACCCAACTAACTCGAATTCTAAAATAGTTTGCACTCCTAATTGATTTTTTTTCTAAAATTCGGAAAAATTAATTGATATTAAAAAAAATCCATAGAAAATTTAAAATATTCTATTTGAAATTCAGATATTCCATTTTTAATCAAAAATTTAATGACCGCTCTACGGTTTTATATGTAACTAACAAGCTTACCTAACCAGTGCCCCAAGTCTCGCCGGCAAGCGACTTAAAAACCCTGTTCTTTCTCTGAATTTGTTACAGCTAGCGGAGGCATTCTCGGAGAACAAAAGAGACAGCCTAAGGTCATAGAGGTCACCTAGAATCTGGGATTTACAGTCGAAATTTTTTCACCGTCGACTAACACATTTATGCTGAGTCTCACTACCCTAGTCCAGTTGATAAAGAGTGTGACCATTAAGAAGTTGGCAAGATCATTAGTTTATCATACCGCAGATGGTCTTAATCCCATTGTCCGTCGAAAAGACAATTTATTTATATATTTTTATATTGTTGTTTATATTTATATTTTTTTTCAATTTATAATCGTGATTTTTGCACAAAAAATTAAATTTAATAAATTTTAAATGACTCTAACACCAAAACTATTGACCTGATTTTAATACCTTGTACGAAAATGTTTTCGAAAAGCTTATTTCCTTCTATTTGAGATCAATCTTCGATAATAGCGTTTGAGACTAATGGTCCAAAAAGCTGAGACATCTTATAAAAAATCGTAAAAAATTCTAAAAATTCTATCTTGAAAACTTCTCAGAGGAAATTTTTTTTAAAAATCATTTTCGTGTTTACGAGGCCTCAATCTATAGTAAAAAATATTTAGAACTCTGGACCAGGAAAAAATCATAATTTGTAAACCATTGTAAGTAGTAAGTACAGTTGGAGGATCATATTTATCATCTTGTGGTATTTCGAACCGAATATCCATTACGATCATAAAAAATTGCTGATAGCAATCGCAATTTCTCTCTTGCAACGAAATCATTGCAGTTCCAACAGATTTCCAACGAATTTATTTAAGTGCCTACTCACTGTATAGTACATTTGATGTAATATTCTCAAAAGGGATCGTTGGAAAACGCATCCAACGACTTCATCACTCTTTGCTTAATACTTTACTTTCAATTAAGCTAATATTCTAAAATACCAACTCATATTTTAACTTTATTTGTGTACTTCTCTTAAGAGCGGGCTTAATCATTAGTCGTGAGAAATATCTTTCGATAGAAATTTGATTTTCCAACTCTTGGATACACGTTTTAATCCTAATCAAGATCAACTAAATCATGCTTTGGTTCCCTTTATCAAATGTACGCCGCACTGTGGTTCATTATCAATTTCGTAGCCCAGAATTAAACAACTTTGGTTCTGATTTATAAGTTCTGTGAAAAACCTGTTGTCGGTAGGAACTGTAAGTATTTTGGGATAAGAACGTTAAAAAGTGGGCAGTAGAAAAAAATACACAGCTGACTTATTTTTCGATATTTCAGAATTAAAATTTTCATCTGAAGTAGTTCAGTTAGAGTTTTTCAATACCCGCACGAGTTGCAGTTTGAGGTAATAGCTTGTCTAAAATCTTGACTTGCAATGCACGATGATGTAACTCAATTTAGTCAAACTCGATGCCTTTTCTTTTATATGAATTCACTCTTTTATAGCACTGGTAGGCACAGAAAAACACTTGTGATGTCCTGTTGTCAAGGAATTATTATCATTTCTCTATTTGAAATCTATTATATTACAAACCCTCATTGTGAGCCAGGAAGAAAGTAACCGAAAAAGGAATGGCCTGCTTAGGGAACCATTTTAACAAGTGTTGAAACGACAAATAAAAGAAATTTCAAAAATGAAAAAATTAGGGAGCTAAAAAATGATGCCTCTCAGAGATAAACCCAAAAAGAACACCAACAAAAAGATGCACAACAAAGAAAATAAAGACATTTTATGGGAATTCAAAATGATATGATGGACATGGTCGGCATTCCGAAGTACGTACATGTGTGGGTCTTTCAGACGCTTTGCAACAAGTGCGTTTGTTACCGTTCGATTTGAAAGAAGTCGCAACTCTACCGAACGAAAAACTAACATAATCATAATTACAACAACAACTAGTGGTAGTTGTTTTTGTAGAAAAGTCATAAAATTATAGATTCTAGTCAAAGATTTTGTTCTCTTCTTGGTGAAGAATTTTATTTTCACTAGAAGAACAAAAGAATTCCTTTTTTTTTTAATGTAACACAAATGTCAGCACAACATAAAAAGTATAGGGGGTTTCAAAAGAGATGAGAAGAGGTTTGGCTTGTCCAGAGGTCAGACCGAAGAATTCATAATTTAGAAATTAAAGTTAGAATGAAGAGATGAAAACACCTGACTTGATAATATCTTTGTCGGACACATGCATAACTAACGGATAAATCTAAAATGGCTGGGATCAAGCCAGCTGCCACTGGCTAGGCCAAGCGCAACAAATTGCCTTTTATAGCCTGAGCAAGATAGCCATTATTAATGGCTCAATATTTCCAGTGGTGCTGGAAATGATGGTTAATTTCTGTTTTCTTTCTTTCTTTTCGAAGCATGGATATTTTAATAATCTAACCTTTGGCACCTTTTTGATTGAGCCCATTATGACGGCGACAATGCGAATGAGGCAAATGACGCTGCCTCTGATGTGTATGACTCAGGCCGACAATATGTTCGATTTTTATGGCCTACCACCTTCCAATACAAATTTTATGGACTTATAATCATCTTAGTGGCATAAAGGTCTACCACTAAGTAAGTCGGGTCGCTGGGCTTTTCTCCCGCCCTCTACCGCTTTCTCTGTCAGGCTGTGTAAGTATTTTGTAGGTTTTCCCTTAGAAACCAAGCGAAATTTCTGTTGTTTTTTGTTTTGGCGATTGATTTAATGTGTCATTCATAGATTTTTTATAGCGCCATTTTATTGCCTGTTTTAACTTCCGATTTGCCACAATTGGCCAGTTTGCCCTTTTTGCCTTGTCACAAATACTCACCGCACACACACACAGGAGCAACATTCGGGCATGGGAATAAATCAGGAGTTGGAGAAAATTGTTCCTCACAGTCCCGTGTCTGGGCGTGGTGGGCTGCATTGGCGAGGGGTGACTGCAGATTGACCACACATACTACAACTTTACTCTCTCTCTCTCCCAATGATGAAGTGGTTCATGTTTTGGTGTTGCTGTTTTTTGGTTGAATTGTTTTCGCTTGAAATTACAGAGAACAAGAGAGACCACTTTAACAGGAAAATCATGTACTCAGCGCACTTTATTTTATTTATGACCATTTTTAATACCCCCCGTACGTACTGGTGGCTTTCGTACCGGCTGGCGGATTGGGCTGGGCAAAGCTGGATGGCTGACTGACTTAGCCGCCGGGAGAGATGATGGCTGTATGTAACAACAAGTTAACATGCAGTGAAACACATACAAACATATATAATATATGTACGTAAATGTACATATACACATGCACGAGATTGTTTGTGTGAAAACAATTTGGCATTTAATGTTAATGCAATGTTCCCAAGGCACTGCTTCTCGTTTCTGCCCTCTCCCCCACACCATTTCATATGCCTTGTCCTAAGCACTTACTCGTCCAAACAATTCCTAACTGAACTTGTCCACATGAGCCCGTGTGAGATTTAAGGATGGGCGAATATGTGGTCAACTTGGAAATGTATTTGTTTCTGATTGCTGAGCCATTGCTGCGAAGCTCTTCTCTGTGAATTGTTTTGGCCATAAAGTTAAAAAGGTATCACATAAAAAAAACAACCAACGGCTCTATGATCCATTCAGACATTTCTCTTTGAAGCTTGTCATACTTTTCAAATGCGCTCACACACATCCGCTTAGCTACGTGCAGTTATTGGTTAATGACCAGGAGAAATGGCGAAGGGACAATGGCCAAAACAAACGAGGAGGTGACACTTAATTTAAGTGCATTTTAAACTGTGTCAACACTTGTATCGGGATATCAATATGTGACGCGCAAAATAGAAAGGGACCTAAGGCTAAAACCCAGTTTTGTTCAGAGAGCCATTTTAAAGATTAGGTTCCTTTCCATTTGCGCTTAGAACCGCCGACATCACTTTCATAAAACGAGCATATCTCTGGGAGGGAACACTTTTGAGGCATGGGATCGGTCTCATTCGATGTTCAGATGTTGTCCACATCAAAAAAAGAAAAAAAAATGAAAATAGATTTATTTACCTTAAGGTCCCTTTCTCTATGCGCTGGCACATAAAGAGGTATTTTTTTAAAAATAAAAATATTTACCAAAATTCATATCAAGAGTGGAATCTTAATTGTTTATTCGAAAGGCCATTTTATGCCATTAATTTTTTTGGAAATGAGCGCTCGGTAAAAAACGGGAAGATAAGCTGTTTTCGACCAAAATTTTGTTCAGTGATGAGGCCCATTTCTAGCGCAACGTCAATAAAAAAAATTGCCGCATTTGAGCTAAAGAGCAACCAGAAGAGGTTCAATAGGTGCCATTATGCAAAAAAAACGGTGGTTTATGGGCAGGTGGACTCATCGGTCCATATTTTTTCAAAAATTATGATGTCGGTAACGTTTCCGTGAATGGTGCTCGCTAACGCGCCATTATATCGGACTTTTTGCTAAATAAAATCCTGACGACATTTGGTTCCAACACGAAGGCGCTACATGCCATACAGCCAACGAAATAATCAATTTATTGAAGGAAACTTTTGGTGAGCGCATTATCTCGCGATGTGGGCCTGTGGCCTACAAGATCGTGCAATTACCACCGCTGGAATAAGGACTATTTTTGTGGTGTTATGTGAAGTCGCTTGTCTACGCAGATAAGCCCCACACGATTGACGCCTTTGAAGACAATATTTGGCGCGTAATTGCTACAATACGGCACTAAATGCTGCAAAAAGTGATCGAAGATTGGGCCTCTCGGCTGGAATTTATTCGAGCCAGCCGCGGCGGCCACTTGCCCGAAATCATTTTTATAACATAATGGCAAACCCTTATCTGTATGATAATGCTAAATTCTTGGCCATAACATTAAATTATATGCGTATTATTTCTTCATAAAAATCACACTTCTAAAAAACTGCCATTAAACGGATTTTCTTAAATTTGTTTTTAGTGATTTCTTTTAAAACTTACTCAAATTTGAATACTAAATTTTTACTATTTTCTATCTTGAAACATACTCAGATATTAAATATTAATATATATAATATTTTTAAGTGAATTAGCTTGTTATATGTACATACCGTATCTGTGTGCTCCAAATGTAATGCAAACTTATTTTCAATTGAGTTTCAAAATCTGAAAAAAGGGCAAAAATTATGAAACATCAGTAAAGGAATATTAAGTAAAAATTAAAGGAATTAAAGAAAATCAATGTCACTTTGCCATTTTGTTAAACACTTGTTTTCTATTTAAAAATAGAGGTCTTGAGTCGGTTAATTCCTGTCAACATACGACATAGTCAACTAAACTCTTTTTACAACACACACACACGTTGACAAAGAAATCTATTGATGGCTCTCGATGTGGAGTCTCTTTAGATGTGGAAAAAGTGAGTTGTATTGTAACTTGAAAAGTAACGTTTACAACAGTAGTTCTCATTCGTTTGGGGAGAGCCTGGCCTTATAGAGTTCGGTTTCACTTTCAACAATTGCAGCAAGGCTTTCTGAAGAGGGTTGTCACGGACCCGAAATCAGGATAAAAGTAGTGTGCAGCCACGAAAATCAATGTCACTTTGCCATTTTGTTAAAAACTTGTTTTCTATTTAAATATAGAAGAAAGAGTTCTTGAGCCGGTTAATCCCTGTTCAATGTGTAAAAATTAAAGCTAAAATTTAATAATTATATTCAAAATTTCTCTCGATGCTCCAAACTCAAGCTTGTGATAAAAAAAACAATTACAAAATACACTAAATATGTTGGAAACGGATCGGATATATATAAATAAATATTAATATATTAGAGTGCCATGACTTTTTGAAGCAAAAAAAAGTTGCAAATGTAACACTTTGAAAATAAATATTGATATGCTTTGGAGCAATACTCAAAATATTTTGTGTCTAGCTGTCTGAATTCGTAAGCTAGGCCAGTTTAAAAACAACACTCAATTCAATTTTCCATGAAAATTATGCCTGATTTTATACTTTTAGTCAAATACATAAGCAAATGTACTAAAAAGGTACCAGTACATGGATTCTATTCAAAAACAATTTTGAAACTTGTTTTAATGAGTTTTTCTAAATAAGAATTCTGCGCATTTTTTTAGATTTTTTCCAAAATATTTTAATAATGTGCAAAAATTGCTTATTAAAGATTTCAGGGTTCTGCTGAAAAGATTTTTGAAACTACGATTATTTCGGAATTTTTTGAAACCATAAGGATCAACAATTTTAATACAAAAAAAAACAATTAATAAATCATAGAAAATAAAGTTGCATTCATTTTTTCGTTTTAAATTATATTAAGACGTCCTTTCCTAATTTTGCAATAAGTATTGTTAAAGGGCTTTTGAATGGTACCCTGAAATCGAAAATGATTGTTACTTGATCAAAAACTACTATGGAAAGACCACAGAAATAATAGAACGGAAAAAGCTCATAGACCTATCAAAACTAGAAAGTGAAGCGAATCTGCTCTATGGGTATCAGCGGAGCATACTGCGCAACTTCTACCAGGGTAATAGAAGTAAACATAAGCCTGATTGTTATCAGGCATGTCGCGGCTACCACAGCAAAACGATTGATGGCAGTAAGGGAATGGATCATGGGAGACCGGACATTCCAACGCCAAAATCTTCTGGAAACATTAGCGGACCACGCTCTACTAGAGCGAGCCTCAGACCTAAGTTTGGAAAGAGCTAGTTCCCTATCCCAAACAGAAATCCCAAGCAGCGAGTCCTGGTAGAATAAAGAGTGGTCCAATCATAATGCACGATGGCTATAGTGAGTTGCTCCTTAATGTCAAGTATTTTTGCCCAGCTTAATACGACATTTCTTTGTTTCAGTATTTGATAAATTCACCATGGAGAGGTACAGAGTTGAGCAGCGCGTTAAAAAGCCTTTTGCACTTCGTAATTTTTATGGTCAGCATAATCGATCAAATGTATCCACAATCGGGATAATTGTGAGCAAATTTTAGCAAATTTCTACAGAAAATACCTTAGCGTGCTCGCCTAGTTAGTTCTGCGGTTTTTGGGTTGGCAATGTCATCGCGCCGTACTTCTTTGAAAATGAGGTGTGCCAACCATAAACCGTGAATGGTATTCGCTTCTTGTGACCACAAATTGAGGATATGGACCTGTACGATATGTGGTTCAAACAGAATGGTGTCACTTGCCACACAGTCAACGAAACAATGGCTGTTTTGTGCGAGAAATGACGGTGTTATTTCATATCGTGGCGTTGCCACCACGATCAGGTGATTTCACGTCGTTGGAACTCTTTCTTTGGGGATATTTTAAAGAAAAAGTGTACGTCAATAAGCTAAGAACAATACAAAATCTAAAGGATAAAATAAATCGGCACATGAACAACATTGAACCTCCATTGTGTCTTAGAGTCATTGAAAATATGGACCATCGAACAGAATTATGCCACCGAAACCGTGGCGAGCATTTGGTCGATATTTTGTTTCACACGTAATTGTCAAAGATCCTTCTTTCACAATAAAAAGTATTAACATAATTCTCTCATAATATTTTTTACAATTAACATCGTGCGTTTTAGTTGGACCTCCTTTTAGGTTCCTATATTATTCAAACCGACCATCCATTGTTACACCGACGGCTCGAAATTGTTTAACAAAACTGGAGCTGAGTTCTAGTTAGAGAGCCTTTGTGTCGAAAAATATTTCCGATTTCCAGACCACAATACGGTATTCCAAGCAGAGATTAAAACCATTACGGCATGTGTAACTTGGTACGATATCCACAGATAGCCAAGCACCAAAGCTCTTTTCTTAATGACAGTCATGTCATGAACGCTTCAGGAGAGTTATACGAATATAGAACAAAATGGCACCCCACTTATAGAAACTATTTGGGTCCTTGAACATTTGAACATTGGCGGCAACGAAAATACTAACAAACCCACAAGACAAGAGATCCGCCAATTGACCTAGGCAACGCCATTTTTCTATAAGCAATTAAAATTGAATTTCAATCTTAGGACCTGGTTGTTCACAAAACGCCAACTTAGAACGAAGTTCCACCCTAGAAATCGTTTGGGTCCCTGGACATTTAAACTTTAACGGCAACGAAAAAGTTGACAAACTCGCAAGAAAAACGTAAGCAAATTTACATTGACCATGCCATGCCTTTTCAAGCAATTAGAGCTGAATTTAAATCTAAGGGTCCTGGTCACAAAACGCTTTGTATCAGTACTGCTGGCGACAATATCACCTAAATGCTTTGGAAAGACGCTGATGAAGAAACACAAATTACGAAAACTGAATTAGGCGAGGTGATGAGCGTTTTTACAGGCCGCTCACCACTTAAGACATATTTTTTCGCATTGGAAAAGTAGGCACTTTCTCTATCACTACTCACCTTTCACGAGATCGATAATATAACACCTTTGTTATATATCATGTGATAAACCTTGAGAACATAAGGGGATATGGCGCAGGAAGATCAACAGGTTTACAAGCGACACAGCGCGTCTTTAACGATAAAAGATAGAAAAACCATCGAAGAAGAGCTCAAAACAAGCCGTGCACTGTCTTAGGTGTATAAACCTTTGATATGGGTCCTTTCTGATGGACCCTTCCATTTCTGATGGACCCTTCCATAATGCAAAGCAAAGCATAGGAGTTCGAAAAAACTTTATAATTAAAACAGGCTGCAACATTTATATTCAACACTTGTTTGTTGACATTTTTAATGTTTTTTTGTTCAGTCTGAACTGTTCACGAAGTCAAGTCAAACGCAAAAATTACCCTAAACGTCCGTTGCCCTAAAAAATAGAAAAAAAACCCTTCAAAAAGTATTTTTCTTATTTTACATTGAAATCTCAATAAGTCTAAAACCCCTGTAATTCGTAAAACATGGAATGCATTAACAAATTAAGGGGATTCTACTGTACCAACTAAACGGGACCTTTTGCTTAATGTCGGCTCCTAACTGCTAGTGCATTTAATAGAGAAGCTTTAACATAGCCAAGAGGTTCTCCTCTTACTCGTGTAGTCGACGGCGATTATGAGGTGGTAACCGGCCGCCAAATATTATGAGGTGGAAAAATATTAGATGTTCTTGTCGGGATTTAAAGTGTTTTAACATGTGTGATAGTCATACGGTGTACTCTTATTTAAAAAAAAAAAAGTTTTAAAATTTTGTTAACTGCTGAAAATTGCTCAAAGCGAACTAACATTCGGTTGTACTGATGCAATATTTGAAGTACACGCAATCACAACCTATCGGTTGTGACAATAATTCTGTTCTCTGTGTGCAGCTTTATGAGTTCATTCGAATATACCCGCACAGTAAAGCCGACACGTGGTCTGGGGTATATTGACTTTCTGCTGGTGCCGGGCTATCTGTTGAGTCCAACTTTATGCTATCCCCCCGAAGAGGTTAAAATATACCCTAGGTAGTTCATAACATATACAATAAAAACGCCTTATCGCAATTTTCAAACAAAAGAAGCGTACACAGTTCAACTTGAAAAAGAACGATGGAAAACCAATACATGCAGCAACATTATTCGCCTACCCATTACGATATGGCTTCATGAATACCTTATCAAATTCTCCGTTTGATTCTTTATAATGAAGGCATTAACTCCAACTTATTTCATATACATTTATTTTAAATAACATAAAATAATGACATCTTCATCACCAAACCATTGACATTTATTGATGTTCTTATTAATTATGGGGACAACCCGTATTATATTCTTAATTTAAAAATGTTGAATAAACAGAAACAAAAGGCCGCAAGAAAAGCGAAACCGCAAAGACAATAACAAGAAAAAAAGCGCTGAAACAAAATCATTATCGCCAAAAGAAACAACAGACATGATCAGCAATACGTACAGAAATAAAACGCCGAAGCTCAAACAATAAAAAAAATTATTGATATAGTATTATCTCTAGACCAAGCGAAATTAAGACAATATGTCAATCATTAAAAAACAAAATATAAAAAAATACGAAACAAATGATGTGCACAGAGAAAAAAAATGTACAATAATGATGAAAATGCTGTACATGGTGCAAAAATTAAAGATGATCATGTTGAGGTTTTTCTACCCGACGCCGTAGGATGAAGTAGGCATACTAAATATATCATTCGAAATATTGTCGTAGACCCTTACTTCCGATGTATAGCGCAAAATAGAAAGGGGCCTAAGGGTAAAAAACAAGTTTTGTTCAGGAGAGCCATTTTAAAAATTTAAATACGTGTATCTTTGGTGTACCATCACTTTCATAAAACGCGCATATCTCTGGGAGGGAACACTTTTGGGGCATGGGATCGGTCTCCTTCGATGCTCAGATGTTGTTCACATCAAAAAAAATAGAGAAAATTGATTTATTTTCCCTTAGGTCCCTTTCTCTATGCACATATATTATTGATTGCCGTAAAATTCTAAGACGATCTTTTCACGGCGGTTCTGCAGTGCTTAAATTAAACTATACACAGAGAAAAAACAAGTTGGAAGTCGGTTTTAACTACCAAAATTCCGTTGCAAAAAAAGAGTTTCCGTTGCAATCGCCAAATGTTTTTAATCGTAATAGATATTCGGTTTGACATACTACAAGTTGATAAATACGATTAAGGTAGTGTACTCTCAACTAATTGAATGGTCATGATCGTCCAAATGAAACACGGAAAAGGTATGTAGTTGTCACAAATGCTGGTGGTGGATACCAATAATTTTGCAAAAATGTTATAACGAATTTTTGGTGATAATAACATAAACTTTATCATTTCTAACGAAAGGTTGTTAACTAGCATTTTTTGTTTTTTTTTTTAATTCGAGTGCAGGTTGTAAGATTAAAAAAATTGCAAAAAATGCAATTTTTCCCCGGAAAAATCGCCCATCATTTTTTAAACTGTTTCCTCGATCCTTCAATGTTGTAGAGTACTTCAAGTGTATAAACAAACTTTTTTTTCCCTGATGAAAGTTTTAATGATTTCGTTGAAAAACTGTGACCTATGGATTTTTGAATATTTACGAAAATTCTATTTCTGAGAATCAGATTTTTCCCATGTACCACCAATACATCAGTTCAGAAAAAATAATGTTAAATTCGTAGATATTTTAATCAAATATTATTTTTTTAATCAAGGTAATACTCGTTATAAAGTGCAACTTTTTTACAGCGACTTCCAGTCGTCGATATAATCGGCTCGTAACAGCTGCTTCTAATTTGACACTAAAAAACATTTGAAAAGCTATCTTATTTATTTTATCAGTTTTAAAACTTACACACAAAAAAGAATGATGTTCAAATGGGACTGTACTAAGCCTTGATCCATTTTAAATTTTGTTTCATAACTGAATTTTGTTTCATTACTGGGAATGTAAGTCAATTTCAATTGAGAGTCAACCTCTTTAAAATAATACAAATTAACAGACATCGACATTAAAATTGAGGGGGTGTCCTTTGGAGACCAAGGGACCCCAAAAATGTCTTCTGCGTCGCTTATGTATATGGATAATCTAGTGAAAAGATTTTTTTAAAAAATGTATATAAATATAGGGTGATCCATCTAGAGGTATTTTTTCAGAACAGGAAAAAAATATAAAAATTCAAATCAAATGTGGAATCGTTATTGGTAATTTGAAATGACATTTTATGGCATTTCTTTTTTGAAAATAATCCCCATCACGTGTTGGCAACAGTATTACGGAAATGAGCATTCGGTGAAAAACTGGAAAATCCGCTGTTTTCGACCAAAATTTTCTTCAGTGATGAGGCCCATTTCTGGCACAACGGCAAAGTCATTAAACAATCAACTTGAAAAAGAACGCATTTGGGCTGAAGAGCAACAAGAAGAGGTTCAAGAGGTGTCATTATACCCAGAGAAAACCACGGTTTGGTGCGCTTTATGGGCTGGTGGAATCATCGGTGCATATTTTTTCAAAAATGATAGCCGGAATGTAACAGTGAATAGCGTTCGCTATCACGCCATGATATCGGACTTTTTGGTACATTGAAGCCTTTAATCTTGACGATATTCGGTTTCAACAGGACGGTGCCACTTGCCATACAGCTGCTCATACAATGGATCTATTAAGAGGCCATTTCGAAGAACAGCTAATTACACGTTTTGAACAGGTGAGTGTGCCGACTAGATCGAGTGATATCACACCTTTAGACATTTTTCTTTGGCGTTACGTAAAGTCCAAAGTCTATGTTGACAAACCAGCTACGATTGTGGTTTTGGAAACCAACATTACGCGTGTCATTAAAGCCATATCGGTCGAAACGCTCGAACAAGTCATCCAAAATTGGACCCTCAGAATGGAAACCCTGAGGCGTACATTTTAAGCAAATTATATTCAAAAAATAAATGCCATAAGACGTGCACGACTATCATGCCAGTAAAGCCAGGTTCAACTTCGGGTTAGAATATATAAGAAATTTACAGCGGCGGGTTTCCACCTCGTAAATGCCGGCGAGATTACGAGTAAGAGATTTATATCGAAGCCATGTAAAAACTTCTCTATGAAGAGCATTATCCGTTCGGAGCCGGCGTTAAACAGTAGGTCCTTGTGAGTGAATATCAGAACTAAATCATGGACAACTCACTCATTTAACTCATTAATGGAATGCTGTGGGACTTAAGTATAAGTAACTAAATACATTTGTAATCGGCCAACGAATATACAAATTTTACAACGATTAAATGTAAGCTGTTGAATTGAGTTGAATTACTAAAGCTTAGCAGACTAGGACAGTACTAAAAGGTATTAGTTGCATGAGCAACCGAAATTATTGGGTTGACTTTGTTCTCCCTAGACGGGGTAACGATTAAATAAGTCGTTCGAACCGCCTGAAATTGTTTACTATTTTGAATGTAAGAAAATCATCTTTAAAATGGTCACTAACATTGCGAACCAATTAACTTGAAGACATTTAAATCAGAGCAAGGAGGTTATGCCTCAAGTTTTAAAATAATAGATTTTTTTTTGTTTTCAATGTATATTACGCGAATCGGGCTAAAGAGCCCACATAAAAACAAAACTTTGATATTTCCACAATTAAGAGAAATTACACCCTTATAAACATTTTAAAGATTAAAGTATATTATGTGTGTTGCTAAGCAGCTTTCAGTAGAATTAAAATGGTTTAGATAGGATTTAAAAAAAATTGGTTTATTAAGAATTCACGTTCTGGAACCACCGTCGTAATTCTAAATATTAATGGTGTTTTTGGTTAAGCCACAGCTGGTGGTTGTAGCAACCAATAGTTTTGGTGATGATGGTTTGGTGATGGTATCTAATCTTTCATCATACCTAAAAGCGAATTAATCCTATTATTACTGATTTAAGCAAATTGATTAATCGTATTTATTTAGTACAAAACATCTATTATATTTTTCTCTTCTTCCTCGACATGACTCTCCCAATGTTAAAAGTTCTTAAAGTATATATGGAAACATTTTTTTTTCCTCTACTGAAAACTTAAAATTTTTTCGTTAAACATATATGTAGAGTTTAGATCCAAAAAATATTTTCTGGAGGTTCGGATACTTCATATTTTCTATTGGTACTTCAGTTAAAAATACTGAACATTACAGAGCCAAATGAATCTGTTGTATGTGTGCATGATTAAAATTGACACTTTTCGTCAACAAATGACTTATGTATGGCGGTTTTGCTATGCAGTTTTAGTCTTTTAAACCACTAATGTATGCCAAATAAATAAAGTTTTTGGTATTTATAACAATTTTTCACTTTCAAACATGTCTACGGCTGATTCTGAGATTATGGGCCAATTTCGGCATCATTTTTGGCATTCGATTTTTTTGCAGAATTAAATATTTAATTTAATATTAAGACTGTTGATGAAAAAACTATTAGATGTGCACTCACTTCATGTAATGTTGAATCATATATGAGTTGCTTAAAATCAAGATTGGTTTGGAAATTAGAATTTTAGCGAATATTAGATTTTACAGGGGCATACTGTGTATTTTCAGGGACAGAAAATAAACATCCATAAAAATATAAATTGAATACAAAATTATAATCATTAATAGCAACAAAATTAATTGAATATTATTTTTGACTATGGACTGGTTTTATTAAATAAATATTTAATATTTTTTGTAAAAAAATTAAGAAAATTTCAATAGAAAGTAGTGTTAGGGACAACCAGGCTAATTATATTTGAACACTTTGGTAGGAAATTTTTTGAAGAACAAATACAATTTTAAAACAACTTTTAGTTTTAAACAAATAAAGTTTTAAACAACAATTTTAAAGACTTTAAATGTCCTATAACGATTTATTGTATAGTAAATAATAAAGTATAATATTATATTTTATTTTTCCCCCTTGTAACAAACAAGGACAGCAAAGTGGCCCATAATCTCAGAATCAACCGTTTCTTTAGCGATTCATCTTCATAAAATAATAAAGAAGAAGCTAACATATTTTCGCAACATGTATGCTTACCACTCCTAATCGATATCCGCAATATAACACGTACTGGCAAACTGCTTTCAATGTTGTCCAAATATTAGCACTTAAAATCTGACTGCCATAGGTATTTGATTTAAAACCTACTTAAGTTTAGGCTGCACACCTGAGCTTCAAAATTATAAACCTCTAACGTTGCGCTCAGCTAAAAATTGTCATTCTTTTCACTGAACTTTCTTGCCAAAGAAATCATTCGCACACTATTATAACACTTAATTAAGCACTTTATTTAATTTCAATATTTTCCACACTGTTGCCGAAATTAATTTCGATTTCATATAAACTTAAGTAAATGTCTATAAAAGGCCTTTTATTGATTCTTCTTTTTTTCTGGCTTATTTTAATTGATGTTTAATCTTTATTTCAAGTATGTATTTATCACTTTTTGTTGGGCCTTCATATCGTAAACGACGCTGTGTATCGCCTTTAGCTTTATATGGTGGCGGTTTTGATAGTGTAATTTATAACATTTCATAAAATTACAAAATAGAAAATAATTTATCTACTACGATACGATGCGAGACGAGACGAGTCGATTTTTTTTTATTTTTTTAACCGACAGTAGTAGGAATAGAAGACGAACAGAAAAAAATAAAGATCGGGCGAAAAAATAACAAAAAACAAAGCGACGCGCGCATGCGATAACGACTCGAAAATTGTTAAATTGCTACTAACAAACAGTAAATAAAAAATTTAATTCAATATTTCTCTTTAGGCAAATACGACAAAATAATACCGAAACAGAAACACAAACAGACAGAACAACAATAACAACAACAAGTACATCTGTTCGTATGTATGGATACGAAAACGACTTGAAGAAGAGAAAAAAAGCTAAACGAATATGAGCAGTGTACGTTTGGCTGTCTGAAATGAGCAATGAGTGGCACCAGTCAAGTCAGCCAGCCAGCAGCAGCGCCACACAGATATACATAGACAAAACGACAGACAGACAGCCCAACGAAAAAAAAATAAAAACGGTGATGATATTTTATTTTTACTACACCGCCAAACGGTGAAGCCGTCAGCCAGACAGCCAGACCAGTCAACCAACCAAACAGCCAGCCAGCCTGCCAACCAGTCATTCATCTCTCCACCGTCTATTCTGCCGACCATACATCTATCCATCCATTCAGGCTGCCAAGCAAATGGACGGCAAACAACACACTGTTACCGTATGTAGAATACAAGCAGCAATCAGCCAGACCTCACCGCAAAAGTTGCTGGAGCATGAGCTCTAAGAAAAACAACAACACACTATGAGTTATTATTGGGTACACAAACGACACACTTGCGAAGGCCTTCCCCCTAAGAGGCCTTCTAATTGTCGGCTTCTTGAAAAAGTCAGATTTTGGTTAAGGTTATTATATAGGGTGATCCATTCAAAATTGGACCCGCAGAATGGAAACCCTGAGGCGTAGTTGCGGCCAACTTTTGAAGGTAATTATTTTCAAAAAATAAATGCCATTAAATGAACTTTCAAATTACCAATAAAGATTCCACACTTGATTTGAATTTTTATATTCTTTTTTTGTTCTGAAAAAAAATACCTCTAAATGGATCACCCTGTTCTTCCTTTAAATTTAAAGCAAGTCGGGTTGGGGCGAACACTTTGTTATTTAGAAGATGTCGCGCCACCGTCTAGAGTTTGAGCAAGGTCAAACTTAATAGATGACTTCTTGATCGGGAAGGACATATCTTGTTAAAGCTGTATAAAAACATCGAACGATATTGTCCAATTTCAACAGTGATAGTTATAGGTAGCAATTGACGCTTCACGCTTTATTTGAGATAGATCAAATTTAAAATGTAGCCTCGGTAGAGGCTTCACTTTAAATCAGAAAGATCTATATCTAAAGATAAGCCGTTCGGAGTCGTAGTTAAATAGTAGGATTCGGTCAGTAGGTATTTGTAGGTCCTGTTGAACATTCTTGTTAGAGATAAACCATGGAGCTGTAGTAATCTTACGTAGTGTTTTGGTTTGATAAGTCTGTAATATTTTAATGTTTGAATTGTTGGCAGTTCAATAAAATTGGATACTGTATGTCCATACGGGCTTAAGAGATGATGTGTAAAGTAGCATTTTATTATCTAGACTAACTTCCGATTTTTTAGCGAACAGCCAGCACATTTTTTTGGTCTTCATTTTTAATTGATCTCTTTTTGACTTGATATGATGTTTTCACGTTAAGCGTCTGTCGAGATGGATGCTCAGATATTTGGCATTGTTTATTTTTTATCGAAATACGAGGGTTGCTATATAAGTATATAATTCTGGCCTGGGCAACACTAAGTGTAGGCTAGCTCCATCTGACATTTTCATTGGAAAGTTTGAAATTTTTAAGCATAAACGTACTCAGAACGTTTTGTATTGTTTACAAAACGTTGACGAATCAAAGATCTATGCGTATGAGCCCGAAACAAAACAGCAATCGACCGCGTGGTCGAGAAACTATTCGAGGCAAATGGTCGCCTGTTTCTTCGGCAAAACTGGTCATGTGGCACTGTTCCACTTGAGCAACGTAGGACGGTCAAGTCTTCGGAGAAATTCGAAAAACGAACAAGAGAAGACGAATCATTGGCCACCATGTCAATGGGAGCTCTCACACATCGGCTCAAACCAGCGCCTTTTTGACCGGCCAAAACGTCGAATTTATAAGTCATCCGCCGCATAGCCCTGACTAGGCACCCAATGACTTCTTTTTATTCCCTCGCATAAAAAAATTCGTGGTCAACGATTTTCGTCGCCAGAAGATGCTGTTGAAGCGTTCAAAAACCATGTTTTGGAGGTGCTTCAATCGGAGTGGAAAAAGTGCCTCGACAATTGTTTTGAGCGCATGCAAAAGTTTATAAATCATGCTGGATAATACTTTGAAAAACAACAAAACCATTTTTATGATAAATATTCGCATTTCATAATAAGGCCAGTAATATATATAGCAGCCCTTGTACATACTATATGTTGGATACATTTCAGTAATTGTAAAAAATATTTAAGCTTTTATTACATTTCTGCAGATGAAGAAAAATATCTTCTTTTTTATAGTCGTCAGTGTAGCCACCGAAAAGCCTTACTTAAGGCCTGTTATAAGGCAGTTTTTACCTTGTTTCCACCCCTAGCCGTACGTAACAGTGGAGCCAAATGAATGATATACTGCTACATACGAACATATATGAGAATGTCTACATATGTTCAATATACACGTATCAACACACATGCATGCCGGAATACATTTATGACTTTATGTTCAAGCGAATTGTGTACTGGGATGAAACCAGAGAGATCTCTTATCGTTCAGCATCTCTTGCAGAGCATTTCTTTGTCGCTGTTGCCGATCAGTAGCTCGGTTTAAGGGTTTCACCTAAGTCGTACAGCTGATGGAAATCTTGATCCTTTCCCTTGAACTGCATTTTTTAGTAGATAATGTGTGTGGTCTATTTTGGAAATGGTTTAAAAAATGGATCTAAAGAAATTTAGAAAAACTATGCGATTTATACTTGGGTTATCTACTTAGTTCCACGTGAGCTTTAGGGTCATTTATATACTTCTAAAAGATACGTATTTCAAAATTTGCATCCTACATTTCGTAGATATTCTTTGAACAACTTCTGGGATAAAAGAAAAAAATAGATAAAGAACTATTTAAAAAAGTTCAGCTGACACGTGTCTTTGAATAATCAATTTGTATAAGAAAATCTGTTTATTGCAACAAAATAATTAGCAATGGTACATATGTACCTTATTAATTTTGCGTAATAAACGTGTTAAACTAAAGGGTGTTTTTTTAGGCGTGTGATTATTCAATCTGGCCACACTTCTTTCGCAGTTGTTATTTTTGACTGCAGTCACTGGATTTATGCTCAGTTTGGTTTGCCATTTTATAATGAATAGACTTACTCTGGAACTAAGTTTGAAATCGTGGAAATTTATTACCTAAATATTAGTTCGGTTCGAGCGAAGCATCGCGCGCTGCGTCAAATATTCAGTCGACATTATCGCCCAACAGTATTGGTAATTCGAGCAACCATGGATTGGTTTTGCTCTACGTTTTTTATAGTTGACTAGGCGCATCCTCAGAGATGCAGTACAGTGCGCACCGAAGGCGCTATTGCTGCTTAGGAGTGGAGTATCGAAGAAGACCCGAATGAGTCCATCCACCATCGCGCGCAACAATTGGAGCTGTCCAAATACACTTTCTGGAAGATATTGCGGAAGGATCGCGTGATCCATTTCGAGGTTCCTTACTTTTTTAAAGAAAAAAAAACAGAGAAAATTCTAATTGAATAGGGAATGTTTATTATCATTTGAAAGAACATTCTTTGGCATTTATTTTTTGAAGATTATGTCTATCAAATGTTGGCCGCGGCTACGTCTCAAATGGTCCATCCTTTGAGTCCAGTTTTCGATGACTCGTTCGAGCATTGCGACTGGTAACTGGCGAATGACACGCGTGATGTTTTGCTTCCAGGCCTGAATCGAAGCGGGTTTGTCGACATAAACTTTAGAGTTTACATATCCCCACAGGAAAAAGTCTAACGGTGTGATATCACACGATCTTGGTGGCCAACCCACCGGCGCATAACGTGAAATTATCGGCTCACCGCAGTGAGCCGATAATTTCAATTTCATGCGATGTGTGGTAAGTGGCGCCGTCTTGTTGAAACCAAATGTCGCCGAGATCACGTGCTTCAATTTCAGGCATCAAATAGTCGGTTATCATGGCACGATAACGGTCGCTATTGAGGGTCTCGTTCTCTCATCGCTGAACAAAATTTGGCATCATTTTTGAAGAAATATGGACCGATGATTCCACCGGCCCACAAACCACATCAAAACGTTGTTTTTTCTGGATGAAGTGGCAGCTATTGTACCTCTTCTGGTTGCTCTTCGTCCCAATTGCGGCATTTTTGCTTGTATACATACCCATTGAGCCAGAAATGGGCCTCATCGCTGAACAAAATTTGACTCGAAAACGTCGGATCTTCTGGAATTTTTCAAGAGCCCATAGAGCGAAGCGATGTCGCTTGGGAACGTCGGGAGGCTTCAGTTCTTGCAGCTGTATTTTGTACGCTTTCAATTTAAGATGTCGTCGTTCCATACGTCAGTCCCAGTTACTACGAACGGCGCCGAATCAACTCTCCACGGTCTTGATGTACACTCTCAGCTACGGCCGCCACATTTTCTTCACTGCATGCTGGACGTAGTCTTTTCGGTCGAATATTATCCAATACTGAATGCTGGGTCTCAAGATGGGTGATGGCATGAATAAAAGAATAATAAGATTACACATTGCGCAGGTCCGTTATGTTTGCATGAATTCTCTCTCACACTCTGTGACGTCACTTGAGAATTTGTTTTGCATTCAGTTGTTAGCATTTCAACCCCAAAAGATCAGCCACAAACCTCTTACACCTGGGTTGACCACCTAAGCGAAGGCGGTTTATCGAAGCCATCTAATGAAATGATGGGTCATATGCAGGCGCTTCATAATATTTTCAAAAATTTAAACCAGAACGGCCTATTTATAACAAAGAATTTCCTAAAAAATACATTTAGAGGAAGCTAGTCACATTCAGTGCAACGAAAAAGTTAAAAAACTGTTCTTTCGTGCACGAATGTTCTTCCTTATTAGAAAACTTAATAAAGAAATAATTGAAGTGAAGCGAACAGTAAAAAAAGAAAATGGAATAAAACATTAAACTAAAAATTTATAGTTTCATTATCGTCAAAAATGTCTTTGATTTGTATGAGTGTTAAACGGGGCACTGGGTGAACTACGCTAACAACTACTCTAACAAATCCATAAATGTTTATATGAATTAAATGTTTCTTTTTTTAAAACAGTCGAATCCTATTTTTGCTAAAAAAAATATTTATTTTTAACAAACATAACATTGTTATCTACCACAATTACTTCAGACTTTATAGTTTTTTTGTGAATCTCCATACATATTTCACAATTTACTACACCATATGTTCTCGAGTGACGTAGATGCGCAGAGAGAGAACTTTTTTTGCACACGATCAGCGTAATCTTATTATTCTTTTATTCATGGGTGATGGTGTTGCGAATAGTACGCTCAGTAAGCCGATTATGTTGACCATAAGTTGAACGAAGTGCACGAAACTCATTCCTCACAGAACGCGAATTTTCGTAATAAAGTTGAACGATTTGTAGACGTTGTTCTGGCGTGTCTTTCCACGATGAAATGCCAAACAATACTTAACAAAAATAACGTGACAGCATGACACGACTCACACGTGATCTGTCAAAAAAGGCTATTGAAAAAAGTATCTCTGTTTGGATCACCCATTAGTTAAGCTTATTTACGAAATTTTTAGTTAAGTGGTGAGCGTATTCACATATCAATTTTTTGGTTGAAATTTAAGGGTTGTTTTTTTTGTTTAGTAGTTATTTTAAAGCCATAAGTCGTGTATATGGGAATCCATTTTTGGGCCCCCAGCTACGGCTACTATATAAAATAATAAGACTATAACTAAAATAGGTCCATAGTTATTTTTAAAGCATCAACATTTTGATTGAAATCGTAATAAATATGGATGTTGTAATCAGATTTATGCTATGAAGGGAGAGATCTTTGCACTAGGGTTATATGAAAACGTGGACCGGTATGCCCCATTTCCATCCGAGTTGAATACTGATCGATCGTAATGAACTACTATGTGGCTTCTAGAGTTAAAGACTATGTGGCTTCTAGAGTTAAAGACATAAAATCGGTTCAACATAAGTGGTGAGCTATAACTGAATATTAACCAATTTTCATAAGTCAACAGCCGTGCTATATGGTCACGGCAACAATAGTATGTTCTCTGCAATAAAAGTATGGTCGTCGCAACCATAGTATTGTTTTTTGAATTTCATTTTGACAATAGTATAATTGCGGCAATATTAATATTGTTGAAATGTAACAAAAGTATTGTTGCCAAATTTAAAAATAAAAATATTGTTGTAGCAACAATATAAATATGGTTGGTGGGACAAAAGTATTGTTTTCATGGGTTTTATGTTAACAATAACATAATTACGGCAATTATACCGGCAAAACCGGTACAATGTTATTTTTACGATTCTTACGCAATAATAGTAATAAAAATTATATTTTTTTTAAAAAAAAAACTACGGATTAGTATAACTAAAATATTTTTAATAAATGATTTTTTTTACTGTTAAATAAATCACTCCTATTGTTACATAACTTACATAATTAAATTTTTTATTGTTGAATAACAACGTATTCCAGTCTTTACAAATAATTTTGTCGATCATAGTATGGTTGTGCGTAAGTCATACTATGGTTTTGAGGATCATACTATGGTTGTACGTTAAACAAACTATGGTTATAAGGATCATAATATGGTTGTGGGGATTATAGTATGGTTGAATGTGAATAATAATATGGTTGTGGGGAGCATAGTATGGTTGTGTGTGAATGATTCTATTGTTGTGAAGACCATAATATTGTTATGGGGATCATAGTATGGTTGTGTGTGAACCATACTATTGTTGTGTTGATCATAATATTGTTGTGCCACAACCATATAACCAACAATAGTATGGTGCTCTTCGAATATTGTTACCCCAACCATACTTTTTTTCTGCGTGTATCTAAAAATCTTACTTTTGCAAATTACATGAAGATGAAGATCGGACAACAATTGCGACCTGTAGTTTGAAAACAAGTTGTATTATTTAATAATGGATGGACAGTCAGATATTGTAAAATGGAATCAACTGGTGATTGCGATCTGTAGTCTGAAAACAAGCTGTAGAAAGGATAGAGAGGCAGATATCGTAAAATCGAATCAACTGGTGATTCTGAGTATAGCGGCATACTTAAAGGTAAGTCTAGCTTAAACATTTGTGATATATACGTACAAGGTGGCTGATGAAAGCCGCTACCAAAAAACCTTACCATCAAAACCATTCAGTTCGAACGGGGGAAACAATCGCGGCTCTAGCTGCTGCCATACAAAGATTTTGCAAGATTTTCAACAAGAAGCTTATCTGCTCAAATGGGTATAAGCAGACAGTCATTGCAGTCAAATTCTATTATTATTATTTTTAAAACTAATTAAGTTACATTTAACAAAATTGAATTAGCTTTAACATGAATAAAAGAAAAATAAATTCCATAAGTTTCTTAATGCAGCAATATTCATCAGCCACCCTGTATTACGTACTTGAATATTATGAATTTTCTTTGCTTTCACATAGAAAAACCATCCAACCCGACAGCAAAAAACCGGGTAAACGAACATGTCGGGTTTCAGCTATTTTTAAAAAACCGTCTACCATGTTTGAACATTCAAACCGGAATGTCGGGTTTCAGTTTCAGTTTTGGAGAAACTAAACTTTTTATTATTTTGCATTGCCTTTTTTCTAAGTAGAGACGAATTTACTTTACCTAAGTAGAACAATTCCAAAGAAAAGAGTTTTATATCATTTAGAATAAACATTTCTTCATTTCTAATTTTTTTCGAAGCGTCCCAAAAACTTAGCGTAAGCAAATTTTGAAGTTTTGGCCAGCAATTTGATAAAAAAAAAATATTACTTAGTGGATATGGATATGTATCATATTTTTAACCAGCATACAAGACATTTTGCGAGATGAGTAGATTTAATGAGCAGCAAATTTGCAAGGAGTATATAATGAAGTAAATGTTTTTCAACAGCAAAATCAGAACAATTGTGTAATTAAAGCAAAGTCGCTGTTTTGTGTTAAGTCCAAGCTTTTGTGCCACTTAAAACCATTCACATATTTATGTGTACCAGCTAACATAGTCAGTATGTACTATGTACCTATATATTTACCTATGTATATGTAAGTATATATATTTTGAAAACATGACAGCATTCAGATAGACAATGACGCTGGCGACTAACAAAAACCTAGAGGTGACAAAAGGTGGATTGGGGCTAGGAGGGGGCCGGGCGCAATGAACAAAAGCAGCGAAAAATGTTTTTCTTAATTAAACTTGCAAGTCGTAAAAACACTTTAAATAGTGGCAAAACCACTGACAATTATTTTTATTAAAAATCATCAGCGCCATCATCATTATCTTCTCAGTCGGCATCATCATTGTTAGCAATACCGCAGTCTTCTTCGTTGTTGAAGTCCGTCCGCAACCACTTTTATATGTCTGTATGTATGCGTTGCGATGTTTTATTTGCTAGTTGTAGTTATAGTATCTGCTATTGTCTTTGTTGTAGTTGTCGATGTTGCTGTTGTCAGTTTGCCCACTTTACTTGCCTGACTGCCCAACTCTCACTCGCTGCGAACGAGACGAAAAAAACGGACTTTTTTAATTACACAGTTGTGAACGCAATTTTTTTACGATTGCAAAACTTTTTAATTAAACTTGAATTATTTTTTTTCGCAGTTCTCCGCTTCTGCTTTTTCTTCCTTTCTTTCTTCCTTCGCTTATGTTGTGTTTTCTTTGCTGAATTTATTTCATTAATTTGAAAATGAAGTAAAGAAGAGATAGAGATCATTAGCAAAGCGTTTTTCCATAATTAAAGATGGTGTTGTTGTCGTTTTTGGTGTGCTGGAATCTTAAGGCCACAAGAAATCATAAAGCGCTTATCTTATCGAGTCACGATTCAGTTCAGTTGCAGGCATGCAATTTTTAACACTTATGATGTCATTTTTTTCGAAATATTACCTTGGACTGTGATGTGATGTCACTGGCTCATCAGAGTGTGTTCTATTTGAAATTTCAGGAATTCATTAAATAGGCGATATTTGTGATTTCCCAAACAAAAATCTCTTTAAAGCTTTCTTATAAACAAAGAAAAGTTTACACATTGAACAGGGATTAACCAGCTCAAGACCTTTTGCTTCTATTTTTAAATAGATGACTAGTTTTTAACAAAATGGCAAAGTGACATTGATTTTCGTGGTTTGTAAAATTTGCCTAAAGACTAACTTCTAAAATGCTTATCAACATTTTCTATTTTCACTGGAGACGATTTTTTAGTATTCAAAATTTTATTTAAAAAAATAAAACAAATACAATTTTCTGTGTCACATTGAATTTTTTCTTATATTTGAGGTGGTCGAGCTCAAATATGGAAAAATATTAAAAGTAGCAGGTCTCTATTATTAAGCCAAGCCCGCCCGAAGTCTAGCTCACTTGGGTCCATTAGCAGGCACCGAATAGTCATCGCGAAAAGTTCTTCCTATGTTTCTTGGCCACAGCCTCTTTTACACTTAAGCCAGCCTGTTGCCATGACAAAGGTGTGGATCCTGCCTAAATGTCCATCGGAAAGAGATGTTATTTGTAAGTATCGCTACCCCAAACAGCTTACGCCTTAAGTCCACAAATTTAGGGCAGTGGCAGAGAAAAATTCGGATTTTATTTGTAAGTATCGGTACCCCAAACAGCTTACGCCTTAGGTCCACAAATTTAGGGCAGTGGCAGAGAAAAATTCGCAACTACCACAGAAGTCGTTGTACAGAATGTCAGCCGGGAAGGTATACTACTCTATTTTGCCGCCATTTTGGTAATCATTAGTCTTGACAGTTCATATTTGGCAGTCGTGAAGTAGAGACGTGGCAAATTTATTATGGAAAAATATTCGATAAATCGTTAAACATTTTATCAAAATCAATCATCGATGAGAAAGTTACGTGAAATTTTTGGGACATCGACATGCCAACAAAACGCACTATTCATCGTGAGAAATGATTTCGAAGAAAGTGGGTCTGTAGCTGATAGGCCTATGCATGGACCACAACGAACTGCGAGGTCGGCTGAAAACATTGCTGCTGCTCAAGAAAGTGTTCAAAACAATCCATCAACCTCAATTCGACGCCGTGCTAAATGTAATGAAAAATGTGCTTAAAAGGGCTCGCATTTGTGAGGCTAAGAGAGACGGGCATTTATCTGATATTGTATTCCATACATAATTGCCGACATTAAAAAAAAACATTTATCAATATAAGAACCATTCTCTTTCATTTAGTCAAAAATTATAAACAAACAAAGTAGTATACCTTCCCGGCGGACACCCTGCATAACAGACGTAGTCTCCCAGAGTGTACGCCCAACGGCCAAATGAATCCTAGGCAGACTAATTGGGGCCCACGTTTACAGCAAGGTCAGATCTTTCTAGTCTCCATTCAGTTAAGTTCCTTTTCCCACAAATCCTTGGCAATAAGAAAGGTTTCCTTGGCAAAAGCTGTTTACCTGTCACAAAACGAATGTCAATAATACCACCAGACATATTCAAGCCTTCGCAAGAGTATCCGCTGTACATGACCAGGAAACCATACAAGGGTTACCGACAATGTCTCCCTATCATCCGGCATTTTCAAAGTGGTTTACACATTCTCCGTGATCTCCAGTGAACTTGCCGCACGGCACTTCTGATAGACGTGATCGGATTTATTAACTAAAACATTAAGGCGTGATTATCCAATTTTTGGGTCCAAAGATTAAAAATATGGACTTGGCAAAACTTGGGTTCCAGCAGGATGGCGCGGCAGGCCACACAAACAACGCCACAATTGATATTTTGCTCGATAAGTTCGGTAGTCGTTTCATACGTCATCTTGGCGAAGTCAATTGGTCACTTTGAAGGTGCAAAGACTTTTTCTTGGGGTACCGTAAAGAACCGATATTATGCGAAAAAAAAACTATTACCGATTCAAGCTTTTAACAAGCATAATATCCCTGACATAGAGCCAGAAAACATCGGTAAGGTCTCGAAAAACTGAATTGGAAAGATGTACTACTACGAAGCACTAAACAATTTTTTTCCATGCATAATATTTGCTATTAAAAAAAACACGTGACTTCCTTTTAAAAGCATGTATATAAAAGTGTCCTTATCAGTACCCTAGGGTCCATTACCCCGACCCCAAACCCAGCAAACCCATTAAAATAAATCCGTATTGGGATTCCTAACGAATTGAATTTGAGTAACCGTATACTCATATTTATCGGTGTCTCTATCTTACCCCGACCCCAAACCCAGCAAACCCTTTAAAATAAATCCGTATTGGGATTCCTAACGAATTGAATTTGAGTAACCGTATACTCATATTTATCGGTGTCTCTATCTTTTAAGGATAAGAGGCCCGTTAATCCATACTCGTATTCGCAGTAAAATTAGCTTTAATTTTCCTAAACAGCCATACGTCAATATTGACAAGTTTTTTGAACGTACGGGTAGTTTTCCCATTTCGCAGTTCCCTTCTCAACCATTCTTTATTTTATAAAATTATGGTTTGTTCAGCAAACACTAAAAGAAGTCGACTTTTCTCGAGATACCTTTAGTCCTTAAAACGAAAATTATTTTTTCTCGGGGCCGATGTCATACGAGTACATTTACAAACTCAAACAGCATAGGGCTTTAAGCTAAAATCATGCAAAATTTCATTATCCTAGGTTAAGTCGTTTGAACGCTATTGTGATTTAAATAGACACGCTGTAAGATGTACGGACCGAAGGAAATATGGATGGACCGACATGGCAAAATTATCTTATCATTTTACGAGGGTCAATAATATAAAGAGCGGTCCAACTAAAACGCACGATGTTAATTGTAAACAAAATCAAAAGTTTTCAGAGAATAATCTTTATATTTTTTATTATAATAAAAGGATCTATGACAATTTTTCGCAAAACAAAATATCGTCAAAATGTTCGCCACGGCTTCGGTGGCGTAAATCTATCCGATGGTCCATTTTTTCAATGACTCTGAGACATAATGGAGGTTCACTGTCCTTAATTTGCCGAACTATCTCATCCGTGAGCTCTTAATTTGTTCTTGTTTTATGGACGTACACTTTTTCTTTTAAATCTTCCCAAAGAAAGAAGTCGGACGGTTTCAAATTATAAGATCGTGGCGGCCAATGAAAATCGCCACAAGATTGATAACAAAGCCATTGAATTTCTTTCGCAAAAGAGCCATTGTTTCGTTGGATGTGTGCCGCCATCCTCTTGGAGCCACATATCGTCGAGGTCCACATTCTCAAACTCTGGTCACAAGAAGTCAATTATCATTTCGCGATAGGGAACCCCGTTCACGGTAACTGCTTGCTGCACCTGATTTTTGAAGTAACACGGCCCGATAACAACGCAAGCTTATAAAACGCACCAAACAGTCACTTTTTGTGGATGCAGCCGTTTTTCAACAATCACTCGTGGATTCTCAGTTTTTCAAATGAGTTAATTCTCATTGATAACGAATCCACTTAGGTCAAAATGCGACTCTTCACTGATTTTTCTTTTCTTCTGTTATTTTTCTTTGTAAAGGGACTATTCAAGCCTGTTCAATCAACCATTTGGCATATTGACGACGCTTAAAATGTCCAGTTGGCTTCAGCTCTTAAGTCAATTTAACCTTATAAGCGTGTAAATTCAAATCTTTATTCAAAATTCTATATTTATTATTTGTGAGATGTTCTATTGTTGGGCACTACGACGAGTCAAGGTTGACGGCTTTTCTGCTTCACTATCCCAAACAAGATAAAGGTTTTCCGCAAAACGAACTGGGCGAGCATCCGCAGGTTAAAAAATTACGACGATTCAAGGTTGACGGCTTTTCTGCTACACTATCCCGAACAAGATAAAGGTTTTCCGCAAAACGAACTGGGCGAGCATCCACAGATTAAAAAATTACAGACCCGGCTTGCTGAAATTTCCTCACAATTCTCACGATTGTGGACACATTTGGTCGATTAAGCTGGTCAAAACAAAAATGACGAAGTGCATTTTAAATTTTAGACGCCCATTTTCCTTAAAAGACTAAAATAATCTTGACGCGTTGCTCAACTGCGTATCTCTTCATATCAAAAACTGAAACAAAGAAGTGTCAAATTGAGTTGAGCTAAAAACTTGACGTTATGGTGTGACTCACAATTAGTATCGTGCAGTATGGTTAGACCACCCTTTATATATAATTACTTCATAGGTTATACGATCAAGGGTTAAAAAAACTACCCTTCAAGGGTAAAAAAAAAACTATTATTTGTTTTATAATTTTTCAGGGGGGGAAAATGTTTTTAGCTAGATTATAGCTAGATGGGGTATTTTAAACCAGGTTTCATAAAAATAGCGCTAACTAAATTCTCACATTATCCCACATTTTCTTAAGAAACAAACGACAAAAATATCTCTCGCATCAGTGATATGCAAGCGATCTGTCTATTATACCCACGGATCGAGTCCTACTGCTTAATGTCGGCTATACTGCAGTCCTAGAAAAGAAAGTCAAATCACCATTTAAGTATCTTTGAGACTACGAAATACGCTAGAAGTGGCTAATGTGACCATTTTGCTTAACGTTTTTCAGATGAAAAGGTGAAAATGAAAATTAATATTTTATATTAAACACAAAAATCAGAAACTCATTCACTGTTCCGAATCTGCCCTTATCTCAATTTTGTAGTTTTGGCACTTGTGGCTTTCTTTCTAAAACCACAATATATGTCAACACATATAAAGGGTGGCTAAGTTTTAAAGGCCGAAGTTGAATATGAACCACATCTAAACGTCTAGTTTTTTTCTGCATTACATTTGATATTGCTCAACTTCAGACTAACCCTGTTTGAACCATGGAAAGATACACAAAGGAGCAACGCGTTAAAGATATTCAGGCTTGGATGATAAATTTTCGAAGAAAATCATCTTCAGTGATGAGGCACATTTTCACCTCAGTGGATTCGTCAATAAGCAGTTTTTTCGCATTTCGGCGAATGATAATCCAAGAGTGATTGTCGAAAAAACTGTTTGGTGCGGTTTATGGGCTGGCGGCATCATCGGGCCTATTTTTTTCCAAAATGAGGCCGGTCAGGCAGTTACTGTGAATGGTGTTCGCTATCGAGAGATTATAACGAACTTTTTATGGCCCGAATTGGAAAATATGGATGTGGACGATATGTGGTTTCAACAGGACGGTGCCACTTGCCACACTGCTAATGAAACACTGGCTTTTTTGAGCGACAAATTCAATGTCCGTTTTATCTCACGTCGTTAATTGGTGGAACCTTATAAATATTATCATAACAAATAGAAATAACAATAATTTCCTAAATAATTTGTGTTTTATTCAAAATTAACATCGGCCCTTAAAACGTAACCACCCTTTAATAGAGAAAACTTTTTACATTCATAAGGGGTTAATCTTTTGCTCATTAAGCCGCCATACAAGAGTTGGTAGACCCGCTGCTGTAAAATATTAGGTTTCTTTAGGGATCTACACCTAGAATTACTTGTGTAATAGTCGCTCATACTAACCATCAAACAACAACACAAATTCTCCATTAACACACATTATACAAAATATGTCTAACATTGGATTTTGCAATGGAATGAAAATTGATTAGACAGATGCTGAATGTGCTGCAAGAAAAACATGAGTGTTGAAAACTCAACTAATCCCAGGGATTATGTCGAGGGAACGTGTTCACTTAGCCAACCCCCCTACATTGTCACATGTGTGCAATGCTTTTATTAAAGTGGCGGTGTAATTAAGACATTTGCCATTAGAGCCATTATTGATTTGAACATAAAACAAAAATAAATGCCGAAAATGGCGTTAATTATGGCTGTCATCACTCGCATGGCATGGGGGGAGGAAATGAGAACATTTACTAGTTGTAGAGTGTTTTCTTAAATAAATACAAATGAAGTAAACGAAATAAGCAGGGAGTGTTTTCCTTTGTTCGCCGCAGCCGACAGAAGAATTATAATTCTATGAATACATTTGGGAGTCATGTGCACATGTTACATCAGGACATAACTCCCCATTGATCGTTAATAGAAATGATTTTAACAAATTGCAAAAATATTTCAAATATGCAACATATGCGCATAGTTCGTACATACATATGCACATATACATAACGTACGAAGTCAGACAAGCATGGAGTCTGGCTCAAAGCCAGAAATGCCACAGATAGTAATCAATGAACAAAGCATTGTAACAAAACTTTAAATATGTCTAGGATATTTGCCGTGCTGTTGCATTACTACAAACGGCAAAGCTTTCGTTCTCGTCACCGTTTTTTCTGCACATTTTCTTTCATAGATCATAAATAATGTTAAGCGCCATGGCTGAAGGAAAAACATGCACAGTCCATTAACTTGGTTTTCGTGTTGCTGCGCTTTTTTCGCATTAGCCAACTGAAAGCAACATTGCAATTGGCTAAGGATGTTGGTCACGATGGCGATGATGATCACATCATCGTCATAATTATGTTTCCGGCAATAATGATGGTCCTCATCATGCTTATGTCGAGAACAACATTTTCCGCGATACGTATATCTACTCGTTTACAAACCCTACTTGAGTATCTTAACGTTAAAGGCATACATACGATTATGTATGACTATGTCTGATGTATGTATGACTATGTCTGATGCACTTTTACTACTTTCCCATTGTGTAGGTTTTGCTTTTTTGCGGCAAGTTACCATGGTTTTTAGCCAGTACACATAAAAGGAATAGAACAAAAATTAAATAGAAATTTCTGTCGGACTTTTAAAACACACAACACAAGGCAGTAGGTATGTTAAGTACATCATTCAATTTGTAACATGTTTATATACAATCGGGACGTTCAATACCTCATCCATATATTTAGCAAAGTTGTAAACAATTGTAAAAGGTCTGATAATCATTGTTTTGATATAGGGTTTTCCACTAGGGACACAACAATTTCTTATTTTTATGTCAACGCACCCTCAAACGTGTATAATGATCTTTCAGTGTGCAAAAAACGTAAGTGGAAGTCATAATTTTTCATCGTAGTAAAGTTCACTTACGAGCAATCATTAAAAATTGCTACCAAAATTCTGAGTCGGTGGTCGCAACTTTAAAAGCGGAATCTCCAACTTTTGGCCGTAATCATCGTCTCACCCGACAGGCTGAACATCCTATATTGGAAAACATTAGATCCAAATTTTCACTTTTGGATGTTCCCGCCCCAAACAGAAGCCGCGCCGCTCGAAGCGACGAAAATATCGCAGCCCTAAGTGTCTCCATTCAAAATAAGCCATATCAGTCGATTCCCATCGTTCTCAAAAATTGGGCATCTTCCAAACCACACTGTGGGGTATTTTGCAAAAAGTTCTTGGCCTTCATCCTTTTAAGATCAAACTGACCCAAGAACTACAGCCACTTGATCATTTTAAACGCCAAAACCTCACCGATTGGGCTCTGGCAGAGTTTCACGAAAATCCTGAATTTCATTGAAAAATCATCTTCAGCGTTCAAAATGAGCCAAATTCGTCGATTCCCATCGTTCTCAGGAAATGGGCATCTCTCAAACCACACTATGTCGTACTTTGCAAAAAGATCATGGCCTTTATCCCTATATGATCAAACTGACTCCAAAACTAAAGCCACTTGATCATTTAAAACGCCGAAACATCTCCGATTGGGCTCTGGCAGAGTTTCACGAATATCCTGAATTTTATCGAAAATCAACTTCAGCGTTCAAAATGAGCCAATTTAGTCGATTCCCATCCTTTTCAGGAAATGGGCATCTCTCAAACCACACTGTGGCGTATTTTGCGAAAAAAATCTTGGCCTTCATCCTTTTAAGATCAGAGTTTGTCAGAGTTTCACGAAAATCCAGAAAAATCTTCATTCCTTGACGCTCATTTCTCGAGATTTCTGAGAGGTTTTGTCAATAAACAAAATTATTAGGCAACAACAAACACACATGTGCTTCAAGAGACGTAATTGCATCCATGGAGGTGTGATTGGTCCGTATTTTTTCGTCAATGAAAACAATTGTCATGTTACCGTCAAGGGCGAGTGCTATCGTGCCATGTTAGAAAATTATATTTGGCCAGAATTGGATTAGCTACAAATCGCCGATATGTGGTTTTAGCAAGACGGTGCCACTAGCCACACAGCACGCATTACAATTGATTTACTAAAAGGAAAATTCGGTGAAGGTTTTATCTCGAGGAATAGTCTGGTCGAATGTCCACCTCGTTCATGCGTTTTAACGCCAGTGCATTTCTTTTTATGGCGCCACATCAAGTCAGTGGTCTAAGCCAACAATTTTAGACGTGCTCAGAGACGACATCTAACGCGAAATTGCCAACGTTCTGGTCGAAATGTGTGCAAGAGTGGTTGAAAACTGGGTCCAAAGAATATATCACTGTACACGGGCTCGTGGTGGTGATATGACCGATATTGAATTTTTTTTCTTAAAATTTAACATTTGGACTACACCTGCGATAAATTTGAACTTTATATCTTAATATATTCTGTTTTTTATTAATATATACAATTGTTATACCCTTAATAGAAATCCCTGTAAAAGGTTAAGGAATTTTTCCCCCTTTCAAACGAAAGCAGGAATATTCCTTGGTAATGGCCCCACAACTCCTTTCCAGCTGGACTACTTCGGTCCATCCTAATAACTGAACCTAGTTTGCGCATCAATCGACCGTTAAGTTTTAATGCAATTTATTCTAAACAGCTTGTGAAAGCTATCCCACGAGAGAGATTTTCTTTTGATATCCAACAGTGTTCTAAAAGAAAGGTTATATTTTTCAAAGATTTCCACTTTGTATGTAGTGTCCCTAAAAATGTTATTGCCCATTATATGATATTCTGTCTGAATGGTTTTTGTCAATAAACAAAATAGGCGTTATTGGACAGCAAACAACCCCACATGTGCTACAAGAGACACAATTGCAAAAAAATACTGTGTGGTGTGGTTTTCATGCCGGAAGTGTGATTGGGCCGTATTTTTTCGTGGATGTTTGGTGAGCAACTATTCTTAAAGACTTCAGTAGTGCGATTGTGTAACTTTAAAAAATAACAAGAATTGCTAAAGTTGTCAACATCTTTTGTTGTTTGCAGTAACGATTAGATGATTCTCTAACTACTGCTTATCAACAGTAGACAACTTTTGGCTTCATAAGGCAACTCTGGCGAACGAACTGTCAAAAAAGCGAAAAATACAAAGAAGAATACGAAAAAAAAACAAATGAATTCGCACCAAAAAATTTTTGAAACATTTTATTTTGAAAAATAATTAATTTTTAGATTTGGATCACATTTCTATGAGTAGAATAATATACATATAGTATATAATTTCGAATTCATTTTTATATAATTTGCCTTTTACCATTTGCACATTGATTAAGTGGTAGCCATGGTGATTGACATACGCCTCCTCATGATATTTTGGGCCCAAAATGTGTACAATCGATAGCTTCGATAGTGCCTCCTACAAATGGTGAGGGTGCTGAAGCAAACACTGCTTTAGCCATTTGGCGCTCCACTTGAGTCATTGGGAATCTCACCTTTGCAAAAAACGTGGAGTCGTTTGTTGCGTTACACGATGTATATAACGACTAATTGACGTTTGACTCATTTATAACCCCCCATTGCTCTCCCACGGGCCGTTGGTAACATCCTGTTGCAAAGAATCTCAAGGCAGCTAGAACCTAGCAAAACAACGCTTCTAAGTTAATTCAAATATGACCCTTTGCACGATTTTACCTGTTTTTCAGTAGAAACTGCTGCAATTCTCGAAACTTTCGATTTGCCATCAAGCTGAAAACAAGATTTTCAACTATGTCTGGAGATAATCTGAAGAGTTTCCGAAATTCGGTTCCAATCAATTCAAATAGGTTAACTAAATATCGGAGCAAGCGCCTATCAACTGTTGGAACACGATTTAATCATTCATTCAGCGACAAATTATATACCAAATATATATACTCGCATATGCGAGTATAAACAGTTTATCGAATTCTTAACAACACAAAATTTTTGGCCGTTTACTTAACAACAACAGCTGATTTTACAGTAACGACTATCGTTTTAAATTTTACTGAATTGCAAAATCGACAATTTTGTTGCTAGCCATTTTTAACCATTCCGATTATCGTTAAAAAAAAGTTGCAGAATCGCACTAAAGTTTTACTTTCAACTATTGCTGCGAAGCTTTCACACACCCGAAATCGCGATAAAAGCAGTGTGCAGCCACGAAAATCAACGTCACTTAGCTATTTTGTCTTCTATTAAAATGTAGATGTTTAATAAGTTATCAATTTCCTTTTTTTTACAAGGAATCGGCAATCGGTATCCGGAGTCGTTTAGAGTGCCGGAGTTGCCCGCTTTTGAGCAAACTTCACAGCACGCTTTTAGTATTTATTAAATACCATTCATTTTAACAACCTCCATGTTTTCGAAACAAACATTGCATAGAATCGCACCTTTTTTCTATACGTAGACATTTCTATAGTATTTTTGCAATGACTTAAAGTATCAGTCTTAATGACCACATCATAGAAAATTCACATTCCAAATTTCGGCTCTTGTTTTAGTTAGTGATTTAAAGCTACCGCATTTTCCAAACGCTTGAATGTCTCAAAATTAATAATTTTAACGCAGGCAATTATAATGTATTGCCACTGACACAGCAAAAATCGCAGCAATCGAAACACATTTCGTTTTTTATTATAATTGTTTTGTTATTAAAAAAGTACTCAAATCTTAATAATTATCTATAATAAACCAGGGACATAAAATATACATATGTTAATTGTTGAGAATTTAAAAAAAAAAACCCCGTCGGCAAATTCGACAGTATTCAAAAAAAAAAAACAACATCAAATAAAACTAATTCAACGCCAAACAATTCTAAAAAGAGAAACACGTTTCTAGGTGTTGTTGTTGTTGCGACTGCAACAATGGCAACAACACTTGCAATGTGGAAACAATAATGCCCTCATTGAATTCTCTCTCTCGCACACTCGCTCACATACATCGACTCTTGCTTATTCGCAAACACACGTTGATTTCAACATTAAAACGCCCTGTAGGCCATGCTGAGAAAATTAAAGTGAGAGAGAGAGCGAGAGTACAACAGTAATTCATACACATCAGCACTTATAAGAGTACAAGAGTAAAAGAGACAAAAGAATAATGGCCGTTACAGTGATGGCACTGATCTCTTACGGCATAATAGCTACAGCAACAACAACGACCTGGCCAGCTGCAGCAACAACTACAATTTAGGAGGATCTTTGAACAACAGGCCCATCCCCTCTGCACACTGTGTGCAGAGTTAACGAATTAACGCAGAAAAATCAAATGAACAAAATTGAAGTAGAGAGTGGACAAAGATCACAGTAAAAGAGAATGAAGAATAACAGCAGAACAATCGCATGAGTGGTGTCTGGTAAGTACTGTACACATCGCATGTTGGTTTTTGCCAAGAAATTTCTAACAAAATGATATAAAATGGACAAAGATCAAAGTAAAAGAGAGTGAAGAATAACAGCAGAACAATAGCATGAGTGGTGTCTGGTAAGTACTGTACACATCGCATGTTGTTTGTTGCCAAGAAAATTCAAACAAAATTGCATATATAAAAAATTGGAAAATTCTCAAAATGTTTAATTTTTTTGATATTATTGGGATTGATAAAGTGAACAGGCATTTAGTGTTTAGTTTGTGCACAATTGGTTATTTTATGCGATTTTAAATGATCGATTATTAAACAGTATTATGAACCGGCAAACCACCAACAACACTTAACAATAAGAGCCAATAAAAAAAAACGCCAACATGTTCTGGTAAAGTATTTGGTCAACTAATCACTTGTGCAAATCACTAGCATAGAACAAACATTAACTAACCGGGGATAGAGGAGATCTTCATTTGCTCATCTCTGTCCCTCCCCCCTCAACAGTCACCTGCTGACAGCACTCTTGTCTTTGGGAGCAGTTTTCTTTTTACTGTTTTACCGGTTTATTAGTGTTAAAGTGCGTAATGTAGGTGAACAGTCTGCAACAACAGCAACAGCAAGAAAACACCATATTATTGCTAATATAAATGTACTTTTGCCGGCGATGTTGTTGGCTTTTGTAGCGTCATAAAATTAACCAAATAAAATATATCACCGTTTAAACTGCAACAACAATACGCGCACACAATGTTTTTTAAGGCTTAATTTTTTTGATGAGTTTTTAAACGATTGTAAAAATTCCTTTATTTCGTGGCAACATACACACACACTCGCGTACAAATGTTTTAAGACTTGTATGTGCTGTTGGTGCATACTACTACATCCATAAATACCCAACATACAAATAATAAATTTTTATTGGCCTCTTTCACTTCTAAATCGCTCAAAGTGTTTGTGATGAATGAATTTGCTTGCAATATATGAGACAGACGGACTATGAATACCGCCATCACCTTTACCGCGCACCGTGCGGGGAAAAATTAGTAAATTATGGCGGCTTTCCTCGACAAACTCTCTCGTCTACAAACAAACTGTAGCGCAAAAAGGCCATAATAATAATACCAAACAAAAACCATCTATAAAGAGGCACATATTATCGTAAGTAAGTCAGTATGGCATACGCGTCCGTCCACCCACCGAGTCTTCTCGCCGACATCCAGTCATTCATACGTCGAAGAAGCGACTAAAAATTTATTACGTTTTTTAATTGTCTGCTCAGACAATTTACGAGGCTTCTTCAGAGTTTTTTTTTCTTAGTTTGCTTCGCATCGTCATTTTACTATTTCTCAAGTGTACAAATTCTAAACTATTTGTTATGGTTAGAAACTATTAATGATAGCAAGCGGTTTGCATATTATTTTCCTCGGCTTTTTAGTGGATCAATAAAATATCTTATAATGGACGATAACATTATAAGGAAGACGACATACACAAATCTGTGATAGAAATCTTTGAATTTGTGACAAATTTTATTTTTTTTTTGAAAATATAGCCCTTCTTTCGGATCATTGTTGGTTAATAATAGATCATCTCTCTCGTGATCGAGATTTTACAAACCGTTTAGAGTAAAGTGCATTAAAACTTAACGGTCGATTGATGCGCTGACTAGGTTCAGTGACCAGGATGGACCGAAATAGTCCAAGGAATATTCATGCTTCCGTTTAAAAGGTTGAAAATTCCTTAACCTTTTACAGGGTTTTGCATTAACGACAGAACAATTCTATGTATAAATAAAACACAGAATACATGTATTTAAGATATAGATTTATTCCTGGTGCAGTGCAAATCTTACATTTTAAAAATGAAATGCGATTTCGTTCATATGACCACCCAATTGTGTCTCTTGAAGCACATGTGGGTTTGTTGCAGTCCAATAACGCATATTTTGTTTATTGACAAAACCACTCCGCCACAAATGAGCTTCAACGCTGAAGATGATTTTTCGAGGAAACTCTGCATTTGTGGCTCGTGCCAGAGTCCAATCCGAGAAGTTTTTCAAGTGATCAAGTGGCTTTAGATCTTGAATCAGTTTGATCTTAAAAGGACGAAGGCCAAGATCTTTTCGCAAAATATGTCACAGTATCGTTTGAGAGATGCCTAATTGGAAACGACTGATTTGGCTCATTTTGAACGGATACACTTACGGCTGGGATATTTTCAATATACGGTACGGCGTCTCTTTGGCGCCGGAACATCCAACAGCGAAAATTTGGATCTAAATTTATCCACTATAGCACGCACAGCCTGTCAAGTGGGACTATTATTACGGCCGATAATTGGGGTAAGCGCTCTTAAAGTTGCGACCTCCGACTCAGAATTTCGGTAGTAATTTTTAATGATTTCCAAACGTTGCTCGTAAGTGAACTTTACCATGATGAAAATGTTGACTTCGTCTTACGTTTTGTCACTGAAATATTAGTAAAAATGTTTGAGGGTGCGTTGACATAAAGATACGAAATTGTCCCTTTTGAAATGCCCGTATTTTTTTTTTGCTTTTTTGTGTTAGATTTTGCTGAATGCAGAACCTTTTAATAATATTGTGTAAACAATTGAACTGAGTTGGATCAAAACTAATGAAGATACGGCAGCTTTATCAACCACGCTCCCACACATGACTCAGTGTTATTAAAAACTTAAGGGCCGGTGGCCCTTGAGACTTCAAAATTTGAGACTTTAAATTTTGCACGCTTTTCCATTAAATAAGTTACGAGGTAAAGACGGAGAGTTTTTTAAACTTTTTATTATTTTTGTTCTTTACAATAAAAAAAATATCTTTTTTTTTAAAAAAACGCGCTTTTTTCTTTTAATTTATCCCAAAAATTTGAATTGCAAAAAACCCATCCAGTGTTAACTGGGAAAAACGATAATCTAACGAAAAATATTTGTTTTAAAGGTAAAGTAAAGAGCAAATTAAAATCCTCTGCGGACTGGATCGAACTACATGTGTATGTATCCCAAGACCACATACAGCTTTAAGGGCTAACCTACGTGCATACGTAAGATTCGACCAATAACATAGACTAGCAAAGGCAGAATATGCGAGACTATATAATAGCTCTCAAATGTCTTAGTTATATACAAATTGGAAAAATCAGCGGGATATGAAATACACCAACCTAAACATGACTTTCAAGCATTCAAAAGCGATTAGACAAAGAAAACGGCTTAATTCAAAAAATCCAACATGTTTTCACATCATAATTAAGTAATTCAAATTAAATTTTATGATGGTGACCGAAAATTAATTTCTATTGTGAACCGCGACCCAGTTTCAGGAGGGTGTGGCCACAGACATTTAAAAAAACCGCATAAATTGAACTCAATTAACATTGAGAGTGAGCCCGAATATTACACCTTGGATATTTTGGCTGTTCTGCAGAGCAGCTCCTAAGTCTTTAAACAGTCTAACTTTACTGAAGGACATCGGTATTCTACTACAGGCTATTTGTTACACTTCCACTTTTATAATACTGTTCTCTATCAGTCATGAACTGAATGTTAAAGTTTCCATTTTTATTTGATCGATTCGTTTCAGTCTGCGATCGAATTCAGTTCAGACTACTTTAAAATACAAATGTCAACTTTTTATGATCTTTTGAAATTTGGTATTTTTTTCCTCTCGTCTTCACCATAAAAATGGCTCATTAATGCTGCGAATACAAATCATTAAAAATCAAAATCGTTTGTGTGAATGTTATTATTAATGTTTAACAATAATTTTTATGACCAAATATTATGACTTGTTTTGTGTTTGTTTATTTCTCCTTTTTGCACGGTCTGTGCAAGAGTGTTGGCACTTATGTGAGTGAATTTTAATTTGTCATATTTGTATTCGTTTTTGTTTTTGTAATTACGTATGAATTACAATTAAACAATCAATTGATTTTTATGGCAATTAATTATTAACTATAAAATTAAATGGTTTCATAGTTTGTTGCAACAATGAGTGCGGAAATATAAATAGTAGGAAGTTGTGTATATAAGCAACTGTACTGACCTGCCACTATGTGGCACAATGGTGGAGTCCGAGAGCTACTTTTCAAAGAGAGCAATTCTCAGAACATCTGAGCTTAAAAAGAACCTGCAATATGAGTTGTTTTCACCTTTGATTTCGATACATATCCTTAACTCAATTTAAATAATATCATACCTTTTATTCATTTTCAGGTAGTCTTTGTATTCTCAGCGTCACTTCAAAGATCCTTAATCTATAAAGCATTCATTCTTTAACGAGAGGAACTTCTCTCGAATAAAGGATCAGAGAACGGAGTAATGTTTTTTTCCGAATGGCTAAAACATTTCCTAGTGAAACTTTTATATCACTTAGAGATAAATCTCTTACTCGTAGAGTCGTCGACGTAGAGTTAGCGTCACTTCAAAGATCCTTAATGTATCAAACATTCATTCTTTAACGAGAGGATCAGAGAACGGAGTAATGTTTTTCCGAACGGCTAAGCTTTTAAATGACTTAGAGATAAATATCTTACTCGTAGAGTCGCCGACATGAACGAGGAAACTTAAGATGCTCTTACCCTGATTGTTTATTTGTGCGAAACTCATGCACACTTACCGTCGGTCGTACCACGGTGGCACACACAAGGTTTACATACGAATGAATTAAAAAGCAAACACAGCTCTCGCATCTACTGACGGAACTTTTAGAAGATCTGCACACAAATAGAAAAAAGTTAATAGGTCTGAAATGCCCTAATACTTCCGTGTCCTAATTGGACACTTTACACTGAATGTATATTTATTTCGAAATAGAAGAGTAAAGTCGGACTGCGATTAGGAGAAACCTAATATTTTAATACTTTAACTTTACTTTAATACTTTACTTTAGTTTCGAGATTCTGGAATATTGTTTTTTAAAACTTTTTGTTCTCAGTTTTGGAATATTTTTTTTTAGAACTTTTTGCTTCTGTACCCAAAAAATAGGCTCTCTCGATATGTCTAGGTAAACCTAGTCTAGTTAGCTCATTTGTGACTTAATTTCCTTCGAAATGGCAGTAGTCTGGTACCGAGCATAATCTAACAGTATGGTAGTCCCTAGTAAAGAGGCTTAAAGACAGCGTATACTTAACTATTATATGAGACGCTAACTGATGTAAAAAACAACTCGTTCCCCTCCTGTTACAGTGCTACATGGAATTAAAGCTTAAGGCCGATATGAAATTATCGGCGTTTTTGTTAGGCACCGGCGGCTTAATGTCATTGCAAATTTTGTGAGCCGGCGGCGGCTTAAACATAGGTAGGCGGTTTTCTTCTGTTAAAAAATGTATCTCAATATAAAAAATATCGAGTGAATAAATGTATTGTAAAATGATTTAGCTATTAACGGTCGGCATAGATTATTTAGTTTTGTTTATTTTCGCAGCAAATTTTGTTATTAGAAGTGTCGAGTTTTAGCACAAACAAGAAATATGCATTAATTAACATATTTATCAATAGTATTTCTATTTTAACAAAGGCTTAGCTAAAATAAGCGGCGTCTTAAGGAAATCGATTTCCGCCATTCTTAAGCGGCGATGAGACGTCTGTTTAAGCCGCTCCGGCTTCAAACTCTGCATGTTATTTCTGAAAGGTAGGCAGTGTCTTTATCCGGCGTCTGACAATCAAAATGATTTCTTTAATCTTGCCTTTTTTAAACTAAAACCAGATCTTTCGCCTCCATCAAAATCCCCGTGCAATCCTTTCATTCCTACGCAATATTCCTTTTCCAAGTTCTTCAGAGTGGATATGGAGAACTGTATACAAACTCACAATCACATAGAGACAATATAACTATGACAATTAAAAACCAAAAAGCCTGAAAAATGGAGCCATTTTGTCTCATGTGCCAATAGAGTCCCCATAAAAAGAGCCTCTTGAGTTGAGTTACTGCTTCATATGAGGTTCAAAGTTAAAGTTATGAGGTTAAAAAATCGGCACAGTTTATTTTTACAGACCACTTACCAGTCCTGTCGAAATTCATCCATTTGTGCATGTGTTCAAATATCTCATAGAGGAGTTCTTCCAGATTTGAGGAAAATAGATAGAAATTTGTTGTATTTGTCCCAGTTCTATGAAATCTCAGAAAGCTATAATGTGCATTCGAGCTTACAGGAACTGCTAGTTCTATAACCTGTATGGATAGTCAAATGAGATTCATTGAAGAACTGTTGGATGCACTGCTAGGACGATACATAAAAACGTTCGGGGAAAATGCAAATCACAATTTTGGTTGCGCATAACGCTTGAGCCATAGAAGATACTAAAGAAAAGCATACAAAAAGTAAAATGTTACTTAAACCGGATAAAATATTTTGGTTTTGGCTGGCAATTTTGGATCGGTGCTTCACTGCAACAGTCGTGTCTTGAAATTTGTCTTATGAATTAAAGAGACAGCACAAATGACTCAAAAGACATCACGATCGCTGTCATGTCTAGACGGTTTTAACACAGCCTAAATCGGATCTTGTTAAAATTTCGTATAGACAAACAAATATCATTTTGTCGGTACTGTAAACTTTTGTTGATTAGCTCATTATCCCGGAGAAGCTTGAAAAACAAGCCAACTATGTGAGCCATCGTCTATATAACTAGTAAACTTATTCTATAAAGTGAAAATCATACCTCAAATTCATTCTCCATTGAAGTCTAAGCAGAACCTGTCTTATCAATATTAATACAAGGGTGGTAATTTTTAAAAACCTCAAGTTTATTTCTAAAACATCCACTGAAATAGTACCTTTAAGATAGTCTGTCAACGTAAACACCTTTTTCGTTGGAACTGTAATATCTCTGATGGATTTTGCATACTTATCAACTGTTATTTCTTTGACTTTTTTTCAAAAATACTTAGTAGGGACATAAATACTGTTACAACATTAAACACACACATTTCAATAGTAGAACTGAACATACCCCGTTAATGTCATATGGGTTTAGAAAGCTAACCTCAATAGCGTTAGTCTGTAACGGGATTTCAAAATGGTTTCAACATTCATTATGGAGTGGTCAGATAATGAGAATCGTATCGCTGTAATAGCGCTTTTCAAGTGTGAAATGAAAAAAACGATATTTTCAAAACGCTCCGGCCACTAGCGATGAGTCGCATGTTCATCTCCCGATGCATAAAACTGTTTGAGGAGACTGGAGATGTAAAAGACCGCCACCGGTCGGGCCGCCCACGCTCTGTTCGAACACCGCATGTCATCAAAGCCGTTAAATCAAGAATTCTCAGAAATCCGCTTCGAAAACAGAAAATCATGGCCCGTGAGATGAATATCACGCAAAAGTCCATGAGTCGAATCAATAAAAAAGACTTGGGACTCGGGGCTTTCAAACGACGTAACGGACATTTATTGACTGTAGCTTTAAAAAAGAATAGGATTGAAAAATGCAAACGTCTTTTGGTGAAGCACGTTAATAACTAGCACAGAAAAATTTGTTCACCGATTAAAAAATTTTTGCCGTTCAGGAAAAAAGTTAACAAGAAAAAAGTTAAGGAAGCATCTGAACTGAGGGTGGAAAAGGGTCATCACCCAGCTTCAGTCATGGTTTGGTGGGGTGTCTCTTACGATGGGGTCAGTGACCTGCATTTCTGCGAACAAGAAGTCAAAACATCGGCCAAAGTTTACCAAGAAACCGTTTTGGAAGCTTTTGTGAAGCCTCTTAACAATTCCCTGTTCCAAAACCAGCCATGGACTTTCTAGCCGGCCCATAAGGCTAAAACGTCCCAGGCCTGGCTTCGAAACAATTTGCCAGCGTTCATTTTCTCTGAAGAATGGCCCTCAGCAGTCCAGATTTGAACCCATTGGATTACAAATTGTGGTCGGTTTTAGAGGACAAGGTTTGTCACAAAAGTTACACCAACATTGGATCTCTTAAGACTGCTTTGGTCCGAGCTGTAGCTAATTTTCCAATGGACGAGGTTCGTGCAGCTATTGACGATTGACCAGTGCGACTTAAGGCGTATGTAAAGGCAAAAGGCGGACATTTCGAATAAGTAGATTCTTTTTGGATACAATATACATCAATAAATATATTAAAAAATATTTGGTCCAAAAACATTCAGTACTTCTTATTTTACAGTATAAAACGTAAGTAACAGTATTTATGTCCCTACTAAGTAAACACCTGTTTTTTTATATTTGTTTTTTTTAATTACATCAGCAATATGTCGTAAATGGTTAAATGAATGTTTATTTAACACTGATTTCAAATATATTAAGTAACAAGATATCGTAAAATTGAAAGCAGATTAATTTGTGAACAAAACTTCGAAAAAACAATCGTATTTTTGACAGTTTGTTCTGAGTAGTTTACATAATACTCGATTAATGGAATTTTAAAAAAAAATATATTAAAGGCAACTCTTGTATCCATAATCCCCTGGCTAATGAGGCTTGTATCAAACGATTTCCTCTGCTTATTCGCTTAATATATTCTTGTTCCACAGCTTAAACGACATGCTTTAGAGATTTTTTTGTAAGTATATACATTCTTAACACTTTCCATTTACAAGTTGCGTTCAATTTTAAATAATTCTCTACTTAACAAGAACAACAGCTAATTTGTCTACAAATTTGTTATCGTACAACCTTAAAAAACCCTAGTCGTTATTCCTGCTTGCACTACGCTGCTTTCATATGTTTTCTTAAACCTTTTGTTTTTTCTTTGCTTATTATCAGAGGAAAAGAAACGAATATTTTAGACTTAAATTATCATTTTTTATGTGACATCTTTAGCAGTGATGAACACCATTTCTATGTTGTTTTAATAAGGTGATATCTATACAATGGAACTAATTTACATATTTAACACTTTTCAATCCACCATATTGAATTCCAATTCAATTCAGTTCAGAGCATTGTTTGTGTATATACCCTACATCAACTTTTGGGGATGAGCTGAGTTGGCATGTGGGATGTCATTGGAAATATAAAGTGGATTTTGTTGAAAATGGTTGGAGATATTGGGTGCCATCAAGATTTAAAAAATCAAAGGTCATTTTAGGGCATCTTCTTAACAAATTAACTGATGAGCACAGGGAGAACGTGTAGGGTTTTGACGAAAATCAGGCCCACCTTCAATTGCCACAGGATGATATTCAGGGATAATAATCTGATCACGTCAGTCATGAAAATAAGTTTTAAGGCTTCATTTAAAATCCCTAAAACGTGCACACAAAGAACCGATTTGTTGCCACAACCAAATTTGTTGCCAACCGAATGTTGGTGGTTAAGCGAACTATCCATGCTTTCCACCGCTACAACAGAATGATGATGCGGTGTACGAATACTTTAAGTAGAGGTAACAGACACTGTCGTTTGGAGAAACTGAGTATCGGTAACCCTAACTAATCAGATTTATTTATGGAACTGAATTTGTGCGGGCATTGGTTGTCGTTACAGCTTGTTGGTTAGAAGTACTCGCTGAATTTGGTTGTCATTACCATAACGCTTGTCAACTGAACGAACTGATATTTAGCAAGCGGCAATGGATTTATAGAAATTTCTGTATTTTCAAAAAATGTGGCTTTCATTAACAATTCACTAATAAAAAACATTAATAGTATTGTGTGACAGTTCCATCTCCCGATTTCGACGGACAAAAACAACCTTTTTTTATTATTATATGTTTTTTATCAAATCATTTTCTTATCACAAGCCTTAAGCTAACTAGTTGTAGGTGGTAATTCTAACCTGTTTTTTTAGTGAGTTCAGGCCAAATCGCTTGCTAACCGAGTAACTATAAATACTAGTTCAGTAGTATTTCAAACTTGTAGGGTATCTTGTGTATCACCTACATCTACATTGCATTGTTATAGCTCTCAGTTGGCATTACGAAACAAGAATGCATAGCTATCGTTAAACAAATAGTAAACCGGTTCGAAATTTTATTATTTCAAAAAATCTTTTTTCTATGGACAGAGAAAAGAAAATTAGAGCATACATTTTGAGCACACGTCTTCTTGTTTTCCAGCTCGACATGAGACGAGACATTCCGCTTTCCCCAAATAAACCCTTTTGACTGTCGGACACAATTCGTTCCTACAATTTGCCTTTTGTGATGTCATAGGGTAATTTTTCTGTTTGCCTAGAAAGGCAGAGAAAATTCAAATTTGTCACTTTGCTTGATGTTGCTGTTGTTGGATTTCGATTGAAATACTCGCTTTAGCGCTGTTAAGTGCTTGTCTTTCGACCCACAGCGTTTAGTTTATTTTCATGAAAAATTTTATGATTTTATTGTATTTACGCATAATTTCCAATTCATGCTGATTTATGACATGCAACCCGTTTTTCTCCTCTCCCCGTCTCACTCACTCTTGGGGTGAGTGTATGCTACCGATCTGCTCGCATTTTAGTGAAAACCCTTTTCTTTCTTTTTTGATACTTCGACTGTGCGTTGTTCACCGTGAACAATGCATTTCACTGGTATTGTGCAAGAGCGGTTAAAGGGATGCATCCACGGCCATTGTTGTTGGTTTATCTTTTCGTGTCGAAATTGTACAATTATTTGTTTAACTTTCTACATGGGCTAGTGCGGACTCTGGTGCTCTGATTTTTAGGCAAAATAGGCGTAAGTGTAACACATTCTGTGTGTTATCTATGATTTCGTTGATGCTGTTGTTGTTGTTGTCTTCGTCAGCGTTGTTATTTATAAATGCATATTTTTTTCGTTTATGGTTATTGCGTTGGAAGAAGCAGAAGAAGAAAGAAAACGAAGAAATTGACTATTTTACCCGGGGCGTCTGTTTTCATTTTAAAGATAAATAAACACACAAAAAGGCCTGTAGATTTGTGTAAAACCGTTTCTTTTGCGTTGAAAATTCTGTAGTATTTTTGTTTATCATTTTTAAATGGTTCATGTGTTCGTTCTGTGATTTAGTAACGCGTCGGCGTTTTTTTTTTATTTTCTTCCCCATGACTTTGGCGTGTGACTTTGTTTGACTTCGTTGTGTAAACAGAAATTTTGAATGGTACAGAGCGACGTCAGAGGGAAATTTCTTTGCCCTTTAATACCCTCTAGCATAGGATAGAGTGTAAGCTGAGTTTGTCATGCCGTTTGAAACAAATCGAAATATTGATCAGAGACGCCATAGCGTATATAAAAGATGGCCCAACCAAAATGCATGATGCTAATTGTGAGTCAAACTTTCACTTTGTCCATCTTAATTTGACATTTCTTTGTTTCAGAGTTTGACAAATTCTACGATGGCGAGGTTAAGATTTCTAAAGCCTTGTACGATAATAGTCGTTCAAATCAAAATGCATTTCGCGATCTTTTTGGTCCGCTTAATCGACCAAATGTGAACACATCGGGAGAATTGTAGGAAATGTGAAAATATCTGCGTATGCACGCCCATTTCTTTTTGCGAGAAACATTGAAGATGTTAGCGAAAGTGTGTCAGAAGAGCTGTCAGCCACGACTCGTGAATGGTGTTCGCTATCGCGAGATAAAAACGGACTTCTTGTGGTCAGAAATTGAGGATATGGACCTGGACGGTATAGGGTGCCATATACCGCGAGAGAAATTCAATGGCCATGTTACCTCACGCCGTGGCCATGTTTATTTGCCGCCATGACACCGCTGTCGAATCACGTGATGGAAATTTAAAAAAAAGAGAAGAAGTCAAAAACAGTTTAAGGGCTAAAGGATTAGATAATTCGGCACAATAAAGACATTGAATCACCATTATGAGAAAGATATACCATCGAAGCAGTGGCGAGCATTTGGCCAAAACTTTGTTTAACACATTATTGTCGTAGATCCTCCCTGTAGCTTTAAAAAAAAATAGGATTGAAAAATGCAAACGTCTTTTGGTGAAGCACGCTGATAACTTGCACAGAAAAATTTTGTTCACCGATAAAAAAAATTTTACCGTTCAGGAAAAATTTAACAAACAAAATGATAGAGGTATGCGCGGTCATCTAAGGAAGCATCTGAACTGATCCCAAGGGTGGAAAAGGGTCATCACCCAGCTTAAGTCATGGTTTGGTGGGGTGGCTCTTACGATGGGGTCACTGACCTGCATTTCTCCGAACAAGGAGTTAAAACATCGGCCAAAGTTTACCAAGAAACCATTATGGAAGCTGTTGTGAAGCCTCTTAACAATTCCCTGTTCCAAAACCAGCCATGGATTCTGCGCCGGCCCATAAGGCTAAAACGCCCCAGGCCTGGCTTCGAAACAATTTGCCTGCGTTCATTTCCTCTGAAGAATGGCCCTCAGGCAGTCCAGATTTGAACCCATTGGATTACAAATTGTGTACGGTTTTAGAGGACAAGGTTTGTCACAAAATATACCCCAACATTGGATCTCTTACGACTGCTTTGGTTTGAGCTGTGGCCAATTTTTCAATGGACGCGGTTCGTGCAGCTATTGACGATTGGCCAGTGCGACTTAAGGCGTATGTAAAGGCAAAAGGCGGGCATTTCGAATAAGTGGATTCTTTTTGAATACAATATACATCAATAAATATATTAAAAAATATTTGGTCCAAAAACATTCAGTAATTTTTATTTTACTACAGCATAAAACGTGTGTAACAATATTTATGTCCCTACTAAGTAATATGTGGCTTCTTGAGATAAGGACACCAAATCAACAGAATATGTGTGAGAACTATTTCTTAATCTGAACTGATTTATTTTATTTCAATTTCAATATAGTCTACATACAGAGAACAGTTTTGCTTCTTATTTGCCAACCGAATGTTTGTGGTTACGTGTATACCAGCTTTAAATTAGAGCAACTGCTTATTAGTTCAGCAGCTGGAATTTCAGATCATGCTACGTCAGAAGTAAATTAAATTCTCTTTAAGCTAATTTCAGCTTTAAGTTTACTTTAGAGTTCCCTTGGTTTTTAGCGGAAATATTTCCATTATCTTTCCGACATATATTTTTTTCCCAATGAACACATCTACACAAAAATATTTTTTGCCACAGCCGGTGGTTTTGACAGCCGTCGTCACATTGTTTCTACAATCGAGTTTTTGGTAATCTGTACCATAATATTGTCACAGCTATCGTCTTACGATGGTACGTCGACTAGAATTTCCGTCAAGTATATAAACATTTGATGACTGCAACAATACGTCTTCTCAGTAAACAGAATATTAGTAGTCCGAACCGCGTGTCAACCGACTTTTTCTCTGTGTGTAAAGAAACTTACTAGTGCCAAACTTCATCTCAATGTGGCGCAGGTTATAAATATATATTTACAACAGTGACCCCAACAGTACCTACAATTTTCTACAACAATTTGTTAAAAATTAAATAAACACATACAGAGAAAAGATTTGTTGCAAATCGACTGGAACTAAAGTACAAAACTTTATTTGCGAAAGAAGAGTTTACGTTGAAATCATAAAATGCTTGGAATCGTAATGGATATTCGGATGATAAATATGATTATCGTATTGAACACCCAACTAATTGAAAGTTTTGTTTATGTAACCAATTACTGGTAATTTTAACTAACATTACATCAAACGAAAAAGATTTGCTTAATGGCAATTCTGTTATACCCTACACCACACTGTGCTACTGTGTATTATGACTAAGATTTGATGTTCGCAACACCGTAAGGAATGGTGATAGATCCCATGTATCGATCCAGTGTACCGACTTAGAATCACTTTCTAATTCCATTGAGCGATGTCAGTTCGGCCATCCTGTATCACAGTACAGGTCGCAATTATTTCGATGAAATTTGGTACATTCTTCCAGTTTAGGCCAAGGACGTACCCAATTAAAATATGTCGTCATCGGTTGGTTTTCCCGATTTTAGAACCTACAGCTCAAAAATCCAGAAGTTACATCTGATTTGGACAATTTCGAGAATTTCGGGTGATCAGCACCTATCTCATGTGAATGTTTGCCATATAGGACCACGTTTTGGAACAGCTCCCACACAAATGTATAGAAGCAATTCCCGATTTAAGGTCCTGCAGCTCTAGAAGCCACAAATTACACCCGATCACTCCCAAATTTTGCTAAGTACGTTATGAGGGACCATTAATTTACTGTGGTGAAACTGGAGCACATAGATCCAGAATTTCCTATAGCCCCCACACAAATGCCCTGGCAGGTTTTAAAATCTTCACATTTTCGCACAGAAAACCAACAAATAATCTTTTTTAATTTATCCTCGACAAAAGCCTGTTTGAGTACTTCAAACCGCTATTTGCCTCTGATAAAAAATTTAAACTTTTTAATTGATCAAGGGTGGCATATGGTTAAATACGAGATCCAGATTAGTTTCTTAAGGTTCGGATACTTTGCAGGTTCCACAGATACTTTAGTTTTAATAACGGAAAATTACATAGCTCACAAAAACATAGAATACCCGAAGTGTATGTATCATTCGGTTGGAAAAAGATTCGGCTGTGCCAACGAATCTGCTCTCTGCGGGCAAGTGTAAAAAAGCCAAAGCAAAATTTAGCATTTGTTTAACTGTAGCAATGGGCTAATTTATGTATACAAACACATACATATACAATATGTCTGCCTGTATGAAAGATATTCCAAAAGTAAATTTATGCATTTCCATAACTCGTGATGATAATCCCACTTTCAGGCGTACATGTGCACGAACATTCACAAAGGTTACAACCCTCCCCCAGCCTCATCCTGATAATAACAACGAACGAAATTTTGAAACGCTTGCGGAATTTTTGATTAGATCAGGCGGTAAATATTAAAAAGACCAAAAGGAAAACACACACACACAATATTCACGCATACAGCAAACGTACATACACATGTATTTATGTAGGCACATAAGCGTATCTCCTCCGATCGAATGTCCCACACAGGGTTAAATTATAATCCATGCCATGAGCGTACACAAGCCAAAAGATGTGACTGCAAAAATACACAGTAACAAATCAATGGCAGCTTAAAATGGCGACGCACAAAAAAACGCACAGCCCCAGTGTTCGCTACGACACGCATCTTCGGAACAATAGTGTGCTTACTGAAGTGCAATTTAATGTTAATTCAATTCTCACATCCCGTCATTAGGCGTTGTTTCCAGGCCCGGCCGAAACGAATGGAAAAGCCTTTGACTTTTTATCCCAACCATTATAGAGGGTTTTTTTACCTTTCTTTGTTTTTTTTTTGAGGTCTCTCGAAACCATTGAAAATCTGAAAATCCGTGCATATGTGCTTTTTTCCAAAGCACTTGACAGACACAAGCATAGTCACCCAGGAGTATATTAGGGTGGTTTGTGAAATATTATTCACTTAAAAATAAAGTGGTGGAAGAGCTAAAAACAAAGTGACAAAATCAAACATGAGGTTAACAATTTTTCGGTTCTCTAAAGTCACCTGTGCTTGCAAATAAAAGTCTTTTCGAATGCCTTTTAAATAACTTTTAGTTTCTGTTTGAACAAAATGCTTAAAAGAGGCATGGTCTAAAGTCTGACTATAAGCTAAGCATAAAATTTTTTAAAAACAAACGATACACACCAAAAAAATTCTTTGACCTAACTATTTTGGTAACATTATTCACAAGTTAGACTCCAATCCCAGCCAAATCTTCAAACTAAGTCCACATTTGTATGCGACTACAAATAAGTCGTAACCACAATAGAAAACCTTGCTTTAGTTTAAGCTCCCATACGGACAGTTTTTTTTTTGGGTCACAAGAGCCGAGGCGTTGAGGAACTATGCCCTTTATGAGGTATTAAGCGCGTCTTAATTAACAGTTCCCATTTAGTTTTAGTTGCAAAAAATTATATTTTGTGCAAATGCTCAAAAATTAGTGTTTTCCGAGTAACCTTTAAACCCTTGAAGCGAAATAAGTACGCACGTTAAATTGAGCGCCTTCTTGTGACCACATGTCTTTGGACTTAAATCCTTCAGTGATTGTTTTTGTATAATATTTAAAAAAAAACTGTTTTAAATTTAAGGTGTCCTTTCGCCACTCCTTGATGAAATTGTTTTCGAATAATGTGTACTGCAATGAATAGCTTAAGATTCAAAATGCTCCGGAAATATTTTTGGTAATCGGGAGACATTGTAGGCAAAATCCTTTTATTTAATGTTAAAGGGCTCTTTTTTTCGTCCTCTTCCGAACATAAAGAGCGACAAAATTATTTACAAGGACATTTACAAAAAAAATTGTCATCACTTCTTTTTGACATCCCTTGCATATATTTTTAAAAATAAATCATTCCGTATCGAATTTCAGTAGGAGCCGTCGAAAGGATATATTATACGTCATCAAGTGACCTACCAGACCTACAAGCTTTTTTATTTCAGTACAATTTCATGATATTTTCTGAAGAAAGGACTAACTCCTAGGAGCACATAATATTTCAAAGAATTCCACCTTATAAGTATTCATTAAAAAAAGCATCGATCGACCTTTTAAATTGTATTTTTTTTCTTTTGAAATTCGCTGAAATCTGTGTCATCCTTTCACTACAGATTATGTTTTAAGAAACGACGAGAAGGTATGTATGTACAAGCCAAAAGCATAGAAATGTTGTAAAAAGAGAGTGGCATTTTCGAGGCGGATACATGCCAATTCAAGATGGAAAACGAATTTATCTAACTCGTACATGTTTACAATTTATTAGAATTCTTAGATGAACATGCATTTTTGGACTGAGCAATCTGGTTAAAAAAACAGATCCCTCCCGATGAACTAATAGACCGCCTTTGCTCTAAGTGTTTCCTTATAAAGCCCAAATATTTGCGAAAGTACGTTCAGTCGCTAAATCTAGAAGTCAAGCTAAGTCCACAAATAATATAGAAGTATACCGTGACCTATAAATGCTGACAGAAACTCAGAAAGACGCATCAAACTACAGCGATAGCGCTGACTAGGACATGTCGATCAAAAAACAGTAGAAGGCTTCATCTAGAAAGGTACTAGACAACAACTACCATGGAATTCGCTGGCAGGGAAAAGAATATATTGTTAAAAGAACGAAGTTGAAGTTGCCATTGACTTTATTGATTTGCCTGCAATTATTTTTTTTGTGAGTCACACCATAACCTCAAGGATTTTTGCCCAACTTACAAGAGTTGCTATATATATTTCTGTACTAGGCAACACTAAGTGTTGCCCGGCGCCATCTGACATTTCCATTGAAAAGTTTGACTTCTTTTAACATAAACGTACAAAGAACGTTTTGACGTCCGACCATCATTTGTGTTGCTTACAGTGACTTGAAAAAATCAATTTGGCAAAAAAATGGTATTAACTTGTGAACATTTTCTTGCGATCATTTTCAAAATCTTTCGACGTGGAATATCACGACAAGAGTGAATCGATGAACTTAAATCTTCGTATGGCGATAAAGCACCGTCCTATAGCACTGTGAAAAACTGGTTTAATGAATTCAATCGTGGCTGACGCTCGCTCATAGACGAAGGTCGTGAGGGTCGTCCAAAAACGGACGTTGTGCCAGAGAACATGTATGCAGTGCCCCTATCTCACATACCGTGAGATAGGGGATCCTTGGGCATTTCTTCCTATAGCACTGTGAAAAACGGTTTAATAAATTCAATCGTGGCTGACGCTCGCTCAAAGACGAAGGTCGTGAAGGCCGTCCAAAAACAGCCGTTGTGCCAGAGAACTTTGATGCCCTGCGTGAACTGATAATGCAAGATCGTCAGGTGACATAGCGTGAGATAGCGGCATCCTTGGACATTTCTGTTACCAGCATACATTCGAAATTGCATGAAAACCTGGCCGTAAAAAAGGTTTGTTCTCGTTGGATCCCGCACAATTTGTCAATCGCTCAAAAAAAATCGTGTCGATTGGTGCAAAAATACGATCGTGGTGCTACAAAAGACGTTTAAAAGATCGTCACAGGTGACGAGTCATGGGTCTAAGCGTATGAGCCCGAAACAAAACAGAAATCGACCGTGTGGGTCTTCGAAGACGAGCCAAATCCAACGAAAGTTGTTCGTGAAAGAAGCACTTCGAAGCAAATGGTCGCCTGTTTCTTCGGCAAAACTGATCATGTGGCGACTGTTCTGCTTGAGCAACGTAATACGGTCAATTCTGAGTGGTACACCACAATTTGTTTGCCTGAAGTCTTCGGAGAAATTCGAAAAACGAACAAGAGAAGACGAATCATTGTGTACCATGACCAGCGCCTTTTTGACCGGCCGAAACGACGAATTGAGGGGTCATCCGCCGTACAGCCTTGACTTCTTTTTGTTCCCGCACACCAAGAAAAAAAATGCGTGATCAACGATTTTCATCGCCAGAAGGTGCTTTTGATGCATTGAAAACCCATGTTTTGGAGGTGTCGCAATCGGAGTGGAAAAAGCGCTTCGATAATTGGTTTGAGCGCATGCAAAAGTGTATAAATCATGCTGGAAAATATAAGAACGTTGAAAAACAATAAAACCATTTTTGATGATAAATATTCGAGCCAGAAATATTTATAGCAGCGCTAGTAATCCGTGCTTCCGATTGAAGAAGCGTTTTACGAAAATAGGCATTCAAATCAAAATGCATTTCGTGCACTTTGTGTTTCTTTTTTTGGTCGGCCAAACAGTTGCCGTGAATGGTGTTCGCTTTCGAGATATGATAGCGAACTATTTGTGGCCGAAAATTGAGGATATGGACCTGGACGATATGAAGTTCCAACCGGACAGTGCCACTTGGCACACAGCCAACGAAACAATGGCTGCTTTTCGCGAGAAATTCAATGGACGTATTATCTCACGTCGTGGCCATTTTAAGTGGCCACCACGTTCATGATTTGACAACGTTGGACTTCTTCTTAGGGGATATTTAAAAAAAAGTTTACGTCGAGGATGAGATGATTTAGCACGTTAACATTTAAGCTTCATTATGTCTCAGAGTCATTGCAAATGGGGATCATTGGTTAGTGGTATGCCACCGAATCCTTAACGAGCATTTGGCAAATATCTTGCTTTAGAAAAAATAGTCATAGATCCTTTTATCATAAACTTTATTTTTCATTTTTTTTCTGTATTGCTTGCTTTTGAACGGTTGGTGGAATCATCTTTTTCATAATCATGATGATGGCCGGAACGTAATCGAGCTCGTTATCGCGCCATGATATCGGACTTTTTGCTACCTGAAGTTCAAGCCCGTAATCTTGAAGACATTTGATTTAAACAGGACGGTGCCACTTGCCATAAAGCTGCCAAACAATGGATCTATTGAGAGGCCATTTCGAAAAGCAGCTAATTTCACGTTTTGGGCCGGTAGATCCTTCTATCATAACAAAAAATATTAAGATAATTCTCTAAAAACCTTTTGTTTTATTTACAATTAACATCGTGCATTTTAGTTGGACAACCCTATGCAATCTATCGATATTTCACAGTAATTCTGCCATCCACCCTAATATACGCACTGACAAACGTATACACTTACAAAATAACCACGTATTTATCGTATGAAAACATAACGAAATGTAATACGCAATCAAGGGGTCGTTGTTGTTATTTCTTTGCTCTTCGCCATCACCGTCACCATCATCATCAGCATCGTCATTTTCCCGTCTGTCTAAATGTATGTATGTCCGTCCGTCTGTCTCTTTGGTCTGAGCATTGTATCATATCACGGCAGTGTGGGGTCTGCGATGACGATGGCTGACTTCAAAGCGATTGTGATGCTGACAGAGGCTGTGCCGATGGCCGCCTTGTTGTTGCTGCCGTCGTCGTCGTCGTTGCCATGCTCTGTTGTTGTATCTCTCTTCTGATCCCCTTATATTAACCATTATTTCGATGAATTTATTGACGTACATGTTGTTTTTTTATGTCTCTCCACATACCACTGCGGCCGAAAACCCAAACAGCAGAAGAAGAAAAAAATCGAACAAAACAAAGATATGGACCTTTTTTCGAAAAAAAAAAAACAACGAAACGTTGTCGTTCATTAAAAATTGGAACGTAGCGTACAAAAGAGTGCTCGTTCATTTGATACAAATGCTGCCATAGAGACAATTTTAATAAGCCAGAACGATTTTGTGCAGCACATGTGACTTGATTTCGTAAAACGAATTCAAATCGATTGGAAAAATATTAAAAACACCCTTGGAAAGGAACGCCGTGGGGAGAAGAAGACTTTAATTAAAACTCGAGTTAAATGTGTGATAATTTGCCTAGAGTTGTCTACATGTTTGCATTTTATAAAGTGTTAAACAGGGGGCTCGCTTTTAAAGATGCTAGAGAATATAAGTAAAGCGGTTTATTAGTGGTTTTTATTTTTGCAAAGCCTTGATAAACACAACTTGATGGTTAAACGGCAATAGTTTAGCATTTTTTTTTTTTACAAATTTCCACTTATTGTTTATTTATTAAAAAATATTCTGCTCCATCGGACTCGTAAAATACATTTTAGAAAAAACATTTTAGTCTCTGTAATTGTTCTTCGCTAGATAAGAAGCTTATAAAGGGTGGATCGCGATATTTATTGTGTTTGTTAAAACTCGCCATTGTCCATCAGTTAAAATCGCTAAAGCCCTCAACCAAACTTCAGGAATGCGGATAAATTTTGACAAAAACATGGGCTTTTGCTTTTGCGAAAATGAGCTTCACAAAACATTTGCTCTTACTTAAATGCTGAATATTTCACGTAAGCAACGAAAAATTAAACAAAAAGTAAAAAGAAATAAAAAAATCTTCAGGGCAATAATTTTAAGAATCGAGTACTTGTGAGTGGGTTGTTGTATTATTTTTTTTTTAAAAATATTGGAAACGAAATTTCCTAGTCAATATTTAAAGATAAGTTTGGCTTCGGAATAAAATCTCCACGTATAGGCTTTAAATATTTCCTAAAACCATTGGGATCGAAGACTTTTCTGTCTATGGTGTATCTTCTAGTGTAAAAGACTTCACTTAAACATAAATTACACTTTCTTAACTGTACACGCTAATATTTAAATGGCATTCGTTTTATTGACGTTATTAATTAAATGCAAATACTCGTATAGATTTCCTCACAAAAAACGCGTTATATAATTGAAGTTGAGATCTTGACAATGCTTACGGACAGACAGATCGAAATAAATTTCTGCATTTTATGGTTGATATTAAAAAATGCAAATATTCAGCCATGCAAGTCGAGCCATAAAATGCAATTAATATCGTATGCACAACGCACATGTCGACTGCATTCATTCCCTAACGCCGCCTACCCCATTTCGGTTTGTTGCAATCGCATTCGCATTCGACAACGCAATAAGCATTATTTATGTCGCCTGCAACAAAGTCCGTAGGCCGGTGCAAGTTTTACATCAACCAGCCGGAGGGGAGAGGAGTGCAAAATGCAAATCAGAAGCAGTTTACATGCTATGCATTACTTGTAGGCCAGCCAAAGTTGAGGCCATTTTCACGCATCGGAGACGCGCCTTAATTGGTTTAATAACAATTGATTTCCAGTTGGGCCGCCGAAGTGCGACATACGAATGGCATTTATACAAAACCCACGGATGTTATCTATAGATGTAGCCATTGAAATGGTTTGGCAGCGATCCATAAGAGCCGGATCTACTGCGGGCCCATTCTCTCCCTGCCAATGCGGGGCAATGATGCTAGTGGCTATGAAAGCCCATAAAAAAATGTTTGTAATTTTTTTTTTTTGCATACTGTTGTCAGATTGTATTTCTTGTTTTATTTTTTTTTCGTCTTATTTTTTGTATGTGAGCACATTTTATGGTCCATTGAGTTCATTCGCTTGTTCATCCTTTTTCGAATTTATCTGTTATTGCCATTTTGTGTTGTTGCTTGTTTTTCTTCGTTTTTTGTTTTGTTTGTTTTTACATTTGCACGAGAAGAAAAATGTACAAAAATAAAACAAAAGTTGATAAGCAGCTACAGCAGACATGTGTGTACGCTCGCATGAAGGTATGTATGGATGGTTTGCATTCGTATAAATATGTAAATTGTATTTTTGCTATGTACCGGTTTATTTAGATTTATTTTGTGCGATAAGCAAAAAGGCAACAAAACGAAAATCCGCCAAATGTCAAAAAAAAAAAAAAAAAAAAAAAAAAACCAAGCAGGACGGTTTGCTGGTCTTGTTTTTGCCATTCATCATTTGTTCATACAATGAAATGCGCTAAAATTACAGTAATGGCTATGCTGGTAATGTCCAGGAACAGCAATAAAATTACTTTTTACCTGTTTTGTGTATATAGTCGAAGCACTGCACATGATGCTTAAATCGTCTAAACAAAAGGTGGTCCAACCATAATGCACGATGTTAATTGTAAGTCACACCTTAACATCAAGATTTTTGCCAAACTTAATTTGACATTTCTATGTTTCATGAAGCAGTGCATTAATGGGCGTTGAAATCACAATGCATTTCGTTGACTTCGTGATTTTTTCGGTCAGCATAACTGACCAAATGTGTCCACAATCAGGAGAATTGTGCACAAACTTCAGCAAAGCGGGTCTGCAGGAAATGTGAAAACACCTATGAAAACTAAACATTAATGCTGTTCGCGAAATTGTGTCAGAAGAGCCATCAACCTCGACTAAGGAATGGTGTTCGCTTTCGAGGTGTAATAACGGTCTTTGTGGCCAGAAATTGAAGACCTGGACGATATGTTGATCCAACAGGATGGTGCCAAACAGCCAACGAAACGACATTTTTTGGGCCTGAAATTCATTGGCCGTGTTATCTCACGTCGTGGCGATGTTTATTGACGGCCACGATCATGTGATTTGACACCGTTGAACTTTTCTCTTTGAGAATATTTAAAATACAAAGTGTACGTTAATAAGCCAAGACCAAGTCGAAAGCTTAAGGATGAGATAATTAGGTACATTAACAACATTCAACCTCTATTATGTCAAATTCGCACTAATCAAATTGTTAACGAGGCAAAAGAGGCTCGTCACTTTTAGAGTCACTGTTCGCGAAACCATTTTTTTTTATATCTACACGCAGAAAAAATGTATGGTTGTGGTAGCAATATTCGAAGAGCATTCACACACAACCATACGATGATCCCCATAACAATATGATGGTTCTAACAACAATAGAATTATTCACACACAGCCATACTATTATCCCCACAACCATATTATTATTCACACTCAACCATACTATGATCCCCACAACTATATTATGATCCTCATAACTATAGTATGATTAACTTACAACCATAGTATGATCCTCATAACCATAGTATGACTTACACACAGCCATACTATGAACCCCAATTTTTTTTGTAAAGTTAGGGTTAAGTTTTTATTCACCAATAGAGATTTCTATTAAGTAAGTCATGTAAAAATACATTAAACTGTTAAAACCAAGGCTGATTTATTTAACAGAAAAAAATTAATGTATTAAAAATATTTCAGTTACTCTAATCCGTAGTTGTTAATTGGTTCAATAACAATTGATTTCCATTTGGGCCGCCGAAGTACGACATACGAATGGCATTTATACAAAAATATTTCAGTTACTCTAATCCGTAGTTTGTTTTGAAAAAATTTAATTTACATATAAAATGTACTATTTTTGCGTAAAATACATAAAAATGGCATTGTCAAATTAAAAAAAAATACCATTTTGCCGGTATGATTGCCGTCATCATATTATTATTAACATAAAACCCATGAAAACAATACTTTTGTCCCACCAACCATATTAATAGTGTTGCTACAACCATATTTTCATTTTTAAATTTGGCAACAATACTATTGTTACATTTCAATAATATTAATATTGCCGCAATTATACTATTGTCAAAATTAAATTCAGTAAACAATACTATGGTTGCGACGACCATACTTTTATTGCAGAGAACATACTATTGTTGCCGTGACCATATAGTAACCATATCTTTTCTCTGCGTGTACATAAGATATTATGTTTTGCTTAAACAGGTCAAGTGCCTTTGGATCAGGCAATAATCAGAGCGACAAATACTGGTAAGTACGGCGGGTTTTGTTGGCCAACGTCAAAATGTTTCCAAATATGTTTTTTCTACGCCGCTTAATATAGACGACCATTATCCTTTAGAATTATAATTTAAAAAATCCCCTCCGTCTAAGCTTGACTGACAGCATTTGTCAGATCGGCGTCAAAAGTTTATCGGTTTTATTATTTTTTGTTTTTTAAGCTAACATGACCTAACATTTGTAAATAAAAATTCCTTTTTATTTAATTCTTCCCGACGTTTCGTCAATGTTTTGTTGACTTCTTCAGAGATACGTTATACGAGTATTGGACTCTTATTGCATTAAATGTTTTTCGGTACGGTAACTGAGTTCATAGGAAGTCCAATAATTTTGGTTTTTGGACCATACTCAGTAATTTTTTTTCTTCACAAATAACTTATAAATAGCCATGTGCATATTGAGACAATCGATGGTCATTAGAAGCAGTTTTCTTCTAAGTTATAAATCAATAGTTGCTGCACAAAAGTATATATTTTTTGTAAAAAAAATTTTTCAACGCTAATACATTTGCAAATTGACATCTAATTTATTACGAATGATTTCAATACTTAAGTAGAAAGTGAACTGATAGTTTTTATATTAACCAAAATTATTTATTCGGATTATTTACTATGAAAAATAAATCTCCGATAATGGTTTTAACTGAAACTAGGCTGCAGTTGTAATGGGAAGCATTGAGAAATTACTCGGTAGACCACAAACAAATTTGGACTTCAAGAAGTGTCTCTGCACTTTGAAAGTACGAAGACGGTTCGGAAAGTTCTTAGCCTATCAATGAAAGAGAATAGTTAGTTTTTCAAAAATATTTGTATTTTTCAATATAATCTCCTGAAACTTCAATACACTTAGTCCAACGCTTATCTAGCAGTTCTATCCCTTGATTAAAATAGTTTTCCTCAAGGTCTTCAAAATAGTGGTTTGCAACTGTAATTGCATCTTCATTTGAGGTAAAATGCTTGCCAGCAAGGAATTTGTTTAGATTTGGGAACAGGTAAAAGTCACTGGGAGCTAAATCAGGAGAATAAGGTGGGTGGTCAAGCAACTCGTACTTTAATTCGTTGATTTTAGCTATTGTTAAAACACTCTTGTGCGCTGGTGAGTTGTCTTGATGAATTTTTTTTTGTTGTAAGCCAGGACGTTTTTCTCGAATTTGGACATTTAATTGATCTAAAAGGTTGCAATAGTACTCTGAATTTATTGTTTTACCCTTTTGCAGATAGTCAATCAATAAAATACCTTTGAAGTCCCAAAAAACCGTTGCCATAACCTTACCAGCCAATTGAATTGTTTTTGCCTTCTTTGGGGCACTTCCTCCAGCTTCAGTCAATTGTTTGGATTGTTCTTTTGTTTCTCGAGTATAGTGGTGGATCCCTGTCACATCAACAGTTATGAAATGACGCTTAAAATCTATTTTATTTCGCTGAAAACGATCCAAACAAGCTTGAGAAATGTTCATTCTTATGCGTTTTTGTTCGACTGTTAACAAGTCCGGCACCCATCTTGCAGAAAGCTTTTTCATCTGTAGTTCTTCATGCAAAATTAAATGGACTCGATCATTTGAGATGCCCATGATATTAGCTATTTCACGCACTTTTATTAGTCGATCATTAAATACCATATAATGCACTTTGGCTACAATTTCTGTTGTTGTTGCTATTTTTGGACGTCCACTACGGGGTTCATCTTCAATGCTTGTACGACCACGTTTTAATTCAGCAACCCAATTTTTTACTGTTGCATATGAAGGAGCACTTTTACCTAACACATTCACCATATCATTATGAATTTCTTGTCCCGATAAACCTTTTTTATGTAAATATTTAATGACACCACGCATTTCTAATTTTTCCATTGTAAAAAAAACGCGGGTGCGTCTTTTGTGAACACCTGTTTCTATATGAAGGAGTTGCCAGATCGAAACAAAATTTAACATGTGTTCATAGCAGAGATGGAAGTTTCCAAAATACTTAACTTTTTTCTGTTTATACCGCGCTTTTTGTGCAAATCTAAGAAGATTCCGAACCGCCCTCGTAAATAGGTTAGGATTATGTTTAGGTTAGCATTTTTAATAAAGAAAAATACTTATTTTTTCTCGTCGCAGTTACACTACTTTTAAAGGCACAGCCACTTCTTGAAGTCCAATTTTGCTTGTAGTATTCATAGTAATTTTTCAATGCTTCTCAATGTGACTGCAGCCTAGTTTCAGTTAAAGCCTCCAGTGAAGATTTAATTTCCCTACCAATAATCCGAATTAATAATCATTGTTAATACCACTAAAAAACTACCATTTCACTTTCTTCATAAGTATTGAAATCATAAATTAGGTTTCAGTTTCCACATGAAAAAGCCGTCGGCAATATAAACCTCTAGGGGGAAAAACTTAAATATTCGTAGAATATTAAAAACAAAGCTTCTCAGGGCATTAAATTAAAACAGATTCGATTATTTTATTAGGCATTGGAATTTAAGCCTATTTTTGAATACCGTATCAAGTGTAAGCATCTTAACGAATCTCATCGTTTCATATGAACTTATAATTTTGGCTTTAACTGTACAGGTATGAATAAATATAAACTAAATGTATATGTGATATGTGTATATATTTATATTGATATGTATGTGTGCAGGTATGTGTACTTTGTACATACGGACATATATACTTATATATATATAAACCATTTAAATATTCCGAAAACGTGTTTCTTTCTCTTCTCCGCATTTTAATGGTCGTGCATAAATTTGGAACATTAAAATTCGTAATAACTTCATTACACGATATATTTCCTTAAATAAAACAAACACACAACATGAAATAAAAACAAAATTAACTTGAATTTTCGTGTAGTTGTTTTTGCCACTTTTTTTAACCCAACATTTGTTACTTTTTATAAAAGGCACCGCGCAAAACGGTGGAATTTCGAAATATTTAAACAAAAACTAGTTAATGCGCCGTTTAGTTCGGCCAGGCTGAACCTAAAGTACCCTCCACCGTTTTTAGGCTACTAAAGCGCACAGAAAATGTTCAAAAATCCTCAGAAAAAATTACTCTTTATTTGGAATCAAAAAGAAATTTCTTTAATTTAAGTATTCATCTGCCCATATTGACTATTAATCGGTTGTTTTGGCCATGCGGAATGTTTTTTGGGCCACATGAGACAAAACGTTGAGTTGCTATGCTCTTTTTTGAGGTATTTAGTGCGGCCTAACAAAGAGTATTCATTTTAATCATTGTCCGTCCACAAAAAATTGTGATTTGTTAAGCATATGTGACAGCGCCTAGAGAAAGGGACCTAACGGTAAAAAAATCAATTTTCACTTTTTTTTGATGTGGACAACATCTGAGCATCGAATGAGACCGATCCCATGCCCCAAAAGTGTTCCCTCCCAGAGATATGCGCGTTTTATGAAAGTAATGTTACACCAAAGATACACGCATTTAAATCTTTAGAATGGCTCTCCTGAACAAAACTGGTTTTTACACTTAGGTCCCTTTGTATTTTGCGCGTCACATATGCACAAAAAACGTGTACTTTTTACCGAGGTCCGTCAATCCCCTAAAGGAAAACTTTATGCCCCTTGACCGATTACTCCTATTTACAATCCCACATTGCCTATGACATTAAGCCATCATTATGGATCATCATTCAACATTCGGGGTCTATTTGTTAAATCGCTATCCTGCTTTAAAAAGGCTCGCGGGCGAACGGACATGGCTAGATCGTCTTAAATGTTAGGACGATCAAGAATATATAAACTTTATAGGGTCCCTTTTAACATAATGTGGTGTTGCAAACGGATTGACAAATTTAATATGCCCTTCGGTAAAGGGTACAGCACACACACACTCTAACACATTTATTTATGAACAAAAAAGAGCGCGAAAAACCAGTTAGGTGTTGATAATAGTTCAAGACTAAAATTGTACGAGTATGTCGGCGTTGGCAAAAAAATAAATGAGGCAAATGCACTTAAGCAACTAGAAAAACGGATGAATTAACCAAACGGATAAAAGTAATTAAGTATTTTTCTTTATAAGCGCAGTTAGGTAAAGTTTGACTACAAAAGGAATCTGAAAAAGTTTCTTCCGAAATTCCAGCAAATTTTTTTTTTTGCTATGGAAGTTTAAATGCGTTTGAACTATTTTCGAATGATCAACAGTTTTTTCTTTCAAGAATTATTAATTTGAGTTAAAGTTACGAAAAAGTTCTTAAAAAAATGGATCGAGTTGGAGTAATTTTATTTGAACGGAATGAACAATTTATTAAAAATTCACTAAATCTTGGTATGAAGAGTATAATTACTAAGGTAGCAGTATGACGAAAATGGACTTTGAAAGCAGGAATGACTGCAAAGTTTCGCTGAACGCTACTTCACCCTCATCAGTCAGAATTTAAGCAGCGAATGTGATGTTTCCATGATTAGCTACTTTACACATAGAAGCAGGCAGGTCCGCATTTAACGAGAACTGCTGTCACTAGAGTACTTCAATGAATTAAGTCAACACAATGAAAATATCTTTAATTGCATTCTGATTTTGCATAGACTCGCATCGTTTGCCTCCGACTGCACACTGAAAAAATTATGTTTGTACTATTTACGAAACACTTTTCTTATTTTGCTCTACGTACATTCTGTGTTTTATTGACGAAGTTTTTGTACATTTCGTGTTGTGTATGAGGAAGTTGGTACGAATTTACAAAGCGGCTTCTTAAAAAAGCATCTCAAATATTTCGAAATTTTTCCTTCATATGTTTTATGAAGAGTTCAATATTTCGTAAATAAAGTCATCATAAAAATATTTTTTTAACTTTTTAGGAACATTTTTGTATTAATTTCGTAATTTTTACAGAAATTTCTGAATTTTCGTGAAAATTTCGTAATTTTCGTATAAATTTCATATAAATTTCGTAGCAGTTTCGTAATTTTAAATGAAATGGGCTTATAAGAACATAATCCGTCATTTTTAAAACATTTTTCTATAGGTTTTATAATTTTAACAAAATAGCGTAGCTTAAACTTTAATGCGCTGCATCTGTAGTGGAAATGATATTGAGCTTTATAGCTTGTTCTTCGAAAAGTTCGAAGAATACACGTAAACAAATAATTCTCATTAATTCGAATGAGACTACTGTATAAGTTATCTGATTTGTGGCCGAAGTAATCGTCGCAAAAGACTGCTGAAGAGACCCTTTAGCAGTTTTAGAAAAGCTGTACAGTCTGTCTTGCAAAATAGGTAATACATTTCACTATTTTTTTTTTGACGTTGATTCTTGAGTGAAACTACAGGGTTTTGCAGTAGGGACATAATAATTTAGTATCTTTATGCCAACACCCCCCCCCCCCAAACATTTTTAATGAAAACGTTAATCGAAGTTAAAATTTTTATCATGGTAAAGGTCATTTACGAGCAACGCTTGGAAATCATTAAAAATTACTACCAAAATGCTGAGTCGGTGGTCGCAACTTTAAGAGCGCTTTCTCCAATTTTTGGCCGTTATAATCATCTTCAGCGATGAAGCTCATTTCTGCCTGAGTGATTTTCTCAATAAGCAAAATATGCGTTATTGTAAAGCAACAAACCCATATGTGCTTCAAGAAACACAATTGCATCCACAAAAAAATACTGTGTGGTGTGGTCTTCATGGCGGAGGTGTGATTGGACCGTATTTTTTTGTCGATGAAAACAATCGTCATGTTACCGTCAATGGAGAAGGCTATCGTGCCATGTTAGAAAATTATTTTTAGCCAGAATTAAATCAACTTGACATCGCCGATATGTGGCTTCAATAAGACGGTGCCACTAGCCACACAGCACGCGTTACAATCGATTTAGTAAAAATTTAGTAAGGCAAATTTGGTGAACGTTTGCCTCGAGAAATAGACCGGTCGAATGGCCACCTCGTTCATGGGATTTAATGCCATTGGATTTTTTTATGGGGCCACATCAAGTCATTGGTCTATGCCAAGAGGCCAGCAATTTTGGAAGAGCTCAGAGACAACATCCAAAGTGAAATTGCCAAAGTTTCGGTCGAAATGTGTGCAAGAGTGGTGGAAAATTGGGTCCAAAGAATAAATCGCTGTACACGGGCTCATAATGGTCATGCGACCAAAATCGAATTCCATTCATAAAATGTAAGATTTGCACTACATCTGGAATAAATTTGAACTATATATCCCAAAATTCGGGTCTAATTGTATTATGAAAATAGACCCCACGAAATTATACCCCAAGCATAAAACGAAAATAGGCCCCAAAAATGTTATTGTGGTCTGATTTCGTAGTGGTTAGTTGAAGGTATGCAAATACACCCCAAAAAAGGCAAATATGACCCAAAATATCGAGTTGTTATTTTCTGTATAACATTGGGGTCTATTTTCATTGTTATTTCCATGTAGTGAATGTAACAACAAAGTACGAAAATAGGTCCCAAAACGCGTAGAAAATCTTTTGCGTACAGTTTTAGTAGTGTGTAAATATTAATATTTGACATACCCTCTTTGTGCACTTAATCATTTGTTATTGTTTCTACAAGCCATGCAAAGCCATCAACCAGATTAACTGTTTTGCGGTACTGTCCTTGCTGTCGTGCCTCCGTACAGGATATAATACAAGTTTATACTTAAGTTCAGAGGTAATAAACTATATAATTTTCCCTAAAAAACCAGCGCTTTCTTTTCTTCGCCGAAGGAAGTTAGACCTAAAAAAAAAATAGTGTGGCCCTTAAATATATCGAAATAAAATTAGACCCCAAAATGCGAAAATAGGCCCCAAGATATTTATGAAGTTATGCCCCAAAAAATTTTTTGGTATATATTATCAAACAAACATTTGGGGTATAATTGCATTATGAAAATATACTCCAATAAAAATATGAAACTAGGCCCCAAAAAACCATAACATTTCGTGTTGCTGTTTTCCGTATTTTTTTTTTTTTTGGGACCTAATTTCATTTTCACTTTGGGATGTATTTTCGTGGGGCCTAATGGCATACCGGCTGCATGGTCGTTGTTCATTAAAAACTGCAACAGCATAAGGCAAGCGGTGTTGGACTTATTTTGTGAACCTTTTGCTGTTCACATTCATAAAATATAATTACAATATTTAATAAATTGTTTAGCTTATTAACGAAATTTTTAATTGAGTGGTAATTAAATTCACATACAAATTTGTTGGTTAAAATTTAAGGGTGGTCTGTTTTTCTGTGTAAATGCTATAATTCCAGCAGAAAGTTTACAATTTAAGACAATTTATAGAACCCATCGAGACCCCAGCTAATACAATTGTAAAAACCTCAGGAGTTTCGCCACGAGAACTAACTCCATATTAAGATAAACCAAAACCATAGCTGATGACTTTTGAATAAGTAAAAAAAAACTGATTCAGAATTTTAAGGTCTAGAAATATGAAAATTCGTCATCGTGTTAATTAGTGTCCAAGGCAATACTGTAAACCTGGCAGCCATTTGTATCGATCATTACTATATACCAAAATACTTCCTAGATTTTGTTCTTGGTGGAGAACATTTCATCATTCAATGTGTAAGAAATATGTTGGCATCTTGGGGGAACTTAAAAATAGCACAGACAATACGGCGTCGGATAGACATATGCACATATATAGGCATGTTTGTACATATGTAAGTTTGTTGGGAACAACATTTTGCTTAAGATACAATTTCAGGAAAATGTTTAAATTTAGGAAAAATGTTACGCACGCACCGGAAGATTGTATGTTTCGCTTCAAATGAATTTCAGTTAGTTAGGCCATCACCAACAGAATATTCATGCCATCCGCACATCCCAAGCCATCCGAGCATCCATCCATCCAGCCCTTCCTCCTGTTTCGCTCGGTTACATTTTTGTCTCGAAGATTTGTTTTCTCTCTAATTCCGATTTTTTTTTTTCATTTCTATTTAGATTGTTTGTGAGCTCGCCCCCTGCCCTTGCAGCCCTTGTTAGAAGGAAGCTGAAGGAAAAAAAACTTTTTTCAGTTTTTTTGTCTTCGGTTGACGTGGCAGATAAACATAAAATACATTTGGCACAATAGACAAATGTACACAATCACATGTACGAGTATCTACAGCCATACAGCCGTAGCAGATACATCAGTGCCTCTGAGCCAGCGACTATTGTACGTACAATACAATATGACAGACAGTAGATACTGCACAAGAGTGGCCGTATGCTGTGCTCGGTGCGTACTCGTAGATGTGTGCTGGGTCTCGTACATTTACAGCAATTTCCAAAGATTGTCGACATGGTCCCAGAGGGCATTTTCATCATTGACAGCAACGACATCATTGATAATTTAAACGACAACAAGGAGGAGGTCTACAGTCTTCAGACGATGCACATACACACAGAGTTACATACAAACAATAGTATATATCCCTGTATGTACTTCATATGTATGTCTTCTGTTCTTTATTTATTTTGCAGATTGTTACAGTAACAACACAGCAGAAAATGGAAAACTTATTTTAGATACCGGATCGTATGATAAAAATTCAACAACGTTGTTTTGACTTTTTTTTTGTTCCTGTTCATTTATTTTATTTCATTTTATTTTCTGTTATTATTTTGTTCTGTTCGTCCTTTTTGCTGTTATTGAATTTTTTTCGATATCATCTTTGCTTTTTTGCCCAGAACTTTTTAGTAGAGGAGGCGTTATTCTGTAGATACTTTTCCTGCTTTCATAACCAGGGAAAAATGTATTTTGGTTTCCTTCTTGCTGCGATGAGTGCCTAGGGTTTTTTCTACATTTTGCAACAAAGGAAATATTTTCCAAAGTTATTTCATAAAATATATCAAATATTTCATTAGTTTTGTGAAACCATTCTTAGATATATTAGAGAGTTTGATGTACTAAAGATGACGATTGTAAAAATCCGAGTTTGCGGCCCATAACACAACGCTACAGGGCGTAGCAACAAAAACAACATGGGAGGTAAAAAAGGAAATGGAAAAGTGTGAGGAGATTGTGCTGTAGGAGTTTAAAACCGCTCACTAGCCACAATAAAGACATAACTCGAAAAATAACGTATTTGGTAAAACGAATTTAAAGTTTGGGTTTTTGATAAAAAAAACCTTAAAGTAAAATACTTTCTACACTACAACTAATAGAAAATAGGTTACGTCCGTAGCATTCGTTGAAAGAGCTGGAAAAGGTGGAAGTTGAATCGCACGTGAGAGTCCAAAATTATATTTAAAAGACTAGATACTCTAGAAATTCTGCGAAATAAAAACGAGTGACCGATACGTCTAGTACTGGGTGAACCATCTAGAGGCTTCTTTTTGAATCATATGCAGTTTTTACAGTGACAGCTCTTTCCCTCTTAAAAAGCCTGACACAAAAACCAGTAGAATGTCGAAATGGATAGCCTTATGCTTAGAAAAACATTGGAAAGTAATGCAAACCTGTTTCCAAACTCAAAGTTCAAACTGCGCGATTGTTAAAAATTAGTTTTGGCCAAAATGAGGCACGTTTGCTGATCGCAATAGCCGAAATAGCCGAGAACGAGAAGAAGTCCGGAACAATAGACTCGCTATCGATATCATGCACAAGCCTAAAGCAAATTTTGCACAAAGGTCTGGCATTTTTCGCTTAAAGAGTTTAATTGATAAAGGGTTTAATTGATTCACACACAGAGAAGAATTCAGTTTCAATCAGTTTGAACAGCAAAAGTTCACTTGGACGATATAGCTTTCTGTTACAATCATCAAATGTTAACAATCTTAATGGAGTATGAATATTGTAGCTTAAATAATAGTACCGTATAGCAGAGAAGAAACTATTCTGTTGTACAGGGTGGCCCAAAAGTTACCTTGGGGTTTAAAAATGTAACAACCTTTTCCTTTATATATACATTTATTTTTTAATTATATAAATAGCACTTGGAGAATAAATACTCGCAATGGAGAGATTTACAACTGAACAAGAACTAGAATCATAGAATTTTATTATTAAAAATAGTGATTAATTATTTTAACGCAAACGCATTAGTGATGAAGCTCATTTTCATTTGAATGGCTTTGTTAATAAGCAGAGCTGTAATAAGCCGAACTGTAAATCCAAGAGCCATCTATCAACGCCAAATGCAACCCATTGGGTGCATTGTATGGTTTGGGATCACATCTGCAAATATCATTTATCATTCAATCTTCATTCTCGAAGAACTTATTTCTTCGAAAATGAAGATCTTATAAGATCTTAGAACTTATTTCTTCGAGAATGAAGATGGAAGTGCTGTAACCGTAAATAGAGAGCGGTATCATTTTATGAGCGAATTTTTTTTACGTCCTGCTCTTGAAAACAAACCTGAGATGTGGTTTCAGCAGGACGGAGCCACTGCCGAGACACAATGGCACTTTTGAGTCAAAATTTTGGAAAGCGATTAATTTCCAGAAATTAATTGGCCAGCGCGATCGACAGATTTGTCAGTAGCCGACTATATGTGAACAAGCCCGAGACAATCCTTCATCTCAAGGCCAACATTGTTGCAGAAATTCGAACGCTACAGGCACAAATTTTGAAGACGTTATGGAAAATGCTCTAAAACGAGCATATCATTGCGAAGCCGAAAACGGGGGTTTAAAAAAATTTCCATTTTGTACGAGTATATATATAATCTTAGAGAAAAAAAATGATAAACGAAAAAGTTATTAAAGCTTTTAACCCCATGGTAACTTTTGGCCTACTAATAAAAAATAGTTAAAATAATTGCATGCCAGTACCGCCTGTTGCAGCAACTACTACTATTGCTCAGATATGGTCGTTGGTACCAATAATTGGTAGTGACAATCAATAAGTTCGTTATTTTAACCATCTTCACATCGCTTACATTAACATGTAAAAAAAAATTTAACATATTTAAATTGTTTTCTTTTATTCGTAGTTACTCGTTAACATTCTTACTACCTATTGGAAAAATAATATATGTATGTCCGCAAAGGAGGCAACATATATATTTCTCTAAATGTCAAGCGGGCCCGTTAAAATTAGAACAAATGCTGACACAGGACACTATCATGCTCTTTAAGTAATTTTTAATCAAGCTCAATTTTGATTATTAATTATTAAAAGGACAAGGTAAAATTCGGCGTATAACATCACTGTTCTTTACTAGTGCAGCTAGCAAGTCTAGTAAATTTACAACTGGCCGTACATCCATATCACACTAAATTCTGTTTAAAAAAACAATAAGAACATATTCAACCATTTCGTTGATTGTAATGCCGGCTTCGATAGTCCCATAAGAACAAAAATTGCCTAACTTTCAAAATTATACAATTTTACTTAAACTTACAGAACATTAAATCAAAATGTTTATGAAATAATAATAATAATATATTTTTGAGAAAATTTCATAGTTCGTTTTTTATAGAACATTATTTTGCTTGGCTCTTACGACTTTGTTAGCAGATCTACAATCTGTTGTAGCGTGAATGTAGTATTTGCCTGCATATTGATCAAAGACCGCTGCAGTAATTATTGCTAATGACAGCTTTAGAAGATTTTATGCAAGTAAACAAAGTAATAAAAACTAAGTTTATTTACTTTTAATTGCCTTTCTATTTTAACAGTCGATTTAGGAAAAAAATAAGTAAAAAAGCAATTAAGCCATGCCCCGTTCAAATATCAATTTTTTAAATTCTGATAAAATTATGAGCTCTGTTGTAGTCCGCTGTATTCGCTTCCCTATTTTTCATTTTCAGAGCCACTCAAGTTTCAAAGCCTTTAAGTTTGGCCGAAATTAAAACTCGTTCAAATAACATGCTCGTCGATGGGTCAGGATTGTTAGGAAAACAAGTGATAATTCCCACAAATTGGTCCGAACTACCTATACCATCAGACGAAGACGTTTCATTTTTAGAACGTATCTGACAGAAAGGGAAGTGGCTATGTTCAAAGTTGTCCATCGTTTAATTAATTGGGAAAAAAATTGTAAGAGCTACTCATTATTACTAAAATTGCCTGAAGCGTACTGACTTTAATGAAACCTTGAGTGGGACCGTTTTAGGTGTGGCAGCCACTTTTATCTTATTTGTGTAAAAAGATGAAATAAAATATTGCAAAATTAATATTTCAGGGGAAATTCAAACATGGGATAAAATTTATGTGGGTTTTAACCATGTTCTCAGATAGTGTCATTTGTGTGGCTTTGGCCGAGCAAATTATATTTGGCCGAGCCTAAGCTTATACAATAGACCCTATGTCACGGATTTCGATCTACTTATAGTATGACAATTTTTAAGGGATCGTGGCACCAACCTCTTTTCCCTTAGGGTGTGTTTCATTCCATACCATTATCATATACATAGTAGGGACATATATACTGTTACAACATTAAACACACCCATTTCAATAGTAGAACTAAACATACCCCGTTAATGTGATATGGGTTTTGAAAGCTAACCTCAATAGCGTTAGTCTGTAACGGGATTTTAAAATTGTTTCAACTTTCATCATGGAGTGGTCAGATAATGACCACCGCATCGCTGTAATAGCGCTTTTCAAGTGTGAAATGAAAAAAGCGATATTTTCAAAACGCCCGGCCACTAGGGATTAGCCGCATGTTCGTCTACCGATGCATAAAACTGTTTGAGGAGACTGGAGATGTAAAGGACCGCCCACGCTCTGTTCGAACACCGCATGTCATCAAAGCCGTTAAATCAGGAATTCACAGAAATCCGCTCCGAAAACAGAAAATCATGGCCCGTGAGATGAATATCACGCAAAAGTCCAAGAGTCGAATCATTAAAAAAGACTTGGGACTTGGGGCTTTCAAACGACGTGCCGGACATTTATTTAAAAAAAATATGATTGAAAAAGGCAAACGTCTTTTCGTAAAGCACGCTGATAACTTGCACAGAAAAATTTTGTTCACCGATGAAAAAGTTTTTACCGTTCAGGAAAAATTTAACAAGCAAAATGATAGAGTGTATGCGCGGTTATCTAAGGAAGCATCTGAACTAATCCTAAGGGTGGAAAAGGGTCATCACCTAGCTTCAGTCATGGTTCGGTAGGATGTCTCTTACGATGGGGTCACTGACCTGCATTTCTGCGAACAAGGAGTCAAAACATCGGCCAACAATTACCAAGAAACCGTTTTGGAAGCTGTTGTGAAGCCTCTTAACAATTCCCTGTTCCAAAACCAGCCATGGACTTTCCAGCAGGATTCTGCGCCGGCCCATAAGGCTAAAACGTCCCAGGCTCGGCTTCGAAACAATTTGCCAGCGTTCATTTCCTCTGAAGAATGTCCCTCAGGCAGTCCAGATTTGAACCCACTGGATTACAAATTGTGGACGGTTTTAGATGACAAGGTTTGCCACAAAAGATACCCTAACATTGAATCTCTTAAGACTGCTTTGGTTCGAGCTGTGGCCAATTTTCCAATGGACGAGGTTTGTGCAGCTATTGACGATTGGCCAGTGCGACTTAAGGCGTGTGTAAAGGCAAAAGGTGGACATTTCGAAAAAGTAGATATGTTTTTGGATACAATATACATCAATAAATATATTAAAAAATATTTGGTCCAAAAACATTCAGTACTTTTTATTTTACAGCATAAAACGTGTGTAACAGTAATTATGTCCCTACTAAGTATACCAGCTACTATTGTCAAAGTGGTTTTAGTCCACAAGACATGGCTTTTAAAAGATCAGAGTTGAATGGGCAGTGTCCCGCCCTTTTTCCAACTAGATAAATGTATGGCAAGATCCTGCAATATCAAAAGCGAATGTCACCATGGTCTGTGCAATACCGACCGACTATCGATGAAGTTCTCATGGTTAATTGATTTCAACATTTTCAGCTGTAGTGGCCTCATATTGCCGCCTAGAACGTTTGGCGTCACTGCAGTTCTAGTCATACAAATTTTTGCGGCTGAATCCTTTAAGTACATATCTAAATTTTCCTTATTCTGCGTCCACATATGAAATTATAAATGGTGGGTCAACCATAATGCACGGTGTTGTTTATGAGTTCCACTGGAACTTCATGTTTTTTGCCCAACTTAATTTCACATTTCTTTGTTTCAGTGTTTGACAAACTCAAACCATGGGGAGGTACACAGCGCCTTAAGATTGTTGAAGCCTTTTTTTCCGTACACTTTTTTCTGATCTGATTTTCGATGAGTAATTCGGCATATTAACGATATTGAACCTCAACTATGTCTCAGAGTAATTGAAATTATAAACTACCATATATGCAACCGAAGCCGTGTCGAGAATTTGGCCGATATTCTATTTTATATTTTATTGTCAAAGATCCTTCTATCAGAATAAAAATGCTAAAATAATTCTCCGAAAACTTTTTGTTTTATTTACAATTAACATCGTGCGTTTTAGTTGGACCACGCTTTACAATAACATTTGTGACGAAACGAGCAGCTGTCACCGCAAGCTGCAGTTTTTGTTGGAACCATTTTTCAGGAAATATGATGAACGAATGTTCTTTGGGTATTAAAGGTTTAAAGACGCTTCTGCAGTTCTTTCGTAACATCCCTTTGAGAATCAAGCGGTTACCATCTCTCAATATTGGCATGCACAACAGCAGACAAGTGACTCTGGTTTACACATGTGTGTGTTTTATAAACGACATAAAATTTGTACAACCATCCACAAATGTCGACTTCATCTAAGGACGCTTGGGGTGGGTTGTTCTGAGAGTTTCGACATTGAATGGTGTTCTGTATGTGTCCTTTGTTGCATTTGAATCATTATCACCTGTCACATGTGTTCGGAATGGGCCTTTAAATATTTTATGGGAATTTTATATGATTTTAAGCTTTTTAAATAATATTCACCATTATATTTTCTAGATGCCTTTTTCCACTTTCCTTTTTAAGCTTTGGCAAAATAGAAAAATTTTAAAATGTCTTGCTTATATGCAAGTATAATTGTATAAATTAGAAAAATAAAACAAATTGCTTTAAGATTTAAGGTTGTGTGGCATTGATGTTATACTGCTACTAGCGTGAAGCTTTGATAAGAAATAAAAACCAATTTGTTTTATGAGACTCTGTTGGCTTGGGTTCGAAAGGGTTGCCATCATAAATGCATTTTATTGAATTTCTTGTGGTAAAAAGTAAAACAGTTTCAGTTGTTATTTTTGCAGTATGTTTTAATCTATTTTTGCGATACGATTGACAGTTTATTTATTGAGTCGAATACCCAAAAACAAAGATTTGTTATCCCGTAAAAATATTTAAAATCTTGTATATTTTAAATCTGAATATGTGGAACTAGATTGCCTTACAACATTGTGAACTTATGGGCATAGAGACCACATATGTGACAGCGCATAGAGAAAGGGACCTAAGGGAAAAAACAATTTTAATTTTTTTTCTTTTTTTGATGTAGACAACATCTTAGCATCGAATGAGATATGCGCGTTTTATGAAAGTGAAGTCGACGATTCTAAGCGCAAATAGAAAGGGACCTAATCTTTAAAATGGCTCTCCTGAACAAAACTTTTCATCAACTTTTCACTTTTTTTTTAATGTGGACAACATCTGAGCATCGAATGAGACCGATCCCATGCCCCAAAAGTGTTCCCTCCCAGAGATATGCGCGATTTATGAAAGTGAAGTCGACGATTCTAAGCGCAAATAGAAAGGGACCTAATCTTTAAAATGGCTCTCCTGAACAAAACTTTTCATCAACTTTTCACTTTTTTTTAAATGTGGACAACATCTGAGCATCGAATGAGACCGATCCCATGCCCCAAAAGTGTTCCCTCCCAGAGATATGCGCGATTTATAAAAGTGAAGTCGACGATTCTAAGCGCAAATAGAAAGGGACCTAATCTTTAAAATGGCTCTCCTGAACAAAACTTTCCATCAGCTTTTCACTTTTTTTTGATGTGGACAACATCTGAGCATCGAATGAGACCGATCCCATGCCCCAAAAGTGTTCCCTCCCAGAGATATGCGAGTTTTATGAAAGTGAAGTCGACGATTCTAAGCGCAAATAGAAAGGGACCTAATCTTTAAAATGGCTCTCCTGAACAAAACTTTTCATCAACTTTTCACTTTTTTTTAATGTGGACAACATCTGAGCATCGAATGAGACCGATCCCATGCCCCAAAAGTGTTCCCTCCCAGAGATATGCGCGTTTTATGAAAGTGAAGTCGACGATTCTAAGCGCAAATAGAAAGGGCTCTTCTGAACAAAACTGTGTTTTAACCTTAGGTCCCTTTCTATTTTGCGCGTCACATGTAGAGACCTGAAATGCATATCATCCGGAATTGATTGACATATTCATTGCCACTAGGGACTTTTACATACATAATTGCCTAAACATCCTATTAGGACAAGGAAACTTAAAAATTAGGTGGATCCATAATCCACAATCCGATACAAGTTTGTCTGCTCTGGCAACGCTGTTATCAATTATTAAACGTTTGCTAGCCTTTTCATTATTTATAAGCTAACGCCAGAAAGCGCTTGCAAAATGATTTTGTCCTATTAAGGACATGGAAACTTAAAAATTCGGAGGTTCTATTATCCACTATCCATCGCAAGTTTTCGGATCTTGCAACGCTGTTATCAATTGTTATACGTTTGGTCTACAGCTGACAACCAATGCGGTCTACAGCTGACAACCAATGGAGCGCTATAATTTACAAGAGCTTGGAATAATTGCGTCGATTCGTTTCCAGATTCGACATGGCCTACAGGATCACCCGATTAAACCATCCCAGACTTCTGTCTTTGGGGCCACTTGAAGTGGTGGGTTTTCGCCAACCAGCTTTGGACAATCGCAAACCTTAAGGAGAATATTCGACAGGAATGCGAAGAGTTATAGAAAATGTGTACCCCTTTGAATTATTCATGAAACGTATACAAATTTGTATCAACACGGAAAAAATTTGTATTCCAAAAGAAATTAGTAAAGTTCCAAATAATGATTTCCATCACTAATTTTTCATTAAAAAAATAATTCACATTTAAATTAAATGATTAATTTTACACGACCTTGTTTATATTTTTTATCATCGTACAACTCAAGGACATTCTGTCCAACTGTCGGTCTGTTCAAGGAATGGAATTACCAGGCAGACGAATTAATATAGAATCCTGAAATTGTGCTTGAAGAAGGCTTGTTGGGATGGTTAATCTTGTTGGGATTGTCAATGGGCGAAATCGGCGCAGGGGGTAGAACAATTCCCTTTAAGGGACTTAAGGTATCTCGATAAAAAAGTACTCCTTTTTGAGTATTTGCTTATCAAATCATAATTTTTTGTGGACGAGCAATGGTTACAATGGGTTATGTTCGTCGAAAGCACTTAATACCTTAAAATTAGTGTAGTTGTGTGGCCCCACGTCAGCCCACAAAATTTTTAAAGGACTAAATCCGTGCGAAAATTTGAAAATGTTGGAACGACTTTATGGGAGTGTTTTTCTACTTCACACCTCATCTCTGCCAGCACCAAAGTCCTGCCGAATGATTTCATTTCGCTGACCGACTAATTCCTTAACATGTCTACCTTATTTCAAGGGTTGGCAATCCTTTTAACTAAACTAATGTAATTTACTTTAATTCCAACAACAGCAAAACGAAACGGATGTACAAAAAACCCCATGCTCTTTCATTTTAACTTATTAAAATATTTTCCAAAACGCAAACGTACAATCTACAGCGGCCTCCTACTCGCACTCCGTCGCCACCACCAACAACCCAAGTCTAACACAAAACCCGACCCTTTTCGGTTGTCCTTGCTGGCAACGAAAAGGATATAAAATTTACGTAATCAATTTTTAAAGTAAATAAAAGAAAATGGGAAAAAATCACAACAAACGCAAAAAGAGGCAAAAAAGGACCGAAGAGAACAGAACCAGGGGGGGGGGGGTGGAATGTGTAAGCAGGAAAAACAGTTGCCTTAACCCACATACACTTATAGACGACTACTCGTATATACACGTTTGTGTGTATGTATATGGATACTTTACGGACTGATGAAAGCCATCGACGCCAACACCACCAATACTACCCGTACCACTACTCCCACTACTCGAACACCAACACCGTCCCCGTGCCCATGTCCAAACCCAAACCGGCAAAGCCCTGTTAAAAGGCGCGCGTGATGCTCATTTTAAAATTGCGTGTTGTGAATGATGCCGGGCCAAGTTAACGAAGACCCAACGAACGAAGGAAATAAAGTAACCCTAAACACAGCAACGCACATCCATACAAACAACACACACATACCGTCTATTACCCCAAGTGCCAACTTGGTATACATTAGTTTCGGAACAGCTCAGAAAATGTAAAAGCTTGAAAAACCCTCGCTTGCGTGCAGAAATCATTACATTAAAAATCTAAACATAAGATACGAACTAAAAGCATTACAATCTCTGCCCCCTTCTGCATATCTGCACCCCGCACGGACGACAGCTCCTTAGTGCCTAACACCCACCCTCACGTTTTCGTTGCCTGTGCCCTCGAAGGCTTTAAGGGACTTTTCGAGGGGGATTTTGTTTTTAAAAATAAATGAGAAATATTTTAAAATTAACTTTAGAAAAGTGTTTGTCGCTCGGAGGTCGTACGCAAGGAGAAATGTGCCACAGTGGCGGAAATTGGTAAGATTTTCGCAAGAAGTGCTAACAACAAAACCGAAATTTTTATGTAAATTAAAATAAGCCCAAAACTGATGAAGTACGAGTATGGTGAACTTTAACCTCTTTTATACAATTTTTAAAATAATATCGTACAATGACCTACTTTCTTTTGATAACTTTAATCCTAATACGATTTCTAAAAACTTTTTATCATAAATGCAATTAAATCATGTATGAAAAAGGTCGATGCAAAGAGTCGACTTTATTCGACTTTTATTTCGACTTGCCTATTCCAGATTTTTGTTACTTTTACATATTTATACGATCCACCGAAGGATGGATGGTATATAAAATTTGTAATTCCGTTTGTAATAACTGAATGTCAGTTTTAATAACCAAATTATTGGGAATGATGGGTTTTCTTTTTATAACGTCTCCTCTAATGACTTGATACAGGTTTTTATATCAGTCAAGTCTAACGCCTCTGGTTGTAATGAGATGTCTCGTAAATTTCTTAAAGCAGTATTTCCGTTTATATCAAAGCACCTTCTTTATTTAGTGAACGCTTTAATAATGACCTCCTGCTTTCCGGATGATTGGAAAGTAGCCAAAGTGACACCAATTTAAAAGAAGTCAAGCTCGAACTCTCCTGTTTACTTAAGACATATTTCTTTGCTTCCTATCCTGCCAAAGGTAGTGGAAGATATTCTTGAGCGGCAGTTGTTAGACCATATTGGGAGTAAATCGCTGTCAATGTGGTTTTCGGAACGTAAGGAGTACCTCTGCTCTATTAATTGGGCTTACTGACTCAATAAGGAAGAATACTCATGATCAAAAAATGTGTATTGGATTTAGAAAAAGCCTTCGATAGGGTACTATATGGAATTTTGATAAGCAAATTGTATAGGAAGTATTTTTCAGAACAAAAAAAATATAAAAATTCAAATCGAGTGCGGAATCTTTATTGGTAATTTGAAAGGACATTTTATGGCATTTATTTTTTGAAAATAATTACCTTCAAATGTTGCCTATTGTATAGGGTGTTTTTTATTGGGGTATAGAACTTTAAGTTGGCATCACTTTTTTAACAGGCGGCCATTTTGTCAGCTGTCAAGTGATTAATATTTAGTTTGGTTTGCCATTTCATCATGAACAGGTTGACAAAAGAACAACGCTTGCAAATCGTGCAAATTTATTTCGAAAGTAATGGTTCAGTTCGCGAAGTTCACCGCAAGCTCCGTCCATTTTATGGTCGACATAATCGTCCATCAGAGCAATTAATTCGGTTAACCATGGATCGGTTAACATGGACCATTGGATATTTTCTTTGGGGATATGTGAAGTCGCTCGTCTACGCCAACAAACCAGAAACACGTTAGGGGACTTGGAAGCCAACATTCGTGGCGTTATTGCCAACATACGGCCCCATATGCTCGAAAAAGTGGTTGGAAATTGGACCTGTAGAATTGGCTTTATTCGAGCCAGCCGCGGCGGCCACATGCCCGAAATCATATTTAAACATTAATGGCATAAAATTATCTTTCCAATAAAGCCAAATTGATGGACATTAAAACGATTTTCTTGTGTTTTATTTCAATTCGAAGTTCTATACCTCAATAAAAAACACCCTTTATTATGGAAATGAGCGTTCGGCGAAAAACCGGAAGATCCGCTGTTTTCGACTTAAATGTTGTTCAGTGATGAGGCCCATTTCCAGCATAACGGCAAAATCAATAAACAAAATTGCCTCATTTGGACTGAAGAGCAACAAAAATAGGTTCAAGAGGTGCCATTATACCCAGAGAAAACCTCGGTTTGGTGTGGTTTATTAGCTGGTGGAATCATCGGTGCATATTTTTTCAAAACTGATGATAGCCGGAACGTAACCGTGAATGGTGCTCGCTATCGCGCCATGATATCGATCTTTATGCTACCTGAAATTGAAGCCCGCAGTCTTGACGACACTTGGTTTTAACAGGACGGTGCCATTTGCCATACAACTGCTCAAACAATGGATCTATTAAAAGGTCATTTCGAAAAGCAGCTAATTTTACGTTTTGGACAGCTGAGTTGGTCGCCATGATAGAGTGAAATCACACCTTTAGACATTTTCCTTTGGGGTTACGTAAAGTCCAAATTCTATGCTGACAAACCAGCTGCGATTCAGGTTTTGGAAGCCAATATTACGCGTGTCATTAAAGCCATACCGGTCGAAATGCTCGAACGAGTCATCCAAAATTGGACCCTCAGAATGGAAACCCTGAAGCGTAGTTGCGGCCATCATTTGAAGGAAATTATATTCAAAAAATATATGTCATAAAATGCCCTTTCAAATTACGAATAAAGATTCCACACTTCTCTATTTTTTGTTCTGAAAAAATACCTCTAGATGTGATGCGCAAAATAGAAAGGTACCTAAGGTTAAAAACCAGTTTTGTTCAGGAGAGCCATTTTAAAGATTAGGTCCCTTTCTATTTGCGCTTAGAATCGTCGACTTCACTTTCATAAAACGCGCATATCTCTGGGAGGGAACACTTTTAGGGCATGGGATCGGTCTCATTCGATGCTCAGATGTTGTCCACATCAGAAAAAAAAAAAAAAAAAAAATGAAAATTGATTTTTTTTACCCTTAGGTCCCTTTCTTAATGCGCTGTCACATATAAAGATTTTGGATTTGGGAAAAGTGTGTGTAGTCTAATGCTATCTTAATTATGTGGTAGAAAGCAGTTTGTTTGTGTCAATGGAGTCTCATCGTCTGTTTTGTCTGTTAGGAGTGGGGTCTTCAAGGGCTCAGTTCTTGGTCCAATTTTGTTTGTGCCGTTTATTAATGACCTGATGATGTTCAGCTATTATTTTGCGGAGAAATCCAGTATTAGGATGTTTTTCAGGCCTAAACTGATTACTTTTTTAAAATTATTGAGCGTGTGGATGTCCTCCAACAAGCTTAGTATTAATCCTTCTAAACCAAAGGCAATACTGTTATCATCATCCTCTTCTAGCAACCTGGATTTGCAATACAATGGTACGTCTTTGGAATTCGTTCAGAGTATAACATGTTTGGGAATAGTGCTGGATAAGAAATGTTGCTTTGAGCAGCATAATCGCAGTATTGCTTCACGTAGTAGTTTCACACTTCATCAACTGTACAACACTAATTTAGTTTTACCACGTTGGGTGAAAACAAAACTTGCTCATGGCTTAATTATGCCAAATATTTTGTACTGCCTAGAGGTATACGAGTAAACTAGAACTACTCAAAGTAATATGATTATAATTAAGTCAGTGCTTCATAGAGTTATGCGATATTTATATTCTCTACAACCGTATGCTCACATATCGCCGTTTGTGAACGAATTTTTAGGCTGTTCCTTTGTGGAGTTTGTGCACCTTCGGTTGCAATACTTTTTTCGCACGATATACCCGCAACAGACAGTTAATTATGCCAAAGAAAATACCGCTTATGGATCGATCATTCCTCGTAAGAGTAGCCCGACTATTTAATACATTGCCAAACAGTATAAAAGCGTTTAATTTGTCTTCCATGACATTTCGTAAAAATTTAATGAAACATTTTCTTTCATGTACGAATAATGTCTTTTTTATATTTATCATTGGTTTCTTGATTATCACTTTCATCCGGTTTTTTTCTCTTTTATTAGGGAAATTTGGAATTATTTTAATTTATATTTTTTATTTTATACTGCAATATTTCTAGTAGTTTATGACGTTCTATTTAAAATTTTTATTTATATTGTTATTTAGCCTTAGTAGGCCCCCAATGTGCTTCGAACTGCATGTCAATAAAGAAATAAAAATAAAATGAAATATTGATCGAAGACCCTAAAAGTAATTTATATAAATGAATGCCATAAAATTTTAAGACGGTCTAGCCATGTCCGTTCGTCCCTCCATATGCCTGTTGAAAGCTCAAACCCGAGCAAACGAATCAAGCTAGGATTCTAAAATTGTGCATAATGATGGCTTATGGTAATAAGCTGTTTGGGATTGTACATAAGATACATAAAAATGAATTGTAAGAAGATTAATAGAAAAAGAACACTTTTTTGGGTATTTTCTTTACAAAAAATATTTTTTTGTGAAAAAGCAATGGCTAAAATAGGCACTGTTAGTTGCGACTCGATTAACTCCTCAAAGAAAGCAAAGTGCGGATGGTTTTGGCTGATGTGGTCAGAAAAAATTGGACCTCATGGTCAAAGTAGACATATGGGTACTAAAAATTTTCCCACGAAGCCATTTATAGATTTTTTTTTTATTTTGGCTGAGGTACGGGTCGGACCCAGGGTCCGGACGTATAAAAAGGCTATAGTCAGGTGTGGGCGACTATATTATACTCTGAACGATTGGATGTGTAGAAAAGACTATCAAAAGCAGACTTTTGGACCGTAAAGTGCTCTTTAAATCAGAGTACTGCAGGGTATAAATAATCGAAGTCAATTATTTTTATTAAATTTGGGCACAAAAGTCTATCACGATTTTTTCAATTTTTGCAACAAAAAGTCCATTAGTTGACTAATCGATACTCGACTTTTAGAACCCTAGTTTAAGATACAGGGAAAGAATATTTTTTCGGATAATACTCGTATGCTATGCCATGTGCATACGAGTATTATCCGATTATTATTCGGCCTAACCATGGAGTCATCGAAATTTATTTGGTAAATTTAAGCATTGCGCCAAAAATATTTTGCAAATATTTGAAAGATTTTAACCTTTTCTTCACAAAAAATTATGGGTTTTCACAATAGTTGTTTTTCCTTCTAATGTTATACAAAGTGAAGCAAAGTTAATCATACAATTTTGTTTTTGAAAACTTGTTAACTAAATTAAAAAAAAAGATTTCGAGTGATACTAATCTTTATCTGGACATTTTGTTTTCTTAAATGTAAAAGATGACATCCGTCAAGTGTCAGCCGCCAATGTTGATAAACATTTGCTTCCATTACATTTGCTATGCATTTCGGCAAGATTTTCGGTGATATCAGTTCGCATCCCTCTCGAATATTCCTTATCAGATTTGCGATTGTCTTAGGCTTCTTAGCAAAACTTGCAACTTTAAGGGGACCCAAGCATTTGATAAATATTTGTGCCCGTTTAATTGCATTTTCTATCTCTTTCGCCTTGGAAGTTGGCTCTGAGCTAGTCTAAATTTATTGGCATAGACTAATGATTTAATGTGGCCATTCGACTGGATCATTTCTCGAGATAACACTTTAATCGAATTTGCCTTTCAGTAAATCGATGGTAACGCGTGCTTTGTGGGTACCCAAGCATTTCATAAATATTTGTGCCCGTTTAATTGCATTTTCTATCGCTTTCCGCAAGATTTCCGACTATAATTTTGTATTACACAGTGGAACATTTTTGGGGTTATTTTCCAAGTCAGGGTGATGGTACTAGGTCAGTATATTAAAAACCTATAAACAAAATGCGACATAGATCAAGGAATTTTGAGCATATCTCGAGCAAATTTTTGAAATTCATACCTTTACTTAATTTTGAATAAGAGCAGAACGCTTTAATCGATTTCTATGATCTATGTCGCATTTTGTTTATAGGTTATGTGACTTTACGTGAAAGTTATAAGACTCTACACGTTTTTCCGTTTGGGATTTATATGTTTTAAAAAAAAAAAAAAATTTTTTGGCAAAATTTTCTTCATAAATTTATTTCTAATTGCAAAAATGTTGATTTGGTAGAGAAACAGTATATTAATGGATTAAAGAAAATGTAATTATTAATTTTTCTCAATTTATTTCTGCAAAATCGAGCTAGTCGTTCTCGAGTTATGTCAAACTACGTTTTTGCCAACATTTTACAACTAAGCGAAAAAACATCAAGATAAGGAAAAAAATGTAAAAGGTCAACTGGCACATACGAACGCTAAACCCTTTGAGGGTTTTAATATACTGACCTAGTACCATCACCCTGACTTGGAATTTCTCACCCCCCAGATTGGCTGTTGTACTGTGTTATTGTCCAATAGTCGTATTCTCCATAAGATTTGCAATTGTCTGAGGTTTGTTGGCAAAATTCGCGACTTTAAGGGGCCCCAAAGATAGGAGGGTAGGATGCTTCGGTCGATTTTTCTGGTCATGCCAAATCGCCAAAATGGAAGATTATGAGACCGGGAAAAGTTTCCATCAAAATGTCTATTATCATCCAAATTAGGCAGAGAAAAATCGTTTATCATGGTCCCGTAGCATTAGCCAAAAACAGTGACCGTATTGCTGAAGGCGTCGTCAATAAAATACGGCACAATCACTGCTCCCGCGTAATTGCCGCACCCACACAATGGCTTTGAGAGGATTTTTTCGTGCATCAAATGCGGATTTTCATTGACCTTAAAATTAAGATTTTGGTTATTGACATAACCGCTTAAGTGGAAATGAGTCTCTTCGTTCATGGTGACATTGTATTGCTTAAAAAAAATTGGGCTGATTAAATCAGTTTACAAATCTCAAAATATGATTAAAGTACGAAGCCCTTTGCAAAATTTATAACAATAGGGAGAATAATTTTGCACTACCTTGTACTTAAGACTTACTTAAAAAGAAAACCGATTTTTTTTTTATCTATATATATAAAAGAAAGTGTCCGAAGCGATGTAATCCCATAACTCGAGATTGGCCAAACCGATTTTGATGATTTGTACTTTGTTGGAAAGGTATTTTCTCAGCACGGGTTTTAAAAAAAAAATTAAAAAAAAATAACAAAAAGAACTTCAAAATATCAAAATTTGAAAATGTCTGATTTTTCAATTTTCTTTTTTTGTCACAAAAAGCAAACAAAAACTTAGCTGCACTTATTAACCATTTAAGTCACATCCTCCCACTGTGCACGTGTCTTTTCACTCATCATGGGTTGTTGGTAACGTTGTTGCTGCTACGAAATTAAACATTATGTAATTTATTGTTTTTAACCAGCCAACCCCACAACGAGTATCCATCCATCCATCCATCTATCCGGCCAACCAACCAACCAACCATCCAGCCACTCAGTCCTTCCGTTCCATCTAAGCTACAACAGCAACAACAATAACAATGTTGGTCCGTCCTTCAGAGTTTTATTATCGATGTCCTGTATTTAGCTAGAGTCACTAAAGCCTTTTGTTGGCCTGGCTGAAATGTTTGTATAGTTTATTCATACACACATATACACTTTGTGAGAGTGTGTGTGTGTGTGTATGTGTGTCGGTTGGCATTACATTAAATGTAATTAAAATTTTCGAAATGAAATTGTGAGTCCTTACTTTTCTTTTCTTGTGTTATTTTATTTCCTTTCGCCTTTGTTCGTTTCCTCTTTAACTCTTTAGTTCCATTTGCTATTTTGTCATCAGTTCGCTTGTTGTATTTGGAATTTTATTACTTGGGAATTTATAATTAGTTTGTAACGATTTGTAATTACAAAATTTTCAAAACGCCACGCATTGTTTGGCATATTGTACATACAGTAAATGGACAAAAACATTTCGAAATGTCCGACTTTATGGCGCGTTTTATAGGACGAGAGTTTTAAGTTTCAAAAAATGTATTCTAGAATCGTGAATACATTTTTGAGGACTATTAAAAACTTACGTTCCAAACCTTAAAGTATATGACATGATTTTGGAAATCGTCCAGATTGGTTTCTTTGCCGTACTCTATTTGGTAAACGGCAGTTCAAGTACGTTCTCGAGGATTTCAAGAACTTACTTCTGCAAAATTTTAACAACCTAGCTTCAATATTGTGACTTGGATTTTGCTTTCCACAGACCAACAGCTGGGCATGGCTAGATCGACTTATATTCTTACCCATTTGTATGTATGTAGTACAAATATACTTTATGGCAAACTAAATGACAAATTTAATAAATTAATAAAATACATACAATTTAGTATAGGTATATGTAATGGGTGATCCAAGTAGAGATACTTTTTACAATAGCCTTTTTTGACAGATCACATATGAGTCGTGTCGTGCTGTCATGGTATTTTTGTTTAGTTCTGTTTGGCATTTCATCAACTTATGCCTGAACAACGTTTACAAATCGTTCAACTTTATTACGAAAATTCACGTTCTGTGAGGAATGTGTTTCGTGCACTTCGTTCAACTTATGGCCAAAATAATCGGCCTACTGAGCGTACTATTCGCAACACCATAACCTATCTTAAGACCCAGCATTCATTATTAGATAATATTCGACCGAATAGACCACGTCCAGCACGCAGCGAAGAAAATGTAGCGGCCGTAGCTGAGAGTGTACACCAAGACCGTGGAGAGTCGATTTGGCGCCGTTCGCAGCAACTCGGACTGACGTATGGAACGTCGAGATCTTAAATTGAAAGCGTACAAAATAAAGCTTGTGCACGAAGTGAAGCCGCCCGACGTTCCTAAGCGACATCGCTTCGCTCTATGGGCTCTTGAAAAGTTCCAAGAAGATCCGACGTTTTCGAGCCAAATCTTGTTCAGCGATGAGACCCATTTCTCGTTCAAAGGGTATGTAAGTAAAATTGCCGCACTTAGGACGAAGAGCAACCAGAAGAGGTTCAAGAGCTGCCACTTCATCCAGAAAAAACAACGGTTTGGTGTGGTTTGTGGGCCGGTGGAACGTAACCGTCAAAGGCGACCGTTATCTTGCTATGATAACCGACTATTTGATACCTGAAATTGAAGCTCGTGATCTCGGCGACATTTGGTTTCAACAAGACGGCGCCACTTCCCACACATCGCATCAATCAATGGCTTTACTGAGAGAACACTTCGGTGAGCAGATAATTTCATGTTTTTGGCCGGTTGGGCTTTTTCCTGTGGGGATATGTAACGACTAGTTTAGGCGGGCAAACCCGCTTCGATTCAGGCCTTGGAGCAAAACATCACGCGTGTCATTCGCCAGCTACCAGTCGAAATGCTCGAACGAGTCATCGAAAATTGGACTCAGCGATTGGACCATCTGAGATGTAGTCGCGGCCAACATTTGATAGACATAATCTTCAAAAAATAAATGCCAAAGAATGTTCTTTCAAATGATAATAAACATTCCCCATTCAATTTGAATTTTCTGTGTTTTTTTTCTTTAAAAAAGTAGGGATCCTCGAAATGGATCACGGGCTGTATACTTTACATAATGTTTACCATGTCAATGGATATTTTTTCGACTTTTCACAAGATAATAAATACACACAACTAACTGATCGGTCATGGCAATAAAACGTGAAACAAGTATTTAGTTGACTTAGCTGGTGGTTGTGGCAACCAAAAGTTTTGCAAAGATTTTGTTGTTGTAACCTATTATTAATGATGGACAAATCCATCATATAAAAAGTAGGTATGTCAAATGGTAGTTTTTTGCTTTGCCGACTTTAAGCCAATCGGATAATGCACTTTTTCTGTAAAAATCTTCCATCACCTCGTTCACGTTTTCCTTGATATGACCCTTCCAATGTTGTACAGTACATCAAGTGTGTAAGCGAGCGGATAAATTGATTGAATAAATACCAAATCCAAATTAATGCAATTTGTTTAATTCCAAGTAACCGAATAATATCTGGTATACAAGAACTCTCAGTACAGTAAATTAATTAACAGATCCAAAAAAAAATAATTATAAGTATCGCTTGGGTGAAATACCGCTAGTTTATGGATGCAACACGTGGTGTTCAACCAATAGTGGTCTTTTGGTTAAGCCGCAATAACTAAAATGGAGAGCAAATTCTCAAAAGTTGTATTTTTTAAAGAAAATGTGCCAATTTGGTTCACGTCAAAAGGAAAAGTGTAGAAGTACTAAAATTTTAAAAAAACGTTAGACAAGTAGTAAAAATAAATTTTGGTAGCCCTTTAAGTACTTAGCTTGGATAACTATCGAGTATTAGGCTCTATCCAAACTAAGTACATAACAGGCTACAGCATTATTATGCTTCTAAAATTTGTTTTAAGAATCGAATACTCGTACAGCAGTACTTTTCCTATATACACAACTGAAGGACATGGCTAGATGGTCTTAGAATTTAACAACGAACTCTAAGAGCCACAAATTAAAACCGATCGTAAGCGATTAATAACACAGTAAAACAGACAATCTGGGGGGTGAGAAATTCCAAGTCAGGGTGATGGTACTAGGTCAGTATATTAAAACCCTTTTGCGTTCGTATGTGCCAGTTTTTTTTATGACCTTTTACATTTTTTCCTTATCTTGATGTTTTTTCGCTTAGTTGTAAAATGTTGGCAAAAACGTAGTTTGACATAACTCGAGAAAGACTAGTTCGATTTTGCTGAAATAAATTGAGAAAAATTAATAATTACATTTTCTTTAATCCATTAATATACTGTTTCTCTACCAAATCAACATTTTTGCAATTAGAAATAAATTTATGAAGAAAATTTTGCCAAAAAAATTTTTTTTTTTTTTAAAAAAATATTAATCCCAAACGGAAAAACGTGTAGAGTCTTATAACTTTCACGTAAAGTCACATAACCTATAAACAAAATGCGACATAGATCATAGAAATCGATTAACGCGTTCTGCTTTTATTTACAATTAAGTAACTTCACTTACTCCCCCCAGACAATAACCCCAAAAATGTTCCACAGTGTAATTAACTGTGGCGAAACTGGACCAAATCAATAGTCCAAGGTTTAGAAAAGCCTCCACACAAAAATAATCCCTCCCGATTCGAGGTTATGCCAAGAAGTCACATAATGCTTCCGATTTTGACCAAATTTTCTTATAATGTGTTGTGAGCAAATAATATCGAACACTGGTAAAGAAGTAGCTTATTAGAGCATGTTTTCAAATATCCTCCAAACAAAGGCTATACCTGACTTTCAGCTCTAAGCCACAAATTAAATCCGATTGTACTTAAACTTAGCATAATGCGTTACGAGAGACTTACAACTGTTCTCGACCACATAGGTCCATTTTTTGATATAGCCCTAATGCAAAGGACCTTTCAGATTTGAAGTACTGTCTCTACACAAAAGAAGTATAGGGCGTTATGTTTATACGCTATAACTATTCCTGGTTGAAATTGGATCATATCTGTTTTATATAACATATTCTTCCCGCTCTATAGATGCCATATAAAGTCCGACATTGCTCAAACTCCATGAAGGGGCGCTGAATCGTTAGAATCATAGAGTGGTGTAGAGTACGTCATAGTTGGCCCACTACGACTTAAACTTGATTAAGCTTATCCTTGTTTAACAAATGCTACAAACCAAAAATATACTAACAATTGTTTTAATAGAAACTTAAAGTAAGAATTTGTCACGTCATGTCACGCGACGTTTTATGAAGTTTTATTTTTTAAAATAAATTAGAATAAAATAAAATAGAATAAAATAAATTAAAATAAAATAAAATAAAATAAAATAAAATAAAATAAAATAAAATAAAATAAAATAAAATAAATAAAATAAAATAAAATAAAATAAAATAAAATAAAATAAAATAAATAAAATAAAATAAAATAAAATAAAATAAAATAAAATAAAATAAAATGAAATAAAATTAAAATAAATAAAATAAAAAAATCTACATTTCGCGGCCACCTTTATTGATTATCATAACTCTACTTTATATTAAAGTGAGTTGCATCAAAAAATGTTATCGCTTTTTGCAGAATTTTTCCACTTTCATCGTTGCAGGCAGATTCCTCTTATATTTTTGTCACGCGACGAACGGCTTTTTATAAGTTAATATCTTTCAACTTAAAATTCAATGACTCTCAACTATAACAATAAATATAATGCTACAAAACGCTATTTAATAATGTAAAAATGGATAGAAGAAACACTTTTACTTTCTGTTTTTTTTTTCGAATATCACGTGATATACTAATGTCAAGTGGGTGTCCCTGGGAACACCCAAATGCATAAGTCAACAATAATAATGTATCCTTTTTTATCAAGCGAAAAGTCTTTTGATTTATTATACCCTGATTTATATGACTACGAAGCGATTTCTGACAGTGCATTACGCTGCCATCTCTCATCTAAAACACTCTTTATTCAAAAAATCTAAGGAAATAATACGATTTCTGATTTTCCATTAAGAAATTTAAAAGTCCAGTTGGAACTACCAATATATACAAACATTACACGCTCTGAAACTCAAAAATATTCAAAGTCATCATTACGGAACGTAACTCTAATAAACATTTTTTTCAACCTCATCAAGGCGTTATCAAATACACCAACCTCACCTAGCTGCACGCAGCACCACCAAGCGTAAATTTTATGAACCATTTGACAACAGTAATGTTTTTCAAAGTGGTCTTTGCAAACCAAAAGAGGCAATATAAACGCACGCACATTGCATGTCTCTTTCTTACGCATTGTCGAATAAGCCTGAAAAAGGGGGTGAGTTACTTAGTTAAAATGAAACGGCCTCAATCAAACAGTTAGTAAAAGAGCATCATCGTTTGTTTCATTCTCTCTTATGGCAGGCACGTAATGAGAGCAGCCATTATTGTTGACAAAATAATTATGGCCGTTTCTGAATCAAAACAACCATTGTTGGTTGTGCACTGATTCTCTCGCATGCTCCGATGGCGACAAACTCTTCTACTTTATGTAAATAACTTTAAAATGATGTATGACGAAAATCATAGATTTAATTTAAAAACGTTTTTTTAATATCTTTGTTTTGATAACGTATATAAAAAATAGTAGTGGTATTTTTTTGATAGGCCTCGATAACTAAGGCTGTGTAGGAAAAGCGCAATTCACACTTTATAAAAACATTTGTTTTTATAAAGTGTGAATTAGGAGAAGTCCAGCTGTACTCGTTTCTTCAAAAGAATTTTAAATAATAATTTCGGTAGCCGTTTAAGCACTTGTAACTACCAAAACATTTGTTTTTATAAAGTGTGAATTAGGAGAAGTCCAGCTGTACTCGTTTCTTCAAAAGAATTTTAAATAATAATTTCGGTAGCCGTTTAAGCACTTGTAACTACCAAATATTATATTTTGTATCTGAATAACAGAGTACAACAGGACTCTTCCTACAGACATGAACTAAAATGACACTTATTGTTAACAAAATAAGACTCAAGGTTCTCAAATACAGTTTTAGCCAGTTTCAGGTTGTTAATGGCTTATATCTGTACAAAAGAGAGAAAAACAATAACTAAAAATGTATATAGTTCCCTTTAGTCCCAAATTTTTTATAAAATGATAATATAATTCTCTCAGAAGAGAATTTGACTTGTAAGGAGTGATCCATTTCGAGGTTCCCTACTTTTTTAATGAAAAAAAAAACACAGAAAGTTCAAATTGAATGGGGAATGTTTATTATAATTTAAAAGAACATTCTTTGGCATTTATTTTTTGAAGATTATGTCTATCAAATGTTGGCTGCGGTTACGTCTCAGATGGTCCATCCGTTGAGTCCAATTTTCGATGACTCGTTCGGGCATTTCAACTGGTTACTAGCGAATGACACGCGTGATGTTTTGCTCCAAGGCCTGAATCGAAGTGGGTTTGTCCGCTTAAACTTTAGACTTTACATATCCCCACAGGAAAAAGTCTAACGGTGTGATATCACACGATCTTGATGGCCAATCGACCGGCCCAAAACGTGAAATTATCTGCTCACCGAAGTGTTCTCTCAATAAATCGCCCAATCGACATTGATTGATGCGATGTGTGGTAAGTGGCGCCGTCTTGTTGACACCAAATGTCGCCGAGATTACGAGCTTCAATTTCAGGCATCAAATAGTCTGTTATTATGCTACGATCGCCATTGACGGTTACTTTCTCACCGGCATCATTTTCCAAGAAATATGGACTGATGATTTCCCCGGCCCACAAACCACACCAAACCGTTGTTTTTTCTGGATGAAGTGGTTACTCTTGAACCTCTTCTGGTTGCTCTTCGCGCCAAATGCGGCAATTTTGCTAGTTTACATACCCATTGAGCCAGAAATGGGCCTCATCGCTGAACAAAATTTGGCTCGAAAACGTCGGATCTTTTTAGAAATTTTCAAGAGCCTATAGAGCGAAGCGCTGTCGCTTGGGAACGTCGAGCGGCTTCAGTTCTTGCACTAGCTGTATTTGTACGCTTTCAATTTTAGATCTCGACGTAAAATGCGCCAAGTCGTTCCATACGTCAGTCCAGTCAGCGTGCTGGACGTGGTCTATTCGTTCGATTATTTTCCAATAATGAATGCTGGGTCTCAAGATAGGTGATGGTGTTGCGAATAGTCGGCTCAGTAGGCCGATTATGTTCACCATAAGTTGAACAAATTACACGAAACACATTCCTCACAGAAGGTGCATTTTCGCAATAAACTTGAACGATTTGTAAACGTTGTTCAGGCGTAACTCTTTCCATGATGAAATGCTAAACAATTCAAAACAAAAATAACATGACAGCATGACACGACTCACACGTGATATGTCAAAAGAAGGCTATTGGACCACCCATTACATTTAGACATAGTACATATTTGTTGCCACAACCCAATGTTCTTTGTTGGACGTAGTATCCTTGTGTTCCATTGCATCGACTGGGTACACGACATTTTTCTCACCGTATCAGTTACAGAACCAACTAACTAACTAATTTGGATTATTATTGGAACTTAATTTGAACAAGTATTGGTTGTTGTTATATATTATTCGCTATAAGAAATATTTGAATTCGGTTATCGGTTTGTTAACTGGACCAACTGATGAATACATTTTATGTCGGTTAACGAAACAATATTTTTTTTATTAAATATTTGAATTTTTTATTTATTCTGTTTATTCAGATTGAGCAGGTTTTTTAAACGTGCTTTTTACTTTCGAATCTAATAAAGTTTGTATACACAAGTGGTACGATTTTTTAGCTTCAAATTGGTAAAATTGCTCAAACAATTCAATTTTGGTTTTAAAGTGTCAACAAATTTTAAAACGAAGCTGATTATGATAAATAATTTAAGTGAAGTAAAATGGAATTTTAAAACTAAATATTAACGGCTAATCAAGGGTAATGTGGCACAAAACACCTCAAATGAATTCTTGAAGTCTTGGCTACAGATGTGATAAAAAACATTTACCTTCATATTGGTCATATTTTGTAGGTCGATCATTTAATAATGTATTTGTATTTTGAAAAAAAATACGATAAAGGCAAGTTTATTATAAAGACATTTTGATTTGATTTAAGACGATCTATACTAAAAATTAACTGTAGTAATTTAATAGTTGGGTTAGTAGTTAGTTTACAACCAAAAACGGAATTTTTTAAAACATCTGTACAATTTTATTAAAAAAAGACTACGTCCCAGCTGGCAACATTTTTCACTTTCTCAAAAAAGGATAAAAAAAACACTTTAATCTCATAGATGGGCTCTTAAAATGTTTTACGAAAATTTACTAAATACAGATCATCATGAAAATTCCCTAAAACAAAGGAGTATTAACACTTTTTTAATTTATTTTATATGGTATAGGGTCGCCAACAAAATGTTTTTTGTTTATAAAAAAATAACTTAGAACAACGAGGGCCGTCCTTTTGGGAATTTACTGTTATCACCTTAGTCCTTTATTTCTTGAACAAAATCATTCAACCCCCAAAAAAATCCAAACTTTTGTTGCATAGTGGAATATGTTACAACAGCGAACTAAATGGGATTTGGTTACTACAAAGAATTTATTTGTTCCCACCACCAATTATTGGTACCAAAGTAACACCAGTTGTGGAGTTGTGGCAACCAATAGTTTTACTGAACTTCGTGGCTATAACTGACTAATTGGCTCTTATAGTAAGTTGAACCAAGTAATCATGAGTACCACGAAATGTCGATGATTGCAACAAAAAATATGTTTATTCAACCAAATTTTACTGGTTTCTACCAATTTCTAACAGATTTTTTCTCAGCTGTAAGCTATTTGGCCAGAGGAATACTTATAATTTTAAAACCTCCACTAAATTCAACTTAATTCAACTAATGTATTAACACAGATTTGTATATTTCTTTAAAAAACATTTAGATATTCAACGCGTGACACTTTGATACCTGCTAATAAATTATACATGCAATACTGATAAAAATCGTAAATTATTTCCTAATTACCATTTTTTTAACAATAAACGCGGACAAGTTATGGCACTATAAATGTTCATAACAGCAAACAAAGACCCTCTAATAATAAATTGTGACCACCTTGCCGGAATATGTTTATCGGTTTATCGCCCTGTATGCCCAAGCAAAAAATGGCCACCGTCGTTATACTCGGAGTGTTTTGCATAAGTGAGGATTATTACAGCATTCATCAAATTATTATTAATTTTTACGATTATGAGTTGGTTTTTAGCTCACTGAAAAATGCAAGCACATGCGTAGACACTTACAGAGCGATGCTCTTGTATTACTTACACCCAGCAAACAATTCGGCAACTGTTTAAAAAAAATATTTTTTCTTTCAACATTTTTAATTCAAAATTTTAAATTGTACAGTTCATTACTAATGCTTAAATCCGTATAAAAAAAATCTAAACAAAATTTAAGCGGCGACATTTTTTACCTCGAAAATGTCGGCGACTTTATGATTAAAAGATTAGAAATAAATGTTAAGGTAAGATAAAAATTAATGAAAATAGGCACCTAACAACTGCAGGGAAAAATCATTACTTCCAAATGTGTTAGTCATAAAAATTTTGTATTAGTCTATAGATTCCTCCAGTTCAATATTTAAACCTTTGCATTATCATCTCAAAATGTGCCCTTACCATATCCTTAATGCAAATGGAATGTTCAGTATTACAAGAAGAAGGCTTTAAAATTATATTTTTGTAAATATCTTTTCGCAGCATGGCAGTCAAACTTTGGCGAAGGAGCACCTTTTACCTTACTTTTCGAGCTCCAAACAGCTTGAACCTATACGAGTTTCTTTGAGACCGTGAGGTCTCACATTTTCTTATGGAACGTCTAATATGAGCTGTACAACTTTATATACCTTATCGGATGCATTATGAAACTGCCTTCGAAATGCCATGGTTTAATCTAATGTTACTTCTAATTATATAGGGTGATCCAGCTAGAGGTATTTTTTCAGAACAAAAAAAATATAAAAATTTAAATCAAGTGTGGAATCTTTATTGGTAATTTGAAAGGCCATTTTATGGCATTTATTTTTTGAAAATAATTTTCTTCAAATGTACGCAACTGTATTAGGGAAATGAGCGTACAGTGAGAAACGAAAAGATCCACTGTTTTCGACCAAAATTTTCTTCAGTGATAAGGCCCATTTTTGACTCAACGCAAAGTCAACAAAAAAAAATTGCCCCATTTGGACTGAAGAGCAACAAGAAGAGGTTCAAGAGGTGCCATTATACCCAGAGAAAACCACAAACAAAGGGTGATTGGTTTATTAAATTTTTCATTTCGTTTGCAACAGCTCGAAATATTAATCGGAGACCCTATAAAGTATATATATTAAAAATATATTAAAATTCTATGGCGATATAGCCATGTCCGTCCGAGTTTCTTTTAAACCAAGGATCCTAATATTTGATGATAATATTGCATGATGATGGCTTATGCCCATAAGTTGTTTGGGATTGTGGAACTTCGTATTGGACAAATCGGCCCAGCGGCAAAAAGTTTCCCTTCACGGAACTAAATGTACATACATACAACATTCCATTAAGGAACAAGGGGAAAGTTGTCTCAAATCAGTGAGGAGTGCACGACGCAACTCTTATACTAACTGATCGGGACCTACTGTTTAACACTGGCTCCGATAGGCTGATGCATTTTGTAGAGAAATGTTGTTACATGTCTTAGAGATTAATCTCTTACTCAAAAAGTTGCTGACATTTTCGAGGTGGAATCACGCTCCTGAAAACTTTTCAGATGTTCCTACAAAGATTTGAACCTGGGTAAACTGGCATGATGGGCACAATACCATCACTCCACGTGGGTCAAAGCGACTAAAAGTAACACTGAAAACGCTATGGACCTCTTGCAAAGCGATAGGTCGATCTGTAGCGAACTACGCAGCGCAGTTGTGGCAGACAAACGTTAATACAACGCACGAGATGAAAAATCACAGTTGCCAGAATGCCGCCCTGAGAACATCAACAAGGCAACTCCTTATGTCTTCTGGGGACCATCTACAAGAGGAGACAAAGTTTCTTGCCATACCATGCGTAAATAGAATTTCTCGTTGTCTAAGCAGTATCTGCTTGAAGGTCTTCGCAGTTGTCACCCCAACCACCATCTCTTAAACAGAATGCCTCCGCCCAGGCTGATTAGGTACGATCTTCATGATCGGGAGAGTGAGAGGTCCAGCGATACAAGAGAGAGACTTTAGATCATTAAAACTATCAGGCAGGTCTGAACGACATTCACGCTGATAAAGTCGCAGCAGCAGTAACCAGCTCTAGCGTAAGTTTAGAGCTAGACGACCATACCCAGGAGATTTCACCTGAGGAGAAGGACCTACCTCGACAGACTCGCGTGGGTCCTCAATTCTTATTGGGCACGAATTGATGCTTACGTCCCGGAAATCTGTCCCACCTGTCATCACAGAGGCACATGACGTGCTGCACCTCTTCAATTGTTCGGCCAAGCCCACGCAGAGGGCAGCAGCCGAATAATAAATACTCGTACAAAACACTCATACTTTTAGGGTTTATTTAAGTCAAATATAGGGTGATAAATCTAAAGTTATTTTTTCGGTTACGCGAGACTTGTGCTAAACTTTATTTTCTTTTCATTATTGTTTGCCATTTCATCATGGAAAGACTTATACCGCGAAAACCACGGTTTGGTGCGGTTTATGGGCTGGTTAAGTCATCGGTCCATATATTTTCAAATTTGTAACGGGTAATCAATCTAAAGGTATTTTTTTTCAATATGGTTTGTTTCACAGATTATGCGTGAGTTGTGTTAAACTTTATTTTTTTTCTTTTCAGTATTGTTCGCCATTTCATTATGGAAAGACTTACACCGTACCCTCATAGTGGACACCCTAAGGCGAATTTGCAGCCAACATTTAAAGGAAATTATATTCGAAAAATAAATGGCATAAAATGTCCTTTCAAATAAACAATAAAGACTTCACATGAATTTTTGTATATTTTTTATTTTGAAAAAATACCTCTAGGAACTTTTAAAGAAATGAAAGACATCAATTGCATGCCATAACTTAACCACCATTCATTTTTTCTTTTTGGTGTTGTTTTAGATGGTGATGCCTTAAGGTGGATTCATAAATTCATTAGCTTGCCCTATTAAAATTAGCACTTTCAGTTTTCCAACAAAAATTAAACTAAAAATTCCACCTATTTACTAAACATTGTAATACCTGGCCAGACTAACGCCCGGCAACATGGTTTCTAAAACTGCATTTATTTTTTTTTCGGCAATTTAATTATTTACTGCTTTATTGTGCTTAAATTTATAATCTTTAATGGGATGCGTAAAATGATTATTTCAATATAGCACCACCACTGCCAGTTCTGTTATTTAAGTTTCGTTTTAATTTATGTCCTTCGCTTGACGTGCCAACGACGAAGATGGTATTAAAAGGATTTCCCCCCTACTTTAATGGCAGTTAATTCGAAGAGATCATAAACATTTATTCACTTTTCATTCGATTGGAGCGAGTTTAAATAGAATAAGTAAAGTGCGATAAGATAAATGTTTAACTGAGATTGATTAATGTGGAATTGTTTTGCACTTAATCAGACAAATGGGACATGAGTTGGACAGGCTAAATTCTGAAGAGGCAAAAAGGCAGGGTGGATCTCACGTACTTTCTTAAGTCCCACAACAAGGAGGAACTTCTCTCAAATCAGTGAGCTGTGCACGATTCAATTCTTACACTCTCTAACTGAGACCTACTGTTTAATGACGGCCCCGTACGGCTAATGCATGTTATATAGAAGTTATAACATGGCTTAGAGATAAATCTCTTAATCGTAACGTCGCCGGCGTTTACGAGGTGGAAACTCGCCGCTAAAAATTGTTAGATGTTCTTACCCGGCGTTAAACCTGAATTAACTTGCATAAAATCAGTGCACTCTTCCATCACACCACGGCGGCCCACCCTGGGTCTCGCTAAATATTTTATTTGCTATATCACAGCTAATTATGTGCACCCGTAGTGTGATGGTTAGTGTTCATGTCTTTTAAAGGTGTTAACTCAGGTTCAAAAGTGATGTACATAGAGATGATGCAACAAACGTTACTGAATAAATTTGGACAAAATTATTGGCAGATTCTTATTCATTAAATTTTGAAGAAGTTATGATCCTCGTAGAATTTTTCTTTAAATTATTATGAAACATTTCAGTTACTAAGATAATTCAAATGCATTCTCTCCAGTTGATTGCATGTAATTTTTAGCAAAGTCGGAGTTTATTTGTTCGGAGTCTGAGTTCGGTTATTCAAATATGGTGCTTAATATTGAATTCCACAGAAAATTCCTCCGAGTGCCTGGAGCTCAGTATCTATGTGAAAATTTCTATTTCGGAAATATTTAATTATTAATTAAATTAATTTATTACAACGTTATTTACAATATGCCAAAGTGACATGTACTAGCATCTCAGCTAATTGCTCAATTCATTCCTAAATTGTTGGTGCTTGTTTTTATATCTAACTAGTCGTAACCCGGTGACCTTCGCTACCCCCAAAAACGCTTTTACCGAAATAAATAAAAGTAATATATTTGGTATAATTTCTAAACTGATAAATCGAATCTTACAGAAGTAATATCACTATCTAACTTGGAGGTTCTCCAAGACACAAAAAAATCACGTAAAGTTGCTAGTATGCTAATTCAAAATTTTTGTTAAAATTAGAGCTGTTTTATTCAAAGTATTCATTTATCAGTTTCTGTACTTATATAATTTAAAGTTATTTTATGGAAGTGAAAATGATATGACGTGTACATTTTATATCAATTTGCCTTTTATTATGCCCATTAAGACACTTGAAAAAGGGGCGTGGACCAGCCCGTTTTTTCTCATTTCGTTACACACTAATATTATATATTTCAAATCTGATGTTCCTTACCTATTTACTTTGCAAAATTTTATCCGTGTATACTCTGTGATTTCAGGACTGTCTGTTTATACCTATGGGATCTGCACCACTTATTAAAAAGGGGCGTGTACCACCTACTTTTCGCAGAAGCTTTTTTCTTCACATACTAATAATCCATATTTCAATTCTGTTGTTCTCATTAAGTATTTAAGTTAAGGACATCAAATATATAATATGTATTTGCTTAAAGTATAAAGAAAAAGTTCGGGGGAAAAGTAGGCGTTATCACGCCCCTTTCGAAAATCGTACACATAGGCTAAAGTATACAGTGTAAATTTAAAGATGTTCTGCTTATTATTAAGTTCATTGTATTGTTTCTAAAAAAGTTGGCATGGCACCGACCTCTTTCTTTACACTTTAGTAGAATTTATTTCAAATCCGATGTTAATAACTTAAATAAAATGATTTCCGTCCGCCTGACATTTTTGGATGTGGGCGGTGCCACGCCCCTTTGTAAAACGCCTCCGTGTATACTCTATGACAAGTTATTCGCCCACAATTGCATACTGTGTACATTTTAAGACAATCTGTCTATAATTATGGTGATTACTTCGCTTTTTATAGGGGGCGTGGCCTTGACAACATTCCACCAAAAGTATTTTATTATATACTAATACTATATATGACGAATCTGATGTTCCTTACTCTTTTAAGGTATGAGCATTTGGTGCGTTAAGTTTTTGAATAAGTGGGCGGTGCCACGGTCCACCTAATCCACAGAAAGTATAGTGCTAGAATTTTAAGACCGGCCAAGATCAAGATCGGCCCATTATTGTAGGTGCAACACCGCCTTTAAGAATTGAGTGTGGCACCGCTCACTTCCCCCTAAACGTATTTCATTACACACTAATAGTGTATATACCGAATCTGATGTTCCTAAATCTTATAGTTTATCCACTTATCAAGTTTTTAAATAAGTGGATGGTCCTACGCCCCTTTCTAAAATCGTATCCGTTTATAGCATATGACAATCTCCTGACCCACAGAAGACGCTGGTAAAACCGCCAACATTTTCGCTCGACTATTTAAGTTACATTCAAAAAAGCTCATAATGGGTGATCAATCTAGAGGTATTTTTTTCAGTAGGGTTTTGTCACAGATTACGCGTGAGTTGTGTTAAACTTAATTTTTTTTCTTTTCAGTATTGTTTGTCATTTCATCATGGAAAGACTTACACCGCGAAAACCATGGTTTGGTGCGGTTTATGGGCTGGTGGAATCATCGGTCCATACTTTTTCAAATTTGACCAATCTAGAGGTATTGTTTTAATAGGGTTTTTCCCAGATCACGAGTGAGTTGCGTTAAACTTTATTTTTATTTTTGTTTGCCATTTTATCATGGAAAGACTTACACCGCAAAAACCAATGTTTTCGAGTATTTCGCCATACCGGTTGAATGAGTACTCCAAATTGAAACTTCAGAATGGACACCCTGAGACGTAGTTCTGGCTAACTTTGAAGGAAATTATATTCGACAAATAAATGGCATAAAATGTCCTTTCGAAGGAGCAATAAATATTCCACACTTGATTTGGATTTTTGTATTTTTTTTTTTTATTTAAAAACTCTCTAGATTGATCACCCTACATACTAAGCCTCATGTTCGTAGCTCCTATAGTTCTACAGTTTAGATCATTTTAAATTTTTAGGGGCGTAAGAGTGGCATCGCCCACTTGAGATACCAAAAATCGATTTAGCCAATTTTAACCACCGTTCATACAGCTACATTCTGTGAAAAATTCAAGAACTTCGGTTTAGTAGCCTAGGCTCCTGTAAACAGCAAACAAACATAAATTCGATTTTATATATGTCTATAGATACTTTAGTACCGTATTGCCGGTGATCTAGGTTTCATACACTTGAAGAACTTTATATTAAATATTCAATATAGTAATAACAACGTAACGTAATATTACTATTATTCTACTTAAGTAGAGGGCTTGCATAAACCTAACATAACCTTAACACTGTCATGGTGACTTATCATTACGTTATGAATGCTACATTAGAAAACTCTGTGAAATGTTGACCATGAAACATCCCAACTCCTGATGAACTATAGCACAAGTTATGGTCATTATTAGTTACGTCTAACGTCTTCCAATGGCCGTTACATCATTACGTCACTAGAATGTGCAGTTAAGCCTTTAACAAATATTCACAATACACAAGAAATGGTATAACCCTAAAACAAAAGGTCACATTTGGAAATTTGACCTTAAGTAAGAACAACAAAATAAATCTATTTACGTCTTTTCTCATTACCATTCATGAGAAATGACGTAAATAGATAAACTAAAGTTATGCACATTAGCAGCAACGAAAATAGCTGGAAAGTTATAGTTTTGTAAATGTAAATCGTGACGCTGAAAGTGTATGTGTGAATAATAGTTGCGAGTAGAGTGAACGTAAGAGTACGTCTAGTTGTAGCCTTGGAAAATTAACACCTCATGGAATGTACATGTAACTGTATTGTAAGAGTATGATAAATGACACGAGGGTGGAATAGAAATATAATAAAAAATAAAACTATCGCAAAGTTATTTTTTTCTTGTTTGGGGTGATATTAAATCGATTTCTCACAGTGGGGTAGAATCAATCTATAACTCTTATATAGTAAACATTTTTGAATTCTCTTTTAAGGACGATTCTAGCCAAGGGCGCAATGATTAGTTTGAGCTATTAACATTCAATCGGCTAATCACTTATACCTATGTAAAATAAATATAGGCGCAACAATTGTGACCCAGGCTATGAAAAGGTGGCTTATGACTCAAAATAATTTTTTCCACTTTTTACTTGGTTTCGATAGTTTTAAGTAGCTCTTTCACGTGGTGAAAACTAGAAAGTCCTAACTTGCTTAGAAGTGAACTGAAAATGTAGAGAAAGAAGAGCACAAATGAAAGAAAAACAGAATTTTATTGAAAATCCAGAATCAAGACAATAAAAATTTAAAAACTGCCACCCTTTCATAGGCCGGGTCACATATGTTTAAGTTTCTTCCACTTAAAAACTTAAATACAAAAATAAACTTTGCCAAGCCACTTTTAGCCCAGCGGCTTCAAAACTTGCGTATTTCTATAGCGGTATTTTTTTTAATTGAAGTGGAAGGGAAAATTAAAAATATTGATATTTAGTGAAGAGTTAAAGTTCAATTTGGATGAGGCTGATCGTCATCACACATACTGGACAGGTTTACGACACTTTCGCCAAACGTGATGCCAGCAAAATCACAATGATGGTTTTCTTATTGTATGTGCTGCATTTGGAGCACGAAGAAAGTCTTATATATGCTTTGTGCCAACTAAATATTCTGGCATGTTATACGGAGATTTTTGGACGTTTCTGCCAGATAATGCCCTGATTCATGTCGGTCGTCTCACAAAGGATTTCTTAAAGCCACGCGATATGCCGGTATTGAAGAGGCCAGCTATAAGTCCAGACCTCAACCCTATAAAAGATATCTCTGGGGTGTTCTTTCCTCAAAGATATTTAAAAAGTAAAAACAGATTACGATGCTTTAAGAGCTGAAAGTTGCAATATTGTCGGAATGGGAAAAAATTGTTGTATCCACTGTAAGAAATGTAGTTGGTTCTATGCCACGCAGACTACAACAAGTTCTTATCGATATATCATCACGTATTTCTATTCCCTACGCATAAATCGTCCCATATTGTTTGAGCATATACTAGTCTGTAGAAACAGTTAGATATGTTCAAAAATCCGAATGTGTAGCTATATTTAAGATTTGTGTCAGTTTGGGACTTGCAAAAACGCTAATTAACAATGAACTAAATGTATGTCGTTGACGCATAGTACTTAATACCCTACGGCTATTGTTTGTAGCACCTTAAAGAAGCGAGAACCAAAATCAACAAGATGTTGATGACTCGATCTATTTCTGTTGGGCCACTAGCCTGACCAAACATAAACTAATCTACAAGAATCTATACACTTTGTGCAGGATCAGGCCAAGAACCATCCTTAGACAGCTCTCTTGCAAAGGTCACCCACAACTTATGGCATTGATATTAGACAAGCGATATTTTCAAAACGCTCCGGCCACTAGGGATTGGCCGCATGTTCGTCTACCGATGCATAAAACTGTTTGAGGAGACTGGAGATGTAAAAGATCGCCACCGTTCGGGCCGCCTACGCTCTGTTCGAATACCGCATGTCATCAAAGCCGTTAAATCAAGAATTCACAGAAATCCGCTCCGAAAACAAAAAATCAGGAAATCAGATGAATATCACGCAAAAGTCCTTGAAAAAAAGACTTGGGGCTTTCAAAGGACGTACCGGACATTATTGACTGCAGCTTTAAAAAAAAAATAGAATAAAAAAATGTAAATGTCTTTTGGTGAAGCGCGCTGATAACTTGCACAGAAAAATGTTGTCCACCGATGAAAAAATTTTTACCGTTCAGGAAAAATTTTACAAGCAAAATGATAGAGTGTATTTGCGGTCATCTAAGGAAGCATCTCAATTGATCACAAGGGTGGAAAAAGGTCATGGTTTGGTGGGGTGTCTCTTACGATGGGGTCACTGACCTGCATTTCTGCGAACAAGGAGTCAAAACATCGGCCAACGTTTACCAAGAAACCGTTTTGGAAGCTGTTGTGAAGCCTCTTAACAATTCCCTGTTCCAAAACCAGCCATGGACTTTCCAGCAGAATTCTTCGTCGGCCCATAAGGCTAAAACGTCCCAGGCCTGGCTTCGAAACAATTTGCCAGCGTATTTCCTCTGAAGAATGGCTCTCAGGCAGCCCAGATTTGAGCCCATTGGATTACAAATTGTGGACGGTTTTAGAGGACAAGGTTTGTCACAAAAGATAATCCAACATTGGACCTCTTAAGACTGCTTTGGTTCGAGCTGTGGCCAATTTTACAATAAACGAGGTTCGTGCAGTTACTTATATTGACGATTGGCCAGTATGACTTAAGGCGTGTGTAAAGGCAAAAGGCGGACATTTCGAACAGGTAGATACTTTTTGGATACAATATACATCAATAAATATATTAAAATACATTTGGTCCAAATACATTCAGTACTTTTTATTTTACAGCATAAAACGTGTGTAACAGTATTTATGCCCCTACTAAGCACTGATGATATAGTTACCACTCCATATTTTTCGGAAAATGAGGAGGGCCAAACATAAACCATTATCGGGGCTATGGTTATGAATGCGTTACCTTTTTGGTGAACCATTCAGTCTTAATTGGGCTACTCAATATATCAGATACGAGTATGGTATACAGACAAATGTAGTTCCGAATCTGCGCGATTCCTGCTTACTCCCAATCTGCAGCTGCTCTGAGAAGCATTATTTTACGGTTAACATGATTTACACCCGACACATTATATTATGATAGACAATCACCTAACCCTGGCTAAAATGAACCAATTGACTTCATGTTTTAAAATAGCTTGCTGCTCTGGAACCCACCTGCAAAGTCGGACCTCAATCTAACACTGGATAAATAGAATCATTTTAATCTATGTTCTGGCTATGCACAACACATAGATCCCTCCCAGTATTAAATCAGATTTTATTCTCCTTTTATACTCTTTTATACTCTTTTATACTCTTATATACTCTTATATACTCTTTTTTAATATACTCCATCATAGGGTGGAGCGCATGTTCACATTATTACTTCGTTTATTACACCTCACATACAACCTAGAAAAATGGGCAATGACACGCCCCCTTACAGAAATCATCTTATTGCAGAATTGCCTAATATATACCAATCGGCAACAATTTTCACATAATGAAAACAATGTCTAGATAATTATTATAGATGAAAGTATGGTAACATTTGACAAAAGGGAGCGGCACCGCCCATTTATTATCGGACTTAGTATAACTTTATCTCATGAACTATTGCCGGTGTGACAATTATAGTTTGTGCATACGTAAAGAGGGCGGTTCCACGACAATTGACAGAAAAAAAATTCTTTAAAACATTCAACAGGTATTAATCGCCACGAGACCTCTTGCATCACAATTTAAAAAAAATATTTTAACAGTAATATTAAAATTTTTGACCCGTAAATAATAATAAAGGGCCATGATAAGACAAAAGTGCGTGGCATTTTAAAATTGCAATGTCATCCTTTTTAGAGATTGGTAGGTGTACCGACTAAAATACATATTTATTTGTCTACTTGCTCTTTATTGTTTTTTAAGCCATCGCTATATATTTTTGATCTTTTATTTCAAAATGCCACTTTTGTGTTCAAACCGCATTGTAAGAAAAATAAGGACATTGTACGGATCACAGAAAAAAAGTTTGGAATTCAGTTCGAACAGCAGAAATGAAATTGCAATAACTGACTGTTTATAATAATAATGGTTCGCGTTCCATTTGATGATTGCTTTGATTTTGTTATGGTACACATAACCAATAAATGGACTATAACTCTGAAATACAATCAAATTTTTAGGTGTCACACTAGGCGGTTGAGACAACCAATCAGATTGTTCATACGAACAAATAATCGCTAACGAAAATACATGATTTTATTATAACTATCAAAGAAATTAGGTAATTTATTAATTCACTTAAGTAATGACAACCAAAGCTACACAAAAAATAGTAAAAATATTAGCTTTCCATTCTTATTGGTACACATAGAGAACAGATTCGTTGTCACAACCGAATTGTTTTGCCAACCAAATGATTGTGAGTCGGTGTTTTAAGGATTTTAGCAGTACAACCGATTGTTGGTTGTGATTCGGTGTTTTAAATATTTTATCCGTAAAACCGGTTGTTGGTACACTGGAATTTTCAGTACATGGAAAATATAAAAAAAACTCTATTTGAAACTTGAGGGTCGATTAAGAAAATCCAATGAAATAAAGTAATTTGGAGACAAACCAAGACACAAAAAATTTGTAAAATTTCAGTATTTGGTCTTATTTTACAGGTGCCTTGTAATTTTATTGAATATATTTAAATTGCCTAGTCAACATAAATTATTTTAATTGATTGTGGGAATGGATTACTTTTAAAGAATTAACAAATAAAAACAATTTCACATTATTTTGTATGTTTTTTTTAAATCGTGCTTTTATGTTGGGGCAAGCAATGCTAATTCGGTTATTAGAACGCGATTATTTGGTGTAGTTACCAATTGTTGGTATCATTGAACGATTCTATGCAAAACTGTTAGTTGTCATAACAGGCGGTTATGACAACCAAATATTTTCACTCAATTTTATTAGTACAACCCATTAGTTTGTTATTTTTGCCACATTATTATAGCTATCATATTATGGTTTGCCGAATTGAAATGCTAATAAGATTAATAACATTTAGTGATTGCAAAAGAACGATTTTTCATCCAAAGAAATAATTGTTGTACAAACCGATTGCGAACAAATGTTTTCTCTGTGCATACATAAGTTAATTGTAGGCATTTCATTTCGTCGGAAATATGAAAATATAGGTCAATGTGCTCAGAAATAGGTTAATATCGTTTATATCTTGATTATTTTTTCACTTTAAAATATCTTCGCTTGTTTGATGTTGTCTTATAACTGAGATTCATGTTTAGAAAATTTCAGTAAAGGAATTGACATTTGGCTGTTCCAATAGAATTTTGTTCCTCATGTGTACCACAATTTGTATTGCTTTGCCTGCTTTTCCCAGATATATATCGCGTGAAATCTCTACTGCTTGTATGCTACAAAACTTTTAAATCAAGCCTCGTATATTTATGTAGATGTAACCCTTTTTCTCAAAGCACAAAGCAATGAAACAGTTAAATACCTTTTCGTATACCCATAATAAAGCAGAAATAAGTATGCATCTAATGCAAATTCGAAACAGTAAATAAAAGTTCTGTAAATAAAAAAAAATACGAAACTTACATTTGGTTAAACTGCTGCGACTGGTTGACGTATTTTATGTTGTACAGCAAAGAACGTAGTAAACGAGTAACAAAAAAAAAACATTAACATAAATAATTTCAGGTGAAATTTATTGCACTTTAAAAATATTAGAAATGGTTTTCGGAGGCATCGACGGTATTGTTTTTCTTTTTTGCAAAACACTTTAGGAAATATGAAATAAATCTTTAGATCTTTGAGGATTTTGTAATCTCTCTTTTTTGAGTGTAAATTAAATAATCGGAATAGATGCTTATTTGTTAATTTTTAAACTTTAGAAACAATTTTCGATTACACTTAATTCAAATTATTTTAACTGGCTGGTGGTTATGACACTTTCATTAATTGTTTTTTGTGCAAATTATTTAAATAATTTTATTTTTAAATTTAATTTGCTTTTCTCGGTTGGTGGTTTTCATATCATTGCGTGTTTAATGAGTATCGAGAGCTGCATACACTCACAATTAATGCTCACATCTGATGATAATTGTTTGAAACTCATTCATTTTGATTTTAATTTTTGTCTGATTTGTCTTTCTCTATTTCTTTTTTTGGGAAAACACTACAAAACTGCTTCTAAGGGAAACACAGGGGCTTAGGTCTGGAGCTTTTTGTTTTATTTTCGTATTTATTTGTTTTAACAACTACTACGGACTAGTCTTGTTGTTGTTGTGGTAGTAGATTATTATTGTTATATTGGCGTTTTGATATTTGTTTAATGTTGAAATTCACACGGAGTAGCGCACCGTCGCACTCTATGCCAACAAGAAGTTTACGACCAAATGCCATAAAAATTTGTTGTAAAAACTCATTGAGGTTGAAAATAAACATCCACTCTCTCGTTCTCATACACACACGCGGACTCTCTGAGACAACACACACACACACACAGACTGAAATTGTCGTTGTTGTATGAAATTGTTTTTTTTTCTTATTTCACAAACGCCCGACAGGAATTGAGTGAACTGTGGTACCGTGGATTTCTCGGGTGCTGGTGGTGCGAGAGCGCTCATCGACCAGCCGTCCGTCAGCCAGTGAACAACACCAGCCAGTCAACCTACCGAACGCACGGCCATTGTATGGTATATACAGTATGTATTTATATGTCGATATGCTATATATTTGTGTGTGTGGCTATATACATATATATTTCTCAAACCCGAATGTTTCTGACATGCTTAGTCTTCTCCTGCTTCTCTTACTCTCTCTCTCTATTTGGATGAGGTTGTTATTGCTTTAATGTGACGCTCATATGGGGGTCCAAAAAGCATGAGCATCTAATAGGTAGTAGTATCCGGCTGTATTTTGTTTTTGTTTCGTTATATTTCGGCCAGGATGAGAGTATGTACAGTGGTTCAAATAAATTAAATTCAAATAAAAAATGTTAAACAATAATTTGCAGAGTTATAGGATTTACCCCAGGACTGGGGGCTTACATTTTCCTTATACGGCATTCGCATATGCTAAAGAGATCAGAGATTTCGCAATTTCTTCGGAAATTTATTACAATTTGTATCACAGTCTGAGACAGAGCGTACATTTGAAATTCTGGCTTACATATCTAGCTCCGATTTGCCTTAAATAAATTAATCACGAAGTATGTACAAACTTCTTAAGTTACGGTTTAAGGTCTACTAGAATATACTTGAAAGTTTATTAAGACTCTTTTAACACATTTTCGCCGTGGCTATCGCAGAAGTAAACCCAAGTTTTAATCCGGAGAAGAATATCTTAAATTAGTCCGCTGCGGAATTGATCTCTAAGCCAAGTAAACGGTTTTCTATAAAACGCATTAGCCGATTGGAGCCGACATTGAAACACTTGGATCACACGCAGAGAAAATACGAGGGCGGTTCGGAAATCTCTTAGCCTAGCACAAAAAGCGCGGTATAAACAGAAAAAAGTTAAGTGTTTTGGAAATTTCCATCTCTGCTATGAACACATGCTAAATTTTGTTTCCTTCATATAGAAACAGTTGTTCACAAAAGACGCATCCGCGATTTTTTTACAATCGAAAAATTAGAAATGCGTGGTGTCGTTAAATATTTACATAAAAAGGTTTATCGGGACAAGAAATTCATAATGATATGGTGAATGTGTTAGTTGAAAGTGCTCCTTCATATGCAACAGTAAAAAATTGGGTTGCTGAATTTAAACGTAGTCGTACAAGCATTGGACGTCCACAGCAACAACAACAGAAATTGTAGCCAAAGTGCATGATATGGTATTAAATGATCGACGAATAAAAGTGCGTGAAATAGCTAATATCATGAGCATCTCAAATGATCGAATCCATTTAATTTTGCCAGAAGAACTACAGATGAAAAAGCTTTCTGCAAGATGGGTGCCGGAGTCGACCAAAAACGCATAAGAATGAACATTTCTCAAGCTTGTTTGGATCGTTTTCAGCGAAAAAAATGGATTTTAAGCGTCGTTTCATAACTGTTGATGAGACATGGATCCACCACTATACTCCAGAGACAAAAGAACAATCCAAACAATGGACTGAAGCTGGAGGAAGTGCCCCAAAGAAGGCAAAAACAATTCCATCGGCTGGTAAGGTTATGGCAACGGTTTTTTGGGACTTCAAAGGTATTTTATTGATTGACTATCTGCAAAAGGGTAAAACAATAAATTAAGAGTACTATTGCAACCTTTTAGATCAATTAAATGTACAAATTCGAGAAAAACGTCCTGGCTTACAACACAGAAAAAATAATTTTTCATCAAGACAACGTACCAGCGCACAAGAGTGTTTTAACAATGGCTAAAATCAACGAATTAAAGTACGAGTTGCTTGACCACCCACCTTATTCTCCTGATTTAGCTCCCAGTGACTTTTACTTGTTCCCAAATATAAAAAAAAATCCTTGCTGGCAAGCGTTTAACCTCAAATGAAGATGCAATTACAGTAGTAAACCACTATTTTGAAGACCTTGAGGAAAACTATTTTCATCAAGGGATAGAATTGCTAGATAAGCGTTGGACTAAGTGTATTGAAGTTTCAGGAGATTATATTGAAAAATAAAAATATTTTTGAAAAACTAACTATTCTCTTTCATTGATAGGCTAAGAACTTTCCGAACCGCCCTCGTATATGGTTACACTATGGTCACCGCTACAATAACATGTTCTCTACAATAAAACCATGTTCGTCGCAACCATAGCATTGTTTTTTTGAATTACATTTTGACAATAGTATGATTGCGACAATATTGCTATTATTGAAATGTAACAATTGGATTATTGCGAAATTTAGAAATGAAAATATTGGTGTAGCAACCATATAAACATGGTTGGTACAACAAAAGTATTGTTGTTTAAAATTTACGTTAACATTAATTTGATAACGGCAATCATACAGTATGGTTGCGACTATGAACATAACAAAACAGGTTTTATAGAGCATACATGTATGTGTGTACGATACAGTGAATCGTTGCTCTCCATTAAAAAAAACAACAACAACCGGAAGGTAGTTCGAGGGATTTTTATTGTGTTTACTTTGTTCGGTAAAATACTCGAATACCGACTGCTTCTCGTTTATTTAAAATCTGCCTGCACTTAAGTATATAGCCATTGATCATGGTTTAATCACATTCGTTACTTGGTGTCTACGGATGGGAAGTAGCATTCACCCCTGCTGGCAACTAAAAGTATTTTTGACCGTTGGAATGTATATTTTTGTTTCTTGAATGAAATGTTTAATAAAAACATGGCCTCAAATCTGGCTATGAACTCATAGTAATGCAATTTAAAATAACTTACTTAACAGAAATCTCTATTTTTGAATAACAACAATAACCAATCGTAATAAATAATTTTGGGGATCATAGTATGGTTAAGTGTGAATCATACTATGGTTGTGGGGATCATAGTATGGTTTCGTGTGAATCAAACTATGGTTGTGAGGATCATACTATGGTTGTGTGAGAAACATACTATGGTTGTGAGGATCATAATATGGTTGTGGAGATAATAGTATGGTTGAGTGTGAATCATACTATGGTTGTGTGGATCATAGTATGGTTGCGTGTGAATCATACTATAGTTGTAAGGATTATACTATGGTTGTATTAGAAACATACTATGGTTGTGAGGACCATTATATGGTTGTGAAGATAATAGTAAGGTTGAGTGTGAATCATACTATTGTTGTGAGGATCATAGTATGGTTGAGTGTGAATCATACTATGATTGTGAGGATCATAATATTGTTGTGTCACAACCATATACCCAACAATAGTATGATCCTCTTCGAATATTGTCACCACAACCATACTTTTTTTCTGCGTGCAGTGAGTACAGAAATTACATCGTGCACTGTTTTAGAACAACAACATGAATGTAATTCATCGGTCCATTTAACTAAATTATTAGCAACACAAACGTTAAATTGTGAAAAAGTAACTAATTTTTTTTTTCTCTAACAATCACAATCTTCTGATACACTAAATGTTGTAAAAACGGGTCTTGCGTCCTTGGGCAAACGACTAAAGTAGTTTGGATGGTGGCGCTTATAGGTAAGCTAAATGAATACATAACGTATGAATTCGTTGAACGCAAAAATGCCGCAATCGGCATTTGCGCAAACCATTCTGCTAGTATAAGCAATGACGTCGTATATGTACCACACTTTTGGCTTTGTTTCGGTAGATTTTATATACTCATTTTTATTTTATAGATACTTACTTCTATATACGTTCGTTTTTTCTTCTTCTATCTTCGTACAAAGTAATTGATTTTGTATCTGGTTTTGGTGGTTTTTGTATTCATATTCTATGGTCTATAAATATTTATTAGCACACAACCGTATAACAAATTCAAAAGCAATATTAACAGCTCATTAGAGAGACCTTCATAGCTCAGACAACGTCAGAGACAAACAATATTGATCTTGACATATTTGATACAGCATTCGATTGGCGCAATTCTTGTCATTAATAGGCACATGCAAACAGTTGGGCAAAATGACTACTGGTTCATACCGACATTCGTTATTAATTTTGTTCTTACTCGTACATGTATTTATTAGACAGATTGAGCAGATTCTTCTTATGTGACTGCGAAATTGTAATTATCGAAAAATTAATAAAACTAAAGCAACATAAAAGCGTATTAATTGGATATGTTTCACCAAATTTGGCCAATCATAAGTTTATGTGTTACATTACACAAAAACTGTTTATTAAACAAAGCCAAACCATGCCCTTTACGAGGTTTGCTATATATATTTCTGGCCTAGGCAACACTAACTGTTGCAAGTTTGTTGTTGAAAGTTTGACATTAGCATAAACGTACTCAGAACGTTTTGACGTACGACCATCATTTGTGTTGTTTACTGTGACTTGAAAAAATCTATTTGGCAAAAAAAAATGGAATTACCACAACTCTTGGCGTGGATTATCACTACAAGAGTGCATCGATGAACTTAACTCTTTGTATGGCGATGAAGCACCAGCCTATAGCACTGTTTAATGAATTCAATCGTGGCCGACGCTTGCTCAAAGTCGAAGGCCGTGAAGGTCGTCCAAAACGGTCGTTGTGACGTGCGTGAACTGATAATGCAAGATCATGATCATGTGACATACCGTGAGATAGACCCATCCTTGGGCATTTCTTCCGCCAGCATACATTCGATATTGCATGAACACCTGGCCGTAAAAAAGGTTTGTTCTCGTTAGATCCCGAACAATTTCACAATTGCTCAAAAAAAGGCACGTGTCGATTGGTGCAAATAATTTTGAAAAAATACGATCGCAGTGCTTTAAAAGACGTTTATAAGATCGTCACAGGTGAAGGTCGAGCCACATCCAACGAAAGTTGTTCGTGGCAGATGCACTTCGAAGCAAAAGGTCGCCTATTTCTTCGGCAAAACTCATGTCAAACGTAAGGTGGCGACTGTTCCGATTGAGCAACGTAGGAGCTCAATTCTGAGTGGTACACCACAATTTGTTTGAATGAAGTCTGCAGAGAAATTCGATAAACGAACAGGAGAAGACGAATCATTGAGTACCATGACAATGCGAGCTCTCACTCATCGGCTCAAACCAGTGCCTTTTTGACCGACAAAAACGGTGAATTGATGGGTCATCCGCCGTACAGCGCTGACTTGGCACCCAATGACTTCTTTTTATTCCCTAGCATCAAGAACAAAATGCGTGGTCAACGATTTTCGTCGCCAGAAGATGCTGTTGATTTATTGGTTCTAGTCACATTAAAATTTGAGGTTTAAAAAATAAAAAAAATAAAAGTATTGAATCTATATTTTCAATATTTTTTTTTTCAATATTTAAAAGTTTTTAAGATTTAAGAAAAATTATTTAATATAAAAAGTCAGTTAATCGAACACATACAATTAAACCATCAGTAGGTCCATTTGACAAATATCAGTGGTAATTACTCCGTGTTCAAAAAACACTTTAATTCAAAAATCTATAATTACAACCAATACATTTATAAATTTAGTTATAATAATCATCTTTATTAGTTGGGGCTACCGATAATTTGTCTCTTCAACAGACAGTGTCAGTTCACTCTACTGAAAATGCCATGTACACAATCAACAATCGGGTGTAGCGAAAGAAGACATGAATAGTACGCTCAAACATTAACATTCGGTTGAAAAAAATCGGTTGTCTTTTCCCTGTCTGTAGATATTAAAACAATATCTGTTCAAAAAAACATAAGTAAATTACATTTCTCGGGGGTTTAGATTACGGATACATTTTTGAATAATCATATTCGATTTAAATGAGCGCAAGAGTACAAATCCCTTCTCATATTTTTAATTCACTTGTTTAGCCCTGCCTCTCAGTTCTCTTAGTAAAAAATGTTTTAGAATGGCGTGTTGACCATAAGCGTTTATCGAAACTTTCAATAATTTAATGTAAATAAATTCTAGTTGTGTTGATGACATAAAATTCGCTTTTATGACCAGGAATTCACGTGGCCTCCTTTAATGTTTGAGTAGCTGCCTGCCGGCCTGCCAGTCGTAACTACTGCAGATTGCTGAAGTCATAAAACTTGCCTCCTTTTCTTGTCGAAAGCAACCCCAGCTGAAATTCTAATATCTGCACACTTTTTCGTTTTATGCTTATCAAATTTGCTGAATTAAATGAAGCCCAGTGATGGCCAACGTTTGGCACTTAGTTAAGCAACTACAGTGATCGATGGCAATTGTATTCAAGCATTTTGCAGAGATTTTCAATATTTATACGAGTAGTAGATTTTTCATCCATTATAGAAAAATTCTATAGAAAACGATGGTTGGGTAGCTTTAATGAGGAACCTGAAATGTTTTTATTTTTTACTCCTAAAGTCGCCCTGTTTACTTAACGGGTTTTGTGAAAACTACTGATCCCGCTGACAGTCGCCCTTCATCCTACGACATTTAACATTGAGAAAATTGTTTTTTTTTGGAAATATAAATTTTAAGATTTTCAGTTAATATTATTTTGTTGAACAAGGATGGTATATTGGGCGTATTTTATTTGAAAAGCTTACAATTTCGCTAGTTTAGTGACAAATAAAGCTCCTTTTTCGTGAGCCATTTCAAAGTTTTATAGTGCACAAAGAGAACAGATTTGTTGCCACAACTGAATTTTTTGACAGTATTTGCTAACATTTATTGTTTGTATTCGGTTTATCAGCATAATATTTAATGCAAATTTTAATAGATTTTCGATTAAAACAAAAAAAAATATGTCTTATTTTAGAATCTGTTAAATCCAATAATCCTAATTCTAAAATATTTCAAAAAATTACTAAATACTTCTTTTCGATTGGACTACAAAATGAATTTTTATTTTGTACTATGATTTTGTAGTGACAAGAAACGATCAGTTATTATAGGGATTTTATTTTGATGTTAAGACAAATTATTGGAACCAAAGTAACATGTACTTGGTTGGTTGCAATAACCACCAGTTGTGGTTACCAACAGCTTTACTAAATTCAGTAAGTATAACCGAATAATGGGTTGTAAGTTCCGAAATATTATCGTAGTTACCATTTAATTGTATGTCGAACCATACAACCATCAGTACCATGGAAATTTGGTGATTGCAACAACAAAAAGTGTCTTTATCCAATCGAATTTCTGTAGTACGAACCGATTTCCAACTATTTGCTTCTTTCTGAGTGTGTTTTTTAGCGTATAATCCTGAGATAACCATAAAATTTTTAAATTTAAAATGGAGAAGCACTAACTGATCTTTTATTATAGGAATGAAAAAAATCCAAAGTCATAGATGAATGCAACAAAAGTGGCCAAAACCACATGAGCTTGTCAAGAAATTAAGCGCATCACACACTTTTCCTCATATTCTACCTGAAGTTTGCCTCTTCTTTCAGTAATATTTAAATTGAATGATAGCATAACTTCTCGCTGCTGTGGCAAAAAAACCAAGGCTTCACAGAAAACAACAAAAAGCAATATAAAAATTGATTTTACAGCTCTTTCTTCTGACAACTAGAAACCTTTTTTATGGGCAAAAATAAGCGGGGATTGAAAAAAACGCTTAAATAAGCGTGAACGAAAAAAGCTGATACAAAAAATTAGCGGGTTTTTTTGCTTGACAAATAAAACACGCCTGTTATTTATTATTAAATCACCGCAATAGCATATTCAAAATTAGACAGGGAAATATAAAATGTGGATTATCTTTTATAAATATCTAACTAGTTTTATGAAAACAATTTGTTTTGTTTTGCTTACATTTATTCGGTCTTTTATCATTATTATGACTTGAAGAGTTTTGATTCTGGTTCGAGACCCTTGTTGTTTCTTTTTCAGAATCAACGTGGCGATTTCTATATCGTTTCCACAACCATATTCTCAACAAAAGTACGGGGGCTGCAATATATATTCCTGGCCTAATAATGAAAATGCGAATATTTATCATCAAAAATGGTTTTATTGTTTTTTAAAATATTCTCTAGCATGATTCAAACAATTTTGCATGAGCTCAAACCAATTGCCGAAGCACTTTTTCCACTCCGATTGAGACACCTCCAAAACATGGTTTTTGAACGCTTCAACAGCATCTTCTGGCGACGAAAATCCTTGACCACGCATTTTTTTCGTGATATGCGGGAACAAAAAAAGTCATTGTGTGCTAATTCAGGACTGAACGGCGAATAACCCATCAATTCGACGTTTTGGCCAGAGCTTGCATTGTCATGATGCACAATGATTCATTCGTCTTCTCTTGTTCGTTTTTCGAATTTCTCCGAAGACTTCAGGCAAACAAATTTTGGTGTACCAGAATAGACCGTCCTACGTTGCTCAAGCGGAACAGTAGCCACATGACCAGTTTTGCCGAAGTAACAGGCGACCATTTGCTTCGAAGTGAATCTTTCACCAACAACTTTCGTTGAATTTGGCTCATCTTCGAAGACCCACACGTTCGATTGCTGGTTTGTTTTGGGCTCATACGCATAGATCCACGATTCGTCACCTGTGACGATCTTATAAAAGTCTTTTGAAGCACCGCGATCGTATTTTTTCAAAATTCCTTTGCACCAATCGACGCGAGCCTTTTTTTGAGCGATTGTCAAATTATGCGGGATCCAACGAGAACAAACCCTTTTTAACGGTCAGGTGTTCATGCATTATCGAATGTATGTTGATGGAAGAAATGCCCAAGGATGCCTCTATCGCACGGTATGTCACATGACGATCTTGCACTATCAGTTCACGCACGTCATCAATTTTCTCTGGCACAACGGCCGTTCTTGGAACTTCACGAACGTCGGCCAAAATTGAATTCATTAAACCAGTTTTTCACAGTGCTATAGGATAATGCTTCACCGCTATACAAAAATTTAAGTTCATCGATGCACTCTTGTCGTTATAATCCACGTCGAAAGTTGCGAAAAATGATCGCACGAAAATGTTCACGAGTTAATTCCAATTTTTTGACAAATTAATTTTTGTCAAGTGATGGTCGTACATCAAATCGTTCTGAGTACGTTTATGCTAAAAAATGTCAAAACTTTCCAATGGAAATGTCAGATGGCCCCAGGCAACATATGTGACAGCGCATAGAGAAAGGGACCTAAGGGTAAAAAAATTAATTTTCATTTTTTTTTTCTTTTTTTTTGATGTGGACAACATCTGAGCATCGAATGAGACCGATCCCATGCCCCAGAAGTGTTCCCTCCCAGAGATATGCGCGTTTTATGAAAGTGAAGTCGACGATTCTAAGCGCAAATAGAAAGGGGCATAATCTTTAAAATGGCTCTCCTGAACAAAACTGGTTTTCAACCTTAGGTCCCTTTCTATTTTGCGCGTCACATATAGTGTTGCCTAAGACAGAAATATATATAGCAACCCTTGTACGATGCTTTTCGAATATTGTGACCAAATATACTTTTTTTTCGTTGTTCTAAAAACACCAGATGGTTTACAAACGTACCTGTTTCGTAAGGGAACAGAGGGCCGATACCAACAAAACTTAGGATGTTCTGTGACGAGTTCACAGTATCACAACGGAACCTACTTATTTACCCAATCGAGCTATGCCGTCAGCGACTATTTATTTACCTATACCAAGAAATTATTTGCTGTCTTTACCAGTATTAGATTTTAACAATCCATTTTTTACATAATGAATGGTTACCACAACTACTAGTTGTGACAACAAAATTATTTTATTGCCGTTCTTTGGCATAACCGATTTTTTTGTTTTTGTTTAGTTTAGTTTGAATTGTTTCTCTGGCTGTATGACATGTGGAGCCGTCTTGTTGGAACCACATGCCCTCCACATTCATTTCTTCAATTCTAGGCAAGAAAAAACTGGTTATCATTTCACGATACCAAACACCATTGACTGTTTGCGCTTGACCTGCCTCATTTGTCCAATGATACCTCCAGCCCAAAAACCACACCACACAGTGACACGTTGAGGATGCATTTGCTTCTCGTGAATCACTCGAGTATTTTCCGCACCCCAAATGCGACAATTGTGCCTATTGACGAAGCCATCAAGATGAAAATGGGCCTCGTCACTGAAGATGATTTTATCGGCAAAATCAGCATTTTCATGTTGTCTCTCCAATACCCAATTCGTGTAGCGCTCCATTTTTACTAACCTCGTACCTTCTACTAACAAACAATAACAATTGTTCAAATGTCAAACAATGACACTTCGCATGTTGCCAGATTTAAAAATTGCGTTCTTCTTGGGACACCCTTTAGTTACATCTTGAGGTACCGAATAATCTACTAAGGCTTTTAATATTTGGTAATTGCAGCGAATTTCTAATAGCGCAGTATATCAAACGAAAGCTGATGAAGCGATGCTGGATGTGTTCAAGAGAAGGGTACTTGCAAAGTCTAAACGCCCAACTGCACTATTCTGAAGAAGCGAAATATACCGTCACCTGTACGATTTATATCATGAAATTGTACTGACTAGAGCATGTCGATCTAATTGACCAGCTATAATGGCGTAAGGCGACACCAACCATGGAATGCGCAGACATTGAAAGCCGAGGATCCGTAGGACCAAGTAGAAAAACAAATTCTCATATATTACCAAGAGTTTGGACACTTCCTTCAGGTCAACGCTATCAATGTGTTGTAGAGTTAACTTAAGCAAGGCTACTGTGGCAAAGATTGGCCAAATTGTAGACAATCCGATTTGTCTAAACGTGCTTTAGGCAAAATGCCACTAAGAAGCTTGCGGGAAGCTTCCCAACGTGGTAGCAACTGGGTAATATGACCGCACGCTTCATCCAGCTACCCTCATTTCCTCTGGGCCCCGGATACGTAGAATATACAAATAACAAATGTTACCCACATCTGCATTTTGACAGAAAAGCACTCCCTGATTTTCTTTGTGGGATAGAGAAATTGCTGTGCCTCCACAGTTGCCAGTGTGTTGTTGTTTGATACACTTGAGATTAAATTTCCGCAAATGGAATTGGGAAAATACATGATGAAAATGGGGTTTTTATGTCTGTTTGCCAAACGGTAGAGAAGCCAAAACACACAATCCCAGACCCAGCTACTGCGACACAAAATGCCGTAAACGAACGCATGTGCGTACGTATGAGTTTGCAGATACGTTTACTTGTAACGCAAAATGGCTCTGGTTACTCTCCCCTAACAGGCCCGGACTCACTTAGTGTGCAACGCCATTTGATAAGAACGAAATTCAGCTCGTAAATGTAGCCTGTTTTTCCAAAAGGAAAAATTTAATATTTTAATGGAAGTTTTTCGTTAAGCTAACAGGCAAACCTTGCCATCTGCCCTGAGATGGACGCGATGGTGGTGGTTGGCGAGAGTAACGAAGACGGAAGGGACCAGCAATGGCAGCGTATGAAGTAGAAAAGAATTTTACGTAAAACAGCAGCAGTGACGAAAAACAATAAAAACAACCCGGGGCTTACCAGCATTCCTTCGGTACAATGGGGTAAATTGTATCTAAACATATTGGGGGTTGCTCGCTGACGTACGTATCTGGGCTCGGGAGCGTGTGTCTGACGATAAACTGTAAGGAAATTAAGTTGCTATTGTTTCGCTACAATTAAAGGGTGTGAATATAAAAGCAAACATTTGTTACTTTCTCCTTTGTCTGGTTTAGGGAGAATCCAAATTTAAATAAACGGGAACATTTTATGGTGGAACAAAAAACCCACTCCCCATTGCCATATGTTGCGGCGAATGTACCAGAGTGAAAAAGAGCTTCTCCGATAAGTCGTTATAGACTAAATGAAAAATTGTCTAGCCCCTACACTGAAAATTTGTGCTCGTGGCAAATGCATAATATTTCATTTTTCTATGTCTTATTTTTCATTTCAGCAAACGAAAATTTTTATGAGAAATTTAAAAAAAAAAACTTTAAAATTACGAAATCGGTTTAATAATAAAAATTCGTGATTTTTAAGAACTGCAAGGATTTCTTCTTTTTTAAGAATTTCTCAAATATGTATATAAAAAATACGTTTTATAACGTAAATCACATTTTGTACAAAATGCTATCTATTTTTTATGAAATTGTTTTATATTTGTTTATAATTTAAAGGAAAAATGTTGAAAAAAATTAAAGCTTTTTATGAAATAGTTTTCATTTGTTAACATTTAATTGGTCTTTTACAATTAGTAAGACTTGAACAGTTTTTATTCTGGTTCGAACCCTTCATTGTTTCTTCTTGATTCATTATTTTGTGGGGTTTGGAAAAAAATGCATGAGCCAAAAAATAAGGGAGGTGGGATGGGGGCAAGTGACAGCTCATCGAGGTCAAAGGTAGTGGAAGGGGGGAAATATTTACAAAAAAAACCCCGCAACTACCTAGAGGGTTAAAATGTATGACCGACCCCCATTAATTTTTTCCTCCCAATATTTTTTCCAAACATAACCACCCAGCAAACCAAACCTTCAGTATTCGATCAGAATTCTGTACGACAAGCGGCAAAATGTTGTGATTTCGGATCAGAATTCTTAGCGAGCTCGTAACGAAAAACATATGAGAGGGTTGACACGAATTCTGAACTACTTCTCTGAGGGAATTCTGATGTTTTTGCCGACATTTCGAACCGATTTCTGACCGAACTCTGAACTGTAGTCTTGGGAAATTCGAAAGGAAATTTCAATTTGTTGTATCCCAGCAAACCAAACCTTCAGAATTCGGTTAGAATTCTGTACGACAATCGGCAAAATGTTCCGATTTCGGATCAGAATTCTTAGCGAGTTCGTAACGAAAAACATATGAGAGGGTAGACACGAATTCTGAACTACTTCTCTGAGGGAATTCTGATGTTTTTGCCGACATTTCGAACCGATTTCTGACCGAACTCTGAGCTGTAGTCATGGGAAATTCGAAAGGAAATTTCGATTTGTCGCATAGAATTTTGAACAAATTCTGAACGACTTCGGTCAGAATGCTGGCATTAAGTCATATTAAATTCTGATGTTTTTAACCAACATTTCCGACATTGAACGAATTCTGAGCTTATGTCATGGTAAATTCTGAATGTAAACAATCAAAAAGAAGAAAATATTTTTGTACTACAAAAAAAGTTATAAAACATTTTCAAAAAGCGTTCGGAAAGACTTTTACACCCCTGCAGTTTTGGAGAGCGCCACCTTACTATAATAATACTGCAAGCAATAATTGAGCTGTTACTATGTTTAGTGGCTATACACTTAAGGGCAACCAGTTTTGCATTTAATGATAACTGCCGGTAGTAGAGTTTTTCTCCGAACACAATAAAAATCCCTCGCACCAAACGGCAATCGGAAAAATTTAGCGAAAAAATATGAAGCAAATAACAAAAATTTTAAACGAACAGACTACCTTGGATAAATCGTTTAGAATTCGTTGCGAGTTCATTAAAAGAAGTCTGATCAAAAAATTAATAAAAATCCCACAGACAAGTCTAACAGAATTCGGGCCGAATTCGTTCAGATATTTCGGAACATAATAAATAAAAAATCCTCAGACAAATCGAGCCGAATTCGTAACGATTTCGGGAAGAATTCTCGATAGAGTTCAGATATGGTTCAGAAATATCTGATTTCAGACCTTGTCGGCAACTTTGGTTTACTGGTTACCCCCTAAGGTGGCCCCTACAAAAAAATAATGTTTTTAAAGTTTGCTCCCACTGCTTTAGCTAAAAAGTGCCCCTAGAGAAGTTAACTGTAGGACTAACTCCCAATATTTCTGCAATTCCAACAGTTTCTCCGAACAAAGCCACCCTTTATATTAACCGTTAAGGGAGTCCCCATACAAATTTTTGTCATGAATACCCTCTATCGCTAACCCATAAGAAGAGTCCAATGCCACATGCTCGTAAAACGACAAAACAAAACAAAATTCACCACAAAATAATATTTTCGTTTAAATTTTCTGTTATTATTGATGATAGTTTATTTTTGTTTTTATTAAATGTAAAAATAAATATACGAGGGTTGCTATATATTTTTCTGACACTAAGTGTAGCCTGGCGCCATCTGACATTTCCATTGGCATAAACGTACTCAGAACGTTTTGACGTACGTCCATCATTTGTGTTGTTTGCAGTGACTTAAAAACAATAATTTCTCAAAAAAGTAGAATTAACTCGTGAACATTTTCGTGCGATCATTTTTCACAACTTTCGACGTGGATTATCATCGATGAACTTTAATGTTTATATGGCGATGAAGCACCATCCTACCGCACTGTGAAAAACTGGTTTAATGAATTAAATCGTGGCCGACGCTCGCTCAAAGACGAAGGTAGTCCAAAAACGGCCGTAGTGTCAGAAACCATTGATGCCGTGCGTGAACTGATAATGTAAGATCGTCATGTGACATAACGTGAGATAGGGGCATCCTTGGGCACTTCTTCCACCAGCATACATTCGATATTGCATGAACACCTGGCCGTAAAAAAGGTTTGTTTTCGTTGGAACCTGCACAGTTTGACAATCGCTTAAAAAAGGCTCGTGTCGGTTGGTGCAAAGAAATTTTGAAAGAATACGATCGCGGTGCTTAAAAAGAAATTTATAAGATCGTCACAGGTGACGAATAATGGATCTAAGCCTATGAGCCCGAAACAAAACAGCAATCGACGTGTGGGTCTTCGAAGACGAGCCAAATTTAACGAAAGAGGTCAATTCTGAGTGGTCTGTTTGCCAACAGTGTTCGACGAAATGAGGAAAGATTATAAGAGAAGACGGATAATTTTGCATCACGACAATGCGAGCTCTCACACATCAGCTAAAACGATGTGGCGACTGTTCCGCTTGAGCAACGTAGTCAATTCTGAGGGGACGGTCAATTCTGAGGGGTATACAACCATCTGTTTGTCAATAGCGTTCGAAGAAATGAGGAAAGATAAACATCAGCTAAAACGATGAGCTCTTTGAACACTCAAAATGTCGAATTGATGGGCCATCCACCGTACAGCCCTGATTTGGCACCCAATGACTTCTTCTTATTCCTCCTAGCATCAAGAAAAAATGCGTGGTTAACGTTTTTCATCGCCCGAAGCAGCTGTTCAAGCGTTCAAAAAGCTTTTTTGGGAGGTGTCTCAATCGAAGTGGAAAAAGTTCTTCGACAACTGGTTTGAGCGCATGAAAAGTGTATTGATCTTTAAGGAGAATATTTAAAAAAAAAACAGTAAAACCATTTCCAATGATAAATTATTGTGTTTTTATTGCCGGACCAGAAATATAAATAGCCCCCCTTGTATAAGCAATGTGGAATTGTTTTTGTAATCTTGTGTAATTTTATTTCTAATTTTTAAGCTTATAGTGCACAAAATTAATAAAAGATATTTATTTATTTAGATACATTTTACAAATAAATTTATTAAATACATATTTTCAGAGTCGCGGGGTTACAAAGGCCATATGCGCCCGCCGTAGCTAATTAAAGATATGATTCTGCACTTCTGTGAGGCAAAACCTATCCAATGGTATAATATTATTTTATAAAGTGTGTCCAAAAAATCCATAATCGTTTTAATATAATAACGGGTGATCAATCTAGAGGTATTTTTTCAAATGGGTTTTTTCACAGATTTCGCGTGAGTTGTGGTAAACTTTATTTTTTTCTCTTAGTAATGTTTGGCATTTCATCATGGAAAGGCTTGCACCGCAACAACGTCTCCAAATTGTGCTGTATTATGGAAATGAGCGTTCGGAGAGAAACGTTTTTCGTCTACCTACCGGCCTAACGAACGGACTACCATTGCCAACATTGAAATGCAATTTTCACTATTGAATAATACTCGACCTAATAGAGCACATCCAGCACACAGTATCGAAAAATAGCGGCAATGGCTGAGAGTGTACGGGAAAACCCCCAGGAATCTTTTTGGCGCTATTCTCAAGAACTTGGCTTATCGTAGGGAACAACTTTGAGCGTATTACGGAAGGATCTTGGTTTGAAAGAATAAAAATTCAACTGGTGCAGGAATTGAGGTCTAACGATGTTCCAGCGCTTCGCAGTTTCAGTGTTTGGGCTCCTAACAAATCTGAAGAATTTCCACTGTTTTTGACCAAAATTTTGTTCAGTGATGAGGCCCAATTCTTGCGCAACGGCAACATTAATAAACAAAATTGACACATTTAGGCTAAAGAGCAACCAGAGAAGAGATTAACAGGTGTCATTAAACCCAGAGAAAACCACAGTTTGGCGCGGTTTATGGGTTAGTGTAATCATCGGTCCATATATTTCCAAATCTGAAGATAGCCGGAAAGTAGCAGTGAATGGTGCTCGTTATTGCGCCATCATATCGGTTTTAACAGTACGATGACACTTGCCATACAGCTGTTCGAACAATGGATCTGTTGAGAGGTCATTTCGAAAAGCAGCAAATTTCCCGTTTTGGACCGGTGAGTTGGCAGTCTAGACCGTGTGATATCACACCTTTAGCCTTTTTTCTTTGAGGCTACGTAAAGTCAGAGGTTAATGCTGACCAGCCTGCTACAATTCAGGATTTGGAAGCCAACAATACGCGTGTCATTAACGCCAGGCTGGAACGAGTCATCAAAAATTGGAACCTCAGAATGGACACCCTGAGGCGTAGTTGCGGCAAACATTTGAAGGAAATTATATTCAAAAAAATAAATGCTTAAAATATCCGTTCGATAAAGATTCCACACTTGATTTGAATTTTTGTATTTTTTTTTATTTTGAAAAAATACCTCCAGATTGATCACCCGATATTATGTCCCGGACCGGACTTAACTTTATTCGAAAATATTTTCTGATTTTCCGGGAAATGAGGAAGTCGGAAACAAAAACTGTAGTTTGAATTGATAAATACGTAAACAGGCATATTCCTTATAACAACTAGACCCAAACAATATGCTGAAAAAATGTATTCAAATCTCAATTTGAAAAAGTAATCAAAAACTTGTTTTTGCTATTTTAACAAACGATATAATGATTTATCACTTACCTGTGCTAATGTTATCCCATTAATACTGCGGTATTTTCTAAATAAAATTTTCTTATCACACTTTTTTAAAATATAAGTCACATTTATAGTTGCGGCTGTTAAATGTTAACGCAGTCCTGCATTGCTACCAGTTTCGGCATGTATCCCCGGGGTACGTTTTCACCCTACACTTGTTAGCATTTCGCAGGGAGACAAACACACACACGAACATACTATCCTTTAGTAGTAGATAGTAGTTGTAAACAATTTAAATTGTTTGTTTCGTTTCACTGCAATACACATTTATGATTTCGACCATAAAGTTTTTATTTGTAACCATAAACTTTGTTTGCTGCCAGTGTAGTGGCAAATGCCGTCAACAACCGCAGACGCAATTTGTCCAAAAACACACTCTCCTCAGTTCTCAGCGCTGCTCTATCTACACTTGTGTGGACAACGTCATGGATGGTCCGAAGAGCATCAATCAGTCGAAACCAATCAAAATCGCATAATTTTACACTAAAAATGTGTGTAGTTAAATTCTTTTTCGTGGGGGTGGGTGATTTTTTTCTTCTCTTCAATTCAAACAACTGAAACTACGCTTAACTATTTTTGATTTCTTTTCAATTGTCCAGACAATTCTAAATTTGCGAAATTGCCAAGTTATCGGAGTATTTTGCTGTCCTCCATTGCATGGGCGAATTTGCTAGAGGGTCAGAGATAATTTGTAATTTTTATTGTCCGCTGCAATCCGCAATTTCAATTGTGACTTTATGTTGCAATGATAACGACGATGATGACAATGTCATGACGATTTTAAGACTGAACGCCATCACTTAAGCGCACGTCACTGCCAAGTGGAGCAGTTGGTCGTTTGCCACTTTTCTCTTTTTTGTTTTGTCGTTTTGCCTTCGGGCTGTTATTGTTCATGCTCCTCCGTCGGCGGTTGGAGCGAACGTGCATCTACGGGCATGTATGCAGATAAAAGCTACACAAAAAAACACAACAGATACAAAGGAGTAGGTTCCGAGTATAAAAATGTACATGAACATGAAAGGAGCATTCACCATTCGCTTTTAAGCTCTTTTTTTGTGTGATTTCTTAGCTTGACGGCTGGCTGGGCTGAATGGCTGGCAGTACTTATCTGGTCATTTGACAAACGTCGCTTGAAGTACGTAATTCATATACAGACACTAACATCCAACCACACATACGCAGACAAATGAAAATACAAATATGGATGTACATGAGGGTATCCACAAAATATCCATTTTAAACTTTTTCTGTATTCACTGGCGCACGAACACACCCATTTTTTTGGACGGGTGGATGGATGAAATAAAAATGTGAGCACGAGTATTTGGAGCAGGTTATTAACGACCATATATGGTATAAATTGTACATACATACACACATACCTATTGATAAAAATATGTCTACGAGCGGTTATTAGGTTATATCGAAAACTTATGCGAGCTTACACGAAGCCTACTGCATATCGTCTAGATTGGACACTCTAAAATGGAGTTTTCAGAAAACCGGCATTTCAGGTTGTTTTTAAAACCGTGTTTTAAAAAACCGACTTCGGGTTTTTTTAAAAGTAAATAACCGCCATTTACCGATATTCCGGTTTTAGCCTTTTGTCAAGGAACGAAAAATATTTCCCTGAGCCGACGTGGAGTAATGTCTCCATTTCTAGACTCTAGAATGCAATAAATTTAGTAGCTGTAATAGAATTTTGTTTTTCTTATTTAATAATAGCCTAGGAAAATATAGGGTGATCTATCTAGAGGTGTTTTGTTCAATAGGGTTTTATTCACAGATTACGCTTGATTTGTGTTAAACTTTATTTTTTTTCTTTTTAGTATTGTTTGTCATTTCATCATGGAAAGACTTATACCGCGAAACCAAACGATTTTGTCGAAATGCTTGAGTGATCATACAAAATTGGACTCGCAGAGTGGACACCCTGAGAAGTAGTAGCGGCCATTATTTTAAGTAAAATATATTCAAAAACTAATTGGCATTAAATGTCCTCATAAATGTTAAATAAAGATTTCACACTTGATTTTTTTTTATATATTTTTATTTTGAAAAAAAAACACCTCTAGAGAGCTATCGGGTGATCGCTTAGGTCTGGCATGGCCGACTATATTACATCCTTCGCTTCTGGATGTGCAAAAAAAAACCAATTAATAACTGGTTTTTGAACTTATTTGAATTTACCCAGATTTAAAAAATTAATTAATTTTTGGATTTGTCAGAAAATTTCATTGTTGTTGGTACCCGTATTATCCATGTTTAAATTCATAATACTTTCGGGCTTAGAGTCCGTCACTCAAATACGAGGGTTGCTATATAAATTTCTGGCCTAATAATGAAAATGCGAATATTTATCATCAAAAATGGTTTTATTGTTTTTCAAGGTATTCTCCAACATGATTTATACACTTCTGAATGCGCTCAAACCAATTGTCGAAGCACTTTTTCTACTCCGATTGAGACACCTCCAAAATATGGTTTTTGAACGCTTTAACAACGAAAATCGTTGACCTCGAATTTTTTCATGATGTGCGGGAATAAAGAGGCGCCTAGTCAGGGCTGTACGGCGAATGACCCATCAATTCGATGTTTTGGCCGGTCAAAAAGGCGCTGGTTTGAGCCGATGTGTGAGAGCTCGCATTGTCATGTTGCACAATGATTCGTCTTCTCCTGTGCGTTTTTCGAATTTCTCCGAAGACTTCAGGCACACAAATTGTGGTGAACCACTCAGAATTGACCGTCCTACGTTGCTCAAGCGGAACGGTCGCCACATGGCCACGCCACATGAGTGCTACTTTCACGAACAACTTTCGTTGGATTTGGCTCGTCTTCGAAGACCCACACGGTCGATTGCTGTTTTCTTTCGGGCTCATACGCATAGATCCATGATTCGTCACCTGTGACGATCTTATAAACTTCTTTTGAAGCACCGCGTTCGTATTTTTTTAAAAATTTCTTTGCACCAATCGACACTACCCTTTTGTTTTGGGCGATTGTCAAATTGTGCGGGATCCAACGAGAACAAAACTTTTTAACGGCCAATATTTCAATGTATGCTGGCAATATCGAATGTATGCTGGTGGAAGAAATGACCAAGGATGCCTCTATCTTACGATATGTCAAATGACGATCTTGCATTATCAGTTCACGCACGGCATCAATGTACTCTGGCACAATGGTCGTTTTTGGACGACCTTCGTCTTTGAGCGAGCGTTGGCCACGATTTATTTCATTAAACCAGTTTTTCACAGTTCTATAGGATGGTGCTTCATCGCCATACAAAGATTTAAGTTTATCGATGCATTCTTGTCGTAATAATCCACTTCGAAAGTTGCGAAAAATGATCGCACGAAAATGTTCACGAGTTAATTCCATTTTTTTTTTGCAGAATTGATTTTTTCAAGTCACTGTAAACAAAAAAATGATGGTCGTACGTCAAAACGTTCTGAGTACGTTTATGCTAAAAAATGTCATACTGTCTTCTATTAAAATGAAGACAATGTGAAAAAAATGTACAGTATATTAAAAGCGATTGTTTGAGGCCCCAAGACGATTTCAGCGGGTACTATATAAAAAATAAGTTTATGTTTTTTGTTTTGTTTACATTTATTCGGTATTTTGTCATTATTATGACATTAGGGCATACCAATCCTCGGTCCAAAAACTTCTGCTAAATTTCATGGAAATCAAACAACCAACTTTAATTCAATTACAAGTTTTAGATGGACGAACGGACAGACCGGCACCCTTTAATCACATCAACTGGTGATACCAAGCCGATCGGCACCCTTAAATTTGGGTCTAGCTCAAATACTAGTTACGAATTCTCCACGTGAAGTTATGAATTTTCTCAGATTTTTCATTCAACAAGAAAAAACCCGCAGCAAAAACCGGGAAAACCGACATGTCGGGTTTTACCTATTTTGAGAAACTGACTAATGGGCTTGGCCATATTAACCGGAATCCCAGATTTCGGTTTTGGACACTCTAATATCATCATATCATCACGAAAATAATTTTTCTTATTTTCTGCAATAATTATTAATATCTATTTCTTCACTACACCCTAATTAACATATTGGCTTAGGTAGAGTTGCACAGTGGTATGCAGCAGTTCACCTTTAGTCGAAATAACCTTAAGTATCTGCATCAACTATGAAATTTGGCAGCTTACGTTTTTTAAACCGATTTTTTCTAATGTTAATTCCTTTTATTTTAAATTTAATGTATTTTTAAATAATTTTCACTATTCAAATATATTGTTGACAGCTTAGCCAAATTCCAATAAATAATTTTGGGGATCATAGTATGATTAAGTGGAATCATACTATGGTTGCAGGGATCATAACATGGTTGTAAGGATCATACATGGTTGTATATGAAACATACTATTGTTGTGAGGATCATAATTTGGTTGTTGGGATCATAGTGTGGTTCAGTGTGAATCATACTATGGTTGTGGAGATCATGGTATGCTTATGTGTGAATAATACTATTGTTTTGAGGATCACAGTATGGTTGTGAGGATCACAGTATGGAGATCATATTAATGTTGTGAGGATCATAATATTTTTGTTTGGTATGCTCTGTGGGCAGAGGGAGCGTTATTGCTGTCATACGACCCCAAATGCTGCCAAAAGTGATCGAAAATTGGGCCTCTCGGCTGGAATTTTTTCGAGGCAGGCGCGGCGACCACTTGTCCAAAATCATTTTTAAAGCTAAACTAACGGCAAAACTTTATCGTTTTAACAAAACTGAACTCTTGGCCATAATATTAAATTATATGTTTTATTTCTTCTTAAAATCCACACGTCTGAAAAAAACACCCAAAAGGATGATCCAACCGTAATGCACGGCGTTATGCGACTCACACCTGAACGTCAAGTATTTTGCCCAACTTAATTTGACACTTCTTTGTTTCAGTGTGTGACAAATTCAACCATTGCGAGATACACTATTGAGCAGCACGTTAAGATTGTTGAAGACTTTTACGAAAATGGGAACTCAAATCAAAATTCATTTCGTGCGCTTCGTGATTTTTGTGGTTAGCATAATCGACTAAATGTCTCTACAGTGGATTCGCTAACAAGCTGAATTGCTGCATTTTCACAAATGCCAATCCATTTGTGATTGATTGTTGAATGCGGTTTATGGGCTGACGGCGTCTTCAGGCCGTACTTCTTGGAAAATGAGGTCGGCCAAGCTGTTACCGTGAGTGGTGCTCAGTATCACGAGATGATTACGGATTTTTGTGACCAGAAATTGCGGGTATGCACCTGGATGATATGCGGTTTCAACAGGATGATGCCACTTGCCAACGAACCAATGGATCTTTTCGTGAGAAATTCAATGGCCGTGTTATTTCGCGTAGTGGCAATGTTGATTGGCCGACACGATCCTGTGATTTGACACCTTTGGGGATATTTAAAAAAAGTATTGTACGTCAATCAGCCAAGAACAATTCAAAACCTAAAGGATGAGATAATCCGGCACATTAACGCCTTTGAACATCCATTATGTCTCAAAGTCATTGAAAATATGGGCCAAGGGATAGAGGTATACCACCGAAACTGTGGCGAGCTTCTTCTATCATAATTTAAAATATTAAGATAATTCTGTAAAAACTTATTGTTGTATTTACAATTATAAGTAACATCGTGCGTTTTATTTGTGCAACCATTTTTAAAAGCATGAACTGATTCATACTATTTTAAACAGGTTAGCGTTTGGCCAAAAAATGGCATTCTAAAATAAGCTATTAGATTCGCTAGACCATAAAACCGGCTAGAACATTTCTACGGATAATGTTTGTCTTCTAAATGACTTAACGTCTCGTTCCATATTTTATCGAACTAAATTAAATTTCTCCACTCTAAGGTCAATAAAAACCTGAGGAATTTTTTGTGTAAGAGATAAATCAGAATACTAACCTATTTCGCTAATTTTTACGAGCTACCGGAAATTGAATAAAAGTTCCATGAAGATCGCTTGCGATTTGCGCTTCGATAATGAGAAAACTTGAGCAGATGGATTCAAAGAGTTAGTTTGTGTCGAACGGTATGAAGTTTGATTGGTATCATCATATCTTATCTTATATAGCCTTCACCGTTAATTCGCTATTAAAGAGACCCTTTTCGTGGGCCCCTTCGGTAAATGAGTCTGTAATCAAACTCATCTAAATCTTCAAAAAAAAAAGAAATTAGCATTGGCTTTCGCAGTAAATCGGCTATCATTATAGTACAAATATGACCCTATTTAAGGGCGAACCCCTCTTTTAACTGTGAACAGTTTTAAGGCTACTTCGGTCCATAATTCCGCTCCTAACCTAAGCCAAAACCTCACAATAAATTCGTATTTGGATTCTCAGTAAAATTTGTTTTAATTTGAGTATCAACATTTCTTTATTTACAAACTATTTTACATGCTACAAGAGCCGAACATTTTTAACTCCCTTTGAGGTAACTTAAGTCCGTTCAAAGGGAACTTTTACCCACTGGGCCGATTTCGCCTATTACAACCCAAATCAAATTACGAACATAATCCATCATGATCTAAGATAAATTCCTTTGACTGCTATGGGACTTTAAACATACACGCAGACGTACGGACAGGCATGGCTAGATTGTCTTGGAATTTTACGATGATAAATATTACTTATACGCTTTATTCACGCAGAAAAAAAATATGGTTGGGGTGACAATATTCGAAGAGGAACATACTATTCTTGGGTATATGGTTGTGGCACAACAATTTTATAATCCTAGCAACAATAGTATGATTTACCCTCAACCATACTATGATCTCCACAGCAATAGTATGATTCACACTCAACCATACTATGATCTTCACAACAATAGTATGATTCACACTCAACCATACTTTTATCGCCTTAACCATATTATGATTCTCACAACCATAGTACTTTTCTTTTACAACCATAGTATGATCCTCACAACCATAGTATGATTCACACGCAACCATGCTATTATCCGTACAACCATACTATGATCCTCAAAATTATTTATTAGGATTGGGTGTTGTTATTCTAAAAAATCTATTTTTATCAAGCAGGTTATTTTAAATTGCATTACAATTATAAGTAGTTCATAGCCTGATTTGAGGCCATGTTTTTTTATTGAACATTTCATTCAAGAAACTAAAATATATATTCCAACGGCAGTCGAAAATACTTTTAGTTGCCAGCAGGGGTGAATGCTACGTCACCATTCGTAGACAACAAGTAATGTGATTAAACCATGATCAATGGTTATATACTTAAGTGCAGGCAGATTTTAAATAAACGATAACCAGTCGGTATTAGAGTATTTCACCGAACAAAGTAAACAAAATAAAAATCCCTCGAACTACCATCCAAATGTTGTTGTTTAATGGACAGCAACCATTCACTGTATCGTGTGTTTGTGTTTTTTTGTATATCAAAAAAACATACGCACACACATACGAGTATATGTATGCTCTATAAAACCTTTTTGTTATGTTCATAGTCGCAACCATACTGTATGATATCCATAATCATAGGTTTGTTGACGTAAATTTAAAACAACAATACTTTTTTGCACCAACCATGTTTATATATTTCCTACAACCATATTTTCATTTCTTAATTTGGCAATAATACTTTTGTTACATTTCAACAATAGTAATATTGTCACAATCATACTGTTGATAAAATGAAATTCAAAAAACAATACAATGGTTGCGACAAACATGGTTTTATTGTAGAGAACATATTATTGTTGCGGTGACCATATATTTTCTCTGCGTGTAGGGAATTCGATGTGGACCGCCGTGGCGTGATGGAAGCGTGCACGCCTATCATGCCAGTTAACCCAGTTTTAAATCTGGGTTGAGCAAATAACAATTCTTGGCGGCGGGTTTCCACCTCATAAATGCTGGCGACTTTACGTGTAGGAGATTTTTATCTAAGCCATGTAAGAACTTCTCATAAAATGCATTACGAGTACCCATTCGGTGCCGGTGGTTAACAGTAGGTGCCTGTCAGTGACTATAAGAATTATATCGTGCATGGCTCACTGATTTGAAAAGGTTTCTCCTTGTTCCTGAATAAGATATTGGGGGAATTAAGTAAGTATAGGGATTCCGATCAATATTTTAAAATGTTACAAACTCAAAAAACCATAGTCCTTATTTACACTACATCCCTTGGTGGAGAGTACAAAAAGAAAGAGGTAATATCGGATGAACTATTTATTAACTGAGTTTAAGGCCTGTTATAACCTCAAAAAATTTTTTTCAATCTGTACGATATTGCACACTTTTTTTGGAACCACTGTGCATTGGTTGGGTTATATTTCATGTTTTTCAGTTTAAGTCTACACACTGAATTGTTGTACTAGTATCGTCATTCCGTTGTTAGACCTGCCCAACAGCCATAAGTGGTCGGTCAACAACGCATGATTGTTTTATAAGTAGAACCAAAAACAACAAGAATACTTAACACTCCGCACAATGGGTGTGAAAGATAGTAAATAAATGCATAAAAAACTCGAGTCCATAAAAGGTTATATAATGAAATTGATTTTAATCGAAAGGAAAAAAACACACGCCGACAGATATGGGTTCACACACACACACACAAATGTTTGATAATCATGGCTTCGTTCAACATTGTTAAAATAACGTTATGGTTTAATTGATAGATGTTGACATTTACGATTCAATAAAATGATGTCAGCCATTGAATTCAGGTTAAACAAACCTTAAAATGAACAAACACGAAAACGTTCAAGGATTGGTTTACAACTCTGTGGCGAGAACCGAATCTTAAAGTAGCTGCATCAGCAAAGAACTTAAATTTAGGTCTACGAGTATTTTAACTCTTGCATCTATTGAATAAAATATTATCCTACAAATAATGAAAACAATTCGTTGCCTCAACCAAATTTATCGGACAACCGAATGATTGTGGTTGCATGTACGACCGTCGTATCACAAAAAGAGGATCGGTGAACCGTCGTATCACTATAAGAGAAGTTGCAGAGGATGTCGGCATATCGGTTGGCCCATGCCATACAATTTTTAACGGAAATTTTCCAAAAACGTTCCAAAATTTCTGCTCACTCGTCATTGCTTGCTCGTAATATTTTGGCCAAAAGGAATACTGTAATTTCACTCCTGCGACTTTTTCTTATTCCCAATTTAAAGAGACCCATGAAAGGAGTATTTGGACGTTTGAGAAAATATAAACCAAATCACCGAGAGTGCTTAAGGCCATACCAAAACGTGCATATCGGGACTGCTTCGAGGATTGGTAAAAACTCTGGCACAAGTGTACTATATCTGAGGGGGGATACTTTGAAGGGGATAAAATTGAACTTAATCAATAAATAAATATTTTTTGAGAAAAACTAAGCTTGACCTTTTCTATTGAACATACCTTACATCCAGTCAATGTATCGTTGTAATCAAAGTACTGGTCGCAGTTATAAATCGATTTGGATAAAACTTGGTACATTTTTTGAGTTTGGGCCAAGGACGAACACTATTGTAATGGGTCCACATCGGTCAATATTTTTATTTCATGCAAAAGTTTTTTTTCCCGATTTCAGTACCTACAGCTCTTAAAGCAATATTTTGCACCTGATTCCGACTAAATTTCGCATAAAGTGCTACTAACAACCAAGACATATCTCTGGGGTAGTTAGACCGAATCGGTTAATGTTTCAGAGTTCCTCCCACAAAAAGGTTCCTCCCGACTAGAGTTCCTACTGATCTAAAAGACACAAATAACACTTTTAAACTTTGCTAAAAAGGTCTTGCGTAGCTTCTACCCAATTTCAGAATATCTGACTTAAGAATCGACTTATAACATTCGATTTCTACCAAATTTCGCATTGGGCGTTACGCGCGATAGACACCTATCGCTCCATGTTTTCAAATAGCATCCATACAAATGTCCCACCCGATTTGGGGTCCTGCAAATTGTACATGGTATCTTATACCACGCCTACCATTGACTTTTGTAAGGGCCTTGAAATTTGAAGGAACGATACAAGAATTACGATACAAGATGCTTCATAAAAAGCCTCACTTTGAAAGAAGGTCTAAAATTAGGGGCACCTCGGTTGGATAGTTTTAAAGTCTATAACGGACAACGATAAAAACATTTTGTATATGCACTGGGTGGCCCAAATAAGACTAAAGGGTTTGAAAATATTCATTCCTTTTTTTGTTTTTCCCCTTTACAGGGTATATATTTATGGAGATAAAGTATATGATGAATTGAATTGAAAATTGTTGAATTTTAGTATTCTTTTGGCAAGTCATTTACATCAAATCAACGAAATTATCGTCGTCATTTTAATGTCAGAGGAGCGCCCTGTAACAACGTGATTGGAAACTTAGTCTCCCGTTTTGAGGAACATGAGTCAGTGTCAGAATCCTATGGTATTACATGAGCGACAATTATACCCCTCCAGGTGTACTGTTTGGTGCGGTGTGGCTTACGGGAATTTGTGTAGGATTATGATAAAAAAAAAATAATGTTGCCTCCGCAAGATGGAGCCACTACACACAGAGAAAAAAATCAATTGGAAATTACTACTACAAATTGGTTGGAATAATATACTTTATGTTGCAATTACCAACATTCCATGTATAGATGGTTACATGGTTCGACATACCATAAGATGACAGCTACGGTAATATCACGGTATTCACATCCAATAATTCGGTTAAACCAAGTGTATACAGTAAACTATTGGTTACTATAACTGGTGGATATGACAGCCAACCAATTATCATGTACTTTTACTTTTGTACTATAAAATGGTAATGACAACAGATAAGTTCTTTGTAATAAACAAATACTGCTTAGTTCACTGTTGTTAAATGTTATTGCTTATCCGAACATCTAAATAATAATTTATAGGTTTAGGCCACTACTAAATCTATCTTTAGAACGAAACACACATTTAGAAATTTCAAAACAAAAGAGATAGAAATAACAAAAAATGCCTTTATTATCTTTTTATTTCTTCTTGTGAAAGACTGTTTAAGCTTTTGGATGAGAAAAAAACTTAGTTTTCAAAAAACCTGCTTACAATAGAAATAACAGTTATAATATTTTTTCTTTGAATATTAGAAGTACAAGAGGTCAGAAACTAACAGTTATTTAAATTGATTACCCCTGATGATGAACGAAATATTGGGATATTTAAAAATAAAAAAATTATGAAAACATCACCATCGGTTTTTTGCTCATGACCTTAAGTCTAACAATAACTGATTTTTTTTATATATAAAAATATATATAAAAAAATTAAAAAAAAAACAAAAACATAACGTTTTTTTGGTCCGAAAAAAATAAAAAAAATAAAATTTAACCATCAGTTGGTCGAGATAACAAGTGTTCGCGGTAATGACAGCCGAGTTTAAAGAGTACTTATAGCCAATAATCTGATATGTCAAATTCAGTTTAAATAATCTCCTAATTAATAAGGGTTACTGATATTTTGTCTCTTCAACCGATACTGTCAGTGCCGACAACTAAAAATTTTGGTTTTCCAAATCAACATTCGGTTGTAATGATGTAACACATGGATTTTATGTGCAACCACCAAATTCGATTGGCGAAAAAATCGGTTGTGGCAACAAATCTGTTCTCTGAGTGTGCGCATACAGCAAGAGTCACTTCTTCGGTGACCACTTCAGTCTTATTTGGGCCACCCAGTACATATGTATATACTTATAATTATATAAGGGCGGGTCGATTTAAAAATTGCCCAAGTGTCAAGTAAAATCGATTTCTAGGTACACTCAGAGAAAAGATATGGTTCCTATATGGTCACGGCAACAATAGAATGTTCTCTGCAATAAAAGTATGGTCGTCGCAACCATAGTATTGTTTTTTAATTCCAATTTGACAATAGTATGATTGCGGCAATAATAATATTGTTGAAATGTAACAATAGTATTGTTGCCAAATTTAAAAATGAAAATATGGTTGTAGCAACAATATAAATATGGTTGGTGGAACAAAATTATTGTTTCCGTGGCTTTTATGTTAACAATAACATGATTACGGCATTCAAACCGGCAAAATTGTACGTTTTTTTTTTTAATTTGACAATGTTATTTTTACGAATCTTACGCAATAATTGCAAATATAATTAAATTTTTTCCAAACAAACTACGAATTAGTATAACTGAAATATTTTTAATAAATAATTTTTTATAAATAAACTACATAAACTACATAGCTACATAACTAACTTAATAAAATTCTCTATTGTTAAATAACAACTTTACCCAATCTTTACAAAAAAATGTTGGGGATCATAGTTTGATTGTGTGTAAGTCATACTATGGTTGTGAGGATAATACTATGGTAATGAAGACCATAATATGGTTGTGAGGATCATAGTATGGTTGAATGTGAATAATAATATGGTTGTAGGGATCATATTTATGGTTGTGTGTGAATAATTCTATTGTTATGAGAACCATAATATTGTTATGGGGATCATAGTATGGTTGTGTGTGAACCATATTATTGTTGTGATGAGCATAATATTGTTGTGCCACAACCATATAACCAACAATAGTATGATGCTCTTCGAATATTGTTACCCCAACCATACTTTTTTTCTGCGTGTTTTTAAAATGAGAAACTTTGCCCTCTAAAATGAATTCTAATATTACGACTTTTCCGGTAGGGTCAAATTTTAAAAAATCACACTTTTTGCATCCCAACAAATCGATCCGCCCTAGTATATATAGATTAATTTTCGTATTACAGTGTATTTATAGAGATAACATAAAAAATGTATCCCTGATTCCAAAAGAGAATGTTAAAAATCCTGGAAATAAAGAAAAATAGATTTATTTTCATGATTAGCCAAAAGCTGATATTCGAAACGAGGAAGCCTACAAACTGAACTGAAATGATTTTTAATCTAGAAAGGGACCTAAGGATAAAAACCAGTTTTGTCCAGGAGAGCCATTTTAAAGATTTAAATACGTGTATCTTTGGTGCACCATCGCTTTCATAAAACGCGCATATCTCTGGCAGGGAACACTTTTGGGGCATGGGATCGGTCTCATTCGATGCTCAGATGTTCAGATGATTTTTTTACCCTTAGGTCCCTTTCTCTATGCGCTGTCACATATACGATTATGTATATAGTTACATGAGCAAGAGCTTATTCATTAAATTGTTTTTTATGTCTGGAAATTATTATTACTTATTGTGTAACATAAAACTGACCTTCACACGCATACATTGTGTATAAATGTAATTTATGTACTGACGTATGCAATCTGTATGTCCGTATTCTCGGGGGTTCGCCTGTACACAGACGGTGTTCTGTTTCTTTTCATTTCCAATTTCATTTTTGGAGACATTTTATGACTTATAAATTATACTAGTTTCTTTTGTGTGTTTTATTTCTTTCCTTTCCTTTTCTTTTCAATTTCTTGTTTGTTGCCTTCAAACGAAGGACAACCATTACCAAAAAAAAACTGAAATACCAAGCATGGATACGTCCATACGAATCCTGTACAAGACGCAAAAAAACAACAACGAATGGCAGGCATTACGTTATGGCCTAACCAGAACGAAATGAGAAAAGCCAGTCAAGTCAGTATCAGTCTATTCATACTGCACTCTGTAGTTAGTGGCATATATCTATACATGTATATAGAGAGCTGTGAATATGTATGTGCGCCCGGATGTACGAGTATGTGTGAACATATTACCTCTGTATGGAGTAGAACAGGGAGGCTCTGACACTGCTGGTTGTGGCATAAATTTAGGGCTGTTCCATTAAAACTGTGACAGGCAAAATGAAATTTATGACCATGTGTTTTTGCCATAATGGCTACAAGGCGAGTGTACCAAAAAAGGGAGATATGTACACACATACTTGGTATACACACATACATGCATACATTTCTTCATATACATGCTTGCTGTTTATATAAATAAGCGTGTATAAGATTGTTTTACTTTTCTGCCGCGGAAATGAATATCAAAGTTGGTGCACAATAAAACTTTGGTCCTTTTGCCAAGGGATTGGCTATAATCTATTAAGTTTTCGCTTGAATGCGAATGACAAAATTGCTTCTAAGCAATTTGTTTGATGGATTTGGCCGGGAATGTTAGCTTGCTAAGAAATCACATCAAAGAAATACACAATGTCGAGCAATTACAATTAATCTTAATTAGTTTTCGTCAATCAGCAAATGTTGTTAAATATTGGGCAAAACATCAAATGCAGATAATCTACTTTGAACATAATTTCTAACACAATTTCTACACTAATCATGGACATATACTAACTTAATTCCCTCGATATATCATTAACCAGGAAAGATTCCCTTAAATCAGCGATCTGTGCAACGTATAAATCTCATACTCGCTGACGAATTCGAATACGAATTCATGCATGTATGCATTTGTTCAATCAAACTTAACTTGGAATCGTGCCAATGAGACCCTACTGTCCCAGAAAACGACCTTTGTGGCACAAATGTTTGCCAACCGAACGATTGAGGTTACATGCACCTCAAGCGTTCCATCAGTACAACCGGATGTTAGTTGGCTGTCCGTAATTTTCAGTAATTGGAACTGTAGTATCGGTGCAACACACCAAGTATCCGAAACTTCAGAAGAGAATTTTCGGATCTATAAACCCACATATCACACTTGATCAATGAAAAGTAACATGTTAAAAGTCAGTAAAAATCAAATTATTTTATTTAAAAAAATTCCGCTAATTCCGTTTGTTATACTCGTAATCACTAGTAATTAGTTGCAACAACAAAATGTTTACAAAACTATTATACACAACTGGTGGTTGTGCCAACCAAAAACTTTATCTGCGTTTTATTGTTACGATCAATCAATAAATTGTGAGTACAGTACGATGATCATATTTATCATCTTGCGGTATTTCGAACCGAATATCCATTGCGATTATAAAAATTCGGTGGTTTCAACCGAAATTCTGCTTTTGCAACCGAATCATTGTAGTTCCCTCCTATTTCCAACTCATTTTCCCTGTGTGTAACTGCACCAGACTTTGTTTTATGGGCTTATGTCAAGCAAGAGGTGTACAAAACGAAACCAAGGTATTTGAGTGAATTGAAGCAGTCTATTGAACACGTGTTCAAATGTGTGAACAATAACAGGCGAATTTTATTTAGTTAGCAAAAATTCCGCTTAGCTGAGCCTAGATTTGAAGGGTTTTTTATCAAGCATAGCTGAGAGAAATTGGTATTTCTTTATTTTTTCGTCTTACCCATTTTTCCGGTGTTTCCCTTAAAATACTTAAAACAAACAACGATGTCTATGTCAATTATTCCCACAACCAATTCACAATTCTGTTCGCCATTATTGGTGGAGCCGCTTAAGGTATTTGTTTTTAAACATTTCATTTGCGACACAAATGATTTAAATAAATCCATGAAAAACTACAACTCATGCGGCAAATTCCAACTAAATGCAGACAAAGGGAAGTCATTAAAGCAGACGTGGTCGACTGTGTGGTACCTTAAAGTGCTGCTACTTAATAAGGCACAGTAACAATTATTGGCAGTTCTCTTAATTTATCCTATTAGTAGGCTTTAGAAATAATTTCAATTAATAAGTTAATTGATTACACGTAAAAGAAAGCTTTAGCAGAATTAAGACTTTACATCTAATGGTTATAAAATCAAAATTGTTTTCGTTGGTGAAGAACTGAAATATTATGTTTTTCGTTTTTTTTAACACTAATTCGGTCTTTTATCATTATTATGACTTGATTATTTATTGTGAAGTAATCGTTGCCAAAGACTGCTGAAGAAAACCCTTGGCGTATTTAGAAACAGTTGTACAGCCTGTCTAGCAACCTAGTCAATACATTTCAACAATTTTTCGTCGAACAAAAAAAAACAAAGGTCTCGAACCAGAATGAAAACGTTTGAAGTCATAAAACTGAAATATTTTTGAAAAAAAAAGTGAAATTATTTTTTTAACTTGCAAAATTTTATTTCATTTTAATTCAATTGAAAAGTCTATAGTTGGACAGAACCGATAATATTATACCGTACAACACTATGATTTACGCTTCCGTGCAAAATTTTCAAAGATCTTATTTAAAATGTGGCATCTATAACGACAGAGCCTTCAATCCGGAGGGACCTTGAAAGTGTGGGCAATAACAAATTTACTTATATGGTCCATTTTTAGTTAAAGTTCTCGAATAATAAAAATGCAAATTTTGAGAAAGAGCAGATCTCATAAGTGAATTTGTATGGGTGCATTTTTACAACTGTTCTGTGTATGGTTCAATTACACCAGACTTGGTTATGGATCTCCTATTGTGTACTACGAGGGCGGCTCGGAAAGTTCTTAGCCTATCAATGAAAGAGAATAGTTAGTTTTTCAAAAATATTTTTATTTTTCAATAAAATCTCCTGAAACTTCAATACACTTAGTCCAACGCTTATCTAGCAATTCTACCCTTTGATTAAAATAGTTTTCCTCAAGGTCTTCAAAATAGTGGTTTACAACTGTAATTGCATCTTCATTTGAGGTAAAACGCTTGCCAGCAAGGATTTTTTTTAGATTTGGGAGCAGGTAAAAGTCACTGGGAGCTAAATCAGGAGAATAAGGTGGGTGGTCTAGCAACTCGTACTTTAATTCGTTGATTTTAGCCATTGTTAAAACACTCTTGTGCGCTGGTGCGTTGTCTTGATGAAACATTATTTTTTTTTGTGTTGTAAGCCAGGACGTTTTTCTCGAATTTGTACATTTAATTGATTTAAAAGGTTGCAATAGTACTCTGAATTTATTGTTTTACCCTTTTGAAGATAGTCAATCAATAAAATACCTTTGAAGTCCCAAAACACCGTTGCCATAACCTTAACAGCCGATTGAATTGTTTTTGCCTTCTTTGGGGCACTTCCTCCAGCTTCAGTCCATTGTTTGGATTGTTCTTTTGTCTCTGGAGTATAGTGGTGGATCCATGTCTCATCAACAGTTATGAAACGACGCTTAAAATTTATTTCTATCCAAATAAAATATCCAAACAAGCTTGAGAAATGTTCATTCTTATGCGTTTTTGGTCGACTGTTAACAAGTGCGGCACCCATCTTGCAGAAAGCTTTTTCATCTGTAGTTCCTCATGCAAAATTAAATGGACTCGATCATTTGAGATGCCCATGGTATTAGCTATTTCACTTACTTTTATTCGTCGATCATTTAATACCATATCATGATGCACTTTGGCTACAATTTCTGTTGTTGTTGCTGTTTTTGGACGTCCACTACGTGGTTCATCTTCAATGCTTGTAGGACCACGTTTAAATTCAGCAACCCAATTTTTTACTGTTGCTTATGAAGGATCACTTTCACCTAACACATTCACCATATCATTATGAATTTCTTGTCCCGATAAACCTTTTTTATGTAAATATTTAATGACACCACGCATTTCTAATTTTTCCATTGTAAAAAAATCGCGGATGCGTCTTTTGTGAACACCTGTTTCTATATGAAGGAGTTGCCAGATCGAAACAAAATTTAACATTTGTTCATAGCAGAGATGAAAGTTTCAAAACACTTAACTTTTTTCTGTTTATACTGCGCTTTTTGTGCTAGGCTAAGAAGTTTCCGAACCGCCCTCGTATGCTTAATTTGGCAAGATCGGAAGTCAAATGTAGGTTGAAGAGTGGACCATAGGTATAACCCAATTTCATCACACACAGAGGACAGAGTACTCCATCAGTACAACCGACTGTTAGTTGGCGCTCTGTAATTTTCAGTTCGATGCATCCGAAGCTGTAGGAAGAATTTTAAAATCTAAAAATCTACATGCCTCACTTGTTCAACGAAAATATTTAAAATTCTCATCAGTGACAAAAAACTGTTTGCTTACACAGAGAAAAAAATAGTTGGTGGTATCATGGTTCGAGATATCTTATGATGGTTGCTAAAACAATATCACGGATTTTACAGCCAATAACACAGTTATACAAACCGAATTCAGTTTAACGTTTGGTTGCGACAACTAGTGTTTATGGCAACCAACCAATTGTGATGTACATGTTACCAATAAAAAAATATGGTCAGACAGTGTAAGTTTCTTGGGTTGGGCGGTTAATGCTTCCAAAAGATACTGTCATATAAAAAAACAAATAATAAATAAAAAATAAATAAAAATCAAAAAATATAAATAAAAAAAATTCCAAAATATAGAAACAGGCTTAACTAGGTTTTAGCGACATTACTCAGACTTGATCAGAATTTTCTCCATGGATAGACCACCTTATTAATCAAAACAAAAAGCCCTTTTTTTGGGTTTTTCCCGAGTTGGGGCCACTCAAACCTTGACAATCAATATTGTAATATATCTTAATAAATTCTTTTCCGATTGGGGCATCACTGCAATGCTTATTAAAATATTTATCCAACGACGTATATATTTTACTGATCAGTAGACCTATTGCAAGGCGGTAAAATATTACATTTTTTCAAAAACTACTTATAACATGCTACAAAAACAAACAATTCAGATCCAATAGCCATCTTAGTCAGTTAGGATAACCGATACTTGTTTTCTTCAACCTAAAGTGTTAGTTCTTTCTACTGAAAATTGCTGTGCACTTAATCAAAATTCGGTTGTAACGTTGGAATATATGGATAGTTCGTGCAACCATTAGTAATCGGTTGGCAAGAACTTCGATTGTGACAACAAATCTGTTCTCTGTGTGTACAGACTTCAAGTCTTGTCAAGGAAAAATGGAAAAGATGATGGAAGATTGTTACTAAAAAAAATTGATTAAATGATTGGTGTAGTTCGTAACAATCGAATTATTTTATTTAAATAACGCCTATTAAAACCATTAAACAACCCGTTTTTGGCTATAACAACATTTAAGTTATCATCACCAATAAATTGATTACAACAATTAATTTCCTGTAAAACTTTTGGTTTCCAAAACTACCAGTTGCGACATTTAAGTAAATTTTTCGCATCTCGTTGGCATATCCAATTCATTGGTTGTGTGGACAATACTATGATCGTGTTTATCATCCAGTAGTGTGTTCAATCGAATATTTATTACGATTTAATATTTATTACGTTCGCTAATGATAACGCAAATTCTTCTTTAGTAACAAAATTTTTGTAGTTCCAGCCGATTACCAACTAATTTTTTTCTCTGTGTGCAGGATAAATATTTATTCGCACGCACCATGCAAAATTTGAGCCATATCGGGTATAATTTGTGACTGCTAGAACGGCAGGGCCTTTAATCGGAAGAGAACTTTGTGTGGTTGCTCTTACAAAACATGTTCCAATTAGGTTTATTTTTACAAGAAGTGCTTAGTGATCGCTCAAAAAGTTTTGATCACAGCCAAATATACAGAAACAGGCTTAACATGTGACTTTTAGAGTTGCAATTTTTGAAATCAGGACGGACTTTTGTGCTATATCAACACATGGATCGATATAAACCCAGTTAAAGAAGGGCTAAGTCCATTAAATTGAAATAAATAAATAGAGTTCTTCCTTGACCTAAACCTGAAAGAAGTGAAAGTTTCGTTGAAATTAACTCAAATTTGGCGAAAAGTACTTCGAGAAACACGATGGATAAAGGTATCGCTAAATGGATAGTGTACTGTGGTGCGCTTAGTCTTTCTTCTTCCGTTTAAGGTGTTACAAACATCAGCACCATGTAATGATAATTATAATAATTATACCTGCGGTGGTGTAGGGTATTAAAAACAAAAAGTCTCCATTGTGTTCAACAAAAATACATACGAATACGACTGAGTCTTCCAACTGCATACTCGTACTCAAACATATTTTGTGGCACGTTTCCGTCTGAACGCTGCAAAAATAAATTCCGAGAAATCTAATTTTCAATGCCAGCAAACGTGACTTAGCGAAGCTTAAAGAAAAAAACAAATAAAAACAAAAATTGGCGAACAAAGCATGGAAGTCTTCCACTGCATTCACACTCGCCTCACAAGGGGACACTGCATTCTAAGCTTTGGGATTGTACAGGCAAGGCGGAGTAGTAGTGCAGTGACAGAGGCGAAGTTAAACCTCCATTCCTTTTGTCTCCTTTTCTCCTTCTGGGACATTTTCTTCCACACGACTGAGTTTATACTTATAGATGAAGGCATCGGCTGAAAAGTCCCAAAACACAGACCTTTTTGCGCTTTAGTAGAGAAGGGATGAAGGAGGGTGTACAAAGTTCGGTTTAAACGAACTTAACGACGTTTTTACTTGTTTATTACACATTCCTTCTTTACGTTAAATTTATTTACTTTTGTTATTTTCTTGCAGCATGTAGAGAAACACTTTAAAAGTAAATTATGCGAAAATTATCAAATGATTTCAATCAAATTGTGCGGGTGCGTTGTCTTAGGCTTTAAAAATCCTAACTAGAAATCAGAGCCATTAACTAATTAAATTTTAGTTCACATTTACACAACAGATTGTGTTTGAAAATATTTGCAATTTGTTTTAATTTTTTTCATTAGAAATCAGAAATAATTTAGCAATATTTGCAGTGACTTTTATGTTCCACTGTCGATTATTTATTCATGCCAGACTATGCACTCTCTTTGGTATTTCTAAAACGAAAGCATTCGTTCCATGAAATGATTTACGATCGTATTTATTCATCTTGAAAATTTCATAAAATATTTATGGCCCATTTCGCAATAACAACGGGCACGGCACAAATAACCGAATACAAACAAACAAACTGGCAAACATGTCACATATGTCGCATGTTTCGATATATAATATTGAGAATAAAAATAGAGCAACTTGAATGGTTTTATAAGAATTTAAACGACGCTCGGTGGAATACTTTGCGCAGGAAAGTACAGTTTTGTAAATGCTTATTTTACAAACAGAAAGAAAATGCAGAAGTGATGAATGCAAATCAAAAAATTAAAACAAATAATGGGTTAAAGCGAAATCAAAGAATCAAAACAATAAATGTATCTATCGATGGACATAATATTATTAATATTTTAAATACATCCTCAGAATTGAAAATTGAAATTGGAACCCAAATTATAACTGAAAAAAATAACTGGCAATAAGGCATTTTTTATAAAACGAATATTTTCAAACAGTAACATTTAATATAAATTACGAAATGTTTTTAAAAATGTATTAATATAGCTACGAGGGCGGTTCGGAAAGTTCTTAGCCTATCAATAAAAGAGAATAGTTAGTTTTTCAAAAATATTTTTATTTTTCAATATAATCTCCTGAAACTTCAATACACATAGTCCAACGCTTATCTAGCAATTCTATCCCTTGATGAAAATAGTTTTCCTCAAGGTCTTCAAAATAGTGGTTTACAACTGTAATTGCATCTTCATTTGAGGTAAAACGCTTGCCAGCAAGGATTTTTTTTAGATTTGGGAACAGGTAAAAGTCACTGGGAGCTAAATCAGGAGAATAAGGTGGGTGGTCAAGCAACTCGTAGTTTAATTCGTTGATTTTAGCCATTGTTAAAACACTCTTGTGCGCTGGTGCGTTGTCTTGATGAAAAATTATTTTTTTGTGTTGTAAGCCAGGGCGTTTTTCTCGAATTTGTACATTTAATTGATCTAAAAGGTTGCAATAGTACTCTGAATTTATTGTTGTACACTTTTGCAGATAGTCAATCAATAAAATACCTTTGAAGTCCCAAAAAACCATTGCCATAACCTTAACAGCCTATTGAATTGTTTTTGCCTTCTTTGGGGCACTTCTTCCAGCTTCAGTCCATTGTTTGGATTGTTCTTTTGTCTCTGGAGTATAGTGGTGGATCCATGTCTTATCAACAGTTATGAAACGACGCTTAAAATCCATTTTATTTCGCTGAAAACGATCCAAACAAGCTTGAGAAATGTTCATTCTTATGCGTTTTTGGTCGACTGTTAACAAGTGCGGCACCCATCTTGCAGAAAGCTTTTTCATCTGTAGTTCTACATGCAAAATAAATGGACTTGATCATTTGAGATGCCCATGATATTAGCTATTTCACGCAATTTTATTCGTCGATCATTTAATACCATATCATGCACTTTGGCTACAATTTCTGTTGTTGTTGCTGTTTTTGGACGTCCACTACGTGGTTCATCTTCAATGCTTGTACGACCACGTTTAAATTCAGCAACCCAATTTTTTACTGTTGCATATGAAGGAGCACTTTCACCTAACACATTCACCATATCATTATGAATTTCTTGTCCCGATAAACCTTTTTTATGTAAATATTTAATGACACCACGCATTTCTAATTTTTCCATTGTAAAAAAATCGCGGATGCGTCTTTTGTGAACACCTGTTTCTATATGAAGGAGTTGCCAGATCGAAACAAAATTTAACATGTGTTCATAGCGGAGATGGAAGTTTCTAAAACACTTAACTTTTTTCTGTTTATACCGCGCTTTTTGTGCTAGGCTAAGAAGTTATCGAGCCGCCCTCGTAGAAAATGTTTCTTTACGAAAATAACAATAAAACATTTCTTAACTACTACACTAAGAAGAAAAATAACCTTAATAACTTAACTATAAATACACATGATTTGGAGTCTACGTTATATAAGGTTAATTTGAACATTTTGTTGTTGGATGACTGGTATTTAACAATAATAATAGTTAATTTAACTATTCTATGGTTGAAGTTTATAGCCATGGAAATTGTTAACATTAAAATAATTAATGTTGTTTTAACAATGCATTGTTATTAACCATGAAAACTGTTAATATTAAAATTTCATAATTTATTGAAACAACAATAAATTAATTAACAATGAAATTGTTAATATTATTAACTATGAAGGTTGTTATAGAAATCATTTTTATTGTAAAACTAATTATTGGTTACCTCTTTTACCCAGAAATATAGCTACTGTTACAATTTTAAATACTAAATTAACGTACTAATTATGTTTTTGTTCGTTCGTTCTTTTTTCATTATTATGAGTTTTTATTCTGGTTCGAGACCTTTTTGTTGTTTCTTTTTCAAAATCAAATAAAAAAATTGGTGAAATGTCTTGGCTACGGTTGCCAGACAGACTGTACAGCTGATTCTAAACCCGCCAAGGGTTTTCTTCAGCAGTCTTTGGCAACGATTACTTCGACTACAAATGAAATGGCTTATACGGAAGTCCTATTATGATTAATGAGAATTACCCTTTGCGTATAGTCTTCAAACTGAGCGAAAAGCAATCTTCATAGAGCAATATCATTGCGCTAATGATCTTTAAGTTTTTTTATGTCGCACAATTTTCCGCCTCTCTCTTGAAAAAACCAACCTTATATAATGTTAGTTTAACTATTTTGTATGAACATTTGACCTTACATAACTTAATTTTGTCTTCGTTATCAAACATTTACCATGAAAAATTTAACAAGACACATGGTTAAAAAAATCATTGTATTTTCGGCTCAGTTTAGACCTATCTCAGTACAACATTCAACGAGGATGGACAGTGACAATAATTGAAAATGTTCTAAATTTCGTTTCCATGCATAGATAACATATAAAAATCTCATATTTTCTGTGTAAGAATAGCTGTAATATGAATCGGAATGTTAATTTTCATGCAAAATAAAGAATCAATAAAAAAGTCATCAATGTTTTTCCAAAAAATTTTGTGCATATCTCGAGCAAATTTTTGAAATTCATACCTTCACTTAATTGCGCATAAAAGCGAAACGCGTAAAGCGATTTTCATGATCTATGTCTCATTCTGTTCATGGATTTTGTGACTTTACGTGAAAGTAATAGGACTTGACACTTTTTACTGCTTTATATTTTTTATGAGCTTAAAAAAAATTAATTTTTTTACCAAAAAATTTTTTTTTTCATACATTTATTTATAACTGCGAAACTGTTGCTTATGTAGCGAAACGTTGTATGGTTAAAGGAATTGTAATTTTTATTTTTTTATATTTGACTAGTGGTTTTCGTGTTATGACAAAAAAGAGCCTAAAACGTGACAAATTTCCCTGTACGATACTTACTAACTTCAAATTAATTATTAAATTATTATTTGATGTACCTTGACCAAACGAATGATGCAGAAGTTTCTCTTTTTGGGGCTACTTTTACAAACAATTATCAGAATTAAGTGCCGAAATTATGTGTTGTACTGTGTATTGTATTGTGGTAACATAAACTTAAAGTAAGCATGTTTTATAAATGTAATATTACGAATTTTTACTATTAATAAAGAAAAGAAAAGACTTACCGCTTGAAGAACATATGATTATATCAATGATTTATTATCTGAAATTTACAAATAAAAAATTGTGATTATTAAATGTGTAATCATCAACATAACACTTAGCCATTTACTAAGTGGATTAAAATAGTTTGTAAGACATTAAATTCATAATTTAGTTTTAAGCTGTTTTGAGTTAAAATATTAAAAGTATTAAAGTTACTAATTTTAGGTACTCAGCCCTAATTAGTCTACATCTATTCGCAGTTGAAAGCAAATCGCAATCCGTCGGGAAATTACAGGGAAAGTCCGGAAAAAAACTTGTAATTGTTGTAAATCGGTTAGTATTCGAAACGGACCAAATCGCATCAAAGTTTCGCTTAGATAAATCATAAATTTATAACGGGTGGTCCAACTATAATGCACGATGTTAATTGTAAGTCACACCTTAATATCCAGTTTTTTGCCCAACTTAATTTGACATTTATTTGTTTTAGTGTTTGACAAATTCAACCGCGGAGAGGTACACAACTGAGCAGCCCGTTGAGATTGTTGAAGCCATTTACGAAAATTCGCGTTCAAATCAAAATGCATTTCATGCAGTTCGGGATTTTGTTGGTCAGCAAAATCTACCAAATATGTCCACAATCAGGAGAATTGTGCGGAAATTTCAGCAAACCGGGTCTGTCGGTTATCTGAAAACACCTGTGCATGGTAGCCCATTTCATTCTGCCATCGGGCCTCACTTTTTCGAAAATTAGATCGTTCAAACAGTTACCGTGAATGGCGTTCGCTATCTCGAGATGATAACGAACTTCTTGTGGCCAGAAATTGAGGATATGGACCTGAACCATACGTGGTTCCAACAGGATAGTGCATCTTGCCGCATAGCCTACGAAACAATGGTCCATTTGTGGAAGAAATGGCTGTGTTATCTTATGTCGTGGCGATGTTAATTAGATGTCACATTCATGTGATTTGACACCGTTGGACTTATTTCTTTGGGATATTCAAATGAAAAAGTATACTTCAATAAGCCACGAACAATACAAGAGCTAAAGGATGAGATAATTCGGCACATTGACGACATTGAACCTATATAATGTCTCAGAGTTATTAAAAATGTGGACCATCGGATGTCATATTTTAATGGGGTATGCCACCAAAGCCGTGACGATCAGTTGGCCTATATTTTATTTTACACATAATTGTCATAGATCCCTCTATCATTAGAAAAAATATTAAGATAATTTTTTAAAAACTTTTTGTTTGTATTGAAATACTCAGGACCACCTTTTTTAATATTTCCAGAATATAAATTAAGTATAATTAATTTAATATTAGCTTTTATTAGAAGTCGTAGGCATATAAGCATTAAACATCCCATAATTGAATGTGGTAACTAGGCCAAGGGGCCCAATAATTATCACATAATGTTCGGGGCATATGGGAATATATGAAGAGTAACAGTTTCTCACAAATTCAAATATGTGCCAATATCTAAAATTTGGGCCATTTATAAGTAATTACTCGGCCCGGCCAGGCTGTATTTCGTTCCATGTCATATCTCGTCATATCTCTCACAGTACATGTACTCGTACATGTTTATTTTAATTTTAGAATAGTTTGGACGGTGCAACGCCCCTCGTTTATTTATATCGCAATGTACCCTACAAATTAAGGGTGATCCATCTAGAGGTAAATATAAAAATTCGAATAAAGTGTTGAATATTTATTGGTAATTTGAAATGACATTTTATGGCATTTATTTGTTGTATATAATTTCCATCAAATTTTGGCCGCAACTACGCCTCAGGGTTTCCATTCTGAGGGTCCAATTTTGGATGACTCGTTCGAGCATTTCCACCAGTATTGCTTTAATGACACGCGTAATGTTGGCTTCCAAAACCTGAATCGGATTTACGTAACCCCAAAAAATGTCTAAAGGTGTGATTTCACTCGATCTGGGCGGCCAACTCACCAGTCCAAAACGTGAAATTAGCTACTTTTCGAAATGATCTCTCGGATCTCTCAATCCATTGTTTGAGCAGCTGTATGGCAAGTGACACTGTCCTGTTGAAACCAAGTGTCGTCAAGATTACGGGCTTCAATTTCAATTAGCATAAAGATCAATATCATGGCGCGATAGCGAGCACCATTCATGGTTACGTTACGGCCCTCATCATTTTTGAAAAAATATGCACCGATGATTCCACCAGCTTATACACGACACCAAACCTTGGTTTTGGGTATAATGGCAACTCTTGAACCTCTTCTTGTTGCTCTTCAGCCCAAATCCGGCAATTTTGTTTATTAAATTTGCCCTTGAGACAGAAATGGGCCTCATCACTGAACAAAAACTTGGTCGAAAACAGCGGATCTTCCCGTTTCTCACCGAACGATCATTTTCATAATACAGTTGCCAACATTTGAAGGTAACTATTTTCAAGCACCATTTTTCGAGCACCATTCACGGTTACGTTACGGCCATCATCATCACATCACCAAACCTTGGTTTTGGGTATAATGGCACCTCTTGAACCTCTTCTTGTTGCTCTTCAGCCCAAATGCGGCAATTTTGTTTATAAAATTTGCCCTTGAGTCAGAAATGGGCCTCATCACTGAACAAAAACTTGGTCGAAAACAGCGGATCTTCCCGTTTCTCACCGAACGATCATTTTCATAATACAGTTGCCAACATTTGAAGGAAACTATTTTCAAGCACCATTTTTCGAGCACCATTCACGGTTACGTTACGGCCATCATCATCACATCACCAAACCTTGGTTTTGGGTATAATGGCACCTCTTGAACCTCTTCTTGTTGCTCTTCAGCCCAAATGCGGCAATTTTGTTTATAAAATTTGCCCTTGAGTCAGAAATGGGCCTCATCACTGAACATAAACTTGGTCGAAAACAGCGGATCTTCCCGTTTCTCACCGAACGATCATTTTCATAATACAGTTGCCAACGTTTGAAGGTAACTATTTTCAAAAAACAAATGCCATAAAATGTCCTTTCAAATTACAAATAAAGATATTACACTTGATTTGAATTTTTATATTTTTTTTGTTCTGAAAAAATACCTCTAGAGGGACCACCTTTTATAACCTGGCCGAACTTATCACAATGTTTACATTTTGTAAGGTGATATATGTATAAGCAAAAATACCTCAAAAATACTAGAAATTTAATACATATTTTTGATAGAGATTGAATTGGTCCTTGTAGGAGTACAAAATTTTACGTCACGACCGATCTGGTTCATTTTTATTACCAACAATTTTAAAGCCTTAAAACATATTTCTGCAAAATGTCAAACAGCCAGCTCCAAGAGCCAGTAATTTGCTTTCCACAGACACACAAACGAAAAAGGCTAGATCATCTTATATTTGTACGACGATTCAGAATAAATATACTTTATGGGGTGTTGGAAACGGAATGGCAAAGTGAATATACTCTCCATCCACAATAAATCATGACAAACCGGAATATAACATTATAAAGCAACAATATCAAGTGTTGTTTGGCAATTTTTGCAAAGAACCTTAAAATTTTAGAACAAAAACCGTTAAATATAAATAAATTATAAATTAAAAAACGCACTTTTAAGGGTTTGATTACACAAAAATATTACTAAAGTTAAATAAACATATTTTTTCGATAGTTGTACTTTATTTTCAAATACGTAAATACTTTAGCTGCCATTTGCTAGAAGGTTCAACATTATTAACTCTGGTATGTTTATTATAAGAAAACTTAGTTGTCAATTTTAAACCGCATTTATCTTGTAAGGGGTTTTCTTTAAAATCTGAAGTTATCATAAGAAATCTCAAAAGCTGTAACCCGCCCATTAAAATATCAACTACGTTTTGAGTAGTGTTTTGTTGAAGGCTTAATATTGACGACCCGATAGCAAAAACGCAAAAGTTGTCAAACATTTTGTTCATGAGTATTGGGTGTGTCCTGCAGTATTTCAGAGATAAGAGTGTAGGACGTTTCCCATATACAAAAAATGCGTCGGGAGTCTTGGTTTACGGATGACAACCTATCGCTACATTGATACCTAATGTAATTTATCTAAACTTTCAATAAGCACCACTATTATAAATTTAAAATTTAGTTCTTAATTACCACAATTTCTTTTATGTATAAACCTTGATAAGCGATCTATCCGTTTTTTTAATTCCCGAGTACTAAATTTTTCTTGAATTTAAAGTTTTAAAGAAAATTGTCAAATTATAAGCAGGATTTAACCAAAAATCGTTAATCGTTATTTGGGTAAATTTTCACAAACAATCGTCAAAATGATGAAATCTTCATTTCTGGCATCGCTGGTAAGAGCTATAGTCTCTAGAGTGGCGAAAAATAGGAGTTTTTGAACATGGACTAAAGGGTACTCAGAAACATTGTAAAAATATGCACTAAGGTTTAAAATTTCTCTACATTTCGGGTCTAGATCTACGGGTATTTGCCCACGGGTATTTGTTTTAAATTTAAAAGCAAAATTTAAGGCTATGACCCATCGGACAATAGTCCATAAGTCTCCGAAAATAAAGTCCTGTCAGACGTGGACCCACAACTACCAACAACTATAACCACCAATAATTCAACGTAATCAATGGTTAAAAGCTTCGGCCGGGCGCACTAACGAATTATCCAATTATTGGATGTAATTTCTTATCACCCATTATACAGGGTGGGCCAAAAGTTTTCATGGGGTTTAAAAATTTAATAACTTTTTCGTTTATGTATTTTTCCGATGACATAAATAACACTTGGAGAATAAATAATGGAGAGATTCACAACTGAATAAAGAACCAGAATAATAGAATTTTATTATTAAAATCAGCGATCAATTATTTTAACAGAAGTGATGAGTGATATAGCTCATTTTCATTTGAATGGCTTTGTTAATAAGCAGAACTGTAGGTTCTGGGGTTCTGAAAATCCAAAAGAGCCGTTCATCAAAGCCAATTGCATTGGGTGTGAAGTATGGTGTTGGATCACATCTACAAAAATCATTGGGCCTTACTTCTTCGATCGAATAAAGATGGAAGTGCTGTTACCATAAATGGAGAGCGGTATTGATTTATGATAGAACATTTTTTACGTTCCGCTTTTGAAAACAGGCCTTAGATGTGGTTTTAGCAGGACGGAGCCACTCACTACCCACACTGCCCGAGACACAACGACACTATTAAGTCAAATTTTTGAAGAACAAATAATTTGCAGAAATTCGGAAATTATTTGGCAAATTTGAAGGAGCGAGTATAAGTGAACATGCCCGAGACAATCCTTCAACTCAAGGCCAACATTGTTGCAGAAGTTCGAACACATCAGCCACAAACTTTGAAAGATGTTATGGAAAATGCTCTATTCTCCATCATTGCGAAGCTGAAAACGGTAATTTAAGTGACATTATTTTCATCTTAGTGTACAAAAATGTTGATTTTGCATGTAATAGGGTAATTTTTATTCATTCGAAGGAAACTGTATGCCATTTATTTTTTGAATATAATTAACTTCAAAGTATGGCCACAATAACGGCCCAGGTTGTCCATTCTTAGGTTCCAATTTTGAATTAATCATTCGAGCATTTCGACCGGTATGGCGTTAATGATACGCGTAATGTTGGCTTTCAAGACCTGAATCATAGCAGGTTTGTCAGCACAGACTTTGGACTTTCCGTAGCTCCAAAGAAAAAAGTCTAAAGGTGTGATATCACACGATCTAGGCGGCCAATTCACCGGTTCAAAATGTGAAATTAGCTGCTCTTCGAAATTACCTCTCAATATATCCATTGTTTGACCAGCTGCATGACAAGTGGCACCGTCCTGTTGAAAGAGAATGTCATCACGAATACGGTCTTCAATTTCAGGTAATAAAAAGTCCGATATGATAAGCAATAGCGAGCACCATTGAAAGTTACGTTTCAACCATCATCATTTTAGAAAAAATATGGACCGATATTTCCAAACCGTGGTTTTCTCTGGATATAATGGCACCCCTTGAACCTCTTCTGGTTCCTCTTCAGCCCAACTGCGGCAATTTTGTTTATTGACGTTGCCGTTGCGCCAGAAATGGGCCTCATCACTAAACAAAATTTTGGTCAAAAAGAGCGGATCTTTTTGTTTTTCGCCGAATGCTCATTTCCATATTACATTTGCCAACATTTGAAGGAAAATATATTCAAAAAATAAAATATCCTTTTGTACACGCTGAAAAAAGTATGGTTGGGATAACAATATTAGAAGAATATTAGAAGATACTATTGTTGGGTATATGGTTGTGGTACAACAATATTATGATCCTCAAAACAATAGTATGGTTCAAATACAACCATACTATGATCCTCAAAATCATACTTTGATCCTCACAACAATAGTATGATTCACACATAACCATACTATGATCCCCACAACCATTGTATGATTCACACTCAACCTTAATATGATACACACGCAATCATGTTATGTTTCCTACAACCATAATATGATTACACACAATTATACTATGATCCCCAAAATTATTTATTAGAATTGGGTTAAGTTGTCAAAAATAAATTTGAATTAAGAAAATTATTTAAAAATACATTAAATTCAAAATAATATGAGATTTATTTAAAGTGGAAAAAATTAGTTTAAAAAACGTAAGCGTTTTTATTAAAAATATTTCAGTTAAACAAAGCTAAAGCAGTTTGTTTAAAAAATTTTAAATTCCATATAAAAAATTCTATTATTGCATTTGATCCAATCCAATAACATTTTTTAAAGCATATTTGAATGGAGAAAAATTACAATCATACAGTTTGATTGCCTTAATCATATCATTGTTAACATGATTGATTTTTAAATTTGGCAATAATACTATTGTTACATTTCAACAATATTAATATTGCGACAATCATACTATTGTCAAAATTAAATTCAAAAAACAATGCTATGGTTGCGACGAGCATACTTTTATTGTGGAGACAATATTATTTTTGCCGTGACCATATAGTAACCATATTTTTTCTCTGCGTGTATGAACAATAAAGATTCCACACTTGATTTTAACTTTAGTAATTTTTTTATTTTGAAAAAAATACCTCTGATGGATCACCCATTATAATCTGAGAGAGAATAAAATTAATAAACGAAAAAGTTATTAAAGTTTTTAACCCCATAGTAACTTTTGGCCCACCCTGTATTTAAAACACTGTTTCCAACCCACTGTGACATATTCTGTTTATACAGGATAGGTCATTTAAAACATTATATTTGAATCAGCTGTAAAAAAAGTACTAATCAGCCGAATTGTGATGTTAATTGGCCACCTCGGGGCTGTGATTAAACACCTTCGAATTATTTTCTGTGGGGAGCTATTAGGGATAAATGTTACGCAAAGCATTCAAAGACAGTTGAAGCGTTGAAATATGAAATCGAAGTTCGACCTTTTAACAAACGAAAATGTACTGAAAAATTGGATTGATCAAATGAGGTACTGACGAGCCCGTTGTGGTACTCGTCATATGAATAATATTCTGTTCCATTATTAAATGACAAAGATCAAGCTTTCCAATAAGACTAGAAATTTTAAAAAATTATCAGCAATTTTTTACAGCCGATTAAAGTTTTAAATAGAAATTTTAATGTATTTTTTTTGCACCCACTGTGATATTTTCTGTTAGTTTTTACTTAAGTGCACTGTGAGAATTTCCGTTCTTAAAGCAGTGTTCTATTAAGGAGTTTCTTAAATGAGAAAATTCCAAAGATTTTCTGAATGACACCTAAATGTCTAACATGCCCCGCCTTATTTGTTTCTTTTTTGTAGCTATAAAATGCAAGACCTTTGCATGAAAGCAAATAGACTGCAATATTCGTAAAAACAAAAATCTGAGGTGTTTTTCATATCGCCAACCATAAAAACTTCTTTGTCACATCCTTACAATGCCTTTTATCGAATTTCCCTTTTATTCACTCTCGTTGCCTTGGTCGACGGTGTAGCGCAAGCAATCCTACCCAAACAATGGCAACGTCAACGGCAACAAATCCGAGATCATCAATCCATTCGGGGACTTCATTTAACAGAATTTATATGCAAATTGCATTATACTTTTTGATGACTCATAAAAGCCAAAAAAAACGAGTAATTTATGTACCGTTTCTATTAAAAATAAAAAAAAGAAAACTCAAATGCAGATACAGATACAAGAAAAATGTTTCAACATAAAACGCCGAAAAAAGAAAACAAATTTCAGCGAATTACATTTGTGGGTGTGGGGGTACAGGCAAAGGATGCTTGGATTTGTACTCGTAATGGTACGGACGGACGAATGGATGGTTGGATTGGATTGGAATGAGACTGTCACGGCATGGCATGTAATGGTTGGCTGATAATGATGGCGTTTCAAATGTTGCTGTGGATGTGGCTGATGATAATGGACTAAAAATGAAAACATTTTCCTTCTCGTTTTTATGTTGCAGAAAAAATGTAATTTCCTTCGTCTTTATGACCCCAAAGTAACACAAAAAAAATGTCCGAAAAGAAATCTTGCAGATGAATCTAGACACTGTCACATCCCATCAAAAACACCCATTCATTATTCATTCAATCCGAACGAAATCATGCTACCGAATCAGCCAACCGAACCATAATTAGCACTGCACCATTTCACATTATGTGCAAAGGGGGTGGTCGTGGAAATGGGCCATATTTTTTGGCGTTTCACGAGTATGTATTCGATACGTTTTGGAAGACCAGAAGTTATTCTTGAATGAATATTCATGTGCAGGAAACAACGACAGAAGTCACTGGCGATAGCACATGTGTTTCACTTTGTCGCAGAATAGGAAATAATATATTAACTGAATAATTTATACGAGTATGTCATTAATCAAAGTGCTGCTGAAAGTCCTTTATGTGTTCAGTTGGCGTACGATTGTCATATCCCCAAATTAATTTTAAGTAATTAGCCTAATTACTCGTAAACTTCGTAGTCTCTTCTTCCTTAAGAACTGAGCAGGATATTTTTCAACGAGTTGTAGTGCAACACCTATCCCAAAATGGTTGGAGCTACTAAATATATTAATTACATGCACATTGCAGTTCACTCTACCCGTTAAAGGTAATGAAGAAAATAGGAATGAGTCACATTGAATTATCTTGCAAATTAACTTGAATCCATTGCCATGACATTCCTTTTGGAACTGTGGAGTTGATCCACTCACCGGCGTGAAAAATTAAATTGGTGACTATTGATATTCCCAATGCATTTTATATGGTGTAGCACGTCGCGCTTTAGCTAATTGCTTTTAAGACCGATCATGTTTTTTCTCAAATTGTATCGCTTTTTACTTTCTTCTTTAATTTCTCCAACAGGGAACTTCCAGCACGTGATCTAGCACGTCATTAGAGTGGCCAAAACCGCAACCCAAAACCAAAATTCCGGTTATTATGTCCAAACCCAAAAGTTGTTTCCTCAAAAATAGCTTAAACCCGACATTTCGGTTTACCCGGTTTTTTGCTATCGGGTTTTTTGGTTGTTGAATGTAAAGGGTGTTTTTTTTTTAGACGTGTGGTTTTCAATCTGGCCACACTTTTTTCCTAGTTGGTCTTTTTGACATTAGTCACTTGACTTATGCTCAGTTTGGTTTGCCATTTCATTCTGAATAGACCTACTCCGGAACAACGTTTGCAAATCGTGGAAATTGATTACCAAAATAATGGCTCGACGCATCGCTCGCTGCATCCAATATTCGGCCAACATAATCGGTAGTCGAGTCGGTAGTTCGAGCAACCATGGATCGGTTTCGCACCACTTTCACTCTAGTGGGAAATGCGCATCCTCAGAGACGCCCTACAGTGCGCACCGAAGGCGCTATTGCTGCTGTAGAGCAGAGGATCGAAGAAGACCCGAATGAGTCCATCCGCCATCGCGCGCAACAATTGGTGCTTATGGAAGATCTTGCGGAAGGCTCTTGGTTTGCGGGCTTACAAAATCCATCTCATGCAAGAAATGAAGCTAAACGACCAGCAAGAGCGTCGCACGTTCCGTGAATGGGCCCAAAACGAGATGGCCACCGCCATGATTTTCACAAGAAACAAATTCACACATTTTGTTCACCTGAAGCTCACTTTTGGTTGAATAGGTATATTGATAACCTACGCAAATTGTCACATTTGCAGTAATGAAAATCCACAAGCTTTTGTTGAGACGCCGTTACATCCTCAAAAAGTCACTGTTTGGTGTGCTCTATAAGGCAGAGGGAATCATTAGTCCATATTTCTTCAAAACTTAAGCCGGCCATAATGTTACAGTCAATGGGAAACGCTGTAGAGCCATGATCAATGACTCTTTCGTGGCTGAAGTGGAGGATGTTGATGTGAACGACCTTTGGGTCCAACAAGACGGCGCTACATGCCATACAGTCAACGAAACAATTAATGTATTGAAGGAAACTTTTGGTGAGCGCATTATTCCGCGCCGTAGGCTTGAGGCGTGGCCTCCAAAAACGTGCGATTTAACACCGCTTGACTATTTTTTGTTTGTGGGGTTATGTGAAGTCGCTTCTATACGCAGACAAGCCCGATACGATTAAAGCCTTGGAAGAAAATATTCGGCGCGTTATTGCTGACATACGGAAACCATTGCTGCAAAAAGTGGTAAAAAGTGGAAAATTGAGCTTCTCGGCTGGAATTGATTCGAGCCGGCCGTGGCGGCTACTTGCCCAAAATATTTTTTAAGACATAATGGCAAACCCATATCATTATAATAAATCTTAATTTTTGGCTTTAGAATTAAATAATATGCATTTTATTTCCTTTTGAAAACCACACATATGCAAAAAACCCTTTATAAGCAAAGAAATTCATAATTTGAACGTACGGAATACGCAACTACCAAAACTTTATTTGAGCAAGACCAACCTTTACTGGTACCGTTTGACTCAAAATCACCAGTTGATTTGAATTTATGAAATATTTTCCTCCGTCCTTCTGTCCGTCTGCTGTCTATCTAAAACTTGTTGTCAAGCTATAGGTCGCAATTGTTGTCCGATCTTCATGAAATTTTGCAAAAGTACATTTCTTTCTTTAAAAGCACGGTAACGTTAGATTGAAAGGGTAGCACGTCAGGAAGAAATGGCAAGTTCACTCGGAGGACTTCAAGCTCCATTGCGCAACCCAGAAGGAAAGCAAGAGAATATGAGAGACATAGGGAGAGTGAAGAGTTATAGGGAAGAAGGAAGGTATATACAGGGTGGTTTATTTTTTTTTTTATTTTGCAGATTGATTTTTAAATTTAACAAAAATGGATAACTGGGACACTAAAACAAGAATTTGGATTGTCCGCCGCTATCACGCACTGGAGTCCGTAGTTTAAAGAGAGTATAGGCGCACGTTTTGCGGCAATCCTCCAAGCAGATGGACCATAATGAGACTTGTTAACAATTTTTCCGAGCATGGGACAGTCAAGAGAAGACCTTGCATTCGAAACCCTTCAGTTCGGAAGGAGAACACAATCGCTGCTCTAGCTGCTCCCATACAAAACAATCCAAGGGTTTCGACAAGATGTTTATCTGCTCAAATGGGTATAAGCAGACAGTCATTACAGTCAAATTATGAACAAAGTTTTGGGCTTACGAGTATTCCCATATAAAATTCAAAAGGCCAAAAAACTGAAAGCAGCAGACTTCCCGATTCGCTTGGAATTTCGCCAGAAGATGCTTCAAATGGTGGAAGAGGACGAAAACATGTTGAACTGTCTTTTCATGTCTGACGAGGGCCATTTCGATTTAAACCGCAACATAAACAGACAAAATTGTCGAATATGAACTCTTGTGGTTACAGCAAGATGGTGCAACTTCTCACATAGCCCGGCCGGTTATGACAGACACAATTTCACAAAAAGCTGATATTCAGAACTCCACATTGGGCATTTAAAGTTCATTATTTTTTAAACTTATTAAGCTATATTTAATAAAATTGAATGAGCTATAACATGAATGAAAGAAAAATAAATTCCATACACTGAAAATAAAGTTATTTGAGTTTCTTAATGTAGAAATATTCATCAGCCACCCTGTATTTAAAAAACTAAGGTAAATAGGCATCTATCCCATTTGTTAGAATGCCAGCCGTTATGGTTAATCAACTGGTTCGAACAGTATGGAACCAGCCTGACCTTTCATCAAAAGCTCGTTTGGCACGGTCGTTACAGTATCTACTGCCTACGCAGGCAAGTCTGTATTCTTGAAGTTCCGTGCATAACATATGCTCCACTAACTCCTCTTTTTCTTCAACTACAGTGTCCCTTAAAGACTCTTATGAGGGTTGTTGTTGAGTATAGCTCCCACACATATATTTCATCAGCGGCTTTTATATCTTAAGCTCTTAAAGATACATATAAAGGGTGGCCCAACTAAAACGCCGGATGTTAACTTATGCTCGCCACGGCTTTGGTGACATACCTCTATCCGATAGTCCATATTTTCAATGAATCTGAGACATAATGGAGGTTCAATGGCGTTAATGGTGTGTTCTAGAATGACATTAGTATTGAGTGATATAGTTATAAGTGGGAGGTCCATGTTTGGCAGTACGTAATTTCGGCCCATTAACCTAAGAAAGTTCAACAAAAATGCTTTAAATATCCTTCCAATAAATTACGTCTATTTCTCCCTACATAACCAACCTAATAAATTTTAAGCAAAATATCCCAAAATAGCCTTCGCAAATTGATGCTTACTTGTTCCATACACCACTAAATTGTACTTATCATTATGCCAGCAACTGCTACCCCTTCAACGCATTATGGCCAGAAAGTAAGTCACCATTATTTACCACTAAAAGATTTAACGCATATCACCATCCAGGGAACTTCCTACAGCATTTCTTTCTTCTCTGGTACATGCATACGTACAACTTAAAAACAATATTGAAGTATGTAACTACACGCAGAAGAAAACATGGCTATTATATGGTCACGGCAATAATAATATGTTTTCTGCAATAAAAGTATGTTCATCGCAACCATAGTATTGTTTTCTAAATTTAATTTTGACAATAGTATAATTGCTGTAATATTAATATTGTTGAAATGTAACAAAAGTATTATTGCCAAATTTAAAAATGAAAATATGGTTATAGCAACAATATAAATATGGTTGGTGCGACAAAAGTATTGTATTTTTCTTCATTTAAATATGCTTTTAAAAACAAATGTTATTGGTACGGATCTAATGCAATAATAGTACTTTTTTATCGAAATTAAAATTTTTTAAACAAGCTGCTTTGGCTTTGTTTAACTAAAATATTTTTAATAAAAACGCTTACGTTTATTTAAACTTATTTTTTCTACTGTGAAATAAATCACTCCTATTATTTTGAATTAAATGTATTTTTAAATAATTTTCTTAATTCAAATCTATTGTTGACATCTTAAACCAATTCTAATAAATTATTATGGGGATCATAGTATAATTGTGTGTGATCATACTATGGTTGTAGGGATCATAACATGGTTATTTGTGAATCATACTATGGTTGTGAGAATCATACTATGGTTGTGAGGAATATACTATGGTTGTCTATGAAACATACTATAGTTGTGAGGATCATACTATGGTTGTGCAGATCATAGTATGGTTGAGTGTGAATCATACTATGGTTGTAGGGATCATAGTATGGTTATGTGTAAATCATACTATTGTTGTAAGGATCATAGTATGGTTGTATTTGAATCATACTATTGTTGTGAGAATCATAATATTGATGTAGCACAACCATATACCCAACAATAGTATTATCCTCTTCGAATATTATCACCACAACCATACTTTTTTTCTGCGTGTAGTTATGGCCATAATAAGTCATCATTATAGTCTGGAAATTATGACACTCACTCGTTCATTCAGAAACCGACGAACAGACAGATCGGCAGGTTCTGTGTCTCCTTAAATGAATTGTAACAAAATGTATGAACGTTTTACGTCGCTTGACTACTCACAACTTTTTTACAACCGTTTTTTGTTCTCCTACAAGATGACCATTTTATTGGCTGGAAAAAAGCACTGAGTCGTAGGTAAGTAAATACGAGTAGTGCTTTACTTTTTTTTCGTTTGCCCTCATCATTATTATTTTTGTTTAATTGACTGTAAATGTTTTTTATACCTCGGTTTAGTGGGGTCATGTTCATTTTTTAACAGCTCGGAAAAGTGACCATTTTGTCGTCACTGCTGTCAGTAATGATTTTACAACTTTTACTCTATTAAGAGCGGATTGAATGCACAGAGTAACCTTTAAATGTTTAAGAAACACAGGAAAAGCAGTTAGCTAGTAACTTAGCTGATTTACATTTCCATACATCACTTCTTTCTGAATGTCTGATTAATTTAAAGATTAATTTCTATTTGCAATGTCATCCGGCATTACCAGGACATAGGCAAAAAATGATACAGCAAATAATTGCGTTATTTTCTTTTTTTGGTAATGTTAATTCATGTAAAATATTTTTGGTCGTTTCAATGACATCCAAAACGCCGTGATTTTGACAGAAAACATTCGAATAAGAAATTAAAGCATTTAAATTCTGCTAGCCCAGGCAAATTTGGATTACTCTGAACGACTGCTTTTGATATTGTAAGAGCTGGATTCTTGCCAGAGAATAATGCCGAGCCAAATGCAAAAATATTTTACAAGAAACTAATTACTGAATTAGGATTAATTACTGAATTAGGATTAAGTCAGACAAAATCTTGAAGAGCCTCCACCAAGGATTTATTTTTGCCCCACTTATCTAAAAGACCTACCTCAGTCCCTTCTTACTTCTCATAATTTTATAAATAAATTCAAATTAGGATTTAAAATAAATAAATGCTTCAATAATAGTACCATATGTCCATGTTTCTAATTGGTCGCTTTTTTCAGAGTCTCATAGAGTGTCCCTATCTGTTTATTCAAGAATATAAATTCATCCTTGGATAAATTTATCCTTGGTAGCGAAATCTTTTTATTGATATACAGTAAGTCCTCGGTAGTCCATACTACGCTAATCCGAATTGTAGTTTCCCGGTACTTCATACTTTATAATCCGAATTGATTGTATTCAATAATTTGAAGTGATATCAAAATTCTTTGAGTTACGTTGAACAATAGTATAACTGCTGTAATATTAATATTGTTTAAATGTAACAATAGTATTATTGCCAAATTTAAAAATCAAAATATGGTTATAGCAATAATATAAATATGGTTGGTGCGACAAAAGTATTGTATTTTGTGTTTTATATTAACAATAATATGATTACGGCATTCATACTGTATGATTGTAATTTTTCTTCAAGTTGTTTAACCACCTGTGCGAAAAAGCCCGCGATATGCCTTTGTGAAAATTTGTTTTTGTAATTTCTGGGAATGTGTAAATGCAACAGGCCGAAATAAAACAAACGAGCTAAACATGCGGAAATAGACATTATATATTATTAAAGTTCTTTCTTAAGTAAAGTCATAGTTCGGGCGCATTCGATACTTTTGTATTTCCTCAAAAAATATCTTATAAATTTGTCCAAACTGGAGATTTTTTCATTCGAAAAAATCGATACTTTTGTTCGATACTTTTGCATTTCCTCAAAAAATATCTTATTAATTTGTCCAAACTGGAGATTTTCCAAACTAGGGTTTTTTTTAATTTTTTGAAAGTTACGTTTTTCGTTTGTTTCTGTTTCTAATTTTTTTTTTAATTTTTTTGTATTTTTAAAGATGCGAAATGTTATAATATGTTTTTAAACATATAGTTTTTATTTTTTAAACATTATTTTTACCGTCAACAATCATTTGTCACATACAAATAAATTGTAAGTACGAGTAATTAATGCATAGAGAAACTCTTTTTCAAAAAACACATGAAGACGAGATTATCCAATTATGCTCAGCAATCAATTATTCGGATTAACGAGGTTTTACTGTATTCATTTTGTTGCACAATACATAACACATTACAAAATAAAAATATTTTTTTTTGTTTTAAATATTTTTTCTTTCCACGACAATTGCTGCTTCGGGTCGATCTGTATAGAATAGAACCGAATGTAGTGAGATTGTACCTTTAGTTTGGTTTTTGTTGTTGTTGACTTAACAATATAGTAAGTATTGGTAGTCTAATTCGTCTATGGGGGATCTACTTCGACAACCAGAAGGAGGAAATGCGCCTTTTGAACACAATGCGTCCAATGAGACCTGCGGTCAGCAGAGTGGGTCTGACTCGACAATTGAAGAGGTACAGTACGTCATGTGATCACACATGGCATGCGGAAAAAACACGCGCGCATGCAGAGGTATCGTCTTTTCCTCGGGTAAAATCTCCCGAAGATGTTCCTAAATCTTACGATTACTATTTCTATGCACTGGATTGACCCAAAACAAACCCCGGCCAGGGCAGACTCCCCAGCAATTTGTGTTTTTTGTTTGACCTTTTTTTACATTTAGTCGCTTGTGTTAAAACACTTATGCCTACGACACTGAATTTTGGGCAGATTGGATTATCTTTGAATCACCATTTGTCCATGTTGTCGAAAATATTTTTTATATTTTGTATGGTGATTAGGGACTGGTTTCTAAACCACTTAATCCCACAGATCCAAAAAGTTTGGATATGCTGACTGAGGCCTCACTAACCATTCCAAACTGAATCATCGATTGCCACAAATAAAGGAGATCTTAAGCAAATACAGAAAATGTGACTTTTGCCAATTAACAATCGTGTAACACTTCATGATCCTTTTCTGTTAGGCTCGACCCCTACTCTTGTTTCAACAGGTTTATGTTTTCAAGTAGCTCCCACACAAACGTCCCACCCGATATAAGGTTCCACAGCTCTAGAATCCACAAATTAATCGAGCACTATATATCCAATGATTCGGTATGAAAGACCTGTAATAAGCTCAGGTAAAACTGGACCATATAGCTCAATATTTTCGATTAGCCTTCATACACAGTACCTTCCCGATTTTAGAACCTTTAGTTATAAAAGTCACGTATTAAATTCGGTGCCGTTCAAATTTCGCACACAGCGTTAAGAGCAACCAACTGAAATCTTTGTAGAAATTGCACCATATCTTCTCATGTTTCGATATCGAGGTTCTCAACTCTAGAAACTACATATTTAAAACATTCATGGTTATGAACTGCCAACTACTTTGTTTAACTGGACCATGTGCGGCCATTTTTTGTACAATCCTCACTCAAAGGTCCTTCCCATTTTCAGAACCTGCGGCTTTAGAGGTCACATATCACATCTAACTTCTTTCAAATTTTTTGTGGAGTGTAACGAGCGGCCATCATTCATGTCTGGTGAAATTGGACCAAATCGCTCCATAACTTCGAATAGCTTCCACAAAAAGGTCTTTACCAATTTGTGGCCTAGCAACAGAAGATGCCATGAAGTAAACTTGATCGCGCTCAAATTTGCATGGTTCGTTACTTATATAAGCGACCAATAATAAGCTCTGGTAAAACCGAACCAGATAGGTTCATATATTTATAAAGCCTAATCTAATAGTCCTTCCCAATTTGAGAATCTGTAGCTTTAGAAGCTACAAACTAACAATTGATTTCGACCAAAAAGAGCGGAACGCATAGAGCGGTTCTAAGGGACCAACTCCCACCTCCGGTGCAGTTGGATAATATTTGTCCATGTTTTTGAACTTTGAATAGCACCCACACAATTTTACGGCCCTGACGCTCTTAAGGTCTCATTGTAAATTCAATCTAACCCTGGGTCGGTCTGTGTTTCGTATAATCCTATGAAAAATTACATTTCCGCTCTAAAAGTGACATGCTCAAGCTACAGGCAGAGGCGAGGAATCTTTTGAATAGCATACGTAGATGTGGGCCCGACATTAGCCTTCTTATCTTGTTTTTGTTTTCCTTATTTAACAAAAACTTTTGTTCGATCCTAACCAATGAAGTATTAAGATTGTGCTGTCATCCAGACTGTCCAGAAGGAGCAATAAGCACCACATCGTCTAGGCCTGTGAAAGCTTACTTACTTACTCTGCTTAAAAGTCTATCCGAGTACACACGGGGAACCTCTCAATTTAATTTTATTCAATTCGTACTCTAACTAACCGGGACCTACATCTTAATGACGGCTCAAAATGACAATAGCATTTTATAGAGATGTTATAACATGTCTTTGAGATAAATCTCTTACTCGTAAAGTCAGCTACATTCGGGAAGTGGCAAACTTTTTTCTCCCTGGGTAGATTTCGTTTCAAATTTCAGAGTAAGCTTAATCTATTTGACTGCTATCGTGCTTTCAACAGAAACAGATCATCACAGATCATACGAGGACGCAGATAAACTTCCTAGGGTCTCTGATTAATAGTGCGAGGTATTCAAATAGAATGACAAATTTTGTTTTCATTCCGTCCTTTGGTGGAGGGTATATAAATATAAACGATGGACTATTTCTTTGGAGACTTGCATGATAGATAGTAAGTTGAATCAGTTCAAGACTAAGCTTAGTAAAATCATCTGAGTTCTAACGGGCTACTTAACACTGAATATACGTCTATTTGGAAATAGAAGAGCGAACTTAAGTAAACTTACGAAGAAGTAGATGGCTCTAAGCCGATGGAACGCATTCTAGTTGGAACACCTTGTATTGGATTGGTTAGTGACAACTTCTGAAATTTGTGGACAATAAGCTAAGACCTGGCCTTCATTTATTCCAAAGTCCTGGCATGGCATGTTTCATTTTAAAATATGTAGACGCTCTTCTCGGCCATTTACTTGTGCTTCGGATTATGCCACAGACAAGAAAGGCAATTGCCAAGAGGCCTAAATAAAAATGGGATACCATAATAAGAATTTAAAAAAATGCCTTTCCCTAGGCGCTAGGTTCTGTTAAAATCTTAACCCCATCCAGCCAGTCCACACCAATATGTGTACCATAGAAGTTTTAACTCAACATTCTATTTTGTTATCATTTGATTTGATTTTGTTTTCAAAAACAATTTCCAAACATGTGAACAAAAAGCTGAGAACGCTCCGTATTGTCGGACATGAGAACTATAAATATTTTACCTGAATTTAATACGGAAACTGAGATTTTTGTTCAACAACAACAAACAAAACAAATAAAATTAAAGTTAAAGAAATCTCACCAGAATCCAATTAAAATTCAATGTCTGTCAAAATGAAATTTATGGCCATGTCCCTGAACGTTCACAAACGCAAGAAAAAGAATCTAAAGAAGCAGACAAAGGAGGCAACAACAATTTTAATGGATTCGAACAATTGTATCCACGCATATACACACATATGTGTATATACAGACCAACACAGTCATACAATAACCACTTAGATACAAATGTATGTACATCGCATACGCACATATCGTTCAATCGAATCGCACAGATACAAAGTATTTTTGTCGCCACCCATAAATGATGACGACGATGGCGTTGATGCTGCGTCAGACGATGATGGCGGGCGGCATTTCTACCATTTTTCTCTCCTTCACTTTCCAATTGATGTGGCACCGCACTTTTGTTTTAATTTTATCGTTTTGTTTCTTTGGGCATCTTAAATTTCGTTTCTCTATGCATTTGGCATACTCGATGTATTGAGGGGATACTCCATTTCATTAGTTCGGTATTTTGTATCTGAGAAAGTATCCATTTCAAAGTGTTCACCCTACGCAGACACATTTTGTTAAGAGCTGGCGGAAATAACGAAAAATGTCGTTGAGGCGAGTGTAATACGAGATATTTATACGGGTGACCATGTGATGTTTTGACACAAAATGGAAGACCTGAAAAGTGGAAAGATCCATATGAACTAATGTTCCCAGCTAAATTAGAAGCTAGGTTCGTAAAATATTCCGCTTTTCTGTAAGCTCAACAAATCAGTATTTTTTATCAAAAAAAATCAATTTGTGTATATGAAATCCTGCGTTAGTTAGAGTCCTATTAAACATCCACTTTAACCCACGACTAATGGCCAAGTTTGTTTTTAAAGTTAAAAATAACGTCAAAAGCATGACTCCGAAAGGCTAATGCGCTTTTTTAAAAAGCTTAGAATCTCTTAATCGTAAAGTCGTCGAAATTTATGAGCTGGAAAACCAATGTTGAAAAAATTGTTAAATCTGTCTTTTTACTTTAGTCGTTTACTTTTACGGCAGCGCACTATAAACTGTTAAAAAAAATATCGAGCTCAGAATTAGTTTGGCCGGACCGAAACTCAGTATGGGGGAACTACATTTTGGGGACCTATAAAACGTTGTCCTGTTCAGATACATGAATTTCATTGTTTTGGAGAACCCATATGTCCATTGTAAAGGGGGCCGATGGAGCCCTAGATTAATTTTAAAAGTACTTAGTAGGGACATAATTCCTGTTGCACATGTTTTATGCTGTAAAATAAAAAGTACTGAATGTTTTTGGACCAAATATTTTTTAATATATTTATTGATGTATATTGTATCCAAAAAGAATCTTCTTATTCGAAATATTTGCCTTTACACAAGCCTTAAGTCTCACTGGCCAATCGTCAATAGCTGCACGAACCTCGTCCATTACAAAATTGGCCACAGCTCAACCAAAGCAGTCTTAAAAGATCCAATTTTGGGTTATCTTTTGTGACAAACCTTGTCCTCTAAAACTGTCCACAATTTGTAATCCAATGGGTTCAAATCTGGACTGCCCGAGGGCCATTCTGCAGAGGAAATGAACGCTGGCAAATTGTTTCGAAGCCAGGCCTGGGACGATTTAGCCTTATGGGCCAGCGCAGAATTCTCCTGGAAAGTGCATTGCTGGAACAGGGAATTGTTAAGAGGCTCCAAAACAGCTTCCAAAACGGTTTCTTCGTAAACTTGCCGATGTTTTGACTCCTTGTTCGCAGAAACACCTCCGCACGCAGAAACTCCTTGTTCGTAAGAGACACCCCACCAAACCATAACTGAAGCTGAGTGATGAACCTTTTCCACCCTTGGGATCAGTTAAAATGCTTCCTTAGATGACCGCAAATACACTCTATCATTTTGCTTGTAAACTTTTTCCTAAACGGTAAAAAATTTTTCATCGGTGAACAAAATTTTTCTGTACAAGTTATCAGCGTGATTCACCAAAAGACGTTTGCATTTTTCAATCCTATTTTTTTTTTAAAGCTGCAGTCAATAAATGTGCGGTACGTCGTTTAAAAGCCCCAAGTCGTTTTTAATGATTCCACTCATGAACTTTTGCGTGATATTTATCTCACGGGCCATGATTTTCTGTTTTCAGAGCGGAATTCTGTGAATTCTTGATTAAACGGCTTTGAAGACATGTGGTGTTCGAACAGAGCGTACCGGCACGACCGGTGGCGGTCTTTTACATCTCCAGTCATCTCAAACAGTTTTATGCATTGGTAGACGAACATGCGGCTAATCGCTAGTGGCCGGCCGGAGCGTTTTGAAAATATCGTTTTTTTTCACTTCACACTTGAAAAGCGCTCTTGCAGCGATACGGTTCTCATTATCTGACCACTCCGTGATGAAGGTTGAAACAATTTTAAAATCCCGTTACAGACTAACGCTATTGAGGTTAGCTTTCAAAACCCATATGACATTAAGGGGATATGTTTAGTTCTACTATTGAATGGGTGTGTTCAATGTTGTAACAGTATTTGAGTCCCTACTAAATAACATATTAAAATAAGTTAAGAAATTCTACTGAATGCAGAAGGACCTTTGCCCTAAAGTAAATTCAAATCGTAGAATTAATTTCCAGATTCGTGAGGTAATTTTTTGTTGGTTTTTAATACACACTATAGCCCAATTGGTCCAAATAAAATAAATAAAAGTTGATATTTGGATTTGTGAGAAAATATCACCGCTTCTGGATAACTTTATGCACCCAGACATTAGAGAACGGTTTGAGGGCTCCCGGGCCCAATGACCTCGTCCATTTATATGAAGGTTAAACCATCTTTGCTTACCACTTACACCAAAAACAGATTTTAAAATGAATTTATTAAATTACGTAGCGAAAATGTTAACACATTAAAAATGGTCTAAAGAGTTTTTAAGTCCCTTACAGCGGAAATTAGTCTAAATCTTTAATATAAATACATATCTGGATTTGTGAGAAGATTTCACCGTTTCTCGATACCCATATGTTTCCAAACATTAAGTTAAAGCTTGAGGGTCGGAGGGCCCAATTACCACGTCCATTTATATGAAGGTTAAAGCATATACGCTTATCACTTCCAAGAAATACTGATTTTATATCTGGACTTTTTATGTCCCTTAAAGGGGACTGTTCCCTTTAGCATGATTTAGGCTATTTTCAATGCCAACCAATCGCCAGCTATAAAACATATATCACGAAAACTTGAAGACTCTCGCTATTTTCGTTTGGACTGAATCGTGGCTAGATCGCCTTCGAATTTTATGACAATCAATAACAAAGGGTGGTCCAACGATAACGCACGACGTTAACTGTCAATAAAACAAAAAGAATTGTCTTAATAGTTTTTATTATAATAGAAGGATCTTTGTCAACAACAAAATATCAGCCAAGCTCGCCACTGGCATCCTTTATCCGATGGTGCATTTTTTTAATATGGAACATAATTGAGGTTCAATGTAGATAATTATCGCACGCTTTGGCTAATAAATTGTTCTTAGCTTATAGACGTACACTTCTTCTCAAATCATATGATCGTGGCAGTCAATTAACATCGCCACGACGTGAGATAACATGACCATTGAATTTGCTCTCGCAAATGAGCCATTGTTTCGTTGATTGGGTAGCAAGTGACACCATCCTGTTGGAAACGCATATCGCCCAGGTACATGTCCTCACATTTCCTACATACCCGATTAGCTGAAATTTTCACACAATTCACCCATTTGTGGACACATTTGGTTGATTATGCCGACCAAAAAAAACCAAAGAGCACTAAATGCATTTTTGCAAAAGGCTTAAAATATATTAACGCGCTGTGTAATTCTGTGCCTTTCCATGGTTGAAATTGTCAAACACTGAAAGAAAGAAACGTCAAATTAAATTAAGGTGTGACTCACAATTGTGGTTGGACCTCCCTCTGTATATATATACTTTGAAATTATTTAAAGATGTTACAAACGGAATGACAAACTTCTGTACTTATATATATATACTCCCATCCTATAGTGGAGAGGATAGAAAAGGTTTATCGAATAAACACCCGCGAATGTCGTTTGAATTGGGATTTTTTGATATTTTGTTAATATTAAACAAGTAAGAGAAGTTAAAGTTGAGCGCAGTTGCTTATGATACGAGTATATCCTACACCAATCTGCTATTTAGAGGATTCTGCACCTCTTTCTGAAGATTGACTTCGCCATCATCAACCTCGCCATGTAAAAACTTTTCTATTAAATGCATTAGCCGATCGGAGCTGGTGTTAAACAATAGTTCATAGTCAATGAGTATAAGATTTATATGGTGCACTGTTCAGTGATTTGAGAAAAGTTTCCCCTTGTCCTTGACGGGATGCTGTGGTATCAAGTAAGTATATATGCATATGATTGGTCCAATTTTACCAGGTATAGTAATAGATTGCCCGTATTGTACTTAGTTAAATTAAAAATTGCAGTGCATTTAAAAGCGACAGGGTCTATAATGAGGGCTACTTGAAAACACGCAACGATATGGATTTAATTCGCCAGACTTGGTTATAGTTAATTTTTTAGGCTGCCAGCCAAATTTGAGCAAGAGCCAGAAATAAAATGTGTCTTCAAGTGCTGCTTGACCTAAAATCGGAAGAGATCTAACTGTGGGGGCTATAGAAAACATGCACATATAAGCTCCAACTTAAGAACGATTGTTGGTGATCGGGTTTGATTTGTGGCTTCGAGAGGGTTTTGAAATCGGGAGCCATTGTGGGAGCTGTTCGAAAATATGGACCAATAAGTTCCAATTAATCAATTGGGTCATATCTGGTGCTGGCCGCTCGCAACGGCAGGGGGCGAACGCAAAACCCTTTGAGAGTTTTAATATACTGAACTAGTACCATCACCCTGACTTGGAATTTCTCACCCCCCAGATTGGCTGTTGTACTGTGTAATTAGTCGCTCATAACTTACCATTCAAAATTTAATCGTGAACGTGTTTAAATTGAGGCTTCTATAGTGATCGGGGTTAATTTGTGTCTACAGGTTCTCAAATTTTTGTTTGTGAGCTATTCGTAAACATGATCCAATATATTTGACCAGAGCAGGGTTTTGGTCGCTCAAAATGTTCTATGCGAAATTTGGTCAGAATCGGATGCAATATGTAGCGTCTAAAGCTGCAGGTTCTTTTTTAATCGGGAAAAGCCCTTGTATCGGGGCTATGTGCGATATTCCCCAGTTGCACAAGATATAGTTATTGGTCGCTCATAACATACAAGTATACCCAATTTTGGTACAATCATGTTGAGTTTGTGGTTTCTGGAGCTGGAGGACGACCTTTGTCTGGCAGCTTTTTTAAAACATGGACCGATATATTTCACCTGAGTTTGGTATTGGGGGCTCATTACGCTCTTTGCAAAATTTTGTCAGAATCGCATGAAACATGTGGCTTCTAGAGCAGCAGGTTAAAAATGGAAATCAAGACTTCTGTAGGGTATAAAAACATGAAACAGCATGGATCAATTTTATTTAGAGTAGACTTGAGCAATGTACAAATATTCACACCAACGAAGCCTACTTAATATATTCGTTATTTACTTTTTGAAATACGCATGTCGAGTTCTGTCTTTAACACATGTGGAAGACGCGCTTACTTTCAGCTAAGCCACTGTGCTCATTTACCTTTTTTTTGTTTTGCCCAATAGTCTTAGTTTATCACAACAACATCAAATTTATGTAAATTCATTTTATTGTTACTCGTAACACTTTTGAATACGGATTTATTGTGTTTGGTATTTTGTAGACAATGGTCCAGCATCATGGCCCATTATCGTGGTCGACATCCAACACTGGCATGCCGCCATACAACGAAACAGTGGAGCGATAGATGAGCCGTGGTTAATAACAAAAAAAGTAACTCTTGGCCATCGCTTGCAGAGCACTGCTCTTCTTGGGTATTTCTAATTTTATTCATGTTAGATTACCTTTATTCCATTCCAGTGTAGAAATAAACACCAACAATACTCTATTACGAGGGTTGCTACATATATTTCTGTCCTAGGCAACACTAAGCGTTGCCTGGCGTCATCTGACATTTCCATTGGAAAGTTTGACATTTTTTAGCATAAACGTATTCAGAACGATTTGACGTACATTTTCGTGCGATCATTTTTCACAACTTTCGACGTGGATTATCACGACAAGAGTGAATCGATGGACTTAAATCTTTGTATGGCGATGAAGGCACCATCCCATAGCACTGTAAAAACTGGTTTAAAGAATTCAATCGTGGCCGACGCTCGCTCAAAGACGAAGATCTTGAAGGTCGACAAAAAAAGGTGGCTGTGCCAGAGAACTTTGTGCCGTGCGTTAACTGATAATGCAAGATCGTCATGTGACATACCGTAAGATAGAGTCATCGTTGGGCATTTCTTCCACCAGCATACATTCGATATTGCATGAACACCTGGCCGTAAAAAAGGTTTGTTCTCCTTGGATCCTGCACAATTTGACAATCGCTTAATAAAAGGCTCGTGTCGATTGGTGCAAAGAAATTTTGAAAAAATACGATCGCGGTGCTTCAAAAGACGTTTATTGGATCTTCACAGGTGACGAATCATGGATCTATGCGTATGAGCCGAAACAAAACAGCAATCGACCGTGTGGGTCTTCGAAGATGAGTCAAATCCAATGAAAGTTTTTCGTGGAAGAAGAACTTCGAAGCAAATGATCGCCTGTTTTTTCGGCAAAACTGGTCATTGGCGACTGTTCCGCTTGAGCAACGTAGAACGGTCAATTGGGTGAGTGGTACACCACAATTTGTTTGGCTGAAGTCTTCGGAGAAATTCGAAAAACGAACAAGAGAAGACGAATCATTGTGCATCATGACAATACGAGCTCTCACACATCGGCTTAAACCAACGTCTTTTTGACCGGTCATAACGTCAAATTGATTGGTCATTTGCCGTACAGCCCTATCATGGCACCCAATGACTTATTTTTATTCCCGAAAATCAAGAAAAATAGGCGTGGTCAACGATTTACGTCACTAGAAGATGCCGTTGAAGCGTTCAACAAACATGTTTTGGAGGTGTCTCAATCGGAGTGGAAAAAGTGCTTTGACAATTGGTTTGAGCGCATGCAAAAGTGTATAAATCATGCTGGAGAATACTTTAAAAAAACAATAAAACAATTTTTGATGTTAAATATTCGCATTTTCATTATTAGGCCACAAATATATATAGCAGCCCTCGTAAACCTCGAAAGTCGATCGTCCTTTACAGTTGGAAAACCCGTAATAGACATGGCTACGTATGCACGTGACCAGTATGCGCTGAAGCAGTGTCTGCAGTTCAATTACAAAGTCGTAAATTATCATTTACATTTGACACATGACAACACATAAAAATTTGTTTAAAAAAAGAACAGAAGAGACACTCCTCTGAATCAAGAGTGTAAAAAATGAACAGGCAAAGTCAGCATACCGAATGGTTCTTTCTGTTAATGCCAAGCAGAATAACAAAAAAGAAAGAATCCCATGTTCCATTAATGCCCAAGATTTAGGGTTAATTCAATATGGCGGCGAAAAAAAGTGAGAAGACCTACCAACTACAGCCATCAGTTGAGAGAAGACAAAAGCGAAAATTAAAGTATTTTTTATTATCGGACGAACAGATTTAAAATTGAAATTTATGTTTAATAAATTCTCCTGAACGAGGGGTCGACAATAAAAAATCAATTAACTCTCGTTTCGGCGTTTGGCAGGCTTAGTTTCATTTATTTAATGATGTGAAATTATAAACAAGTGTTGCCGAGGAATTCCTTGGATTTCATGACGTTCTTGGAGGAAACCGATTAAATATCACACATAAGATACAAGCGTGATTTGTCACAAGACGTAATATCTATATGGGAGTTATTGGTGGTTTGTGTTTAAGGAAAAGTATCTGATCGATCCAACTTGGTGAACCCAAAGGAATTCTTATTTATTATAAAGGGTGGTCCAACCATAATGCACAATGTTATTTGTGAGTCACATCTTACCGTCAAGTTTTTTTGCCCAACTTAATTGGAAATTTCTTTGTTCAGTGTTTGACAAATTCAACCATGGAGAGGTAACAGTTGAGCAGCGCGTAACGATTGTTAAGCCTTTAAAGGAAAAGGGCGTTGAAATCAAAAAGCATTTTGGTGATTTTTTATTTTGTGATTTTTTTGGTCAGCATAATCGAGCAAATTTGTTGACAGTGGTTTCGGTAACAAGCACAATTGCCGCTTTTGGGCACATGAGGATCTATGAGTGTTTGAATGCCAATGCATCCACAAATAAAGTCTGTTTCGTGCGGTTTTTATGGTGGCAGCGTCATTGGGCTGTACTTCTTTGAAAATGAGGTCTAGCAGTTACCGCACGCAGAAAAAAAGTATGGTTGGGGTGACAACATTCGAATAGGATCATACTATTGTTGCATATATGGTTGTGGCACAACAATATTATGATCATCACAACAATAGTATGATTTACACATAACCATACTATGATCCCCACAACAATATGTATGCTTCACACTCAACCATACTATTATATCCACAACCATGATCCTTACAACCATAGTATGATCCTCACAACCATAGAATGATTCACACGCAACCATACTAAGATCCCCACAACCATAGTATAATTCACACTCAACCATACTATGATCCCCAAAATTATTTATTAGGATTGGGTAACGTTGTTTTTCAAAAATAGAGATTTTTATCAAGCAAGTTGTTTAAAATCAAGCAAGTTATTTCATAGCCAGATTTGAGTCAATGTTTTTATTAAACATTTCATTCATGAAACAAAAATATATATTCCAACGGCAGTCTACGAGTAAAATACTTTTAGTTGCCAGCAGGGGTAAATGCTACTTCAACATCCGTAGACCCCAAGTAACGAATGTGATTAAACCATGATCAATGGCTATATACTTAAGTGCAGGGAGATTTAAAATAAACGAGAACTAGTCGGTAGTAGAGTATTTCACCGAACAAAGTAAACACAATAAAAATACCTCGAACTACTCGTACCTTCCGATTGTCGTTGTTTTTTTATAATGGACAACAAACATGCACTGTATCGTGTGTACGTATATGTTTTCTTGGTATATCAAACAAAAACATACGTACACGCATGCATATCTGCTCTATAAAACCTGTTTTGTAATGTTCATAGAAGCAACCATACTGTATGATTGCCGTAATCATATTATTGTTAACGTAAATTTCAAACAACAATACTTTTGTTGCACCAACCATGTTTATATGGTTGCTACAACAATATTTTCATTTCTAAATTTGGCAATAATACTATTGTTACATTTCAAAAATGTTAATTTTGCCGCAATCATACTATTGTCAAAATTAAATTCAAAAATCAATACTATGGTTGCGACGAACTATGGTTGCGACAGAGCTAAAGGCACATTAACGACTTTGAACCTCCATGATGTCTCAGAGTCACTGAAAATATGGTCCATCGGATATAGGTACGCCACCGAATCCATGGCGAGCATTTGGTCGAAGTTTTATTTCACACATAATTGTCATGGATCCATCTATTATATTAAAAATTATTGAGATACAGGGTGGCTGATGAATATTGCTACATTAAGAAACTCAAATTACTTTTTTCAGTTTATGGAATTTATTTTTGTTTTATTCATGTTAAAGTTCATTCAATTTTATTAAATATAGCTTAATTGATTTTAAATACAATGGAAAGGTGCAATATTTTTCTGGTATGTTTTTCTAAATTGTGATTCATTTAAATTTTGTTCACAATTTCACTATTTATTATTCCAATTTTTGGCAATGTATCTAGTAAGACACACAGCGCTATAACGTCCTCAATGGGGTTTGCTTAGATTTTTTTTTGTGACGAGGCATATTTTTGGCTCTCTGAAAACACTGTTTGATTTGGTTATTGAGCAAACATTTTACTAATCACCTACAAAACTAAGTATGATAGTCTGTTCTTTCAGGTCGCAATAAAGATTCCGACATCCAATTCTTTTCCAATTGATTAATTCAATAAAAATAAAGTAATGAATCTTTGACTAGACCTCATTTTCGGCATCCTGTAGTTTTGCCGATCCTGCGGATTATTGTTTAATATGTCCATAGGCCGAGTCCCAAATTTCACTGTTTCCGGATACCCCTATGTCTCCGAAAATAGAGGACGGTTTTGGTTTCGAAATTTTATTGTTTTTGAGTTTATTTTTAAATTGAGCAGACTTTTGGGTCTATAAAATCGGGACCAAAATTTAGAAAAACATAAAAGTAAGTCCACATTTAGAGAAGTGAGGAAATTTCATTGTTTTTGGATACCCATATGTACAGGGTGGCTGATGAATATTGCTACATTAAGACACTTTTATCCATGTTAAAGCTCAGTAAATTTTATTATTTATAGCTTAATTAGTTTTATAATTTTAAATGCCCCCCGTGCTCGTTGATGCATGTGCGGCATCCTACCAAAAAGTTGTTCATTACTGCTTGGAGAGTTGAGGCAGGAATAGCCGCAATTGTTTCTCGAATGAATTGCTTTAATTCATTTAAATTTGTTGGTTTTGCTTTGTAGACTTTCTGTTGCAATAACCCCACAAGAAAAGGTTAGGTGCAGTAAGGTCAAGCGACATGGGGGCCAGCGGAAAATGGAGTTCCTGGATATCAGCTTATTGGGAAATTTTCGTCGCAATTTTGTCATTACCGGCCGGGCTATGTGAGGAGTTGCACCATCTTTCCACCACAGAATGTGGAGTTTCTGGATATCAACTTATTGGAAAATTTTCGTCGCAATTCTGTCATAAAAGGCCGGGCTATGTCAGGAGTTGCACCATCTTGCTGAAGCCACACAGAGTTGAAAAAATTCTCATTCAGTGTAATAATAGGAAAACTCTCTCAACATGCTTAAGTAACGATCTCCAGTAACCGTAACGATGTGACCGTTTTCTTCAAAGAAGTAGGGCCCGACAATGTAGCGTGATCAAACTGCACACTACACTCTGACACGAAGTGGATGCAATTCCGTCTCATGGAGTAACTGTGGGTTGGGATCACTCCATATTCAGCAATTTGGTTTGTTTATGTTGCCGTTTAAATCGAAATGGGCCCCGTCAGACATGAAAAGACAGTTCAACATGTTTCCGTCTCTTCCACCATTTTAAGCATCTTCTGACAAAATTCCAAGCAAAGTCTGCAGCGTTCAATTAGTTGGCCATTTGTAATTTATATGGAAAAAAGTATAAATCTTTGTGCATAATTGACTGCAATGACTGTCTGCTTAAACCCTTTTGAGCAGATAAGCTTCTTGTCGAAACTCTTGGATTGTTTTGTATGGCAGCAGCTAGAGCAGCGATTGTTTCCTCCGTCCGAACTAAAGGGTTTCGATGGTAAGGTCTTCTGTTGAATGTCCCGTGCTCGGCAAAATAGTAAACAAGTCTCATTATGGTCCATCTGCTCGGAGGATTGGCGCCAAAGGTGCGCCTATATTCCTTTTGAACCGAAACTACGGACTCAAGTGCGTGATAGCGGCGAACAATCAATATTCATCTGTCCCAGTTATCCAATTTTGTTAAATCTAAAAATCAATGTGCAAAATAGAAAAAAATAACCAGATTCATCAAAAAGAAAAAGAGTAATCAATTTTTTTTGGTAGCGGCTTTCTTCAGTCACCCTGTAATTCTCTAAAACTTTTCGGTTTAATTTCAATTAACATCGTGGTTTTTAGTTCGACCATCCATTACTACCAGACGTCTCGCAGATCTCCGTATGGTAATTCCTGGGCAACAGTGTTTTGACATCCTTAAAAGCAGCGGTCAAAACGGTGTGAGGGACGACATGGTCTCGGAAAAAAAACAGAATGGCCACGTTCCAATAGCAACTCGCTTAGGAGGTCGCTAACGCGATAAGTTCATACCATTATGCAAAAATATAAAAATATTTTTTTTAAAGAAAACTAAAGATAATTTGCGTTAAACCCTGTTTGTTCCAAATAATTACAATTTTTGGAATAAAAAGCTATTCAAAAATAACATTTAGCGCTCTTACGCAAGCTTAGTTACTACTCGCTTATAATATTTCTTGAAAAAAACATTAAAAAAATATAAAATAATGTGTAATTAATATGTAATATAAAATATATTACAAAGTTTTAAATCAAACTTATCATGAGGCAATAAGCCAATCAGTTCTAAAGATTGAACACGTCCAATATAAGGGATAAGAATTGGAGCATCCATTTCTACCTCTTTAAATAATCTAGATTTAAAGAGGTAGAAATACAAAAAACTAAATCGCAATAATTTGTAATAGTTTATGCAACTTGTGTGACAAACCAAGAAATCTAGAAATCTGTATATACAAGGTGGGCCAAAAGCTACAATGGGGTTAAAAACTTTATTAACTTTTTCGTTTATTAATTTTTTATTTTTTTTCTCAGATTATATAAAATACAAAATGGAGATTATTTTTACACTAAGTATAAAATATAATGCCATTTTCATTCACAAATACTCGCTTTTTCAAATAACCCCAAAGAAAATAGAAAATAGGGTGCTAACAAATTGGCGATCGCGCTGGCCAAATAATTTCCAAATTTCTGGAAATTATTCGCTCTCCAAAAATTTTACTCAAAAGTACCATTGTGTCACGGGCAGTGGCTCCGTCCTGTTGAAACCACATCTCAGGTCTGTTTTCAAGAGCAGGACGAAATAAAAAGTTTTCATCATAATCCGATACCGCTCTCCATTTACGGTTATAGCACTTCCATCTTCATTCTCGAAGAAGTACGGCCCAATGATATTTGCAGATGGGATCCCACACCATACTGTACACCTAATGGGGTGCAATTGGCGTTGATGAGTGGCTCTTGAATTTTTAGAATCCCAAAACCTACAGTTCTGTTTATTTACAAATGCATTAAAATGAAAATGATCTTCATCACTTATGCGTTTGCGTTAAAATAATTGATCGCTGATTTAAGTAACAAAATTTTATTATTTTGGTTCCTTGTTCAGTTGTGAATCTCTCCATCATTTATTCTCCAAGTGTTATTAAAAAAATATATAAACGAAAAAGTTATTAAATTTTTAACCCTATGGTAACTTTTCGTCCACCCTGTATGTAAAACATATATTCTACATACTTGTTCCTATACATACAAAAACTGGTCAGAACATTTGGTTTGGCAAAGACTGTACTCGTACCTACTGCAATGATCGTTTTAAAGTTAAACGTCATAAAAACTAGAGACGGAGAAAGCGGAACAATCCGTTTAGTTCCCTGTTTTTATGGCAAACTTTATGTGCTTTCTTGTCTTCTGCATTTTACGACAACTTCTCCGCACTCAACTTGCAGTTACCGAGTCAGGCAGTCTGTCAGTCAACTTTCATTCACTTGGCACGTCACTCCGTCTTGTCCGTTAAATACTTGATGTAGGTTGTTGAGTTTGGAGGTGGTTTGAAATGAAATTGGTTTTAGTTGCTCCTCCCTCAATTGTTTGCAAAGTATGTGTGCAATGAACATAAAATGCAGGCACGTTCGTTTCTTCTCTTCCTTCGAAGAGGATGACACTTAAGGTTGGGTATGCAAAGATTGCATATACGAGACATTCGAGGCGAAATGTTTTTAATCACAGAATGAGAGGTATATTTGTAACTAACACCACACTGTGCTTCTGAGGATGTTTGCAACATCTTAAAGGAATTGAGATTTACCCTTCGTGAAGTTTACCAATCGATTTAGAATCACTGATTCCATTTAACGATATCCGTCCGTCTGAACAATTATCGATGACCGATGTCGATGAAACTTTGTACATTCTTTAGGTATGGCCAAACGACGAATTCTACTAAAATTGGTCCACATCGGTTCATATCTTGATATCATAAAGGGTGGTTAAATTGTAAGGGCCGATGTTGAATGTGAACCACACCTAAACGTTTTTTTCTGCACTTCATTTGATACTTTTTAATTGCAATGGCCAGAATGGTGGCAAGGAATGGCAACCGTGGATGATCAATTTTCGAAGAAAGTCGTCTTCAGTGATGAGGCACATTTTCTCCTCAGTGGATTCGTCAATAAGCAAAATTGCCGCATTTCGGCGAATGATAATCCAAGAGTGATTGTCGAAAAAACAATGCACCCACAAAGAGTGACTGTTTGGTGCGGTTTATGGGCTGGCGGCATCATCGGTCCGTATTTTTTCCAAAATGAGGCCAGCCAGGCAGTTATTGTGAATGGTGCTCGCTATCGTGAGATGATAACGAACTTTTTATGGCCCAAATTGGAAGATATTGATGTGGACGGTATGTGGGTTCAACAGGACTGTGCCACTTGCCACACAGCTAACGAAACGATAGCCAGTTACAACTTAAGAGCTAATGGATGAGATAATGAGGCACATTAACGGCATAGAACCTCAAATATGCCTCTACGTCATCGAAAATGTGTACCATCGGGTGGAGGTGTGCCACCGAGGTCGCGGCGATCATTTGGCCGATATTTTGTTCCATACATAATTGAACCATACCAATATTATCATAATACTGTTTTCTGAATTTATTTTTGACAATAATATGATTGCCGTAATATTAATATGGTTGAATTGTAACAATATATCTATTGCCAACTATAAAATGAAAATATGGTTGTAGCAACAATTTAATTATGGTTGTTGCGACAAAAAGTATTGTTTTTGGGTTTTATGCTAACAAAAATATGATTACGGCAATCATACTGAATGATTGTCATATGTCTTCATTTGAATATCCTTTTTAGAACAATGTTATTGTTTCGGATCTAATGCAATAATAACACTTTTTATATGGAAATTAAAATTTGTCAAATAATTTGCTTTGGCTTTGTTAACCTGAAATGTTTTTAATAAAAACGCTTACGTTTCTTTAAACTGATTTTTTCTACTGTTACATAAATCACACCTTTTATTTTAAATTTAATGTATTTTTAAATAATTTTTATAATTTAAATCTTTTGTTGACAACTTGACCCAATTCTAATAAATAGTTTTGGGGATTATAGTATAATTGTGTGTGATCATACTATACTTGTAGGGATCATACTATACTTGTGAATCATTCTATGATAGTGAGAATCAAACTATGGTTGTATGTAAAACATACTATGATTGTGTGGATCATAATATGGTTTTGGAGATCATAGTATGGTTGAGTGTAAATCATAGTATTGTCGTGAGGATCATAGTATGGTTGTGAGGGTCATAGTATGGTTGTGAGGATCAGAGTATGGTTGTACGTGAATCATAATATTGTTGTGCCACAACCTTATACCCAACAATAGAATGATGCTCTTCGGATATTGTTATCCCAACCATACTTTTTTTCTACGTGTGGAAAACTTAACTGACGGCAGTTCTCTTTTATTTCAATTGTGAAACCGCTAAACATAGTTACAGCCCATTCGTTGCTTGTGGTCTTTTGATGGTGAATAACGCTTACCGAAACTGCGGACACCCCTGCTTGAAACCAAAAGTCTATCCGACTGCTTTTTAAAAAATTGTACAACGTTTTTTGTTATCGCCTTATGACGAAAATATTGTCAATTATTGGTTGCTTGTGGTCTTATGATGGTGACTGGTGCTTATCGAAGTTGCGGACACCCCTGCTTCAAACTAAAAGTCTATTTGACTCCTTATTTAAAAAAATGTACATTTTTTTGTAAATATGCGAATTTGTTCATCTCCTTATGACGATGATGTGAATTTTTTATCACCTTATAACTAAATTATTTTTAAACGGCAAACAATTTCTATTGTATGTTAATCGCTTGAAATCTGATATATTTTGCATAATCAACACGCAGAAAAAAAGTATGGTTGTGGTAACAATATTCGAAGAGCATCATACTATTGTTGGTTATATGGGCTGGATATGGGATATGTAAATATTTAATTGCGATTTTAAAAAACTTGACGAAGGAATCGAAATACAACGTAAGGGATTCCAAGCGTTTCAAAAGTAAAATTGACGAAATATGTATTAATGATGATGAGGTTTCAGTTTCTTTTGACGTTATTTCTTTATTTCCAAGCATTCCAGTAAATTTCGCAATTAAGACAATTGAACAGAAATGGGACACTATAAGAGAATTTACATATGTTACAAAGGACCTTTTTTTAGAATTGGTGACATTTTGCAAGGAGGCTAGATATTTTAAATAAGATAAAAAGATATACGAGCAGCGAAAAGGGATGCCAATGGGTTCTCCAGCATCCCCAGTAATAGCCGACATAGTTATGGAAGAGCTTCTATACACCTCACTAGACAAGATGACATACAAACCAAAATTATTTACGAAATATGTGGACGATCTCTTTGGAATTTTTAAGAAAAAAGAAATCAAGAACACTCTGGATGACTCAACTCATTTAACAGACAAAAACAGTTTACAAAGGAGATGGAAAAGTATGGAAAATTACCATATTTAGATTCAATAGTTTGTCGACAAGGTCATTAACTTTAGTGCAAAGCATCCTTGACGAGTAATTATTAATACAGCGACTAACTTCATCAATAGAATTTTAGATATTAGCGACATAGAGTTTCACAAAAATAATTTAGTAAAAATTAGAACTATTTTAAGGCAAAATGACTTCCCACACAAAACTATTACAGACCTAAATAACAAATGGAAATGAAAATCCAATTCCTCAGCTGTCATCGCAGAACCTGTGTTTTTCAGAAAGGCTTAGCCATTCCAACATATATAACAAAGACAAATATCAACTTGCACTAAAGACACACAGTACAGTAAACAGTTTATTTAGCAGGACAAAATCTCGAATAAATAACGAAGATAAATCAGACGTTGTATACCAAATAAAGTGCAAGGGTGACAAGTCCGACATATGCCAAAAGACAAGAATTTCGTCCCACAAACCTGACCTAAAAGCCGTAAATAGGCCCATAGAACAAAAGACCGCACTTGCGGCCCACTGTACATTGACTGGACATAAGCCTGACTTTACCGACATAAAAATTGTAGCGCAAGAGAGAAATTATAGAAGAAGATACACTCTCGAAATGCTTAACATTATTGACGAACCTAATGAGAGGAGAATTAATTACAAAACGGACACAGATGGGATCGCACACATATATAGAAATGTGGTGCATAAGCACAGACGCAAGCTGAAGCGTAACACAAAAATCAGTTGACAGCGATAATCAGACGGACAACATTGTTTTGTTAATGTAATTATTTTTCAAATATTGTGTTAATGTTTTGTTTATTAAATGTAATCATGTTTTGTACTTTGTCAGTGACAACCCCTTAAGATGATTGACGAAGTCAATCGAAATATTGGGATAAATAAAAATTAAACAACACATAGAACAACGAGTTTAAATAAATGACCTCAAGCCGAAAAATAATTTTATAAAATAACAACACCAAAGGTCAACTATTTACTTACAACGTTGTGGCACAACAATATTATGATCATCACAACATTAGTATGGTTCACACATAACCATAATGTGATCCCCACAACAATATTATGGTTCTCGCAACAATAGAATTATTCACACACAACCATACTATGATCCCCACAACCATATTATTATTCACACTCAAACATACTATGATCCCCACAACCATAGTATTATTCACACTTAACCATAGTATGATCCTCACAACCATAGTATGACTTAGACACAACCATACTATAATCCCCAAAATTGTTATTCAAAAATAGAGATTTTTATTAAGTTTTGTAAATATAACCATATTATTATTCACACTCAACCATACTATGATCCCCACAACCATAGTATTATTCACACTTAACCATAGTATGATCCTCACAACCATAGTATGACTTACACACAATTAAACTATAATCCCCAAAATTGTTATTCAAAAATAGAGATTTTTATTAAGTTTTGTAAATATACATTCAACTCTTAATAATAGGAGTGATTTATTTAACAGTAAAAAAAATTATTTATTCAAAACATTTCAGTTATACTAATCCGTAGTTTGTTTTGAAAAAAGTTCATTTACATATAAAAAGTACTATTATTGCGTAAGATTCGTAAAAGTAACATTGTCAAATTAAAAAAATACCATTTTGCCGGTATGATTGCCGTAATTATATGTATATAAACGTAAAACCCATGAGTCAATACTTTTGTCCCACCAACCCACCAACATTTATATTGTTGCTACAACCAAGTTTTCATTTCTAAATTTGGCAATTATACTATTGTTACATTTCAACAATATTAATATTGCCTCAATCATACTATTGTCAAAATGAAACTCAAAAAACAATGCTATAGTTGCGATAGCCATACTTTAATTGCAGAGAACATACTATTGTTGCCGTGACCATATAGTAACCATATCTTTTCTCTGCGTGAACGTACAATTATTTCAGTTAGTATGTGAAATTTTTTATCACAAGATTCCCAATTATTTTTTTGTTTGAATATATGAATTTTTTAATTGAACCGAAACATTTTTTCTAAGCACAAATAAACCTCAGAACAACAAACGATTTATTTGTATTTTTTTTTAATTTTTATAAAGAACTCGGATTTTGACCTCATAAAAAGCATGTGGTCTCTGTCCCCTTTTCTTAGGTGTTACAAACATAATCACTGAGCTATAACATTAACAACTACTTGTTAAATGATTAGTTTCAAATTTCGTTATGCAGTTTATGTATTTACCCCCATACATACAGACTTATGTATTAACAAACATGCCTATACATTGCTATTATCCATTCATTACGTTCTATGTAACCTTTCTAGCGGCTAACACATGTTTCCTTGTTTTTCTAATAACACTTTATGTACTGGTTCCACATCGTATCAAATTCGATATTCCTTTTAACATTAATGAAATTCGAAACGCTGACATGTTTTCTTTCTTCACTCGAATCTCAGACTCCACTGATTTGCATTATCAGGACCGCCCAAATGCAGACGTATCGCCAGTATAACTTAGAATTTGCCCAAGGCCTTGCTCGATATCCTCGTTATTATTAGAGCAATTAACCTTGAAAGTTGTTAAAATTTAAAGGCATATGATTTCCTGGCTCTCTCCATTCCTTGTGATTTTATTAACTCTTTTTATGATCCTATTAACCCGAATGTGTAATAATGATGGGAAACGAAGATCACACTTCACACTTTCCGCCGGCCGTTTCGCCACAAGGCTACAAACGAGCTCAAGGTCACTTGCCTTAGTTATGATCACGAAAATCCTTTCAATAGCGATCATAATGTTGCGTAAGTTGTAGGCCTATTAGCCAAATGGCTAACATAGAAAAAGCCACATTGTGTGCCCAAACACACACACACACTCACACACAATTTGAAAATGTGCAGTCGGCCGGGTAATTGTTGTTGCCGCTTGCCACAAATGCATAAATATGGCCGTAAGAAGTTTGAGTAGAGTTTTATGGTTACGTCGGCCATAATCGTAAAATAAATATTGTTAACAGATCGACGGAACATAAAAATTGCCATCCAAACATTTTGAGACGAACTGATTGCTGACTGCATGGATCGTACATTGTTTTCCGCGACGGGACGGGACGGGGTTTTCTTGCGTCATTTTTGTACATCACATTCTAGCCACATCAGATATTTGCTGCTGTCATTTCATTGGCTATGAGAACTATCTTGAGGTTAAACATGGAAATTGTACCTTATTTGTAGCAATTGTTGTTTTATTGTTTTTTATTCCCTTTGGGTAGCCTAACAGGTGATGTTTGTTCAGCGACCAAATGACCACCCAGAACTGTGTTGATCTTTTGTGAACTCTGCCGCAAAGATGAGCAAGTCAAAAGAGATATTTGATTAGTGTCATTGTTAGAATTGTTATAAATCAGATTAAACGATAGTGATTTGTAAAAGGACTATAACTTCGTGGTATCGCTGAATCAAACAAAAACAAGAAAAAAAAGGCCTAAGTCGAGCGTGGGCGACTCAAAGATGCCCTGTAGAACTCTGCTATTCAAAAGATTCCTCGCCTCCTTCTGGACCTCTAGACTAATTACTTGTAGATAAGATTAACAATAATGCCTTTAGAGCGTCAGGACCCTAAATCGAGTGGGATGTTTATGTCGAGGCTATTAAAAAACTAGGACCGACGTGCTGAAATTTCACTAAAGATGGTTCTTTACGTTCTTTACACTTCATGCAAAGTCGGAAGTAATATGTGGCTTTTACCGCTGCTGGATCTTAAATCGAGAATGAACTCTATATGGGGTAGAATATCCAAAAAATCAGGGTTTCAGAAAACCGGCGTTTCAAGTTTTTCCCAAAACCGTGTTTTGGAACCGACTGTCAAGTTTTTTTTAAAAACATGAGACCGGCATGAAACAACATTCCGGTTTTAGGTTTTTTCCTATGAATAGAAATTATTTTCTGAGTCAAAAGTAAAGTAATAGTGCCCTGGACCAGCTCTAATATGTGTTTTTGGTCCCCAGATGTCCATGTTTAGATTGGTCCGATTTTCAGACATGGGGACCGTCACGCATAATTTAGCGAAACTGCAGAAATAATTGTATTTTGAGTGATCTTAAAGACATATATTCACATTAAATCCAAGTGTCTGGGAATTCATTTTAAGCTCCCCGGACAATTTTTATGGGGACCGTCACACAAATTTAGCGAAACTGCAGTAATAATTGTATTTTTAGTTATCTTAAAGACATATGTTCATCTTAAATCCAAATTGTCTGGGAATTCATTTTAAGGTCCCCAGACAATTTTTATGGGGACAGTATCAAAAAATAATCCTATGTGACTCAAATCGGTCCAACATAAGTTGTTTGTCTATCGAAATAAAACATAACAAATTTGATTGAAATTAAATGGATGTTCTAGAGAGGTTGAGGTCTTTGCACTTGGGCTATATCAAAACGTGGACGGGACCCATTTTTATCTGAGCTGATTACTGATCGATCGTAATGAACTGTACTCAATTTCATTAATATTGGCTGTACAATGTTTCTTTCGGAGTTAAACACATAAAATCGATTAAACATATGTCTAAGAGCTACCGAGTGATCAATAACCGGAAATGATGATCGCTATCGCGCCATGATATCGGACTTTTTGCCATCTAAAATTAAAGCCCGTAATCTTGACGACTTTTGGTTTTAATAGGTTTTAATAGGTGCCACTTGCCAATTAGCTGCTCAAACAATGGATCTATTGAGAGATCATTTCGAAGAGCAGCTAATTTTACGTTTTGGATCGGTGAGTTGGCCGCCTAGATCGAGTGATATCACAACTTTAGACATTTTTTGTCCAAAGTCTATGCTGACAAACCAGCTACGATTTAGGTTTTGGAAGCCAACATTACGCGTGTCAATAACGCCATACCTGAGTCGTAGTTGCGACCAACGTTTGAAGGAAATTATATTTAAAAAATTAATGGCATAAAATGTCCTTTCGGAACGACAGATATCGTTTCACCAGAGGTAAGCATTTATTGGTAGCTCATAACGTATCAAGCAATATTAAAACGTTATCGGGTATTATTTGTGGTTCCTAGAGAAGAGACCTTCGCGTGGGGGCGATTCAAAATCATGAATCGATATGGTGTTGTTTTAGCATTTGTTGTTGGTCGCTAAATTTGACTGGAATTGGATGTAATATGTTTCTTCTAGAGCTTTGGGTTTTAAAATCGGGAAGGACCTTGGTATGGTGGCTATACGAAAATGTGGACATATATGGTCCAGTTTTACTGGGGTTCATTATTGGGCGCTTATAATACACTATGCACAATTTTAGCGTTATTAGGTTGAATTGGTGTCTTCTAGAGTTACAGGTTCTCAAATCGAGAGTATTCTGGTAGAAGCGATTTGATAGCATGTACAGATATTATTCAATTTCACCAGAGCTAAGTGTTTGTTAGCACGTAGCGCTCTGTGCGAAATTTAGTCCGTGTCAGATGTAGTATGTTGCTTTTAGAACTGTAGGTTCTGCAATCGGGAACAACAAATATTTATGACTTCAAAACATGCACCGATGTGGACCAATTTCCTAACAGTTCGTTCTTGGCCCTAACTTGTAGAACGTTCCAAGTTTTTATCAAAATTTGTATTTTTAAGAACAACACTCAGGGGGACGCAGTACATTGTATCAGTTTCGGGAAGATAGGTATTGAAGCAAAGAGAAAGTAATGTTTATGGACATTTGATTTGAACCTGTACATATTGTACGTAACAGGAAACCCCTCAGCGGGAAGTCTATTCCACATACGGACAACACGGCTGAAAAAAAAAATTCTCTCTGTAATGCGCCGTGCGATCACATATATGCGAACTTCTAGACACCTTTAAAATGCACGGTAAATCGCTGGTATCAAGAGTTCTGGGTCGGAAGCCGTTTGCTCCACAATGAATTTCCTAAAGGTCGTTCAGCCTTAGTCGTTTTGCTGGAAACCATTGATCTGTTCGTGAACTTATAAAGCAAGACCTACGTGTGACATACCTCTGAGATTAAGGCATCCTTTGGCATTAGTATGACAAACAGCAATAAGATTTGGCATATTCATTTGGCCGTGAAACAGATTTCTTCTCGTTGGATCCCAAATAATTTGACGAATACAAAGGCTCGAGTCAATTAGGACAAAGAAATGTTGGGAAAATACATTTGCGGTAGCTTGAATGTAGTATAGAACATCGTATTTGGTGACGGTTCATAAATCTATGAATATGAGCCAATCCAATCCAAAAAAACTTAAGTCTGACATGACCGACTACATTATACCCTGCGGATCTGGATGTTCAGAAAGGCCAACCGAACGTTGGTTTTTGCGTCAGACTTTAAAACTAATATATTATTTAAATTTGTAACAAAATGTTGAAAAATGTTGAAAGAAAATGTTGGTTGAACATATACTCGTATATATGCGTAAGCTTAATCTGAAAAGATTATCTTCAATTTTAGCAACGTCCATTCTTGGCACGACGAACATACTTGTGCCAAACTTCATCAACATAAGTTGTAAGTTGTGGCTTCTAGAGGTAAAAAAATAAAAATCATATGAACGGGAAGTCAGCTATATATAAATCTAAACCGATATTCTTTAATTTTAATAACGTTCACCCTTGTTCCAAAAAACAAACATGTGCCAAATTTCATCAAGATTGTATGTAACATGTGACATCTAGATCTAAAGGTATAAAATTGGGTAAACATTTATATATAGGATCTATTTCTAAATCTGAGCCGATTTTCTTTAATTTCAATAGCGTCCGTCCTTGGGCCAAAAAATTTAGTTCTTCCGAATAGTTTTGATTCAAGTAGTTTCAAGCTTTAGATGGACGGACGGACGGACAGACAGAAATTGTTAAACGTAACTTTGGCTTTACAGCTTTTTTTAGTTGTAAATTTTTCTGTTTCGTAAATCAGTTTGCATCTTGTTAGCAAAAGGGCCACCAAATAATGACAATTCCTTTTGATATTAGAATTCCATGCGTTCTGAATATATTCCAAAGATTTATCCTCATTCCTTGATTGATCTGGCTAAATTTTTTCCATGAACAATTTTTTAAATATTCAGGAAATTTTGCAGGACATGCTATTATATTCATGTTGCTATCCTGATGAAATTTTTTTACAAGACCTAAAGTGTGTTTTACGTTGATGTCCTATTAAAAAATTTATTCAAGAGGCACTTTTCATTCTCATATCTCTTAGGACATGGTAGTATAGATTTGTATTCATGTTTTCCTTATTCCATTATAGACCCCATACTTCATGCCTAGAAAGCAACCCATAAACTATGATACGAGTATAACTTCTATCATGCTTAAAGGTTTTTGTTGTTAAATTAAATTATAAATTGTCTTTCCACCTTTTTTCATCATTACCAATTTAATTTTTTTAGTTTCGCCTAAATTTATTTCAGATTAGAAATGTCTCAAAATGTATTCAAAGTATGGCGCGTCCCCAATTTTTCTATGTTTAATCTTTAACTTTGAGACTATTTGGGCAGATCTACCCAATTGAATGTTTTTTACTAATCAGCGGCTCATAGTTAAAGTGGAAATTTTAACTCCTAGCTCAGTTTTAACCGCTCCAGAAGACTTAAAAGGGTTCCATATTGTACGAGGGCAGATCAATAGTTCTGTGACATTTTCAACTTCCCACGTAGTTATATAAAATGCAACACTGCTCGCATCAAGTTCTCTCTTTAGTTAGACTACTTTAAAATTTTGAGAGAGTTCCGTCATTTAGTAGGTGTTTAACCGCTGGTAAAAACATAAAACCTCATAGATTTTGTTAAACATTGAGAAAAAGAATGGTCTTCGACTGCTCAGTAAACATTATTTTTTGCGTAAAAAACCGTCAATCAAACCAAGGAAAAGCTTGATTAATACTATGGAGACTTTGCACCATCGATTTCAATGGTACAAAAGTGCTTTACTGACTTTTGTTGTGGTTGCAAAAGTACAAATGACGCTGAACGTTCTGGACGGCCAATACAGGTCAATACACTCGAAAATGTTGAAAATCCCACGATATGGTGTTGGCCGATCGAAGAGTAAAAGTGCGTAAGATTGTTGATACGATACGCATTTCATTTGGCAGTGTGGTTTCGATTTTACATGATCAGTTGGCTTTAAGAAAGCTGTCTGCAAGATGCGTGCCGCGATTACCATTTTATCAAGATAATGCACGGGTGCACACGTGTGCTTTCTCAATGGCAAAATTGCATGAATTGGGTTACAAATTGGTACCCCATCCGCCATATTCTTCGAATTTAGCCCCCAGTGACTATTTCCTACTTCCAAACTTAAATAAATGGCTAGAAAGAGATTCGGCTCCAACGATGAAATAAGATTATTTTGAAAAATATTTTTTTTTCCAAAAAAAACTGTGTTTTATTCGAAAAATCGCGGAATTATTGATCTGGCCACGTACAATAGCTTACTGTGGTTAGGTTAGGCTCTTAAGATGATTTTTTTGCAGTTTAACTTTCAAAATAATTTTTTTTTCTCATGTTACAAATTACGCAGAAAATACTCGATCTTCTAATGTTTTATTTTTACCATCAAAATTAAAATTTTATCTTTGTTCTTAAATTTCGAATGATTTTCTGCAGGGCATAGCTCGATACATTTTTGTATTACACGTTGTGTGAGTAATATATTTTTAAAAAATTTCTTTTACAGTTTAATGAAAGTCTTTTCAAAACAATATTTGCTACTAAAAGTTTTTATTCTTGAAAATAATAATTGGTTATTAATGAAGTTTGCCGATGACCCTAATTTTTGTCCGCACAAACGGTTTCAATTTCTCGTTTAGGGCAATAAATCAGATCGTCTTAAATTGTAAGCTGTTGTCAGACTATAACTTTTAGAAATTCTTCCCATTGACAATAATTCCAAGCAAAAATATTTAAAATAGTATTACAAATTTGACAGGAATTTTGATAATTGTGCATAAATTATTAGTGAACCTATTATTTTTGTCCGTGACTGTATGTGTTATGCAGGATACATTTTGAATTTTTGGTTGTATTTACGCAACTAATTTCTTAGGTCCCATAACATTCAATAAGGAAACAAGGGGAACCTTTTCATATCAGTAAACTGTGCGCAATAGAATTCGTGTACTTACTAACCGGGACCTACTGTTTACCGCCGGTTTTGCACGGCTTATATATTAGAAAAGTTTTTACATGGGGCTTAGAGATAAATCCCTTACACTCAAAGTCCCCGACCGAAGGTAGAAACCCGCCGCTTTGTCAGATTGCTCTTAGATGTTCTTGGGTTGAACCTGGGTTAACTTGCATTTTAGTCGTGCATACTTCTATCACACCACAGCGGCTGTGAATTCAAAATCTATTAATGGGTTTAACCACAAAAGTGCAGCGTTTTTGCATTTTATTTTCGCCTAACGTAAAAAACCACCCACATTTTGTTTTACCGACGGTGTTATTGAATACTACCGCTATTCATATTAATTTTATTTCGTTCATTCGTAATTTGTGGTTTATACTTTTCTCTTAAACATTTCTAGCTTAGAAGTTGTTGTTGGTAAAAATCACTATGTATAGTTAATAATGGTGGTTGAGTGAAGCAGTCGAGACAGATATAAGATTTTTTTATATTTTCACTCTCTCTCTCTCTAATAGCATACGTTCATTAAGACGGCCATTATGGTTTTCTTTGGCTCCTCCCACTTGTCGCACATATTGTCCAACAGCAGTGACCTCTGCGGTAAAAATAAAAAACTCTCGCACAGCTTGGACAGAGTTGAAAAATAATTCTACAGATGGCACCCCCAATAACTTAGTAAATTTCCAACCAGAAGAAGAACTGTTCTACAAAGTGTTCTACTCACAGATAAGACAACAACCACGAAAACAATTTAAGAGTTGCCACTTAAAAATGAATTTGGCTTGTTTCCGATTCAAACACCTGAAGCCACCAATCGCCAGACCAAGGCCACCAGGGGAAGGTTTTCTGGCAAACATTCACAGAGAAGGAAGACGACTCGCCGCAAGTCTGCGGGGCGCTGTAAGAATCGGCTTCAACTAAGACGGATGAGGTCGGCTGGAAACATCCCGCCGATAAAATTCTTTGTTTTTATTCACCCGATGTATAAAAGAACCAACAAATCACAGTTAGATGTTAACCCCCGTTTTTATTCCAATTTTGCGGGTAAATAAAACAAATTGTGAAGGTCCATTTAGTCTTGACGGTTGACAATCAGCTATTTCAGTTGAGGGTTGCATTTTGCATGTTTTAGAGGGAGATAACTACAGTTTGACGGTTGACGACGGTAGACTTCTGCAGGTTGCAGAATCAACCGTCCACCGTCAACCGTCAAGACTAATTAGGCCTTTAATAATAATCGTTGGGTGGGCTGGCCTCAGGTCATTTATTTATACAAATAAAAGTTACAAATTCTATGTAAATACTATGTATGTTAGAAAATCTATGTATAAGATAGACTTAAAATCTGCATAACAAACAAACTTATGAAAAATACACAAGCTAGCAAGCAACAGTTAAACGTCTTTAACTCGAGCCATCAAAAAATTCGACCTACGTGGACTTATTAGTTGCTTATAACGTTATTTTTCACACAAGAAAATAATACAAACCAATTGTAGAAGCACTTTTTCCACTCCGATTGAGACACCTCCAAAACATGGTTTTTGAACGCTCCAACAGCATCTTCTGGCGACGAAAATCGTTGACCACGCATTTTTTTCTTGATGTGCGGGAATAAAAAGAAGTCAGTGGGTGCCAAGTCCGGGCTGTACGGCGGATGACCCATCAATTCGACGTTTTGGCCGGACAAAAAGGCGCTGGTTTGAGCTGATGTGTGAGAGGCTCGCATTGTCATGGTGCACTATGATTCGTTTTTCGAATTTCTCCGAAGACTTCAGGCAAATAAATTGTAGAATTGACCATCCTACGTTGCTCAAGCGGAACAGTCGCTACATGACCAGTTTTGCCGAAGAAACCGACGACCAATTGCTTCGAAGTGCTTCAGCCAAGAACAACTTTCGTTGGATTTGGCTCGTCTTCGAAGACCCACACGGTCGATTGCTGTTTTGTGTCGGGCTCATACGCATAGATCCATGATTCGTCACCTGTGACGATCTTATAAACGTCTTTTGAAGCACCGAGATCGTATTTTTTCAAAATTTCATGTCACGAGCCTTTTTTTGAGCGATTGTCAAATAGTGCGGGATCCAACGAGAACAAACTGTTTTACGGCCAGGTGTTCATGCAATATCGAATGTATGCTGGAAAGGATGCCTCTATCTCATGGTATGTCACATGGCGATCTTGCATTATCATTTCACGCACGGCATCAATGTTCTCTGGCACAATGGCCGTTTTTGGACGACCATCGCCTTTAAGCGAGCGTCGGCCACGATTGATTTCAATAAACCAGTTTCACATTGCTATACTCGTAGGATGGTGCTTCATTGCCATACTCGTACAAGGATTTAAGTTCACCGATGCACTTTTTCAAGTCACTGTAAACAACACAAATGATTTTCGTACGTCAAAACGTTCTGAGTACGTTTATGCTAAAAAATGTTAAACTCTCCAATGGAAATGTCAGATGGCGCCACGCAACACTTAGTGTTGCCTGCCAGAAATATTTATAGCAACCCTCGTAATTACTTCAAGAAGTGTTTATTTTGAATAAAAAGTAATTCATCTTTGTTTGGGGATTTGTAGTGTTTATCATTTTTGCTTTCATTCGTGTGTAGAAAGAAACGTATACTCTTTAAGGATTCCTTTAAAACTTTGCTGGAGGTTATATTCTACGAGTATATTTTCCTATAGAGTCCTCCTCATCACGTATTGCGCATTTTTCAAAACTTGTTTATTTCGAGGCATAATTTAATCCATTTAATCCTGAAGGAAGGTGGAACTAATTATATACTCGGATTCGCAACGGAATTTTTTGTTTTTAATAACCATTTAGCCATAGTTAAAGCTCCCAAACATTAAAGGACAGTTTTGGGCTCCTAGGATCCAATGATCACGCACTATTATGGGAAGCTCCTTTGCGCACGACTTGCAAAAAATCTAATTTAAACGCCATTTATTAAAGTTTTAAAGAAGAAATGTTTAAAACATGTATGGTCTGGAGTTTTTTAGTCTCTCAAAGGGGAAATTTCCCCCCTTTTGCCCAATTTATTCCTTCTTTAATACTAACCTATTGCTATAAGACATAAGATGCAAAAAAGTGCTTATAAATATTTTTTTTCGATATTTTTATAAAAATATTGTTAAATATTAAATGTTTATGTTCTGGTCTTTCCGACTATAAATGTGCCACCAACTTTGAATTATGCTTAAAGGTGTAAATTAAGATGTATTCTATTAACCTTTCTTTTTCATTGTCGTCATACCGAGTAAAAACATTAAAATAGGCGGTGTTCTTTTCAGGTTACTTTACAAGCATATGTATGGAAGTTACTCGATTAGAGTTACCACACTTATTTTTTCAACAAATAATCAAACATGATACGCCCTGCTATGTAAAAACATATGTTTTTTCTTTAGTATACTAAAAGATTATCAACGCAAAAGAGGTCTCATCAGTCAATTCGTGTTGGGCTCATTTGCACAAGATGGGATAAGAAAAGTTATAAATTTACTCAGATTGATAGTGCAAAAACATTTTACACATTCTTACAAAGAAAAGGTATTCGACTATTTCATAAGAATTTAGAGTTTTTCATTGTCTGCTTTTGAACGATGAATTCTTTAGTTTTTAATTTTTTTTTTGTTAATACAAGATGTTGCAATATGACTCTCAATTTTGTTCTATGTTGCCAGATTACCATATTGCAAACTAACTATGTAACTAATCTAGTGACCTCTTATGTTAGATATACAATAGGCAACAGCCGAAAACAAGTTTTGAAAGTTGAAAATTCAAACAAAAACAAAGGAAAATAATGAATTTTGTTTGTTGTTTGAACGAATCGATCAAGATGTTCGAGTTATAAATACAGGGGGAAAGGGTAAAACACTGAAGAAAATGTTCTTCATGTTATGATTAGATACATTTACAAAATCCTACACACTTTTCGTGTAACGCACTGAGCCGAAAATACAATGATTTTTTCTAACCATGTGGCTGGTTAAATTTTTCATGGTAAATGTTTGATGAAGACAAAATAACGTTATATTATATAAGTTAATATTATATAAGGTTGTTTTTTCAAGAGAGGCCGAAAAATGTGCGACATAAACAAAAATTTAAAGATCATTCGGCTCTGTCGTATAGAAGTTTTTGATTTGTTATACGAAGTTCAGAATTAAGTTACACGAAGTTGCAACGATTGTGACTGTTTTATCCCCCCACTCTTTTTCCTTTCTTCCTCTGCTCTGCTCGTTTGTAATAGTGAGAAAGATCATAAGACAATTTATCTTGCTCTTTTAAAAAAAACACCACCAAATGCAAATGCCAGCTGCACAATCTTCATAGCGCAATATCATATACTCGTATTGTATTTCGTACAGTTCGAAAACTATACGCAAAGTGTAATTCTCATTAATCATAAGTCATCTGATTTGTTGCCGATGTAATCGTTGCCAAAGACTGCTGGAGAAAAACCTTTTCGGGTTTAGAAAGAGCTGTACAATCTGCCTGGCAACCGTAGCCAATACATTTCCCCATTTTTTTAGTTGATTCTGAAACAACAAAAAGGTCGCCAACCAGACTAAAAACTGTTAAAGTCATAATAATGAAAAAAGACCGAATAAATGTAAATAAAACATAATTAGTTAGTTAATTTAATATTAAAAATGGTAACAGTAACTATATTTTTGGTTAAAAGAGGTAACCAATAATTAGTTAACTTAACAATAAAAATGATTTTTGTAACAATTTTTATAGTTAATAATATTTAAAATTTCATTGTTAAATTGAACATGTATTGTTTCAATAAATTAACTATGAAATTTTAACATTAACAATTTTCATGGTTCAAAACAATGCATAGTTAAAACAACAATAATTATTTTAATAATAATAATTTGAATAGTTAAAAAACTCAACAATGCATTGTTAAGACAATAATTATTTTAAAATTAACAATTTTCATGGTTAAAAACTATAGAATAGTTAAATTAAGTATTATTATAGTTAAATACCAGTCGGCAACAAAATATTCAAATTAACCTTATGTAACGAAGATCAATCTAGAGGTATTTTTTCAATAGGGTTTTTTCACTACGCGTGAGTAGTGTTAAACTTAATTTTTTTGTTCTTTGCGGTACTGTTTGTCATTTTATCATGGAAAGACCTAACGATGTTCCTGTGCGTCGCCGTTTCAGTGTTTGAGCTCTTCAAAAGCTCGAAGAAGATCCGCTGTTTTCGACCATAATTTTGTTTAGTCACATACCTGACTCAACGGCAACGTCAATAACCCAATTTCCGCATTTGAGCTGAAGAGCAACCAAAAGAGGTTTAAGAGATGTCATCGTTAATGAGCTGGTAGAAATATCGGTCCATATATTTTTTTAAAAATTATGTTAGCCGGAACGTAACCCTGAATGGTGCTCGCTATCGCGCTTTAATATCGGACTTTTTGATTGCAATACGACGGTGTCACTTGTCATACATTTGCTAAAATAATGGATCTGTTTAGAGACAATTTCGAAGAGCAGCTAATTTCCGTTTAGGACCGGAGAGTTGGCCGCCTAGATCTTCAGATATCACACCTTTAGACTATTTTCATTGGGGGTACGTATAGTCCAAAGACTATGGTAATAAACCAGGTACGATTCCCGTTTTGGAAGCCAGCATTACGCCATATCGGTCGAAATGCTTGAACACGTCATCCAAAATTGGACCCTCTGAATGGTCACCCTAAGGTGTAGTTGCGGCCAACATTTAAGCAAATCATATGAAAAAGAAACATAAAATATCATTTCGAATGAATAACAAAGATTCTACAATTGATTTGAATTTTTGTGTTTTGAAAAAAATACCTTTAGATTGATTACCTGTTAGCAAAAAAAAGTTCTTGAATGTGAACCACACTTAAACGTCAGGTTTTTTTTCTGCATTTAATTTCATATTTCTCAATTTTAGACTAACTCAATTTGAACCATGGTACGATACACAAGCGAGCAACGCGTTAAAGTTATTCAGGCTTGGATGATCAATTTTCGAAGAAAATCATCTTCAGTGATGAGGCACATTTTCACCTCAGTGGATTCGTCAATAAGCAGAATTGCCGAATTTGGGCGAATAATCCAAGAGTGATTGTCGAAAAAACAATGTACCCACAAAGAGTGACTGTTTGGTGCGTTGTATGGGCTGGCTGCATCATCGGGTCATATTTTTCCAAAATGAGGCCGGTCAGGCAGTAACTGTGAATGGTGTTTGCTATTGTGAGATGATAACGGACTTTTTATGGCCCAAAATTAAAGATATGGATGTGGACGGTGCTATTGCCACACAGCTAACGAAGCAATAGCTCTTTTGCGCAACAAATTCAATGGCCGTGTTATCTCACGTCGTGGCGATGTTAATTGGCCGCCAAGATCATGTAATTTGACACCGTTGGACTACTTTCTTTGGGGTTATTTGAAAGAAAGGGTTACGTCGATAAGCCAGCAACAATTTAAGAGCTAAAGGATGAGATGAGAATTTGGCACATTAACGGCATAGAACCTCAATTATGCCTCAGCGTCATCGAAAATTTGGACCATCGAATGGAGGTGCGCCGCCGAGGTCGCGGCGCCATTTGGCCGATATTTTGTTCCATACATAATTGAACAATACCAATATTATCATAATAAAAAGAAGTGACAATAATTTCCTAAATAATTGGTGTTTTATTCAAAATATCGGCCCTTAAAATTAAACCACTATTAACAATAAATAATTTGTTGAAATTGTTAGGGAGTCCTGTACACTTTCTGTTAACAAGGGACTTACGTTTTTACCAGGAAGTAACTAAGTTTTCCTAAAAACACCTATTGTCGTTCAAAGCATTTATTCAAGCAATAACAAATTAATTAGTCATTCTATGTTCAAAAGGTAAATTTTTTCGGAAAAACTGAAAAAGGTATCAAATGAGTTGCGAGGGTACCATGCCAAAAAGTATCAAACAAAGTACCATCATAGTATCAAATCTATCATCCCTGATCTACAACACATGTTCTCTGATTCCCTTTGATGACACTTCTGTGATTTATTTAACAACAACACCGCTCAATGCCAGTAGATTTATAAAAATGCATATTCAGGCTCAAGAACAAATACCAAATCCATGGCCCGCATTTATTCATTTCACTATCAATGAGTAATAAATGAGTGAATGCTAAAGACACAAACCACAATTCACTCTCAGTACAACTCTGCATTCAATGAATGTGCTAGCTTCGGTATGAATTAGAAAATTACTTTTTAGTTGTCGAATTAAATAAAATCTTTCAAGTTTATCAACTTAATTCGAGTTAAATGTTTTGAGGGTCAAACATTAGTTTTTCTTTTTATAATCTGCACCACTCTGTGGAACAGAGTGGTCATAGTTTTATGATTTAGGCCCTGAAAAAATGTACTTTTTATCGAGGTACCTTCAGCCCCTTAAAGGAAAATTATTTCCACCTGGGCGAATTTTTCCCATTAACAATCACAAACACGTTGATTTGTTCGACCGCTATCTTGCTTAAAACAGACACACAGACATGGCTACACCGTCTTTACGACGAACACCCTTCAGTAGAGGGTATAACAAGTATGTATTTATTGTATTCATGTCACCAGCCACCGCAAGCATTCGCCAATCAAATGTGCTCACCCATATGAAATACAGGACAAAGGGCTGTTCGCTGTACAACAACGACATGATTGTGCACGGGCTCCATCTCTAACCTAACAACCAGAAAGGCAATGGTGCACCAAAGCAGTAAACAACAACACCACAGTAAAATAAGCAGATTGACAACGAAAAACACAAAGAAATCCATTGAAATGACAATTTGTCCCCAAACAGTAAACAACGATAAGTGCTGTCCACCATCGTGATCGACAAAACATTCTATTCACAAACAATTTATTTGAACAATTTCCAAATTTACTTACCTTTTGTGACACTTCCTTCAATCGGCTTCGGTATTCAATATTAGCAAATCTTGTGAAAAATACAACATCCCTTACAAAGAAGCAGAATTAAAGGGAACACTTGTTCTCCTTTGTTGCTGTTCGCCACCATGGCATAGTAACCATGTTCGAACATATTTGCTCATGTTGTTGTTGTAAACACACACTCAATCCAAAAACATTCGTAGTTTTTGCGAGTCAGCGCTCCGTTCTTTTACACACATCGCGACACACGAACACGACATAAACAAATACACGGCCGTCACAAGCAATACACTTTTTTCAAACATTTTGATTATAATTTTTTTAACCCGGTACTAAACACCAACTAACCTTATGAATTTCACCAACTTTCATTAACACTTAATAACATTTCAATGATTTTTAACTTTTTCCAAATGATGAGCTTGAATTTGCACGTTCACATCATAAAAGAGCGCGAGAAGAACTGAATGTTTCTGAACTTGTTGCATTTTGACAGAATGCAAATCGGAAAGAGTGTGTGAGAGAATAATTTAAGAGTGCAAGGGAGCATGAGAGCGAATATGATGCGGATACGGAACATTGGGGATAACGAAGTTTAATAATTAATGTTGCCATCTCGATTGTATGGAAAACGTTCGGCGATATTGACAAGCTGTAATGCTAACTTAGCGATGGTCGTAGTGCTACTCAATATCATAAAAACGCCAAAATATATCAACTGCTTGACCAATGGTTTTATATTTTTCGCACTGATGAATCTTGAGTACGTTATGTAAGTATTTGAGTTTTTATCGAAAACACATCATTAAATACCATATTAATTTAGTGATTTTATATTACTTACTTATAGTTAAATACGTTAATAAAGTTAAATTTTAAGGGCCGATGTTGAATTTGAATAAAACAAATCATTTAGGATATTATTGTCATTTCTTTTTAGTATGATAATATTGGTATGGTTCAATTATGTATGGAACAAAATATCGCCCAAATGGTCGCCGCGAACTCGGCGACACACCTCCGTCGATGACGCTGAGGTATAATTAAGGTTCTCTGCTGTTAATGTGCCGAATTATCTCATCCTTTGGCTCTTGAATTGTTGCTGGCTTATCGACGTACACCTTTTCTTTCAAATGACCCCAAAGAAATATGTCCAACGGTGTCAAATCACATGATCTTGGCGGCCAATTACCATCGCCACGACGTGAGGTAATACGGCCATTGAATTTGTCGCGCAAAGAACTATTGTTTCGTTAGCTGTGTGGCAAGTGGTACCGTCCTGTTCCATATCTACCAATACGGGCCATAAAAAGTTCGTTATCATCTCACGATAGCGAACACGGTGACTGCCTGACCGGCCTCATTTTGGAAAAAAATACGGCCCGATGATTCCGCCAGCCCATAAACCGCACCAAACAGTCACTCTTTGTGGGTGCATTGTTTTTTCGACAATCATTCTCGGATTATCATTCGCCCAAATGCGACAATTCTTCTTCGAAAATTGTTTTTTTATTTTTATAAAAAGCTTTTCTATGGTTTAAATTAAGTAAGTCTGAAATTGAGAAATATCAAATGAAATACAGAAAAAAACTTAACGTTTAGATGAGGTTTACATTCAACATCGGCCCTTAAAATTTAACCAGCCTTTACATACAATGATTAAGTTGTCAGATTTACTTGTAATTGGCCATTTACTTTTTTTTGTTCACAAAAAGACCATCGCACCAATAGACTCTGCCACTCCTTAATAAAGACCCCATGCATTAACGTCGAATATTGTTTAGTGGCAAGGCACATTTCCGGCTTAAATGATAACCACCAAGCACCATTTCCAACTTTATAAAGAAGTGTTTTTTTAACCTTTAGAATGTCAATTCATTCTTGATTTTGAGTAAATCTAGGCAGATTAATTTCAACGACTTAATTTTCAGCCGCTTAAAGGGAAATCGGTAGATTATTTCCAGACGAGTGCTCCGCCAGTATCGGCAATATTCAAAAACAAATGATTGACAGCGGCGCACCGAGTCGACTCGCCTTAATAGCTCCACACTCTACACAGAAGTTTGCATACGCTAGTTTTACAACTAAGAACTTTAACAAATTAATTTTGAAATTTGCGTATTGGACATTTTTCGATTTGTTAATGTTTAAAAACTGATACATTCTTTGTAAGCTGACGTTTGGTATCGAAAGTTATGATTTTTCATTGGAAAAACATAATTAAAAATTAAAACATGTCTTTGTTTTAATTACAATGGTCGGCCATGCATTCGAACTACTGTTTTCGATTATCTCATACTTACGAAACGTTTAATCTTAATTTAGTCATTTTCATAAAATGTAAAAGAAATTAGACTTCTTCTTAACTAACAGCAATTAAAGGGGTTTTTAACCACCGTAGCTGTTGATACATTTCTATATATTTCAAACCGTATCGCGAAAAGGAGTCACAATAATTTAAAAAAAAATGAAGCAAGGAACTTCTCGCATTTTGAATGATGTAAAACACCACCATTCGAAAACATCTTCGGGATGTTTATGGTTATGCACAATTTTGTTTTGTAGTATACACGCCAGTAATGTGCCTCCGCTAAAGCAGCTGGTCTTCATTTGTAAAAAATTGTAAAAATTATACTAAATAAAAAGTATGATGCCGGTCACGAGTGCTCTGTAAAAAAGAAAACTTTAAATGAATGGCAGTTTATTAAAATTATGACGATGAACCAGAATTCTACTAAAGTAAACACAATTTCTAATATCAGGTAATTGTTCACACATAAAATGTAGTAGTCTTCCAGAAAATATGTACATACATATACTTATAAAGGGTGTTTTTTATTGGGGTATAGAACTTTAAGTTGGCATCACTTTTTTAACTGGCGGCCATTTTGTCAGCTGTCAAGTGATTAATATTTAGTTTGGTTTGCCATTTCATCATGAACAGTTTGACAAAAGAACAACGCTTGCAAAATGGGCCGAAAATGAGATTCATCTCGATGCTGATTTTCATCACAAAATTTTGTTCAGTGATGAGGCTCATTTTTGGTTGAATGGCTACGTCAACAAGCAAAATTGCCGCATTTGGAGTGAAGAGAATCTACATGAGACCCTTGAGACGCCATTACATCTACAAAAACTGACTGTTTGGTGTGCTCTATGGGCTGGTGGAGTCATTGGGCCATACTTCTTCCGAAATAATGCTGGAGAGTCAGTTACCGTTAATGGAGACCGGTATAGAGCCATGATAACCGACTATTTTGTTCCCGAATTGGATGGCATGAATGTGGATGAGTTGTGGTTCCAACAAGACGGCGCTACATGCCACACAGCGCACGTCACAATCGAATTATTGAAGGAAACATTCGATGAGCGCATAATTTCGCGGAATGGACCTGTCAATTGGCCACCAAGATCGTGTGATTTGACACCATTGGATTATTTTCTTTGGGGTTATGTGAAGTCGCTCGTCTACGCCAACAAACCAGAAACGTTAGGGGACTTGGAAGCCAACATTCGTGGCGTTATTGCCAACATACGGCCCCATATGCTCGAAAAAGTGGTTGAAAATTGGACCTGTAAAATTGGCTTTATTCGAGCCAGCCGCGGCGGCCACATGCCCGAAATCATATTTAAACATTAATGGCATAAAATTATCCTTCCAATAAAGCCAAATTGATGGACATTAAAACGATTTTCTTGTGTTTTATTTCAATTCGAAGTTCTATACCTCAATAAAAAACACCCTTTATATTCATTGTATTCTTTGGAAATGTTAATTTTGCCGCATTTTAAATAATTTCCTTCAGAATTTTTATAAACAAATTGTGTATACAAATACGAAGTTGTTTTGTGTTTAAAACAAATGATTTTAAATAGCATATGAATTGTTAAGAACTTTGTTATCAATTGATGAATACAATTTTTATTACGAGTAGATCCATTTTTTTGGTTTTCTGTGATTGTCAAGAATATTTTACGGTAAAAGTCAAAATCTTTGACATATTTGCAGTTTATTCATAAAAGGTGTACGGTAAATGTACACAAATAAGAATTTGTAAATATAACCACTTTAATGAATGTCAATGCATGTAAAACATGATTGTATAACAATTTGTCATAATATAAACCTATTTATTCCAATTAAAGCTACCATTTTCGCATATATTTTGTGAATTTTTAAAAAAACAAGTAAATCTAACAACATAATCATTGTATGTAATACTGCATTTAGTAATAAATCATTAAATTAAAATGGTAATTAATGATGCATTTCAATAAATTTGCATTTGTTCTATTTTGGCGTTTTGATATTGAGTAGCACTTCGATCATCGTTAAAAGCGCTAAGTTGGCATAACAGCCTGTCAATATCACCGAACGTTTTTCCAAACAATAGAGATGGCAACATTAATTATTAAACTTCGTTATCCCCAATGTTCCGTATCCTCATCATATTCGCTCTCATGCTCCCTTGCACTCTTCAATTATTCTCTCACACACTCATTCCGATTTGCATTCTGTCAAAATGCAACAAGTTCAGAAACATTCAGTTCTTCTCGCGCTCTTTTATGATGTGAACGTGCAAATGCAAGCTCATGATTTGGAAAAAGTTTAAAATCATTGAAATGTTATTAAGTGGGAATAAAAGTTGGTGAAATTCATAAGGTTAGTTGGCATTTATTACCGGGTTAAAAGAACTAATAATCGAAATGTTAGAAAAAAGTGTATTGTTTATGTCGGTCGTGCATTTGTTTATGTCGTGTTCGTGTGTCGCGATGTGTGTAAAAGAACGGCGCGGTGACTCGCAAAAACTACGAATGTTTTTGGATTGAGTGTGTGTTTACACCAACAACATGAGCAAATATGTTCGAATATGGTTACTATGCCATGGTGACGAACAGCAACAAAGCAGAACATGTGTTATGCTCCCTTTAATTCTGCTTCTTGTTAAGGGATGTTGTTTTTTCACAAGATTTGCTAATATTGAATAGCGAAGCCGATTTAATGAAACAAAAGGTAAGTAAATTTTTCAAATAAATTGTTTACGAATATGTTTTGTTGCTCAGAATGGTTGACAGGACTTACTGTTTGAGGGTTTACTGTTTGAGGGGAAATTGTCATTTCAATGGATTTGATGGTGTTTTTCGTTGTCAGTCTTCTTATTTTTCTGAAGTGTTGTTGTTTTCTGCTTTGGTGCACCATCGCCTTTCTGTTGTTAAGTTAGAGATGGAGACCTCACACATGTCGTTGTTGTATGGCGAACGGCCTTTGTTATGTACTTATTTTATATGGGCGAGTACATTTGATTGGCGAAGCTCGTGGCGGCTGTTGACATGACGCCAACTTAAATACTTTTTATACCCTCCACCAAAGGGTGGATGGTATATTAAATTTGCCATTCCGTTTGTATTACCACGAAATATTGATCGGAGTAGATCCTATAAAGTTTATACATATGTATGTATGTACAAATGTATATAAGTATATTATTGATCATCTTAAAAGTTCTAAAAAGACCGTCCGTCTGTGTGTCTATTCAAAGCACCATAGCGGTCGAACGAATCAATTGAATTATGCACGATGTTGGCTTATGGTTTGGGGTTGGAAATGCCGATTTCGCCGGCCTAGGAAAAGTTCCCTTTAAGAGACTAAAGGTACCTCGATGAAAAGTACACTTGTTTGCTTAACAAATCATAATCTTTTGTGGACCGACAATGATTAAAATGAGTACTGTGCGGGCGATTAGTGGTCAATATGGGTACTCAAATTAAAGTAGTTTTTTCCAGCCAAATATACAGTAATTTTAAAGGGTTGGGTAAGATTAGGGATGTACGCATGTGCCGAAAGAACCAAAAAATTTACCTTACATAAGATTCGACCAGTCTGAACCTAACGACGTTTTTACTTGTTCATTTTCTTGTAGTTTTTTTAATTTTCGTTGCCACCTATCCATAAAAATGTATGTGTTCAAGTCTGGACACACTGAAGTTTACCTTCTTACGCAGCTCTTTTCCTGTCGTTCCGTTTTCTGAAAATCGATGAAATACGAGTACATAGGTGATTCTGAGATTATGGGCCAATTTCGACATAATTTGTTGGGGAATTTAAAAATAAGACAGTTGACGAAAAAACTATTAGATGTGCACCTACCCACTTCATGTAATGTTCAATCATATTTGAGTTGCTTGAAATCAATATTGGTTTGGAAATTTGAATTTTAGCGAATATTAGATTTTACAGGGGAGTAATGTGTATTTGCAGGGACAGAAAATAAACATCCATAAAAATATAAATAGAATAAAAAATTTAATCATTAATAGCAACAAAATTAATTGAACATTATTCTTTACTATGGCTTTGTTAAATAAAAAATTAATATTTTTATAAAAAAATGAGAAAATTTCAATTGAAAGTAGGGTTAGGGACAACCAGGGCAATGATATTTGAACACTTTGGTAGGATATTTTCTTAAAAACAAATACAGTTGTTAAAAACAATTTTAAAGACGTTAAAGGTCCTATAAAGATTTATTGTATAGTAAATAATAAAGTAAAACAACCAAGGACAGCAAAGTGGCCCATAATCTCAGAATCAACCATATGTTAAAAATTTGCAAAACGCTAATGAATTTAGTGTATCGGCATAGAAAACCCTTGCCATACATTGATTGTATTTTTTTTTTGAAAATTATTCATTCCAATGGTTTTTTGAATTCGTGAAGTTGAAAAAAATGATTTTGTGTGCCTGAACCGCTGGAAATTAGTTTCTACCAGCAATTTCAAAACATTAAGAGTTTTGCTCAACTAATTGATATTTTCTGGCAATTATTATATAAAAAAATAATTTTCAATCCATATATGATCAAATTTAATAGCAATGAGCTATTAAAAACAAATTATTTTTCCCAAAAATGCTAAGTTTAGACGCCAGACGAGTGTGTTTGTTCGACAGAAAAAGAAAATTTTATTTGTCGTTCGCTATGCGACACGGTTGTGTTCGGGCGCATAAGTAGAAAAATAACTTTATGGAGAGAAGTACCGTTTCTATGGGGTGAGACAGTGATGATAAACTTGGTACAGTTGTACCATTTATGGTACAGTTGATAATTGTTGGTACGGTGTTACATAAAATATTTGTAACTGCGATCTTGAAAGTGAAGTTGTTCATCTTGTTATTTAAACAGCAATCAATAGCTCAGAAACAATGAAAGTAGTTAGGGTGGAACATTGTCATTTAATAATGGAACACAATCCGATGCGTTTTCGCTTCGCCAATTGGGATAAAGATTGTTTGGCAGGACATGTAGAATTTTACCGAAAATCGTGCTTTCAGGTGAAGCTAATTTTCATCTCGGTGACTATATCAATAAGCAAAATTGCCGCATATGGGATTCAGAGAACGCGCACGTGACTATTGAGCAGCCAATCCATCCACAACGATTCACTGTTTGTTGCTGATTTTGGGCTGATCGAGTTCCTAGATAAAAAGTAGACTTTTTGGGCCATTTTTTTCAATAATGTGCAAGAAGCCGCCCTTACCGTTAACGGTTCTTGTCTTTAGTTTTGTTTTTGTAGTATAGTAATATACATATGTGACAGCGCATGGAGAAAGGGACCTAAGGATAAAAAATCAATTTTCATTTTTTTTTCTTTTTTTGATGTGGACAACATCTGATCATCGAATGAGACCGACCCCATGCCATAAAAGTGTTCCCTCCCGGTGATATGCGCGTTTTATGAAAGTGCAAATAGAAAGGGACCTAATCTTTTTAATGGCTCTCCTGAACAAAACTGGTTTTTAACCTTAGGTCCCTTTTTATTTTGCGCGTCACATATACCTTTTGACATATGTCGGAATTGTCATCATTGAATTGATCTAGTATACTTCGTCTGATATGGTATTGCTGAATAAGTTGTTAACTGTGCTATGCGTCTTAAATGCTTGTTGGCATTTGTCCTTGTTGTATAGGTTTGAATGACTAAGATTCTCCGGAAAACCAAGTATATATATTCTTTTTATAGGTTCTTCGAAGTCAATGCTGTATTCCTAGTTAATCTGATCTTATCTAATAGGACAGTAAAAAAGTTCATTCGAAAAAAGTACAGTTTTTGAGTATTTGTTCAACATTTTTAAATTATTTGTGAAGTACCACATGGTATGGTTTAAAGACCTATAGACTCTAGGCTTAAACATGATTCAAATGGCTCTAGCCAGTAGTTACTAATAAAAATGAGGAGACTCATAGATAATTAAATCTTGTTATAATTTAAAAAATGTCATATGGGCCAAAAAAGCCTGATTTCATTTTGACAATAGTATAATTGCGGCAATATTAATATTGGTGAAATGTAACAAAAGTATTGTGGCCAAATTTGAAAATGAAAATATGATTGTAGCATCAATATAAATATGGTTGGTGGGACAAAAGTATTGTTTTCATGGGTTCCAGTCTTTACAAACAATTTTGGCGATCATAGTATGGTTTTGCGTAAGTTATACTATGGTTGTGAGGATCATACTATGGTTGTACGTTAAATAAACTATGGTTATGAGGATCATAATATGGTTGTGGAGATCATAGTATGGTTGAATGTGAATAATAATATTGTTGTGGGGATCATAGTATGGTTGTGTGTGAATTATTCTTTTGTTGTGAGGACCATAATATTGTTATGGGGATCATAGTATGGTTGTGTGTGAACCATATTATTGATGTGATGATCATAATATTGTTGTACCACAACCATATAACCAACAATAGTATGGTGCTCTTCGAATATTGTTACCCCAACCATACTTTTTTTCTGCGTGTGCACACATTTAGGCAAATTTTACTACAAATCAGCACATGGATTTACAACACACAGATATTAAGAATGCAGGTTCAACTAATGGAGCCTTGGTCAAAAAACGACTGCTGTACTCGAAAACAAGCGACCAATTGTAAATATCGACACAATCTTATTAAAATTAAAGCAAAATTCATTAGGAATCTTAAATAGATTGATAGTCATAAGGGCCATAAATATGATAATTGCTGTTTTACCCATTTCAATAGCGAATCATTGTCAGTTTTGCTATTGTTAAAATATTAACATGTGTTATTAAATACTTTGTTAAAGGAAAAGTCTTTTTTGTCTTATGAGAAACTTTTATGAAACAAAAAAATGTTTATTAGACCATTAAAGTACATTTAGATTTATTTTAAAATTGTAGTCGGCTGCGAAGGGTTTTGGTCGGAAAAATTTTTTTCTAGTGGCAACACTGACCGAGTGTGAATTAGCGTTACATGGGTGGCTTTTTCTCCACTCATGCAAATGCTTAATGTATACAAAGAGAAACAATGTTGCCATATTACTCTTAATTTTTTTTACTATTGCCAGACTACTATATTGTACACTAACTAGGAAACTAATACCCTAGACACACTGCCTTAATGTGCAACTAAAATCCACTAATACAAATTAAAATTTTATGTCGACTGTATCTGCATTTAGTAAACAGCTGTATGATTGTAAAGAACTGCTTGTCAACTATTTTTTTTTGCCATTTACTTTGATATAAAATGGTTAAAAGTAGGAATTGAAATGAAAAAAAAACAATCTATTTGAAAGAAAGCAGAAATTATTTTTGCTGAAATTAGTTCACAATGTAAAAACTGTAATAGCACTACCAACCAGGGATGATAAAGTTGGGACCTTTTTACTTGGAAAAATACAGTGGTAGCCCCGCAACTTACAACAACAATTGAATAGTTTTTTTTTAAATAATAAGTATTTCTTGCTGCTTGAATAAATGCTTAACCCAACAAAAAATTCTTTAAATACTTAGAATTGAAATGAAAGCACGTAAATAAAAATATCTCTGCCATTTCAGAAGATGGACCAATATGGCCGAGCTTCGGTAGGTATGGTTTAAGTCGCTCATAACGCCCTATACTAAATTTGAGTGAGATCGGATATAATGAAAACGTGAACCGATATTTTCCAATATTAAAAAGATTGATAATAGATCTCCCATATTTGCACTATACTAAATTTGACGAAGATCGAATGTTAAATGAGGCTTGTGGAATGGTAGGTCCTCAAATTTGGAAAGACCTTGGCATGGGACATGGGGCGATATGATCCTACGTACCATGCAATAGTCTTACCAACAGGACTATAAGAACCTTTTCGCACGGCTATTCCAAAACATGAACTATTAGTGACTCGTCACTTTCCGTACAAAATTTGGTCAGATTTGGATGTATTATGTGGCTTTATCAGCTGCGGATTCCTGAATCGATTCGGGTCTATCTCCTTGTATTTTGAACATAACAGCACTATGCCATAATACCCTACCACAGTGGTGTAGGGTATAAAAATGTTGTTCGCCTAACACATATATCATCTCTGCTATTAACCATAAACAACTTAACAGCTGATTTTATTATAGCTGTGTTTATTTTTGATAAATTGTGACACTGTTGCCAGATTGAAATACCTTAATGCAGTTTGATTTTGTGCATGTACGACAGAGTAAATGCAGTTTGGGAGGAGTTAATGCATGAGTTAATTTGCATTAAGTCTGTTAATGCCCATTACCGCTGTCGTCTGTTTAGCCTATAACCTTATTACCCAAAAAAAACACGGATTTAGAAATCCCATTTTTTTACATTTTCTAACGCAACTCTTCATCATAATATAGGGTGATCCATCTAGAGATATTTTTTCAGAACAAAAAAAATATAAAAACTAATCAAGTGTGGAATCATTATTGGCAATTTGAAAGGACATTTATGGCATTTATTTTTTGAATATATTTTCTTTCAAATGTTGGCCGCAACTACGCCTCAGGGTTTCCATTCTGAGGGTCCAATTTTTGATGACTCGTTCGAGCATTTCGACCGGTATGGCTTTAATGACACACGTAATGTTGGCTTCCAAACCCTGAATCGTAGCTGGTTTGTCAGCATAGACTTTCGACTTTACGTCACCCCAAAGAAAAATGTCTAATGGTGTGATATCACTCGATCTTGGCGGCCAACTCACCAGTCCCAAAACGTGAAATTAGCTGCTTTTCGAAATGACCTCTCAATATATCCATTGTTTGAGCAGCTGTATGGCAAGTGGCACCGTCCTGTTGAAACAAAGTGTCGTCAAGATTATGGGCTTCAATTTCAGGTAGCATAAAGATCGATATCATGGCGCGATAGCGTGCACCATTCACGGTTACGTTCCGACCATCATTATTTTTGAAAAAATATGCCCCGATGATTCCACCAGCTTATAAATCGCACCAAACCGTGGTTTTCTCTGGGTATAATGGTAACTCTTCTTGTTGCTCTTCAGCCCAAATGTGGCAATTTTGTTTATTGACATTGCCGTTGAGCCAGAAATGGGCCTCATCACTGAACAAAATTTTGCTCGAAAACAGCGGATCTTCTTGTTTCTCACCGAACGCTCATTTCCATAATACAGTTGTCAACATTCGAAGGAAATTATTTTCAAAAAATAAATGCCATAAAATGTCCTTTCAAATTACCAATAAAGATTCTACACTTGATTTAATTTTTTTTTTATGTTCTGAAAAAATACCTCTAGATGGATCACCATATATAACTTCCCTCAAAGTAAAACAAACAACAGGGTATGGCAACCCTAAAATGAAACATTTAATATTGAGCACTGTCTTTGCGCTCGAGCACGTTGTTACGATTAATGGCCTCTACACACACACACACACACCGAAACACTTTTCGAAACCACGCCTAATACCAGTCGTTAACAGACACACAATTTAATATCACCCAATCGCTCGCCATAACAGTCGTCTTCCGACCATTATGGCGTTCAAACGTTCATGTGCGCTGCTGCGCGCAGTGTACTCCCATGAGGATTAAATAAATGGAATTTCTTCATCCCCGAGATGAGCCACCGCTTGAAGAGTACGTGACGTGGTTTACGTTCCATTGTTGCGGATTAAGAATAAAACAACCCTAAAGTGTCACATTCACGCTTTTAGTGTAGATTCGTGATGTCATTAATGCGGAATTGCTGACGAATTTGAAGATGGTGGACTTAAAGTGTTGCAAATGGAAATGAAATGTTGCTATACCGCTTAAAATGGATACTTTTTAATGGGGAAAATACTACAAAAGAAGATTGACAACAATTTATTTTTTTAAATCGCGATACCACAACAACAAACAGCTTAAAATTGCGTCATTAGTAATCAAAATTTTTTTTAGATCTCCATAGAAAAATTAACTTAGATTTGTTTTTGTGCTTTGTGAATCTATCAATCCAGTCAATTCTTTTTCTAAAATGCGTTTTCCCGAAATCACATGAAAAATACTTGCAAAACGTCCAGAAAGAAAGCTTTAGAGACATCCAGAAATATAAATAGCTAGGACGGTTTAAGGTGGATTATTACAATACAGAACACCATTGGATTTTTACCTGAACGGAGAAAAGATTCTAAGCAGTGAACAACCAAATTTTAGCATACACAGTAGATCCGGAGTCGTAGCCTCGAGAGGTTTCAAATATGCCTAACCATCTTCGTTCCCACACTAAACCCTTTTTCAATGGAAATCGTTTGAAATTCAAAAGACAATAATTTATATTCAGAAAAATCTATTTAAAATTCTAAATATACCATTTGAAATTCAAAAGACAACAATAAGCCTGACTTCAAATGAGATACATATTCTGCATTTCAAGTCGAATATACTGAATCTTTTGAACGTAATTAATTAAGGATCTAACAAAAGTTGGTTTAGCGAATATTAAAATATTCATTTTAGCGAATGGGAATTTGGGTTTTGAGAATGCAAAAGCACATAGTTTTTTTTAGTATTTAAGATTTTTACTGATTTAGTGCCAGGTTTTAGAAAAAACACAGATTTCAAAAAAATAAATTTCAAATTATTTAGTTTAATGGTAACAATAACTTACCTCAAATACTTTTTCAAATGCGAATATTTTAAAATGTGTTTTTGCGAATGCGAAAACTCCAAAATTGATTGGTGCGAATGTGCAATTTAATGCAAATAATTCGCATATTTGCACATTCGTTACAGCCCTAATTTTAATGGATGACTTTTTTGAATTTGGACTGGTGAGTTAAATTGCAATATACATTTTTTTAGTTTGAAATAGAATATTTAAATTTCAAATCGAGTTTATAATTTTCAATTGAACGAGAAGACGTACGGTTGCAACTACCACTAATTACTACTAAAAATGATGAACATTCGGTTCGAAAAACCAAAAGATGATAGATGCGTTAAAATTATAATACATACAACTAACTACTCAGCTCTATTAATCTAATGCGTTTTAAATTATTAGATATCTTTAATGTCTGTTAAGAAAACTAATATATTTTTGTAGAACTACTCGTTGGTACCAATAGTTTGGAAAGAACAAATAAATCGTTCAGATAAAAAAAAGTCGGGTAGATTGTCGGTATTATTATTATTGCGTACAGCAACATAAAACTGAAAATAGTAAAACAAAACAAAAATAGTGGGCTGACCTACGAGGTATAAATTTTTTTTTAATAAACAAGTAATAATGTCGTAAAGTTCAGCCAGGCCGAACATTATATACGCTCCGCTCCAAATGGACCATGCTTTGGGCCCTTTCGGCCTAAGGTTCCATCCCTAGTCTCTGCCAAAACTACTTTACATTTGGAGTCTTAGCAAAACTTGCTTTAATTTAAGTAGTATCGTATTGATTATCCGTTTTGAACATGCGGAACGTTTTTCGATTAAAAACGTCTAGCAATTATGTTCTATAGGATTAGTCCCAACTAACATTACCAATTTTAACAATTGTTCTCGTCCACAAAATAATACAATTTCTTATGAAAATACTCAAAAAGAGAGAAACTTCCTTCCCCCCTGGGCCGATTTCGCCCATTAACAATCCCGGGACCATAACAGCAATAATTTTCATCATAAAAATTAATCATTAACATTTATTGTTTGATTTTGAGAGAAATGTTCTTTACGTAGTAGTCACTTTCCATTTTATATATTTTTCAAAATCCGGAAAAACAATAATTTTTGAATTTTAACTACTCCGCAAATAACAACTATTTTCTTATAATAACAATTATTGACGACTTTTATTTTTAAGTCAAAAATAAAATTCAGTCAACAAACGAAGTGGTCTCGAATATGAACGAATGAGTTTTATATTGCGACTTAAATAATAAAAGTCACAGATTGATTTTTATTAAGGAATTTATAACTATAAGTCACTTACTGACTGTTATTGCTGACTTATATAAATAAAAGTCAGACTAATATTTATTTAGCACTTAATAACTGTTATCGAATAATGAAATCCCAAAAATAATTGTTATTTTCATGCTATGTCCGTCCTTGTGTGTGTCTGTTGGAAGCAAACTACTTCCCCTAGGATCCTGAAATTGTTCATGATGATGGCTTATGCTGTCGGGGCTAAATCAGGGAAAATAGTTTCCTCTTTAGAGGACCATAGGAACCTCGGAAAAAGTACACTTGTTTGGAGTATTTTTTTAACAAATCATATTTTTTTATGGACAAACAATAGTTAAGACCTTAAAAAAGAGCATACTTGCTGAACGTTTAGGCTCATGTTGCCCAAAAACGTCCCACATTTTCAAATCGGGCGATCAATAGTCAGTTTGTTTTATTGCTATTTATATTTCGGGTAATGACTATACTAGTGTTCCCAGATGCAAACTGGAATTTCCATTGGAAACTTTGACATTTTTTAGCATAAATTCATTCAGAACGTCATTGTTTTGTTTACTTATACAATGTGTTGAAACTTCAACTCAGTCAAAAAATGGAATTATCCCGTGAACATTTTCGTGCGATGATTTTTTACGATTTTCGGCGTGGGTTATCGAGACATGAGTGTTTAAATCAATTTGCTTTGACTTTTGTCGTTGAAGCACCATCAAAAACCACTGTTAATCGCTGGTACCAAGAGTTCAGTCTCGGACGCCGCTCGCTCCAGGATGAATATCGTGAAGAACGTCCAACTTCGGTCACTTTGCCCGAAAGCAAGACCGACATGTGACGTACCGTGAGTTTGGGGCATCCTTGGACATTAGTATGACAAGCATCAATAAGATATTGCATGTTCATTTGGCCGTGAAAAAATGTGTTCTCGTTGGATTCCACATAATTTAACGAACGCTCAAAAAAAGGACCGTATGGATTGGTGCAAAGAGATGTTGAAAAAGCATAACTACGGTAGCTCAAAGGCAGTGTATAACAGTGCCACGGGTGACGAATCATGGATCTACGCATATGAACCCAAAACAAAACAGCAATTGATCAATATGGGTCGAGCCAAATCCATCAAAGTTGTTCGTGGAAGAAGTACATCGAAGCAAATGATTGTGTTTTTCCGGTATAACCGGCCATGTTGCCACAGTGGAACGTAGGACGGTCAATTCTGAGTGGTATACAACCATCAGTTTGCCAACAGTGTTCGAAGAAATGAGGATAGATAATAAGTAAAGGTGGATGATTTTGCATCACGACAATGCGAGCTCTCACACATCAGCTGAAACGATAAGCTTTTAGACCACTCAAGATGTCGAATTGATGGGCCATCCACCGTACAGCGCTGATTTGGCACCCAATGACTTCTTCTTATTCCCTAGCATCAAGAAAAAAATGCGTGGGCAACGTTTTTTATCGCCCGAAGCAGCTATTAAAGCTTTCTAAACTCATGTTTTGGAGGTGTCTCAATGGGAGTGGAAAAGTGCTTAGAAAATTGGTTTGTTCGCATGCAAAAGTGTATTGATCTTAAAAGGGGAATATTTTGAAAAATAATAAAACCATTTCCAATGATGAATTATTGTGTGTATATTGCCGGACTCGAAATATAAATAGGAACCATCGTACATATGGGTACTCAAATTAATGTAAAATATTGTTACAAATCCAAACATAAAGTAATTTGAATTTTTGCTGAGATTAGGGACCGGCCCATGGGCTAAAGGGTTTTAATAACTTTTTTGCGCTTTAGTTGGGTAGGGACGTTGGAGGGTTTATAAGGTTCTGCCTGACCGAACTTATCTACGTTTTTACTTGTTTACAATTGTTATTGTGGTTTTGACATTGTAGTCTTCTCATGTCTTTCATTACACTCTTATTCTGCCATCGGAACTAAAAGTGTTGAGTTTGGAGATATTGCGGTTCTCCAGAACTCGAAGGAGACATTTTCTTATTCAATTTCTGTATACTCATATTAAAATGGCTATGGGATACTTTTTATGGGTATGGGTAGGACTTTTTATCCTTAACAAGAAAATTTATCTTAGGCATTTTTTCTTTAACAAAATAGATAATAATTTGCGACACCTTTATGGGCAAACAAAAAATAGAGGTAAATTATTTAAGTAAAAGGTGAACGTAAACTAAGGTATACTCGTACGTAGACTTTATTCAAAACAAATAATCGAATTTGTATAATATTTAGTCAATTTATTTTAAATTAATTTTAAATGTTTTAGTTCTACTTAAAGTTGCTAAGTGTGTGTTAGTGTGTAATGAAATACGTTCGGAGGAAAAGCGGGCGCTGTCACGCCCTCTTTTTAAATTTTAATGTGGGTCTGGAGATTGTGACATACTATTTTAAAAAGGGGCGTGGCACTGAAATCTTATTTAAAAGTTTAACACAGAAACATCTAATTGGATATATATGGTATAAGGCGGTGCAACGCCTTATACCATATATGACCAAAATTGTACAGATTTTAACTTTTAAAGTAGTTTTAAAATTTGCTCTGTATGCTATTGTGGTTGAAAAATATGTCAAAGAGTATACATGGATGAGGGTCTAGGCGCCGCCCACATCCAGATATGTTGACTAGCCACAACTCGTGTACTAATTAAGTAAGAAACACCGGAATTGGAATATACTTAGAAGGAACATAAATACTGTTACAACATTGAACGCACCCATTTCAATAGTAGAACTGAACATACCCCGTTAATGTTATATGGGTTCTGAAAGCTAACCTATAGCGTTAGTCTGTAACGGGATTTTAAAATTGTTTCAACTTTTATCATGGAGTGGTCAGATAATGAGAACCGTATCGCTGTAATAGCGCTTTTCAAGTGTGAAATGAAAAAAACGATATTTTCAAAACGCTCCGGCCACTAGGGATTAGCCGTATGTTCGTCTAACGATGCATAAAACTGTTTGAGGATACTGGAGATGTAAAAGACCGCCATCGGTCGGGCCGCACACGCTCTGTTCGAACACCGCATGTCATCAAAGCCGTTAAATCAAAAATTCACAGAAATCCGCTACGAAAACAGAAAATCATGGCCCGTGAGATGAACATCACGCAAAAGTCCATGAGTCGAATTTTTAAAAAAGACTTGGGTCTTTCAAACGACGTACCGGACATTTATTGACTGCAGCTTTAAAAAAAAAGAATTGAAAAATGCAAACGTCTTTTGGTGAAGCACGCTGTTGACTAGCACAGGAAAAATTTTGTTCACCGATGAAAAAATGTTTACCGTTCAGGAAAAATTTAACAAGCAAAATAATAGAGTGTATGCGCGGTCATCTAAGGAAGCATCTGAACTAATCCCAAGGGGGGAAAAGGGTCATCACCCAGCTACAGTCACGGTTTGTGGGGTGTCTTTTACGATGGGGTCACTGACCTGCATTTCTGCGAACAAGGAGTCAAAACATCGGCCAAAGTTTACCAAGAAACCGTTTTGGAAGCTGTTGTGAAGCCTCCTAACAATTCCCTGTTCCAATACCAGTCATGGACTTTCCAGTAGGATTCTGCACCGGCCCATAAGGCTAAAACGTCCCAGGCCTGGCTTCGAAACAATTTGCCAGCGTTCATTTCCACTGAAGAATGACCCTCAGGCAGTCCAGATTTGGACCCATTGGATTACAAATTGTGGACGGTTTTAGAGGAAAAGGTTTGTCACAATAGATACGCCAACATTGGATCTCTTAAGACAGCTTTGGTTCGAGCAATGGCCAATTTGTCAACGCACGAGGATCGTGCAGCTATTGGCGATTGGCCAGTGCGACTTAAAAAAATATACATCAATAAATATATTAAAAAAATATTTGGTCCAAAAACACTCAGTACTTTTAATTTTACAGCATAAAACGTGTGTAGCAGTATTTATGTCCCTACTAAGTATACTACTAAAGGGTAAAGAAATAAGTTCGGGGGGAAAAGTGGATGGTGTCACACCGCCACCCTTAGAAGCAATATAATGAACTTAATTATAGTCGGATCGTCTTGCAATCAATACAGTATGCTACTGTGAGCCTGGAATTACTATAGTATATATACGTACGATTTTACAAAAGAGCGAGGCACTGCCCACTTTTTCTCCGAACTTCTTCTTATATTTTAAGAGAATATATTCCAAATCCGATATTCTTAACTTAACTTTGTGAGAACATTAGACTTGGAATATGGAATATTAAAGCGTGTATTGAAATAAGCCGTAAGAAAAACTGATTGGTACACGCCCCTTTTTAAAAACCGGTGCATATCCATAGTTAAAGGCAGTTTGTCTTGGTATAACACAGTATGCTACTGCGGACCAAAAAACGTTTACATAGTATAGCTGTATACAATTTTGCAAAGTACGAGTACTTTTCATTGTTTGTGAAAGATATTTAAACTTCCTCTATGTATATTGAAGTATTTTGTAAACATTTATTTGTAATGGTAATATAGATGGGTTTTGTTATTAGTCCATCGAGAAATAAGGTTAACCGCGTATTGAGGATGGTTGTCTCTGTATCTGCAACATTTAGAATTGCTGTATCATCTGCAAAAAATTTGCGATGGTTAAATTTGTGGCATGTGTGTATAGGAGATATAAGGGTTTTCCAATAGTGACATAAAAATTTCGTATCTTTATGTGAACGCACCCTCAAACATTCTTAATGATCTTTCAGTGTCAAAACCTTCGTCGAAGTAAACATTTTTATCATGGTAAAGTTCAAATACGAACAATGTTTGGAAGTCATTAAAAATTACTGCCGAAATTCGGAGTCGGTGGTCGCAACTTTAAGAGCGCTTACTTCAATTTTCGGCCGTAATAATCGTCTCACCGGATAGGATGAGCGACGAAGCTTATTTCTGGCTGAGTAGTTTTGTTAATAAACAAAATATACAAAGTAAAGTAAACATTTTTATCATGGTAAAGTTCAAATACGAACAAAGTTTGGAAGTCATTAAAAATTACTGCCGAAATTCGGAGTCGGTGGTCGCAACTTTAAAAGCGCTTACTTCAATTTTCGGCCGTAATAATCGTCTCACCGGATAGGATGAGCGATGAAGCTCATTTCTGGCTGAGTAGTTTTGTTAATAAACAAAATATACAAACCCACATGTGTTTTAGGAGACACAATTGCATACGCGAAAAATTACTGTGTGGTGTGTTTTTCATGCCGGAGGTGTGATTGCGTCATATTTTTTCGTCGATGAAAACAATAGTCATGGTACCGTCAATGGAGAGCGCTATCGTGCCATGATCGAAAATTATTTTGGCCAGAATTGGATAAGCTTGACATTGCCGATATGGTTTTAACAAGACAGCTCGAGTTACAATTGATTTTCTGAAAGGCAAATTCGGCGAACGTGTTATCTCGAGAAATGGTCCGGTCGAATGGCCACCTCGATCATGCGATTTAACGCCATTGTATATCCTTTTATGGGGCCACATGAATTTATTGGTCTATGCCAACAAGCCAACAGCTTTAGACGAGCTCAGAGACAACATCCAACGCGAAATTGCCAACGTTCCGGTCGAAATGTGTGCAAGAGTGGCTCAAAATTGGGTCCAAAGAATAGATCACTCGTGGTGTTCAAATGACCAAATCGATTTTTATTCTTAACCTGGAATTAATTTTGAACTCTATATCTTTAATATTCTGTGTTTTATTAATATATAAAATCGTTTTTTCTTTAATGGAAAACCCTGTAATGTAAGACCTAGGATACTTTCTTGTACAACTCCAGTTTTTATTTCTTTCAGGTTTAAATAAGCTTCTGCTACTTTTACTGTAAATAATCAGGCTAACTTTTAGGTGATATTTCGAAAGTTTTTCTTATTGGGCCAGCAGGCATACTTTATCGAAAGCCTGTGTTACATCCAGATAAACATCGGAACATATTTTTCTTTCTTTAAGAGACTGTTCGATTATTTTAGTTTTTCTGTGAAACTGGCCAGTAGTGTAATGATTTTTTCTGAATCCGAACTGATGCGTTGGGATTAGAATGTTTCGCTATATTATAGGTTTAATTTAATAATTTGTCAACCCATTTCCACATGACGTGTAAAATAGAAATTGGCCTGTAAGATTTCACTTCTGTTGCTATTTTCCCTGACTTTTGAATCATCAAAACTTCAGCTGTTTCATCCTTTATTTCATTCTAAAGCAAACGCTAAATAACTGCGTTATTCTATCAATGCAACAGCAGAAATTTTGCCAATTGCGACTCAGATGACAGTCTTAAACTAAATGTGGCTTACAATGATATTGCAAGATATATTTTTAACAAAAACGATAAACCCAATTTCTAAGTTTTCAAATCAAATATTTAACATAAGTTTCGATAATTTACTCAAAAGCAAATGACTTTTACTACTCCATAAAATCATTAACAGCAAAGAGCCTGTGTATCTTTGTAACCGCCTAAAATTCGCTCGATCCAACCGAGGAAAAAAGTATCCAAGAATTAAAAGTCTAACATCAAAACGGCAGTTTTGTGTGTATAGTACACGCCTCTGGAATAATCTTCCGTCAAGTCTTCAAGTCATAAACACAAGTAACAACTTTTAAAAAGGAGCTATTTAATTTCTATAAATAAATAAATTAGCATACCGCATAAGTTATAGAATAATCTAATTCAAACTAATTTTTATTTGATTTAAATATTATTAAAATTATCCAAATGTTAATCAACTCTCTAAGCCCGCACTAGAATATATAAAGGGTGATTCATCTAAAGGTATTTTTTCAAAATAAAAAAAATACTTAAATTCAAATCAAGTGTGGAATCTTTTTCATTCATTCGAAGGAAATTGTATGCCATTTATTTTTTGAATATAATTTCCTTCAAAATCTGGCCACAACTACGCCTCAGCGTGTCCATTCTGATGGTGCAGTTTTAAATGGCTCATTCGAGCATTTCTACCGGTATGGCGTGAACGACACGCGTAATGTTGGCTTCCAAGACCTAATTCATAGCTGGTTTGTCAGCATAGACTTTGGAATTTCCGTAGCTCCAAAGAAAAATGTCTAAAGGTGTGATATCACACGATCTAGGCGGCCAATTCACCGGTCCAAAATGTGAAATTAGCTGCTGTTTGAAATTACCTCTCACTAGATCCTAGGTAGGTCCTGTTGAAACAAAATGTCTTCAAGAATACGGGCTTCAATTTCAGGTAGAAAAAAGTCTGATATGATAGAGCAATAGCGAGCGCCATTGAAAGTTACGATGATGATGGTCGAAACATCATCATTTTTTAAAAAATATGGACCAATAATTGCACCAGCCCATAAACCGCTTTCAAACCGTGTTTTTTTCTTGATATAATGGCACCTCTTGAGCCTCTTCTGGTTCCTCTTCAGCCCAAATGCGGCAATTTTGTTTATTGACCTTGCCGTTGCGCCAGAAATGGCCCTCATCACTGAACACAATTTTAGTCGAAAACAGCGGATCTTCTTGTTTTTTTGCCGAACGCTCATTTCCATATTACAGTTGCCAACATTTAAAGGAAATTATATTCAAAAAATAAGTGGCATAAAATGTCCTTTCGTATAACAATAATGATTCAACACTTGATTTGAGTTTTAGTAGTTTTTTTTTATTTTGAAAAAATACCTCTAGATGGATTATCCTTTATAAGATGTTATATCTTGTAGTGCGCGGTTAAACTTATTTTGTTTAAATAAAAGTTTGGAGTGAACTGTTTGAGCTGTTCTGTCGTTATGAGATCAAAACCGGGACACTTTTTTAACTTCATTTTCGTATTCATTTTCTTCTGAACTTCATCTGTTGTTTAATGTTGAAATTATTCAAAAAGTTTTGATACGAGTATGTGTCAGCTTAGGAAGGGCCTGTCATGAGCTTTTTTGTAAAATTTTAACGTTTATTTCTATTGTTTTTGCCGGAAGTTAAAAATACGCAGTAGGAATAAACTTTAGTGTGCCCGCGCCTTAAAAGTATGACAGGAATAAAAAAGTAGTTGGAAATAAAATGAAAATCAAAATTACTTTTTTACTAATGCCAAATCCAATGCAATTATCCTGCGCGATAATATTACAATTAACATAACTTACCCGTAGTTCGGCTGAACAATTGTTAAATTACAATACTCAGTCTTGAAATCCTTTTCCGACTTTGACTTTTTATCCACTTTGTAATTGTTAATAAAAATATAGGTTAATATTACTAATCGATGCCTGCACACATCTATGTGTATTTGTTGCACAAAATACTATTAATATTAATTCCCACGCGCTTAAAAATTCAATGTTAATTGATGTTTAAACCGCACTAAACACCTTTTGATGGCCGTACGATTATGGCCAGGTTTCACTACTCCAGGCTGACGCTGGAATTATCGGCAAATAAACAAAACTCGCGTTAATAGCCACCAGCTACTGGTCATTCATTGGCCCAGGTAAGCCAAAGGCAGCGTTTGTTTAGTCGATATTTATTCAAGTAGCACCTCCTTATGTCTCCGTCTAGTTAATTCTTGGCCAACGCGAATAATACAAATAAACGCCACGCCGTTCGCAAGTAACAAACTATAAATTTTGTTATGACCACTTAAGAGCGAGAACAAAAAACAAAAACTTATTAACTGAACCTAAATGTTGGTGTATATGCAAACTTATTAAAAAAATTACTTATTAAACGAAATTATGGCACATTTACGACGGATGGATGAGCTGCGAAATGACTAACAAAAGTGTTAATAAAAATGCGAAAGAGTACGTCTGGTTTTCGGCAGCGGCATAGAGTTTTTTCCTCGTTCGATTTTATGACCAGTTAAAAGAAGAGGAGAAAACTTAATTTTATTTAGTTGTTTTGTCCAATTTGAATTTTTGGTCTCTTGTGAGCGCGCGGGTGTTTGACTTGTTTTCTGTTATTATTGTATTTTTTTATTTTTGAATTTTATTTTTACACACTTTTTTGCGCGTTACGAAAACCCAAAGTGTTCGTCGTTATCGGAAAACGCACGGATTGTGAATGAAGTGCGATTTTTCATTTGGGTGTGAATTGCTGTTAGATTCCTGGAACTGATTCACTCGCTCTCACAATACACGTTGCAGCACTCGTCGGTCGGTACGCGATATGGCACCGACAGACTGTAAGACAACATCGCCGCCGCCACCAACAGCACCACCACCACCATCGCCACTACTACGGGCATGACCGGATTTCAGCACCGTCACAGCACTGAGCTGTGCACCAATCAAAAAGGAAAAACAGTAACAAAAGCCGCACCAAAAGTTTCAATCTTACGTAACAAAGCGGAATAGAAACAGTCAACATAGCGACGGACACATACAGGCACATTCGTACGTAACTTTACGACTATGCGACGATCTGTACGTTGGGTATGTCGCACGCAGTTACTAACAACGCCACAAATAGATACAAACCAGCAACGCACAGTGGGTCGAAACAAAGGTAAATGGATAACAATAGTATTTCACAGGCAATTTCGAACTCTTATAAAAATCTGAGCACGTTGGCAATTCATAGTGAAAAGCGACGTTAAAACAAATTCTATTCTCGTGTATGTATCTTTAAGCAGGGACTGTATCCACACGCAGAGAAAAAACATGGTTACTACATGGTCACGGCAATAATATGTTCTCCGCAATTAAAGTATGTTTGCCGCAACCATAGCATTGTTAACTGAATTTATTTTTGACAATAGTATAATTGCTGCAATAATAATATTGTTGAAATGTAACAATAGTATTACTAATAGTACTTTTTTATCGAAATTAAAATTTTTTAAAACAAGCTGCTTTAGCTTTGTTTAACTGAAATATTTTTAATAAAAACACTTACGTTTATTTAAACTTATTTTTTCTACTGAAATAAATCACTCCCTATTATTTTGAATTTAATGTATTTTTGAATAATTTTCATAATTCAAATCTAAATAAGAATTATACTACGGTTGTTGGGATAATAACATGGTTGCGTGTGAATCATAGTATGGTTGCGAGGATCATACTATGGTTGTATATGAAACATACTATGGTTGTGAGGATCATACTATGGTTGTGGAGATCATAGTATGGTTGAGTGTGAATCATACTATGGTTGTGGGGATCATAGTATGGTTATTTGTTAATCATACTATTGTTGTGAGGATCTTAGTATGGTTGTATTTGAATCATACTATTGTTGTGAGGATCATAATATTGTTGTACCACAACCATAGACCCAACAATAGTATTATCCTCTTCGAATATTGTCACCACAACCATACTTTTTTTCTGCGTGCAACACAAACAGTGTTGGAAAAAAAATCCAGCTTATTTGATGAAAAGAACCCTAAAATGTTAATCTTTAAACCTTTGTTTTAGAATTTGTTGAACTAGGATCCTGAAATTTAGCATGATGATGGTTTATTTATGGTCATAAGTTGTTTAAAATTGTAAACTCGAAAAAAGTACGCTCTTCTCTATGCAAATCAAATTTTCCCACAAAAAAGAGAACAGATGATAGACGTTTTGGCTTATTTGGCCCAAAAAACTAGCCGAATGGTCGAAATTGGCTTCCATATCGACCGGATGGTAAATTTAATGTATTTGGGTAGGATAGTTAACCAATTGTGTGGAAAAGTAAAAATCGCAAATTCCGTTTGGAAAGTGTGAAACCGACTGTAAAGCACGGCCGCGGCTCAGTGATGGTTTGGGAACGGGATCGTTGCATTTCGTTGATGGAGTTATAGACCAAATCATGTACCTTGGACCAGTTTTGTTCAGGAGAGCCATTTTAAAGATTAGGTCCCTTTCTATTTGCGTTTAGAATCGTCGACTTCCCTTTCATAAAACGCGCATATATCTGGGAGGGAACACTTTTGGGGCATGGGATCGGTCGCATTCGATGCTCAGATGTTGTCAACATCATAAAAAAAAGTGAAAAGTTGATGAAAAGTTTTGTTCAGGAGAGCCATTTTAAAGATTAGGTCCCTTTCTATTTGCTCTTAGAATCGTCGACTTCACTTTCATAAAACGCGCATATCTCTGGGAGGGAACACTTTTGGGGCATGGAATCGGTCTTATTTGATGCTCAGATGTTGTCCACATCAAAATTAAAATTGATTTTTTTTACCCTTAGGTCCGTTTCTCTATGCGCTGTTGTAGCAACCATGTAAATATTGTTGGTACGACAAAAGTATTGTTGATAAAGATTTATAATAATGATTACGGTATAATATGATTATTGCAATCATACTGTATGGTTGTGACTATAAACAAAGCATAACAGGTTTTAAATGGTTGTAGCCCATTATAAAAAACAACAACAATCGGAAGGTAGTTCGAAGGATTTTTATTGTGTTTACTTTGTTCTGTAAAATACTCTACTACCGACTTGGTCTCGGTTATTTAAATTCTGCCTGCACTTAAGTATAAAGCCATTGATATGGTTTAATCACATTCGTTACTTGGGGTCTACGGATGTTGAAGTAGCATACGGATGTTGAAGTGGCAACTAAAAGTATTTTCGGCTGCCGTTGGAATATATTTTTTTGTTTCTTGAATGAAATGTTCAATGAAAACATGGCATCAAATCTGGCTATGAACTAGTTGTAATGCAATTTAAAATAACTTACTTGATATAATCTTTATTTTTGAAATAGAACATTACCCAATCTTAATAAATAATTTTGGGGATCATAGTATGGCTGAGTGTGAATCATACTATGGTTGTGAGGATCATTATATTGTTGTGCCACAACAATTTACCCAACAATAGCATGCTCCTCTTCGAATATTGTCACCCCAACCATACTTATACTTTTTTTCTGCGTACATATTCCATCTTTTTTGTTTTACTTTTATTCACCAGAGAACAACACAATTTTCCATTTTTCGATACTCCAGTCAAGATGGCCTCTGGCAAACTTAAGTCTAGCCTTTATATACTTTTTCGATTTACAACGCATTTTTGCTGGGCATTGACAGAATACTGTTTTTTTTACTCGACTTGAAGAAGCTGTATTGTCTCCTAATGAGGACATATTTATTTGGGTAGGTCGATTTTGCAATTGATTTTTTGAAAGCTTTTGGCATGAGGAAACAAAAGATCCACTACGACATATCAAAAAATCATACAATGCGTACAAATATACATTGCCACATCTAATATAACGTACGAGCGCCTGTGAATAGAAATACAACTGAGAGGATCATTCATATAGGACCGCATCAAGAAAAGAGTCGTATTTCTATTCTCACGCGTTCATATGTTATATTGGATGTGGCAATGTATATTTGTATGTATTGTATGTCACCTTGGAAAAGATATATTTAAAAAAAATAATCAGCCGTTTTTTTATTACCAACTAAATAAAAAGACCTTAACAATAAAATTTGAGAGAAAGTCAAAAAAATTAAATTTGGGCGCCACGAAAATGATTTTTTAATATGTCGTAGTGAAACTTTTTTTTTTGATCATTACAAGTTGGCCCAACCTAACGTTAATACTTCGAGGTTTTACGGGAAAGTCCAGAATGTACTGTAGATATGCGACCTGCCTGCAAAAACTTTAATATCAGCTTAGAAATTACTGATCGGTTGATTGAATAGTTTTCACTAATTCGATGTAGTGATAAGCAAATCATCGATAATTTTATTACTAAATTGACTTGGATACTTGTTTCTTGCCATCGTGCTTATCTCACCAAAAAACTAAACAAAAATAAAGTTGTATACACGCAACTTCCATCTAATTCGTCTAGCCTCTGAAATTAAAAATGCACTCGTGTAGTGTACTCTTACGAATATTGCAAATTTTCTAGACATAGAAAAGGCAAAATTATTTAAGGTTTCTTGTCAGGTAGAACATATGTGGTTTATATAGAAGCAAAAAGGGTTTCTTCCAGATATATTACCGCAGGCGTATCACAAGGATCGATCTTAATACCGATTTTGTTATATATGTGACAGCGCATAGAGAAAGGGACATAAGGGTAAAAAAAATCAATTTTCTTTTTTTTTCTTTTTTGATGTGGATAACATCTGAGCATCGAATGAGACTGATCCCATGCCCAAAAGTGTTCCCTCCCAGAGATATGCGCGTTTTATGAAAGTGAAGTCGACGATTCTAAGCGCAAATAGAAAGGAACCTAATCCTTAAAATGGCTCTCCTGAACAAAACTGGTTTTTAACCTTAGGTCCCTTTCTATTTTGCGCGTCACATATACTTCCGATTATAAATTACGAATGAGAGAAAACACCTTACAAAATGAAAAATTAAAATAAATGAAGCAAACAACGCAGGTAATAATGTTCCCTTTTAATAAATTACCTAAAAGTTTTACCAGCATTCCTCTCAGTGTATATGGGCATTAAATACCTTTTCAAACTTCTAACAAAAACCTTGGAATAATACTTCATGTTTGCGACAAAGCAACAAAATGTAAAAGAGCTCTTTTCGCTCTACTTATTCTAAGTTGAATACCAAAAATGAGCTTTTGATATACAAATTGTACATTCTTCGACCGATTTTAACTTATGGATGTCGTTATGGCCAACAAGTTGTGCCAAAAGTAAGTTCAGATCACCCAAAATATAAATTTTAAAATAGTCTATGACCTAAATAGATTATACTAAACTTTTAATCTCCACAAGCTATGTTATGTTTAACACCGTAAGCTGGAAACTTACACAATGATTCGAAGACCGAAACAGAACTTTAAATTGCGAATTAATAAGAAATTTGAACAATTAACTTCTTCTACTCGTATAACTTCAGAAATGAAGTTAATACGAGTAGAAGCTTTTATTGTAAAATTGTTTTGAAGAACATAAATGTGTATTTTTTTCTATCTTTTTCACCTTATATAATAACATAGTATAATCGTTTTTATAAAAACTTAGATATGAAAAATATGTGTGCTTTTGCTGTGGTCAATACCATATATTATAGATCTTCGTAATATTCTAAGACGATGCAGCTATGAATCCATGCCCCGTCCGTCTCTAGGTCCGTTGAAAGCACGCCAATGGTCACACGAAATTAGCTAGATCAGATAAAATATCCGTCATTAACATTGCAAAACGTTTAAGATTGAGTAAGGCAGTGATACTGAGAAAGATGTCAGCAACCCCAGATTCAACTCAGGGTGAGAATATCTAAAAACTTTTCAGAGGAAGGTTTAAACCTCGTAAATGCCGCTGACTTTACTTAGTAGGGACATAAATACTGTTACAACATTAAACACACCCATTTCAATAGTAGAACTGAACATACCCCGTTAAGGTTATATGGGTTTTGAAAGCTAACTGCAATAGCGTTAGTCTGTAACGGGATTTTAAAATTGTTTCAACTTTCATCATGGAGTGGTCAGATAATGGAAATCGTATCGCTGTAATAGCGCTTTTCAAGTGTGAAATGAAAAAATGAGATATTTTTAAAATGCTGCGGCCACTAGGGATTAGCCGCATGTTCGTGTACCGATGAATAAAACTGTTTGAGGAGACTGGAGATGTAAAAGACCGCCACCGGTCGGGCCGCCCACGCTCTGTTCGAACACCGCATGTCATCAAAGCCGTTAAATCAAGAATTCACCGAAATCCGCTCTGTCTTTTGGTAAAGCACGCTGATAACTTGCACAGAAAAATTTTGTTCACCGATGAAAAAATTTTTACTGTTCAGGAAAAATTTAACAAGCAAAATGATAGAGTCATCTAAGGAAGCATCTGAACTTCTACCAAGGGTGGAAAAGGAACATCACCCAGCTTTAGTCATGGTTTGGTGGGGTGTCTCTTACGATGGAGTCACTGAACTGCATTTCTAAGAACAGGGAGTCAAAACATCGGCCAAAGTTTACCAAGAAACCGTTTTGGAAGCTGTTGTGAAGCCTCTTAACAATTCCCTTTCCAGCAGGATTCTGCGCCGGCCCATAAGGCTAAAACGTCCCAGGCCCGGCTTCGAAACAATTTGCCAGCGTTCATTTCCTCTGAAGAATGACCCTCATTCAGTCCAGATTTGAACCCATTGGATAACAAATTGTGGACGGTTTTAGAGGACAAGGTTTGTCACAAATGATACCCCAACATTGGATCTCTTAAGACTGCTTTGGTTCGAGCTGTGGCCAATTTTCCAATGGACGAGGTTCGTGCAGCTATTGATGATTGGCCAGTGCGACTTAAGGCGTGTGTAAAGGCATAAGGCGGACATTTCGAATAAGTAAATTTTTTTGGATACAATATACATCAATAAATATATTAACAAATATTTGGTCCAAAAACATTCAGTACTTTTTATTTTACAGCATAAACGTGTGTAACAGTATTTATGTCCCTACTAAGTAATAGTATGAGATTTATTTCTAAGCCATGTAAAAACTTCTCAAGAAAATTCATTAGCCGTTCGGAACCGGCGTTAAACAGTAGCTCCCGGTCGTTGAGTGTAAAAATTATATCATGCTCAGCTAACTCATTTGAGAGAGAGGTTTTCCCTTCTTTCCTTAATCGGATGCTGTGGGACTAAAGATGTGTCCATGTTTATTAGTGAACGTTTGTTTGTACCAAATGGACCCGGTTTTGGGCAAAAAACCGGACCATACAATCATAGCATTTTGGAGGTTTAAAAACCTTTTACACTATCGATTTCAAGTTGGGACATGGTCCTTAATGAAGATTTGTTGAGCAAAGGTCAAGTTGGAGAAGTTCTTGGGACCATTGTCCTATGGTCTAAGGCATCAAAAAAGTCGAATCGAAAACTAATGCTGTTGTATACGTGGAAAATTTTTTTGTATAAGTTTTTTTTTTAGCACATACAAAGGTACATATTTGGGATGTTTACTGTGTCTTCGGCTACAACTTTTAAGCAAAGGATATAAAAGTACTAGGGCGGTTCGGAAAGTGTTTTGGAAACTTCCATCGCTGCTATGAACACATGTTAAATTTTGTTCCGATCTGGCAACTCCTTTATATAGAAACAGGTGTTCACAAAAGACGCATCGGCGATTTTTTTACAATGGAAAAATTAGAAATGCGTGGTGTCATTAAATATTTACATAAAAAAGGTTTATCGGGACAAGAAATTCATAATGATATGGTAAATGTGGTAGGTGAAAGTGCTCCTTCATATGCAACAGTAAAAAATGGGTTGCTGAATTTAAACGTGGTCGGACAAGCATTGAAGATAAACCACGTAGTGGACGTCCAAAAACAGCAACAACAACAGAAATTGTAGCCAAAGTGCATGATATGGTATTAAATAATCGACGAATAAAAGTGCGTGAAATAGCTAATACCATGGGCATCTCAAATGATCGAGTCCATTTAATTTTGCATGAAGAACTACATATGAAAAAGCTTTCTGCAAGATGGGTGCCGCACTTGTTAACAGTCGACCAAAAACGCATAAGAATGAACATTTCTCAAGCTTGTTTGGATCGTTTTCAGCGAAATAAAATGGATTTGAAGCGTCGTTTCATAACTGATGATGAGACATGGATCCACCACTATACTCCAGAGACAAAAGAACAATTCAAACAATGGACTGAAGCTGGAGGAAGGGCCCCAAAGAAGTCAAAAACAATTCAATCGGCTGGTTAGGTTATGGCAACGGTTTTTTGGGACTTCAATGGTATTTTATTGATTGACTATCTGCAAAAGGGTAAAACAATAAATTCAGAGTACTATTGCAACCTTTTAGATCAATTAAATGTACAAATTCGAGAAAAACGTCCTGGCTTACAACACAAAAAAATAATTTTTCATCAAGACAACGTACCAGCGCACAAGAGTGTTTTAACAATGGCTAAAATCAACGAATTAAAGTACGAGTTGCTTGACCACCCACCTTATTCTCCTGATTTAGCTCCCAGTAATTTTTACCTGTTCCCAAATCTAAAAAAAGCGTTTTACCTCAAATGAAGATGCAATTACAGTTGTAAACCACTATTTTGAAGACCTTGAGGAAAACTATTTTAATCAAGGGATAGAATTGCTAGATAAGCGTTGGACTAAGTGTATTGAAGTTTCAGGAGATTATATTGAAAAATAAAAATATTTTTGAAAAACTAACTATTCTCTTTCATTGATAGGCTAAGAACTTTCCGAACCGCCCTTATTTGGTGAGTTATAAGCCTCTATTTCTTTAGTTTTGGATTGAATCGTGCGTTTAACAGACAGACGAAAGCACGTATTAGAATTGTTTTATGACGATCGGTAATGTGGGTCGCACAAACGTATATCGAGATGTTACAAACAAAATGGTTAATTTATACTTATATATACTTCCATTCTATGTTAAGTGTATACAAAATATAGGTTCAGATTTGGTTAAAGTTCTCATTCTACTCTACCTATCGATTTTAGGTGATGAACTTCAAAAACATGGATACGATCCTTTAAGATATTGAAAATAAAAAAACGATACCTGTTCCAGCTTTATTGAAGTCGGCTTGCCTTATTGTTCACTACACTTATAATAGCTACATACCACTTTTAACTGTTTGGAGCCACTGTGCGACAGATACTTTTTGTCAGTTGTCTGTTATTGACGGTTGTATATCTTCTTCTTGTGCCACCATTTCTATGCCTTATCCAGATATTACTTGGGGAATAAATCGAAAATACAGAATGTTGAATTTATGACACTAATCATACGCATACATGTACACATTCGATTAGTCTGTATGTGTGTGTGTGCGTGGAGGCATTAAAAAGATACGCACGCAATAAAAGTTTTATGACATTTACAGGATGCGTGAGTGTATTCTCCCTGCCATTTTGGCCGACAGTTGTTCACTCCTGTCTGCGTCTACTTCCTTCGACATCTCCGGTAGGGGGTTTCGATGCCCCACATATTTGTATGCACGAGTGTGTGAGTTTGTGTGTGTATTTGAAACAACATTTTAGCAATCGTATCATGTGATTTTTATTGTACGTCTTTGGTGGTGCTGCGAACATTTGCTTCGATTCTATTTGTTTTTGATAAACACTAGGGCAGACAGACGCTATACCTTGTTATTCGCAGTTGTTTGTTTTTCGCTGTCATTTCTTTAGACGCGCAGGCGCGCTTTGAATGCACTAGTCGTCTGTATACACTGAGAAAATGTTACTGGGGCTGGTCGGTCAATTATTCCTCATGTTGGAGTCCGGTTTCATTTTTTTTGGAAAGCACAATTGGTATAAAGTGAAATTTGCATCGGTCACAAGTTCTTCTGCTTTATCAAGTTATTTTCGGATGAGCGAACTTTATCTATATTTATATTAAAAACAAATATGAAATATCTTAATTTGAGACCAAATCGGTCTAGCGGACCCAAAATATGGCAACATGCGTACTCAAATTATAGTATATTTTGTTACAAATCTTTTAATGTAATTTTGCTTAAAATTTCTTAGAGAGTGGCTCGTAACCATTGTATCTAGGGCTCAAAAATACAGTCGCAAGGTTATCCTTCGTACGAAATTTACTATCTCGAAAACATATAACAAGGGAAACTTGTCATCTTAGAAGAAATCAACTTTTATTTAATATTTTCAATTCTTGTTCGAACGCATTGCTCGAATGTGTGAACTATCGAGGCACACAAACGATCCGTATCGTAAAAAAATGAGATCAATACAAAATATGGAAATATGAGTTCTCAAACACACAAATTTCACTACGAATCCAAATATGGATTTATTTTAAAAATATAGCTGCTATTGAGGTCGAAAAAATGGAAACATGGGAATAAAGAATGGCTCCTATGATCTAAAAAAGCGACCATTAGTAAATATGAACATAGGGTGCTCAAATTAAATCATATTTTACTACAAATCCAAATATGGGTGACCTAAAACACTGCACATGTCAGATTATTACAAGAATTGTTTTTGAAATACGTAAAATGCCAGGATCCTTATTGCCGCATAACTGCAACAATTGTCTGCAATAATGAGAGGAAAATACTTAGCGATTCATTTAACTTCTGCTTAAAACACAAGTGGTGTTTTAGGTTAAGCCTTAAAAATTGAGACTAGTTAGAAAAATACCATAGGTCAAGTCGTTTGTTAATAATAAGTCCCAATTTTGTTTGTGCCTAAAGGAAAAGTGCAGAAAAGTGTATTCGACCCTTCATAAAAAATTTAGAAAAGTAATTTCTTGCACGAAGAAAAAAAGTTTGGTTGGGGTGACAATATTCAAAGTGCATCATACTATTGTTGGACATATGTTTGTGGCACAACCTTATGGTGATCCTCATAAAAATAGTATGATTCAGACACAGCCATAGTTTGTTCCTCACAACCATTCCCAATCATACTATGAACCCCACAACCATAGTATGTTTTACATATAACCATAGTATAATCCCAACAACCATAGTATGATTCATAGCCAATGATGTTATGATCCCCACCTTATGATCACACTCTATCATAATATATTCACCATGATTATTATTAGGATTGGGTTATGTTGTTATTCAACAATAGAGATTTTTGTTAAGTAAATAATTTAAAAACACATACAAAATTCAAAATAAGGGTAGAGATTTATTTAACAATAGAAAAAAAGTATTCCAAAGCTAGTTGTATGAAAAATTTTAATTTACTGATAAAAAGTACTATTATTGCGCAAGATTATTATTAATAAAATTATGGTGGTTCTGGTGATAACCACGTAAAACTGAAATTAATCTGCGGTTCGGTGTACTCCAAGCATACCATCAGTACGAGTATAATCTAATGTTGGTCTGGGCAATGGAATTCTGAGGACATGGAGCCTCAAATTTAAAAAAAAAATCTACATTTAAAGGTCAGTTACTCAAATGAAATATTGTTGAAGTGAAAACAAGATAAAAGCAAATAGTCCAAAATCAACATTTCTACGAGGCCAAAGTAGTTAGTAAGAATGGACAACCTGAACCGATACAAATAATTTTAAATTTTGTACTTTTCATTCAAGTTGGCGTAAGCAGTACGAGGACGGTTATAAGAGCGAATTTGTATACCCTCCACCATACAATGGAGGGTAATTAGTTTTGTCATTCTGTCTGTTACACCTTGAAATAATCATCACAAAGTATATATATTCTTGATCCTCGTAAAATTCTAAGATGATCTAGCCACGTTGTCCGGCTGTCCTTCTGTTGCAAACAAGATAGAGTCTGCATGGAAACAGCTAGGCAGCTGAAACTTGGCACAAACATGTGTAGTTAACCTAGCATGGTTGGTATTGAAAATGTGCTATATAGCTCTAGGGGAAGTTGGTGTTGGAGACCCTCAACCGACACTACCTCATAAAAATTATTTTTTTATTTGGAAATATCCGCCCAGTTTCTTGAGCAAAATCACTGAAATTTTGAAAATAATAATCTCTATATAGGCGCAATCGTTTATGTAAAAATGGTTTAGATTGGGTCACCATTTTTGTACCTCCCATACAAAAGGCCTAATGGGCCTCGAGAAATAATATGACTATAACTCACTACAAACTTGACCTATCGAAAAGAAATTTTACACATCAAGATTTCTATATACAACACACTTCTACGCAGAATTCGGTTGAGATCGGAAAAGTTCTACTGGTACCTCCCACACTAACGGTCTCATGGGCCTTGAAAAATAATAGGACAATAACTCTCACCACACACTTGACCTATCGAGACGGAATTATTGGCATAAAGATAAATATATAGAACAGCCTTTTGCACTAAATTTGGCTAAGATCGGAAAGGCCCTACTTGTACTTCCCACACAAACGGTCTCATGGGCCTTGAAAAATAATATGACAATAACTCACTACAAACTTGACCTATCGAGATAAAAATTTTTACATAAAGATTTTTATATAGAACACACCTCTGCGCCAAATTCTGTTGAGATCGGAAAAGTCCTACTGGTACCTCGCACACAAACGGTTTCATGGGCTTTGAGAAATAATATGACGATAACTCACCACAAGCTTGACCTATCGAAATGAAATTTTGCACATAAAGATTTCTATATAGAACACACTTCCGCACCAAATTTGGTTTTATTTGGGAATCTGGTGGAGGGTATCTAAAGTTCAGCACAGCCAAACTTAACATTTTTTACTTGTTTTGTTTTCATTTCTAGTTTTTGGTACCAACGACCAAATCTATGTTAACGTATAAGTTTCTACAACAGACGGCTCTGACAACCACCTATTTTCACTTATTTTTATAAGTACAACCAAATAGTTAGTTATCTCTGCCATACTAGAATCTACCAGCTACTATCTTATGGCCATTGGCACCAATAGTTCATCAAGATAATTAACATTTGGCGATTGAAACTAAAAGACTTCTTGTACAATCGCATTTTTTGAAAACTGACTTCTACTCTGTGTGCATGTAAAAACTTCTCTATAAAAATGCATTAGACTTTCGGGGCCGGCGTAGCTCCCGGTCAATAAGCATAAAAATTGAATCGTGATAAGCTCGCTGATTTAAAAAAAGTTTCCCCTAGTTCCTTAATGAAATGTTGTGGGATGTAAGATAGGTTTGTAATTACGAAAATGGTGTATGTTCTGCTTACAACCCAGTTTAAGATGATCTACTTTTTCATCTAGGTGAATGTACTCGAAAATGCGCTTTTCACATTGGATAAGTCAGTCTAATTTGTAAAAAATCTTTATGTTCGGCCACGCTGAATCTTATATACCCTCCACCGTTGAAAAATACTCCAAATACTCGTAGTTATTTTGTTTCAGGGGGGGGGTTCATTTAGTCCCATAAAGAGAAACGTCTTCCCCTGAGTTGATTTTGCCCATTTACAATTTCAAACGGCTATAAGCGACCTCTACAGAGGCCCTGGATACTGTACTAAATATGGGTTTAGTAAATTATTAGATTTAGTAAATATTCGCCCTTGCGACAATATGTCTACAAACCTTGGGTGAATAGAATTAAGCGAATCAGAGGACAAACTAACTAGAAATTTTGGAGACAATGATCAGCCTGGCTTCTTTTGAAAAACATATACCGGTGAAGTCTTTAAAGACAAATTCAACTGTACGAGTACTTATTCTAGACAAAGATTAATGTGCAGGATATTTTCGAGTAAATGGCAAAACGAGTGCTAGGACTAAGTACTAAAACCGCTACATAAGCAGGGAAAAATATGTTTACTATATGGTTGCTGCAGCAATAATATATATTCTCTTCAACAAAACTATGCTTGTCGCAACCATACACGCAGAAAAAAAGTATGGTTGGGGTAACAATATTCGAAGAGCACCATACTATTGTTGGTTATATGGTTGTGACACAACAATATTATGATCATCACAACAATAGTATGGTTCACACACAACCATACTATGATCCCCATAACAATAGTATGGTCCTCACAACAATAGAATCATTCACACACAACCATACTATGATCCCCACAACCATATTATTATTCACATTCAACCATACTATGATCCCCACAACCATATTATGAACCTCATAACCATAGTATGTTTAACGTACAACCATAGTATGTTTAACGTACAACCATAGTATGATCCTCACAACCATAGTATGATTGATGCACAACCATACTATGATCCCCAAAATTGTTTGTAATGACTGGAATACGTTGTTATTCAACAATAATGAATTTTATTAAGTAAGTTATGTAGCAACAGGAGTGATTTATTTAACAGTAAAAAAAATCATTTATAAGTATTAAAATATTTTAGTTATACTAATCCTTAGTTTTTTTTTGTTGAAAAAATTAAATTTTTATTACTATTATTGCGTAAGAATCGTAAAAATAACATTGTCAAATCAAAAAAAAATTAAGGTTTTGCCGGTATGATTGCCATAATCATGCTATTGTTAACATAAAACCCATGAAAACAATACTTTTGTCCCACAAACCATATTTATATTGTTGCTACAACCATATTTTCATTTTTAAATTTGGCAACAATACTTTAGTTACATTTCAACAATATTAATATTGCCGCAATTATACTATTGTCAAAATAAAATTCAAAAAACAATACCATGGTTGCGACGACCATACTTTTACTGCAGAGAACATACTATTGTTGCCGTGACCATATAGTAACCATATCTTTTCTCTGCGTGTAGTATTGTTTTTAGAATATCCCGCTAAACATTTAATTTACCTACGATTCGGGGTTAAACAATAGCCACCGCGAAACTATCCAAAGGGCTGTTTTCAAACTAACTGGGCTAGAACAACAGTTCTAGAGACTGATAACCTCCCGCGGCACCTGATTTGAGTCTCTGGTCCGACCTCGTAGCACTTCCAGCTTGAGCCCGTCATGTTTTGACTGGTAGCATCAATGTCTACACTAAGAATTCGCTCCATGTCTTTAATCGAACAAAGAGGGTGTTAATGATTATTCGAGATGTATTTTAATCTTGCTGGGGAGCTCTTGGAGTTACCTAAGGGAAATCAGGTTACCCCACTCGCCCCATGCGGGTACACCGAACCATAATCATTCAGTAGCTAAAGACAAACCTGTTACTCGTAAAGCCGCCGTCGTTTACGAGGTAGAAAAACCCGCCGCTGACAAATTGTAAGTAGTTATTTCCCTGGGCTGAACCTGGGTTTACTGGCGTGATAAACGTGCACACTTTAAACACTAATTTTAGCTACAGTTGTTAATTTTACGCCAGAAAAAGCACAATCTATAAATTTCGCACAGTGTACAGAATATCTTGTATAACAAACATAACATGACAGAATACTCTGAATAAAATAGCAAACCTGCGCAATGAAAATGCTTATCGAACAAAACGAAAAAAAACCATCTAAAGACATTAACCACCAATAGTTTACGAGAAAACAAAGTTGCATTGGCCATTGGCGTATGGAGCTTCGTTGGAAAATACTCCCATAAAAACGAGAGGAAAATATGCAGTGGCAAATGGGTCATAGGCAAGTAATAAAACGGCATAAGTGAGCGAATGTGATGTGCGGATACTGCAAAATGTCGGCAATATTCTCAGAATAATGGGCAACACCTACTGGCCGCCGTAGCAGTTCAAAGTGCTCTTAAATAAATTTTAATTGATAATATGCCATATTATAAACTTAAGGGGGTAAAGAGAAAGAAAATTAACTTATTTTTATACTGCATCGTAATGTAAGCTCGAGCGGAAATTGACTTAATTTGTTCGTTAAATAAAAATTCAATGAACAATACTGTCACGTCCTTATTTTCCACGCAATCCTTTTCATTCTTCGCGGAATTTTTATTTAAAAGTGAAATTAATTTTATTTTCAACGAAGTCTTAATAAATTCCACAAGTAGGTAGAGTCAATTAACTTTAATACGCTACAACAACTGAACATTTAAAGGAAATGCAGTCTGACACTAGTTATTGTTTTAATATTGTTGCTGTTATATCGATTGTCAGTTGGGAAGTGTGCCTCTGAGTAATGCGATCCGGCATAAAGACGAAGAACGCGCGACATTCTAATGGCATTGGCAAATATTAAACAATTGTCAGAGTTAACAAAGGTATGGTATTTAACATTTTAACACCCATTGAAGGCAAATAGTCGCATAGCACCAGTACTCGTACAGCACAATAACGGAACAACTGGGAACTGATTTTGTTAAGTTTATCGGCAAACATGCGACAAGTTTGTAAGACAGCAATGGACAGTGTTTTCAAGTCCTTCTTTTTCTATGCATGCCTCAATATTTGAATGCCCTTTGCATATTTTAATATCTATAAAAATGTATACATTCATATTATTATCAACAAAAACTAGCACATATTCATTAAAAAATATTATTTCAAAACTGTGATTTTCAGCTAATAAACCAATTCATTGCCAATGAGAAATTTGTAAATTGCTTATGAAAAATATTTAGTTTTGCGCTTAGGGTGTTTTTTTTTATCGTTTTTCAAGAAGAAATAAAACGCTTATTTAAAGTTATGGCCAGGAATTTATCTTTATTATAAAGATAAGGGTTTGCCATTATGTTTCCAAATGATTTCGTGGCCGTCGCGGCTGGTTCGAATAAATTCCAGCCAAGAAGATAAATTTTCGACCACTGTTTGCAGCATTTGTTGCCATAAGTCAGCAATAACAATAAATAATCGGGTCGGGCTTATCTGCGTAGACAAGCGACTTCACATCACCGCACAAAAAATATTACAGCGGTGTTCGATAGTATCTCGCGTCGTGGGCCTGTGCGTGGCGTCCGATGCGATGCGCTCACCAAAAGTTTCCTTCAAGTAATTGAATGTGTCGTTGGCTGTATGGCTTGAAGCGCCGTCCTGTTGGAACCAAAGGTCTTCCACATCCTCTAATTCAGGCACGAAAAAGTCATTTATCATGGCTCTATATCGTTTTCCATTGACTGTAAAACTATGGCCGGCTTAAATTTTGAAGAAATATGGACCATTGATTCCCTCTGCACATAGAGCACACCAAACAGTGACTTCTTAAGGATGTAACGGCGTCTCAGCAATAGCTTGAGGATTTTCATTACTCCAAATGCGACAATTTTCATCGCCGAACAAAATTTTCTTGTCATAATCAGGATCGGTGGCCATCTTGTTTTGGGCCCAACGTTCGATGCGCTTGGAGGTCGTTTGGCTTCAATTCTTGCTTGAGTTGGATTTTGAGGGCCAGCAAACCAAAATCCTTCCGCAAAATCCTTCAAAAAAGTGGATGGGCAGAGCTCCAATTGCTGCGCGTGAAGACGGATGCACTCATTCGGGTCTTCTTGATACTCTGCTCCACACGCAGACAAAAAGTATGCTTGTGGTGACAATATTCGAAGAGGATAATTCTATTGTTGGGTATATGGTTGTGGTACAACAATATTATGATCCTCACAACAATAGTATGATTCAAATACAACCATAATATGATCCTCACAACAATAGTATGATTCACACATAACAACACTATGATCCCCACAACCATTGTATGATTCACACTCAACCATACCATGATCTCCGCAACCATAGTATGTTTCACATACAACCATAGTATGACCCTCACAACCATAGTATGATTCACACGCAACCATGTTATGATCGCTACAACCATAGTATTATCGCATACAATGATACTATGGTCCTCAATATTATTTATTAGAATTGGTCTAAGTTGTCACCAATAGATTTGAATTATTATATTATTCAAAAATGCATTAAATTCAAAATTATAAGTGATTTATTTCAAAGTAGAAAAAATATGTTTAAATAAACGTAAGCGTTTTTATTAAAAATATTTCAGTTAAACAAAGCCAAAGCAGCTTGTTCAAAAAATTTTAAATTTCGATAAAAAGTACTATTATTGCATTAGATCCGTACCAATAACATTTGTTTTAAATGCATATTTAAATGAAGAAAAATTACAATCATACAGTATGATTGCCGTAATCATATTATTGTTAACATAAAACGCAAAACACAATACTTTTGTCGCACCAACCATATTTATATTGTTGCTATACCATATTTTCATTTTTTAAGTTTGGCAATAATACTATTGGTACATTTTAACAATATTAATATTGCGGCAATCATACTATTGTCAAAATTAAATTCAGTAAACAGTAAACTATGGTTGCGACGAACATACTTTTATTGCGGAAAACATATTATTATTGCCGTCACCATGTAGTTACCATATTTTTTCTCGGCGTGCACAACAGCAATTGCTCCTTCGGAGCGCACTGTACGATGCGCATTACCCACTACAGTAAACGTGGATACGTCGACTCTGCTGGGAGATTATGTCGACAGATTATTGGTCGCAGCGAGCGAATCGTCGCTCGAACCGAACCATTATTCTGTTAATAAAATTTTCACGATTTGCAAACGTGTTTCAGGAGTAAGTCTATTCGTTCTAAAATGGCAAAGCAGACTAAGTATAAATCAAGTGACTGTAAAAAGACTCCGAACAAAGTGTGGCCAGATTGAAAACCAAACGTCTAAAAAAACACCCGTTAGTATTGGTTAAAAATGTTCATAAAATCAAATACGAATCGTGGTCGACTATATTCTACCTTATAAAGTGTGGCCACCTTTCGCATCCATGCAGGCATTTGTATTAACCCCTCGGCTCTCCAAAATGGCTCAGATGGAAATATTTATCGAATTTGCATTCATCGAATTTGAAGAAATGAAAGACTTAGGTGATTAAAGTAATTTCGCAAAAGAATGGCCCTCGTAGGTCCAAGTTATTTTTAATGGGCCAAGGAAGTTTTTATTTTGCGCCATGTGAATACCACATGAAATTATTTAAAATGCAATGAATGTTTCATCGTTCTAACGAATTGTCGTAAGTGAAATCCTATGGAGTTTATTATCGGTTATGATTATAGTTGAAGTGTCCTTCAAAAAATTACGAAAAATTCAAAAAAAAAATTCAATTAATTTCAGTTGGGTCATGTCCTTTTGTATAAAATTGTAATAATTTTTAAAAAAATAGTAGTTTTTGTGTTAAAATGTTCTACTTTTTTTGAGAAAAAAAAACTTAGACGTCCCAAGACCCCGTCCTTTTCGGGATTTACTGTACTCACCTAAGTCTTTCATGTCCCGAAGAAATCATCTACCCCTCAAAAAAGTGTTGTACATTATTATTAATATACCATTAAAGTAATAAAAGATGAAACAAAAAAAAAACAATGTCGTTAAGTTCGACAAGGCCGAATCACATATGTGACAGCCTATAGATAAAGGGACCTAAGGGTAAAAAAAATCAATTTTTACTTTTTTTGATGTGGACAACATCTGAGCATCGAATCAGACCGATCCCATGCCCCAAAAGAGTTCCCTCCCAGAGGTATGCGCGTTTTATGAAAGTGATGGTACACCAAAGATACACGTATTTAAATCTTTAAAATGGCTCTCCTGAACAAAACTGGTTTTTACCCTTAGGTCACTTTCTATTTTGCGCGTCACATCGTTGAGCAAATACACAAAACAAGTATACTGTTTTTCGAGGTACATTAAGTCTCGTAAGGGAAACTTTCCCCCCCTTAGTCGAGTTCGCATACTTGGAATCCCAAACAGATTGTGATTTTTATCTTCTTATGAAAATTGGACTATTTCTGCAAGATTTTCGAGCCAAACCAATTTGAAAATTTGCCAGTGCGTGTTTGCAGATAAAATAGGTCCGATTGCTATAAAGGCCGTCAAATCGTCATATTTTTAAATTCACAGCGGTGCTTTTTCATGCCTTGTCGCGAGCCAGTCAAAAAATCGGGTTTTTGGAAATTCGTGTATTAGAAAACCGACTCTCGGGTTTTATTTTTCTTTAAAACCGACACTCCGTTTTTTAGACTCTGAGAATGCATTTAAATCAATTGCGACAAAGGAGACTTGTTGTTTACTTAAAAACAAACAAAGTTTATAAAAATAATATCGCATTTGAATTTGTGAGAAAAACTTATTGTTATTTGGTACCCATATGTCTATGATTAAAAGGCACTATTTTCGACCGTTACCAAATTTAGCCAAATAGAAAAATAGCTTTATATTTGACAAAATAGTCACTAGTTATCCATATGGCCATTTCTCCAAGAAATCATTTGTATGGGAACAAGATGAATAACAAAAAATGGGCCTATATGATCCAAGATTAGTTTTTTTCTTCATAGAAATATATTATACGAAATTTGACCGAACTTCTTAGCCTAGCACAAAAAGCGCGGTATAAACAGAAAAAAGTTAAGTGTTTTGGAAACTTCCATCTCTGCTATGAACACATGTTAAATTTTGTTTCGATATGGCAACTCCTTCATATAGAAACAAGTGTTCACAAAAGGCGCATCCGCGATTTTTTACAATGGAAAAATTAGAAATGCCCGGTGTCATCAAATATTTACATAAAAAAGGTTTATCGGGACAACATATGCAACAGTAAAAAATTGGGTTGCTGAATTAAAACGTGGTCGTACAAGCATTGAAGATGAACCACGTAGTGGTCGTCCAAAAACAGCAACAACAACAGAAATTGTAGCCAAAGTGCATGATATAGTATTAAATGATCGACGAATAAAAGTGCGTGAAATAGCTAATATAAGGGGAATCTCAAATGATCGAGTTCATCTGTAGTTCAAGAAGAACTACAGATGAAAAAGCTTTCTGCAAGATGGGTGCCGGACTTGTTAACAGTCGACCAAAAACGCATAAGAATGAACATTTCTCATGCTTGTTTGGATCGTTTTCAGCGAAATAAAATGGATTTTAAGCGTCGATTCATAACTGTTGATGAGACATGGATCCACCACTATACTCCAGAGACAAAAGAACAATCTAAACAATGGACTGAAGCTGGAGGAAGTGCCCCAAAGAAGGCAAAAACAATTCAATAGGCTGGTAAGGTTATGGCAACGGTTTTTTGGGACTTCAAAGGTATTTTATTGATTGACTATCTGCAAAAGGGTAAAACAATAAATTCAGAGTACTATTGCAACCTTTTAGATCAACTAAATGTACAAATTCGAGAAAAACGTCCTGGCTTACGACACAAAAAAAGAATTTTTCATCAAGACAACGTACCAGCGCACAAGAGTGTTTTAACAATCGCTAAAATCAACGAATTAAAGTACGAGTTGCTTGACCACCCACCTTATTCTCCTGATTTAGCTCCCAGTGACTTTTACCTGTTCCCAAATCTAAAAAAATTCCTTGCTGGCAAGCGTTTTACCTCAAATGAAGATGCAATTACAGTTGTAAACCACTATTTTAAAGACCTTGAGGAAAAATATTTTAATCAAGGGATAGAATTGCTAGATAAGCGTTGGACTAAGTGTATTGAAGTTTCAGGAGATTATATTGAAAAATAAAAATATTTTTGAAAAACTAACTATTCTCTTTCATTGATAGGCTAAGAACTTTCCGAACCGCCCTCGTAGAATTATAATGCGTGTTTTGGATAAATATAACATCGGGGAGGACCTTTCTACAAGGCTATATCAACAAGAGATCCAATATGACCCAACTTTTATCTGAGTTGGTTACTGATGATCATAATAAACTATTCCATATTGATGGAATTTGTGGCTTCTAGATCCAAGGACAGAAAATCGGTTGAACATAAGTATGCAACGTAAGTGTGGGAGCTATATCTAAATCTTACCCGTTCTTGGACCAAAAAACTTACTTTTACCAAATGTCCTAAAGATCGGACAACAGTAGCTGCGACTAGTAGTTTAAATAAAACTTCTATATCTCTTCCCTAAGAGGAGTAAAAAAGGTCAAGTGTCACGCATATGATTTTGTAGTAAAAAGGTCAACGAAGCGTCTTGAATTTTGACATATTTGCCTTTGATAGGGAAAGGCGTTTTTAAAGCGGCAAATCTGGACATAATTTTTTTTAACACGCGGCTGCATTCAAAACTTAACTTATTTTGAATTTAAATAATAAAAACGTTAACAAATCTTATTACCTTTTTAAAATAACGAGTAAACCATTCCCAATATAATTAGAAATCTGGAATGAAGTTCCAAGATTGTTGACTAAAAATATTAAAATATACTACTGAACTAGCTGATTATTTCTTCGAAGAGCAGTTGTGACTTCTCACGGACAACCACATGCTAAATGTAGACAAAAGAGAGCATTAGTTGAGGCCTGCACCACTGTAAACAAAGTCCGAATCCGAACAGTTTTAATATCGGGTTTTCTTTCAGGATTATTAATACCCACAAAGACACAGTGAACTTCATTCCACAACCTCCTTGAAAAAAAACGTTTGCATGATTAAACAACCAAAGGTTTAGAATACTGTGCAATGCCGTTTCGAGTACAACGACATAATCTTGTTGATATTGTTGCAAGGAACGCAGTCATGATTTGAGTTTGATTTGCTCGTTGGATTTGGTGATGGTGATCGAAGTGTGAATGTTGCTGACTTGTGTTTAACTTACAAATTTCCTATTTCCTTGTTAGCCTTTCATATGAAAGTGTTAAGATGCAATCTTAAAACGTACTAAGCGACGGAACGACAAACAATGTTTGCATTGAAATTAATCCGTCAAAAAAGGTCGTATTCATAAACATTCTTAATGTGGACACTCTTGATGAGTTGTAAATTTCAAGAAAATAAATATACAATTTAATCTAAATTTTTGTATTACTTGATAAGAAATAAGTTTTAGCAGTTCCTTAAGCCTTCTAATTATGAACTTAAAAACGACAAGTAACAACAAATTTTAAGTAATATTGAATAAGTAGGCAAATTGTAAGTTCGGCCGAGCCGAAGCTTTTACGTCCTCCACCATGGATTGCGTTGTAGTATGGCTTTGACAGTATTCAATGATATGGTTGTTAGTAGTGGGTTCCTGTTAAACAGAACTTAATTTTGGGGCCCTATGAACCGTTATCCTGTTCAGATTCATGAATTTTATTATTTTGGAGAACCTATATGTGACGCGTAAAATAGAAAGGGACCTAAGGTTAAAAACCAGTTTTGTTCAGGAGACCCATTTTAAAGACTAGGTCCATTACTATTTGCGCTTAGAATCGTCGATTTCACTTTCACAACACGCGCATATCTCTGAGAGGGATCACTTTTGGGGCATGGGATCGGTCTCATTCGATGCTCGGATTTGGTCCACATCAAAAAAAGAAAAAAAATGAAAATTGATTTTTTTACCCTTACGTCCCTTTCTCTATGAGCTGTCACATATGTGCTTTATTAGGTTCTTGGAGGATGAAGGTTTAGGCCTTAAATTTAGACAAATCTAAAAAGTTAAAGCATATTGAGATTAGTGAGATAGTTCCACTCTTTCTGAGTAACTATATGTCAATGTTCGATTGAACCTTAATTTTGGCCCTCAAGGATCCTTTGACCTATGTGCTAAGTTCTCAAGTATAGCCGAATCATATAATTAATGTTATTTATGGATTCGTGAGGAAAATTGTTATTATATTTTTAATACCCATATACCCATAGTTGAAGCACCACTATAGACAATTTCAAGTGCAAAGTTGGGTCAAATCTGTAATATGGGTACAAAATTTGATTTGCGGGAAATTCCACTGTTTCTGGATACCCATATGATGCGAACACTACGGAATGGTTTTTGGGCCCCAAAGCATATAGACCATGTCCATGGGTTAGGCCTTCAATTCAGCCAAATCGTGAAATTAATTTCATTTTCAGATTTTTCACTAAATTCAACTGTTTCTGAGTACGCAAATCGAGGATGTTCGAAAGGACCAATATTTCGGCACCATAGGGACCTTAGACCCATGAGTCAAGGTCTTAATATTTATCAAATTGTAAAATTAATATGAAATTTGTATCCGTGGCGAAATATACTTAGTTGGGACTTAAATACTATTACAACATTGAACACACCCATTTCAATAGTAGAACTGAACATACCCCGTTAATGTCATATGGGTTTTGAAAGCTAACCTCAATAGCGTTATTCTGTAACGGGATTTTAAAATTGTTTCAACTTTCATCATGGAGTGGTCAGATAATGAGAACCGTATCGCTGTAATAGCGCTTTTCAAGTTTGTAATGAAAAAAAACTATAGTTTCAAAACGCTCCGGCCACTAGGGATTAGCCACATGTTCGTCTACCGATGCATAAAACTGTTTGAGGAGACTGGATATGTAAAAGACCGCCACCGGTCGGGCCCACGCTCTGTTCGAACACCGAATGTCATCAAAGCCGTTAAATCAAGAATTCACAGAAATCCGCTCCGAAAACAGAAAATCGTGGCCCGTGAGATGAATATCACTCAAAAGTCCATAAGTCGAATCATTAAAAAGGCTTGGGACTTGGGGCTTTCAAACGATGTACCGGATATTTTTTGACTGCAGCTATAAAAAAATAGGATTGAAAAATTCAAACGTCTTTTGGTGAAGCACGCTTGCACAGAAAAATTTTGTTCACCGATGAAAAAATTTTTACCGTTCAGGAAAAATTTAACAAGCAAAATGAGTGTATGCGCGGTCATCTAAGAAAGCATCTGAACTGCTCCCAAGGGTGGAAAAGGGTCATCACCCAGCTTCAGTCATGGTTTGGTGGGTGGGGTGTCTCTTACGATGGGCTCACTGACCTGCATTTCTGCGAACAAGGAGTCAAAACATCGGCCAAAGTTTACCAAAAAACCGTTTTTAAATCTGCTGTGAAGCCTCTTAACAATTCCCTGTTCCAAAACCAGCCATGGACTTTCCAGCAGGATTCTGCGCCGGCCCATAAGGCTAAAACGTCCCAGGCCTGGATTCGAAACAATTTGCCAGCGTTCATTTCCTCTAAAGAATGGCCCTCAGACAGTCAAGATTTGAATTGGATTATAAATTGTGGACGGTTTTACAGGACAAGGTTTGTCACAAAAGATACCCCAACATTGGATCTCTTAAGACTGCTTTGGTTCGAGATGTGGCCAATTTTCCAATGGACGAGGTTCGTGCAGCTATTGACGCTTGGCCAGTGCGACTTAAGGCGTATGTAAAGTCAAAAGGCGGACATTTCGAATAAGTATTTTTTTTTGGTAAATACCTAGTTTTGTAAGGTTGATAGGTATATACCTGGTTTTGTAAGAAGAATTTCCCGTTTCTGGATGTGTGTCTGAATATGAGAGGACTGTTTTTGGGCGCCTAGGGTCCCTGGGTCCAATGCCTATTTATGGAACGGTTAAAGAACCTATGCCTAAATTAATCAAATTTCATTGCAAAAAAGTCAAAAAGTTATAAGGGAAAATGTTTCCCTTTTGCTCAATTTGGTCAGTTTTCAATACCAACACATCGCCGATTACACTAGTTTACAAATTATGATTTTTTCCTGGCCCAGGGTACTCAACGTTTTTCCCATAGATTTTGGCCTCCTAAACATGAAAATGAATTTTAAAAAAGTTCCTCTGATTAGTTTTCAAGATAGAATTTTTGGAATTTTTTTACGATTTTTTATGAGATGTCTCAGACTTTTGAACCATAACTCCCAAACGCTATTGCTCGAGAAAGTTCAAACTTTATGCTCAATTTGTTTATATATTTTTGTATTATTGTTTATATATAAGAATTTCTTTTCATATTATAATAGTGATTTTTGCACAAAAATTAATTTTTTTTAAAATTCATTTTTGTTTTTAGGTGACCAAAATCTATAAGAAACAAATATTTGGAACTCTCGACCAAAATGGCTGTTAACTAGTGTTGTAAGACATATAGCTGGTAAGTTTGAAGATTATATCTCTTTTGGTTTGGACTAAATCATTCTTGCAACAGATTTATATAGCTAGATCGTCTCAGAATTTTAAGAATTTTAATTTAAAATAAGACTAGGCAACACACTTTTTCGGGAATACGTTTTGTCAATTTCGACTGAAGGTACATCCCAAGACTTGATTTTTGGCATAATACGTTTTGTTAATTTGGCTCAAGTTTTTGAGTTATTTCATCGTACATTTTTTGGTTCTAGTACTTTTTTGATACTTTGAGGCGGGTACATCTTAGTAAATCGAACGGAATATTGCTATAGTGTCTAAAGTTATTGCTATTGAACAAAGGAAAAAAATCAACAAACTTACCCTAAAAAAATGCATCTACAGTTAAAAATAAGAAACGACATATTTGCGGACGTTTAGCCAAGTTATTGGCCCAAAAATGGGTGAAAAAATGGAGTTTTGAGGCAGTGTCGGTCGGGTGAACAATATAAATGAGTTTTTTCGAAATAAAAAAGGATACAAAAATTCAAATCAAGTGAGGAATATTTATTGTTCATTTAAAAAGACATTGTATGCCTTATATTGCTGGTAAGTTTGTTTTGCAGCTTTAATACACTTTAGCAATATTCCGTTTGGTTTACTGAGATATAGCCCTCTTAAAGTCTCAAAAAAGTGTTAAAAATCCACTTTGAACCAAAAAATGTACGATGCGATGACTCAAAAACTAGAGCCAAATTGGCATGACCCTTTAAGTATATATAGGGTGTTTAAATTTTAATGGCCGATGTTAATTTTGAAAAAATCACAAGTTAGAGGGTTGCTGTATATATTTCTGGCCTAGGCAACACTAATTGTTGCCTGGGGTCATCTGACATTTCCATTGGAAAGTTTGACATTTTTTTTAGCATAAACGTACTCAAAACGTTTTGACTTACGCCCATCATTTGTGATGTTTACAGTGACTTGAAAAAATCAATTTGCCAAAAAAATGGATTTAACTCGTGAACATTTTCGTGCGATCATTTTTTAGAACTTTCGACGTGGATTATGACGACAAGAGTGCATCGATGAACTTAAATCTTTGTATCGCGATGAAGCAACGTCCTATAGAACTATGAAAAACTGGTTTAATGAATTCAATCGTGGGCGACGCTCGCTCAAAGACGTTGTGCCAGGTAACATTGATGTCGTGCGTGAACTGATAATGCAAGATCGTCATGTGACATACCGTGAGATAGAGGCATCCTTGGACATTTCTTCCACCAGCATACATTCGATATTGCATGAACACCTGTCGGTAAAAAAAGTTTGTTATCGCTGCATCCCGTACTATTTGACAATCGCTTAAAAAAGGCTCGCGTTGATTAGTGCAAAGAAATTTTGAAAAAATACGATCGCGGTGCTTCAAAAGACATTTGTAAGATCGTCACAGGTGACGAATCATGGATCTATGCATATGAGCCTAAAACAAAACAGCAATCGACCGTCTGGGTCTACGAAGACGAGCCAAATCCAACGAAAGTTGTTGTGGAAGAAGCACTTCGAAGCAAATGGTCGCCTGTTTCTTCGGCAAAACTGGTCATGTGGCGACTGTTTCACTTGAGCAACGTAGGACGGTCAATTCTGAGTGCTACACCATAATTTGTTTGACCGAAGTCTTCGGAGAAATTCGCAAAACAAACATGAGAAGGCGAATCATTGTGCACCATGACAATGCGAGCTCTCACACATCGGCTCAAACCAGCGCCTTTTTGACCGGCCAAAACGTCGAACTAATGGGTCATCCGCCGTACAACCCTGAGTTGGTACCCATTGACTTCTTTTTATTCCCGCACATCAAGAAAAATTGTGTAGTCAACGATTTTCGTCGCCAGAAGATGCTGTTGAAGCGTTCAAAAACCATGTTTTGGAGGTGTCTCAATCGGAGTGGAAAAAGTGCTTCTACAATTGGTTTGAGCGCATGCAAAAGTGAATAAATTATGCCGGAGAATACTTTAAAAAACCATAAAACCATTTTTGATGATAAATATTCGCATTTTCATTATAAGGCCAGAAATATATACTTAGTAGGAACACAAATACTGCTACAACATTGAACACTCCCATTTCAATAGTAGAACTGAACATACCCCGTTAATGTCATATGGGTTTTGAAAGCTAACCTCAATAGCGTTAGTCTGTAACGGGATTTTAAAATTGTTTCAACTTTCATCATGGAGTGGTCCGATAATGAGATCCGTGTCGCTGTAATAGCGCTTTTCAAGAGTGAAATGAAAAAAACGATATTGTCAAAACACTCCGGCCACTAGGGATTAGTCGCATGTTTGTCTACCGATGCATAAAACTGTTTGAGGAGACTGGAGATGTAAAAGACCGCAACCGGTCGGGCAGCCCTCGCTCTATTCAAACACCGCATGCCATCAAAGCCCTTAAATCAAGAATTCACAGAAATCCGCTCCGAAAACAGAAAATCATGGAGCGTGCATAAGTCGAATCATTAAAAAAGACTTGGGACTTAGGGCTTTCAAACGACTTACCGGACATTTATTGACTGCAGCTTTAAAAAAAAATAGGAAGCATGCTGATAACTTGCACAGAAAAATTTTGTTCACCGATGAAAAAAATGTTTACCGTTCAGGAAAAATTTAACAAGCAAAATGATAGAGTGTATGCGCGGTCATCTAAGGAAGCATCTGAACTGATCCCAAGGGTGGAAAAGGGTCATCACCCAGCTTCAGTCATGGTTTGGTGGGGTGTCTCTTACGATGGGGTCACTGACCTGCATTTCTGCGAACAAGGAGTCCAAACATCGGCCAAAGCTCACCAAGAAACCGTTATGGAAGCTGTTGTGAAGCCTCTTAACAATTCCCTCTTCCAAAACCATCCATGGACTTTCCAGCAGGATTCTGCGCCGTTCCATAAGCCTAAAAAGTCCCAGGTCTGGCTTCGAAACAATTTGCCAGCGTTCATTTCCTCTGAACAATGACCCTCAGGCAGTCCATATTTGAACCCGCTGGATTACAAATTGTGGACGGTTTTAGAGAACAAGGCTTGTCACAAAAGATACCCCAATATTGGATCTCTTAAGACTGCTTTGGTTCGAGCTGTAGCCAATTTCTAATGGACGCGGTTCGTGCAGCTATTGACGATTGGCCAGTTCGACTTAAGGCGTGTGTAAAGGCAAAAGGCGGATATTTCGAATAAGTAGATTCTTTTTGGATACAATATAATATACAACAATAAATATATTAAAAAATATTTGGTCCAAAAACATTCTGTACTATTTATTTTACAGCATAAAACGTGTGTAACAGTATTTATCTCCCTACTAAGTATAGCAGCCGTGATACTGGGATGTACTTTCAGTCGCCATTTACAAAAGTTATGCCTGAAAGTTCGATTAACGTACGTACAAGCTGGGAAATTAAATCAAATCAGTGCGCTGAAGACTTTCTGAGAACATCTGTATAATGTCAGCACCAAATGGCCATCTGTTTTACATTATTTAAAGATTAATATCGTACAATACGCACGGTCCCCGTCACATGACGCGAATTAATGAGAATGTGGCCTTAGAGCAGTTTAAATAGACAACGAGTTTGTTCGAAAAGTCATCTCTTATAGCGCATTTGTATCTAGGAATAAATCCAGCACAAAAGGGAAACCCGCCTAAGCTTCCTTAAAGAGTGTTAGTTTGGTTCAGCAGTGACATCATTGGGCCCTAGTTGGGACTATGCTAACTAAGCCTTAGCGTATCGAACTAATTCAGTTTTGGATAGCCGATTTTAGCATTACCTGTCATTGACATAAAACAAAAATTTCATGATCTCATTTCCAAAGATCATAAAGATTTTACAAATGAAACCCACAAATTTCCACACAAGTTCAAAGATATTTTTTATATTTGTGAGGTCAGAATATTGACTTGTTTGCATAAACACCACTTTGAGGAACTGACTTCTCATATACTGAAGAGTTTGAAACACGCAGTAAATAAAGAAACGCACAAATTTCACATGCAAACATGGATGGTTACATCCTCGTACGATTTGTAAAGAATAGAAAATGTTCCAACTCCTTCGTTTCTCGAGCATAACAAATTTCGGCACTTTTTGAAAAAAAATTCGTAGGAAAACACACATTGAAGCCATGGACAGATTTATGATGTCATAAACTTTCGATTTCCATTAACCTCAAAGTAGCGAAAGACGACAACAATATTTTGACTTGGAAAAGAATGCCGGCAACATAAACATTTTGTCGAACACACATCCCGCCAAGCGGCTGACATTTGTTCTGCCCAGACGGCACACTGACTCCAAATGCCTTTGACTCTAAGAAAATATCACACTTTACGCTTGATTTGCATATGGTGCACATTCATCTTCTTTCTTTCTTTCTGTCTTTCACTCTCTCACCCCCCGAATGATTTATTTGTTTTACAGGTAAATACGAATTGTACTCGTGTCCAGTGTGTCCGTGTCTTAGACAGTTGCGGTTCATGTGAGTGACAAGTGGTTTCTTGGTCTGTCGGTCTGTTTAGGTGCCGAAAACTGCGTAAAACCAGCAGAGAAATTTATTCATGTCATTTAGAGTCGACTATTAAACATAAGAACAGCTTCCGTTTTAGTTTAACACATTCTTGTAAAATTCGCGATAATGTGAGTAGCAGAGAAAAAAGATAAATTTAAACTAACGCCAACTAAATTTTTGTAGTTGTTTATTGTCACTAGAAATCACTATTCGCTGTCGCTTGTTTTATTTAAAAGGAGCGTAGGGTCAATGCACGCAGAGAAAAAATCACTTGGAAAAAAGACCGAACTACAAATATTCGGTTGGAAAAACAAGCTTTCTGTTGCATTCACCAATATTCCGTGGTATTGATAACCATCAATGGTTTGACATACCATAAGAAAAAAGCTACTTTTATTGTACGATATTTACAACCAATAAGTCGGCTAACCAACCGAATTCCATAAAACTATTGGTTGCCAAAACTGATGGTTATGACAACTAACCAATAATGAAATACACGGTACTTGGTACCAATAATTGCAGGTAACAACGGATAAATTCTTTATAGTATCCAAACTGTTCGCTGTTGTAAAATATTACACAATGCAAGAAGTGATTAAGTAAGTGATTATAATGGGTGATCCAAGTAGAGATACTTTTTTCAATAGCCTTTTTTTCACAGATCACGTCTGAGGCGTGTCATGCTGTCATGTTTTTTTGTTTAGTATTGTTTGGCATTTTATCATGGAAAGACTTACGCCTGAACAACGTTTAGCAATCGTTTTTATTACGAAATTTTATTATTACGAATTTATTCTGAAATTTCACGTTTTGTGAGGAATGTGTTTCGTGCACTTCGTTCCACTTATGGTCAACATAATCGGCCTAATGAGCGTACTATTCGCAACACCATCACCCATCTAGAGACCAAGCATTCATTATTGGATAATATTCGACCGAATAGACCACGTCCAGCACGCAATGAAGAAAATGTAGCGGTCGTAGCTGAGAGTGTACTCCACTACCGTGGAGAGACGATTCGGCGCCGTTCGCAGCAACTCGGACTGACGTATGGAACTTATATGCGCATTTTACGTCGAGATCTTAAATTGAAAGCATACAAAATACAGCTTGTGCAAAAACTGAAGCCGCCCTACGTTCCCCAGCGACATCGCTTCGCTCTATGGGCTCTTGAAAAGTTCCAAGAAAATCCGACGTTTTCGAGCCAAATTTTGTTCAGCGATGAGGCCCACTTCTGGCTCAATGGGTATGTAAACAAGCAAAATTGCCGCCTTTGGGACAAAGAGAAACCAGAAGAGGTTCAAGAGCCGCCACTTCATCCAGAAAAAACAACGGTTTGGTGTGGTTTGTTTCAACGATAACGGTCGCCAATGACGGTGATGACCGACTATTTGATGTCTGAAATTGAAGCTCGTAATCTCGGCGACATTTGGTTTCAACAAGACGGCGCCACTTCCCACACATCGCTTCAATCAATGGATTTATTGAGAGAACACTTCGGTGAGCAGATAATTTTACGCTTTGGGCCGGTCGATTGTGTGATATCACACCGTTAGAATTTTTCCTGTGAGGATATGTAAAGTCTACAGTGTATGCGCACATACCCGCTTCGATTCAGGCCTTGAAGCAAAACATCACGCATGTCATTCGCCAGTTATCAGTCGAAATGCTCCGACGAGTCATCGAAAATTGGACTTAACGGATGGACCATCTGAGACGTAGCAGCGGCCAACATTCAAAGACATAATCTTCAAAAAATAAGTGCCAAAGAAAGTTCTTTCAAATAATAATAAACATTCCCTATTCAAGTTGAATTTTCTGTGTTTTTTTTTTCTTTAAAAAAGTAGGAAACCTCGAAATGGATCACGCGTTAGTAAATTCTAATTGGATTGCGCTGGTAGGTCCTAGTTATTGTTTATGGGCCGAGGAAATTTTTATTTTGCAACTCTATGGTCTACGAAATATGTTAAAAAGTAGTAAACATTCCATGGTTTTAGCGAATTTTCGTGATGAGGTGTCTTTAGTGAAATCGTATGCAGTTTGCTTTCGTAGAACATTTAAGCGTCTTATAGATGCTTAAATGTTCTACGAAAATAAACTGCATACGATTTCACTAGTTTGCTTTCCTTCATTTTTTCGGAAAAGTGAGCAATTATTATTTAGCGGAAGTTTGAGTATTTTTATGTTCTACATCATCTATAATCTTAAATCAAAAAATAGAAGTTCGTACCGTTGGAAGGGATTTTTGAAATTGAAAAATTGCACTTTTTGTGAACACTTTGAAGTGAAAAACGAAATTTTTCCAATAAAGAAACAAAACTGTCCAGTTTGTTGTTGTGAAATAAAAACCATTATCATACGAGGGTTGCTATATATTTCTGGCCTAGGAAAGTGTTGCCTGGCGCCATCTGACATTTCCATTGGAACGTTTGACATTTTTTTAGCATAAACGTACTCAGAACGTTTTGACGTACGACCATCATTTGTGTTGTTTACAGTAACTTGAAAAAATCAATTTGGCAATAAAAAAATGGAATTAACTCGTGAACTTTTTTGTGCAATCATTTTTCACAAATTTCGACGTGGATTATCACGACAAGAGTGCATCGAGTGAAGCACCACCCTATACTTATAACACTGTCAAAAACTGGTTTAATGAATTCAATCGTAGCCGACGCTCGCTCAAAGACGAAGGTCGTCCAAAAACGGCCGTTGTGCCAGAGAACATTGATGCCGTGTGTGAACTGATAATGCAAGATCGTCATGTGACATACCGTGAGATAGAGGCATCCTTGGGCATTTCTTCCACCAGCATACATTCGATATTGCATGAATACCTGGCCGTAAAAAAGGTTTGTTCTCGTTGGATCCCGCACAATTTGAAAATCGCTCACAAAATGGCTCGTGTCGATTGGTGCAAAGAAATTTTGAAAAAATACGATCGCGGGGTTTCAAAAGACATTTATTTATAAGATCGTTACAGGTGACGAATCATGGATATATGCTTATGATCCAGAAACAAAACAGCAATCGACCGTGTGAGTCTTCGATGACTAGCCAAATCCATCGAAAGTTGTTCGTAGAAGAAGCACTTCGAAGCAAATGGTCGCTGTTTCTTTGGCAAAACTGGTCATGTGGCGACTGTTCCGCTTGAGCAACGTAGGAGGTCAATTCTGAGTGGTACACCACAATATGTTTGCCTGAAGTCTTCGGAGAAATTCGAAAAACGAACAAGAAAAGACGAATCATTGTGCACCATGACAATGCAAGCTCTCACACATCGGCTTAAACCAGCGCCTTTTTGACCGGCCAAAACGTCGAATTTATGGGTCATCCGACGTACATATTCGTCGCCAGAAGATGCTGTTGAATCGTTCAAAAACCATGTTTTGGAGGTGTTTCTATCGGAGTGGAAAAAGTGCTTCGACAATTGGTTTGAGCGCATGCAAAAGTGTATAAATCATACCGGAGAATACTTTAAAAAACAATAAAACCATTTTTGATGATAAATATTCGCATTATCACTATTAGGCCAGAAATATATATAGCAGCACTCGTACTTCGCGCAGACGATAGGTTCGGCAGCGCTATAATTCAATACGCAGCCAGGACGGCCTAGAATCCTTTCAAAATATTAATTGGAAGAAGTCTTGAAAATCCTTGGTATTAAATATTACAGGTGAATCAGATAAGATAGATGCAGTTAGCTTGAAAAATATTTTTTTGCAGGTTCCAACCGACTTCGAGGAAACTTGAAACATTCTTTACCCGATTTCAGAACCTACAGCTCTAAAAGCCACATGTTATTTTTGATTCCGTCCAATGTTTGCATGGAGCGTTACGAGTGACCAACGCCCATCTCAGCAGAAAGCTTCATCAGAAAGGTTCGTATAGCTTCCTCAGAATGGTCCCTCCCGATTTAAGGTCCTGCAGCTGTAGAAGCCACAATTTAAACTCGATCACGTTCAATTTGTGCATGGTACGTTATGAGTGATAAATAATTAGTTCTGGTGAAACTGAACCATGCTGGTCCATATTTTTGTGTACCGCCCATACATAGGTCCTTCACGATTATAGAACCAGAAGCATTAGAAGCCACATATTACTTCCGATTCCGACCAAATTTCGCACGGAGCGACCTTTTTTTATCTCTGGTAAAACCATATCTGCTCAATTTTTTCGATCATGATCACTTGCGATTTCAGGTCCTACCCGAAGGCTACCTTGTAATTTCAATATAGCTTTGATAAAGCTTAGTGCATTATGTGCGATCAAAAATTAAACCTGGGAAAATTGGGCCGGTCTGTGTTTCATCTAGCCCCTAGAAAATATGTCATTCATGTTCTAGAAGTAACATATGTAGTTCGACCTCGCTCAAGCGTCAGACAGGCAAGAAAAATCATTGACATATTAGAGTGGTGTAGGAGTGGTACCTCAACTCCCGACTTCAGCCTTTTTTCATGTTTTTACATGGGTTTGTAACCTTTGAGCGGGTTTAAGCAATCTTCTAGACAAACATACATTCTTAATTATCATTAAGATGAAAACTCTATGCATGCTTCGAGTAGAACATAGCATTTTCGTATCAAGTATTTAAAGTATGCTCAACCTCCCCCTTTTGAAGAAATTATAAATGTACCCAACCAACAAAAATGTGTGCTTGATTTTCTTTAACCCCTGGAATGAGGATTGCCATATATTCTTACTTTTCTGTATTATCCAAATCTATAGAGGGATGGCATTGATGTTGGCCATGGTAATGGCGAGGAGCAATGGTGGTGGTGGATATTATTTATTTTTATGGCAAATAATACTGCAACACATGCCATTTCGAAATGAAAATGGAAAAACTCTCATTTTATTTCGCCATAAACATTTATGGCTGCTCTGAGATGAAAAGAGAACCCCCATTAGTTATGATAACATAACCGTGCTGGTGCACATGGTCTCATGTGAACCCTCGGGAGGAGCATCGCTTCGTTGTTTTCCATTACGGAATTCACATCAACATTCACGGCCGTAAAAATTATCCCTTAACTTTTCTTTGTTCACTGCCAGAGCATCCTGTATTATCCCCCGAAGGTACACTCAAAGAAAATATCAAGGTTGGAGAGTGAAGTTATTGGTAAATATGAATATTATTTACTATACTTGTTTCATACTCGTAGTACATGAGCATTACTAAGTAAATACCAATTTTTTATGGTAGCCAAAAGGAGTCTTAATTTTGGTCAATAATGTTGAGATTAGGCTTAAAATTTTATCAAATATTAATGGTGTTCTAGGCTACCACCGGTAGTAAAACCGCAATAGTTTAGTCATTTGTTAACAAAATGTGCCAATTTTCTTTATCTATAGAAAGAGTCTTGATCGATACTTAACAAAAATTTGAAAAATAATTTGTTGTAGCCGTTTTAGTAGATTACCTGGTTAAGGGCATATACTCGATAGTTAACTATTCTAAGCCATACTAAGCGCCAAAAAAATTGTTTCTTAAGAAAATAATAAAACGGACTTATTCTTCCTCCTAAAACGATTTAAAAGGACACTGTATGTTGCCAAACTTTTTTATGCAGTTTTTTCTTAGAAGAGATTGTCTTATATATATTACGTACCGGAATATTGATGGAAATTCGGTTGACAAACAACTTCGTTTGTGACAACGAATCTATTGTCGGTGTGCATGCATCGTCGTAAAACCATCGTTTTGGCTACAATAAACACAGACGGAAAAGATAAGTTACCCCACACACAGAGACAAAGTCGTTTGGATATTGGGTTGAGCTTTAGATGTTCCGTTGGGGGGACATATCACAAGATGGTAGCTTTAATACATTCAAAACCTTCAGTTGTCATAAATGCCCGTTGTGGTAACTAATATCACTGGTCAGCACTAAATTTGCGGCAGAAGGCTTGATAGTCAACTTTAGTTAATTTGAGACTGTTGATCACGAATTTGGCAAATTAAACGCTCTAGTTTAGGACATATTCACATAAACCGTAAGTTTTGTTTTTTGAATAAATGGACCCCCAACTGCTTTATTTGTGAACCGATTTTCAAAAACTTTAGAGCGGTGTTAGCGATATGCAGCGTTTTTATTTCAGATAAGAGTTGTTGAAGATATTTCTGACTAAATCATGAATAACCCAAATTTAATCGGATTGTAATGTTTATAAGCTGGTTGACTATCAAACCTTATGCCGCAGATTTTTTTTTTAATTTTGTAGACCAGTGTAATTTTGTGTAAAATTGATTGTTAGGAACAAACAGTAACTTTCTCATTAATTAGGGAGCTGTGCGCGATATAATTTTTCATCAGAACCTATTGCACTCTCCGAACGTGCTATGTACGTATAGAAGGGAAGCTTTTACGTGACTAAGGATAAATCTCTTGCTTGTAAAGTCGTTTCCATTTACAAGAATACCCCGCTGCTGAAAACTTTTAAATGTTCTTACTCGGACTTGAATCTCAGTTTACTTGTGTGATAGTTGTGCAAACTAAAAATCGTAGCATAACGCCCCATGTTGGCAAAAAAATCCACAATGATAGGCAGATAAAATTCTCAGTATTGCAAAATTTTTAATATTTAAATAAAAACGGTATTTAAGAATTAATAAGCGTTTCTATATAAAAAAAACAGCCTTAGGCATGCTATATGTACGAGTATATACCGTTGAAAGGTTAATTTGTCTAGTTTATCAATACAAAATTTGTTTCTAAGGTTTTAGAAACAGTTACACAACAATTCAAATATGTATATGCGTAAAATTGAATAAACGTTGTTTTAAGTTACACAAAATTTTTTTATAGATAAAAAGGTCGCATACCAGTAATAGACCATAAAGCTCTTAAAGAAAAAGACCTAATCTCTCTTTTAGGCAAAAAAAAAACATTTTGAAAAGAAAGTAAAATAAATTTTTGATTTTGCAAAAAAAAGGTGCAAAATTTTTTTTAAATTTTTTTAAAAAAGATTGAATAAATATCTATCTAAAACACTCGGTACAAATTTTGGTAGGATCGATAGATAATTAGTTACATGACTACGACAAAACACCTGTTGGCCCAAAATGTCAAAATTCGACCCGATTAAAGTTTGTATATAAACTATTATCCAATAGTTCTTGACTTGTTGCAAGTTTCTTCCTGTTCGGAAGACATCGGTTGTAAAAGTTAAGTCAATTGACGTGAAATGACCCCTGTATATAAAGCGTGTCCCAAGAAGAACGCAATTTTTAAATCTGGCAACATTCGAAGTGTCATTGTTTGACATTTGAACAATTGTTATTGTTTGTTAGTAGAAGGTACGAGGTTAGTAAAAATGGAGCGCTACACGAATGAACAACGCATTCTCATTGTGAAATTGTTTTACCAAAATGGTGAAAGTTTTGCGGCTACAGTTCGCAAATTGCGATCAATTTGGGGTCACAATAATGCTCCAAAAGAGTCAACTGTAAAGAGATTAATGGATAAATTTGCCGAAACTGGGTCTGTTAGTGATGTAAAGACAACAACGCGCCATCGACCAGGTCGATCGACCGAAAATGTCGCAGCTGTACGTGATGATGTCGCTCAAACTCCATCCACCTCAATTCGACACCGAGCTCAGCAAATTGGTGTCTCCAAATCCACTTTGCAGCGAATTTTGACGAAATATTGCATCTTCATGCATACAAAATTCAATTGACTCAGGAACTGAAGCCAACTGACCATGGACAGCGAAGGGAGTTCGTTAATTGGGTATTGGAGAGACAACATAAAAATGCTGATTTTGCCGATAAAATCATCTTCAGTGACGAGGCCCATTTTCATCTTGATGGCTTCGTCAATAGGCAGAATTGTCGCATTTGGGGTGCGGAAAATCCTCGAGTGATTCACGAGAAGCAAATGCATCCTCAACGTGTCACTGTGTGGTGTGGTTTTTGGGCTGGAGGAATCATTGGACCTTTTTTTTATGAAAATGAGGCCGGTCAAGCGCAAACAGTCAATGGTGTTTGGTATCGTGAAATGATAACCAGTTTTTTCTTGCCTAGAATTGAAGAAATGAATGTGGAGGGCATGTATGTGGTTCCAACAAGACGGCGCCACATGTCATACAGCCAGAGAAACAATTCAATTGCTGCATCAGTCATTTCCCGGTCGTGTTATTTCGCGTTTTGGAGATCAGAATTGGCCGTCTAGATCGTGCGATTTAACACCATTAGATTTTTTTCTTTGGGGTTTTTTGAAGTCGATGGTTTACGCGAATAAGCCGACGACGACTCAAGCCATAAAAGACGAAATTGGACGCTGCATTAATGAAATACCGCAGCATTCATGCAAAACGGTCATTGAAAATTTCATTAAAAGATCGCGTGCATGCCAGCAAAGCCGCGGCGGCCATCTGCACGATATATTGTTCCATACATAACCTCATTCTGTCTACTTTACGATATAATAAAGTTTCACGATTTTTTCTTAAATATCTGTGTTTTATTTAAAATTTAAAAATTGCGCTCTTCTTAGGACACCCTTTATATCTATTATTTATTATATTCTGGAGAACCATGGCAAAACTTGGGATCTTTAGTAGAAACACTACGAAATTGTCATGGTTGCAGGATGTAGAACAAAAACTGCCCTTGATCCTAACAGACGTTAGCTTATTTGACATAATGTCAGACAATGTATTTAAATTTTGTAACTATGTAATCGAAATATGTATGTATTTTCAAGATCTACCTTGTAGTAATGACCATAAAGTCAAACAAAAGACAAGTACTCAAGTTAAAGCAAATTTCATTACGAATCAAAATATATAAGCTTTTGGTAAGATCGGTCAAAAAAATAAAGCCTAAGCGTATATAACTGATATTCCGAAAAAACCCGGTCTAATAGTTGAAAAAAGCGACAAATAAAACCGATGTAAGTCCTTGCTATCTTGTTCACATTTTTTACATAGGTGGCCAAATATAAGTGTAATGGCCATAATGTCGAAACAAAAGACAAGTTCTCAAATTAAAGCAAATTTCATTACGAATTAAAATATATAAGCTTTTCGTAAGATCGGTCGAAATAGAACCGATATTCCAAAAAAAACCCGGTCTAATGATTGAAATAAGCGACAAATAAAACCGATGTTAGTCCTTGCTGTGTTAGAAGTTTAATATTACATACGATCTTGTTCACATTTTTTCATAGGTGGCAAAATACTGTATACCTCGAGATATAATGTGGTCGGTCCTGCCGGACCATAGTTTTTAGATCCTCCACCGTAGAATGGAGTTTACACTAAATTTACCATTTTGTTTGTTACAGCTCGAGACATTTATTGGGACCCAATCAAATACATATATAATATCCGAACTTAAAATTCCGTCTGTCTGTGTTTCTGTAATAGCACGTTCCGGCCAAACGAATTAATCAATAAGCCCTATTTTATATACACGCAGAAAAAAAGTATGGTTGTGGTGACAATATTCGAAGAGGATAATACTATTGTTGGGTATATGGTTGTGGTACAACCATACTATGATCCTCACAACAATAGTATGATTCACACATAACCATACTATGATCCCCACAACCATAGTATGATTCACACTCAACCATACTATGATCTCCACAACCATAGTATGATCCTCACAACCATAGTATGTTTCATATACAACCATAGTATGATCCTCACAACCATACTATGATTCACACGCAACCATGTTATAATCCCTACAACCATAGTATGATCACACCAATATTATTTATTAGAATTTAGTTGTCAACAATAGATTTGAATTATAAAATTATTCAAAAATACATTTAATTCAAAATAATAGGGAGTGATTTATTTCATAGTAGAAAAAAATAAGTTTAAATAAACGTATGCGTTTTTATTAAAAATATTTCAGTTAAACAAAGCCAAAGCAGCTTGTTTTAAAAATTTTAATTTCGATAAAAAAAGTACTATTATTACATTAGATCCGTACCAATAACATCTGTTCTTAAAAGCATATTTTAATGAAGAAAAATTACAATCATACAGTAATAATATTACGGTTAACATAAAACGCAAAACACAATACTTTTGTCGCGCCAACCATATTTATATTGTTGCTATAACCATATTTTCATTATTAAATTTTGCAATTATACTATTGTTACATTTCAACAATATTACTATTGCAGCAATTATACTATTGTCAAAAATAAATTCAGTTAACAATGCTATGGTTGCGACGAACATACTTTTATTGCGGAGAACATATTATTATTGCCGTGACCATGTAGTAACCATGTTTTTTCTCTGCGTGTAGACATAATCTGTGTTAATTGTTAATAGATAAAATCGGTCCTGGGGAAAACATTTTCACTTTAAATGACTAAAGGTTTCTCATATAATGGGAATTTTTTTGAGTACTTGCTCAAGATATCATAATTTTTTTTTGCCGAACCATGACAGCCCTCCATTAAGGCTGTTATAAGTAATTGAGACACATTTAATACCTCAGAAATGGGCATGTTTACTGAACCTTACGACTCAAAAAAAACGGTCAACTTTTATCGTAAGAAACTCTTACTAATAGACATAGAGGTGTGTTCATTCAAATTTAATCAAATATAATTTCAGTGCAATATACGGTCCAGTTTCAAAACGAATCCGAATATTCGGATTCGGCTTGTTATGAGGCTACGGATCCTTGGAACCGAAAAATCGGCCGTTATGGTCAAAACGAGAGATCGCCGTACTCAAATTTATGCAAATTTTATTTACAAAACTAGAAATGGATTAATTTGGAAAATTTGGCTGAGATAAGAATCGGACATACCTAGGTCACCTTAAAACTAGTCATTATGATCAAGCGAAGCTACCACTAGCTACGAGGGCGGTTCGGAAAGTTCTTAGCCTATCAATGAAAGAGAATAGTTAGTTTTTCAAAAATATTTTTATTTTTCAATATAATCTCCTGAAACTTCAATACACTAAGTCCAACGCTTATCTAGCAATTCTATCCCTTGATTAAAATAGTTTTCCTCAAGGTCTTCAAAATAGTGGTTTACAACTGTAATTGCATCTTCATTTGAAGTAAAACGCTTGACAGCAAGGAATTTTTTTTAGATTTGGGAACAGGTAAAAGTCACTGGGAGCTAAATCAGAAGAATAAGGTGGGTGGTCAAGCAACTCGTACTTTAATTCGTTGATTTTAGCCATTGTTAAAACACTCTTGTGCGCTGGTGCGTTGTCTTGATGAAAAATTATTTTTTTGTGTTGTAAGCCAGGACGTTTTTCTCAAATTTGTACATTTAATTGATCTAAAAGGTTGCAATAGTACTCTGAATTTATTGTTTTACCCTTTTGCAGATAGTCAATCAATAAAATACCTTTGAAGTCCCAAAAAACCGTTGCCATAACCTTACCAGCCGATTGAATTGTTTTTGCCTTCTTTGGTGCACTTCCTGCAGCTTCAGTCCATTGTTTGGATTGTTCTTTTGTCTCTGGAGTATAGTGGTGGATCCATGTCTCATCAACAGTTATGAAACGATGCTTAAAATCCATTTTATTTCGCTGAAAACGATCCAAACAAGCTTGAGAAATATTCATTCCTATGCGTTTTTGGTCGACTGTTAACAAGTCCGGCACCCATCTTGCAGAAAGTTTTTTCATCTGTAGTTCTTCATGCAAAATTAAATGGACTCGATCATTTGAGATGCCCATGGTATTAGCTATTTCACGCACTTTTATTCGTCGATCATTTAATACTTTGGCTACAATTTCTGTTGTTGTTGCTGTTTTTTGACGTCCACTACGTGCTTCATCTTCAATGCTTGTACGACCACGTTTAAATTCAGCAACCCAATTTTTTACTGTTGCATATGAAGGAGCACTTTCACCTAACACATTCACCATATCATTATGAATTTCTTGTCCCGATAAACCTTTTTTATGTAAATATTTAGTGACACCACTCATTTCTAATTTTTCCATTGTAAAAAAATCGCGGATGTGTCTTTTGGGAACACCTGTTTCTATATGAAGGAGTTGCCAGATCGAAACAAAATTTAACATGTGTTCATAGCAGAGATGGAAGTTTCCATAACACTTAACTTTTTTCTGTTTAAACCGCGCTTTTTGTGCTAGGCTAAGAAATTTCCGAACCGCCCTCGTACTATGCTGCCACTCAACTTAAATCATATTTAATTTCTTGGTTTAAATTGGGGCCGGACTTATGGACTCCAGCGACCAAAAAATTTTATGACCATAAGCGACAACTGGAAAATATGGATATGTGGGTACTCACATTATATCAAAGAACTTAAAAATTTGCAATGGCCACGACTTTTGACCCAAGATGCTCAAAAAAAGTCCTAAAGGAACTATCAAAAGTGAATATATGCACATATTAGTCTCATTTTAAGCAAATGCCTAAATTAAAGATTTATTAATATTTTAAAGATTTTGGCTACGATTAAGGTCGGGCTAATTTAATAAAAAAATAACCTTGCAATTAAAAGATGCGGCCGCTAGTAACGAATCAAACACATATGTGACAGCGCATAGAAAAAGGGACCTAAGGGTAAAAAAAAATCAATTTTCAATTTTTTTGATGTGGAAAACATCTGAGCATCGAATGAGACCGATCCCATGCCCCAAAAGTGTTCCCTCGAAGAGATATGCGCGTTTTATGAAAGTGATGGTACACCAAAGATACACGTATTTAAATCTTTAAAATGACTCTCCTGAACAAAACTGGTTTTTACCCTTAGGTCCCTTTCTATTTTGCGCGTCACAAATGTATTTAATTGCTCTTAACATTTTTTAGAAAGTGCGCCTTGCAACCATCTTTTCCAGGGATCCAAAATACGGCCCTGTTGAACACATCAAGGACAGTAAATGGGATAATTGTTATTTCTGTCATCTTAATATCAAAGGGTATAAAAGATTCGACTTGGCCGATGCTTTCGAAGTTTTGAAATGTTTTTCAGATTTAGTAAAGATTGGGTCTTGGACCAAGGTTCTAAAGATTTGATAATTGTTATTTTTGTTCTTCAGGGAAGATTTATCTTTAATTCATGCATAAACTTTTCTACAAAATGCAAAGCCCTTCGGAAAAGGCTTTAACCCGAAGGTCCGATTATTTATGAATGGAATGTTAAAGTATATATGGGTCTAACATAATACATTTACTTGCTTTTGGAATATATCCGAATTTCTGCAAGTGTAACAGTGAACATCACGCTACATAAAGTTGATTTTGCGCTTAGTCAAGATGCGAATTAAAATTTACTGTTATCTGCTTCCATCCTTCACATAGCTGCCAAAAGGGAACATGTATCCCTGCTGCTGTTGTTGGTGTTATCGTAGTATTGCTTTTCCGTTCTTCCTTTCTCGGTTTTATTGCCAAATGTATCTGTTATTCATCAAGGGGCAGGCAAGCATCCTTTTTATGATTCTTGCCGCTTTGCTCCAATGCTCATGTCGAAATTGTGAAAGTTGTGAAATTTCTTTTGGGCATAGTAAAATTTTATGGCTTTATGACAGTTGCGCAATAAAAAGCAAAAATCGAATCCATATCTGCGTCTAAAATGTGTATAGATGGAAACTCATGGGGATAGCTAAATGTGATTCATAAGTGGAATTTGAGTTTGTCCTACAATCGAGAGCAAAATATATAAATAAAACAAAAAATTAAAGTATCCATCTCTTATCTATCAATGAAAATCAGGCTACATTGTACATCTATTTAAAGTTAATCACATATGAAATGTCACAGTCTGCTGCTTGGCAGGAAGTGTAATATAAAGCGTTTTTAAGCATTTCTTTAATTTTATTTTCCCAACCTTTTAAATAAATTACAGAAGGACACACCTTCATTACAAATTACAACAAATTAGGTTTGATGTTTAAAAACTGATTTAAGAGACATCTCGAAGGCATTTTCGTAAGTCTAGTACAGACATAACCTTTTCGTGTGAACATAGCATAGTGGATGGAAACAAATAACTTGGAAGTCTCTAATTTCTATTGTGTTTGTCCTGGATCTATGATATTTTACACAGTCGAAGGTGGCTAAAGCGTCGGGTGTGATAAAGCTTACAATGATCAAAAAATCCACTGTTCTTAACCTATTTGGATGGCATTTAACATTTTTTTGTCCTGGAGTGTCCTGTAATCGACATCATCCTAATAATTGCTTACAAGTTTCAATTATTCAAAAATTAACTGCATATAATTCTCTTCTTTATTGCTTCTCAATTTGGGGCTAAGCTCACAAGCGAAATACGAGTATACTACGATTTTGCTGGAAAAAATCATCTTTTCTAAAGAAGCACATTTTCATTTCGACGTCTATATACAAGTTTACAAATCGTGAAACATGGACTTATTCTCTTCTCGATGAATTAGTCCATGTTCTCACTGCATCCTTAGATCGATTTTGAAGCATTGGCATCATTAGCCCAATTTTATTTCAAACCGCTGCTAAAAACGCAATTTCATTCAACTGTCAGCGCTACAGAAGCATGATAAACTATTTTTTTCTGGGCAGAGATTCAAGACATTGACTTGGGCGATCTTTGTTTGCAGCAGTATGGCGAGCTATGCCACACGGCCCACGCCACAATCGATTTATTTCTATATCTTTATAAGGCACCATCATGCTGTAATGATTATTTTGTTGAGTACCACCAACGATTCTGATCCTTAAGATAACTGTAGAGCAAGCCCTTCGTGAGATACATAGAGCTCGCCGCCAAGGTCTTGTAACTGTAGAGCAAGCCCTTCGTGAGATACATAGAGCTTCCGCCGCCAAGGTCTTGCAAAACTGAGTTGACAGGATTCGCTACTACGAATCAAACCGAAGCTGCCACTTGAATAAAAATAGAGTAAAAATAGTAAAAAAGTCCGGCTAGGCCGAACTTTATACACTCCCACAGTAAATAAGATACAAAAGCACAATAAAGAGTGGTCAATTTTTTTGTATCCCATCGGGCTAAGCGGTCGACCCTAATCTTAGCCAACACTTCAAAACTAATCTATATTCGAAATAAATCTATATTCGTAGCAATACGAGGGTTGCTATTTATATTTCGGTTCCGGCAATAAAAACACAATTGAAAATGTTTTTCAAAAAATTCTCCTTTAAGATCAATACACTTTTGAATGCGCCCAAACCAACTTTCGAAGCACTTTTTCCACTCCGATTGAGACACCTCCAAAACCTGATTTTTAAACGCTTCAACAGCTGCTTCGGGCGATGAAAAGCGTTGACCACGCATTTTTTTCTTGATGCTAGGGAATAAGAAAAAGTCATTGGGTGCCAAATCAGGGCTGTGCGGTGGATGGGCCATCAATTCGACATCTTGAGTGGTCATATAGCTCATGGTTTCAGCTGATGCACGCAGCGAAAAAACATGGTTACTACATGGTCACGGCAATAATAATATGTTCTCCACAACAAAAGTATGTTCGTCGCAACCATAGCATTGTTAACAGAATTTATTTTTGACAATAGTATAATTGCTGCAATATTAATATTGTTGAAATGTAACAATAGTATTATTGCCAAATTTAAAAATGAATATATGGTTATAGCAACAATATAAATATGGTTAGTGCGACAAAAGTATTGTGTTTTGCGTTTTATGTTAACAATGATATGATTACGGCAATCATACTGTATGTTTGTAATTTTTCTTCATTTAAATATACTTTTTAAACAAATGTTATTGGTACGGATCTAATGCAATAATAGTACTTTTTTATCGAAATTAAAATTTTTTAAACAAGCTGCTTTGGCTTTGTTTAACTGAAATATTTTTAATAAAAACGCTTACGTTTATTTAAACTTATTTTTTCTACTGTTAAATAAATCACTCCTAATATTTTGAATTTAATGTATTTTTGAATAATTTTTATAATTCAAATCTATTGTTGACAACTTAAACCAATTTTAATAAATAATATTGGTGATCAAATCTATTGTCGACAACTCAAACAAATTCTATTAAATAATATTGGAGATCATAGTTTAATTGTGTGTGATCATACTATGGTTGTTAGGATCATACTATGGTTGTGGAGATCATAGTATGGTTGAGTGTGAATCATACTATGGCTGTGGGGATCATATTATGGTTATGTGTGAATCATACTATTGTTGTGAGGATCATAGTATGGTTGTATTTGAATCATACTATTGTTGTGAGGACCATAACATTGTTGTAACACAACCATATACCCAAAAATAGTATCATCCTCTTCGAATATTGTCATCACAACCATACTTTATTTCTGCGTGTGTGTGAGAGCTCGCGTTGTCGTGATGCAAAATGATCCGTCTTTCCTTATTTCTTCGAACAGATGGTTGTATACCACTCAGAATTGACCGTCCTACGTTCCAATAAAGGCACTGTGGCAACTTGGCCGGTTATACCGAAAAAAACAATCATTTGCTTCGATGTACTTCTTCCACGAACAACTTTTGTTGGATTTGGCTCGTCTCGAAAGACCCTTACGGTCGATTGCTGTTCTGTTTCGGGTTCAATGCATAGATTCATGATTCATGTACCTTTGAGCTACCGCAGTTATATATTTTCAACATCTCTTTGCACCAATCCATACAAGCCTTTTTTGAACATTCGTCAAATTACGATGGGGGATCCAACGAGAACAATTTTTGTTCACGGCCAAATGAACATGCAATATCCTATTGATGCTTGTCATACTAATTAATGCCTAAGGATGCCTCAATCTCACGGTATGTCACATGTCGGTCTAGCTTAATCAGTTCACGCACAGCATCGATGGTTTCTGGCAAAGTGACCAAAGTTGAACGTTTTTCACGAAATTCATCCTGGAGCAAACGTCGTCCGAGACTGAACTCTTGGTACCATCGATTAAGAGTGGTTTTTGATGATGCTTCGTCGCCAAAAGTCGAAACAAGTTGATTTAAACACTCTTGTCTCGATAACCCACGCCGAAAATCGTAAAAAATCATCGCACGGAAATGTTCACGGCATAATTCCATTTTTTGACTGAGATGAATTTTTCAACACACTGTAAACAAAACAATTCGCCCTCAAATGACAAAACGTTCTGAGTAAAGTTACGCTAAAAAGTGTCAAAGTTTCCAATTGAAGTTCCAGTTTGCATCTGGGAACACTAGTATTGTCAGGACCCGAAATGTAAATAGCAACCCTCGTACTTGCTTTAATTCGGGTATCGATATTGACTATTGCTCACCCGTTTTGATCATGCGAGGCCTTTTTGAGTTATTAAGTACGACCCAACTAATATTATCTATTGTGACCATTCTTTTTCCAATAAATCCATTTACAATCCCAACCTGCTTATGACCATAAGGCATCATCAATCAAAATTTCACGATCTTCGATTAATGCCTTCGACCGCTGCACGCAGAAAAAAAGTATGGTTGGGGTAACAATATTCGAAGAGCATCATACTATTATTGGGCATATGGTTGTGGCACAACAATATTATGATCAACACAACAAGAGTATGGTTCAAACACAACCATCCTATGATCCCCATAACAATATTATGGTCCTCACAACAATAGAACTATTCACACACAACCATACTATGATCCCCACAACCATATTATTATTCACATTCAACCATACTATGATCCCCACAACCATATTATGATCCTCATAACCATAGTATGTTTAACATACAGACATAGTATGATCCTTACAACCATATTATGACTTACATTCAATCATACTATGATCCCCAACATTTTTTTGTAAAGATTGGGTTAAGATGTTATTTAACAAGAGAGCGATTTATTAAACAGTAAAAAAATATTTTTTTAAAAATATTTCAGTTATACTAATTCGTAGTTTGTTTGAAAAAAATTTAATTATTTTTACTATTATTGCGTAAGATTCGTAAAAAATACATTGTCAAATTAAAAAAGTACAATTTTGCCGGTATGATTGCCGTAATCATGCTATTGTTAGCATAAAAGCCATGAAAACAATACTTTTGTTCCACCAACCATATTTATATCGATGCTAGAAACCATATTTTCATTTTTAAATTTGGCAACAGTACTATTGTTACATTTCAACAATATTAATATTGCCGTAATCATACTATTGTCAAATTGAAATTCAAAAAACAATACTATGGTTGCGATGACCATACTTTTATTGCAGAGAACATATTATTGCTGCCGTGACCATTTAGGAACCATATCTTTTCTCTGCGTCTATCGTGCATTCAACAAACACTCGGGCGTACGGACGGACACACGTACAGACGAACATGACTAGATTGTCCTAGAACTTTACGACTATAATTGCTAAAAGAATGAGAAATTAAGTATACCACCCACTCTTGAATGGATGGTTACAAATATGGGAATGTGTGCTCTTTCAAATAGCTAATAAATAGATTAAGGTTTATTACTTGTATGATTAAGTTGTTTGCCTATGCTTATACTAACCGGTTTCAGCGGGTTTGTGAAAAACCTATAACCACATCCCGAGGTTTCGAAAAATGAAGTAACCGAAAACCGTCATTCTAAAATAACCGAGTTTTGTGAAAAAACGTCTAATAGTGGCGCCACCTTCATCAAATGCCTATACTAAAATGTACATGGACTTTGAAAATTGTTAGCAAATACACAAACCGACCTACAAGGTGTAGACAAATGAAGACTACAGGGCAACACAAAAAAAAGTTCTTTTTGTAGGGTAATGTTGACAATTTATTGTCATTTTGACGATTTCTAAAACAAATTGCAATGTAAAAACGCCCATTGCAGTGTAAAAACGACGAAACTGACGATTTCTTTAAAATCCATCGAATATGTGAAAAAGAAGCCATACCCTCTAAGAAAACCGGCACGAAAACGAAACGTTGGCGAAGTCATTTTTTCATACAAGACTACGAAAACGAACCGATTTTGCGATACGTAAATGCACCGTAAACGTTAATTTCGGAATAAGAGAATTAGAAAATAAAAAGTAGTAGTTTGAATGTATGGGTAGTACGCCAAGGCTAAGCTAAAGTAGTACTTTTACGTAACACTAAAGCGGTCCGTTTTCGTAATACCAGAGTGTTGCGTTTACGTAACACTGAAGCGGTACGTTTTTGTATCTGCAAAACGTTCTGTTTCCGTACTGAATTTCTTTATCTATCGAAATAATATAAGCTTTTTTATACTGAAGAATTAATGTTGCATATTTTGTGAATGATTATGAATTCTTTGGCTATTACAAAATATAGATATGTAGATATAAATATACTACAAACGTTTTATAAATACCTATTATATTAACACTTACAAGAGCTGATTTTGTTTAACAACAATCAGATCATCACACTTCAAACATCAACTAAAACAATTAAAGTGTTCTGTCAACATGGCTGCCCGAATAAGAAAAAACAGTTAATGCCGTTACCATTAAGAAAAAACAGTTCGTTTTCGTATCGCAAAAACGGCACGTAAACGGATTGTTTTAGGTACTTTTTGGTTTAAATACGTTCTTTTCCATTACGCAAAATCACTTCCATTTCGTACCGTAAAAAACGGCACGTTTACGAAGAGTTTTACACAGAATTAATTTCGTCGTATTTTTATATGAAAAACTATGCAAGTGTTAGTGATATGGCGGTCCGTATGCAGTTCGTTTTCGCTCCGCAAAATGCGTTACGTTTATTTTTCTTGGAGGGTACACACACAAATAAAGAGTTATCAGCAAAACGAATCATTTAGAACGTTTACATGGACTACCCTTACGTCAGTAAAATTTGGTTGACGGGTCCGTAGAATCGGCCCGATTTTAACATTGATATATGGGTAGCAAAAATAATAAAATTTTATCACAAATTCAAAAGAGACATTATTTTTAAAGGTAAATGTAGAGCATAGTCGGCCACGTTCGACTTCAGTTTTTTTTTTAGTAGTTTTCATTCAAAATATATTAATATTTGTTTAATTTTTAAAATTGTAACTTTGTAGAAATATTCCATGAAATACGAGTACATAGAAAAATGGAAAAGTATTATTCTTACCGCTCCCCGATCATTTTCTAGTACTTATATACTGGGCATCGAAAATAATATCCGTTAAAAATTTTTTTCAATGGGATGGAAACCTGCCAGTCCGTTACGTTACTTTTAGCCCTAAAAATGGAGTTTTCAGAGGTCAAACTTCAAATTCGAGTCAAAATTATTTTCAAACGTTTAATAATAGAACTACTAATTTACGTTTGAAAAAAATTTTGACTCAAATTTGAAGTTTGGCCTCTGAACTCCATTTTAAGGGCTAAAAGTCGTGACGTACTGGCCGGTTTCCATCCGATTGAAACAATTTTTGCACGGATATTATTTTTGATGCCCAATACTTAGTAGGGACATAAATACTGCTACACACGTTTTATGCTGTAAAATAAAAAAGTAATGAAGTTTTTGGAACACATATTTTTTTATATATTTACGAGTATTGATGTATATTTTATCCAAAAAGAATCTACTTTTTCGAGATGTCCGCCTTTTGCCTTTACAATAGCTACAAGAACCTCGTCCATTGGAAAATTGGCCACAGCTCGAACCAAAGCAGTCTTAAGAGATCCAATGTTGGGGTATCTTTTATGACAAACCTTGTCCTCTAAAACCGTCTACAATTTGTAATCCAATGGGTTCAAATCTGGACTGTCTGAGGGCCATTCTTCAGAGGAAATGAACGCTGGCAAATTGTTTCGAAGCCAGGCCTGGGACGTTTTAGCTTTATAGGCCGGTGCAGAATCCTGCTGGAAAGTCCATTATTGGTTTTGGGACAAGGAATTGTAAAGAGGTTTCACGACAGCTTGCAAAACGGGTTTTAATAAACTTTGGCCGATGTTTTGACTCCTTGTTCGCAGAAATGCCGGCCAGTGACCCCATCGTAAGAGACACCTCACCAAACCATGACTGAAGCTGGGTGATGACCCTTTTCCACCCTTGGGATTAGTTCAGATGCTTCCTTAGATGACCGCGCATACACTCTATCATTTTGCTTATTAAATTTTTCCTGAACGGTAAAAATTTTTTCATTGGTGAACAAAATTTTTCTGTACATTTTATCAGCGTGCTTCGCCAAAAGACGTTTGCATTTATCAATCCTATTTTTTTAAAGCTGCAGTCAATAAATGTCCGGTACGTCGTTTGAGAAAACCCAAGTCCCAAGTCTTTTTTAATGATTCGACTCATGGACTTTTGCGTGATATTCATCTCACGGGCCATGATTTTCTGTTTTCAGAGCGAATTTCTGTGAATTCTTGATTTAACGGTTTTGATGACATGCGGTGTTCGAACAGAGCGTGGGCGGCCCGACCGGTGGCGGTCTTTTACATCTCCAGTCTCCTCAAACAGTTTTATGCATTGGTAGACGAACATGCGGTTCATCCCTAGTGGCCGGAGCGTTTTGAAAATATCGCTTTTTATACCCTCCACCATACAATGGAGGGTATATTAGTTTTGTCATTCTGTCTGTAACACCTTGAAATAATTATCGGATAATTATCTTGATCCTCGTCCGTCTGTCCGTCTGTTGAAAACAAGATAGAGCCTGCATGAAAACAGCTAGGGAGCTAAAATTTGGCACAAACATGTGTAGTTAACCTAGCATGGTTGGCATTGAAAATGGGCTATATACGAGTAGCTTTACGGGAAGAACAATTAGTTTTTTATTTGGAAATATCCGTCCAGTTTCTTGAGCAAAATCACAGAAATTTTGCAAATAATAATCTCTATATAGGCGCAATCATCTGTGTAAAAATGGTTTAGATTGGGCCACCATTTTTTGTACCTCCCATACAAACGGCCTTATGGGCCTTGAGAAATAATATGACTATAACTCACCACAAACTTGACCTATCGAAATGAAATTTTACACATCAAGATTTCTATATACAACACACTTCTACGCTGAATTCGGTTGAGATCGGAAAAGTCCTACTGGTACCTCTCACACTAGCGGTCTCATAGGCCTTGACAAATAATATGACAATAACTCACCACACACTTGACCTATAGAGGCGAAATTTTCGGCATAGAGATTAATATATAGAACAGACTTTTGCGCTAAATTTGGCTAAGATCGGAAAGGCTCTACTGGTACCTCCCACAGAAACGGTTTCATGGTGCTTGAAAAATAATATAACAATAACTCAGTACAAACTTGACCTATCGAGATGAAATTTTCTACATATATAGAACACACCTCTGCGCCAAATTCTGTTGAGATCGGAAAAGTCCTACTGGTACCTCCCACACAAACGGTCTCGTGGGCTTTGAGAAATAATATGATAATAACTCACCACAAGAAGCTTGACCTATCGAAATGAAATTTTGCACATAAAGATTTCTTTATAAAACACACTTCCGCACCAAATTTGGTTTTATTTGGGAATCTGGTGGAGGGTATCCAAAGTTCGGCACAGCCAAACATAACATTTTTTACTTGTTTCATTTCACACTTGAAAAGCGCTATTACAGCGATACGGTTCTCATTATCTGACCACTCCATGATGAAAGTTGAAACAATTTTAAAATCCCGTTACAGACTAATGCCATTGAAGTTAGCTTTCAAAACCCATATGACATTAACGGGGTATGTTCAGTTCTACTATTGAAATAGGTTGGTTCACTGTAGTAACAGTATTTATGTCCCTACTAAGTATACTAAAAAATGAGCGGAGAGCGGAAAAAATAACACTTTTTGTTTTATATTATTATGATAAATATAAAAGTAATTTATGAAATAGCAATGCGATATATACCGCAGCTGCCATACAAACATGTTGCGGCTTTGATCTAAACATGAGACTACGCCATTAAAAAGACAAAAAACTAACCACCGAAGGATAGAGTGTATACTAATTATTAGAATTATTTATCAAAAATAAAAATAAAGTATATATTATTGATCGTCCTAAACTATTTGTAGCCATGCCTGTCCGTCCGTCTTGTTTTTTTTTTTTATTTTTTCATCGGACTTGACTGCACCAGACTTTTTACGAAGTTATGTCAAGCAATATGTGTACAAAACAAATCTAAGAGATTTGACTGAACTAAAGCCATTTTAAACCATTTTAACCCTTCAGTTCGCTATGAATAATTTTCTGATCAGGTGTCTCATATGCGTGGGTGAGAAGGGTACAGAATATCGTCTTTCAATTGAATTTTGTTTAGAACTAGCTGTACCCGGTGCGCTTGGTACCCCCGAATTGCAATTTTAATGTAACAGAATTTTGTTATTTTTTTCTATTTATTCAAGTGCTCTAGGATAAACAATATAGCTGTCCCGACAAACGTTGTTTTGCCTTCAAATTTTATTTTCATTGAAAGTCTGGTTCCGTTACAAAGTCGTGGTGGATCGATATTTCAAACCAAATATTGTTCAAATACCTTCAAAAGGAGCAGAAATAATAGATTTTTAATTTGTGATAGCGGACCCCGTTGCACTTCGTTGCAACCAACCAAAAAAAGAAATGAAATATTATAGATTTTTTTATGAAATGAATGCATTGTATTTCGAAAATTATAAATGTCAATCCAAAACATTTTGATATACTATATTTTTCGTTTGCCCATTTGAAGCAAGCACAAACAAACAATTTGGAGTTCCAACTCTTGAGCAGGCCACGTATAGCTGGCCATGTGAAAAGCACGGCTCCTCCAAATTTAATCCGCATATTTGAAGCGTTTGCCCTTGCGCCTTAATGATGGGCATGGCAAATGAAAGACGCTCTGGGAATTGCAAACGCTTAAATTTAAATGGCATGTCTGTTGGAATCAGTGGTCTATATTGTGGCTTCAATTAAAATCGACATAAATTTTTTACTGCTAATCTTGTACCATTGCACAGTTTAGGTGCATTTAAATTTCGCAGTAAAATAATTGATGAGCCAACCTTTAAATTCAAACAATGCGGTGGCATACCAGGTAGTTCCAATGAATTCAGAAATTCAATTGGATAATTCACTGCATCAACTGCATTCATTGCGCTATCAACAGATTTATATGATGTCACTGCAACTGGCAATTTTTCTTGAATCTGATAATTGATTGCATTGACGTGTACATTTTTTGGTGCTAGTATTGCGCGTTCTCTCAACCAATTGTGATTCCTGTAATTTTGAACAATATTTGGAAACACACTTTCAATCAACTCTTCTGTTGATTGGAAAATGGTACAAAAATTGTTCGGCAATGTAATCAATCCATTTGTGTCATCGACTCGAACTTTGCCCTTTCCAATATCTAACAATTGCTTCGAGATCCGATCCGCAGATTGGTCGTTGTGCAATTGAACGCGCATATTTATGTTCAATGTCAATTTTTGCACTTGTCGCTACAGAGGAGAAGACTTTAAACATGCGTTGATCTCATCCGCCGGTGTTGATCGGGAAACCACAGGCGATATTTCAAAACCGCCTGACAAAAATATTAATGCACCACCAAAAATTTCTTGATTCTAACGTAGATCTTGCATTGTACGGTGTAATGCTTCCAGCGATTTTTTAAGGCGTCATTCCACATTGCGTTTGCGACTCTCCAAAAATGAGTAAATAAAGTGGATCAGGGGGGAGATATAAATGCTGGCAGTCTCACTTTACCATTAGCACAATACATGCCAGGCGCTTCACCCTGAAAATTGGCTGCATCACAATGTGGACATCTCACCTTCATTCCACCAATATTGGTAAGCGAAAGCAGCATATTCCATCTCTTGCACAGCACGACGTGAAAGTTTATTTTTTGTACCCGTGTTCATATAATGACAAAAGCTTAGAAAATTCACCACATCTTGACCAAAAGAAAATATTTTTAAACTTTTAAAAACCATCCTCATTGCACGTTCTTCAAAACGTATTCAGCCATTTTTTATTTTATGCAGCCGATCTCGAGTTATACACGCAGAAAAAAAGTATGGTTGTGGTGACAATATTCGAAGAGGATCATACTATTGTTGGCTATATGGTTGTGCCACAACAATATTATGATCCTTACAACAATAGTATTATTCACACATAACCATACTATGATCCCCACAACCATAGTATGATTCAAACTCAACCATACTATGATCTCCACAACCATACTATGATCATCACAACAATAGTATGATTCACACTCAACCATACTATTATCTTCACAACCATATTATGATCCTCACAACCATAGTATGATTCGCTCGCAACCATACTATGATCCCCACAACCATAGTATGATTCACACTCAACCATACTATGATCCCCAAAATTATTTATTAGGATTGGGTAATGTTGTTATTCAAAAATAGAGATTTTTATCAAGCAAGTTATTATAAATTGCATTACTATTAGATCATAGCCAATTTTGAGGCCACGTTTTTAATGAACATTTCATTCAAGAAACCAAAATATATATTCCAACAGTCAAAAATACTTTTAGTTGCCAGCAGAGGTGAATGCTACTTCACCATCCGTAGACACCAAGTAACGAATGTGATTAAACCATGATCAACGGCTATATACTTAAGTGCAGGCAGATTTTAAATAAACGAGAACCAGTCGGTATTAGAGTATTTTACCGAACAAAGTAAACACAATAAAAATCCCTCGAACTACCATCCGATTGTTATTTTTTTTTAATGGACAGCAACCATTCACTGTATCGTGTGTATGTGTTTTTTTTTGTATATCAAAAAAACATACGCACACACATACATGTATTCTCTACAAAACCTGTTTTGTTACGTTCATAGTCACAACCATACTGTATGATTACCGTAATCATATTTTTGTTAACGTAAATTTTAAACAACAATACTTTTGTTGCACTAACCATGTTTATATGGTTGCTACAACCATATTTTCATTTCTAAATTTGGCAATAATACTATTGTTACACTTCAACAATAGCAATATTGTCGCAATCATACTATTGTCAAAATGAAATTCAAAAAACAATACTATGGTTGCGACGATCATGCTTTTATTGGAAAGAACATATTATTGTTGCGGTGACCATAGTGTAACCATATCTTTTCTCTGCGTGTAGAGTGACAATCAAAATGTACACTTCTTTTTATATGTGACAGCGCATAGAGAATGGGACCTAAGGGTAAAAAAATCAATTTTCACTTATTTTGATGTGGACAACATCTGAGCATCGAATGAGACCGATCCATGCCCCAAAAGTGTTCCCTCCCAGAGATATGCGCGTTTTATGAAAGTGATGGTACACCAAAGTTTTTACCCTTAGGTCCCTTTCTATTATGTGCGTCACATATATGTAGATAAGAACAAAATTAATAAAATACATTAATTAAAAAAAAGTTACTTGAATTTCTTATTGTAGCACAATTGGTGCGCCACCCTTTAGTACGTAGATCAGCATAAAAATTGTTTCACGTGTGTGATTTGAGAAAATTTCCCCGTTTGTTGAGGCTGGTAAATAAATAAGTCTCGAACCATATAAAATAATTAAAAAATGCTTTCTAATATTATACTTATACACATTTCTGAATACTGTTTAATATCTTTCAAATACTATATACTTATATATACTTATATAAGCATAACAACAAATACATTTACTATCTATAATATCTAATATCTATAGTAGTTGGGCTTAAAGGGTCCCGATTTGCTAAGTCCCAAATATTTGGCCTGTTCATCGGTTAATTCCGTTAAGTGAGCATCAAATGTGGGCAAATGCAACGTGGCCACATATTCATCTACAAGATATGAAATTAACAGTTAGATTTACATCACGATAAATGTGGTTGACTTACCCATTTTCTTTGGCAACAGATAGACATCGGACTTATAACGTCCCTGGACGGCATTGTACAGTTCAATCAGAGCCAAGGCTTGTGTCGAAGCCGTTATCGATACCACAAACGAGGGTACGGTGGAGCACGACATATTGACCAGCCTGCCTTCGGCCAAGAGAATAATCATTTTACCATCTGGCCAGATAATGTGGTCAACTTGTGAACGCACTCGTTGCCAGGTCAATGCTGGTGTTTGTATGCTGTTCTGCAATTGAGGATACACAATTTGTTGTTGTTAGAAACCACAAGTCGAATTTATATATGAGAATTAAAATGTTTGTTTGTTATTATCATTACACGATTTTTATGACATGTTTCATTATTTCAAGTAAAATGTTTCATTACGTGGAAAGATTTCATAAAGCAATGAGGTATCATAAAGTACGAGTAATTAGACTGTTTTAACTTTCATTAATACAATGTAAATGTCATAAATGATATTCAAATGTTTGCCATTTTTCAAAAAAAAAAATGGTTATATAGAAAATGTTTAGAGCTTGAAAGCTACTTACCACATTTATTTCGGAATTTGAATGTCCCATATTACAGACAATACACCCGTTCTTCATGCGATCCATGTGCTCTCGAGTTACGACATTTTTGTTTCCAGTGGCCGTTACTACCACATCAACATTGCGAATGATTTCATTCAGTGTTACGACTCGATAGCCATCCATGCTGTAAAAGAAAATTTTTTTTAATTACATAAAAATTAAATTGAATGTGGAATATCTCGTGTTATGCAATACTTTTAGACGCTTGTTCGGAATGCGGTCTGAATTTTTGGTTCGAGCGCTTGCTTTCAAATATGTTTAAAGGATTTATAATAAGATTATTGCAGGGTTTAAATCAACTTAATAATATCTTCAATTGTCCAGTTAATTAATTTGTTGAGAAAAGAAAAATATCATTTCTTACCAAATATGCTTTGTTTCTTCAAAACCAACACTGAACAAAATTGATACCTTAAAAAATGAGAAGTAAATTAATATTAAGCTGGAAAACGCAAGTTTTGCTTTATGATTGTTTCCTTTTTAAATCAAATTTATTGAAGAAGCATATTATAGATCCAACAGAAAGCAAAAAAAAACATGAAAAAAATATTTTTTCCAACATTTTGCTTTATAAGCATCACAAAAATGTTCTAAATCAGTTTTTTAAACAATTTTAATTGTTGGACAGGTCTCTAGCAATAATTTAGCTTTTAAAGATTGAAAAAATATCAATTAGTGTTATAGCCAAAAAACCATATAAACAATATGCTGAAAATCGGCATTTCACTGCAAAGTTCGAAGGTAGATTAAAAAAAAAATTCGAACTAACATAAACAAACGCGATACGGTTCTTCTAATTTAGCGTATATTTTCACCCCTCACTCTCAGAATCGACCTAACTTTTGCTAGCCTGAATTTGTTCCACAGTGTTTTTCAACAAAAATTTAAGTTACTGGGACTTTAATATTCGAAAATTGATGGCTCGAAAAAATTCCAGCCGAGATGCGAAATTTTCGATCACTTTTTGCAGCATTTGCCATATGTCAGCAATAACGAGCCGAATATTTTCATTCAAGACGTCAATCGTGTCAGACTTGTCTGCGTAGACAAGCGACTTTACAATACCCCACAACAAATTGTGGGGTAATCCCTTGTGGATTTTTAACTCCAAATGTGACAATTTTAGTTATTAACGTAACCATTCAAACAAAAGAGAGCTTCATCGTTAAATAAAATTATATTGTAAACATCAAGATCGGTGATCATCTCGATATGGGCTCGTCCGAACGTGCGACGCGCTTGATGGTCGTTCGTCTTCAATTCTTGCACGAGTTGGATTTTGTAAGCCTGCAAACCAAGATTATTCCGCAAAATCATCCACAAAGTGGATGATCCAATTGTGTGGCCAGATTGAAAATCAAACGTCTAAAAAACACCCTTTGGTAGGACTCTAAACTTAAAACCCGTTTTTCCAAAAAAAAACTTGAATTTAAGGTCACACAAAGTGCGTAAAGATCCATGCTTCGGCCCTCGATCCTTTTGGATTGTAATGCAAACTATTACTTAGGTCTTACCTGGCCTGTAAAGCGCAGATCGGATCGATCTCTGTTACGTAGACAATACATCCTTGAGCCTTAAGACTTTTAGCGCACCCCTTTCCGACATCTCCATAACCGCAAACGGCAACTTGCTTTCCGCCAAACATAATGTCGGTAGAACGTTTAAGACTGAAATTATATAAAACAAAATGTTAATTTTAGTACTGGAAATTAATTCGATATTTTTAAAAGGCACCAAACATAAACATAAATTACAGAAAAACTACGCTTTGATCATAAGATGAGGACCCATGTTATATTATATGTAATACTACAAGGCCACGACTGATTTTTACTGGTCCAAATCGAAGTTTATGTTTTACAGCCTATCCAAAAGTATGAAATGCCTTCTAAATTTGGCATGCCTTTTGCAAACAGCTCCAAGTACTTAGTGTAGCCATGCCCATCCTTCTATATGCCCGCTAAAAGCACGATGCCCATCAAAGAAATTTAAGCTGCATGCGATTGAAAACCTCTTTAAGGGACCATACGGTAAACTAAAGAACACTTTTTGAGGATTTTCTCAAGGGTAGAGGGTATATAAGATTCGACTTAAGAGATATTAACGAAGTTATTGCTTTATTCGAAAGAACAAACATTTACATTATTTATGGAACACAATTTATAGTGTGCCCGCCTCGGCTGGCTTTACAGTAGCGCATTTTGTCAATCCGATTCCAACCCTTGGTGACTGTTACAGGCTCTTCTTACAAATTCGCTTTAAGGACCGAAATTCGCTTTAAGGACCTTAATCGTAAATTGATTGTTTGCATAACATCGGATCACAACAAAAGAACGGCGTCTTCAAGGTGTCAGCTTCAAAGTGCCCAATTGACATGTGTGTGAAGATAAATTTTAAAATTTAACTAGCAGAGACAAAAACCGCCCAGTTAACATGACGCTGTTAGTGGGTTTACAGACGTATGCAGAAGACTTAACAGCGACAATTTGTATATATATCCCGATTTCTGAGAGAGACGGACAAGAAATATAACAAAACATAAAACAATTGTAAACATATTAGAGATTAAGAATATCTAAGAACAATTTTAGAGGTTAAATATTAGGGATTTAAAAGTTAAATTTTAATTTCAAAAATCGGCCAAGGAGGGCCAACCGTAAATAATGGGGGAAAACCAATTGGAACCGCTGATAGTCCTTGCGATTGTGCATTTAATGTTTTATTCAGAATATCCCAAAACAATTTCAGAATCGAAATTTTTTTGCATTTTTGATTTTTAGGTTAAATTTTAATTTCAAAAATCGGCCAATGAGGGCCAACCGAAAATAATGGGGGAAAACCAATTGCAACCGCTGATATTCCTTGCGATTGTGCATTTAATGTTATATTCAGAATATCCCAAAACAATTTCAGAATCGACATTTTTTTGCAATTTTGATTTTTAGGTTAAATTTTAATTTCAAAAATCGGCCAAGGAGGGCCAACCCAAAATAATTGGGGGGAACCAATTGCAACCGCTGATATTCCTTGCGATTGTGCATTTAATGTTATATTCAGAATATCCCAAAACAATTTCAGAATCGAATTTTTTTTGCATTTTTGATTTTTAGGTTAAATTTTAATTTCAAAAATCGGCCAAGGAGGGCCATCCGAAAATAATGGGGGAAAACCAATTGCAACCGCTGATAGTCTTTTAATGTTATATTCAGAATATCCCAAAACAATTTCAGAATCGAAATTTTTTTTGCAATTTTGATTTTTAGGTTAAATTTTATTTTAAAAATCGGCCAAGGAGAGCCAACCGAAAATAATGGGAGAAAACCAATTGCAACCGCTGATAGTCCATGCGATTGTGCGTTTAATGTTATATTCAGAATATCCCAAAACAATTTCAGAATCGAAATTTTTTTGCATTTTTGATTTTTAGGTTAAATTTTAATTTCAAAAATCGGCCAATGAGGGCCAACCGAAAATAATGGGGGAAAACCAATTACAACCGCTGATAGTCCACGCGATTGTGCGTTTAATGTTATATTCAGAATATCCCAAAACAATTTCAGAATCGAAATTTTTTTTTCAATTTTGATTTTTAGGTTAAATTTTAATTTCAAAAATCGGCCAATGAGGGCCAACCGAAAATAATGGGAGAAAACCAATTGCAACCGCTGATAGTCCATGCGATTGTGCGTTTAATGTTATATTCAGAATATCCCAAAACAATTTCAGAATCGAAATTTTTTTGCATTTTTGATTTTTAGGTTAAATTTTAATTTCAAAAATCGGCCAATGAGGGCCAACCGAAAATAATGGGGGAAAACCAATTACAACCGCTGATAGTCCACGCGATTGTGCGTTTAATGTTATATTCAGAATATCCCAAAACAATTTCAGAATCGAAATTTTTTTTTCAATTTTGATTTTTAGGTTAAATTTTAATTTCAAAAATCGGCCAATGAGGGCCAACCGAAAATAATGGGGGAAAACCAATTGCAACCGCTGATAGTCCTTGCGATTGTGCATTTAATGTTATATTCAGAATATCCCAAAACAATTTCAGAATCGAAATTTTTTTGCATTTTTGATTTTTAGGTTAAATTTTAATTTCAAAAATCGGCCAAGGAGGGCCATCCGAAAATAATGGGGGAAAACCAATAATTTAACCTAAAAATCAAAATTGCAAAAAAATGTCGATTCTGAAATTGTTTTGGGATATTCTGAATATAACATTAAATGCACAATCGCAAGGAATATCAGCGGTTGCAATTGGTTTTCCCCCATTATTTTCGGTTGGCCCTCATTGGCCGATTTTTGAAATTAAAATTTAACCTAAAAATCAAAAATGCAAAAAAATTTCGATTCTGAAATTGTTTTGGGATATTCTGAATATAACATTAAATGCACAATCGCAAGGAATATCAGCGGTTGCAATTGGTTTTCCCCCATTATTTTCGGATGGCCCTCCTTGGCCGATTTTTGAAATTAAAATTTAACCTAAAAATCAAAAATGCAAAAAAATTTCGATTCTGAAATTGTTTTGGGATATTCTGAATATAACATTAAATGCACAATCGCAAGGAATATCAGCGGTTGCAATTGGTTTTCCCCCATTATTTTCGGATGGCCCTCCTTGGCCGATTTTTGAAATTAAAATTTAACCTAAAAATCAAAAATGCAAAAAAATTTCGATTCTGAAATTGTTTTGGGATATTCTGAATATAACATTAAATGCACAATCGCAAGGAATATCAGCGGTTGCAATTGGTTTCCCCCCATTATTTTGGGTTGGCCCTCCTTGGCCGATTTTTGAAATTAAAATTTAACCTAAAAATCAAAAATGCAAAAAAATTTCGATTCTGAAATTGTTTTGGGATATTCTGAATAAAACATTAAATGCACAATCGCAAGGACTATCAGCGGTTCCAATTGGTTTTCCCCCATTATTTACGGTTGGCCCTCCTTGGCCGATTTTTGAAATTAAAATTTAACTTTTAAATCCCTAATATTTAACCTCTAAAATTGTTCTTAGATATTCTTAATCTCTAATATGTTTACAATTGTTTTATGTTTTGTTATATATCTTGTCCGTCTCTCTCAGAAATCGGGATATATATACAAATTGTCGCTGTTAAGTCTTCTGCATACGTCTGTAAACCCACTAACAGCGTCATGTTAACTGGGCGGTTTTTGTCTCTGCTAGTTAAATTTTAAAATTTATCTTCACACACATCCAATTGACAGCGTTTGTACGGCTGATCGCACAATTATTGTTTTTGGCGCAAAGAGGATCGATTGCGACGTGGGCTTTGTGGCATGACGCCCGTCCAGGTGAAGTCAAAGATTGCTCAAGTCCATGTCGTTAATCACAATTAACTAAAAATTGGTTAACATGCTTTCGCTTACGGTTAACCGCAATGGCGTTTCCAGGGTACATAAGGTTCGGCCTGGCCGTCTACGTCAGTACGCTACTAAAGCGCAAAACAAAGTGGTCCGTTCTTTGGGCCTTTCGGCTCATGCCTCCGAACATAATCTCAGCGAAAACTTTAAAATAAATTTCTATTTGGATTTAAAGCAAATTTTTGTTAAATTTGAGTATCCATTCAACTTCGCCTATTTTATGACAATGTGGACCATTTTTTGGGTCAAAATGTCCGTAAACTATGAAATTTGTTAAGGAATTGAGTGCATCTCAACTAATAGTGCCTTCATTAACTCTTGCTCGTCAACAAATAATTATGATTTGTATAGCAAGTTTTAACAAGTAAAACCGCTGTTAAGTTCGACCAGACCGAACCATATACTCGTATACTTCTTACTGTCCTTACAACTAAAGGACAAAAAAAAGTTGATGGTCCGTTTTTTGGGACCTTTGGGCCTAAGCATCCGACCTTAAATTCGTAACAAAACTTGCTTTAATTTGAGTTCCCATATGTCCACATTGACTTTTGATCGCCCGTTTGTCTAAAGGTCCATTTAGTCTTGACGGTTGACGGTAGGCAATCAGCTATTTCAGTTGGGGTTGCATTTTGTATGTGTTAGAGGGAGATAACTACAGTTTGACGGTTGACGACGGTAGACTTCTGCAGGTTGCAGAATCAACCTTCCACCGTCAACCGTCAAGACTAATTGGACCTTAAGACGGACGGACTGACAGATATCTTAAAATCGAATCAACTGGGGATTCTGAGTCGAGCAGTACACTTTAAGCTGGGTTAAGCTTAACATTTTTGATATTTATGAATTTCCTTGATGTGACAAACGGAAAATGTGCCATTCACTCATCGGAATAGGGTATTGGAAAACGCTAGATTGACTACTCAGTTTGCAAAAGTTTTTGAAATTTAAAAGGAAATTTTCAAAATAAAATTAAATGTTTAAACTTAAGTAAACATTATATGCTTTTATGTGTATGCTTATCTAAGCTATCTTACCTGTCCAATATCGAATCCTGAACACTGTAAAAATTATCGAATTTCATTTTGGTCACCGAATCATTTACATTTATGGCGGGCACTGTCAATTTGCCCGTTTTCGACATGTGATACAAACGATGCACTCCCGTCAAACTCTCCTCTACGATGCCCTTGATGTCCTTAAAGAGATGCTGATATTTTTTCCACATCAAATGGGTAGCATCGCCGCCATCATCCAGGATCATATTGGGTTGCCACTCCGGCGCATTGATACATTTATCCAGACACCACCAGAAATCTTCTTCGGTTTCGCCGTGCCAAGCGAATATGGGAATGTTAGCTTCGGCCAAAGCCGCTGCCACCGCATTCTGCAAAATCAAGGACAAAGCTAAAATAACCAATATGTCCTAAAATATCCTGCCTTACCTGAGTTGAATAAATGTTACAGGCTGCCCAGCGTACCGTAGCCCCCAATTCGACTAAGGTCTCAATCAATATGGCCGTCTGGGCGTTGATATGAGTACAACCAACAATTCTGGCATTGTGCAGCGGCTTGTCTTCTTTGGCCCTCTTCCTAAGGGTCATAATTCCCGACATTTCCTGTTCGGCAATTTCGATTTCCCTGCGGCCGAAGGCATGTTGCGCTGTGACATTTTTGACACAGAAATCAGTGAAACCGCTAGTGTTGCGTTGTTTCTTTTCACGTGGCGAAATTTCTTCGTCATCCGAACTGGCCGTAAAGCCACCTACAGGGACATCAAGAATGATTTTAGTCATTGCTTATGAATTTTGAGCAAAAACAAGTTGCTTACCAGAACTAAAGGAACAGGTTGAAGCTGCTGAAGAGCGTCTTCTTGTGCGACTGGCTAATTTAAGAGCCTCCGGTTGAACAGATTCTTGCTGGAATAATAAAAATTAAAAACAAAACTGTTAAATATTTTTCACTTATACTCGTATGATATTTAAAAGAATGAATTTCTTCGCACAGAAAACTTTGTTGGTGCAACGGCATTTAATAAGCGCCAACTGGTGGTACTTTGCTCTATTGTACACGTAAAAAAAAGTATGGTTGGGATAACAATATTCAAATATGGTTGTATGTGGTTGTGCTACTACAATATTTTGATTCTTACAACAAAAGTATGAATCAAATACAACTACTTAGTAGGGACATAAATACTGTTACATCATTGAACATACCCATTTCAATAGTAGAACTGAACATACTCCGCTAATGTCATATGGGTTTTGAAAGCTAACCTCAATAGCGTTAGTCTGTAACGGGATTTTAAAATTGTTTCAACTTTCATCATGGATTGGTCAGATAATGAGAACCGTATCGCTGTGAAGCCCTTTTCAAGTGTAACATGAAAAAAAGCGATATTTTCAAAACGCTCCGGCCACTAGGGATTAGCCGCATGTTCGTCTTCCGATGCATAAAACTGTTTGAGGAGACTGGAGATGTAAAAGACCGGCACCGGTCGGGCCGCCCACGCTCTGTTCGAACACCGCATGTCATCAAAGCCGTTAAATCAAGAATTCACAGAATCCGCTTCGAAAACAGAAATCATGGCCCGTGAGATGAATATCACGCAAAAGTCTATGAGTCGAATCATTAAAAAAGACTTGGGACTTGCGACTTGGGGCTTTCAAACGACGTACCGGACATTTATTGACTGCAGCTTAAAAAAAAAATAGGATTGAAAAATGCAAACGTCTTCTGGTGAAGCACGCTTATACGATAACTTGCAAAGACAAATTTTGTTCACCGATGAAAAAAATTTTACCGTTCAGGAAAAATTTAACAAGCAAAATGATAGAGTGTATGCGCGGTTATCTAAGAAAGCATCTGAAATGATCCCAAGGGTGGAAAAGGGTCATTACCCAGCTTCAGTCATTGTTTGGTGGGGTGTCTCTTACGATGGGGTCACTGACCTGCATTTCTGCAAACAAGAAGTCAAAACATCGGCCAAAGTATACCAAGAAACCGTTCTGGAAGCTGTTGTGCAGCCTCTTAACAATTCCCTGTCATGGACTTTCCAGCAGGATTCTGCGCCGGCCCATAAGGCTAAAACGTCCCAGGCCTGGCTTCGAAACAATTTGCCAGCGTTCATTTCCTCTAAAGAATGGCCTCAGACTTGAACCAGATTTGAACCCATTGGACTACAAATTAAGGACGGTTTTAGAGGACAAGGTTTGTCACAAAAGATACCCTAACATTGGATCTCTTAAGACTGCTTTGGTTCGAGCTGTGGCCAATTTTCCAATGGACGAGGTTCGTGCAGCTATTGACGATTGGCCAGTGCGACTTAGGCGTGTGTAAAGGCAGAAGGCGGACATTTCGAATAAGTAGATTCTTTTGGGATACAATATACATCAATAAATCTAGTAAAAGATATTTGGTCCAAAAACATTGAGTACTTATTATTGTACAGCATAAAACGTGCGTAACAGTATTTATATACCTACTAACTATACTATGATCCTACAACCAAACTATGATCCTCACAACAATAGTATAATTCACTCAGAACCATACTATGATCCCCACAACCATAGTATGTTTCACATACAACCATAGTATGATCCTCACAACCATAGTATGATTCACATGGGACTGAGGCAACCTGAGGCAAGATTTAAACAATAGAAGTCAACAGTTATGGATTATTTTACTTGATTGTTACATTAGTATTATAAAAAGGGGTATACGATGGAACAGATGCAATTCTTTTGAACATAAATGAAATTCACGTTTTTTATAGAACTTTAATTTAATTAAATAAACAAATTAAGTACAAGCACATTTATGCAGTTGTCAAATATTTCTAAGTGGCCCAAAAAAAACATGTCAATTCAATTCGCATTGCTTTTTAAGGAGGTTATATTCGATCCTGGACAAACTTAAAGACGGTTTAAATTGTTTTCTATCTCGATCTGATTTTTTTACTTAATAAACTACTACTAAACTATCTCGATTTGATTTTTTTACTTAATAAACCGTTTTGGATTCATTCACATTGCATCGTTCGTAACTGGACTATTAATAGCAGAAGAATTTGGTCCAAGTAAGCCACTTTAAATATTTGTGAGAAAATACGTCATAAACAAATCTAGTTTACATTTAATTTTCACACTACCGCAGATTTCATAATTAGTAATAATTCAATTAGCATAAATCCGTTAACGAATTCATCAGATGGACAAACAAAATGTTCGTTAATAATCCAAAAAAATATGAAAAAGAACGGAAATTTTCAACGACTAAAGCTAGCAACAAATATATTGCACGGTTAATCTTTATGAACCAATAAATAATAATAAATCAATAGCACTTAATAAAAATATTTGAATAGAAATTTTATCATAGGAAAATTATTTCTAATACGAGTATTTTATTATGGGAAATCCGCATCACTGCGAGACATTGCTTCAAGTTTAAAAATCTCATGCTCCATATGAAAAATGTATTTGTATAATTTAAAAACTAACTTGAACATTATTGGAGACCGTCGCTCTTTAGTTCAACTGTGTTTAGTCCCTTGGCACGTTTTTTTTTATCTCGATTTAGCATTGATTGCGCGCCTCCACCCTTCTGATTTAATAAAAGTACACCCCTAGTGATAACACGATTGTATCCAAAATCTTTAAGAATTGTGCAGGCATGGACCAAGGGTGAACTTAATTGAATTTTATTGTAGATCGGTTCGTACTTTGAAATTGCCACCATACAGGGAAGGATGAACTATATTAAATTGTATAGCCATGCTTTAAAATTACCTTCTCATACAAACGTCCCTATCCATTTAAGGACCTCTCTCTCTCTCTCTCTAGAATACTTATTTAAAGTCTCGATTTTTAAATTAAACTTTGCGGAATACCAATTGACAACAATTGTGGTAACCGGATTATATCATATTATTAGGTTTTGATACTCGTATAGCCACCACTAAGGTTTCTCCTAATTTCTGGAACCATACCCATGGTTTGTGGGCCGCCGTAGTATGATTGCTAGTAAGCACGACGATTGCACATGTAAACACTGGTTCAAAATTGCTTATGAACATCTTACATTGTTTCAGCGAAGGGATTTTCCCCACTCGTATCCGATTACGGATATGAACAGATTGTCCCGTTCTGTGAGTGTATACGAGGGCTTATCAATAATTCCGTGACTTTTCCAACTTTCCTCGAAGTTATATCAAATGCAACACTGCTCCCATCAAGTACCATCTGTTAATAGACTACTGTCAAATTTTGGGAGAGTGTCGTCATTCAGTGTTTAACAGCTGTTCAAAACATACATGTGTCTATTACGAGGCTGCTATATATATTTCTGGCCTAATAGTGCGAAAATGGAATATTTATCATCAAAAATGGTTTAATTGCCGAAGCACTTTTTCCACTCCGATTGAGACACCTCCAAAACATGGGTTTTAAACGCTTCAACAGAATCTTCTGACGACGAAAATCGTTGACCACGCATTTTTTTCTTGATGTGCGGGAATAAAAGAAGTCATTGGGTGCCAAGTCAGGGCTGTACGGCAGATGACCCATCGACGTTTGGCGTTTTGGCCGGTCAAAAAGGCGCTGGTTTGAGCCGATGTGTAAGAGTTCGCATTGTCATGATGCACAATGATTCTTCTTCTCTTGTTCGTTTTTAGAAAAAATTGCAAACAAATTGTGGTTTACCACTCAGATTTGACCTCCTACGTTGCTCAAGCGGAACAGTCACCACATGACCAGTTTTGCCGAAGAAACAGGCGACCATTTGCTTCGAAGTGCTTCTTCCACGAACAACTTTCGTTGGATTTGGCTCGTCTTCGAAGACCCACACGGTCGATTACTGTTTTGTTTTCGGCTCATACGCATAGATTCATGATTCGTTACCTATGACGATCTTAAACACGTCTTTTAAAGCACCGCGATCGTATTTTTTTCAAAATTTCTTTGCACCAATCGACCCAAGCCTTTTTTTGAGCGATTGTCAAATTGTGCAAGATCCAACGAGAACAAACCTTTTTTACGGCCAGGTGTTCATGCAATATCGAATGTATGCTGGTGGAAGAAATGCCCAAGGATGCCTCTATATCACGGTATGTCACATGACGATCTTGCATTATCAGTTAACGCACGGCATCAATGTTCTCAGGCACAACGGCCGTTTTTGGACGAACTTCTAGACCTTCGTCTTTGATCGAGCGTCGGCCACGATTGAGTTACTAAACCAGTTTTTCACAGTGCTATAGGATTGGTCTTTAACGCCAGATTTAAGTTCATTGATGCACTCTTGTGGTGATAATCCACGTCGAAAGTTGTGAAAAATGATCGCACGAAAATGTTCACGAGTTAAATCCATTTTTTGCTAAATTGATTTTTTCAAATCACTGTAAACAACAAAAATGATGGTCGTACGTCAAAACGTTCTGAGTATGTTTATCATGGTGCCAGAAATATATATAGCAACCCTCGTACAACACTCCAGATAGATATTGAAAAGATCAGGAGTGAAATATTTCTTGCACCGCTTAAAAAAGCCACTGCACTTGAGTGCTTCTTTCGACACTTGAAATACACTTTCCGCCGAACGAGCGTCACATTGTATTTTCATGCCTAGTACATTAAGAGCTTCTGATTGTTCAATCGGGAAATCGCTTGTGAGACAACAAGCAGCACTGTGTCTTATGCGCATTAAAATGTACTTTAATCACTCGAACCCATACGGAAATGGCAGTAAATCCCGGCCAAGATACTCATCCATAATTCGCCTTTTGTCTTCAATATCTTGAAGACTCGGCCTACGGTCGAATGAATATGAATGACAGAGGTAGCTGTCATGCGCAAAGGGGTAGATTGGATCTATTGTCTGACCCAAAAGATCATCAATGAAAATAAGAAATAACGAGGGAGAAAGGAGAGAGCCCTGTGGTACACCTGCGGTCAGCCTATGTGTGTTGGATAGAACCCATCTACAACAAATCTTGTAGTGCGATCTCTTAGTAAGCTCAATATAAATCGAGCAAAGGTATTGCCGACACCGACTATCAAAGGCCTTGGAGATATCCAGAGCCACGACGTTACTCTCACCAAACTGGTGGATAGGCTGACTCCAACGCTCCGACAAGAACGCCATCAGGCCTCCGGTAACCGGATGAAGGCTCAACAATTAGTTGTCAGAACTGCCTGTTGTAGCAACTAATAGTTTTGTATTGAACTGTTTAATGCAACCAACAATTATCAAAAAAAATTATAAAAAAAATTATTACAGAAAATTATAATGTTTCTCTGAATATATTTTATTGTTAAAATACGAGTACATATATCATAATCCGAAGTATGTATTTAACAAATATACAAATAACAAATAAAATTAATAAATTAAAGAGAATAAAATTTGTATCTTGCTTTGTCCAATTTTTTGCTGATAAAATTATTTATTTTTAAACTGAAATTCAAATACCGTTTCATAGTTCAAATCTTTTTACTTTGTTACTTTCACCGATATATTCAGTTCCATATACTAAAAATATAAGTATTTAGTGAAACAACCAACTAACATTCGGTTGCACTAATGGAAACTTGATAGTACATGTAAGCTCAATCATTCAGTTGTGGCAACGAGAAAGGTATTTCGAGATGTTACCAACTTAAATAAAACCTTCATCATTGGTAACTGGTGAAAAATCCGTTTAGTGACTAAAAATCATTAAAAATTTTGAAATGCTTTCCAAGTCAATACAATAAAACATTTGGTATATTTAAGCATACGTTGTGGAATTTTATTTTAAACTGTTTTGTTCTAATTCTTCGGTTGAACCATATTTTTTATAATAGCTCTGATATGGCTGCAAAATTTATTTGTTGAAAGTTGTCACGGGTTTTTTAAATCACCATCATAACATTAGCATATATAATAATTTCGTGTTGCCAACAAAATATTGCATTTTATTGCAGTATTAAAGCAACAGTTATACAATATTTAATCTCAGTCATACGAGTATTAAAACAGAACTTTTATTATCTAAGCATGTTGAAATTGTCCAAAATTTATCTAAAGGAGGTAAATAATTAATAAGATTTGTAAACATTTTTTCCGAAAGATATCACGCGCAATCGCGATAGCAGAAATTATGGCATTTTATTGCACTATTAAAGCAACACTTGCTCTAAAATTGAAAGATGCAATATTATGCCATTCATGCGTAGATAAAACATATTTTGGTATTTGTGGAGAAAGGTTAGTAAGTAATTTGCTTTAGTTGACTCCTTAAAAAACGAACCATACTTATGAAATTTTTGGTTGACTACTACGTATTGTGGGCCGCCTTTGTGTGATGGTTTGTATATACGACTACTACACTAGTAAATACAGGTTTAAATCCGGGTAACAACATCTGAAACTTTTTTTCTGCGTCGGAGTTCCCACCTTGCTAATACCGTGACTTTACGAGAAAGAGACTCATCTCTAAGTCTGTACAAAAATCCTTAGTCGCTCGGAGCCGAAAAAAACACTGTGTCGCCGCCAGTGATTAAATCTAGCTGATTTGACAGAAGTTGCCTGTTTGTTCCTAATATAATGCTTATTGCTCAATGTTACGTACGAGGGCTTCTTTATATATTTCTGGCCTAGGCAACACTAAGTGTTGCCTTGCGCCATAAACGTACTCAGAACGTTTCGACGTACGACCATCACTTGTGTTGTTTACAGTGACTTGAAAAAATCAATTTGACAAAAAATGGAATTAACTCGTAAACATGTTCGTGCGATCATTTTTCACAACTTTTGACATGGATTATCACGACGAGAGTTCATCGATGAACCTAAATCTTATGTTTGGCGATAAAGCACCATCCTATAGCACTGTGAAAAACTGGTTTAATGAATTCAATCGTGGCCGAAGCTCGCTGAAAGACGAAGGTCGTCCAATAACGGCCGTTGTGCCAGAGAACATTGATGCCGTGCATGAACTGATAATGCAAGATCGTGATGTGACATACCGTCATATAGAGGCATCCTTGGGCATTTCTTCCACCAGCATACATTCGATATTGCATGAACACCTGGCCGTAAAAAAGGTTTGTTCTCGTTGGATCCGGCACAATTTGACAATCCCTCAAAAAAGGCTCGTGTCGATTGGTGCAAAGAAATTTTGAAAAAATACGATCGCGGTGCTTCAAAAGAAGTTTATAAGATCGTCAAAGGTGACGAATTATGGATCTATACGTATGAGCCCGAAACAAAACAGCAATCGACCGTGTGGGTCTTCAAAGACGAGCCAAATCCAACGAAAGTTGTTCGTGGGAGACGCACTTCGAAGCAAATGGTCGCCTGTTTCTTCGGCAAAACTGGTATGTGGCGACTGATCCGCTTGAGCAACGTAAGAGGTCAATTCTGAGTGGTACACCCCAATTTGTTTGCCTGATATCTTCGGAGAAATCCTAAAAACGAACAAGAGAAGACGAATCATTGTGCACCATGACATTGCGAGCTCTCACACATCGGCTCAAACCAGCGTCTTTTTGACTGGAAAAACGTCGAATTGATAGGTCATCCGCCGTACAGACCTGACTTGGCACCCAATGACTTCTTTTTATTCCCGACATCAAGAAAAAATGCGTGGCCAACGATTTTCGTCGCCAGAAGATGCTGTTGAAGCGTTCAAAACCATGTTTTGGAGGTGTCTCATTTGGAGTGGAAAAAGTGCTTCTAAATCATGCTGGAGAATACTTTGAAAAACAATAAAACCATTTTTGATGTTTAACATTCGCATTTTCATTATTAAGCCAGAAATATATATATAGCAGCCCTCTACTATGCACCTCTGTCAGGAGCGTGATCAAGGTCGATATGCTGGAATTTATTATTTGTAGCTCATAACGTACCGTACACACTATGAGCGTGACGCGGTAAATTTTGAAGCTTCTTTAATCGGCAGGGAACTTTGTGTGGGGGATATTCGAAATCATGGACCGATATGGTACAATCTTACAGGACATGGACATGGGTGTCGGTCGCTCTTTATGCTCCATGCGAAATTTTGTAGGAATCGGGTGTAAAGTGTGGCTCTAAAGCTGCAGATTCTTTAACCGGGAAGAAACTTTGTGTGAAGGAGATAGGGAAATGTGTACCTATGAGCTACAGTTTCACCACAATTAATTAATAGTCGTTCAAAACGTACCAAGCAAAATTTAGACGTGGTCGGATGAAATTTGTGGCGTCTAGAGCTGCAGAAATTCAAATTGGGAGAGACCTTTGTATGGAACCTTTCTAGAAAACATGGACCGATATATTCCAATTTAACCAGAGATATATGTTGGTGATTCGTTATATTTTGTGCGATATATGGTCGAAATCGGGTGTAATATGTGGCTATTAGAGCTGTATGTTCGGAAATTGGGAAGGCTCTTTGTATGGAGGCCATACGAAAATATAGACCTTTGTTTTTCCAGCTTCACCACAGTTGATTAAGAGTCTTCATAAGGTACCATGCTAAATTTTAGCGAGATCGGGTGTTATTTGTGGCTTTTAGAACTTTTAGGGTGCTATTCGACAATTTTCAACAAAGATGGGTGTTGCTGACTGGAAATGTTCTGTGCGAAAGTTGGTCGCAATCGGATGTAAAATCTGACATGAATTTCGGCAGATTTAAGTAAGATTTAGATATAGCTTCCATGCATATATGTTCATCCGATTTGATGTGTCTAGCTCTAGAGGCCGCATATAACATCCAATCGTGGTGAAAATTGGCATACGTTAGTTTCTTGCACCAAGAAAGGACGTTGTTAAAATTACAGAAAATCGGTTCAGATTTCGAAATAGCTCCCAACAATATGTGTTTATTATATTTTTCTGATTTTAGCTCTAGGAGCCACATCTTATAGTCTAAAGAGACAATAGAGTTAAAATGTATTAGCAGACTTAATGCAAATTAACGCATGTATTTTCTCCTCCCAAACTGCATTAGCTCTGACGTAAGTGCACAAAATCAAACTGAGTTTATACTGCATTTAAATATAACAATCTGGCAACAGTGTCATCATTTACCCCGAACAACCGCTGTACTAACAATCAGCGGCTGTTATCAAATCAGCTGTTGTCAAATTGTTTATGGTTGGTAGTGCATGTACAATTTTTACATTGTGGGCCATTTTATATCGAAGTAAGTGGCAATCAAAAAACTGTTGACTATATGCAGTTACCTAACTGCAGATACTGTCGTCTGTCACCATAAAATTTTTGTTCTATTTGTAAAAGCAACAGACCGAAATAAAACAAACGAGCTAAATATAAAATTTAAATTTGCATTAGTGAATGGTTAATGCAAATTAAATCTTTCGTCTGTCTACGCTGTTACATCCAGTCTTAATGAAATTTAGCACACGTTAGATTTTTGTACAAAGGAAGGATGTTGCTAAAATTTCAGAAATTTAGAAATGTCTCACACATATATGTTTAGCCTATTTTACCAACAACAATGATATTTTCTCAAAAATTTAAGTATGCCATTAGTTTTAAAATCTGGGTCCTAACCGCAATTTTCAGTTGACCTTTTTGAACATCCAGGAGTGCAGGATATAATATAGTCGACCAGGTCCAACATAAGCTTTATCTACGTAGTTATTCTTTTATAAATCACAAAATTTATATAGAACGTTGAAAACACATATAGAACGATTTTAACATATTAAAGTTAAAAATTATTTATGTTTTCATCGTCATAAATTTTAATAAACATTTATAACCATAGGATTGTGAAAAATAAGGGGAAACTATTTCTAAAAACCCTTTAAACAAGATATCAAAACCGTTAAACCTATACAGATCTACAAGGTTCTGTACACAGCAGCATTTTCCAAATCCTACCCAAATTCTAGAGCCTAAATACAGTAAGACCTCGGTAATCCGGACTTCGCCAATCAGATTTATCCATTAATGCAAACTGCGTTTTCTCTGTACCACGAGTACACACTTTATAACCCGAATTGATTGAATTCTGCAATCGAAATTTATATCAAAATATGTTGCTTTACGTTTTAGTTGTTTAATTACCCGTGCGGAAAAATCCGCTTTATTTATATATTTTTTTGTACTTTCTGAGAAATAGACATTATTTTAAAAGTGTGTCACAATAGTTCGGGCACAGCTTTATTTTGTTTAATTAACTGTTCATTAAGCGTTTAGTAAAAAGTTTATATATTTTCTTGCAAAGAAAACTAATCGATACTTTTGTATTTTCTGAAAAACTATCTTTTTAATTTTCGTCTAAATATTTTTTTTTGTTATTTTTTTGTTTAGGTTTCGTTCATTGATATAATGCTACTATCAGAAACTCATCTCACAGACAAATACAATTTTCAGATACCTAATTTTAGATTTTATGGTACTCATCACCCCGACGGTAAGGCTCATGGGGGCACTGGAATCCTAATACGTAAACGAATGAAACATGAACTCGCTGAAGGAGTCTTACAAATCTACCTCCAAGCGACAACAATTCGTATCCAGATTCAAGGTAGTTTTCTTACCATTTCAGCAATATATTTCCCCCCGCGGTTCGCGATATCAGAAGATATACTTCTGAACTTCTTCAATGGTCTCGGACACAACTTTATTGCTGCTGGTGACTACAATGCCAAACATACGCACTGGGGATCCCGTTTAGCAAACCCTAGGGGAAACCAGCTGTATAAATGTCTAATGCGACGTCAAAATAAATTGGACTTTATATCTCCCAGTCAACCTACATATTGGCCTTCTGATATTAACAAAAAGCCTGACTTGATAGACTTCGGTATAATAAGAGGAGTTAGTAAATCTAACTTATCTGCTAGTACCTGTACTGACTTATCGTCAGACCACTCGCCAGTTATATTTCTTCTTCACGGGAAGACAGTACTTGTAGATGACCCACTAAGGCTTACTTCATACAAAACTAACTGGTTAAAATACAGGAAGTACATTAGTAGTCATTTAGATTCGAATCATCTAATTTCTAACGCGGATGAGATCGATAACAACGTATCCAACTTGAACGTAATCCTGGAACAGGCGGCCATTCACGCTACACACAGACAAATAAAAGTGACAAATAGTTTGAATACTTACACTAACCGGGAAATAGAGCACCTTGTAAGTGAAAAAAGGAGGTTCCGTCGCGAATGGCAGCGAAATAGGTCACCAGCGGCACGACTAAGACTGACTGAAGCTACTAAAAGGTTGCAAAGCGCACTTAGAAAAGAAGACAGTAGACAGCAGGCTAGTTTCATTGCAAGTTTAACTCCGACTGCTTCAACCAAATTCTCATTATGGAAAACATTAAGAAATACTAGTATGCCCACCGAAACGCAATTTCCAATACGCGACGCAAATGGCAAGTGGGCAATATCAGAAGAGGAAAAGGCCAATGTTTTTGCAAACCATCTATCACAGGTATTTCGCCCAAATCCTGCAAGTAGCGACATCCTTCCACCTGTTGATAAAATGTCTGCCGTAATTCCATTGTTTACTAACGCAAATGAAGTTCTGAATGTCATTAAAGAAACCGTGAATCCAGGTAAAGCACCTGGATATGATCTTATCACGCCTAAAATGATCTTGGAACTTCCCTATATTGCTGTGAAGTTCCTGGCAAAATTATTTAACTCTATTTTGAGACATGGGTACTTTCCTAAAGTGTGGAAAATTTCTCTGATTCAAATGATTTTAAAGCCAGGAAAGGACAAATCAATACCTTCCTCGTACAGGCCGATCAGTTTGCTTCCCTGCTTATCCAAACTATTTGAAAAAGTTCTTTTATCGAAAATAAAACTGTTTCTCGTGTCAAATAACATAATACCAGACCATCAGTTTGGTTTTCGCGAAGGTCACAGCACTATCGAACAAGTAAACCGTCTGACCCAAGCAATTGAAAAATCATTTGAACGGCGAGAATATTGCTGCGCAGTATTCCTGGATGTTGCTCAAGCATTTGACAAAGTCTGGCACTTTGGCTTGACCTACAAAATTTGCAAATACTTACCGGCAAATACGCATCGAATTCTTGAGTCTTACTTAGAAAACCGCAGATTCAGAGTCAAATGTGGACAACACGTCACCGATGACCGCGAAATACTAGCAGGTGTTCCCCAGGGAAGCGTCATGGGGCCTATCCTTTACATTCTGTTTACCGCAGATATTCCTACCAGCCCAAACGTGCTAACATCCACTTTTGCCGATGATACCGCTATAATGGCCACACATAAAAAGCAGGATATTGCATCTATGAATCTAGGTGTACATCTCAGACGAGTAGAATCTTGGCTCTCTGACTGGAGAATAAAAGTCAATGAGGCTAAATGCACACAGGTAACTTTCACACTGAATTTTAGCACTTGTCCGACATTGAAATTAAACAATATCCCTTTTTCTCAATCTGATCATGTTTCATACCTTGGAATCCACCTGGATCGCCGACTCACCTGGAGAAGTCATATCGAAGCCAAGAAAACTCAACTGAAACTTAAGGTCCATCAACTTCACTGGCTCCTAAACGCGAACTCAAAACTAAGTCTTGAATATAAGGTCCTGCTATACAACAGTGCAATCAAACCTATCAGGTTATACGGTGCCCAGCTATGGGGCAAAGCAAGCTCGAGCAATCTCGACAAAATCCAAAGAGTCCAATCGAAGACATTGCGGCTTATTACCGGTGCCCCTTGGTATATGAGGAATGAAAATATCCACCGAGACTTGAAAATACCTCTCGTTAAAGAGGCAATTCAAAAAATCAATATAAAGCACAAAGAGAAGCTCGAACGTCATGATAACATACTTGCTAGACAATTATTGTGCAGTCCCAGATCTTTAAGACTTCGGAGAAACGAACGCCGTGTTTTCTAATCTTCATCCGTAACAGTAATCGCGAACACACGCGCCCGAAAGACTGTGTAGAATCCTTTTCTACGTCACGTGGCTTAAACGCTCTTATACGTGATCTTTAAAACAGTCAATATCAATCGCGGACGAACAATCAAAAAAGACTGTGTAGAATCCTTCATTCTACGTCACGTGGATTAAATGCTCTCATACGTGATCCTTAAAACAGTCAACGCGAAAAACCTACAAAACCCAAATTACGTCGTCCACTCTGCTATTCTAGAGTTATCCGTTATACATACATAACTAGAGTTCTTCACTCTACATAATATCGCGAACACTCAGTAAATGACTGTAAGGGTCCTCTGGACCTTTATCACGAGGTTTAAGCCAAACCAGGTTTAAAATCCTCACGTGTGATCCATACCAGTTATATACTATTTTGACCAAATTAATTAAAATTCCTGCCAATTAGCAGAGACCCACATTACAAGAAATCCATACTAGGATTCATTATTGAATTATACTTAAGATTCGTATACTTATTGTTAGGCTCCTTTGGAGCAGATTCAATAATTCAAATAAAGCTTATATAAAAAAAAAAAAAAGGTTTCGTTCATTATATTCCTTTCATTATATTCCTTCCTTTTTGTTATATATTTCTTTTTTTTAAAAAAAAAGTTATAGTTTTTGGTTTTTTAAAATGGGAAATGTTATACATAATTTTTTTTTAAAAATATATATTTTTTTTTAAAAAATATTTTTACAGTGAACAATCTTTTGTCACATACACATAAATTGTAATTACTATGTAAAGAGAAAGTCTTTTTCAAAAAACATGTGAAGTCGAAAGTATCCAATAATCCGATTTTTCGATAATCCGAATTATGGTCAGCAATCAATTATTCGGGTTAACAACGTCTTACTGTATCTCTTAATGATTTTTTTAGATTTAAGAAGAATGTTTCCTAAAAATATTGAAAAAATCAGATCCATGTGAAAATTGTTTGCCCTGCTCGACATGGAATGACTCATATGTTGATTTTGCTTACAACAAAAATAATCGGACAAAAGTTCATTGTTTGCAGTATATCCACGGATGTGTCACATATAACTTTGCTCATGTGACACTTTGTCATTATACAGCATCTTTTTTTAAGACGATATAAACCAATTTGAGACAAACCGGAATGTTGTCGTTTTGTGTTCCATTGTTTAACCGCGTCATAATGAGATTATTTTTAAATTAAAGCTAATTTGAGACCTGCAAGTCGATCATTTAATACAAATAAAGAAACCACCTGGAATAAAGAATATTTGTGCTGTTCTGTGTTCAGTTCGTTGAAAAAAAATCGTACCTCGATGAATGAGTTATGAGAGGTGTGATGTATAAATTAATTAGGAGTAAACAAAAAGCTCCATATATATTTACCTTATCGCAAAAACCCAAATCACAGATGGGAGTCTCGTCATTTTTATTTATGATATTTCTTCCAGCCATGCTTACTGCTGATTACTATCGTTGAGCGAGGTGGGAGAGAGATGAAAAAGAAAACAATGTAAGGTACTAATTAAAATAAAAACAAATTAAAGATATGACATAAATAAACGTATCTGCCTTAAAATTATGTAGTGAATAAGTATGAGGTTCAAAAATTGTCACGAAATAGTTTGAAGCGCGATAAGAGACCTCTTTTCGAGTCTCCGCGAGTGATAAGTGATCACGAGGGTCTAAGAACTCCACAAAGTAAATTTATGGAAACATCTTTTTGCCGGTTGGATTAATGACAGGCATTAACAGGTTTTTGAAAAATCTCTATCTTGTCACACACGCCGATGGCATTTCAAAGAGAACCTATTGTAAAAGTTTGAGGAAAATTTAATTTATGAAAACTGTTTACGAGTACCCATAAATCCATTTTAACTGGGCTCGTGGTTCGGGAGAAAAGTTTAGTAAAATTTTCAAAACAGTTTAGTAAAATTGTATACATAAGTAACAATAAATTCAAGTTTTACGATAAACCACCAATGGATCAAGAACATGAATTAATTAAAATCAGATAAATAAAACTACTTGTTGTCTCACAAGCGATTCACTGACCCAACAGTGTCTCAATCTATCGATGGTATGGATGTCCAACAATTAGATGCTCTTGATGTTCTGGGCATGAAAATACAATGTAACGCTCGTTGGGCGATACATGTATTCGAAGCATCACAAGAAGCACTCAAGTGTATAGGCTTCCTAAAGCGGTGCAAAAAATGTTTCACTCCTTCAGATCAGACCAAAGATGGAATACAGCTCTCATATATGGGCAGGTGCTCCAAAATCATCCTTGGAGCTTCTGGACCGTGATCAAAGAAGAGCGATGGTGCTGATAGGTGACAGTAAGGTATCCAACTCTATTGTTTCCCTGGAGCATCGTCGGAATGTGGGTTGTGTGTCGCTGTTCTATCGCTACTTCTATGGCCCGCTTTGTGCGGGCAATAATTCAGTTGGTTTTCAAACCGAAAATAGTGAACTGGGTTTAAAGATAAATTAGTCTGGTGAGATTCTATGAGTTAGGATAACTTAAGGAAAACACTAGAAAAAGTTTAAAGACTTGCGGCCCTATATTAAACGGGAGCAATTAAAACCTCGCCGCTAGCAGCCCTCTAAATAATGCTGCACTTGGAACCAAGTCAGTAACTAAACACTCATGGTTACTAAAAGTAATAGGTAGTTGTTGCAAGCCAGGAACAAGAGCTAAAGATAATTCGGCACAGTAACGACATTGAACCATCATTATGTCCCTCAATCATTGAAATTATGGACCATCGGATAAATGTATGCCACTGAAGCCAATATTTTGTTTCACAAATAATTGTCATAGATCCTTCTATCATAATAACAAATATTAAGATTATTCTCTGAAAACTTTTTGTTTTATTTACAATTAACATCGTGCGTTTTTGTTGGACCACCCTTAAGTGTGTCTGACCAAATATCTATTAGTTTTATTAAAAATTGGTGATTGCAAGTGAAATTCTTATTGTAGTTCTACCCAATTTCCAGCTAATTTTTTCCCTGTGTGTAGTTAGAAGTTCCATATGAAAATAGTCGTTGGTTTTTATATCTTAAATTAATAGTTTTAATTAATTATATTCACGTGGCACTGCCCACGCAATCCTGAACTTAGAAAGACCAAATCTCATGAACTATAAAAGCTACGAAGATGATATGAGAAACATATGATATTGATATGGTAGAAAAATGGGCGTTGGCACTCCCATTTGAAAAATATCTATTAATGGCCAAAGTATTGAACCGATCGTTAACTATTTTTAACGTGGACGTGAAAAAAAGAAAGACAAAATCTCATGAACTATAAAAGTTACGACGATGATATATAAACATATTGTAGTGACATGGTAGAAAAGTGGGCGTTGCCACTTCCAACAAATCCATTAATGGACCGATCATTAACATTTTTTAACGTTGACGTGAAAAAACTTTTTATTGGACCGGAATCCATGATTAGACCAAAATCTTGGATAAAGGATATATAAGGTTCGGCACTGCCGAACTTCATGTATCCACTTGCACATGTTGAAGGGCGCCGGTTTTAGACTGGTCGACCCGACTTCAGGATTGTAGTAAGTTCATATTTAGATTTGTGGCGAAATTTCAATGTTTCTAAGTTTCCATTTATTTTTTATTTCTTTTTTATTTCCTTTTCAACGTTTCTAAGTTTCCATAACCTTTTTCATGTTAACTAGGCTGGTGTTTGGGAAGGTGCCCTGAATTCAGAGCCGAAATTCACTATAATCATACAAAAATAGGTGCACAATTTTTGTTATAAACTTAATATAGTTAAGTCGATTTTGTTTGTAAGCGCGGTATTGTACGTTCTACGAGGGTTGCTGTATATATTTCTGGCCTTAACACCATACCGTCTGACATTTCCATTGGAAAGTCTGGCATTTTTAAGCATATACGAGTAAGTAAACGTACTCGAACGTTTTGACGTACGACCATCATTTGTGTTGTTTACAGTGAGTTGAAAAAATCAATTTGGCAAAAAAATGGAATTAACTCGTGAACATTTTCCTGCGATCATTTGTCAAAACTTTCGACGTGGATTATTACGACAAGAGTGCATCGATGAACTTAAATCGTTGTATGGCAAATCTTTGTAAGCCGATGATTGAATAAATTCTATCGTGGCCGACGCTCGCTCAAAGACGAAGTTCGTGAAGGTCGTCTAAAAACGGCCGTTGTGCCGTGCGTGAACTGATAATGCAAGATCGTCATGTGACATACCGTGAGGTAGAGGCATCTTTGGGCATTTCTTCCACCACCATACATTCGATATTGCATGAACACCTGGCCGTAAAAAATGTTAGTTCTCGTTGGATCCCGCACAATTTGACAATCGCTCAAGAAAAGGCTCGTGTCGATTGGTGCAAAATAATTTTAAAAAATAGGATCGCGGTGCTTCAAAATACGTTTACAATATCGTCACAGGTGAAGAATCATGGATCTATGCGTATGAGCCCGACACAAAACAGCAATCGACCGTGTGGGTCTTCGAAGACGAGCCAAATCCAACGAAAGTTGTTCGTGGAAGAAGCTTTTCGAACTGGTCATGTGGCGACTGTTCCGCTTGAGCAACGTAGGACGGTCAATTCTGAGTGGTACACCATAATTTGTTTGTCCGAAGTCTTCGGAGAAATTCGCAAAACGAACAAGAGAAGACGAATCATTGTGCACCATGACAATGCGAGCTCTTACACATCGACTCAAACCAGCGCCTTTTTGACCGGCCAAAAGGTCGAATTGATGGGTCATTCGCCGTACAGCCCTGGCTTGGCACCCAATGACTTCTTTGTATTCCCGCACATCAATGCGTGGTCAACGATTTTCGTCTATGTTTTTGAGGTGTCTCAATCGGAGTGGAAAAAGTGCTTCGACAATTGGTTTGAGCGCATGCAAAAGTGTAAAAATCATGCTGGAGAATACTTTGAAAAGCAATAAAACCATTTTTGATGATATATAGCATTTTCAGTATTAGGCCAGAAATATATATAGCAGCCCTCGTAATACTATCCATATAGATTTTTCTTTAGAAGTCTAATTTCTCTGTCGATGAGCCAAGTAAGATTCAAGACCTGGAAGACAATTGGCGTGTTCTGTTGGTACTCGCTTATTAAACGAGTAAGTGGTCGTCGCTAAGGTGGTAACTTCTAAACTTTACGAAATTTTTTTAAACTATTTTTAAAAAAGAACTGATTAGCTTTATGAATCATAACAGGTTCGATTTGCAAAATTTTATTTTGTAAAAACAAAGTTTTTCAAGAATGCTTCAAGCGAGTATTTACCGAGGTCTCTTAAGCTCGCTGAAGATAATTCTTGAATAACTTTCTCGCCAAAAAGGTTTAGTTATTTAAAACAAACGGATTTTAATGCAAAATGTATATGTGACAGCGCATAGAGAAAGGGACCTAAGGGTAAAAAAAATCAATTTTCATTTTTTTTCTTTTTTTGATGTGGACAACATCTGAGCATCGAATGAGACCGATTCCATGACCCAAAATTGTTCCCTTCCAGAGAATGGCTCTCCTGAACAAAACTGGGTTTTAGCCTTAGGTCCTTTTCTATTTTGCGCGTCACATATAGTTTTTTGTAAACAAAATGATTTATTTTTATTTTTGTACAGTAGTTTGAATTTAATGCGTTAGCCACATCCTAAGCGAGTTGCCATTAGAGAACGGCAAATATTACTCGTGTGAAAATCCGGTGAAAATTCCAAAAGTAAAATCTCTTGAAAGGACCATCCGCTTAGTCGAGGCCATCATATGAATAAATGATCTCTAAAAAGTAAATGTCAGAGGTTGTTTTTTCATATCATAATAAATATGTCGACATCTTAATCTATGTTGAGTATTTTATATAAAAATAAAAAATCGTTCTTAATGAATACTCCTTTACGAAATGCCGCTGTCGCTATGAGGTGAAGCAGCTACTGCAAATTTTTAAAATTTCTTACTCTGGTTTGTTCCTGGACCGCGCACTCTACTTATCACAATACTCCTTTACGAAATGCCGCTGTCGCTATGAGGTGAAGCAGCTACTGCAAATTTATAGAATTTCTTACACGGGTTTGTACCTGGACCACGCACTCTACTTAACACAGAACTGTCGTATTAAAAGTACTTGTGACTTTTGAATGTCATTTCGGCATTACAGCACAGATTTTTTAGCATTTCAAAGAACGGACATTGCCAGGCAAAGTAAATATTAATTTTGATAAGCCGGTTTTTTTATTTGTTATATTTAAAACTAAAGCACTGCATATTTATTTAAATATCACTCACTGTTCTCTGAGGTAATCTTTATCGTACAAACATTTTTTTTTTTTTATTTTTTGTAAAATGTTTAATTAAACGATATTACAGATAGAAAATGTGTACACATACATTAGGGTGGGCCGATTTATATGGACACATATTTGTCGATACTGTGCCATCGGTTTTTCGATAGCTTTTGACATGAGGAAGGAAACAAAGTCCGCTACCACAAATCAAAGTTCAATTTTTTTTTTACTTTTTCTCAACTTTTTTTTTGTAAGGTTTTTTTAGTAGGTAATAAATTTACCTTTCCAAGCTAAGAGAACTAAGAGAATCGAATCAGTCGTATTTCTATTCTTACGCGCTCATAAGAATAGAAATACGACTGACAGATTCTCTTAGTCGCATATCTATTCTGTATTCGATTCCTAAATTGACTCACCCTAATATACATACATGTATGTATGTACAATAGATTGAATTGATTTTAAGAGGCCAATAACCGAATGGAAGATAAAAAGCCCCGCAACACACGGGTGTATAGATCAACCGTTCTAGGTAGCAAATAAAAGGCGGTTATTCGATATTAAGAGCTACAAGAAAATATTTTTTTTTAATTTCGTCACACTAATTTTGAAAAACTTTTGTACACCCTCCCCCGAAGGATGGACAATAATTTGTCATTCCGGTTGCAACATCTCGAAATATTGTTCAAAAAACCTTCTGTCTGTTGAGAGCACGATTACACTCAAAGGAATTAACCTAGGATGGTAGATAAATTCTCCTTAAAGACAGGTTTTTGGAGAAAATATTCACAAAAAGTTTAAAATTGTTTTTGTTGTTGGTGCTATTGTCATTTAAAATACCGAATTATTTATGTAAAATCCAAAAGTTAGCCCCAGCTTCTCCAATCCCAAAGCTGGAATCAAAAATGTATAGCATTCCTAGGTGGATGCAAGTGTTGTTAATTACACTGCCCTTTGCGCAAATATAGCACGAAAACTAAAAAATCCCAATTTTGAGATTTTTTAAAAATTTCTTGGGACTTGTGGATTGTCTAAGTTTTTTATTTTGTATGTTTCTACTGTCAATACCTAAGTAACTGCAATATTTCATTGTTATACAGGGTGGACCAAAAGATACCATGGGATTTAAAAATTTAATAACTTTTCGATTATATAAATTTTTCAGATTATATAAATAACACTTGGAGAATAAATAATGGAGAGATTCACAACTGAACAATGAACCAGAATAATAGAATTTTATTATTTAAATCAGCGATCAATTATTTTAACGCAACGTGATGAAGCTTATTTCATTTGAATGGCTTTGTTAACAAGCAGAATTGTAAGTTTTGGGGTTCTGAAAATCCAAAAGCGATTCATCAACGCCAATTGCACCCCACTAGGTGTACAGTATGGTGTGGGATCACATCTGCAAATATCATTGGGCCTTACTTCTTCGAAAATGAAGATAGAAGTGCTGTAACCGTAAATGGAGAGCGCTATCGGTTTATGATAGAACATTTTTTAGGTCCTGCTCTTGAAAACAGAAAAAAACAGGACGGAGCCAATGACCAAGACACAATGTCACTTTTCAAATTTTTGGAGAGCGAATAATTTTCATAAATTCGGAAATAATTTGGCCAGCGCGATCACCAGATTTGTCCGCAACCGACTACTTTCTTTGGGATTATTTGAAGGAGCAAGTATATGTCAACAAGCCCGAGACAATCCTTCAACTCAAGGCCAACATTGTTGCAGAAACTCGAACGCTACAGCCACAAATTTTGAAAGATGTTATGGAAAATGTTCTAAAATGAGCCCATCATTGCGAAGCTGATATGGGGGTCACTTACGTGACTTTATTTTCATACTTAGTGTAAAAAAATCCAATTTGTATATTATATAATCTGAGAAAAAAAATAGTCTACGAAAAAGTTATTAAAGTTTTTAACCCCATGGTAAATTTTGGTCCACCCTGTATATTCATTATTAAAAATTTTATGACGCAATGATTTTTTTTCCTTAATGACAACTCCTATCTTTTCCACCTGACGAGTATTTATGCAATTAGTGCATGTAGATTACTTTGGACAGCCCGTCTTTGACTTTTTAGAAGATAATTTTTACCTATTCCAACATTGAAACAAAATATTTCCATTCAACGTCTCCAGTTGTATAACAGGTAGCAGGGATATATCTCAATAAATGTTACATTTTTCCTATTGTATTCAATTCAAGAACTAAAATATTAACGGCATTGAACCTCTACTCGTATTATGTCTCAAAAGCATTAAAACTATGGACCAGCATCGAAGCACCGAAGCCACAATAAACATATTGAGATAGTTCTCCAAACAATAATCATCGTGCGTTTTAGTTGGACCACCCTTTAGAACTTTTTGAATAACTTTTTTTCTATAAAATCCAAGTTTTATTTTTAAACGGGTTATGATGCATAGAGTTGTTTGGGTCTTGTACAGAGTGTCCGCCGGGATGGTATACTACTTTGTTTGTTTATAATTTTTGGTTCAATGAAAGAGAATGGATCTTACTAATATATAAGTATTAATAAATGTTTTATTTAACGTCGGCAATTATTTATGGAATACAATATCAGATAAGTGTCCGCCTCTGTTATCCTCACAAATGCACATTTTTCATTACATTCAGCACGGCGTCAAATTGAGGTTGATGGATTGTTTTGAAAACCGTTTTGAGCAGCAGTAATGTTTTCAGCCGAACTTGCAGTATGTTGTGGTTGATGGGCCTATCAGCTACAGACCCTCTTTCTTCGAAATCATTCACTACACGATAAATAGTGTGTTTTGTTGGCACGTTGTTTCTCCTAAAAATTTCATGTAACTTTCTCATCGTCACTGTATCGATAATTGATTTCGATAAAATGTTTAACGATTTATCGAATATTTTTCCATTATAAATTTGCCACGTCTCTACTCTACGGCTGCCAAATATGAACTATCAAGACTAATGTTTATCAAAATGGCGTCGAAACAAAGTAGTGTACCTTCTCGGCGGACACCCTGTATAAACAGAAATTTCTACAGTATTTTTCAAAGTTTTAAAGTTATCGCCTTAGCGACCACTTTCTCGCTTAATAGAAGAGCACAAAAAAAACCACAGGAGTATAAATCAATACCTTTAAACCATTTTTATAATTGAACCAGTTTTAAAGTTTTAAAGTAACCGCCTTAGCGACCACTTTCTCGCTCAATAGTTGAGCACAAAAAAACCACAGGAATATAAATCGATACCTTTAAACCATTTTTATAACCGAACCAGTGATTTTACCGCTGAACGGAGCCAAACAGTTTCTAAAAACTCTGAAACGGTTTGCTTCCCTGGTCAAACTGGTGTGTATGTTTTCTTCGCCAAAAGTGCCCAGTGCTATTCTCACAACAAATAAAACTTCGACCCAACCTAATCTACATTGTTTATACATAAATGTATAATTAATTTCTTAGTGTGGGGTACGGTATGGTATGTAGAATCAATCAACAAACGATAAACTTAAAATTGAAATTGCAATCAAGTGGCAAAACCGTTAATTTAAATACGAGAAATAAAGCCAAGCAACCGAATGAATGCACGACAAATCTCTAGACGCGCGACACAAGACAATAACTAACGATTTCTCGATTTCAAAATGGTATTTAAATTTATTACTCGTATTGTGTTGTTTGTTTGTTTTTTCTCTTTTGTATATGTAGATCTATGATTATTGTCTGGGTAATAAATTTTTCGATTTTCTTTTTATCGCCTTCAAAGTTAAGAGATCAGCATGCAAATCATTTTCAATTCAACACGTATTGAAATATCACTGAAGTGCAAACATACAAAATGCAAGTACGACTCGTATAACTCAATTGAAGGAAATGTGCAAACACTTGTTGCATTGTTATTCAATTTTGAAAAAGAAAAAACTTGAAATCTAGGTCACAATTTCAAAATTGTTTATACTTTTACATTTTCCCCGAATTTCACTCAACTCACTTCACTTCTGACGACGATCAAGTGCGTTTCACTTCAATTATTCTTTTTTCCGTTTAATCGCTTTTAATACGTCCACACTTGGCCGGAGCGAGAACACAACTGATTTGCTGTGGGCCTTGGGAGAGTGATCATATGTACGGGCGCGTATGGAAATCCATGAGTTGTTGCTCCCTCCGTTCATATGGAACGGGGCACATTATTATGATCGTTATCATCTCGTGGCTGTTATCGCTTCTTACTTGCCAATTTGTTTGGACATGTTTTTCTTTTTGTTTTGTTTTGAATTTGTTTACGATCCGTATTACGAGTATCATGTGCGAATGGATGGACGGATGGATGTGTGTTAGATAAAAAGTGAAATGTACTTCAAACATACATACGAGTATATGAGCTTAACTGGCTTATCATTCTTCTTCATAGCCTAGATCGGAGACGGAAAACGTGAACAGTGGTACGAATTTTGGTAAAGATGTGAGCATTTTTGCATTCCACAGCTGTGCTGATTTGTCACAGGTAGGGGTGCAAACCTTTTCGGAATTAGAGTTGGGTCGGTTCAGAGCAGGTTCGGGTTTCAAATAGTATTTAGTTAATCTTGAATCGTGGTTTTTGATTTGGTTCAATGGTTTGAAATTGGGTTTGAAAAAACAGCGCCTTTGTCGACGGTTCGGACAACAAAATGATATTGTTTGGCTTAAAACCGGTACGGGTTTGCTTCGGTTGCATTCCTGGTCGTTGGGAATGCAAGACGAATCGCATTTGCTTAACAGCTACGAGGGCGACCGCAAAACTAACTGGCCTGGCACATTTTCTGTTTTACTAGCAACTTTTTTGTTTTGTTTTTTAAAAGCAATCTTTTATAAGCCATCTGTCAAAATTTCCGAAATATTAAATGATTATTTTCTTTGTTACAGGTGATTGAAGTAAACAAGTTTTATAATTTTTGAAAAATGGAAGATAAAGAGTTTCGTGCGGTAATTAAACACTTTTACGAGTATATGAAAGGTTATACGCCACAATTAATCAAAGATGAATTGGATTCTGTTCATGGTGATAATGCACCATCATACTCCACCGTGAAATCCTGGGTTCAACAATTTAAAATGGGTCGTTCAAGTACGGAAGATGAACAACGCTCTGGAAGACCGAAAACTGCTACTACTATTGAAAACATTAGAAAAATATTTAATGAAGTGACTAAAGAAAGACGAATAAAGCTCAGAGATCTTGCTGATATTGTTAATATACACGAAAAACAAGTTTGTAGTATTTTACATGATGAACTTCACATGAAAAAGCTATCCGCAAGATGCGTGCCGCGTTTGTTGACTTTGCCCCAAAAAATCGTCCGTTGGACCAATACCGAGGAGCTTTTAGCGATTTATCAGCGTAATCCAATAGAGTTCTCCCAGAATGCAAAGAACAGTCAAAACAATGGATAGAAGCTGGTAAAAGTGGTCCCAAGAAGGCGAAAACTGTTAAGTCAGCAGGAAAAGTAATGGCCACAGTATTTTGGGATGCAAGGGGTATAATATTTATTGATTATCTTGAGAAAGGAAAAACTATAATATAAATACTGAATATTATTGTGCATTATTGGATCGGTTAAGTGAAGAAATCAAGATAAAACGACCGCATTTAGAAAAAAAAGTTCTTTTTCATCAAGATAATGCTCCTTCACACACTGCATTTTTAACTCAACAAGAACTGGCCGAATTAAGCTTCGTTTTCATTATGTCAAATTCAATGGCAAACAGAAATGGCACATTCGTCGACATTTGCATTTGGTGTCAAACGCGTTTTCACTACAACGTCATAACTGACACAAAACTCAAATGGCAACATTTGACATCCACATTTGTTGTCAGTCATTTGCCACACCGTTTTCATTATGCTAGCTAGCTAAACACATCTGTCGTCATATGATTTTTGCGAGAAGAAGAAGAAATTAATTGAAATTTTTGTGTCAAAACCGACGTGGTAGCAAAATTTACAATTTTTAAATAATTTAAAAACTCACACATACTAAATTTGATGTTGTAGGTGCCTCACGGCGCAACGTGGGCTCCAAAAACTTCATCATTGGATTTGGAGCACTACATTTTTTGGCCCCTTGTCCACTTTTAGTGGCCCCCATCTTATTAAACGCCGCCTAAGTTGGAATAAATTGAAAAATATGAGAAATAGATATATAAACATGTGCTGCTTATACATACGCGGAAAGAACAGCGGAGGCTATTCCACTTCGTTGTGACCTCCGATCGCGTTAGCTCCAGTTCGGAAGCCACTTCCTGCCAAAGCGCCTCACGTAAATTGCGGTCCCTGTATTCTTTGGTGAGGTAGTCCCAGGTTCCAGGGCGCAATTCGACTGCCTCAATCAGCCGCTCCGTCTGCTCGCTCGTCCAAATGTGCTGTAATTTGCGCACCCTCTTCTTCGAACTGGCGACGTCTTCCACATTCATGATTAGCACATCGTCCATGTCTATTCTATAATTCCAGAAGTCCGTTCTTGGCGCGATTTCCTCCTTTGCTCGTTTTCTTCCTTCGCTTGTTGAAAATGCCAGCAAAATCAGCTGTTTGTTTGCATGCCAAATGTGTTTGCATTTGCCAACATGTTGGCAAATGGATTCTCCTTGTCAAATGATGCCATATCGGTCAATTGTCATAAATTTACCCGTTTTCACTTGACTGCCATTTCGTTTGACAAAGCATAGTCATATATGACGTCAAACGTAAATGTCACCATTTGACTACCCGTTTTCACCTAACTGACTACATTTGCCATTGAATTTGACATAATGAAAACGAAGCTTTACGATTTGAAATTGCTCCGCATCCACCATATAGTCCAGATTTAGCTCCTTCTGATTATTTCTTGTTTCCAAGTTTAAAAAATTTCTTGTTGGCAAAAAATTTTCAATAGCGAAACTGAGGCATATTTTGAATGTCTTGAAAAATCTTATTTTTCGGATGGAATTAAAAAACTTGAAAAACGTCTGATGAAGTGTATTGAGTTGGAAGGAGATTATGTTGAAAAATAAATAATAATAATTCCAAAAAAAAACGGTTCTTTTTATGTTAGGCCAGTTACTTTTGCGGTCGACCTCGTATATTGTAAAAACGTGAAGTTATCTTTAAGTTCCTTTTGGCCAAATATTATATACCCTGACCCGTGGATTCAATTTGAATTTTCAATGTAAAGGGTTTTCCATTAAGGACATAACAATTTTATATATTAATAAAACACAGAATATTTAAGATATAGAGTTCAAAATTATTCAAGGTGTAGTGATTTCGAGCACGTGTACAGCGATGTTTTCTTGGGACCCAATTTTCCACTACTCTTGCACACATTTCTTCCGGAACGTTGGCAATTTTGAGTTAAATGTTGTCGCTGGACACGTCTAAAGTTGTTGGCCTAGATCATCGTTGGACTTCTTTCTTTGGGAAATTTTAAACAAAAAAGTGTACGCCAATTACCAAGGACAGTTCAAGAGCTAAAGGATAGGAATTTCGGCCCATTTACGACATTGATCCTCCATTATTTTTCAGCGTCTTTGAAAATATGTTTGTTTTAGTTGGACCATATAGGCTAATTTTTGATATAGCCCCAATACAAATGGTTTGGGTGCCAAAAAATAACTTCAAGTATTTATACACTAGGCAATTTGGGTGACGGCCTCTAGGACCTTTTTAAAATATGGACATGTGGCTGCCGAAAAACAATAAAATTGTCTGACAAATTTAAATATGACAGTAGTTTCAAAATCTGGTTGAATTTCGAGCCCGCCCAAAGGGTCCAAAACTAGTTTAAGATAAGTTGTTTTACAAAAAGTGTATGCAATAAAAGAATTTCAAAATCAATCATTTTTTTTATAAGATGTTTTTCAAAATTTTGTAAATTTCTTTTTCAGATGTTGATTGGGTCTTTGCGTGAAGAAAATGTTTACATCTCAAAACGATCTGAGCTATTTTCAATACAAACCGTTGCAGAGTATCAACACATACGATGAACTTTTTACAAAACTTTTTCATAGAAAAAGCTGAAGCACTGTGATGAGTTCGCTTTCAACGGATAGAGAGATAATTATGGCAAGATCGACGAAAAAGATTAGGAGTACCTTACAGGGGTATCCGATCAATTTTTGGAGGTGTTGCAAACGATATGAAAACGAGAATATAAACGTAAAACAAGTGATTTTCTCCGTGCCAGTTGCTAGTATCTGCTAAGTATCGATTTGCATTCTAACTACTTATTACAACGGGCCACATCAACCGAATGAAGATCATGTGGACATATTTATCAAATGGTGAAGTCAACCAAATTCCATTGTAAGGCAGAAGGAGTGCAAAGAAGTTTTAAATTATTTACATCAAAAATAAATATGGAGGTAAGTGGTTTATGTGCATCTTAAAGATAGTATTTCAAAATTTTGTGTTACATGTTTTATTTTCATTTGTTTATTAAATACCGGTTTAATTTTGCAACCACAAACAAAAAAATCGGTTAGGACAACAAATATGTTTTCTGTGCCAAACAATGTATGTTGTGCATTAAAAAAGTAACAACAATGCCAATCATTGTCATAAACTCTAAAAATATTGTTGTTTGCAAAGATGATTTACCTTACGAAATTTATTACGAGTAACAGGCACATTCAATTAATGTTAATCTGAAATAATATTTTTTTTAACAAATTTACAAATATTCGAAAGATAGGGTTTTTCACGCAACTAGCTGATCTCTTCTTTTTTATTAAACAAAACACTTTTCGATTTTTGACAGTAATTATCACCTTATCGACCACTTCAGCAAGTAATATAGAAAAAAGAAGACACAAAACTGTCATCGAATAAAATTAAAGCAATTGACAGTACGATAAGCTAAGAGAACGGCACCGATAACATTAGTGCTCGATACACGCAGAGAAAAGATATGGTTATTATATGGTCACGGCAATAATCTTATGTTCTCTGAAATAAAAGTGTCTTAAGCAGGTTATGACCATAAGAAATCATCATGCAAAATTTCAGGGTCCTAGGTTGATTCATTTGACCGCTATCAAACGGACGGACATAGCTAGATCGTCATAGAATTTTTTTTAATTCAATTCAATTTATTATTTTCATAGCATTTTTAGATTTGTTTGTAATATTAATATGTACATGTAAAGAGTTTAAGGCTTTTTCCTTTTTCTGCTTAAATATAACAATTGGTTATTTTAAAATAATTATTTTTAATTTAACATAGTAAATGGAGGTGAAAATTTCCAAAAAACCTTTGTGAATTTATTTTTTTTATATATAAAAACTTAACCTACTTCAAACTAGTTTAAAAATTTTAGACTGAAGCCAGCTCAGCGATGTGATCATAATCGGAATACGAACATTTGGCATTAAAATTTCTAGATAATTTATCTATTTTGGCGGCTACTAGATCAACATCCGCAAGCTGATGAAGTCTTGCGGTAGAATAACATCTAGGGAGATTGTAGATTAACTTCAACAGCTTATTTTGAATGATCTGGAGCCTTTTCAAGTGGCAATTTGCACTTTTAGCCCAGACAGGTACTGCATAGAAAATAGCAGCGTGAAATATTAGTTTTAATATTAGCATTTTATTGCCAATGTTTAATGCCGATCTACGATTAATAAAAGGGTATAGGGTTCTAATTAGTATGTTAGTTTTATGTACAATATATGGTATATGATCTTTATATGTAAGTTTTGAATCTAGAACTACACCTAGATATTTCACATTGTTTTCCCATTTGATTTCAGCATTGTAAGCAATTATGTTGCTCTGAGGAATAGAACATTGTTTTCGCTTTCTAGTGAAATATATCGCCTGACTTTTTTTCGCAATTTATTGATATTTTCCATTTCGTAAAATATTCAAATAATTTCCCAAGGGCAAGCTGTATGTTTGATAGTATTTCAGAAGATAACTTACTAGTACACAATACGGCGGTGTCGTCAGCGAATATGGACATAATACAGTTGTCAATGACTGGAATATCGGCTGTATATATATTATAAAGTATTGGGGATAAACAGGAGCCCTGTGGACAGCCAGCATTTACATGAAATATATTAGAAAATTTAGAACCGATATGAACTCTAAAAGTCCGGGAAGATAAAAAGCTTTGGATTATCTTAACCATATTCGGAGGGAAGTTGAAATGGATTAACTTATATATTAAACCCTCGTGCCATACAGAGTCGAAAGCCGCCCTTATGTCTAGTAGTACCATTCCGGTGGATCTTTGTTCGTTAAAGTTAGACTTGACGATATTTCTTATCCGGACAAGAGGATGTATGGTATTGTGCTCCCTGCGAAATCCAAACTGTTGGGGTGGTAAAATATTATTTTCGTCTAAAAAATCTATAAGTTTTCCTTTTATAACTCTCTCCAGTACTTTACTAATGGACGACAATAAACTTATTGGACGATATGAAGTTGGAGAGTCAGGGGGTTTATTCGGTTTTTGAATGGCAATTACTTTAGCCTCCTTGAACTTGTAAGGGAAATAGCACAACTTAAGACAACTGTTTACGAAAATCGTCAAAAATATAATACCTTTTCTCGGTAGAGCTTTAAGGCAGCTGTTATTTACGCCATCTGCTCCTGGCGACTTTCTGGATTTCAAACTCTTCACTATTGCAATAATGTTCGCGATAGAAATAGAAACATCATCACTCGGACCTGAGCAAGAATTGAACTCATAAATCCTGTCCCTAACTAGGTTCTCTGTGACTGAATCTCTGATATCAGCAGAATATGTATGAATATCATAAAAGTTCCGAGCTAATAATTCGCACTTCTCTGCTGTTGTAGAGAAGCGTGAATTATTATGTCTCAAATTTGGAATATTCTTAGACTTCTTCCTTAAAATTTTTGTCAGGTTCCAAAAAGGAGAAGAGCCTTTGTCTAAAGTAGACAATAAATTATTCCATGACGTGTTTTTAAATTTATCAATTTCATATTTGATTACAGAATTCAGAACTTTGAATTGATAATAGTCGCTAACATCCCTGTGACGAAGCCAATTCCTACGGTGATAGTTGCGCCTTCGAATCAAAAATTTAATATTGTGGGGCAACTGCTTACTGCAATTTCTCCTAAGTTTTTGTGGCACGCTATAGGCAATTGCGTCGTTGAGAATGCAAATAAATTGTTGCAGTGCTGAGTCTATGAGATCCGGAGTTAAAATTATGCTATCAATCGGAAGAACAAGGTGTGTGTTAATGTATTGAGAAAACAGTCGCCAGTTAGCTTTTTTGAAGTCAAAATACCTGAAGTCAGTATTGTTATATTGACTTCTCATGGTTATTTTAACAGGGAGATGGTCTGAACTTAAATCGTTTATAACTTCGGCTGAGGATATATAGTTTATATTAGTGATGAAAAGGTCAAGAGTTGAACTCTGTCGATTTAACTGGGAGGGTATATATGTACTATCATTCGGATGTACTATGTTTAAATTGTAGGAGTCTTGCTTCTCATATAAGGTATTGCCCCAGCAGTTTGCCCTTGAACAACCCCATGTTTGATGCCGGCTGTTGAAGTGACCACCAATGATATACCGGTCACCTCTGGTGAGTTTGTGAATGTCTGAAGCAAACATTCTCTTTCGAGTACTATAAACTCCCACTCGGCCTCCTGGGAAATAGCACGCGTATATATTTACACTACCGATATCTGTGAAGATCTTAATACCGACATTTTCAATCAGGGATGTACTAACAATAGGAATTGTCAAATGGGAAATGTTTTTCTTAATTACAATAGCTACGCCACCTCCTCTCCTTGATTCCCTATCGTTTCTATAAATATTGAATTCCTGGTGGCAAAATGTTAAATTTGGCTTAAGCCAGGTTTCAGATACTAAACATATGTGAATATTATAAGTTAACAGAAATTGAAAAAATTCCAAGCTTTTGTTTTTGATGCCTCTTGCATTCCAGGTTAGTATGTTTATAACATTTATCATTAAGATAAAAATTTACATGCGAGGTTTGTAATTACCTCGAACTGATCTATCTTACTTCTACAATTTCTTAGATTAGTAATTAAATCAAATGTAAGCGCTTGCAATTCTTGAATAGAAAATAATTCCCCAGAATTTGGTGTAGTACTGCTTCCAATGTTTTCATAGTGATTGTTGTTCCTTTGATATTGCCATACACCTGATGGATGAGATATATTAGGATTTTGCTGCAGTGCGTTGGGAAAATTGTTGTTGTTATTTACAATATTACTACTATAAAACTTTTGTTGTTTATTGATGGGTTTATTGCGTTGCTTCAAATTCAAGTATTGTGATTTGCTAGGGCACTTATCATCAGTTGATTTGTGTGGGCCGCTGCAGTTTGCACATTTAACAACACTTTCTTTGCAGTCGGTGGTGTTGTGATTGCCCGCGCACTTTGCACAAAATGTTTTTACCTTGCATCGGCTTGAACCATGACCAAACATCTGGCAGTTGTGGCACTGCGTCATATGATTTTTTTTGGACAATTGGAAATCCCATTTGATTTTGACGTAATCTATAACAGAATAGTTTTGCCGTAATTCTTTGATGGTAATGGTCTTACGTTGAAAGTATACCACGTAGATAACAAAATTTCCATATTGGTTTTTTTTGTGAACAATCTTAACATCGGTACACTTAAGTCCTTTGTCTATTAATTTCTTTTTAATAATAGCTGGGTCTTGAGTTTCAAGACCGAATAATAAGGCTTTGTAAGGCTTCTCGTCCTTGGCCGCATATGTGAAGAATTCATATTTTTCTTTGAGTTCATTACACAAACGATCAAAATCTTGTTTTAAATTAAGAAAAACTTTATGACCGATTGATATTTTACGGATAGCATAGTCTCTTATTTTTGCAAGTTCACAAATCTCACGAATTTCTTCAATTTTGCATTTAAGAATTGTTATTGGTGGTACGTGTATTTTAGTTTCACTAGTTGGTTTTTCGTTTTCAATGTCATCGTCATCGATGGTTTGTAACGGCGAGAAGTAGTTGTTATTGCCTGCATTTGGCACAGTGTTGTTGTTTTTGGGTTTCTTCCCTTACATTGTCACTAGATGTGCGTGCACATCATCACTTTCAAATGCTCGCTTTATGTTGCTTTGCTTTAATGCTTATTGTTTATTGTTGTAAAAGTTTGTATGTTTATTAAGAATACACTGTTCTTGTTGTTTGAATGCAATGCACTAAACCGGTTTGTAGCTAATGAGAGCAGACACGTCTGGTGTAAGCAAAGGCTGATCATTGACTGGTCATAGAATTTTATGACGATTTATAATAAACATATATGTGACGCGCAAAATAGAAAGGGACCTAAGGTTAAAAACCAGTTTTGTTCAGGAGAGCCATTTTAAAGATTAGGCCCCTTTCTATTTGCGCTTAGAATCGTCGACTTCACTATCATTAAACGCGCATATCTCTGGGAGGGAACACTTTTGGGCATGGATTCGGTCTCATTCGATGCTCAGATGTTGTCCACATTAAAACAAGAAAAAAAAATGAAAATTGATTTTTTACCCTTAGGTCCCTTTCTCTATGCGCTGTCACATATACTTATACTTTATAGCGTCTCCGATCAATATTTCGTAGTGTTGCAAACAGAATCACAAATTTAATATACCATACACTCGGTGGAGGGTATACAATATGCAGAGTGACAATATTCGCAGAGCATCATACTATTGTTGGGTATATGGTTTTGGCACAACAATATTTATATCCCCACAACCACACTATGATTCAATAATACAACGTAGTTTACTCGACCAAACTACTATCCCTACAAACATATAATGACCCTCACAACTATAGTTTGTTTTACATACAACCATAGTATGATTGCCACAACCACAGTATGATCCCGACAACCCTATTAGGATGTCCAATATATTTATATGTATTTGGATTATGTTGTTATTCCATAATGGGGATTTTTCCGAAGTAAATTATTTAAAAATACTCTAAAATCAAAATAAAAAGTGTGATTTATTTAACTGTAGATAAAAACAGCTTAAACGTAAGTGTTTCAGTTATTAAAAATACTTCAGTTATACAAATCCAAACTAGTTCGTTTTTAAACATTTTAATTTACAGATAAAAGTTTATTGGCCAAAAACAAACTTATTTAAGACCCGATAAGACCGTTCAGATATTTGGCGTATACTTGTATAACAAAATTTTTGGTTTGATGTTCGCATCAGTGTCTTTAAGTGATGAACTCAACTGACACATGCGACACTTAATCCATCTTTCATTCAAATCAAGTGTGGAATCTTTATTGGTAATTAAAAAGGACATTTTATGGCATTTATTTTTTGAAAATAATTGCCGTATGTTTAGCTCGTTTGTTTTATTTCGGTCTGTTGCTTTTACACTTTGAACAGGGATTAAACCGGCTCAAGACCTCTTGCTTCTAAAAAAGCGATATTTTTAAAACGCTCCTGCCACTAGGGATTAGCCGCATGCTCGTCTACCGATGCATAAAACTGTTTCAGGAGACTGGATATGTAAAAGACCGGCACCGGTCGGGCCGCCCATGCTCTGTTCGAACACCGCATGTCATCAAAGCCGTTAAATCAAGAATTCACAGAAATTCGCCCCAAAAACAGAAAATCATGGCCCGTGAGATGAATATCACGCAAAAGTCCATGAGTCGAATCATTAAAAAAGACTTGGTACTTGGGGCTTTCAAACGACGTACCGGACATTTATTGACTGCAGCTTTAAAAAAATAGGATTGAAAAATGCAAACGTCTTTTGGTGAAGCACGCTGATAACTAGCAAAGAAAAATTTTGTTCACCGATGAAAAAATGTTTACCGTTCAGGAAAAATTTAACTAGCAAAATAATAGAGTTTATGCGCGGTCAGCTAAGAATGCATCTGAAGTGATCCCAAGCGTGGAAAAGGGTCATTACCCAGCTTCAGTCACGGTTTGTTGGGGTGTCTCTTACGATGGGGTCCTGCATTTCTGTCTCTTAGGATGGGGTCCTACAAGGAGTCAAAACATCGGCCAAAGTTTACCAAGAAACCGTTTTGGAAGCTGTTGTGAAGCATCTTAACAATTCCCTGTTCCAAAACCAGCCATGGACTTTCCAGCAGGATTCTGCGACGACCCAAAAGGCTAAAACGTCCCAGGCCTGGCTTCGAAACAATTTGCCAGCGTTCATTTCCTCTGAATAATGGCCCTCAGGCGTCCAGATTTGAACCCATTGGATTACAAATTGTGGACGGTTAAGGAGGACAAGGTTTGTCACGAAATATACCCCAACATTGGATCCCTTAAGACTGCTTTGGTTCGATCTGTGGCCAATTTTCCAATGGACGAGGTTCGTGCAGCTATTGACGATTGGCCAGTGCGACTTAAGGCGTGTGTTAAGGCAAAAGGCGGACATTTCGAATAAGTAGAATCTTTTTGGATACAATATACATCAATAAATATATTAAATAATATTTGGTCCAAAAACATTCAGTTCTTTTTATTTTACAGTCCCTACCAAGTACAGACCGCGAAATGAGTAGAGTCTTATCGGCAGCACACCGAAGAGTCGTCCCACACCAAAGACGAAACGCGCGTCTTTCAGACGGTGATGTGTATGCATTAACTTGCTTTCCTTTCCCATATGACGCAAAAGCTAACCTAATCTCTTTAGTTTGTGGAGTAATTCACTCCTTAAATAAAAGCAAAATTACAGTGTTTTTTTATTTATGCACCATAATTAAATTAAAACTGTATGTCTTTTTTTACAAAAGAGGTACAATGCAATTTAATATCAAGGTATCACATCGTACTGCTGTCGTTCCTGATATGACAAACATATACGAGTATCTTCTAAAACAATCTTTAATTTTTTATTATTTTTGCTGACAATTACGAAAATTGAGCGTTTTGTATCTGATAATCGGAAATATTGAAGAGGGATAATTAATTATAGGAATGGAGGTCATTCATTCATTGTACATACTATTATAAAGACTTGGACTAAATAACATGTCGATCCGATTATGGTTTGCAAAACGTTCACGTGTTCAAGGGGCTACGTGAAACATTGTCTTTATGTCGATAACCTGGAACCAGAGAGCACTGAATCACCCATACTTGTCAAGTTATGGTCAAAATTCCCCACGGAATATAAAAATGTTATTTATTCTGGTTCGAGGCCTTTTTGTTGTTTCTTTTTCAGAATCAACTAAAAAAATTGGTGAAATGTATTGGCTATAGTTGACAGGCAGACTGTACAGCTGTTTCTAAACTCGCCAAGGATTTTCTTCAGCAGTATTTGGAAACGATTACTTCGATTTACTATCCAGCCAATTAGCCGATAGCTAATTTATTTTTCCTCATTAACTTTTACAGGTTATATTCATCTTACTATATTTAGTACGTGCTTCTAGTATACTATAGTATCTATCTAGGATTTGTATCGATTTAACTTAAGTTTAAATGCCCTGAGGCCAGCCCATTTTACATTTTATTTTATTTACGAAATAAGTTCACTATTAATTGTATGTTTCCCGCAAAAACGATTACTTCGGCTACAAATCAAATGACTTATACAGGAGTCTCACTATGATTAATGAGAATTAACCTTTGTGTATAGTCTTCAAACTGTGCGAAGAGCAATCTTCATAGCTCAATATCATTTCCACCAATTCCGTTTCGCATGGGCTTTCGTTGAAAACCACAGCTGCAAAAGCACAGAGTGTGTGTTGTACATGTAAAAAGTTATTTAAATCCAGAGATTTTTAATTGTTTATTACAACTAGTTAAACATTTAAACTATGAATCAAATATAACATAAAATTGATTTTAGTTAATTAATCCGATGAAAGTAGGTCTGACTTCCTAAACGTATATTTACAATGTATTAGTACAGTATTAGAGCTGTGGCCAGAGTTGATACGTACATTGTGTAGTCACTTTTTTAATAAGTTGCATATCAATACTTTGCAACACTGAACTCGTTTAGGAACTTTTCTATGCATTGTATCATTCACATCAATAAATTAAAATAAAAAAATGCTTACTTATCTTCATGCGTCGCCATTGTGTTATGTGTTGCATTCGCTTTGCATCTTCTTTTAATTGGATGCCTTTGATGATTTTCCATGCGTATTAACTACAACAGTGTTGCAAAAGGGAACACAATACATTGTCAAAATTTTGACAGTTGCATTAACGAACACCATGCTATGTATTACTACAAAGCAACATGCGTTTTGAAAGTCAGCATAGTTAATACTAATGTTTTAGAGCTTGCTATATATATTTTTGGCCTAGGCAACACTAAGTGTTGCCTGGCGCCATCTGACATTTCCATTGGACATTAGAGTTTGACATTTTTTAGCATAAACGTACTCAGAACGTTTTGACGTACGGGCATCATTTGTGTTGTTTACAGTGACTTGAAAAAATCAATTTGGCAAACAAATAGAATTAACTCGTGAACATTTTCGTGCGATAATTTTTAACAGCTTTCGACGTGTATTATCACGACAAGAGCACATCGATGGACTTAAATCTTTGTATGGCAATGAAGCACCATCCTATAGCACTGTGAAAACTGGTTTAATGAATTCAATCGTGGCCGACGCTCGCTCAAAGACGAAGGTCGTCCAAAAACGGCCGTTGTGCCAGAGAACATTGATGCCGTGCGTGAACTGATAATGCAAGATCGTCATGTGACATACCGTGAGATAGGGCATTTCTTCCACCAGCATACATTCGAGATTGCATGAACACCTGGCCCTAAAAAGGCTTGTTCTCGTTGGATCCCACACAATTTGGCAATCGCTAAAAAAAAGGCTCGTGTCGAAATTTTAAGAAAAATACGATCGTGTTGCTTAAAAAGACGTTTATAAGATCGCCACAGGTGACGAATCATGGATGTATGCGAATGGGACCGAAAAAAACAGCAATCGACCGTGTGGGTCTTTCAGGACGAGCCAAATTCATCAAAAGAAGTACATCGAAGCAAATGATTGCGTTTTTTCGGTATGACCGGCCATGTTGCCACAGTGCCTTAAGTGGAACGTAGGACGGTCAATTCAGAGTGGTACTCAACCATCTGTTTGCCAACAGTGTTCGAAGAAATGAGAAAAGATAATAAGAGAAGACGGATCATTTTGCATCAAGACACATCAGCTGAAACGATGAGCTTTTTGACCACGCAAGTTGTCGAATTGATGGGCTATCCATCGTACAGCCGTTACAGCCCTGACTTGGCACTCAATGACTTGATTTTATTCCCGCACATCAAGAAAAAAAATGCGTGGTCAACGATTTTCGTCTCCAGAATTTGCTGTTGAAGCGTTCAAAAACCATGTTTTGGAGGTGTCTCAATCGGAGTGGAAAAAGTGCTTCGACAATTGGTTTGAGCGCATGCAAAAGTGTATAAATCATGCTGGAGAATACTTTGAAAAACAATAAAACTATTTTTGATGGTAAATATTGGAATTTTCATTATAAGGCCAGAAATATATATATAGCTGCGCTCGTAAACGGCGAATATTATGCCAACTTATTGGGCCCATTTAACGAGAATTTAAAAAAAGTTCGTTTTCATCCAGGTAATGCACGGTGCACAGTCTCAATGGCAAAATTGCATGAACTGGGTTACGAATTGGTACCTCATCCGCCATATTCTTTGGATTTAGGCCCCAGTGACTATTTCCTATTACCAAACCTATAGAAATGGCTCTGTGGAAAGAGATTCAGCTCCAACGATGAAATTATTGATCAAACAAATGCCCATTTTTTAGACCTCGATCCAAATACAATTTTTGGAAGGGCTACAAAAATTGGAGAAACCTTGGACTAAGTGTATTGAGCTACAAGGAGATTATGTTGATAAATAATTTTTTCTTTCAAAAAAACTTGTGTTTTATTCGAAAAGTCACGAAATTGTTGATATGCCCAGGAAAACTGCATATTTTTATTTCTTCCAAAGGCTGTGTAATAATATAAGTTACTCGATGAACCGGGTCAATCGTTGAGAGGTTATTTCTAAATCCAAACTGATGCAGAGACACGGACGACTATTACCATTTTAAAATGTTAAATTCGGTCATCAAAGGGCAGATGGATGAGTACAGGAACAGATCGTGGAGTCAGTTATTATCATCACTGGACAAAGGGTCCCCCCTTTCTGGAACCTGACAAAGATCATAAGGAAAAAGTCGGCAAACGTGCCTATACTAAAACAGAACGGTTCCCGTTTCATCACCACGACGGAGAAATGTGGGATACTGGGTAGAACATTTCGCGATAATCACTCTATTTCAGATGCTGCCTCTGATACTCTTACCGAGGGCCATGTGAGGAATGCAATTAACGATTTCGATCTAGACTTGGATCAGAGCCTAATACCTACGACTAATGCCAATGTTATTGCCATCGTTAAAAGTCTAAGGGCCAGGAAATCGCCTGGCCTAGATGGAATAAATAATAGATGCCTCAAGTCTCTTCCAAGGAAGGTAATACAATTTTTAACCATTTTTATAAATAGTTGTCTTAGACTTGGATATTTTCCGTATCAATTTAAGGAGGCGAAGGTCATTGCCGTTAGGAAACCAAATAAACCTGCGGATTCACCCTCTTCATACCGCCCAATTACCCTGTTATCCTCTGTTAGTAAGATATTAGAAAGAGTAATCAAGGAACAGATTACTGACTTCATTGATGATCATGGAATTCTGCCTCCACAACAATTTGGGTTTCGAAGGGAACATAGCACAGTACACCCCTTGGTAAGGATACAGAATATAGTTAAATCTAATTTTGAGAAGCAATTTTCCACCGGAATGGTATTACTTGATATCAAGGCCGCTTTTGACTCGGTATGGCACGATGGTTTGGTATTTAAACTTATACGATTCAACTTCCCTAATCACATAACTAGGATAATCCGAAGCTTTCTACGTTCCAGGACTTTTAGGGTCCATATGGGTTCTACGTCCTCGGAGCTTTTTAGAATTGTCGCTGGTTGCCCACAGGGTTCGTGTTTATCTCCAGTGCTTTATAACATATACACGGCAGATATTCCAGTCACAAATAATTGCATTATGTCAATTTTTGCGGACGACACTGCAATTTTAAGCTGTGGTAAATTCGCTTCAGAGATTGTGTCAAATTTACAGCTAGCACTTAGTGAAGTATATACCTATTTCTCCAAACGGAAAATAGCCGTTAATTCTGATAAAAGTCAAGCTATCTATTTCACCAGACGAAGAAAGGAACGCTTTGTTCCTCAAAGTAACATAAGTATAAGAAATGGCGAAATAAAATGGGAAAGGAATGTTAAATATTTAGGCGTCATTTTGGACCCTAAACTTACTTATAAGGATCATGTCTCGTATATAGTAAATAAATGTAACATACTAATAAGAACTTTATACCCTTTTATAAATAGATCTTCGGCGTTTAACATTGACAATAAAATGTTAATATTTAAAGCAATTTTTCAAGCTGTGATATTTTATGTAGCCCCCGTCTGGGGAAAGATGTCCAAATGCCATATAAAAAGGCTTCAAATACTACAAAACAAAGTTTTAAAACTAATTAATAACCTTCCTAGATACTTTTCTACGGCACGACTACATCAGATTACTAATATTGATCTTGTGGAAGTCAAATTAAACAAATTAATAGAATGTTTTAATGTCAAATGTTCCTACTCCGAACACAATCATATCTTAGAGCTGGTCTCATAAGATATGAACCTAGTTTTTAGTATTTTATGTATTTTTATCTTAAAAAAAATCATAAAAGTTTTTGAAAAATTTCTCCTCCTCTTCAAACATTATATAATAAATACTCATCCAATAATTAATTTCACTATTTAAGCAGAAAAAGGAAATAACTTAAACTCTTTGAATTGTATCTAGTATAGATTTTGTACAATTTATAAATAATATGAATCAATAAATGAAATGAAATGAAAATGACTATCTGTTCAAACAATTTTTATAGGACGGGTAGAAGAGATATTGGTATGTAAGAAGATGTTACCTTTCTTGCTGGTTTAACTGGCTTTTGGATCATCAAACCTTCTGCAGTTTGACATAGGAAGGAAACACATTTTAATTAAAAGCAAGCGGAACAGGAATTCTGAAAGCTGGAGCACCTCATAGAGGGGAGGGTTTAGCACACCCTTCAATTCAGAATCATCATTAAATTAAATAAGATGTTGATGAAGCTTTTACTATTATGGTGGAACCTAGCGTTGGTAATTGGTCCGAGTGCCCATGTTTTGAACATTAGGTTCATACAAATGTCGCACCCGATGTATGGTTATGTAGCTACGAGTATGTAAACCAATGAGGTGCAATATTTACCAAACTTAATGTACAATAACTAAACCAGGAGAGTTTGGTCTTTCTCCTAACTCTCCAATTTAAACAGCTAACGCTGCTAACTCCACATATGAGAAAAAATGTCGATCAATTTAAACATTGTTTATTCTGGTAGATCAAAACCAAACCCAGCAACGAAGGACCGTTAAGGTCTATGTGTTAATATAATCTTGATGCAAAGGCAACGAAAGCCGCATATTTCATCCGGGCTTGCTTCAATTTTGTTTAGATAATGCGAAACTTCTGCATTTGATTTTGTCTTGTTTACGATTTTTTTAGTTTGTTATTAAAATACGTTCTTTCTGATTTTCTGAGTAACGAAAATTTGCTAAATACGCAGCGTAGAAAACAGGTGTCAATGAGTCGGCTACTTTAAGCTACTAAATCTAGTAGAATTTCCACAATCGAAGCACTGAACTTAAAATTGCTACAAAGAAAACACAACTATTAACATGCTTCTGGGTAAATTTTAATACATTTTAGTTTGCACATTTTACTAGTAATCATTTGCATTCAGGTATACCGGTCAAGTATGGAATATTGTTCTCTATTTTAGAAAAATAAACAAATAAGAGTAAATAGAATAATCTATCAATGGGAATGTTTTCATTTTGACTAACCACTAAATATATAGCATACACACAGAGAAAAAATATGGTTACTATATGGTCACGGCAATAATAATATGTTCTCCGCAATAAAAGTATGTTCGTCGCAAACATAGTATTGTTTTTGAAATTAATTTTGGCAATAGTATGATAGCCGCAATATTAATATCCTTAAAATGTAACAATAGTATTATTGCCAAATTTAAAAATATGGTTATAGCAACAATATAAATATGGTTGGTCCGACAAAAGTATTGTTTTTTAGCTTTTATGCTAACAATAGTATGATTACGGCAATCATACTGTATGATTGAAATTTTTCTTAATTTGAATATGCTTTTTAGATTTATGTTATGTTACTGATCTAAAGAAATAACAGAACTTTTTATATGGAAATCGAAATTTTTTGAACAAACTGCTTTGGCTTCGTTTTACAGAAATATTTTTAATAAAAACGCTTACGTTTTTTAAACAGATAAAATCTGCTTCTTAATAATTCACTGCTATTATTTTGAATTTAATGTATTTTTATATAATTTTCATTGTTTAAATCTATTGTTGTCAACTAAATCCAATTCTAATAAATAATTTTGGGGATCATAGTGTAACTGTGTATGATCAGACTATGGTTTTGGGGATCATAACATGGTGACGTGTGAAACATACTATGATTGTGAGGACCATACTATGGTTTTATGTGAAACATACCATGGTTGTGAGGATCATAATATGGTTATGCGTGAATCATACTATTGTTGTAAGAATCATAGTATGGTTGTATTCGAATCTTTATATTGTTGTGAGGATCATAATATTGTTGTACCGCAACCATATACCCAACGGTAGTATGATGCCCTTCGAATATTGTTATCCCAACCATACTTTTTTTCTACGTGTATATGTATATAGGGTGAGCCAACTAAAACACACGATGTTAACTGTAAATAAAACAAAAAGTTTTCAAAGAATTATTATTAATATTATCTAGAATTACACATTGAACAGGGATTAAACCGGCTCAAGACCTCTTGCTTCTATATTTAAATAGAAGACAAGTTTTTAACAAAATGGCAAAGTGACATTGATTTTCGTGGCTGCACACTACTTTTATCATGATTTCGTGTCCGTGACAACGCTCTTCAGAAAGCCTTGCTGCAATTGTTGAAAGTAAAACCGAACTCTATAAGGCCAGGCTCTTCCCAAACGAATGAGAACTACTGTTGTAAACCTTACTTTTCAAGTTTTCTTCACACAATTGCCCACGAAAATACAACTCACTCTTGCTAGAATTTATATTTCTTGTTATAATAGAAGGATCTATGACAATTATGTGTGAAACGTCAGCTAAATGCTCTAAACGGCTTTGGTGGCATGCCTTTATCCGATGCTCCATATTTTCAATGACTCAGAGACATAATGGACGTTCAATGTCGCCAGTGTGCCGAATTAGCTCAGGTTTAAGCTCTTGAACTTTTCTTATCTTATTGACTTGAACTTTTTCGTTTAAATATCCCCAAAGCAGAAAGTCCAACGGTGTCAAATCACATGATCGTGGCGGCCAATTTACGTGAGATAACACGGCCATTGAATTTCTCGCTCAAAAGAGCCATTGTTTCGTTGGCTGTGTGGCAACTTGCATTGTCCTGTTGGAACTGCATATCTTCCAGGTCCATAACCTCAATTTCAGACCACAAGAAATCCGTTTTCATCTCGCGATAGCGAACAACATTCACGTAACTGCTTGGCCGCCCACATTTTCGAAGAAATGCGGACCGATGACGCCGCCAGCCCATAAACCCCAGAAAGAACTGGTCGAGCATACACAGGTGTTTTTACATTTTCTACAGACCCAGTTTGCTAATATTTGCGCTCAATTCTCCCGATTGTGGACACATTTGGTCGATTATGATGACCAAACAAGTTACGAACACGCAGAGAAAAAACATGGTTACTATATGGTCACGGCAACAATAATATGTTCTCCGCAATAAAAGTGTGTTCGTCGAAACCATAGCATTGTTTACTGAATTTAATTTTGACAATAGTATGATTGCCGCAATATTTATATTGTTGAAATGTAACAATAGTATTATTGCCAAATTCAAAAATAAAAATATGGTTATAGCAACAATATAAATATGGTTGGTGCGACAAAAGTATTGTTTTTTGGGTTTTATGTTAACAGTAATATGATAACGGCAATCATACTGTATGATTGAAATTCTTCTTCTTTTGAATATGCTTTTTGGAACAATGTTATTGTTACGGATCTAATGCAATAATAATCCTTTTTATATGGAAGTTAAAATGTTTTAAATGTTTGGCTTTGTTTAACGGAAATATTTTCAATAACAACGCTTACGTTTTTTTAAACTTATTTTTTCTCCTGTTAAATAAATCACACCTATTATTTTAAAGTTAATGTAATTTTATAACTCAAATCTATTATTGACAACTTAAACCATTCTAATAAAATATATTAGGAATCATACTTATAGTATAATAGTGTGTGATTATACTATGGTTGTAGGGATGAACATGGTTGCGTGTGAATCATACTATGGTTGTGAGGATCATACTATGGTTGTATATGAAACATACTATGGTTGCGAGAATCATATAATGTTTGTGTGGTTTAGTGTGCATCATACTATGGTTGTGGGGATCATATTATGGTTATGTGTGAATCATATTATTGTTGTGAGGATCATAGTATGGTTGTATTTGAATCATACTATTATTGTGAGAATCATAATATTTTTGTACCACAACCATATACACAACAATAGTATTATCCTCTTCGAATATTGTCACCACAACTATACTTTTTTTCTGCGTGAAGTGCACGAAATGCAGTTTGATTTGAAAGCCCATTTTCGTAAAAGGCTTCAACAATTTTAGGGCGCTGCTCAATTGCGTGCCTCTCCATGGTTAAATTTGTCAAACACTGAAACAAAGAAATGTCAAACTAAGTTGGGCAAAAAACTTGACGTTATGACTCAGTAACTCACAATTAACATCGTACATTATGGTTGGACCAGCCTTTAGCAGTATGCATATATACAGGGTGTCCGCCGGGAAGGTATAGTACTTTGTTTGTTTATAATTTTTGATTAAATGGATCTTATATTGATAAGTGTTTTTTTTAATGTCGGCAATTATGTTTGTAATACAATATCAGATAAATCTCCGTTAGCCTTGTGCAAAATTGTGGCCAAAGTTGTTCTTTGAAGACCAAGCTTCTAAAAACCACGTCAAATTGAGGTTGATTTATTGTTTGGAACACTTTCTTCAGCACCAGTAATGTTTTCAGATTTTCAATTATATAGTTACTAAAGCTCCCATTATAAGATTTTCCCCCTTAAATCACTTCGTCCTACTGCAGTGGAAGCAGTTAAAACATATACGACTATATCGTCAGGATGTTAAGCAAAATATGTCCATTCTCTTTAAATCTGCGCCTAAGCCTCGTACTACGAGCGCGGTTCGGAAACTTCTTAGCCTAGCACAAAAAGCGCGGTATAAACAGAAAAAAGTTAAGTGTTTTGGTAACTTCCATCCCTGCTATGAACACATGTTAAATTTTGTTTCGATCTGGCAACTCCTTCATATAGAAACAGGTGTTCACAAAAGACGCATCCGCGATTTTTTTACAATGGAAAAATTAGAAATGCGTGGTGTCATTAAATATTTACATAAAAAAGGTTTATCGGGACAAGAAATTCATAATGATATGGTGAATGTGTTAGGTGAAAGTGCTCCTTCATATGCAACAGTAAAAAATTGGGCTGCTGAATTTAAACGTGGTCGTACAAGCATTGAAGATGAGCCACGTAGTGGACGTCCAAAAACAGCAACAACAACAGAAATTGTAGCCAAAGTGCATGATATGGTATTAAATGATCGACGAATAAAAGTGCGTGAAATAGCTAATATCATGGGCATCTCAAATGATCGAGTCCATTTAATTTTGCATGAAGAACTACAGATGAAAAAGCTTTCTGCAAGATGGGTGCCGCACTTGTTATCAGTCGACCAAAAACGCATAAGAATGAACATTTCTCAGGCTTGTTTGGATCGTTTTCAGCGAAATAAAATGGATTTTAAGCATCGTTTCATAACTGTTGATGAGACATGGATCCACCACTATACTCCAGAGACAAAAGAACAATCCAAACAATGGACTGAAGCTGGAGGAAGTGCCCCAAAGAAGGCAAAAACAATTCAATCGGTTGGTATGGTTATGGCAACGGTTTTTTGGGACTTCAAAGGTATTTTATTGATTGACTATCTGCAAAAGGGTAAAACAATAAATTCAGAGTACTATTGCAACCTTTTAGATCAATTAAATGTACAAATTCGAGGAAAACGTCCTGGCTTACAACACAAAAAAATAATTTTTCATCAAGACAACGCACCAGCGCACAAGAGTGTTTTAACAATGGCTAAAATCAACGAATTAAAGTACAAGTTGCTTGACCACCCACCTTATTCTCCTGATTTAGCTCCCAGTGACTTTTACCTGTTCCCAAATCTAAAAAAAATCCCTGCTGGCAAGCGTTTTACCTCAAATGAAGATGCAATTACAGTTGTAAACCACTATTTTGAAGACCTTGAGGAAAACTATTTTAATCAAGGGATAGAATTGGTAGATAAGCGTTGGACTAAGTGTATTGAAGTTTCAGGAGATTATATTGAAAAATAAAAATATTTTTGAAAAACTAACTATTCTCTTTCATTGATAGGCTAAGATCTTTCCGAGCCGCCCTCGTTCATTTCTTCGCCTTGGAAAAATATATTTGAATCCATATTCTAAAATACGCTATTCTGAGGTTTGAGTTGAGCCTAATTGTTAGCAAGCAAATCCAAGCTATAACATTCATTAGGGGCTGGTTATCTCTCGTAAATGTATAATCTACTTTTTAAAATGTGTTTGTCTTTCGGAGGTGGCATTAAAACGGGTGATTAATCAGAGGTATTTTTTTCAATTGGGTTCTTTACACAACTTACGCCTGAGTGGTGTTAAACTTTATTTTCTTTCCTTTTTAGTATTATTTGCCATTTCATCATGAAAAGACTTACACTGCAACAACGTCTCCAAATTGTGCAAATGTATTTAGGTTTTCGACCGAAATTTTGTTTAGCGGTGAGGCCCATTTCTGGCTCAACGGCAACGTCAATAGACAAAATTGTCGCATTTGGGCTAAAGAGCAACCAGAAGAGGTTCAAGAATCGCCATTCAACCCAGAGAAAAAGCACGGTTTGGTGCATTGTAAAATCGCTGGTAGAATCATTGGCCCATATTTTTTCAAAAATTATGATGGCCGGAACGTAACCGTATATTGTGCTCCTTATCTCTCCATGATATCGGATTTTTGCTACCTGTAATTGAAGCCCCTAGTCTGGACGACATTTGGTTTTAACAGCACGGTGCCACTTGCCATACAGCTGCTTAAACAATGGTTGTATTGAGAAGTCATATCGAAGAGCAGCTAATTTCACTGGTGAGTTGGCCGCCTAGATAGTGTGATATCACACCATTCCACTTTTTTCTTTGGGGGCAACGTAAAGTCCAAAGTTACTAGCTTAATTAACTAGTTAGTTTGAAAGAATTAAACTAAAATGAGAATAATTTGGCGACGATTCTTCTATTTGTATAGATCAAAGAGATTCAAACAGCAAGAGGTTTTATAGGCGAGTACGTCAAAAGGCGCTAATTAAAACCTATAAATTGTATTTATTGCAACACTTTTGCATTGTAAAAATTTTGCAAAACGTCTTTGAACTCTCGGTATAAGTTGTCTTAAACATTCAAATATCCCAGCTCGTGAACAGCAACCCGATACGAATTGGCCGATAAGATCTCTTTTTATTTGTTTCTGTTTTAGCATTGGTCGACTTTTTGGCATTAACTTTTCTAGTTTAAATGCTATAAATACTTATTTCATTTGCCTCCTTAACATAAAAAGTTGGTTTAAAGGGGTTCATGTGAAGCCCGAAATAAAAAAGTCTAAAGTTCCGCTAGTACACAAAATAAAAGAGGCTGCTGCGATCGTAAAAGTCCAGCAAGATAAAGGAGATGAAATCATTTTGCCGGACAATAGAATCATGACACTTTACCAATTTGTCATTAATCTAATCCAAATCCATTTATGGCGGGCTATAGAGAATGAATACCCATTTATTTCAAAGGTTACCAAAAATGTATTAGCCATCACTGCTACATCAGTTCCACGCGAAAGACTTTTTGCATGCAGGTCTCATAGCTGCTCAGCTTCGAAGTCCAATGTGGGTTAATGACCAAGCTAAATTTTATAAGTGTGCAACATTTATAAACCGTCAAATTATACTGAATAAATTTCATATATTCTTGTAATTGTTTTGTTAAGTTTTAAGCTGGAAAGACTCATTATTTAAACAAATAAGAAATGTTTCATACACAAATATTATTTCGTCTTGTTTTTCTATATTGAAAGTCTAATAATATAATTATTCAACTATAAACCTCTATTCTAATCGTCTCTGGTACTGGGTCATTTGTGTGGGAACCGTTGCTATGAATTAAATTATCTCTTCAAATTTATCTGTGTAAAATTTTCTCTATATAACACGGTAACATTTACATACATTTTAATTGCACGGATGAGGTTTAATTAGTTCATGTATTCGTCTACTTAAAGTATTCGGCCTAAAAGTATGCAACAATTAATGGAAGAGTTAATATTCTTTAAAGAAAAGCAATCACAATAAGCAATAAACCTAATTTTCGATTTTGGAGATTACGTAGTATAAAAAGGATAAAGACTTTTTATAGCTCACTGGGTCCGGACGGAATCTCAATCCTGATGTCGAAGCACTTGGATGCCCCGGGAGAAAAGAACAAAGCGAATCTTACCGGCCGATCTCTTTCCTTTCGCCAGTAGCAAAGAGGCTTAAAGCACTTCTCATCAGCCTGATCGAACACCGTTCATGTGCTAAATACCAGCTTGGGTTCCGCAAGCAGCACAGCACAACAACTGCCTTACACGCCATCCTTGTGGCTCTTGGTCTCACCAAGCCCTTTGAGACGGTCAATCATGTCACTCTCTTCGAGGACATCGCAGAAACGTCCCTTCCGCCTAGTTTTAAACGTTTGGTTGTAAACTATACTCGTATGTGTGGGCGCCAGTATTATGAAGAATTTAATTAAACAGGATGTGTTCCTGGCCAGGTTGATATCGCCGGTTCTGTTTAACAGGTACCTCTCAAAAATTCCTGCTCCATCAAACGGCGTTAAAATTGTTTTGTACGCTCAGGACCAAAAGTGGATGACATATGCGATAAAATTTCCTGTTGCCTCACTAATTTAGCACGCATCTTCACTGCGGGGAATGTGAAAATATCCGCCCCCAAATCATCAGTCACACTGTTTACTTCATAGATCGCAGAGGTGGGGTTGTCACCTAGTGTGAAAGTTGATGGCGACACCATCCCGACTAACAACTACCCCAAAACTCTTGGTTTCACATTGGACAGCCTTTTACGAAGTTCTGCAATAAGCTCAAAATATCTTTAATAAGCCCAAAAGTATGAATAAGGATCTCAAGTCACTAGACGGCAGTACTTGGAGAGCCGACAAAGAAACCTAGTTGACCTCTAACAAAGCGATAGGTTGGTCTCTAGCGAACTACGCAGCGCCGGTGTGGTCGAAAAAATCCGACTTGTCAGAACGAGAACATCAAGAGGGTGTCTCCTCATGTCTTCTAAAAAATATCTACATGAGGTGATGAAGGTCCTTACCATGCGCAGACACAATTTCCTGTTGTCTAAGCAGTATCTGCTTGATTTTCTTCGCAGTAGTCATCCCAACTACCATCTCATATACACGATGCCTCTGCCCAGGCACTTCAGAGACTATGTTCATGATCTAGAGAAAGAGGTCCGTTGGTACAAGAAAGAGGATTCAACTCATCGAAACTATCTGAGAGATCTGAATAATATTCACGTTAATGCGGTCACAGCGGCAGAGTCAAAATATAGCATGAATTGTTAGGGAAACATCCCTCAGAGACTTCGCCAGAGGAGAAGACGCTACCTCGGCAGACTTGCGAGGTCCTGGCTCAGCTGAGATATGGATGGTGCAGCCGCCCTACGTTCGTATTGGAATCGAAATAATTGCAACGTCCTGGGCGTTTGTCGCGCCTGCCATCGAAGACCACATGACGAGCTGCACCTCTTCAATTGTACGACCAAGCCCACTCAGCTGGCACCCAGGTCTCTTTAGACGCATCCACTTCAAATGGGGAGTATTCTTCAAATGGATATCGAAGCAGATCCCCTGTAGACGAACAGGATTTCAAAACAAAATATATAAGTATTGTTGTTACAACAACAACAACAACTTTAGAGTTTCTGCGCGTTTTAATAAACACGACTTGACCCATTAATTTCTAGTAGATACATTTCTGCAGGCAGGGGAACATACGTACTACTCGTAGAGTTTTCAAAGCCGAAACCAAAAACCGATAATCCGGTTCTTTTGACCAAATCTGACAGTCGACCTAGATCCAACTTTAAGTATACCAATCCGCTGACGCACCAGTTGATTCGATGAAGATAACTGCTTCTCCGTCTACTGGCTCTTTACAGCATCTTTTTAAACTACAAGTTGTCCGATCCTCATGGCAGGCAAAATAAGTTTCTTCTGCAAAAGCAAGAGGCTGTTGACTTTTAAGAAAATTAAACCTTTGTTTCATTTATTGTAAATTAGTTGACATTTTATAATCACTTTTTTAAATTTGTCTAGCGCGTGTTAATTCACACAATCGCTAACTGCATGTTTATGAGGGTGCTAATTTCCCTTATATCGCGCAAAATCAATTAATGTTTTAGCAACCATTTTTATGCGATGAATGCCATTTTGATTAGAAGGACATAAAATGTCCTAGATGTGCCATCATCATCGTTAGGGATGTTCTTCTCTACAGGGATGTTGATGTCATTATTAGGTAAGATAATTCTATCTCACGGAATTGAGGGTGGGTGTGATTTCATGAATATTGTGCAAAAGATAAATGGAGGCAAGGACAGTTCGATGATATCAAAATGGAGATGAGATGAAAAGAGTCACATTGTCACAATCATCCCTTAGACCTGACCTGAAGGGACATTTTCAAATGGTTTAAAACAAAACAAAAAACTGAATGGTTGCACCCACCTCCAATTCTTTTTGATGCACATCATGAAAGTGTCACCAAATCGACAGACTTCAAGTTAGCTGCGTTCAGAAGGATGTCAGTGTATGTTATGTATAGGGATTGGAATTATGTACACTAAAAATCATATTTTAAGTGGTTTTTGCACAATAAAATCGAGAAACATGCCCTAAAAATAAGAAAATATGCAGTAAAAATGAAAATATATGCTGTAAAAATAAAATTATGAAAACTAAAAATTGAAAAACAATGCACAAAAAGTTTGTTAAATGACATAAACACAACATCAACGATTCATCTGATCGAAACGGCTTAAGATGTTATACTTACACTAATTAAATCGCTTTTAAATTGTTTTTTAAGCAAAGTAAACCTGACTTTATCGGGTCTCGAAAAGTTGATATCAATTTACGTATACAACGAACGTTCAGCGCCTACAGAGGTATTAGGCATATATTTAAAGGAATCCAGGAATTTTTGTTAAACTCTTTTAATTTTAAGACCAATGTTGCCTTTAAAGGTAAAGAACTACTTAGTAGGGACACAAATACTGTTACACACGTTTTATGCTATAAAATAAAAAGTACTGAATGTTTTTGGACCAAATATTTTTTAATATATTTATTAATGTATATTGTATCCAAAAAGAATCTACTTATTCGAAATGTCCGCCTTTTGCCTTTACACACGCACTAAGTCGCACTGGCCAATCGTCCATAGCCGCACGAACCTCGTCTATTGGAAAATTGGCCACAGCTCGAACCAAAGCAGTCTTAAGAGATCCAATGTTGGGGTATCTTTTGTGACAAACCGTGTCATCTAAAACCGTCCATAATTTGTTATCCAATCGGATCAAATCTGGACTGCCTGAGGGCCATTATTCAGAGGAAATGAACGCTGGCAAATTGTTTCGCAGCCAGGCCTGGGACGTTTTAGCCTTATGGGCCGGCGCAGAATTCTGCTGAAAATTCCGTGGCTGGTTTTGGTACAGGGAATTGTTAAAAGGCTTCACAACAGCTTCCAAAACTGTTTCTTGGTAGACTTTGTTCGATGTTTTGACTCCTTGTTCGCAGAAATGCAGGTCAGTGGCCCCATCGTAAGAGGCACCCCACCAAACCATGACTGAAGCTGGGTAATGACCCTTTTCCACCCTTGGGATCAGTCCAGATGCTTCCTTAGATGACCGCGCATACACTCTGTCATTTTGCTTGTTAAATTTTTTCTGAACGGTAAAAATGTTTTCATCGGTGAACAAAATTTGTCTGTGCAAGTTATAAGCGTGCTTCTCCAAAAGACGTTTGCATTTTTCAATCCTATTTTTTTTTAAAGGTGCAGTCAATAAATGTCCGGTGCGTCATTTGAAAGCCCCAAGTCCCAAGTCTTTTTTAATGATTCGACTCATGGACTTTTGTATGATATTCATCTCACGGCCCATGATTTTCTTTTTTCGGAGCGGATTTCTGTGAATTCTTGATTTAACGGCTTTGATGACATGCGGTGTTCGAACAGAGCGTGGGCGGCCCGACCGGCGGCGGTCTTTTACGTCTCCAGTCTCCTCAAACAGTTTTATGCATCGGTAGACGAACATGCGGCTAATCCCTAGTGGCCGGAGCGTTTTGAAAATATCGCTCCTTTTCATTTCACACTTGAAGATCGCTATTACAGCGATACGGTTCTCATTATCTGACCACTCCATGATGAAAGATGAAACAATTTTAAAATCCCGTTACAGACTAACGCTATTGAGGTTAGCTTTCAAAACCCATATGACATTAACGGGGTATGTTCAGTTCTACTAACAGTATTTATGTCCCTACTAATTACAAAATACAATCAATTCGCACTATAGAGTATGTAGTATAGGGAAAACGCAGTTCGGATTACTGGATAATTCGGATTAGCGAAGGTCGGATTACCGAGGTCTGACTGTATCGGATTAGACGTTTGAACAGAGGCTGTATCAAAACCTGAAGCGATGCGACATATTTTTATCTGATTTTTTCGTAAAAGAACGGATTTTATAAGCATCCGTTCATGGTCCAAAAAATGTACTTTTGCCAGATTTCGCGAAGGATAACAATTGCGACCAGTACTTTGATTGAAAGTTTTAGATGCACAGCAGCCAGACATCTTTAAATGGAATAAGCTGGCAGTTTAGACCCGATAAGTACACTTAAAGGTGAGTCTAGCTCAAATATTTTTGGCAGTTGCAAACATTTGCCATTAAACTAAATTATAATACTCGTACTCCTCGTACTACTTAAAGGGGAGTCTAGCTCAAATGTTTTTGGCAGTTGCAAACATTTGCCACTAAACTAAATTATAATACTCGGACTCCGTCTCTCAAAGTGTTGCAGGGTAAAAAACGTGCTAATTTAAATTGTCTTTGCTACAAAATAAAACCAAACACCCGATAGCAATAAATCGGATAATCCGATATGTCGGTTTTAGTTTTTTGTGAAACCGACTGTCGGTTTTTGACAAAAAACCGGAATGCCAGTTTTCGGTTTTGGTTTTGGGCACTCTAATTAGGGTTATCCTGCCCTTACTGCGAACTCAATTATGTGCACCTTCTAGTCTCGGCTTACTCAAGTGCAAGCTTCCCCTGTAATGGATACAGCCCACCGATATCAGATTGAAGTTCTGCGGGCAAAGTAAAAGAAATATATCATCATTAGGCGCAAAATTTTTTACGAGATATAACCTTAGTTTCAATTTTCGTTTAAAACAAACTTTAATCGTTTTAATACTGCATAGAAACTCAAAATAAGACTATGGTATTATTTAATATATAGTTAACAAAGCTCAGATCTTAATTATTCAGGAGGCTTGCCTTTAGGATTACCTGTGTGTTCAGACCTTAATTACTAACGAGTATCTGCTTCAATATTTGTAATTTTAAAAAGCTCTTCGTTTTTTTAATGATTAAACCAACATCAGGTCATTCAATTTATTTACACAAAATAAACTTGTGCAATGGCTACATTTATATTAATTAATAATATGTGTGTATTCTTACACATGTATATGTGTTCGGATTAATGAAATAATCTTCGAAGACCGAGGAAAGCAGCAGTTCAAAGATTAAACCTACAATAAAAAATGAGGAGTGTCTCACAAAAAAGGCGATTATATTTTGTGACGTATGTAGACTGCTCTGAAATGAAATTTGCCCGATTTCAAATATAAGCAATGTTTTATACTTTCGATGCTAAATACATTTGTATGCATACATTAATACATTGCTTAACAACAACTAAAATTAGCAATTGTCCATAGATAAATTAAGATCAGGATTTCTATAGTTCAATATGGAAATGTTAATACAGTACGGTAAAAAAAAATAATTTTGACCCACTCGTTCCTAACGTGCCACTGGAAAGAAATCTTTGAATTAAGGAAATAATTTTCTTATTCAGAAACTAAAAGACAATAGAACATTAAAGGTGTGGAAGTGTGCTTATATAAGTAGCATTTGCGTCGTGATATTTAACTTAATGCCACTTAGAGATCAACCAACACGATTATGGTAATCATTAGATCTAACTTATTCGGAATACAGTCCGCATTTATTTATGTCGCTAACGTCTAAGTAAAAGATGTCACAACCTTTTATTTTGTTATTATTTTTTTCAATCGCAAATTACTTAAATATGGCATGTGTGCTTCATTAAAAAGTACAACCGAATGGAATGTACAACCGAATGGAATGAAATTTCAGCAAATTTAACTGAACTCAGCGGTGCGTCAAAGTGTAAGCCTATACAATATTATATGAAGACATCGTTATGTTCGTCCAGGCCAAAAGCTTATATATCCTTCACTGTGAATTAAAGTGCTCCGTTTTTTGGGCCTATGAGTCCGACTGTTTTCTAAGCCAAATCTTCAAAATAAATCCATTTGTTTTGACTCGCTTTAATTTGTGTCGGCATCTTATCTCCAACTACGTCTATCTTTGGATAAAATATAGATGGCAATACCATCACCAAGCATTGACGTGGACGTGGTCATCACTGTCATTTACATGTGTTGTTAGTTGTCAACTCACTTTTGACGCAAATGGCAGTACCTGTCACAAAATCAAAATAATTCAAATTAAATCTATATTTTTCTGTTCTTCTTTAAATCAGCCAGATCGTAAAATTGATGTCATATTAGAATAATTCAGAAAATTTCACTGTTTCTGAGTACCAATATGTCCATTTGCAAAGGGACCAATTTTTCGGCGCTCCACGGATCAAAGCCTCAAATTCCTTCGAATCGTAAAACTAATGCGATATTCTCATTTGTGACGAAATTCTATGGTTTTTAATGCTCATGCCCACAATTAAGAGGTCGATTTTTAAGGCCCTAGGGGCCTTACCCCCATGGATCAAGGGGGTAACATCAAATTGGTCCACCATACCAAATCGGTCCGAATCTTAAATAAAGGTACATACTGGGTGGGGTATTTAAAATTTTTAATTTAAATCGGCTGTAAAAAAAATTACTGGAGCTTTTTTCAAATTTCTGTCTTTATTGGAAAGATTAAACTTTGTCATTTAATAATGGAACACAATATCATTCATATGATTACCGCAACTGGCTCGGCAGTACCTCGTCCGATCAACCCATTTTTTCAGTCCAATGGCAACTTTGATTTCATGTTTCATCGCTTTATCGCTACAGTGTGTTAAAAAATTCAACTCAGTCAAATAATGGAATTATACCGTGAACATTTTCGTGCAATGATTTTTTACGATTTTCGGCGTTGGTTATTGAGACAAGAGTGTTTAAATCAACTTGTTTCAAGTTTTGGCGATGAAGCACCATCAATCACTGTTAATCGCTGGTACCAAAAGAATTCAGTCTCGGACGCCCTTCGCTCCAGGATGAATTTTGTGAAGGACTACGGTAACTTTGCCAGAAACCATCGATGCTGTGCGTGAACTGATTAAGCAAGACCGACATGTGACATACCGTGAGATTGAGGTATTCTTGGGCGTTAGTATAACAAGCATCAATAAGATATTGCATGTTCATTTGGCCGTGAAAATAATTTGTTCTCGTTCGATCCCACATAAATTGACGAATGCTCAAAAAAGGCTCGTATGGATTGGTGCAAAGAGATGTTGAAGAAGTATACCTTCGGTTGCTCAAAGGCAGCGTATAACATTGTCACAGGTGACGAATCATGGATCTTTGCATATGAACCCGAAACAAAGCAGCAATCGACCGTATGGGTCTTTCAAGACGAGCCAAGTCCAACAAAAGTGGTTCGTGGAAGAAGTACATCGAAGCAAATGATTGCGTTTTTCTCCGTATAACCGGCCATGTTCCACAGTGCCTTTAGTGGAACGTTGGACGATCAATTCTGAGTGGTATACAACCATCTGCTTGCCAACAGTGTTCGAAGAAATTAGGAAAGATAGTAAGAGAAGACAGATCATTTCGCATCACTACAATGCGAGCTCTCACACATCAGCTAAAACGATGAGCTTTTAGACCACTTAAGATGTCGAATTGATGTGCTCTCCACCGTACAGCCCTGATTTGGCACCCAATGACTTCTTCTTATTCCCTAGCATCAAGAAAAAAAATGCGTGGTCAACTATTTTCATCACCCGAAGCAGCTTTTGAAGCTTTCAGAAGTTATGTTTTGGAGGTGTCTCAATCGGAGTGGAAAAAGTGCTTCTTAAATTGGTTTGTGCACAAGCAAAATTGTATCGATCTTAAAGGAGAATCTTAAATTTTTGGAAACAAAAATTCATTAAGCATGGCGCAGTAATGCTCATCGTTGACGGTAACGGCGGCTTCTTGCTCATTTTCGAATAAAAATGGCCCAATCCCCATATGCGGCAATTTTGCTTATTGACATAGCCACGGAGATAAAAATGAGCTTTATCTGAAAACACGATTTTTCGGTATAATTCGTCATCTTCTGCCGAACAATCTTCAGCCCATTGGGCAAAGCGAAACCCATCGGATAGTGTTCCATTATTTAATTAAAAAGTGTAACCTTTTCAATAAAACCAAAAATTTAAAAAAACTATCAATGATATTTTTTAACAGCCGATTCAAACATGGCCCACCCTTTGTTTGGATTTGAAGATTTCACCGTTTCTATAGACCCATATGTCCCCGAACATAAGGGAACGGATTTTGGGCCCCTAGAGCCCTGGGTCATAATGAAGCACGTTTTTAGAAAGGTTAAAGAATCCATGCCTACTACTTCCAAAAAACTGATTAAAAAGTGAATCAAATTTCATAGAAAAAGTGTTAAAAATTAAGATTTGATCGGCACTTTTTTTAATCCCCTAAAGGGGAACTATTTTCCATTTCGTTAGATTTGGTCTATTTTCAATAAAAACCCAACGCCAACTATAAGACATATATCGTACCTGCCATATTTGAGGACTCTAGCTTTTTTCGTTTGGACTGAATATTGCTTTCAACAGACGGACATGGATAGATTGTCTTAGAATTTTATGATATCAATAAAACATGTACCTTGTATGACGGCAGATAAGTAAAAAAGGATGTGTTACAAACGGAATGACAGACTTAGAGTATAATTAAAGATCAATTCAGTTCCATTTTATGCTATTTTAACGTATAATGTACAATGGATCGAAGAAATAGAAGTATATTTAAATTATTTAGCGAAATTTGCCTGCAAAGTTAAGTGTCTATGAGACCTGAATGCGAAAAAACCCTTTCGCTTGGAACTGATGTAGCAACGATGACTAATACATTTTTGATAATCTTTACAAGAAACAGATTTTCATTCTCTACAGACCCTTATAAAATGAGCTATAATTCTGTTGACCAGCAAGATGATGGCATCTCCTCGATCTTGCTGGGCATTTACGATCCCTGCTGCCTCATTAATTATGCGTGCTACCGAACAATGGGACTTCATAAATTAGAAGGCAGTCATTTACGATAGACGAAAAAAATAGATGAACAAATTATTTATAGCACTAAAACCAGAAAAGAGTCGACTTTTTTAAAATCAAAAGTCGACTTAACTTTTACTCATTTTTTAGTCAATCGATTAATACGACCCTATGCCGCTGTTTTTCAGTTTGGTGTAGGATATCATATTGTACTATACCCAAGTACTACAAAATATTCACCTTGACGAACACTTTCAAATAGTGTCATTTAACCCAATACCCACCATTCTCGAAATTGTAGCCCTCTTAATTTTGAGTTTTTCATTGCGCGCCATACATTATTGAAATCAAAGACGATAAATTGTACAACATGGCCGATTTGAGCTTTATCGAAAAACAGAGTTGAGTAAAAATATTTTGGGAAAACTGATTTTATGTTTAAAGTGTGCGCATTTAGTGTTTTCTGTGTTTCAATTTTGACTTTCTAGCGTTCCAGTGATTGTGTACAAACGAATGTGAAAAATAAACCCCGTAAATTTGTGCGTTACTGAGTGCGGTGTTTCTACATTATTGCAAAGAACAAGCAAATCGCCTATAATTAAACGTCTTTGCTACAAACATTCTCCTTGACAAACACTTTCAAATAGCGTCATGTAATTCAATTCCCACTATATTCGAAGAAGAAGCCCTTCTAAATTTGAGTATTGTTGAAATGTAAGAATAGTATTATTGCCAAATTGTGTAATAAAAGTATGGTTGTAGCAACAATATAAATATGGTTGGTGCGACAAAAGTATTGTTTTTGGGTTTTAAGTTAACAATAATATGATTACGGCAATCATACTGTATAATTGTAATTTTCCTCATTTAAAAATACTTTTTAGAACAATGTTATTGTTACGGATCTAATGCAATAATAGTACTTTTTATATGGAAATTACAAATTTTCAAACAAACTGCTTTGGCTTTGCTTAAAGGAAATATTTTTAATAAAAACGCTTAAGTTTTTTTAAACTGATTTTTTCTACTGTTAAATAAATCACTTATATTAATTTCAATTTAATGTATTTTTTAATAACTTTCATAATTCTAATCTGTTGTTGACAACTTAACCCAATTCTAATAAATAATATTTGGGATCATAGTACGATATATATACTATTGTTGTATGTGAAACATACTATGGTGTGGGGATCATAATATGGGTGTGGGGATCATAGTATGGCTAAGTGTGAATTATACTATTGCTGTGAGGATCAAAGTATGGTTGTCAGGATTATAGTATGGTTGTATTTGAATCATACTATTATTGTGAGGATCATAATATTGTTGTTTCACAACCATACACCCAACAATAGTATTGTCCTCTCCGAATATTGTCACCACAACCATACTTTTTTTCTGTGTGTAGTAACTAAGGTCAGTTACAAGTTTAACCGAGTGAATACAAAAAGTCGGTTAAACCGACTGAATACAAAAAGTCGGTTAAACCGACTAAATACGAAAAGTCGGTTAAACCGACTGAATACTCTTTGTTTGTAAATAAATTGAACGCAGCTGTTATTTTCTTATACAACATTTAATTTATGTAATAACGTTTCAGATTTTTTATTTTGTGTATTTTACAATTCTGGGCAGTTTGCGCTTACGAAACTAAATAATGCTATTACTATTGGACAAACACTTTTTTGCAGTACGCCAAACTTATGTATTACTCGTATTTTACCATACATAAGTTTATATATTTCTAAATAATAGTATACAAAAAATCTAACCACTTCCTTAGGGAGTACGCCCATAGATGTACTTATTTATATGAAAATTGTGTATATTGCACGAATGTTTAAATATTATCAAGTTGACAGGATTGACGTCATACCTACATATACATAAAATAGAAATACATACATACCTACATACTCGTATATGTATTTACATAACTAAGTTACTTCCATCACAGATACATGTCAGTTACACACAGATACATTTACATGAGAATAATTAAATCTTTTAAAGATTCCATGATATTCTACTTTAAATTTTTTGTAAGATAAAAATCTTAGTACAAATATGTTGATTACATTCTAGATACTTATACATACATACATATATGCATTACAAATGGGCAGCATACCACATATTGTATTTGATTATAAATTTACCAGTTCTTGTTGTAGCTTTTTTAACTTTTGAGCCAAGTTCTTCTTATATAAGATTAGATTACGAAATGTTGCAATCGTCTAAAAGTTGGCGGCCCTTTCCATTAAATACCAGGGTACAAATACACTGACTGCCACCGCGGCCACACAGGTGGCACACATTACAACCGTGGACGATATGCTTCCCAGGGAGATGCCACTGTCATGGTGAACGTAGTCTTCGTGTGGATGCTTCTCGAATTCTAGCACTTCGACATCGAAGCGGAAACGTATGCGGGCACTGGGAGATTCTTTGCGCCAAACCAGATGTCCCGAGGATTCACGACGCTCCAAGCTCCATTTGGGATCATGTATACCACCAGCCATATCCATTGGTGAGGGAGTATATCTGAAAATGGAAAATGTGCACTTGTATGAGAAAAAAGCCAAAGCAAAAATTAAAAATAAAGCGCAGCCTAGCTGTGCTCTTAAAAGGCCCTGAACTCGTAATGTACGTAATTAGAATATTTAAAATATAATAAGCAGGCTATTGAAACATCGCATTTTATTATTAAACCCGATTTTTTATCTTTATTTAACGGTGCATAATGCTCGAGGAAAGTCAAAATGTATAATTAAAATACGTACAAATACTATAATTGCCCGTTAAGACTATCTACTTATATTAAATAAATTTTAAATTTAACCCACGTTCCTTTTCGACCAATCCAAAACATCTTGTATATCACAAAGATAAAATTATATTACTTATTAGCTGAGCCCGGCCCACGTTGCAGGTCCTAATAATTAATGTCACTCATTTATTTATTCATTCCCGATCTGTAGTAAGATTTCGGCTGATCAATCTAAAGGCATTTTTTCAAAATAAAACAAGAAACTGAGGTACTCGCTGCGGAGTTATTTTGTTTAATTTAGTTATTCCTGATGATGTTCTTCAGAGAGGAACGAAATATCGAATAAAGAGAAAAATATAACAAAAAATAATAAATAATTATTATATCGCCTCGAGCTCGATATAATAATTATTTAGTAAAAATAAAATAAAGGTCGAATACAAAAATTACTGCGTAATATAAAAAAAATAAAAAAAAAATGTGGAATATTTGTGGTTCTTTCGAAAGGACATTTTATGCCATTTATTTCTTGAACATAATTTCCTTTAAATGTTGGCCGCAACTACGCTTCAGGTTGTCCATTCTGGGGGTCGAATTTTGGATGACTTGTTCGAGTATTTCGACCGGTATGGCTTTAATGACAAGCGTAATGTTGGCTCCCAAAACCTGAATTTTGGTTTGAGCCGATGTGTGAGAGCTCGCATTGTCATGGTGCACAATGATTCGTCTTCTCTTGTTCGTTTTTCGAATTTTTCCGAAGACTTCAGGCAAACAAATTGTGTTGTACCACTCAGAATTGACCTCCTACGTTGCTTAAGCGGAACAGTCGCCACATGACCAGTTTTGTCGAAGAAACAGGCGACCATTTGCTTCAAAGTGCTTCTTCCACGAACAACTTTCGTTGGATTTGGCTCGTCTTCAAAGACCCACACGGTCGATCGGTGTTTTGTTTCGGGCTCATACGCATAGATCCAGATTCGTCACCTGTGACGATCTTATAAACGTCTTTTGAAATACCGCGATCGTATTTTTTCAAAATTTCTTCGCACCAATCGACACAAGCCTTTTTTTTGAGCGATTGTCAAATTATGCGGGATCCAACGAGAACAAACATTTTTACGGCCAGCTGTTCGTGCAATATCGAATGTATGCTGGTGGAAGAAATGCCCAAGGATGCCTTTATCTCACAGTATGTCACAGGACGATTATGCATCATCAGTTCACGCACGGCATCAATGTTATCTGGCACAATGGCCGTTTTTGGACGTCTTTGAGCGAGCGTCGGCCACGATTGAATTTATTAAACCAGTTTTTCATAGTGCTATAGAATGGTGCTTCATCGTCATACAAAGATTTAAGTTTATCGATTCACTCTTGTTGTGATAATCTACGTCGAAAGTTGTAAAAAATGATCGCACGAAAGTGTTCACGGTTTTTTCAAGTCACTGTAAACAACACAAATGATGGTCGTGCGTCAAAACGTTCTGAGTACGTTTATGCTAAAAATGTCAAACTTTCCAATGGGAATGTCAGATGGCGCCAGGCAACGCTAAGTGTTGCCTAGGCCAGAAGTATATATAGCACCCCTCGTACTGTGGATGATTATATTTAAAGTAATTTTTGGTGATTTTCGCTATCAACTCCGATCGTTAAAGGTTTTTTTTTCACGATGTTAAGTTCGGCTAGTAATATTTGTATGGTATAAAACGTCGTGATTGGTGAAGTGGGTGTGGCATCACCCAGAATTTAGAACGGCCATGCCCCATGAACGTTTAGCGTTATGACGATGATATTTCGAGCATATAAGTATGATATTCGTACGAAACAAAACACAACCTGACGGAAAAGTTGGAGAACCGCGGCCCATTTAAAAATCGCCTTAATGACCTAAATAATAAAATAATTGTTATACATTTCTAAGAGCATATCTTAAAGACAAGAAAAGTATTAAAAACTTCATAATGTGAAAATTGACAAAATAGCGAGGCTAAGGGTAAAAACCAGTTTTGTTCAGGAGAGCCATTTTAAAGATTTAAATACGTGTATCTTTGGTGTACCATCACTTTCATAAAACGCGCATATCTCTGGGAGGAAACACTTTTGGGGCATGGGATCGGTCTCATTCGATGCTCAGATGTTGTCCACATCAAAAAAAAAGTGAAAATTGATTTTTTACCCTTAGGTCCATTTCTCTATGCGCTGTCACCTATGCTTTAGCCCGGGCCATCTAAATTTGTCCACTTGTCTTAAATCAAACATTTTATTTGTTTTTTTTTTAAATCACGAATGAAAACTAAATATTGTATCTTAGGGTTTTTGTATCTTAGGGTTTTTGTAAAACAAATGGAAAATTTAAATTGATTATAATGTATTTCTTCCCAAATTAATATTTAAAAAAATTAAAGAATTACTTGCACAAAATCATGTCGCTGAAATTCAAATAATAGAAAAATCTATCTATCATAGTTTTAAGTCAGCATTGAAGTAGTAAATAATATATATAATCTTGAATCTTGTAATGTAATTTTGAATGTAATTTTGAATGTCAAACGAATTCGAGTGAATTTCAATAAACCCCACTTATTTTCAAACGAACACTGACAATTCTTTACTTCAAAAACGAATTCGTTTTATGGCACCACATTAGCTTGAAGCACCGAAACATTTTTCTGTACGCCTAAAGTTGGGTAAAATAAACGCCGGTCTGGCCTTAAAATCCATCAAACTTTTCTTCTGTCAACGAACAAAAAAAATGTAAACGTGTTTGGAAATGCCGCTTTAAATGATCTTTAGCACTTTTTAATTAGCTTAAGATATCTGTTGCTTCCATGCGTCATACAACGCCAAACAACTCACATTAAAACAGCTTTATAGATACTATGTATAAGTACAAAGTATACTAAAGTATAGTATCATCGAATATAAAAACCGGATACGATGATCAAAACTATGGAAGCGTCAAATACTAGAAAGTGATTCAGCAAAAAATAACACGATAATTGTCGAGAGTGTTATTTTAAATAATGTCATAATACATAATATGTACGTACTTGCACTTAGTCTTATGATCAATATTTTTTGGTTTTAAATCGATACCAATTATCAAATTCTATTTCGAATATCGTTTGACTTTTTCTGGATCAAATAAACAATGACTACGTTTAGGGCAATTACCGTATGGCACAAATTGCAAAGTATACAACGACTAAAAGACACGTAATAAATCAATACGTATACGTCTAACGTATCATTATCGATGTCTGGCATATTAACCACCGTAATGAAATGGCGTGATAGCCGGCAATGCTTTCTTTTGCCTCTGTTTATTAGATCATATTCCAACGAACATTAGTTATGAACCACAAACCTTTAGTACTTTTTCTAGTCGCTGTTAAATACTAGCGTAAGCCCTTACGAAACAATGCAGAAACGACACACACCGCACGCCACAAACACTTCAGAACGTAATTTTATATGGAAAATAATCAATTTCAGGCCGACTAACAAAACGTCTGTTTCGGCCAGACGTATCGACCGACATGAACTTGAATGTTCGCGAACGTATTGAAATGTCAAAACCAGAATAACCGCAAAAAGCTGCTCGTTGTTGCCTTCATACAATTCCAAATTGTTGATGAATTCAAGTGGCGCATTAGTAGGCTGTTTATACGTTAGTGGTGGAGTTATTTTGAATACAACAAAGAGAGAAGACGTAGGGAAGATGTGTCAAATCGCATTCTAAAAGTTGTTGCCAAAAAATATCACATTATGACGCTAATAACTTCAATATAAAAAAAAAATGTAAAGTCTAAAGTAGGGCGAGACCGACTATATGAAACCCTTCCCACACTTTATAGACCCCATTTGCTTAGTCTATGTCCTATAATTTCAAATTACTCGTATAATATCTTTGAATTAAAGGGTGTTTCTATTTAAGGAAAGATATCAAACCTCATTAAAATCTGATATATTTAAACGCTCTGGCTTTGGTTAGCAGCCAAATCGGACTATATACAAATAGGAGTTTTCCCAAGAAATTACGGGACGGGAATTTTAGTAATTTAATTTTTTTGCTTTCCCGGCAATTGGAAATCGGAATTCTGGGAATTTTTAAAAATCCTTTAAAGCCGATAATTTATAAAAAAAATTATTGTGGTAGAATATAAAATAAGGCAAATTTAATATAAGATATTGTAAGTCGTTGCTTTAGGACTTAAATGAGTGGAATTTAGAGTTTTTTAGTATTAACACGCAAAGGTGTTATTACATTCTGGCAACAGGAATTGAATTTAAATAACTTGGTTCCATAAAGGAGAAAACTTTTGAAAATGTTGAAAAATGTTTAGCTCGTTTGTTTTATTTCGGTCTGTTGCTTTTACACATTGAACGGGGATTAAACCGGCTCAAGACCTCTTGCTTCTATATTTAAATAGAAGACAAGTTTTTAACAAAATGGCAAAGTGACATTGATTTTCGTGGCTGCACACTACTTTTATCATGATTTCGGGTCCGTGACAACCCTCTTCAGAAAGCCTTGCTGCAATTGTTGAAAGTAAAACCGAACTCTATAAGGCCAGGTTCTCCACAAACGAATGAGAACTACTGTTGTAAACCTTACTTTTCAAGTTTTCTTCACACAATGTTGAAAAATAAATTCAACATTTACGCTTATTTACTCGTACGCTGTCAATTTAAGTCCCAAACTACCTTAAGTATTTTACAATGTAATATTTAAAATATATGTGAAACTTAGTTAAGTTTAATATTTAGAGATTATTTTATTAACTGCGCGAAGATAAAGGAGTTTTCATTAACAAAAAATACTTGGCAACAAAGTATTCATTTGCTAGTATTAAATCAAATTAACTATATTAAGATCGAATCCGTCTAAATTTATGTTCCATATACCATTTTGAGAAATGTGGATTTGGTGTTATCTACGTTTTTTTAAGAATGAGTTGGTAAAATGGATGAGTTGGTAAAATACTAAATACTAATAAGTAATAAGTAAATGTTATGCTTTTATACACTTTAAGGGGTCCAATTGAATAAAGACAGAATAGGTTCCGCAGAAAATATGGTGTTACAAAATAATCATATTACTTGGTATGTCTGTTAAGCGGATGCAATTCAGCGGAAATATGGTTATTGTTTCAAGATTAATAACTGTTTGATATTTAAAACAGGCTTAATGCATTCAGAAACTATTGAATTAATCAATTTTTGTCGAAACTTCGTCGAGTGTCATACTATTGTCTGGTAGTATTTGGCTGTGACACAACAATATTATGATCCCCACAACCATAATATAGTTGTACCACAACCATAATATAGTTATACCACAACCATAATATAGTTGTACCATAACCATAATATAGTTGTACCACAACCATAATATAGTTGTATCACAACCATAATATAGTTGTACCACAACCATAATATAGTTGTACCGCAACCATAATATAATTGTATCACAACCATAATATAGTTGTACCACAACCATATACCCAAAATATGATGCTCTTTTTGCATCACACTACGAATATCGCTTATATTTTTTTCAGCGAGTAGCGCGCTTTATTTTGTGCAGGGCCTATTTATTATATTGTAAATTTGAAAGTTCAAATCTTGACCTATAAAAATCCAACAACATAGATCCGGAATTAATAATGAATAACCTTTGTTTGCGCCGTCCGTTCGTTCAAAGGCTACAAAACCAATTATTTATCGCAATATTCTGCTCATGTTTAACTCAACAATCAAAATTGTCACATTTAGAGTGAAGAGAAATTCAAGTGGGACTTTTTTAAAAATTGGAAAGGCTGTAAACCTAGCCGCAGCGGCATTTTAGACTGATAATTTAAATGAAATGTTAGTAATGCTTACGATTAAGCATCGATAACTAAAACTGGATATAAAAAATGGAATAATTTACGAGTATTCATTTGTTAAGAAAAATTCCAATTTCGAGCATGTCTAAAGAACAAATCCTGTCGATTAAAAAAAAGTTATTTTAGCCGGTTTAGTGCTTTGCCCGGATAGAGGCTAATACTTGATGGTAATCCAGTCTAAGAAATAAAACGGTTGTAAAAAATTAGTATTCCATTTTTTTTTTTTGAAAAGTACATCCGACTTAACTTGTTCTTGCTTTTAAAAATTGACTTAACTATTTTGGTGTTGCTATTCAGTCTTATTCTCGAGGCTTAAACTAAAACACCACTGTTGACTGACCGTCCTGTTAACAACACTAACTCAATTTATGGAAGGTATTTTTGATAAATACGTTATTTCTTGAAATAGCTTAGTTCATTTGTTCACCTAGATCGTGCGATTTAAAGCCTCTAAATTAACTCTCTGGGCTTAGGCGGAATTATTGGTTGCTATTGGTGCTTTGAACTATTGCCGAGAAAAGTGATCTGAATTTGAACATTAAATTGAGCCAAATCCGAGCTAGCCGTAGTGGCGTCCGAGCTAGCTGTAGTGGCGTCCGAGCTAGCCGTAGTGGCATACACATACTCGAAGCACTAATGGTTTAGAATTTTAGATTTTAGAATTTTACATTCTAGTTAGTTTATTTAAATAATAAAAATAATTAGAGTTCGGTTGGAGCTACAGAAATTTGGTTGCAAAAGAAGAATTTGCAGTGCATTCACCAAATGCTTTTAATCGTAATGGATATTCACTATACCACATAATGTTATTTATGATCATGTTATTGTTCTCACAAATAATTGATCGGTCATACCAATGTAATGCGGAAACAAAATTTTTGTTGTAGCCGTCGGTGGTTATGGAAACCAATAGTTTTGCATTAATTATATTGTTGTAACTAATTTTATCATACCCAAAATTTGGTTGATTATTGATTCCATTTGTTTATGTTTAAATATAGGCATAATCCACCGAAGTGTGGATGGTATATTAAATTTGTCATTACGTTTGCAACACAACAAAATGTTGATTTGGGACCCTATCGTGTCTGTTGAAAACACGATAGCGGTCAAAGGAATCAACCTATGATCCTAATATTGTGCATGATGATGGCTAATGGTTATAAGCTGTTTGGGATTGCGAAATCAGCCCAGGAGGAATAAACTTCCGTTAATGGGACTTAATGTACCTTGCTAAAAGTACAATTTTTTGAGTATTTGCTTAGCAAATAATAATTTTTTGTGGGCGTACAATGGTAAAAACGGGTACTGTCAGTTGGGGCGCACTTCAAAAAAGAGCATAGCTCCTGGACGTTTTGAATCATGTGGCGCCAAAAACGTACCATATGGCCAACAAGGTCTATTAATAGATAATAAGGACATATCAAATTAAACCAAATATTGCTACGATTATAAATATAGTCATTTTAAAGTTTTCGCTGAAATTAGTTACGAACGCATGGGCCAAAAGGGCCCATTAAATGCCTTAGAAACCCGGTGACGATGGAGGGCATATAATGGCGGCCTGGCCGAACTTTAGGGCGTTTTGACTTGTTTTCTGTAAAATGCATTTTCTACATTAATCCTAGACTTGGCCGCCCCTAAATTTTAGAGTCCTTGAGGTATGTAAGCAAAAACTTATTGACTCTTACAAAAATTTGAAATTTTTGATTCAACACCCTTCTGTTGAACAAGCGCGAGAGTTGCTGGTTTGGATCCAAAAAGTATTTGCTAAAGGTTTGTCACTTCTACTGATACTTCAATTACACTTATTGAAAATTACAGTGTACCTATTGACATTCGTTTGTACTGATGGAATTCTCGAGGTTCATGTAACCCCAATCATTCGGTTGTATTTAAACAATTTTTTAAAAATCCAATAAATGATATTGAAAAAAACAACATTTCTGAAAATGTTATTCTTTAAACAATTTTCTAAAAATCCAAAAAATGATTTTGAAAAATACAATATAATCCAACAGAATGATTGAGGTTATTGTTATATTTTTAAAACCATTTTTTGGATTTTTAGGAAATTGTTAAAAGAAAGAAAGTTGATTGAGGTTACTACACCTCGAGAATTTTATCTGTTCTGCCACCTTTATTTTTTTTTTCAAAATAATTTTTTAGATTTGTAGAATATTGTTTAAAGAAAAATATTATATTTTTATACATTTTATTGATTTTTTTAAATCTTTTTTAGATTTTTAGAAAATTGTTAAAAGTAAAACGTTTTTAGAAATATTGCCTCTTTTATTGTTTTTTTCAAAACAAGCCCAATGTTTTCATTTTTTGTTGCTCAAACACAATTAAAGAGCACAATGAATAATATTATGCTGTTTACCTGTCTTTCTTAGCTTGAAATGTGCTTTCAATTAAATATTTGCTTCGCCATGTCTGACAAAAGTGCAACCAACATCTTGTCATGAAACATTCTTTTTCGAAAATGCCCGCATCTTATGAACACATTATCATCGTGTTTTCTTTTTTATCGGCCACTACAATCCCACTATAACTAGAAAAAAATACATGCCTAATCGGTGCAATATTTAATAAATTCGTATTATATACAATCAGATAAACTCGTATATAGGCGATAAAATAAGTTGTTGAACATTTTCCAGCTACGAATGCAAAGACACGCAAATGCTAGTTCAACATTTGACCTTAACCTTTTTCGTTTACATAAAATGACCCCCAAGGTTTTGGCACGTATGAAAGTACTTCACGTAAATAGTTTATTGCCCATATTGTTTGGACTTTAAGGCCAAAATGTGCACAAGACTGACAATATACGTATTGAACTGTTCTGCTACTAAACAAAAGATTCGCGCGTATTGCACAATCTCCGATGTGGCGTGCTATCTTATGACAATACAAAAAAAAAAAATGAACAAAATTACGTTATAGTCAATGATTTTTTAAAAGCATTTTCCTGTTGCCGCGGGTAGTACGACTATTTCTTATCATCGAAAATGCTACAAATGCTTTAGCAGTTGCAGCTTGTCAAGTTTCCTTGTTGTCTACTAAAAAACTAGATCTTGATAGCGTTTTACAAAACCCTACTCATAATTAATAATAAAAAAAAACAATAATTTGAACCCTAATGTACAAGGGTTACTATATATATTTCTTGCCTAGGCAACACTAAGTGTTGCCTGGCGCCATCTGTCATTTCCATTGGAAAGTTGACAATTTTTAGCATAAACGTACTTAGAACGTTTTGACGTACGACCATCATTTGTGTTGTTTACAGTGACTTGAAAAAATCAATTTGGCAAAAAAAATGGTAAACATTTTCGTGCGATTATTTTTCACAACTTTCGACGTGGATTATCACGACAAGAGTGCATCGATGAACTTAAATCTTTGTATGGCGATGAAACACTATGCTATAGCACTGTGAAAAATTGGTTTATTGAATCCAATCGCGGCCGACGCTCGCTCAAAGACGAAGGTCGTGCAGGTCGTCCAAAAACGGCCGTTGTGTCAGAGAACATTGATGCCGTGCGTGAATTGATAATGCAAGATCGTCATGTGACATACCGTGAGATAGAGGCATCCTTGGACATTTTTTTCACCAGCATACATTCGATATTACATGAACACCTGGCAGCAAAAAAAGTTTGTTCTCGTTGGATTCCGCACAGTTTGACAATAGCTCAAAAAAAGGCAAAGAAATTTTGAAAAAATACGATTGCGGTGCTTCAAAAGACGTTTATAAGATCGTCACAGGTGACGAATCATGGATCTATGCGTATGAGCCCGAAACAAAACAGCAATCGACCGTGCGGGTCTACGAAGACGAGCCAAATCCAACGAAAGTTGTTCGTGGAAGAAGCACTTCAATGCAATGGTCGCCTGTTTCTTCGACAAAACTGGTCATGTGGCGACTGTTCCGCTTCAGCAACGTAGGTCAATTCTGAGTGGTACACCACAATTTCCGAGAAATTCCATTGTGCACCATAACGATGCGAGCTCTCACACATCGGCTCAAACCAGCGTCTTTTTTACCGACCAAAACGTCGAATTGATGGGTCATCCACCGTACAGCCCTGACTTGGCACCCAATGACTTCTTTTTTTTTCCCGCACATCAAGAAAAAAATGCGTGGTCAACAATTTTCGTCGCCAAAAGATGCTGTTGAATCGTTCAAAAACCATGTTTTGGAGGTGTTTCAATCGGAGTGGAAAAAGTGCTTCGACAATTGGTTTGAGCGCATGCAAAAGTGTATAAATCATGCTGGAGAATACTTTGAAAAACAATAAAACCATTTTTGATGATAAGTATTCGCATTTTCATTATTAGGCCAGAAATATATATAGCAGCCCTTAGCCAACATTGTTTATTCAGAGCAGATTTATATCGACTTTAAGCACTTGCGAATCTTTTTAAATGAAAACACAAATTCATGCTTGACCAAATATTTTTGGAGTGGCGTAGGCATTTTAAAATTAACACTAACGTACTAATTTTAAAATTTTTTGTGATTCTCTACTACCGTTGTTTTGGTTCGGTTTAAAATTGGTTCATAAATCATGGGAACAAAAATATTTGGTGATGTTTTTTATTTATATTAGAACAAAAAATGTAATTCAAACTAATGTATGTAACATAAATCTACACAAAAAGTTAAGTGGATTTTTAAAATAATACTTTACAGGCATGTACTTTGTCCATGTATGTACTTTTTCCTTGTACTTTGTTTATACGAACTGAACCATTTGAATTTTTTATTTTTTTGCGGTTTTTGTTAGATTCGACATTTTTTTCTAACAATGGTTTGGTTTACTGTTCGGTTTGTAGACCAAAGAAAATAATTTAGCCTAGTTGGAACCTGATTATAGTTTTTGTAAAATTATTACGACGGAATTGGCCAGTCCGGAGAGTTAAAATGTCATGATCAAAAATTTTTATAACGTATGTTTTATGTCCTCCTCATCGATTTATACTCATTTTTCTACCATGTAGTATGTATCCTATCCTTTATAAATGATGTACTGTTACCAAGCCTTTAGTCTAAACCTAACAACATTTATGTTTATCAAGGGTGGTTAAATTTTAAGGGCCGATGTTGATTTGTCGCGCAAAAGAGCCATTGTTTCGTTAGCTGTATGGCAAGTGGCACCGTCCTGTTAAAACCACATGTCGTCCACATCCATATCTTTCGGGCCATAAAAAGTTACGATAGCAAACACCTTTCATAGTAACTATCTGACCGGCCTCATTTTGGAAAAAATACGGCCCGATGATGCCGCCAACTCATAAAACGCACCAAACAGTCACTGTTTGTGGGTGCATTGTTTTTTCGACAATCACTCTTGGATTATCATTCACCCAAATGCGGCAATTCTGCTAATTGACTCGACTGAGGTGAATATGTGCCTCATCACTGAAGATGATTTTCTTCCAAAATTAATTTTCATTTTCATAATAAGCCTGAATAGCTTTAACGCGTTGCTCGCTTGTGCATGGTTCAAATTAAGTTAGTCTGAAACTGAGAAATATCAAATGAAATGCAGAAAAAAACTTGACGTTTAGGTGTGGTTCACATTCAACATCGGCCCTTAAAATTTAACCACACTTTACTAAATTCGTCAAATTTTTTAAAAAAAAAAATATTTCTTTCTTATGACACACCAAAAAATGCACTTTGCTCGCAACTGTTCAGATGTTTGTATGTAATTAGATTTATATGTAGATAACATATACATATAATAAGAATTTGTACATACCCTGCCAACATTTTCTATCGCGGAAGTGACTAAGAAGTGGCGTTAGGAAGTTAAAATTCATCGTCTGCGATACCATTTTCTTATCGCGGAAGTGTCTTCCGTATAAAGAAGTTGTACCCCCCGGAAGTAACTTCCAGAAGCCACTTCTGCGTAACTATAAAGAGCCACTTCTTAGTGCCTCCTTGGGAGTGTCTTCTGAGTGCCTTCGTGGAAGTCACTTCTTAGTGTCTTCTAGGAAGTTACTTCTGAGTGCCTTTTAGAAGTCACTTCTTAGTAACTTCTAGGAAGTTACTTCTGAGTGCCTTTCAGAAGTCACTTGATAGTGCCTTTTAGTCACTTTTAAGTGGCCTTATGATACAAAACTTTTTTCCTCAAATCGACTGTTTCTGTCAACATAATTTTCAGAGTCACTTGAACTATCACTTGACGAAACATCATAACATGAAAACATTTGAACGGAAACACTGGGTTCGCAACTTTCTTCAATATGACCTGCATCAATTATTTTTTTTTTATTACATTTTTACCACTGGTTGTACTCCCATATATATTTGTTATTATTTTATTTGCCTTTTTTTTGCTTTTTATTTTTTTTTTGCCTTTACAGAAAATTCAATCATATTGTGGGATAAAAAATATGTAAAAACTACAACAATAACAATTACAAAACCACACTTTATCACTGGCCGATCACAGCAAACGACAAAATACCAAAAATATCGATGATGTCTAAAAACTTATTTTTTGCATCGTTCTCATTTATTCTAATTGTTTTCGCGGTCTCTGCGACTGCAGAAGTGAATAATCTTGTTTTTGTTTAATATGTCCATAACGGCACATGTGATTTCGACTGGTGTTGTAAACAACAAACAATCTTCCAATTATATGTAAATTGTTATTGTAAAATTCAAACTATCTTCCAACTATCGTCTGGAAGTGACTAAAGCGAAACGCATTAGATGATGGACGATAAAAGAAACTTCCAAATGTTGGGAGGGTACTAATATATATACGAGTATATATACTCGTATATGTCTCCCGATAGAGCGCAACACACACAAATTTGTTTTGTTTTGGTCCCATCTGGCCCAAGGTGACAATCTTCATGGATTGTTGTTTATGGCAAGCATGCAATTCCTTATCGCTTAACTAAAGAGGGGTGTGCATACGACTCGGCCTATCATTACATTTTCATACGTACTGTTTACTATTGTTTGTGTTAAGTTTAGTGTATGGGAAACCCGTCTATTAAATTCGGTTTTTAGGGTATTTAAAAGCACCTGTTTTTGGACAACCGGGTTTCTGGGTAAATTGGGTGGTAATATGAATAAAAGCAACTAGGTGTTTGGACCATTATCTTATCATTATGTACGTCAATGTAAGTATTTTTTAACAGAAGCCATAACGAGATTAAACACAATCAAAACGCTTAGACTCTGCGACGGGCGAAGCGCTTAATGGCTGGCGTTAGAAGTTCAGCTAGGTTCGGTTCTTCTTTGCTTGGCGATACCCTAAGAGGATCTTTTCGATCTACCATTTTTTGCGGCTACCTTGCTGTAAAAATTTGGACAGTTTCATTAAAAATCGTATTTATTTGTGAACGTTAAAAAAAGAACGTTAAAGAAAAGAACTAAATTCACTAAATTTCGAAGAATTTTTTATTCATTTCGAAACGCCTGAACTTTTGTTTACTTAATTATTGAAATGCACGTAAAAACACCTTTTATTGATTGTATTAACAAAGAAAAAAAACATTCTTCCCCTCATATTCCTCGAATTGTGTTAACCACATCGTTTTTAACTATTGAAAATAAGATACCCGGCTTGAGAAACCCAAGACAGAAGTATAAACAAAAAGAGCAGAATATCTGCGCATTAATCGTTCGTGACTCTAAACTTTCCCAGAATCTAAATACAGTAGAATGAATAAAATAAACCGTCGAACACGCATTTTTTTCTTGATGCTAGGGAATATGAAGAATTCATTGGGTGCCAAATCAGGGCTGTACGGTGGATGGCCCATTAATTCGACATCTTGAGTGTTCAAATAGCTCATCGTTTCAGCTGATGTTGCTTCGATGTACTTCTTCCACGAACAACTTTTGCTGGATTTGGCTCGACCCATACGGTCGATTGCTGTTTTGGGTACATATGCATAGATCCATGTTTCCTCACCTGTTACAATGTTATACACTGCCTTTGAGCTACCGAAGTATTAATACCATTTTTATATCCTCCACCATACAATGGAGGGTATATTAGTTTTGTCATTCTGTCTGTAACACCTTGAAATAATCATCGGAGACCCAACAAAGTATATATATTCTTGATCCTCGTAAAAGACGATCTAGCCATGTTGTCCGGCTGTCCGTCTGTTGAAAACAAGATAGAGCCTGCATGAAAACAGCTAGGGAGCTGAAATTTGGCACAAACATGTGTAGTTAACCAACCTGGTTGGTATTGAAAATGGGCTATATAGCTCTACGGGAAGTTGGTGTTGGCGACCCTCAATCGACACTACCTCATAAAAATTAGTTTTTTATTTGAAAATATCCGTCCAGTTTCTTGAGCAAAATCACTGAAATTTTGCAAATAATAATCTCTATATAGGCGCAATCATCTATGTAAAAATGGTTTAGATTGGATTACCATTTCTTGTACCTCCCATACAAACGGCCTTATGGGCCTCGAGAAATAATATGACTATAGCTTACCACAAACTTGACCTATTGAAATGAAATTTGACACATCAAGATTTCTATATACAACACACTTCTACGCTGAATTCGGTTGAGATCGGAAAAGTCCTACAGGTACCTCCCACACTAACGGTCTCATGGGCCTTGAAAAATAATACGACAATAACTCACCACACACTTGACCTATCGAGACGAAATTTTCTACATAAAGAATTTTCTTATATAGAACACACCTCTGCGCTAAATTTGGATAACGGTCTCATGGGCCTTTAAAAATAATATGACAATAACTCGCTACAAACTTGACCTATCGAGATGAAATTTTCTACATAAAGATTTTTATATATAACACACCTCTGCTCCAAATTCTGTTGAGATCGGAAAAGTCCTACTGGTACCTCCCACACAAACGGTCTCATGGGCTTTGAGAAATAATATGACGACAACTCACCACAAGCTTGATGTATCGAAATGAAATTTTGCACATAAAGATTTCTAAATAGAACACACTTCCGCACCAAATTTGGTTTTATTTGGGAATCTGGTGGAGGGTATCCAAAGTTCGGCACAGCCAAACTTAACATTTTTACTTCTTTGTTTTTGATTTCTTGTTTTTTTTGTTGATTTTTTGATAATATTTGTGTTGAGTTCGAATGGCTGTTAGGCCTTTCTTCAATAACTCCAACAGGTTGCTAGCGTGCCGCCGATTTACTCTAAGTAGTAGTACCACTCTTTGGACGGATACATACTATTTTTTATCATTTCAAATTTCAATTTCAATGTTCTCTCTCACCTCCTACTATTAAAAAAAAAGGAAATATTTTTAGAAAACGGATATCCGATGTGAAACAACCAGATAACTCGGTTATTTTGTTCTAGAAGAAGGCATGTGCGAATGTGTACCAGTGGCATTTTGGGGGCACGCGTAAATATTTTTCGAGATTAAACCGAGCGCATATGACTTTTTGGCATTGTGTACTCGTAGCATTTGCGTACAAAACCTCTGAGGGGTCTGCCTTATGGTCGATTCTAATCTAATCGTAAACTATTGTGCATGTACTGTATATAAAAATAAGTATGTATATATATATATGTTTATGTGCTTTTAGTTATATGTCAATTTTTTTTATAGCGTTATTTATAATTGTTGTTGTCGTCCGCATTTCCTGATAACGGGCATATGTTCATTGAACAATAAGTGAATGTAGTCTTGGGAACTTTGAACAAATAATACAACAATAAATTATTTCTATTATAAACAAATGAGTTTACTGGATGATGTACATATGTATGTACGACTTGATACATATCACTCATTTCGTACAAGAGTGGCATAACTCTAAAAACTTGATTTTAATTTTACCATTTGTGTGGGTAAACTTACAATTGAAAATGCTTCAACTCGAAAAAAATGGAAGTTCAACTAGATAAGTGCATAGAATTATTTTAAATAGCTCGTTTTGTAGAGTTTTATTAGTACTCTGGTCAAAACCGGCAGATTTTGAAGTTGTGAAGGTTTAACAAGAAATAATTGATATAATGTTATTTAGTGTGTGTTAGAGCTAGCTTGTATTTCTCTGTGTACGAGTATAGTTAATGCTAATTTTAAATTATAATAATGTCATTGCTGCGTATATAGAATATGGCAATTTCCAGAAATATCACCAAAATATAGTGATAAAGTGGTTTAGTTTTAAAAATCAATTATTCGACATATGTACATATATCAATGGTTTTAAATATCATAATTTTGCTCATTATTATAGTATTGTCTTTTGTTGTGGAATTTAAATATGGAATGTTAACGGCTTCTTCTAGTTTCTGGAAACTACTTATATATTGAAATTGCTTCTCTCTTGGCACACAGGTTTGAACTCTAACAATCTCAAATGTTCGTTTTCAATATGAAACTTGTAATTACATGTGCTTTCAAGACAAAGTAGTGTTTGAAGATCTTGTCATCCTTAAAACTCAATATCACACAATTACTCAGCTTCTAATCCGACTAGAAACAACTAGCATTTTCGCTAAGATTGGGGTGGCATAATCGAAACCTATTGTTACACAAAAGGGTTTACTGCTTACAATAAATAAAGTATTTTTCGGACAAATTAATTAACATTTTTTAAAGTTTCCGAAAATGAATGGCGTTTATTTCTCTAAAAACAGTAGCCTTTTTCGAAAGCACGCCAATATCACTCTCGAACGCATGCTATGGTAAAGGATACGTAAGATCCTTAACGACGAATTTTAAATAATTGCTTAGAGCGCACATATACGCAGATTTTCCTGGAATTTACAGGAAAGACATCGCAACTTTAGATCCATTGTGTCGTAATTAGAGTGTTCAAAACCGAAAAACTGACAACCGGATTTTATATCCAAACCCGACGGTCGGTTTCTTAAAATTAGCTAAAACCTGACATGTCGTTTTACCAACGTTTAGTTTGCTTTTCTGCACATCCAGAAGTGAATATACTCGTAATATATTTGGCGAAGCCCGACTTTTGCTTAATTAATATTTGTTTGTTAAAATAAGAAACAAACCTCTAAACGTAGCAATTGATTCTAATTTAATCTAAATGTACTTAGTAGGGACATAAATACTGTTACAACATTGAACACACCCATTTTAATAGTAGAACTGAACATACCCCGATAATGTCATATGGGTTTTGAAAGCTAACCTCAATAGCTTTATTCTGTAGCGAGACTTTAAAATTGTTTCAACTTTCGGCATGGAGTGGTCAGATAATGAGAACCGTATCGCTGTAATAGAGCTTTTCAAGTGTGAAATGAAAAAAGCGATATTTTCAAAATGCTCCGGCCACTAGGGATTAGCCGCATGTTCGTCTACCGATGCATAAAACTGTTTGAGTAGACTGGAGATGTAAAAGACCGCCACCGGTCGGGCCGCCCACGCTCTGTTCGAACACCGCATGTCATTAAAGTCGTTAAATCAAGAACTCGCAGAAATCCGCTCCGAAAACAGAAAATCATGGCCCGTGAGAATATCACGTGAATATCACGCAAAAGTCCATGAGTCGAATTATTAAAAAAGACTTGGGACTTTCAAACGACGTACCGGCGTATGAGCGGTCATCTAAGGAAGCATCTGAACTGATCTCAAGGGTGGAAAAGGGTCATCACCCAGCTTCAGTCATGGTTTGGTGGGGTGTCTCTTACGATGTCACTGACCTGCATTTCTGCGAACAAGGAGTCAAAACATCGACCAAAGTTTACCAAGAAACCGTTTTGGAATCTGTTGTGAAGCCTCTTAACAATTCCCTGTTCCAAAACCAGCCATGGACTTTCCAGCAGGATTCTGCGCCGGCCCATAAGGCTAAAACGTCCCAGGCCTGGCTGCGAAAAAATTTGCCAGCGTTCATTTCCTCTGAAGAATGGCCCTCAGGCAGTCCAGATTTGAACCCATTGGATTACAAATTGTGGGCGGTTTTAGAGGACAAGGTTTGTCACAAAAGATACCCCAACATTGGATATCTTAAGACTGCTTTGGTTCGAGCTGTGGCCAATTTTCCAATGGACGAGGTTCGTGCAGCTATTGACGATTGGCCAGTGCAACTTAAGGCGTGTGTAAAGGCAAAAGGCGGACATTTCGAATAAGTAGATTCTTTTTGGATACAATATACATCAATAAATATATTAAAAAATATTTGGTCCAAAAACATTCAGTACTTTTTACAGCATAAAACGTGCGTAACAGTATTTATGTCCCTAATAAATAGGTAAATGCCGTTTTTTACTTAAAAAACCACCGAAGTCGGTTTTCCTTTTAAGGGTGGATGGTGTCTCTGTAAGAAGTACCCTTTATTTTGCTTAACTAATCATAATTGTTTGTGGACGAGCAATGGATAAAAATGGATACTATTTGTCGTGAATCACAAAATACCTTAAAAAAGGGCTTAATTGCTGGAGTTTTTAGCTCATGTGGTCCAATCAACCTCCCGCATGGTCACAACAAGCGACTTATAGTCAATATGAACATATGGGTACTCAAATTAAAGCAAATTTTGCTACCAATCGAAATATGGACCATCTTGGCTGAGGTAAGGGATGGACGCAAGGGCCCAAACAACGTACCTTTTTGCGCTTTTGTAGTGTAGTATAGGTGGGGGTGTATATTAAACTTTTCCTTTTTCAGGAAAAAATATAGTTTATTTTTACGGCTATGCCGATTTTACGCCTTTACTGATTAAATTGAGTATATTAACTGAATTTACAAATAAACACTTCTTATGGTCTACCCTAGCCCAACGCTAAAGGTGTCCAGTTTCTGCAAGTAGCCTGATTGTTTACAATTAATAGTTGATAATATGATGATTATGATTCGTAAGTGGCGTAACATGTGGCGCTACTCACATACTCGTATACTGCATTCAAAGCATTTGCAACATGAACATTACTGGTTTCATGTGGCTGTGGGGGTAACGATTTGTATTAACTTTTATAAGGTTAGACCTAGCCAAACTTAACGATTATTTTTTCTTGTTTTTATTTAAATTAAAAATTTAAAACTCAAAGATGTTAATATTTCCATTATTTTTGGAAAACAATTTCCATCATGTGGCTGCTGGCTCCGCCGAGCCGCCATAGTACGGTTGAGTGAGTATCATAATATGGCTGTGGGGATCATAACATGGTTGTGTGTGAAACATGCTATTATTGTAAGGATGATAATTTTGTTGTGCCACAACCATATACGCAACAATAGGCAGACGCTCTTCGAATATTGTTACAACACTCATACATTTTTTCGTCGTGTAGTTGAAAATGTTTTAAAGAAAAAGCATAAAGCAGGCTTTAGCTAAATAAAGCGCTCTTAATTGACCTTTAAATTCAAGAAATTTAAATCATTCACAATGTTAATAAATATACAACTTTTAGGTTTGTTCCTAAGGAATTCAAATTAAATATTGCTTTCGTGGGGCTTTAAGTAGATTTCTTCACTTAGCAAACAAAACACGTCTACTGTCTTGGTGGAAAATCCGCATCAGACTGGTACGTAAGAACTTGAGTTGTTAAGGTCAATGTTCCAGGATTAAGTCGCACAATTTGTTCATTCATACCACGAATTTAGTATTTTTAAGTGAATTACGCTACGTATTTTCCAAATTGTTTTTAATCCGAATTGTACATATGCATATGTACTAGGGCGGGTCGACTTGTAGGGAGGCAAAAAAATCGCTCAAGTGACAAGGAAAATCGTATTCTAGGGATCAAAATAAGAAACTTTGCCCGAGGAACTATACCTCAAAAACGAATTCTAAGGTACTGGCTTTCGACCCGTACTTGAAAGCAAAAAGACTTCAAACAATAATTTCTTTTATTTTCTTTTCTATAACTAAGGTAAATTCCTTTTTTGCATTTACACATGTTCTGACTAAATAAATTTCTAAAGATAAAAATAAACTCCAATAAGACACATAAACATAGCCATTTTGCTGATTTTTTCATGTAAAGTGCAAAAAATGGTTCAAAGTGGGATTTTTCAAAATTTGACCCTAGGGGTCAAAATTCGGGACATCAGAATTCGTTTGAAAGGTATGGTTCTTCGGGCAAAGTTTCTTATTTTGATCCCTAGAATACGATTTTCTTTGTCACTAGGGCGATTTTTAAATCGACCCGCCCTATTATTTACGTATAATCGGTATATATTAAAAGTGTTAAGTTACTGCGCCTAAATACATAGTAAATATATAAGAGCTATATTGTTGCCTTTGTTGTGCTGCTCGTTTTCCCCCTTAATTCGATTAACTTTAATTAAATTGATTTTTTTTTACTTTGGAATTGTTCTTATTTTCTTCGTATAATTGATTGAATTGAATATTTGATAAGGCCGTAGTACTCGTTCACTCAACTTTACGTGCACATGTACATTTTCACACAAACATACTCGTAAACGATTATTTATACAAAAAAACACCGCTGAAACAAAATACACAATAAATAATTTATTGATTTTCACAACAGTTGTCGGGGTTGTTGCTACACGATAGCTGGTTTAGGGTATACGAAATCTATTACTTCTTTGTATAAAGTAAGTAATGTCTCACAATTATAGTTTTCGGTTTAGGCAGAGTTCCACATTTTTCAATATAACCAGAAATTTGAATAAAGTATAAGTATTTTTTTTACAGCCGATTAAAAATTAAAATGACCCACCCTATATTAAATAATCTGATTTTGATTTGTCTACAAAATTAATAACTGTTAAAATACGATGGTTGCTATTTAAATATTATATAGGAAATGGTTTTATTGTTTTTCAAAATATTCTCCTTTAAGATCAAAACACCACTCAGAATTGACCGTCCTACGTTCCACTAAAGGCACTGTGGCAACATGGCCGGCTATGCCGAAACAAACTCAATCATTTTCTTCGATGTACTTCTTCCACGAACAACTTTTGTTGAATTTGGCTCGTCTTCAAAAAGACCCATACGGTCGATTGCTGTTTTGTTTCGGGTTCATATGCATAGATCCATGATTCGTCACCTGTGACAATTGTATACACTGCTTCTTTGAGCTACCGGATTTATAAAGGGTGGCTAATTTTTTAAGGCTGATGTTGATTTTGAATAAAACACACATTGTTTAGGAAATTATTGACATTTATTTTTATTATGATAATATTGGTATGGTTCAATTATGTATGGAACAAAAAATCAGTCAAATCGCCGCCGCAACCTCGGCGGCACACCTCCATCCGATGGCCCAAATTTTCGATGACGCTGATGCATAATTGAGGTTCTATGCCGTTAATGTGCGGAATTATCTCATCCTTTGGCCCTTGAATTGTAGCTAGCTTACCGACGTACACCTTTTCTTGCAAATAACCACAAAGAAAGAAGTCCAACGGTGTCAAATCACATGATCATGGCGGCCAATTAACATCGCCACGACGTGAGATAGCACGTCCATTGAATTTGTCGTGCAAAAGAGCCATTGTTTCGTTAGCTGTGTGGCAGGTGGCACCGTCCTGTTGAAACCACATATCGTCCACATTTATATCTTCCAATTCGGGCCATAAAAAGTTCGTTATCATCTAACGATAGCGAACATCATTCACAGTAACTGCCTGGCCGGCCTCTTTTGGAAAAATTGACGGCCCGATGATGCCATAAACCGCACTAAACCAAAGAGTGACTTTGTGGGTGCATGGTTTTTTCGATAATCACTCTTGGATTATCATTCGCCCAAATGCGGCAATTCTGCTTATTGACGAATCCACTAAGGTGAAAATGTGCCTCATCACTGAAGATGCTTTTCTTCGAAAATTGATCATCCACTGTTGCCCGAAGCTTGAATAAATTTAACGCGTTGCTCGCTTGTGTATCTTTCCAGGGGTCAAATTGAGTTAGTCTGAAATTGAGAAATATCAAATGAAATGCAGAAAAAACTTGACGTTTAGGTGTGGTTCACATTCAACATCGTCCCTTAAAATGTAACCACCCTTTACTTTTCTAACATATCTTTGCAGCAATCCATACGAGCCATTTGAGCATTCATCAAATTATGTGGGATCCAACGAGAACAAATTTGTTCACGGCCAAATGAACATGCAATATGTTATTGATGCTAATGCCCAAGGATACCTCAATCTCACGGTTTGTCACATGTCGGTCTTGCTTAATCAGTTCACGCACAGCATCTATGGTTTCTGGCAAACTGGAGCGAACGGCGTCCGAGACTGAACTCTTGGTACCAGCGATTAACAGTGGTTTTTGAGGGTGCTTCATCGCCAAAAGTCGAAACAAGTTGATTTAAACATTCTTGTCTTGAAAATGACCCTCGCCGAAAATTGTAAAAAATCATCGCACGAAAATGTTCACGGGATAATTCCATTTTTGACTGAGATGAATTTTTCAACTCACTGTAAACAAAACAATTCGCCCTCAAATGAAAGAACGTTCTGAGTGAAGTTATGCTAAAAAATGTTAAAGTTTCTAATGGAAGTTTGTATCTGGGAAGACTAGTATTGTCAGGACCTGAAATATAAATAGCAACCTTCGTATTTGTTTATTTAAGCAATACGCATTGTTTCGATGAAGAGTAAAAACATTTGAAATTAAAAAAAGTCGACATGAAAAAATGCATTTCATGTTTATCAATGAATAGTTATCGATAAAAGAAATATATTGTATACTCGTACATATAAGTTCGTGCGGTTGATCTTATTCATTCGATAAACGCAATTAATTATTTGAGAAATGTCGTAGATGTGGACGGTAAAAATAGCATTTTATTGACTCTGGTCAAGATTTCATATTCTGTTGTTGTTGTTGTTTGCCTAAACGACAAATGACTAGTTCAACAAACTGAAAACGGGCAGTTTGCATCCGTTTTCCAACGCGCTGCTGACAAAGAAAACAAAGTGAGATGTTTTCGAAATAAATGCAAAAAAAATGATTTGAAAATTCGTGTTTTCTGTCATGGTTTTTAATCACCGTCGACTTGAGATATAAATCGGAAAACATCCTTCACATTTTTTTATACAGTTATGATTTGTTTTTCTCATAACACTTTTGACCTGAATGCGGCGTATATTCATTTAATTTAACGCCTACGCCAAATTTGAGATTTTTAAAAAGCACTGAGAAAATGTATTTTTCTTTATTTTTTTTTTGCTCAATTTGGAGTAAACAAATTCTGTTTTTCTTTATTTTCAAAGCACGCAATTGATCATGCTTTGTATCGCATTTTGCAAAAATGTTATTGTTTTGGCCAGGTTTTAACGAAAACTTCTTACTAAGGCGGTCAAAAAAGGAATGACCATATTTTGGGTTTATTTTATACGAATAAGGTCAATTAATATAGTATTTTATTTAGTAGTCGGATAGGCTGTTTTATGCCTTTTGCGGCGAAACTATTAATTTTCATTTGCGTTGCTTCAGCAAAAATTATCGGTCACAATGACATAAAATTGGTTGTTTAAGAAGAACTTCGGTAGACTAAAGTTAGAAGTTCTTTTTTAAGTGAATATACGAGGGCATATCAATAATTCCGTGACTTTTCAAATAAAACACCGTCTATTTGCAAAAAAAAAATATTTTAACATAATCTCCTTTAGCACACTCAATACACTTAGTCCAACGTTTTTCCAATTTTAGTATCCCTTCCAAAAAATAGGATTTTTGAGGTCGATGAAATAGGCATTTGTTTCATCAACAATTTCATTGTTGGTTTCTGAATCTCTTTCCCCCGAGCCATTTTTTTAGATTTGGGAATAGTCACTGGGGGCTTAATCCTAAGAATATAGCGGATGAGGTACCAATTCATGTAATTTTGCCATTGAGACTGCACACATGAGCACCCATGCATTATTTTGATGAAAAAGACTTTTCATTTGGCCTGATAGGATCGGTTATTTTAAATCCTCGTTTAATCCGTCCAATAAGTGGGTGGGCATAATATTCGCCGTTTATTGTTTTTCCCTTTTGTAGGTAATCGATGTGGATTATTTCGCGTGCAACCCAAAAAAATGTTGCCATCACTTTATTGGCCGACAAAGTTACCTTGACCCTCCTCGGAGCCGGTTCACCCGAAGAAACCCAATGTTTAGACTGCTGCTTGGTCTCCGGAGTGTTGTAATAAATCCATGTTTCATCCACAGTTACAAAACGCCGCAAAAACTCATTCGAATTGCGGTTAAACAACTGAAAACAATACTTTGAAGTTGTCACACGCTTACGTTTATAGTCAATTGAGAGCAAACGCGGCAGACATCTTGCAGACAGCTTTCTTAACCCCAATTGATTGTGTATAATCGAAACCACACCTCCATATGAAATGCGTATGGCATCAACAATCTCACGCACTTTTACTCTTCGATTGGCCAACACCATATCGTGGATTTTTTCGACATTTTTGGATGTACGCGTATTAACCTTAATTGGCCGTCCAGAAGGTTTAGCGTCATTTGTACTTGTGCAACAACAACGGAAGTCAGTAAACCCCTTATTACCATTGAAATTGATGGTCCCTATATCAAGATTTTTCTTGGTTTGATTGACGGTTCTTTCCACAAAACAAATGATGTTTATTTAATAAGCACTCGAAATTCACTTTTTTCCATTTTTAACAAAATCCACGAGGTTGTATGTTTTGAACAGCTGTAAAACACAAACTAAATGACGGAACTCTGTCATAAATTTGACAGTAGTCTATTAACAGATAGTACTTGCTGGGAGCAGTGTTGCATTTCATATAACTACTAGGGAAGCTGGAAAAGTTACGAAATTATTGATATGCCCTCGTATCAATTGTCAATTCGGTAGTAGGCTAGTACAATGTGCTATCCGAGTATTTTCTGAGAATAACCAAACAAGTTTTTTTCATTAAATTTAAAATACATTTAATTTTGTATCTGATTGAGAAGGCAAATACGAGAAGTAAATTAAAGATAACGAGCCCCGACAAATGGACATCAGCCGTTACCAAACGTTTATGGTTTTGTATATTTCTGTATTTATTTCGCATAGTAGCCATATTATTGTCTAGAATATCTAGAACTTGTCGTTGAGAATAAGATTTCGCGAACCATTTCCTTTCGTTAATCTCTGTCCTTAAAACAGTATTCGAGAGGGAATTTTATCACTGGCAGACTGGTATGTCAAAGTGCTCATATTCAGTACATGTGAGTGATATCCAATAACATAAATAAACTTCAAACGGGACCTCATTTTTTACTTCAGATCCGTTAAACATTCCCCAAATCTGTGAAATGAGCGTTGGAAAGGATTATCAAACAAAAACTAAAGGTATTTTTTTTAAGAGCTAGAGAACTTTAAAAGATAACACAAAAATTGTTGCTATGACATATTTTTATTTCAACCTGATAGATAAATTAATGACATCTATTTTTTAAATATGATTTCCGGCATATGTTAGCCGTGGCTACGAGATTCATGGTCCATTCGGTCAGTCCAATTTTGAACTCCTTTTTCCAATACATCACCGTCAATGGCGGCCTTTGTTTTTTATTTTAATTTAAATTTTTACAATTTAGAAGCGTTGTTCTAAGTTTAAACGATTCATGATGACTTGCTGTACTGAACCTTTGGATCCCGCAGCGGAAGAGTGGGGTCACCTTTAACGCCTTAGGTGAACCCTGAGCTCCCATGCTAGATTAACATACATCTCGAATTATTCCTAATCATCCATTATGTTTGTGGGTAACTTGGAGCGAATGCTTGGTGTAGACATTGAAGCTATTAGTCAGGGTGTGCGAGACCCAACTGGAAATAGACGTGTGCTACGAGATCGGACTAGAGTGCCGCGGGAGGTCAGGAGTTCCTAGGACTGTTGAACAGCCCTTCGGGGAGTTTTGCGGTGGTTTGCCACCTAACGCAGGTAAAGCGAATGCTTGGCGTGGAGTTGCGTTATACGTACAGCCGGGTGCTACGACCCAAAGAGTGGCAGAGGTTTTAGATAGACCTCACCTCATACCAAGAGGTAGAAGAAGCCTACTCAGCGGATCTTAAAATTGTTTCCTCCAGTCTAACTGGGGGAGCGTCGGTAGTCGCATCATAGCTTACAGCAATGCTATGAAGCACCGTGGCCCTAATGGTTATAATCACGTTAAACCCGACATTAAGCTGAACCTTTGGATAGTTCTTTTGCAACTTAAAAAACACCCTATATAACTTGAAAAAAACCTATATAAATAAACAAAAAACACCTACATATATTAATACACCCTATATAAATTAATCGAAAAATTGTTGTAGGCAATATAAATAAGTATGTAGGTCCTGACTAAAAAATATATGTGATTAAAAAACAAGTACTGTTTTTATCTAAAAAAAAATGCCTGATAACACTTTACTTGGCTGATAAAAGACTTAAATATAAATAGATTTTATAACATAACATTAATCAAACAGTTCTAATATCAGAAATCGAAGGCAAAACTAGTCATGGGGGGCAAAATGCGATTGCTACCGAAAATAGTTATCAGCTTAATTTGTCGGTAATATAATTTTGTGCGAAATTTTACAATCACCGAAATATTTAATCAATACACATGTGTTGGATGAATGAGCGCAAACAATATCTGCACTACATATAATTATTTCAAGACTAACGTCATTTCTATAAACTTTTCTGGAACACGAATGTTTTTTTTTAAATTCCCATTTTGATAAGATTGCTTCAGTTAATAGGTTTCCTTTCACCGCATGACACGTATAAAGTCCAATGGGAATTTTTTGATAGCTTTGTACTTATACTTACATTAAGTACGAAAAAGGTGCACAATGGAAAAATATAAAGATAGGCGAAAGGTAATCTGTACATTTTGAACGGCTTTCTAAGAAAATGGAACTAAATTAGTGTCAAGCTGATGTTTTGATATTGTGAAATACGAGTGTGGGCCGCCGTGGTGTGATGGAAGTAGGCACGACTATCATGTCAATAAACCCAGGTTCAGCCTTGGGTATGAACATCTAACATTTTTCAACATTTTTACGAGTAGGAATACATGAGAATACTTGTCTATAAAATTCATTATCGATTCGCAGACGGCATTAAACTGGAGGTCCTAGTCACTGAGTATAAGCACTGAATCGTTTACAGTTCACTGATTTGAGAAAAGTTTCCCTTTGTTCCTTACTGGGATGTTGCGGGACTTAAGTAGATATACGAGGGTAGACTTTAATTTAAAATTTCTCCTGGCTTTTTTAAATCTTGATTATTGCACACAGACAACAAACTAGTCTGTGCAACTACAACAGAAATCGTATTCAAATAAATAAAACAGAAAATTGCCAGAGATAAGCAAAAATAAATATGCCACGCCTCTAAAAAGGTGGCAAAACGTGCGAAAATCTATTTGTTTAACAGCGCTAACGGGTTTTTAATAACATTCGCTTAAGGGTAAGTAATATAATTTACAAAATGTAATGTGGATAAAAAATATAAAATAAAATGTTTGGCATTCAAACCCACGAAATTATATTTAAATTAGCCAACTGTTACATTTTCCCAAATACTTTTAGAAACAAATATTTTCGCCAAGTTACAAAAAAAGTAAAAAAGCAAAATTTAAACGGAGTAATATATATAATTGGAGCAGTAATATGTATAATTGATTGGGACATATTTGTTGGCCATTTAAAATTTTAAATTTGGGCTGGATAAGTGGGATAGCAAGGGACCGACTGTTTATACCCATTTAAATTTTAATGTATCCCACTTAATGAGGTAAAGGATATCATTTTTTTTGAAAAAGGCAGTTTGTTTGATATATTCTTAAATTCTGTTTTTGACATTAAATAAAAATTCTTAAAAAGATTACAAACAGAAGAATGTGCTTTTATAAACATAAAAAGCGAAAACCCAACTAGGGTTTTTTTGGTTAAAATGACCCAACAAAAAAACGCCAAACTAATTATATTATAACCTCAGTGATCCTATTGCCACTATCTATGCGCCTCTATCCTATGATGAAAGGTACAAAAATACATAGAACGGAGTCATTCAATCGGATATGAGCCAAAATATCGAAAATGCCGGCTAATATAGGGTGAACCACCTAGAGGTATTTTTTTTCAAAATAAAAAAAATGCTGAAATTCAAATCAAGTTTGAAATCTTTATTGTTCATAGGACATTTTATGTAATTTATTTCTTGAATATTATTTCCTTCAAATGTCGGCAACTGTATTATGAGCGTTCGGTGAGAAACGGGAAGATTAGCTTTTTTCGACCAACATTTTGTTCAGTGATGAGGCCCATTTCTGGCGCAACGGCAAAGACAATAAGCCAAGTTGCCGCATTTGGGCTGAAGAGGAACCAGAAGAGGTTCAAGAGGTGCCATTATATCCAGAGAAAACCACATTTTGTTCAGTGATGAGGCCCATTTCTGGCGCAACGGCAAAGACAATAAGCCAAGTTGCCGCATTTGGGCTGAAGAGGAACCAGAAGAGGTTCAAGAGGTGCCATTATATCCAGAGAAAACCACGGTGTGGTGCGGTTAATGGGCTGGTAGAATTATCGGTCCATATTTTTTCAAAAATGATGATGGTCGAAACGTAACTCTCAATGGGGCTCGCTATTGCTCTATCATATCGGACTTTTTACTACCTGAAATTAAAGCCCGTATTCTTGAAAACATTTTGTTTCAACAGGACGATGCCACATTAACTGCAGCTGGTCAAACAATGGATCTAGTGAGAGGTTATTTCTAAGAGCAGCTAATTTTACATTTGACCGCCTAGATCGTGTGATATCACACCTTTAGACTTTTTGTTTTGAAGCTACGGAAAGTCCAAAGTCTATGCTGACAAACCAGCTATGATTCAGGTATTGGAAGCCAACGTTGCGCGTGTCATTCACGCCATACCAGTCAAAATGCTCGAATGAGTCATCCAAAATTGCACCCTCAAAATGAACACCCTGAGGCGTAGTTGCAGCCAACATTTGAAGGAAAAATTTCCTTTGAATAAATAAAAAAGATTCCACACTAGATTTGAATTTAAGTATTTTTTTTTTCATTACCCTATGGTTAAGACTTTTTTTTAGCTTTTTACAGTAAGCTACTTTTTCATTAAGACCTTTAAAAGTTAAATAAAGGCGTTTTTATAAAATACGCCAGAATAATCGCCAAATCACTAAAATATTAGTCGCTAAAAGTCTTCGATCTCACCATATTCGGCGAGACTTCGCCAAACCTGACAGCCATGCATCGAAAAAAGCATAAGAACAAAACAAGTAAAAGAAAAAACGTCAAAATCGTACATTTGCAGGTACAGCATGAAAAAGGAAATCCCACGAGTAAAAATTCCTACTTATAGAGGTTCGACTGTACTGATAATTTTTTCAATCTTTTTTTGGATAGGTTAAACTTTGTAATTTAATAATTAAACAGCATCCGATGCGTTTTCGCGTTTCACTTGAAGAGGTTCAAACTCCCGCTTTAAGAGTTTTTTTTTGTTATCTTTTGTTCGAAGTGTGCAGGAACGGCCAAAAACTGTCTCACTTAAAGAGGATTCCCACTTATGCAGATCCCTCTGATCCAGGTTCGACAGAACTGATAATTTTTTTAAATTATTGTTTTTATTGAAATGGTTGAATTTCGTCATTAAATAATGGAACACCATCCGATGCGTTTTCGCTTCGACCAATGAGCTGAAGATTGTTTGGCAGAAGATGAAGAATTTTACCGAAAATCGTGTTTTCAGATGAAGCTCAGTTTTATCTCGGTGGCTATGTCAATAAGCAAAACTGCCGCATAAGGGTTCCTAAAACCCACGTGTGACTATTAAGTAGCCAATGTCGAATTACTGTTGGCGGCATCACTGGGCCCTACTAAAGCAGTTTTATCACAAAAGGTTCGTCCTAAGGAAAACTACAGACTGTGTGGACGGCCTTCGGCCAGGCTGTTGACATGTTCATAGTCGATGCTTTATAGGTGGCTAAGGATGCCCTCTTTAGGTGTAGCATTCTGCAGTTTCCGCCAAGAACAGTAGACTGCACAACATAATAAAAAATAAAAAATGATTAAGTTTAAAATAACTACTCAAAAATATAAAATTAATTTCACTTTTTTTGTAAAATACTTTTACTTCCAAAGTGCGCTGTGTTAAAAAATTTCCCCAGACTTGATCACAGGCATTGATTGATTTTGTTTAATAATTTATCGTGTGATATTTTAAGTTCCCTCGTATTATTGTAAACGTTTGTATATATTTATATGCATAATTATAAAAAAGCATATATAAAGATATATATGTATGTAGAAGTATACATTCACGTAGACCTTCAAAGTGATCAATGTGTTGTTATTGTTGTCTGGTTTTCTTTTCCGTTTTGTGTCGACTTATAGAATTTCAATAACATTTTCAGAAGATTAAAAATAAATAAATTTAAAGTAAATTAATATTCTATGCTGAACCACAAACTGAGTGATCACTAATGGATGAATATCGTTATCAGGTAAATGGCAAAAGGTATAACTACACTTTTTGTTTATTGCATTTTATTGTGGGAGTTGCAAAAGGCGTTATTAATTTCTGCATTATTTCTTGTTAAGAAGAGCATGCTTTGCCATATGTGACAGCACATAGAGAAAGGGACATACGGGTAAAAAAAACAATTTTCATTTTTTTTTTTTTGATGTGGACAACATCTGAGCTTCGAATGAGACCGATCCCATGCCCCAAAAGGGTTCCCTCCCAGAGATATGCGCGTTTTATGAAAGTGAAATCGACGATTCTAAGCGCAAATAGAAAGAGACATAATCTTTAAAATGGCTCTCCTGAACAAAACTGGTTTTTAACCTTAGGTCCCTTTCTTGGAGGATATGCACCTCTAAAATGTTGTGTGGATCAGTAGCTCGTTTCTGTAACTCGTACCGATCGCAGTTACCGACTGTAATTTCCGATTTGACGTCCCTCTGATGTCATTCTCATATTCACTGTTTCTGTAAAACAAATTGCCGATTCCTATTCCATTTACTAGTTCCAAATCGGTAATATGACATTTGTTCCGATTCTACTCCAATAGGAATCGCTTAAAAAAGTGTTTCTGTAAGAAAAGTGACTCAACTTGAAATCGCTAACTTTCTCACTGACTTTAAGCCAAGAGAAAACTCTGCCGATTGCTATAGTGATGTTGCATTTATGAGAAAGCAAGTAACCAAATATAACTTTTTAAACCATATACAATTTTATTTGTTTAAGTCGTTTTTTGACTGGACTGATTGGTCAGTCTTCCTTCATGAATTAAATAAAACTATTTTATTCCATGTTTTCCCAACATTTCGTTAGCTTTTTTCTAACTTCTTCAGGGAATGTTTATTTCAAAATCACAATTTTATTGATGTTATTTTAGACAAATAAATATTTTATTAAAAAAATAAGTTTTAACTGTGTTACCGCGGTTTAATTGTGTTTGAAAATAGGTAGAAAAACATAAACATTTAAGATGGCATTTACGACAATTTATAAACCGGTTTCAACGAAATCGGTATGGTAATGCAAAATAACCGAGTGCAAATGATTGTTTACTTGAAATGTACATCATCACCAACTGTCAGCATATTTGATTTCTCGTTCATGAAAACAAATGCAAATAAAAAGCTGCTTGACATCTGTTTCAATTCTTACCGTTTCTTTCCGATTTGTGTTTCTTTCCATCACAGATCGAATTTTTACCGATTTCAACGTACAGAAACAGCAGTTATCACGAAATCGGTAACTTTCAATCTAGTCGGTGTGACGTCACATAAATCGGTAACTTACCGATTTATTTACAGAAACGAGCTACAGAACTCGTAGTTTTGAAAGCAAATACATTTGGTTGTTTAAGAACTTACAGAACTTACTTAAGAACTCGTATACCGAGGGTATTTAAACTCTCAGTTTCTTGAGCTTGCAAAAGGGATATTAAAACATAATATTAATTAAGGATTCGAGTGAATGTTTAAAATCTTTACAAAAAAGTTTTACAGAGATAATTTAAAAGTGGTTTTTAACAATTTTAAGTTAATGTTCAGCTCGTTCGTTTATTTCGGTCTTTTGCTTTAACACATTGAATAGGGACCTACCGGCTCGAGACCTCAAACATCTACTTTTTAACAGAAGTCTAGTTTTTTACAAAATGGCAAAGTGACATTGATGTTCGTGGCTCCTTTTATCGCGATTTTGGGTCCCTTCACCAGAACGCTTCGCAGCAATTGTTAAAAGGAAAACTGAACTCCAGGTTCTCACCAAACTTATGAGAACTACTGTCTCACTTTTAAATTTTCTTGAAACATTGGCCTACGAATATACATTTCACGAAAAAACTTGTCTTCTCTTAAAATGTAGAGGTCTCGAGCCGGTTAAAACGTATTGAATGTTTTAAATTAATTTTAAAAGAACTTTTTATCATCGTATGCAACATTTTTTTTATTTATTTATATAAAATAAACATAAATTTCACAAAAATATACGTGCAAACAGAGAATTTTAAAACACATTCAAAAATGTTGTAGTATTCCATATTGGTTTATTCAAACCGTTGTCACAAAACGCGGACAAAAAGTTTGTTCGAAACAAGAATACTAATTCGGAATACAGCACACATAATTCGAAATTGTGTGAAATCCAAACGGCTATGCAAGGAGTTTAATTTGTTTTTTAAATTTACGGTCATAATTCTTTAATCTTTTTGACTTCGATGAAATCTTGGTTATATATCGAGTGTGGACTTTATTTTTCATTAATTTATAGCAAAAGATAAATATCTTATAGAACTTGGACTGCTTTCCTTTATATGACTCTATTTTCTGACACACTGTTTACCTTCCATCGAAGGACTGAGTGTATACTAAACTTGTCAACTTGAAATATTTATCGGAAATGTTTATCGGAGACCCTTTGAAATAAATAATTTATTGATCGCCGTTAAATTCGAAGACAATCTAGCCATGTCCGTCAGTCTGCTTGTCTGTGGGAAACGATACAAAATAAGCTACGACCCTCAAATTTAATATGGTGGGTTATGAAAATAAGCTGTTTGAATTGTAAATAAGCGAAAGGGTTACAGAGGGGCTTAAGGTACCGCGAAGTGTTGAGTATTTTTTTAAACACATCATATCGAGCTCTAACCGTGAAAAAGACGTAAGTGCCGAAAAGAAAATTCTACAGAAGGGAACTATTTTTGTCTAACTCATCTGGAGGATTCCGATACTATTAAGTTTGCGATATCTTTGTAAATAAAAATATTTAATATTAGAGGTTAAAACTGTTGTGCAATTCTTTATTGATTTCATTAAAAAGCGAAATGGCCCTTAAATCGTTGTAAATTAAAATTTTCCAAAGCAAACTGCTTTGGATTTGTTCTGAATCTGATATATTTTAAATAAATCAAAAACGTTTATAAACGGATCTGTTCTATTGTTAAATGAATCAGTCCTATTATTTTGAATTGATTTTATTTAAATTATTTACTCAATTAAAATCTCTTATGTTGGATAAAAACATAACCCAAACCTAATAAATAATTTTGGGGATCATAGTATGGTTAAGTGGGATTATACTATGGAGGTAGGGATCATAACATGGTTGCATGTGCTTTGATTGTAAGGATAATACTATGGTTGTTTGAGAAAAACACTATGGTTGTTGGGATCGTAATATGGTTGTGTGGATTATAGTATGCTTAAGTGAGAATCATACTATTGTTGTGAGGAAAGTTATATTATTGTGCCACAATCATTTACCCAACAATAGTATGATGCTCTTCGAATATTGTCAGCCCAACCCTTCTTTTTCTTCTAGTAAAGCAGGGTTTATAAAGCAGGATTTCAAATATGGGGATAATTTAACGGTTGTGTGTAAATCATACTATTGTTGTGAGGATCATAATATTGGTGTGCCACAATCATATACCCAACAATAGTATGGTGCTCTTCGAATATGTAAGAGTAAGGAAGATCAAAAAAAATTGTCCATATCGTAAAAAATCATATTTACTTTAATCAAATCCAATACTCGAATCTTTTTGAATTTTTATTTCGTTTTTTATTATTGATCGTGTTTGTTGCTATGTCTTTATTTACAAGGGAATACTCACAAGATAAAAGATGACATATCTTTGTGAACACAATAGTCCATTTGCAAACATGAGCATGTGGATAATAAAATGTAAGAAAATGTCTTTGCAAATCTAAATAAATGTTTCGAGATGGTAATTTAATAAATTTCTTTCTAAATTATTGGACAATGAATATTTGTACAAACCCACAACTAGGCCCTAATAATATCTATGCCTTGGTGAAGGGCAGATAATATTCGACCCGGCTAAACTAAGCCATTTGTACGCATGTGTTTATTAAATAAAAAAGTGAAGTCCAAACAAATAATGCATTTAACAGGTGTGTGCTTCCCATTGACTTCAGCTACACAAAAATCACGCAATCGCATACCAGCCACAGACCTATTGAATGGAAAAATCGCTCAGTGTTAGTCAACGAGGGGGTCGTATGTTCAACTCACGTTCGTAGATGGCTTTTAATTTCTTGAAATCTGGTATAGAACACCTTTTCGGCTATACCGTAAATGAAAGGGAGTGCCATCCAAAATTCATTGCAGAGTTCATCAGTTTGACCAACGAATTTAACTGCATTTTCGGCGACTAGCCTTGGTAAACGGTTTTGGTTAACGATATTTAAGTTCTTAGTAAAAACTAATTATCTTCACTCGTATATACTCGTACATATATGTTTTGTTTTACAATTTTTTTGACCACATCTGTATATACTTAAGTATTAACGTATTTAGTATATACAAACGTATGTGATCACATACTTCTAGTGGCTAGTATCTAAAGCTAATTTACACACGTACATACTTGATTTATATCCGAATTGGGAACAAGTATCCAAACTACGATACGAGTATTTCTGCACCAAAAAACTCTACGTTTGTCCGTCCACTGGTATTTGAATCTAATGACGGAACGTGGCTGTAGATGGTTGTTCTGTGTTGTGGAGCTGAGTTGTGGTTGTTAAGTGGATAGCCTTTGATGGACGGCTAGCGGGGCTGGGAGGTTGGCTTGATTTTACTATTTTATTTTGTTTAATGTTGTTTTTATTATTGACTTTGGTTTGTGAGCCAAAGTTGCTCTTCCACAGTTAAGGCCAGTAGTTTATATTTTTGGAAATTTCGTAATTACTGTTACTACTACTAACGTTTAGTACGAGTATTTTTAGTATTGCTATAATTTCTGTTTGATTTTTTTCTTTTAAATTCCACTCTTGTACAAGATAATTTAATTTATTCACACAAAAAAAATGCACAGAAAAGACAAACAATAACAACTCAGTAATAACAAAAGTAACTCAAATTGTTTGTTTATTTGTTTAGATTCGTTGTTCACTAGAAGCGCTGCTTAACGACAAAACGGCCGATGAGAGAGTACTTGACAACTATCGTGGTCTAGGCATAAAAGCACACTAACTTATCGGTTTGCAAAAATCTAGCTGAGCCCCCCGCTGTCAGCAAATACTTATGAAAATGTTGTTGTCGTGGTAGGCACTCGTATACGAGCAGTAGCGAGTTCTCTAGTCAAAAGCTAAAACAACTTCCAGTCGCTGCTCACTAGCACTGCCACCGTCGTCAGACTTGTTAATAAAAACAATAACAAAGGAAAATGAAGAGCTTAAAATCCGCCAAGTCGAATTGTGTAATACTCTTCACTAAAGAAACAACGGCTAGGGTGGAGGCTCGTTCGAAATTAGCCCAAAACGCAGAAGAATACATGTGAGAAAACGCTAGTTTTTCGCTCTGACGCGTTTTTTTCATATTATCAACCTAATTAGCATTCGAAATTAGCCCAAAACGCAGAAGAATACATGTGAGAAAACGCTAGTTTTTCGCTCTTACGCGTTTTTCTTCATATTATCAACCTCATTCGCATTGAACGGATGTTATTTAATTGATTTCCTATTCAAGGGCTACTAAAAACGCGTTCACCTTTAACAAGCGTCGGTAGAAGTTTTTATATTTTTGTATTACTCTTGAGATGAATAAAAATTATGGTTAGGAATTGAAAGTCTTCGAAATATTTTAAATATTAAAAAAAGAATTATTGGCGGTTTGAGTCTTAAGTTAAGTCGTTCCGGAATCAAGATGTGTGTGTGTGTGTGTCAAGGACTAGACGCCGGCTCATACGCGTTTATTTAGCTATATCGGACGCTTACGCGTTTATTAAGGTATACCCTAAAGCTATGAGCCGACGCTTATGCGTTTATTCGGCTGTGGCTAGTCAACACACGCCGGAGCTTATGCGGTAATTTAGGTGAGGCTGGTCACTATACGCCGACGTTTACGTGTTAATTTGGGTGAACCCTGTCGATGCAAACTCGTGGATTTAGGTGTGGTACGCCGTACATCTATGTAGTTATTTTGTATATAAAGGGTGCTAACCACGACACGCCAACGGTTACGTTATTTTAACTTAAGGTGCACCAATACTCTTTACGCTGCTCGTATGCTTTTATTAGATAGAGTGTAGGATGAAATATGTGACTTTTAGGTGTGGCTGGTCACCATTCACCGACGCTCATGCTTTTAATGAGGTGCTCCCTGTCACTACACGTCGACGAATACGAGGTTATTTGGATGTGGTGAGTAAATCACGCCGGCGCCTATGCGTTTATTAAGGTGTGTCCAGTAACCACAAGCCGACGCTTACGCGTTTATTTAAGTGTGCCTATTCACTATACTCCACTGTACCCTGCCGCTTCCGTAGGTGATTTCCTTAGGTGAACCCAAGATGAGTAAATCACGCCGGCGCCTATGCGTTTATTAAGGTGTGTCCAGTAACCACACGCCGACGCTTACGCGTTTATTTAAGTGTGCCTATTCACTATACTCCACTGTACCCTACCGCTTCCGTAGGTGATTTCCTTAGGTGAACCCAAGATTCCCCTGCTAGATTCAAATACATCTTGCATTTAATCTTATTCATTCTCTTTGGTTGAAAGTGGCATATAGCGAATTCTTCGTGTATACATTGAAGCTACCAGTCAGAGTGTGCGGGGCTCAAACTGGAAGTAGGCGTGTGCTACGAGGTCGGACCACAGACTTAAGTCTGGTGCCGCGGCTGATCAGCTACCCCTAGAACTTTGTTCTGCTGGGAACGGCCCTTCGGGGAGTTTCGCGTAGGCTGTTTATACCTATATCGCAGGTAAAGTGAATGCTTGGCGTGGAGTTGCGTAACAACCGGGTGCTACGACCCACAAAGTAGCAAAGTGTAAGATAGAACTCAACCCCTCGCAAAGAGGAATGTGAAGACCGCGCAGCTGATCCTAGAATGGGCTCCTCCAGTTTACTGGGGGCGTTGGTAGTCGCATTATAGCTTACCCCAGTGCTAAGGAGCACCGTGGTTCGGGCCATTTATGGCGATAACTACGTAAAATCGACACTAATCTGTACCTAATCTGTACCTGTCGCTTTATGCCTTTAGGTGTGTCTTGATAAAATATGCCCACGCTTACGCAGTTATTAAGAATTGCTAGTCACCATACGCCGTATGTACGCTTATATTTAGTTGTGACAAGTCACCATACACAGACTATTAAGCGTTTTTTAGGAGTGGCTAATAACCATACAACAACGTTTACGAGTTAATTTAGGTGGGACCAGGCATCTTTCGCCGACGCGTACGCACTTAGTTTGATTACACTGTCGCCAAATGCCGAAATATTGATGTTTGATTAGGTGTACCTAATTACACTTGCAGTTTTTTAAGGCTTACACGTTTACTTAGCTGTACCCTGCAGCTACACACCGACGTGTATTTAGGTGTAGGTAGATACAATACGCGAACGCTTGCTCGTTTATTAAGATGGGTTTAGCTACCACACGCCGCCCATTAACCGATTATTTAGGCGTGGCTGTTTTTAACATACCGACGCTTATGCGTGAACGGGTTTATTTGGGTGTGTCTAGATACAATACGCGAACGCTTGCTCGTTTATTAAGGTGGATTTAGTTACCACACGCCGGCCCTTACGCAATTATTTAGGCGAGGTTGTTATTTGGGTGGCGCTTACGCGTTTATTTAGGAGTGGCTTGTTTTTATACGCCGGCGCTTACTTAGGTGTAATGGGAATATTTACTTTAAACTGACAGCAACACAATTCAATATCTTTAAAGGCTCAGAATGCCTAAATTTTTCATCTGGAAAATCGCTAGTAACAGTTCTGCGATTTTGCAGAGGTTTTTACGCTCGCTTGGGAAACTATAGAGAGCAATATATATAGGGTGATCCATCTGGAGGTATTTTTCAGAAGAAAAAAAATAAAATTCAAATCAAGTGTGGAATCTTTATTGGTAATTTGAAAGGACATTTTATGGCATTTATTGTTTGAATAAATGTCCTACAAATGTTGGGCGCAACTACGTCTCAAGGTTTCCATTCTGAGGGTCCAATTTTGGATGACTCGTTCGAGCATTTCGACCGGTATGGCTTTAATGACACGCGTAATGTTGGCTTCCAAAACCTGAATCGTAGCTGGTTTGTCAGCATAGACTTTGTACTTTACGTAACCCCAAAGAAAAATGTCTAAAGGTGTGATATCACTTGAGCTAGGCGGTACCTGTCCAAAACGTGAAATTAGCTGCTTTTCGAAATGACCTCTCAATATATACATTGTTTGAGCAGCTGTATATCAAGTGGCACCGTCCTGTTGAAACCAAGTGTCGTCAAGATTACAGGCTTCAATTTTAGTTAGCATTAAGATCGATATCATGGCGCGATGGCAAGCACCATTCACGGTTACGTTCCGGCCATCATCACCAGCTTATAAACCGCACCAAACCGTGAATTTCTATCGGTATAATGGCACCTCTTGAACCTCTTCTTGTTGCTCTTTAGCCCAAATGCGGCAATTTTGTTAATTGACTGCCGTTGAGCCAGAAATACTCGTAGGCCTCCTCACTAAACAAAATTTTGGTCGAAAACAGCGGATCTTCCCGTATCTCACCGAACGCTCATTTCCATAATACAGTTGCCAACATTTGAAGGTAATTATTTTCAAAAAAGAAATGCCATAAAATGTCCTTTCAAATTACCAATTAAGATTCCGCACTTGATTTGAAATTTTATATTTTTTTGTTCTGAAAAAATGTCACTAGATGGATCACCCTTTATTTATACATTACATAAAAATATTTGCTACAGCTTCGAAGTTTTGGCAATATCAGTTTTAAAAAAAGGAAGGCACAGGGGAACTGTAGTAGACGTAACATTTTTTTTCTCTGAGTTACAAACCTATTGACAAAATAATGTACGCAGTTTCTTAAATGTAGGGTATCAAAAGCACTCTTTTCGTGTATGTTCTATAAAACATGGTGGAGTGACCTTAGCATAACGCATACATAATAATGCATACTGAACGCCCATATGTATGTATGTATGTAGATTTTGTTCACCACTAAATACAATTTATACAAAAAGTAAGTACACATTCATACATACATATGTATATATATTATACCAACGCAAGCCCCCCACTAGAAGTGTCAAGCCTTATTAATACTCACACGAGTTTACTACCCAAACATGCATATGCCTCCGTGCTTCTAAGTGCAATAGAGTGGGCAGGTACAAAAAGTAAAAAATGTACACGGAGATAAAAGATGTTAGAAATATATAACGATTGTATTTTTGCATAAATGGTCTACACAAACATATTATATGTTTGGGACAACATTCTGGAATATTGAAAAATCATGATTGTGGACTAACATCAATTCTGTGTCAAAATCGCTAAAACATTTTTTGCACAGTTTTTTTGTAAGTTGCTAGTTATCGTTGACGTGATAAGTCTCAGTGGAGGCAGAACGCATTCAAAAATGACATTAGTGGTAGTGTTACAGTGCTTAAAAAGGAATTTGAATTAACTTAAAAAGATTATTAAAAAATCGATGTTTTTTTCAAAAAATGTGTGTGTAGGGTGGTTCGATTTAGCAAGCGATATTGTGACATCGATTTTTCGATAGCTCTGGCTTGTGCGCGTGAGAATAGAAATACGACTCCGAGAATCGAATCAGTTGTATTTCTATTCTCATGCGCTCATATATTGTATTGTATGTTGCAATGTATGTCTGTATGTATTGTATGTCACCTTAAAAAGGTTATACATATATAGAAAAAAAAATTGTTTTTATTACCTACTAAATTGTACCTATTACCGTTAAAAATAAAAGTTAAGAAAAAGTCAAAAAATTGAAATATGTCGTAGTGGAACTTTTTTCCCCAATGTCAAAAGCCATCGAAAAATGTTTGTCCTTAGAAATCGGTAAACCCTAGTGTTCAGTATCAGTCAGGTGTTGGCAGAATTATTTGTTGTTTGTTGAACTTTGAATTATTATTCGCAATTTAAACAAGGTGCGTATTTAAACCTGCTTAAATTTCAGCAAAGATATTAATGTTTGAGTGAAAAATATAAATGTTATGCATATAAATGTTTGGAAACATACTGCAAACATATGAATGTTTGGGTACAAAAAAATATGTGTTTGCACACAAGCATGTGAATTATTAATTAATGATTGCTGTGACCCAAACATATATATGATTGGAGAACGCTCCAAACAGTTAAACATATATTTCTCTCCACGTATATTTAATACTTCACAATTGAGTTACCTGAATTTTCCTAATAATTTAATAATGTGATTAGCAGTTAGGAATTTTAAACTTAACAAGACTGATAAACTCAAAAGTTATATAAACCATTAACCATTGGACAACTGAACTAGAAGCAAATAGATACAAACTTTTCATCGATTTTAAAATGCGGTTTGATACTCCGATAAGAGAAAAACAATTTCAACGTTGTTGCTTTCGAGTTGACATAAGTACACGAAACGAAACGGACTGCCTATAAATACTTACATAATCAAATACTCGTATACCCCTGAAGATGACTGAAGATTTCAGTCGAAATATTGGGAACAAAAATAAATGAATAAATAAAACAACAACAACAGTTTTTAACCGAAGGCCTAAAGCCGGACAAATTATAACAAAAAAGGCCAACTATACACACACAACAATTTCGAACGATAGTTATATGTAAGTCGCACGCACTGAATTTTGCATTACCCTTAATCGGAAAACCCCTTTGTAAAGGGGCTATAGAAAATCTTCGGTCGATCTTCGATAGGATCAGTTACTTACTAGCAGGTGTTATAGGACCTCTTAAAATGCAGGACCTTAAGTCTGAAAAAAACTTTGTATAGGGACTATGTACAAATTAAAACCGATAGAACCCACTTTAACCAGAGTCAAATATTGGTCGCTCATACGCCCCATGCAATCGGACTTAATTAATCAGTACAAATGGGAACTTCTCTATCCGAGACATTTACTATAACCTGATGTCTTATTTAAGGAGGCCGTATGCCATGTACACAAAGATAAAAGTATAGTTGGGGTGAGAGTATTCAAAGAGCATCGCACTATTGTTGGGTATATGGTGATGTCATAATAATATTATGATCATCGCAACAACAGAATGATTCACACACCACCATACTATGATCCCCACAACGATATTATGATTCACACTCAAACATGCTATGACCCCACAACCATATTGTGATCCTCACAACCGTAGTATGTTTCACATACAACCATAGTATGATTGCCTCAACCATTGTATGATTCTTACGCAAGCATGTTATGGACCCTACAACCTTAAAATGATCCCATTAAACTATGCTATATGGGTTAGGAGTGGGTTACGTTGTTATTCAACAATCGATTGTTAGTAAGAATATTATTATTAAAAATTTTATAAAATTCTAAATAATTGAAATAATTTATTTAACAACAGAAAAATAATCGGATTATATATGTAAGTATATGTTGTAAAATAAAATATTCCTTTTATTTTAAATTTAATGTATTTTTTTATAATTTTAATACCTTAAATCTATTTTTTAATAATGAAAAATCCAAAGAAGTTTGTTTTAGTAAAAATAAAAAAATTGCTAAAAAAAAGTAGTCACTTTGCTTAAGATTCGTAACAATAAAATTGTTCTTAAGACCATATTCAAATTTAAAAAAAAAATTTAAATTTTAAAATTAAAAATATATGGTATAATTGTCGTTATATTATTATATATTTAACTTAAAATTATATTATTAACTTAAAACCTTATTAACTTAAAACCTTAACTTAAAAAATATTTATATTGTTACTACAACTATATTTTCATTTCTTAATTTGGCAATTATACTATAGTTACATTTTAACAATATATATATTGTCGCAAATGAAATTTAAAAAACAATACTATGGTTGCTACGAAAGCGCTTTTATTGCTGAAAACATATTGTTGCCGTGACCATGTAGTAATTATACATTTTCCCTGCGTGCTGGACAAAGCAAAACATAGTCGCTAAGGCAATTTAAAGGAATTATAACATTTTTTTCCAACAAACATGAACAAATGCATTTTGGAATGAGATTCCTAAATGACCCGCTTAGGCCAAAAATCAAAAAACGCCACGCCAAGTTTTATAACCTTTGCTTAGCGGCTCCGATTCCGAATACTAAAATAATTGTGATGTTGTCTTGTCTGAGCTGATAAATTTATAGCTGTACCTTTAAACACTCTGTCTAACAAAATTCCTCCAAGAATATTCTACCTAGACAGATGACTCAGAAATTATTTTGTTTCTATAATAGGACTATCTATGGAGCTAAAGCGATATGAAAAATTCTCAAACTGAAATATAATAGAACAAAGTTCATTTTCAGGTGGTGACAGCACAAACATGTGTTTCTTTTTCTTTGTCCACATTATGATGGGCCCGTCTAATGTATGTATGGATGTATTCCAAAATCGTTTTTTCATGAAGCTTTTAAATGATCTTTTGGTTTGTCGGGTGGAAAAGTGTGGTGGTGCAGAAAAGAAAGCACACACAAAACATACGACAATATTTTCAATATATTTTTATGGGGAGCTTTTTTGTTATTATTAAATAACAAACATGGAAAAAAAGTTTTTATCAATTTTGTTTTGATTCCACATTTTTGTTATTCTATGTATAGGATTCCAGAGTGGACAGATAAAATCCATTGGGGTCCATTAGTTAAAACCGCTAACGTAACGTAGGTTCTACTTTGTGCCGTTGATTTTCGTGGTAACGTAACAATTTGCTATCTCTACTGCCTAGTACTGAGTTCGTTCGTACTACGAGTAAGTTCTTCCAACAAAATGCAAACAATTTCTAATTGAATTTGAGAAAATACAAATTTAGAAACACAAACAAATTAAAATTTAGAAGACGCAAATGAAATTGAGAAAATTGATAAAATACAAACTGAAATTTATAAAATACAAATTGAAATTGAGAAACCTAAATCAAAATGGAGAAAATACAAATTGAATTTAAGAAACGCAAATTGAAATTGAGAAAATACAAATGGAAACTTATAAACGTAAATTGAAATTGAGGAAATACAAATTGAAATTAAGAAAAGTAAAATTGAGAAGATACAAATGTAAATTGAAAAATTCACATTGAAATTTGGAAACACAAATTGAAGTTGAGAAAAAACAAATTAATATTTTGAAACCCAAATTGAAATTGAGGAAATACAAATGGAAATTGAGAAACGCAAATTGAAATTGAGAAAAGCAAATTTGAAATTGAGAAAATACAAATTAAAATTGGGAAGCACAAACTGGCATTAAGAAAATACACATTGAAAATGAGAAACGCATTGTGAAGTTTAGGAAATACAAACTGAAATTAAGAAACGTAAATTAAAATTGAGAAAATACAGATTTAAATTGAGAAAATACACAATTGAGAAACGCAATTTGAAATTGTGAAAATTCAATCTGAAATTAAGAAGATACCATTTGAAATTTAGAAACGTAAATTTTAATTGAGAAAATACAAATTTAAATTGACAAAGTACAAATTGAAATTGGGAAAATACAAATTGAAATTGAGAAAATACAAACTGATAATGAGAAAGTGCAAATTGAAATTGGAATAGGTTCATCCTCCAATTCAAACGTTTTTTGGTAAGAATTTTGTTAAATGTTGTACTATTCTGATTTATTGTTCACACTTTGGGCAGACACATTTCGTGTACGATATTGTTATGCATTCTTTGCATAAGGATTGATTTTGCACTAAATGTTTCAATTGGGTTTACCCAATGGTTCTAGGTAAGGATATGAAGATTTTGTATTTTGAAACACGATTTCAATTAACCACTTATCGATTTTCCAGCTTTTCCGAATAACGCTACCCAACCTATCACCCTGCACTATATAGGATCCACATCTAACATTCACAAAAATGCAGGGATGCAAACCATTTCAAATTTCGAGTTGGTTCGATTCAGTGGCTCTAAGCATGTCTGAACCAATGGTTCGGGTCTAAAAATAGTCTTTAGGTAGATTTGACCTACGATTCTGGTTTAGTTCGATGATTTAAAATTGGTTCAAAAATCAAAGGAAAAAATAATGTTGATTAAAATTATTATTAGTCAAAACAAAAAATGGATTTAAAACTAAGGTACACACATAAAAACTAAGAGCAAGTAAGATATATTTATAAATTTATACTTAAGATGCACATAATGGATGTAAAAAATGTTTTCGATCATTTTTTGCAGTGAAAGGTTTTTTGAGGTTTTCGGTTCGGTTCGACAATTTTTTTCCAATAGCGGTGTGGTTTACGGTTCGTTTTATAGACAAAAAAAAAGTTTTTCATACAAAGGATACTTTTTTTAAAAATAAGAAAAAATTGCAATTTTGTAACATATTACAACTCTATTGTTCTCTATGGAAACCGCAGGTCATCGTAAAGTCCATGTACGAAAGCCATGTTCAGCTGAAGACAAGAAACATAAATACAATAGTTTAATTTGTTCTTAAATATTAATTTATCAATATCAATTTGTATTTTTTCAATTTCAATTTGCATTTTTTCAATTTTTTAATCTGGTTTGCATTTTCCTAATTTTATTTTCGTTTCTCAATTTCTGTTTTCTTAATTTCGATTTGTATTTTCTCAACTTTAACTTGCGTTTCTCAATTTCAATTTGTATTTTCTCAATTTAAATTTGTATTTTCTCAATTTCAATTTGTTTTTTTTTTAATTTCAATTTGTATTTTCTCAATTTCGATTTGTATTTTCTCAATTTGAATTTGGTTTTCTCAATTTCAATTGAAAATGGTGTAGAACACCGATTTCAATTCCGATTTCTGTTCCACTAGCTGCAACCACTTTCCAATTAACAGAACAATTTTTAAGGTTCAAATAAAAATTTACATCATTTATCTAGTAAAAAAGTTAGTCAAAAACAAAATTGATTAATGTAATTGTTACCTCTTGACCGATCTCGCCCATTGACAATGTCAACCGTTTTAGCCCAACAACACGTACACACAGAGAAAAAATCAGTTGTAAATCGGCTGGAACTACAAAAGCTCCGCTGCAAAAAAAATCAGTTGCCATTATCGAATGTTTTCAATCGTCATGAATATATGAAAAATACGACCAAAGAATTGTGCAAAGAGCCAATGGCTCGATCAAACTAATAAAATATTTTGTCGTGGATAGCAATAGTTTTGCATACAATTAATTAACGCAGCCAATTATTGGTCATGAACATTGATGCCATGCGTAAACTGATAATGCAAGGTCGTCATGTGACATACCGTGAGATAGAGGCATCCTTGGGCATTTCTTCCACCGTAAAAATGGTTTGTTCTCATTGGATCCCGCACAATTTGACAATCGGTCAAAAAACGGCTCGTGTCGATTGGTGCAAAATAATTTTGAAAAAATACGATCGCGGTGCTTCAAAAGACGTTTATAAGATCGTCACAGGTGACGGATCATGATTCTATGCGTATGAGCCCGAAACAAAATAGCAATCGACCGTGTGGGTTTTCGAAGACGAGCCAACCAGCGCCTTTTTGACCGGCCAAAACGTCGAATTGGTGGGTCATCTGCCGTACAGCCACGACTTGGCACCCAATGACTTCTTTTTATACCCGCACAACAAGGAAAAAATCGTGGTCAACGATTTTCGTCGCCAGAAGATGCCGTTGAAGCGTTCAAAAACCATGTTTTGGAGGTGTCTCAATCGGAATGGAAAAAGTGCTTTGACAATTGGTTTGAGCGCAAGCAAAAGTGTATAAAACATGCTGGAGAATACTTTGAAAAACAATAAAAGCATTTTTGATGATAAATATTCGCATTATTATTGTTAGGCCAGAAATATAAATAGCAGCGAATAAGGGCATTTTGTCGAAAATCTGAGCTAAAATTTAATAAATATTTGTAAAATCACATTTACATAGATTTTTCGTAAAGAAATTATTTTTTTTAATCTGGGTTGAGTTCTAAGTATTTTTTTGCCAAATGTATACTAAAAAATAATAAAAAATGGCATTAATTCAAAGCCTTAAATTTGTTATTTTCATTTTTTCATTTCATTTTATTTCCTTCGGAATATTATTTCTAATTACAAGTTATTCCATCTGTTTATCTATTTCTAGTATACATTATATTTGCCTAGAATCTGTTACTTTTAATAAATTTTACATACTGACCTAAGGCCTTTGTCATCTCTTGTTATTATTTTTTTATTTTCAAAAACAATTATTCAATTTTTACTGAGCATAGTGTTATTTATTCTTTAATGGACAAAGCGACATGATCGTTTTTATGGTTTAGTGTACTTGAGAAAAATATTTAAACTGTTTTTTACTTATAAATTACAAATGCGATATACGGCGGATGACCCATCAATTCAACGTTTTGGCCTGTAAAAAAGGCGCTGGTTTGAGCCGATGTGTGAGAGTTTGTATTGTCATGGTGCACAATGATTCGTCTTCTTTTATTTTTTTCGAATTTCTCCGAAGACACCAGGTAAACAAATTGTGGTGTACCTACCACTCAGAATTGACCGGCCTACGTTGCTCAAGCAGAACAGTCGCCACTTGACCACTTTTGCTGAAGAAACAGGCGACCATTTGCTTCGAAGTGCTTCTTCCACGAACAACTTTCGTTGGATTTGGCTCGTCTTCGAAGACCCACACGGTCGATTGATGTTTTGTTTCGGGCTCATACGCATAGATCCATGATTCGCCACCTGTGACGATCTTAAAAACGACTTTTGAAGCACCGCGATCGTATTTTTTCAAAATTTCTTTGCACCAATCGACACAAGCCTTTTTTGAGCGACTGTCACATTGTGCGGGATCCAACGAGAACAAACCTTTTTTACGGCCAGGTGTTTATGCAATATCGAATGTATGCTAGTGGAAGAAATGACCAAGGATGCCTCTATCTCACGGTATGCCAAATTGCGATCTTGCATTATCAGTTCACGCACGGCATCAATGTTCTCTGGCACAACAGCCGTTTTTGGACGACCTTCATCTTTGAGCGAGCGTCGGCCACGATTGAATTCACTAAACCAGTTTTTCACAGTGCTATAGGATGGTGCTTCATCGCCATACAAAGATTTAAGTTTATCGATGCACTCTTGTCGTGATAATCCACGTCGAAAGTTGTGAAAAATGATCGCACGAAAATGTTCACGAGTTAATTCCATTTTTTTTGCCAAATTGATTTTTTCAAGTCGCTGTAAACAACACAAATGGTGGTCGTACGTCAAAACGTTTTGAGTACGTTTATGCTTAAAATTGTCAAACTTTTCAATTGAAATGTCAGATGGCGCCAGGCAACACTTAGTGTTACCTAGGCCAGAAATATATATAGCAACGCTCGTAATTGCTTTAGCACGGCATAAACTAAAAAAATCTATTTTTTATGCAAACAGCCGAAAAGATGTTTGAAAATATTCACATCAATCTATATCAATAAATGAAAATCAAATCTCGGGAAAAGGCAGAGACAAGCAAGAGTAAATTTGAACAAATGCGAATGTGCCAACCAACTCGTACAATTGTGATCGTATTTTCTTTAATCGCGTCCATTCAAATAATAAACAAATAAATAAATAAATAGTACGTGCTAGATGCGTTTCATTAAATTGTTTACATTTGATAAGAAGTGCAATAAACAGATTTACATTGTTATTGTTAATGCAATAAAATTCGTATATTGGTTGTTGTTGCCTACAGTCAAGTCAAGCGGACGAAAATGCATTGAATTTTGGTTTCATCCACCAATGTTTGGTTTTTATGAGCTTATTCATGCTACTGTATGAACGAAAAATGAAACATGTGTACAATTCGTAATTTCGGCCGCACAGTGGTTCAGAATTTTTTTTTCTGGCCAAAACACTGCAACTTTTAATAGAATAATTTGTTTTTTCTTTTTTCGGCAGATAGCTCTTTAAGCTTTTCTCCTGTTCAAATTACAATAAAATCGGTTTAGTAGTTATCGAGGTATTTAAGGACAAAGTTGAACTTTTGAATTTTTTCAATATTTAGAAGGGGGTGTTTTCTTTTTTATTTTTTTTATTTATTAAATAAAAATAATAATAAATCGTTTTAATATTAAATTTGAAAAATTTAAAAACAATATTTCTCCAAAAAAAAAACGTTTCCTTCATATTTGAAGAAATAAACTTTTTCAATGTTTTTTATTAGTAAAAGGTTTTATCCTATCTTTTTTCTTAACTCGCTTACACCAATTCTAGAAATTGATTTTTATTTGAAAAACAAAATAACTTTATTTGCTATAAGTCTTTCAGTTATAACTCAAGATCTGTACACTTTAAAATTTTTTTTAATCGTTATAATGATAGATAGAAATACAATTAAACAATTATTGTTTATTTTGTATTTTATTTAAGGAAAAAAAATAGATTTTACCTTTAAAAAAATTTTTATTCGTGCTTGTTTCTGTATTACTTCTGTCCTCTGGCAGCTTATTTGTTTCTTCATTTAAGTTCCGATGTTCTAATTTTCTTCGATTTCAAATAATAAAGATAAGCAGATCTGACGTTGGCAATAAAATATGAAATAGATTTGGATTTTGGTTATGATGATATGAAATAGACTTTGGTGGTCTCCCTCAATTCTTTTAATTTGTACTTTCTGAAGATACCTAGACACTAAGAAGTTCGCACTCTAAGCAGTTTCCATAGGTGCTATCAATGTATATTGCATCCAACTTTTTTGTTGCAAGTTTTTGACGAAATCATTTTTTTATTTTGTAGTTGAAACTGTATTTCGGTGCTGCACGAATTTACTTTTCTTTGACCGCTACATTTCATGGACATGTCCTCCTTTTTTTTACCCGTCCGCTCTCCTTTTTCAAAAATGTAAAATTTGTCCTCCTTTTCCACTTATATTTCTTGTAGTAACGGGTGATCAGATTACGAGTGAGTTGTGTTAAACTTTTATTTTTTTCTTTTTAGTATTGTTTGTCATTTGCAGGAATTGGAGCCTAAAAATGTTCCTGCGCGTCGACGTTTCGATGTTTGGGCTCTTCAAAAGTTTGAAGATAATCTGCTGTTTCCGACCAAAATTTTGTTCAGTGATGATGGCTATTTCTGGCTCAAAAGTAACGTCAATGAACAAAATTGCCGCATTTGTGCTGAAGAGCAACCAGAAGAGGTGCCGTCATCATCGGTTCATATTTTTTCAAAAATGTTGATGCCCGGAACGTAACCGTGAATGGTGTTCGCTGTTGCGCAATGATATCGGACTTTTTACTACCTGAAATTGAAGCCCGTAATCTTGACGTCATTTGGTTTCAATAGGATGGTGCCACTTGCCATACAGCTGCTTAAATAATGGATCTATTGAGAGGTATTTTCGAAGAACAGCTAATTTCACGTTTTGAACCGGTGACTTGGCCGCTTAGATCGTGTGATACCGCATCATTAGACTTTCGTAAAGTCCAAAGTCTATGCTGAAAACCCAGCTACGATTCAGGTTTTGAAAGCAACATTACACGTTTCATTAACGCCATATCGGTCGAAATGCTCGAACGTGTCATCCAAATTCAGATCCTCAGAATAGACATCCTAAAGCGTAGTTGCGGCCAACATTTGAAGGAAATTCTATATATGTTATAAAAACTCCTTTCGAACGAACAATAAAGATTCCACACTTGATTTGAATTTTTGTATTTTTTTTGTATTGAAAAACTACCCCTAGATTGATAATTGTTTTAAAAATTGGAATGTTAGAAAATGCATTTTCGGTTGTATTTTACATTAAATATTCGAGATTTAAGTTTTAAACAATTTGCAACGCGTTCCTCCAAGTGCATAAAATCCCTAGAAGCTAATACATAGGGAAATGTGAAAAAACATTTCCCAGTACCATAATGTTCTAAAGAATTTTCAGTTATGAATATAATTTCCCACAGCTTGGCAGCAAAAAGCAAAAAAAGGTGTAAAGAGATAGAAAAAAATTATAAAAAAATACTTTTTAACAATTTTTAACCACTGCAATCAATACATGCAATATTTTCGGTTTGTTTTACACCCTTTTCCTCCTCGTCTTTAGCTACAATTCTGCCGTAGATAGGAAAACAAAATTCCAATTGAGTTAAGCCACATTGCAGTGATAAAAATGCACGTTCTTCGGAATGCACAAATCTTGCAAGTTCATAAAGACCCTAGCTATTTATAGATAAACCACAAATTCGTTATCGAAATTCGATAGTTATTTTCTGCAGATCACTGCATCTGTTAAAAATGTTATTTAGTCTGCCATTGTTTGACGATTTGGGGTGTATGTTTTTGGCGTCGGAGTTTTGCTGAAATTTAACTATTTTTTAGAAATAGCTCTCCACTACACAAAATCAAAACCTGTGTATGTACTTACATATATAATATTCAGATAGTCGTATTTCTTTATTATTGCAAGTTCATAAAGACTCTGTGCTATTGTCCCTAGCGTTTTTTTAGATAAATTCTTAGTCTTCTTTCTTCTTAGTTTTTTTTTTTGCATCTGTTAAAAATGTTGTCTAGCCTGCCATTGTTGGAAGATTTGGGGTGTTTTTGGCGTCGGAGTTTTGTTGAAATTTAACTATTTTTTTTAGAATTAGCTCTCCACTGCACAAAATCAAAACCTGTGTTTGTAATGGGTGATCCAAATAGAGATACCTTTTTTAATAGCCTTTTTGACAGATTAAGTGTGAGTCGTGTCATGCTGTAATGTTATTTCTGTTTTGCATTGTTTGGCATTTCATCATCGAAAGACTTACGCCTGAACAACGTTTACAAATCGTTCAACTTTTTTACGAAAATTCACGTTCTCTGAGGAATGTGTTTCGTGCGTTTTCGAGCCAAATTTTGTTCAGCGATGAGGCCCATTTCTGGCTCAATGGGTATGTAAACAAGCTAAATTGCCGCATTTGGGACGAAGAGCAACCAGAAGAGGTTCAAGAGCTGCCACTTCATCCAGAAAAAACAACGGTTTGGTGTGGTTTATGTGCCGGCGGAATCATCGGTCCATATTTCTTCAAAAATGATGCCGGTGAGAACGTAACCGTAAATGGCGACCGTTATCGTGCCATGATGACCGACTAATTGATGTCTGAAATTGAAGCTCGTGATCTCGGCGACATTTGGTTTCAACAAGACGGCGTTACTTCCCACACATCGCATCAATCAATGGATTTATTGAGTGAACACTTTGGTGAGCAGATAATTGCACGTTTTGGGCCGGTTGATTGGCCACCAAGATCGTGTGATATCACACCGTTAGACTTTTTCCTGTGTGGATATGTAAAGTCTTAAGTTTATGCGGACAAACCCGCTTCGATTCAGGCCTTGGAGCAAAACATCACGCGTGTCATTCGCCAGTTACCAGTCGAAATGCTCGAACGAGTCATCGAAAATTGGACTCAACGGATGGACCATCTTAGACGTAGCCGCGGCCAACATTTGATTGACATAATCTTCAAAAAAATAAATGCCAAAGAATGTTCTTTCAAATGTTAATAAACGCTCCCCATTCAATTTGAATTTTCTGTGTTTTTTCTTTAAAAAAGTAGGGAACCTCGAAATGGAACACCCATTATATTATTCAGTTAGTCTTCTTTCTTCATTATTCTATCATTATTTTTCAAAATCCCAACCTTCCACCATATGTAGCAATTGCATCTCATGATGTTGCTGTTGAACTGTTTCATTTACGGAGTCTTTAGGTAGCGTGTCCAGGTTGGCACCAAAAATACTGCTTGCTAACGGACTGAAATCTTTTAAATTTAGACATATCTGTCTAGATTCTCGTTTCGGATTATCAAGGTTTGTGTGTTTTATGGCGAATTTAAGTCGTGGTTTTACATTCTGCCCAACAATATAAGTTTCTTTATTTTTTTTTTTATTTTAAGGAACATGTTACTCTGGTACCACTAACTGGTTGTGTCATCTGATAAGTTCTTTGTATTAAACAAACCCCGTTTAGAAAAAAATTTGAACATATTATTGGTTATCCTAGCATTAGAATATAATCCTAATAGTAATTTATCAATTAAAGTCACTTCAAAATCTTTGTTTAGTAGTCCAGAAAACAAAATGTAAGTATTGAATCATTATTAAAAAAGTGTTGTTGTTGAATTTTGTCTAAAAAACAGTGACAAATTGTATTGTTACTTGCAGATTAGATGAGATTATATTGCAAGATTGCATTAGATGATATTATATCACCGGAAGTTATTAATTTTATAAAACCGAAATAATCAAGTTTGTTATCAACTGAAGCAATTTTATCGATTTTTAGGCATTTGGCTACTTCAAATCAATTAAGACATGACAAGAAATGCGAGCTGCGGCTTTCTTGAGGTTATTCTCTTTAGCTTATAAATACATAAGGGATGAATTACTCATCAGTTGAACCATTAGACAGATGTTTGTGGTAATGGAAACCGAATTCAATGAGTACCTGTAACTAACAGTCTATAAAAATCGAATGTTACACCGAATTTAAAGTAAAACAACAATTTTTACACAGGATCATTCACTTCTAAACATCTCAGCAATGAAATTGCTATTGCAGAGGTAAAGAACAATGCAGCTTTATATATTCGACAATACACTAACCCTTCTATGTAAAAACAGTGTCAACTGAAAAAATACGAGGGCATGTCGATAATTCCGTGACTTTTCCAGTTTCCCTCGTAGTTATGTTGAATGCAACACTGCTCCCATCAAGTACCATCTGTTATAGACTACTGTCAAATTTTGAGAGAGTTGCGTCATTAAGTTTGTGTTTAACAGCTGTTTAAAACATTAAACCTTGAGGATTTTGTTTAAAATAGATAAAAGTGAATTTCGAGTGCTCATTAAACCGTATTTTTTGCGGAAATAACCGTCAAGGAAACCAAGGAAAAGCTTGATAAATTCTATGGGGACTCCGCCCAATCGACTTCTATGGTAAAAAATTGGTTTACTGACTTTCGTTGTGATCGCACAAGTACAAATGACGCTGAAGGTTCTGGAAGGCCAATTAAGGTCAAAATGCTTGAGATTGTTGTTTTACATGATCATTTGGGTTGAAGAAAGCTGTCTGCAAGATTTGTGCCGCAATTACCATTTTATCAAGATAACGCACGGGTTCACACGTGTGCAGTCTCAATTGCAAAATTACATGAATTGGGTTACGAATTGGTACCTTATCCGCCATATTTTCCGGATTTAGCTCCCAGGGATTATTTCCTATTTTCAAACCTAATGAAAAATTGAGCTCCACAAAAATTCTGCTCCAACGTTGAAATTATTGATTTTATTGACTTCGAAAAATCATATTTTTGGCATGGATACAAAAATTTGAGAAACGTTGGACTATGTGTATAGAGCTAGATTATGTTAAAAAAAAAATTTTTTTCCAAAAAAAACTGTTTTATTTGAAAAGTAACGGAATTATTAATCTGCCCTCGTATCACATATAATTAAAAACAATAAATGTTTAAAATATTACCAAAAAAGGTTTATTTGCACTAACAAAAATTATAAATTCGTTCTTAAAATTATGCAACTTTCCTCGTGTGTGGAAACTCTGAAACCACTTAAGTTTGCAATATAAATAAACCTCATAATTATCAACTTTCATACCGACCAATGAGTTTACAATGATCATTAAGCAAAATTTCGGAGAGAGTAATACAGGAACGACTGATCCATTTACAATTCGGGTTCAGAAGGGAACACAATACATACATGTCATGAAAAGATCAAAATATTGGTTCACGAAAAATTCAAAAAATATATGTCGACTGGTATGGTTTTGCTAGACATTAAGGCGGCTTTTGGAAGTGTATGACACAATGGGTTGGGTTTTAAATTAAAGAAGTTCGGATTTCCGTTATGAATTATAAAAACAATTCAAAGTTTTCTCCACGAGAGGACATGCAGTATATATCTGGGAAAAACAAATTGTCGACCAAGCTGCTGTCCACAAGGATCTTTCCTGTCACCAATCCTTTATAATACGTTTACTGCTGACATACCGGTGCTCAACAATTGTGTAATAATCGCTTATGATACTTCAATCATAAGTTGAGACTTATACCCTAGACAGACGACAGCGTTAATGTGCATTAAAACCAAATTAAAATTTTATTGTGACAGACAGTATCTGCATTTATGTAACTGCATTTAGTAAACAGCTGTTTTTCAACTATTTTTTTGCCATTAACTTCCATATAAAATAGATAAAAGAAAGAAATAACGATTAGCAGCTATTCTGTTGGCAAAAAACAACAGATTATTTGAAAGAAAGCTGAAATTATTTTTGCTGAAATCGGCCAGCAATGCAAAAATTGTAAATTCACTACCAACCAGGGATGATAAAGTTCATACTTTTTGACTTGAAAAATAACCGTGGTACCCCGCAACTTATTTGGTACCTTTTTCAGTGTCCCTTACTAAGTATTACTTATTGCTTGAATAAATGCTAAACCAACAAAAAATTTATTACTTGGAGGACCTCAAATCTGGAGAGACCTTTGCGATATGATCCAACGTACCGTGCAATAGTCTTACCAACGGAACACAAATCTGTAAGAACCTTCAAAGGGCTATCCCAAAACATGGACTATTAGTGCCTCGTCACGTTCTGTACAAAATTTGGTCAGTTGTTGGGTGTAATATGCGGTTTTTCCAGCTGCGGATTTTGAGCTGAAAGCAGGCCCTACATTAACCAGTTTAAATAGGGTTCGCTCAATGGAATCAGACAGTGGTTCTGAATCGATTCGGATCTATCAGTATATTATAATACACCACCACAGAGTGGTGTAGGGTATACAAATGTTGTTCCTTTTCGGCTTAAAAAGTACTTCTTTATTCCTTTGTGTACCAATTCGCCAACCACATGTATCAGCCTGGCTTCCAACCATAAACATTTTAACAGCTGATTTGATTACAACTGTGTACATTATGGTAAATTGTGACACTGTTGCCAGATTAAAATACCTAAATGCAGTTTGATTTTGTGCATTTACAACAGATTAAATGCAGTTTGGGAGGAGTTAATGCACATTAACACTGTCGTCTGTCTAGGCTATTATATAATGGGAATAGGCATATAACGTAAAGTTTGTTGCCATAACATATCACCGTATGTTAAAATATGCCCATAAACAATAAAGAAGAAGCCCTGTTGAAATTGTATGATTATTTCTGAAGTGGAATATAGTGGTAAACCCTGAAAAGTCAATGGCTATATACAGAGTAGGGCCCGTTAATTTGCTTTTTTGCACTGCAGGCTGTGGCGGCACTGTTGGTCGAAGATAGTGGAGAGAGTGGCTGACGGGAGATTCGTATTCGTTTGCCTTTCAGTTGCCATCATGCATTGGACACGTGAAAAGAGGTAATTTTGTGTTGAAGCGTATTTTTCAAATGCGCATTTCCAGACGTTATCTCTACCGAATTTCAGCCGGCTTTTGAGGTAATGCAATTAGAGGGTACATGGTTCCAACAGGATGGTGCCAATGTACATATAGCGAGAGTAAATAAATTGTTTGAGGCAAATGTTGGCTGGACGGCACATCTTTTTGAGGGTTGATGAAAACGAAAGTTTTGTTACCTGCCTCAATCACCCCTGTGTTTTACTAACCACAACGTAGAATGGGAAACAAATGTGAAATATCTAGGCGTAATTCTTAAAAATAAACTAAATTTTAGCGATAATGTGTAGTAAATTGTAAATGAAGTGAATATTATGGCAAGAATAATGTATCCATTAATAAACGGAAGATCCACACCAAACAAGAAAAAAATAACATGGTGTAAAAAGCAAAATTTCTGCTTATAATTTTTGCGCACCGTGATGAACGTCTTCGGCTTACCGCCATATATACAAATTACAAGTTTCACAAAATAAACTGCTAAAAATGATATTCAACCTTCCACGGCATTACTCTACTCAAAGAGTAGTTTAGTTTAGGAAAATCTTAAAAATTAGTTCAGATAAGGAAATGTCTCTGATATTGCGTGTGCCTTTCCCCATATTTGCAGATGGCATCAAATTAATCCAAGTCCCATTAACAATGATATATTCTAATTCCTCACGAAATTACTTTGGGATTTTGTTACCCATATGCCATGTTTTGACCATCCGAGTTTACCAAATAGTTAAAATTTGTTTTAGTACCCATATATACAGAGGTGTGCGAACCGATTTTTTGGGCACTTGGTCGATCTAAAATCGTGTGGCAAATTTTCCCTCCTACATTTTTGAAAAATTTAATTTCTTTACTAGATAATTGCATTTAAATTTGTCTGACCTCGTTACTTACGATCATTCTGAACTGTTGTAAACTTAATCGATATTTGAAGTAATTTGTAGTTTCTCATAAAATCGGTTGAACATACATATCTGATATACGGTTTTTTCAATGCCAAAAGCGTCCGCCCTCGTTTCAAAAATATCAATAATATACATATATTCGATCTGTTAACCCATTAAGAAGCGGTAGCAACATTTTTATTTTTCACAACCTTTTACTAAAAATGCCTCAAACCTGGAAAAACGATTTTTTAAGTATGTATTTATCGATCTAGTTTTGTAGCCAACATATTAACCTTTTATTTAACACATTTTTTGACGTTTTAACCCTTCTAGAACAGGTGATAAAGCTTTTTATTAAAAAAACGATATTAAAAAAATCACGCAATTTTTTTCAAATAATTTTTCGCCTACTGCGCAAACTTCCGTTTAAACCTCTCTTATTTCAACCTTTTGTTTCCATTTTCATGCGTTTCTTAATAATTTTCATGTATTTCTTACCTCCAAATCCATCCATCAGCAACATTTTCTAGCGTAACAAGCCTCAGATGATGGCCTTTTTGGCAAAAATATTCCCCGTCTTTTGGAATTAAGCCTCAGTCCCTCAAATTTTTTATTGTTCGAGCAGGGGTGGCCCCTCTATCTTCATCTCTGAACAATTTTCGCAATTCCCTATTGTTTTTTTTATTCATTTTACTACGCTTTACTCCGTTATTAAAAAAATTGCTACCACAAACGTGCAATTTCGTCTACAAATGTTGCCATACTGTGAGAAAATTGCAACATCAATAATTCCATATCGAAAAAAGGTCTGTAAAAATTTTGTCCACATTTTGAGCAAAAACTGAAACAAAAAACCCAAATATCTCCGGCATTAAAAGGGTTAAATTCCAAATCAGTCCCGATATTCCGAGTTTTGACCTATTTTTCACAGAAACTCGGGTCAAAAATATACAAAACGATTCTATCCCACAACGGGTTAAAGGATTCATAAAATTTATATACCGTTTGGTATTTTCATAAGCTTCCTAACGATACCAATATCGACTAGGTCCGATTCCAAATGTCGCAGATATATCCAGTTGTAGGTTCGAAATTTAGGGTCCCATAACTCGGAAAATATAGGTTGCCGCCGACTTTTTTTTTAAACTTATGTGTTTCGAATGCCCTACAGGGCCATATTTTTTTGACAATTGTTACTAAATGACGAGATTTGTTACTTTGTTTTTTTATTTGGTCTCCACCACTCAATTTGTTTCATTCGTTTCTTCTCTTCGTACTTTCCTGAAACTAACAGCTGTGAATAAACAAAAACATTATTAAATTTGCATTACTATGCAAAAAAACATGAACTCATGCACATGTAAAAACATGTACTCATGTAGATGTAAAACATGTACTCATTTACATGTTAAAACATGTACTCATTTAAGATCCCCACTGTATAAGTATGTATGTCACTTAAAAGACTAGTACCTCAATTTCTCCTCCTCCTGTCAAAAGAGAGTTTATTATTTATTGTTTTGTTTGCTTGGGAGTCGAATCTTCTTGATGGGATATTTTCCTGCAACCGAAACTGCACTTTGGGCAGATAACACGTCGGCTTGTTTATCTGGGCACAATGGCGTGTGCGTGTGTTTGTATGCGTACTTCTCTATGAGAGGAATTTCTTTTCTCCCACAAAATTGCCATTTCAGTTGAGTAGTTGAGCGGTGAACGACGGGATGATTTGCAGATCATCGGCGCGCTGACGATGCTCTCTCCTATTAACGAACAACGGCAACAACAACAAAAGTAAATAAGAAAAAGAACAAATAATCAACAAATGTGAGATGATAAGAGGTTTCTTAGTGAAAATAATTTCATGTCACTTGGCTTGTGTAAACAACTTCTTTGTCAGTTTAAAAAGCATCAGCTACCAACAACAGTCGGAATCGGTGGTGAAGTGCGTAAAAGTGGAATTATTAAGTTTAAGAAATAAGATACACGACAAGAATTAAGAATTGCATTTGATGTGACGGACAACAAACAAAATCGGAAATTGCTGAGGAATAGGTGGAACTTAACTTTGTGATAATCTACACGTTCCACGAACAATTATGTCGGATACTTTTGGAATAACAAATACGAGTATTGAGGAAAATAGGTAAGTGCAAATTAAAGTGTCTAAGTGGTTGGTGTATATAAAAGAAAGGAAATTCTTACTTTACCCGTATGGAATACCAGTTTTATATCCTGCCCCATACTGTGAAGCAGGTTATTATTTGAACCTACCCGTGAAAATACAAGATTCAATTAAATTTGCCATATCTTTGTAAATTTTAATATTTAAGCGACGAACTTCATTAAAAAGTTAGTGGTGGTGCATACGTCTTTTTTGGGGCAGACCCCATTGTATATCGATAAACTCAGAATCACAAGCTGACTCGATTAAAAGATGCCAGTCTGTCTGTCCATCAAAACACGATGTTACCCATTAGCTCAGATAACAAGTTAAAAAAGTTTCAGCCGGTTGATCCGACCTATATATATCCTAACCCATATATGGAATTTAAATTTTCCTTTTTTCTGTCATTCATTGCCTTAAAAGTGCCTATTTTATCAAAATTTCGTAAAGGGTCGATTGAATGAAACGTGCTAGAATGGGACGTAGCATCCATTTTTTTTTTCTTATGCGGTGTCGGCGTCACACCTGCATCCGATGGTCCAAATTTTCGATGACGCCGAGGCATAATTGAGGTTCTATGCCGTTAATGTGCCGAATTATCTCATCCTTTAGCTCTTGAATTGTTGCTGGCTTATCGACGTACACCTTTTCTTTCAAATAACCCCAAAGAATGAAGTCCAACGGTGTCATATCACATGATCTTGGCGGCCTATTAACATCGCCAAGACGTGAGATAACACGTCCATTGAAATGCGGCCCAATGATACCGCCAGCCCATAATCCGCACCAAACAGCGACTCTTTGTATGTACATTGTTTTTTCGACTATCACTCTTGCTATATATATTTCTGGCCTAATAATGAAAATTCGAATATTTATCATCAAAAATTTTTTTTTGTGTTCCAAAGTATTCTCCAGTATGATTTAAACACTTGCATGCGCTTGAGACACCTTCAAAACATGGTTTTTTAACGCTTCAACAGCATTTTCTGGCGACGAAAATCGTTGACCACTCATTTTTTTCTTGATGTGCGGTAATAAAAAGAAGTCATTGGGTGCCAAGTCAGGGCTGTACGTCGGATGACCCATCAATTCGACGTTTTGGCCGGTCAAAAAGGCGCTAGTTTGAACCGATGTGTGAGAGCTCGCATTGTCATGATGCACAATGATTCGTCTTCTCTCGTTAGTTTTTCAAAGTTTTTCTCCGAAGACTTCAGGCAAACAAATTGTGGTGTACAACTCAGAATTGACCATCCTAAGTTGCTCAAGCGGAACAGTCGCCACATGACCAGTTTTGCCGAAGAAGCAGGCGACCATTTGCTTCGAAGTGCTTCTTCCACGAACAACTTTCGTTGGATTTGGCTCGTCTTTGAAGACCCACACGGTCGATTGCTGTTTTGTTTCGGGCTCATACGCATAGATCCATGATTCGTAACCTGTGACGATCTTATAAACGTATGTCGAAGCACCACGATCGTATTTTTCAAATTTTCTTTGCACCAATCGACACGATCCTTTTTATGAGCGATTGTCAAATTGTGCGGGATCCAACGAGAACAAACCTTTTTTACGGACAGGTGTTCATGCAATATCGAATGTACGAGTATGTTGGTGGAAGAAATGCCCAAGGATGTCTCTATCTCACAGTATGTTACATGATGATCTTGCATTACCAGTTCACGCACGGCATCCATGTTCTCTGGCACAACGGCCGTTTTTGGACGACCTTCGTCTTTAAGTGAGCGTCGGCCACGATTAAATTCTTTTAACCAGTTTTTCACAGTGCTATAGGATGGTGCTTCATCGCCATACAAAGATTTAAGTTCATCGATGCACTCTTGAGATAACGAGTTAATTCCATTTTTTAGCCAAATTGATTTTTTCAAGTCACTGTAAACAACACAAATGATGGTCGTACGTCAAAACGTTCTGAGTATGTCAAAAAAATGTCAAACCTTCTATAGGAAATTTCAGATGGCACCAGGCAACACTTAGTGTTGTCTAGGCCAGAAATATATATAGCAACCCTCGTACAAAGCCTTTATAAAAATATAATTTAAGCGAATTGCACGCTCTGGCTTACAATTTATGTGGATTCTAATCTGCACTTAAAAGTCTTTTTTGTGGGAGGAACCAGTAGGGACGTGGTTAGGAACCCAATTATTTGCCACTAAGTTGAACTTATAACCCTGATATTAAGTATTTCTTTTGGTTATGATCGTAAAAATAGAATTAAATTAATTTCAAGAATACCAAAAGTAGGCGTAATAGAACTTTTGTGTGGGAGATACAAGAAGGTGCGTGGCTATACGTTCTATTCCCAATCCCATAGGCAGTTTTGAAAAAATATTTCGACTTGAAAAATGTTAAATCGGTTACTAGTTTCGTTCACGAGTTACTCGTCTAGCAAAACAGCCGTACAAACGGCCATGGTTAAAATGCCCGAAAAAGTCATTTGGCAAAAACATATGTAGGGTCTAAAATGTTTTTTTTTCGTTTTATTTTGTGCGTACAAAATGATATATACCCTCTGTTTTCTGAAAACCCCGGTTTTTTGGCACTCTAGTGCAAATGTTTTGTGAAATAAATAAAAAAAATAATTGGCCATTCACATTATTCTACTCGAAGAATGTAAATTATAGAAATAACCAGGGCCGGCTCACGATCGACTGTTTTTTTCGAGGCGCCATAGCGTCGTTCATTTGATATTTTGATCTAAACGCCTTTTTCTTCTATTGCAGAAAAACACAATTTAAGTTGACAGTCAATTTTTGTCCTATTGGAACGATAGAATTGAATTGATTGAATTGAACTACGTTTTGTGTAGTCCCTGTTTTTTTATATGTAAAATTTCAAGAGATTTCAAAAGAGCATTTCCGGATATGGGGTCAACTTTTTGATCTGTTTTTGCCTTTTGCGATTGTTAGATAATATGGATCACACAACAATTTATCACTCATCTCTGGTAAATGTTAAAAGAATTGGTCTTGAAAAAATAAAGTAAATGTCTGAAAGTTCAACCAGGTCGAACCCTACGCCACTAAAGCACTCAAAAAATGTCAGTTTTGGACCGATCCTTGGATTATTTGTTTCTTTCGACAAACACACGGATAGATCGACAAACAAACAAACAAATCTGTTGTACGGACCACGACCAAAAAAAAAATATATATGTGGCCCTGCAGGCAATAAAAAGAGAAACCCCACAACGGAGGCGGAGGTCATATATCCTAAGTTACGGACCTCAAAAGTTTTGATATAAAATTGGCTATATTTTTGCTATGTATTATCCGGTCTTTAAAAAATGGGTGTTATTGGAAATTAATTTGCAAGACCTTTCTAACAATAAATAAGTCGTCGTTAACCCATAGCGGGTCGGCGACCGGTTTTATACATTTCCAACCTGTACTTTTATGGAATATGTCCAATATTCTAAAATATATTTTTATTAAGGTATGTATTTTAGTACACTTAATCGTAGAGAACATTTTAAGCTTCCTTTAATTTATTAAATGTCCATAAAAGTAGCTCTCCTTAAACCTTAGATATTGTTGGTGCTCGGATTTAGGATGGCGTTTTTAAAAACGATGTTTTAACTGAAATTTATTTTGAGTGGCCATCGGCCGGGCTAAAAGACTTTCAGCTGTGGACAAGCGTATTCTGGGGACTAGGAACTTTAAAACCTTCTGCAATTAATCACTGCCACTGTCAAATTCTTTAAACGTCCTGTAGCTCCTCTTAAACCTGAGACATTGGGGGCACTCGATCCATTGGGGCCATGAAAATGATTTTCTAATAGAAACTTCTTTCTGGTCGGTATAAAAGACTTTCTGCTATGGACAAGCGTTATCTAGGGAATCGGGACTTAAAATCCTTCTGCGATTGATCGCTGACTTCGGAACTTAAGTAAAATTCTTGAACTCCAGGAAAAGAATTTCTTTTTAAAAAATTTCATTTTAATTTTTTATTTTCAAACTACAATTAATCTGGTATATGTCTCTCTGGCTATATATTCGCTTATTGGCTTAAATGAAAGCTTAATATGTCTTCATCAGTGTATAACAGCGATTAATCACTGTAAAATTCTTTAAATCAAGTAAAATATTTTCTTTAAGAGAATGTGCTTTTTATTTTTCAATATTTCGTTTTCAAACTACAATATCTCTGGTTTTAGGGAATCTATATGGACGTTTAATGACTTAAAAGAGAGCTAAGGATGTCTTCATCAGTGTACAAAAATACTTACCTAAATCACAATATATTTTTAAGATTAGACATATTCCAAAAAAAAAAAACATTGAATATGTATAAAATCGGTCTCGGACCCGAAATGGGTTATCATTGTAAAAAACTTGACAATTTCTTTTTTAACGATTACCATTTTGTTTAGATCCAATAATACTGGGTGGCCCAAATAAGACTGAAGGGTTTACCAAAAAGGTTACGAAGAAGTTCCATCGTGGCCCATGCTGTATGGGAACTGGCTACATCTTGCTGGGACCATACATTACGATTATTCTCAACTTGTGGTCGCACACAATTTTCAATCATTGTCCTATACAGAGCACCGTAAATGGTTTCTAGTTGACCCTCCTTATTTGCAAAAAACTATGGACCGATCAATCACACTACCGCACCAAACAATACATCTGTAGGGGTGTAATTAACGCTGATGCAATACTCTAGTATTCTGGCACTTATCCCTGTTCCTCAAAATAGGAGACTTACATATCCTAATCGTGTTGTAACTGGGTGCTGTTCGGACATTAAAAACTATAAACAAAATATTATAAAATGTTTACCCCTTAGTCTCATTTGAGTCACCTTGTACTTGTATAATATACCTTAACCCGTGAAAGCTTCTCCGCAACATGCATTTGGCTTGCAATACCAGATTTAAGTAGGAGATCACTGTAATTGAGCTTAGAACTAAATCAACATAAATTTCGGGATAATCGATGGAAAATGCTCTTTAAGGTACACAGAAATGCACTCTCTGTCAGTTAATGGAGAAACGATTTAATAAAATGCATATAACCTGGCGGTACATACTTATACATATGTAATACCTTCAACATTCCATTAAGGAAACCCAAAGAACTTATATCAAAATCATTAGAAAACCTTCATCGGAATACGTTTTAACAAGTTCTTGTCCGCATTTGAAGCTGGGTTAACATGTGCGATAGTCGTGTACACTAACCATCGTACTCCGACGATCCACCTGAATTTATCTCAGAGTTTTAAAACTGAAGTAGGTCAATTTACACCAACCACTACAGACAAAAATAAAAAACAAAATCGTTTATTTTATCCGAATTGAAATGCAGGGGAAATTCCAAATAAAATCGCCCTTTTCGATTTTGATAAAAAAAAATCTTAAAGCATCTCAAAGTTAGCCTTAACGAGCATTTTTTTTTGGAAAGGTGTTGTGTTAGAGGTCAAATATGTTAGGAACGCGACATCAGAAATAAATATGTAGGGTGCCGCACAGTGCACTTTTTTGGCACTTTTGGTGATCAAAAATCAATAACTTTTGATTGGGTTAACCATCTTTCTTAATTTTTTTTTTGTTTTATTAGTATGTGTTATAGCTATCATTATATGTGATAAAAGTTTATAATTTCAAAGCCAGTCCTTGAGAAATAAAACACAAGTTTTAGAAAAAAAAAATATTTATTTTAAAAGACCTTCGAGGTCGGATATTACTTCTTTTTCGGTATTACTTTTTGGTACATATCGAAGAGATGAGATCAGAGGATCAGAGGAAATCATAAGCATTTTTATTAAATCCGCATTCTGGCTTCTTCTGTCGCACTTTCTTGTGTGCCGCAATCGAAATGCCTTGTATTCTTTGTTTTTCGCTTCTTGAGCCTCTTCTGTTCGCCAATGGGAAAGTAGTGATGCTTTATTATGTTTTCACCATGGCATAATACCTTATGAATTGTAGGCGACAGTTTTTTCCAGCTACCATAGAGATTATTGTACATTTTAAGGGTATCAGCAGAGAATTCTCCAAACTTTTCAGCATCAATAACTTGGCGACAATTTATCGCAGCCAGCAATTTTTTAAAATTTAGCAAGAGACCTTCATCAATTTTGGTTATAGATGCTGTAAGTGCAACATCTTCAAAACACCGCCTAGCAGTATTGCCATCATTACTGTTACCGAAACCCTGTTTAGGGTAATCAATCCTTAGTCCAGTACTTTCTTTAAATTTCTTTTGGATTTCCTTTTTGGTCTTTGCTCTGAGTTCCTTTTTTATCTCGCGCTTCTCTTTTGAAGTCTTTGCATCAAAATCTGGATTATTTTCTTTAAATGTTTGGAATTCCAAGTCATATGCAATATTTAAACAATGCGCCATAAATCGAAGTCGAGCATGAAGTGGCGATAATCCCAGTTCATACATTGATTCCACTTCATTGCATTCTGAATTTTCCATGCAAAACTCCTTTTGAGTGGCATGACACACGGTACAGGACAAAGATGACTTGTTTCCTAGGAGTCAACCACATATTTGTCAACAGAATTTATATGAATACATCAATAATTACTATACCTAATATAGCCTGAGCAACTTTTCCATCCACCATTGTAAATTGCAGAATATGTCTTATCCTTATTTCCGTTCCCTGCTGTGTAGTAAAAACTGTGTTGGAAAGGTTTTTAATTTCATCCGTCATCAATTTGTGCTTCTCAACAATTAACTCCGAACTTTCCTTTGAATACGAAAATTCAATAGGACGACAGTACCGCACAGAGGATGGCTTTGGATTTCTCCAAATTTCTTCACAATTTTTAGGATCTTTCGAAGTACCAGCCGTGTCTTGCATTAATCGAAGAGGAACCATTGATACCATGAACATCTGAGAATCACAGTGGCCTTCATCTATAACAGAAAATAATATGCATAAGTACCAATTATGTGAATGTACCAATTATTTTACCAATTTTTTGTTTGTATTCACTCTGTCCTGATGAGCCATCACAACCCTATTTGGAATAAAGAACCATTTTGGAAGGCCAGTTTTGTTCTTTTTGATCGAAACTGAGGCTTTCCAATATGCGTTTCGAGGTATGGTCCAAGGAAGATTTAAGTGAAAATTTTGCAGATACCTCATCTACTGTAATATTTGCAGGAACACAAGCGTCTTTTTCTTCTGAAAGATGCTCTAGAGACGGCAAACCTCTATAGTTCTTTTTTAAAAACGTCGACCGAAGTATCTTGTACTGTCGGTATGACAAGTCAAGGTCAATATATAAAGCAAGTGATTCAGCCGTAGTAAGTTCCTTACACTGATCTGCAGGTTTCGTTGCTTCTTTCAGTCTTCTAAGGACTTCGATGTCATTCCCATGCAAGGACTCCACCACTGACGCCTTATCATATTCGCCATTTTTTCTTAAGAGATATTTTAAAATGTTATATGCTTCCTCCAAACTTAATTCTTTCGCTGAATCATGTGTCTTCCTACGCTTACTCGAGCGTGCTGAATTTGTGTAAGACTTTCTTGGTCTTCCCCGGATAGTTTTGGATAATTCCACATCATCAAGCGATTCATTAACTTTTTGATTTAAGCTCAGTGATCCTAAGTACCAAGAACTTTCTTTATATTTTCGTAGAAACACGTTTTTTGATCGCGAACATTCTTTCCAATATCGAGAAAACCTTTTACCGAAGGCGTCCAGGTTAATTTTGTTTATTTCATTATTTTCAACATTAATATCATATTTATGGCAAACTTTCACTAGCAACTGGTTGAAAAAAAAATTTTGCGTTATATTAGATTTATTTTCGGTATGTATTTCAAAACACTTTTCACATAGATCTTTTATAGATATATTTAATTTATCCATTATGAAAAATTATTTAACAAATTAAGAGGAATATTTTATCAGATTGCTTGTGTTTCCAAATTCATTAAAAAAAACGGCATTTAAGTGACATATTTTCTCTACACTAATCTCTACTCTACACTACACTAATTCATTCTCAATAAGTTTTGATGTTTGACCATATTCACAATAATATTTCGTTATACTTGTCATAACTTTGAAATGCACGAAAATTAAAGTAATGCTATCATACATGGAGAGTTGCAGTTTGTTGCAGCTGAACTGTATATAGGATTATAGGGGATATATCAGAGAATAACTCTATGTCAATTGCTAGTGTGGCCGCAGGTGGCAACATAGTTAAAAGCTTAGATAAAGTTAAAAAATTTGGTAAAATAAAGTTTTTTTTATGAATAAAAAAATTGCTAAAATGCAACACATATGAGCTCATGTGAATATTTAAAGTTAAGATTGAATCCATCTTTCAAACAAAAAAAGAATCAGCCCGATATCTATAACCGTTGGTAAACTGCTTGTCCCGGAAGTTGAACTTTTTTTCATTTTTTTCATCATTTTGCAATATTTATAAATTTATCCAACTTATACATCCAATATCTCCCGAACCAAAGAAGATGGAGCAAATCAGAAACCAGATTTGAAAAATGCAGCTATTTTTCATTTTAGATTCGTATTTGAAGTATGTAAATTCGAACATGCATTTTCATGTTTTTACATATTTTTGAGCACTCACCGGGCCAAAAAAGTGCACTGTGTGCCGCCTGAAAGTTGTTAATGTCCTCTTTACGAAAAAAGTTGCATATCCTTGTTCGACATAACCCTCTGAATTTAATATATGTGACGCGCAAAATAGAAAGGGACCTAAGGTTAAAAACCAGTTTTGTTCAGGAGAGTCATTTTAAAGATTAGGTCCCTTTCTATTTGCGCTTAGAATCGTCGACTTCACTTTCATAAAACGCGCATATCTCTGGGAGGGAACACTTTTGGGGCATGGGATCGGTCTCATTCGATGCTCAGATGTTGTCCACATCAAAAAAAGTGAAAAGCTGATGAAAAGTTTTGTTCAGGAGAGCCATTTTAAAGATAAGGTGCCTTTCTATTTGCGCTTAGAATCGTCGACTTTACTTTCATAAAACGCGCATATCTCTGGGAGGGAACACTTTTGGGACATGGGATTGGTCTCATTCGATGCTCAGATTTTGTCCACATCAAAAAAAGAAAAAAAAATGAAAATTGATTTTTTTACCCTCAGGTCCCTTTCTCTATGCGCTGTCACATATATGCTTGATCCTTGCATATTTCAAAAAAGTTGTTTTTTCTACTTTTTTTTTGCAAAATTTGCTCTTCTTGCTGCTAAAATTTCAGAGTAGGTTCGCCAGGTGTTAAGAAGTTAGTGAACTTTTACTGGACTACTTACTTAATTTTACATACTCGTACTTATAGAAAAACATTTTACTTTTTAGAATATCCTATATTTAATGCGACAGTAAACAATTTGTGAATACGAGCGTTGCTATATATATTTCTGGTCTAGGCAACACTAGGTATTGCCTGGCGCCATCTGATATTTCCATTGGAAAGTTTGACATTTTTTAGCATAAACGTACTCAGAAAGTTTTGACGTACGACCATCATTTGTGTTGTTTGTTTACAGTGACTTGAATAAATCAATTTGGCAAAAGAAATCGAATTAACTCGTGAACATTTTCGTGCTATCATTTTCACAACTTTCGACGTGGATTCTCACGACAGGAGTGTATCGATGAACTTAAATCTTTGCATGGCGTTGAAGCACCATCCTATAGCACTGTGAAAAACTGGTTTAATGAATTCAATCGTGGCCGACGCTCGCTCAAAGACGAAGGTCGTCCAAAAACGGCCATTGTGCCAGAGAACATTGATGCCGTGCGTGAACTGATAATGGAAGATCGTCATGTGACATACCGTGAGATAGAGGCATCCTTGGGCATTTCTTCCACAAGCATACATTCGATATATCATGAACACCTGGCCGTAAAAAAGGGTTTGTTCTCGTTGGATCCCACACAATACGACAATCGCTCAAAAAAAGCTCGTGTCAATTGGTGCATAGAAATTTTGAAAAAATACGATCGTGGTGCTTAAAAAGACTTTTATAAGATCGTCCAAGGTGACGAATCATGGATCTATCCGTATGAGCCCGAAACAAAACAGCAATCGACCGTGTGGGTCTTCGAAGACGAGCCAAATCCAACGAAGTTGTTCGTGGAAGAAGCACTTCGAATCAAATGGTCACCTGTTTTTTCGGCAAAACTGTTCATGTGGCGACTGTTCCGCTTCAGCAACGTAGGACGGTCAATTCTAAGTGGTACACCACAATTTGTTTGCTTGAAGTCTTCTTAGAAATTCGAAAAACGAACAAGAGAAGACGAATCACAGTGCACCATGACAATGCGAGCACTCACATATCGGCTCAAACCAGCGCCTTTTTGACCGGCCAAAACTTCGAACTGATGGGTCATCCGCAATGGCTTCTTTTTATTTCCGCAATTCAAGAATTGTCAACGATTTTCGTCGCTGTTGAACCGTTCAAAAAACCTGAGTGGAAAAAGTTCTTCGACAATTGGTTTGAGCGCATGCAAAAGTGTATAAATCATGCCGAAGAATACATCGAAAAACAATAAAACCATTTTTGAAGATAAATATTCGCATTTTCATTATTAGGCCAGAAATATAGAAATATATATATATAGCAGCCCTCGTAGTGATACTAATTTTCTTGCAAGTCTTGTCAAGTACAACAATAAACGTTTTTAAAATGTCCTCTAAAAATCTTAGAATCCTGTTAAAACCCTGTTTTGAGTACTTTTGCCCACTTATATGCCTGTAACTTAGTTGATTATCAACCGATTTTTGGTTTCTTAACGGGTTTTTAAAAGAACAGACTTAGACGTTGAACATTTTTTTGATTTATTTGTATTTGTATAGTTGACCTATTGTTAGGCTTGAGGTCGTTAGCAAAAAACAGATGTTGGTGTTTTTATAATTTATTTAATTTTAAATATTTTGATTTACATTTTAAGAATTATTCGTGTATTTTTCCATCAAATGCGAGGGCGGTTCGGAAAGTTCTTAGCCTATCAATGAAAGAGAATAGTTAGTTTTTTAAAAATATTTTTATTTTTCAATATAATCTCCTGAAACTTCAATACACTTATCTAGCAATTCTATCCCTTGATTAAAATAGTTTTCCTCAAGGTCTTCAAAATAGTGGTTTACAACTGTAATTGCATCTTCATTTGAGGTAAAACGCTTGCCAGCAAGGAATTTTTTTAGATTTGGGAACAGGTTAAAGTCACTGGGAGCTAAATCAGGAGAATAAGGTGGGTGGTCAAGCAACTCGTTCTTTAATTCGTTGATTTTAGCCATTGTTAAAACACTCTTGTGCGCTGGTGCGTTGTCTTGATGAAAAATTATTTTTTTGTGTTGTAAGCCAGGACGTTTTTCTCAAATTTGTACATTTAATTGATCTAAAAGGTTGCAATAGTACTCTGATTTTATTGTTTTACCCTTTTGCAGATAGTCAATCAATAAAATACCTTTGAAGTCCCAAAAAACCGTTGCCGTAACCTTACCAGCCGATTGAATTGTTTTTGCCTTCTTTGGGGCACTTCCTCCAGCTTCAGTCCATTGTTTGGATTGTTCTTTTGTCTCTGGAGTATAGTAGTGGATCCATGTCTCATCAACAGTTATGAAACGACGCTTAAAATCCATTTTATTTCGCTGAAAACGATCCAAACAAGCTTGAGAAATGTTCATTCTTATGCGTTTTTGGTCGACTGTTAACAAGTCCGGCACCCATCTTGCAGAAAGCTTTTTCATCTGTAGTTCTTCATGCAAAATTAAATGGACTCGATCATTTGAGATGCCCATGATATTAGCTATTTCACGCACTTTTATTCGTCGATCATTTAATACCATATCATGCACTTTGGCTACAATTTCTGTTATTGTTGCTGTTTTTGGACGTCCACTACGTGGTTCATCTTCAATGCTTGTACGACCACGTTTAAATTCAGCAACCCAATTTTTACTGTTGCATATGAAGGAGCACTTTCACCTAACACATTCACCATATCATTATGAATTTCTTGTCCCGATAAACCTTTTTTATGTAAATATTTAATGACACCACGCATTTCTAATTTTTCCATTGTAAAAAAATCGCGGATGCGTCTTTTGTGAACACCTGTTTCGATATGAAGGAGTTGCCAGATTTAACATGTGTTCATAGCAGAGAGGGAAGTTTCCAAAACACTTAACTTTTTTCTGTTTATACCGCGCTTTTTGTGCTAGGCTAAGAAGTTTCCGAACCGCCCTCGTACACGTTTTTTAACTTTTCTCTATTTTTTAAAATTACCGATGATTTTACGCATTATTTTATAAGGGAACTGTAGAACGTGTCATTAATTACTTGTTCTATATCTGACAACAGTATTTTTCCCTTATCACTTCTTAAGTTGTTACAAGTCGTATATGCGATTGGAATAAGGAGTAAACCATTTTTGGGTTTTCGTTCGACCATAAAACAAATTTTTAAGCCTTGATAAAAAATCGTAATAATAATTTAAGATTATAGCTTGTCACTTTTAAGAAAAGCTGATGATGCTAAAATAACAAAAGAAAACGCTCAGGCAATAACTTTTGAGTTAATTGACCTAAACTTTTTACAAAATTGTCATTTAAATAAAACCTTCAACAGCTTAAACCTTCAACTACTAACGGATTTTAAAAAAAAAAAGTTGCGTTTTTTCCTTACTTTTAAATAAATTGACGTTGTACAGATCCTATGAAAATATTAGTTAAATTATTGGAAATGTTTAAAAATGGCGAAAAAATTTACCAAAACAGTTTTTGCTGGAAAAATACTCTCATAATTCTCAAACTTTTCTAAATAAAATATAAAAATTCAAATCAAGTGTGAAATCTTTATTGTTTATTCAAAATTACATTTTATGCCATTTATTTGTTATAATATAATTTCCTTCAAATGTAATTTCCTTCAAATGTTGACTGCAACTACGCCTCAGGGTTACCATTCTTAGGGTTCAATTTCGGATGACTCGCTCGAGCATTTCGACCGTTATGGCGTTAATGGTACGCGTAATGTTAGTTTCCAAAAACAGAATAGTAGCTGGTTTGTTAGCTTAGACTATGGACTTTACATAGCCCCAAAGAAAAAAGTCTAAAGGATCACACGATCTTAGCGGCCAACTCACCGGTCCAAAACGTGCCATCAGCTGCTTTTCGAAATTACCTCTTAAAAGACCCATTGTTTGAGCAGCTGTATGGCACGTGGCACCGTCATGTTGGAACTAAATGTCGTCAAGATTACGGGCTTCAATAGCGATAGGGAGCACGATTCACGGTTACGTTTCGGCCATCATCATTTTTGACCAGCCCATAAACCGCACCAAACCGTGGTTTTCTATGATGAGATGGCAAACAATACTGAAAAGAAAAATATAAAGTTGTACTCAACTCACGCGTAATCAGTGAAAAAACCCCTTTTGATAAAAAATACCTCTAGATTCATGACCCGCTATAAACTTGAAAAAATATGGACCGATGATTCCACTTACATAAACGGCACCAAACCGTGGTTTTTGCGGTGTAATTCTTTCTATGATGAAATGACAAACATACTGAAAAGAAAAAAAAAGTTTATTTTTTTTGTCGCATTAAATATTGGAAATTTTAAAAAGAAAAATGGTTTTCTTTGTAGAATTAAGTAAGTGCTCCAGTAAAACTTCCAAACCCACTGTGAAGTTTTGACAGCTAAAAGTGCAATTTGTGGTTAATTTTATAAAAAAAAAATTAGTTTACAAAAAATACTTGTTTGAAATGTGTAAGGAACAAGGATATATCCTCGTAAAGAGGGTTATGTCAAACAAGGATATGCAACATTTTTACATTATCGTTAAAAGGACATCAATAGCTCTCCAGCTGTGATTTGCCGAACGACAACATTTTAGAACGATTTATTGAAGCGTGTACCAAAACTGGACGAAAGGGTACATTGTACAGCAGGTACCGGGCTGAGGTATTACAACCACTGTTGTACTTCGACCACTTTTTTTCTCAGCATTTTAGTAATGAATTTTTATACAGGGTGGTCCAAAAGTTACCATGGAGCTAAAAACTTTAATAACTTTTTCGTTTATAATTTTATTTTTCTCAAATTACTGCTGCTATATATATATTTCTGGCCTAATAATGAAAACGGAAATATTTATCTTAAAAAATGGGTTTATTGTTTTTCAAAGAATTCTCCAGCATGATTTATACACTTTTGCATGCGCTCAAACCAATTGTCGAAGCAAACATGGTTTTTGAACGTTTCAACAGCTGCTTCGGGCGATGAAAAACGTTAACCATGCATTTTTTTTTGATGCTAGGGAATAAGAAGAAGTCATTGGGTGCCTAGTCAGGGTTGTACGGCGGATGACCCATAAATTCGACGTTTTGGCCGGTCAAAAAGGCGCTGGTTTCAGCCGAGCTCGCATTGCCATGGTGCACAATGAGTCGAAAATGGATTTTTTTTACACTAAGTTTAAAAAATAATTTCACTTGAATGACCCCCGTTTTCAGCTTGCAGTGATGGGCTTGTTTTAGAGCATTTTCCATAATTTTTTTTTAAAAATTCGTGGTTGTAGCGTTCGAATTTCTGCAACAATGTTGACCTTGAGTTGAAGGATTGTCTCGGGCTTCTTCACATATACCCGCTTCTTCAAATAACCCCAAATAGTCGGGTGCTGACAAATCTGGCGATCGCGTTGGACAAATAATTTCCGAATTTCTGGAAATTATTCGCTCTGCAAAAATTTGACTTAAAAGTCCCATTGTGTCTCGGGCAGTGTGGGCAGTGACCCTGCTGAAAACACATCTCAGGTCTGTTTTCAAGAGCAGGATGTAAAAAATGTTGTATCATAACCCGATACCGCTCTCCATTTACGCTTACAGCACTTCCATCTTCATTCTCGAAGAAGTAAGGCCCAATGATATTTGCAGATGTGATGCCACACCATACTGTACACCTAATGGGGTGTAGTTGGCGTTGATGAATAGCTCTTGGATTTTCAGAACCCTAGAACCCACAGTTCTGCTTGTTAACAAAGCCATTCAAGTGAAAATGAGCTTCATCACTGATGCGTTTGTGTTAAAATAATTGATCGCTGATTTAAATAATAAAATTCTATTATTCTGGTTCTCTGTTCAGTTGTGAATCTCTCCACTATCTCTTCTCCAAGTGTTATTTATATACTTATAATCTGAAAAAAATATATAAACGAAAAAGTTATTAAATTTGTAAAGCCCATGGTAACTCTAGGCCCAACCTGTATAAGTGAGCTGCCTACGCTTTAAATTACTCGGATAAGAGACAGGCTTCCTACTCGAAAGTCGATTGTATTTATAAAGTGGAAAGCCGCCACTGGAAAATATTCTTGGAAATCGCAACACTATGAGCCACATTACGGAACGATTTCTTAAGCGAATTTCAAAAATGTGAATTTTCGGCTTTTTGGGATAGGTTATTTTGTATGAAAAGTTTCAGAAGATTTGTAGTTGCGATACGTAATCCATTACCTAGTCAACTGGATAAGACTAGTCGAGAGTAGCAAAATCCGGCTGGAATATTTAGAAATATTACAAGAAACTCAATAGTACTGTACAGTCGTACCAGGAGATCAATCTAAAGACTTTTTTTTCAAAAAAAAAAAATTCAAAAAATAAAATAAAATGTTGAATATTTGTGGTTCTTTCGAAAGGACATTTTATGCCATTTATTTTTTGAATATAATTTCCTTTAAATGTTGGCCGCAACTACCTTTAGGGTGTCCATTCTGGGGGTCCAATTATGGATGACTTGTTCGAGCATTTCGACCGGTATGGCTTTAATGACACGCGTAATGTTGGCTTCCAAAACCTGAATCGTAGCTGGTTTGTCAGCATAGAATTTGGACTTTGCGTAGCCCTAAAGAAAAAATTCTATAGCTGTGATATTACACGATCTAGGTGCCCAACCTCCCGGTCCATAACGTGAAATTGGCTGCTCTTCGTAATGACCTCTTAATAGGTCCATTGCTTGAGCAGCTGTATGACAAGTGTAGCCGTCCTGTTAAATCCAAATGTCATTAAGACTACGTGCTCAATTCACTGTTACGTTCCGACCATCATCATTTTTGAAAAAATATGGACCGATTATTCCACCAGCCCATAAACCGCACCAGACAAAGGTTTTCTCTGGGTATAATGGCACCTCTTCTTGTTGGTCTTCAGCCAAAATGCGGCAATTATGTTTATTGACGTTGTCGTTGAGCCAGAAATGTGCCTCATCACTGAACACAAGTGTGGTCGAAAACAGTTTCTCACCGAACGCTCCTTTCCATTATACTTTACATTTGCACAATTTTGAGACGTTGTTTCGGTGTAAGTCTCCATGATGAAATGACAAACAAAACTGAAAAGAAAAAAAATAAAGTTAAACACAACTCACGCGAAATCTGTGAAAAAGGCTATTGAAAAAAATTCTTCAAGATGGATCACCCTTTATAACAGGTACCAGAAGGACGGAGGCCTATTTTTAATCGCTTGTAAAAAACTTTTTGGTAATATTGGTAACAATTGGTCACTTCTTACGAAAGGTATTGAGCAAACTAGCGATGACCATGGCCTAACCAATTCAAAAATATATAAGTACCAAGTCGGATACGAAATAACTCGTAGTTAATTCAAAATATAGACTACGGGGTAGTTTTGAGTGACGTTCAGCAATGTAATTACGGTCATGTTGCTAGCTTTTCATAAAAAAATGGTAAAGTTTTTACTATTCTTAAACTGACAGCGATCCTTGGGCATATTTTAAACTTTTTATTTAAAACCATCTTGCTGACTCCTTAAGATGACATTTACATCATCCGCAGATACGGGTAAAATGTGGCATTTGATGTTGATTGTTGCACTCTTGTTAAAATCTGCCTTTTCAATACTGTTTTAAAACAATATTTATTCGATCTAGGGCCACAATTAGAGAATTGAATCATTTTGTCGTCCAATGGTTTTAATCGTTCACACATTTTGCTCAATAGGATCTTGCGTTGAGTATGAGACTTCGTTCTCGTAAACGGTCTTGTTTTCTTTTTTATAAAGGGCGGTTGAAGAAAAACGCACTTTTTTAATTGTAAATAGAACAAAAAGTTTTGTGAGGATTATTTGAATATGTTTTCTTATGATACTTGTAGAAGGAACCATGGTACAATAAACTAGGTATAGCCATTGGCCCAACAACAACAAAAATAGTTTGCTAGATTGTCACAGTCACTTGAAAGAGAATGCCAAAAATACATATTTGCGAATGTTTGAGGATAATTGTGAATGTTGAATAAAGAATTTTTCCTTTGCAAACTTCAACAAATGCCATTGTCAAATTTCAAAATTGACAATTTAAATGACTATGAGAAAAAATTTAAAATCAGCACATGTGACGCACAAAATAGAAAGGGGGGACCTAAGGGTAAAAACCAGTTTTGTCTAGGAGAGCCATTTTAAAGATTTAAATACGTGTGTCTCTTTGGTGTACCATCACTTTCATAAAACGCGCATATCTCTGGGAGGGAACACTTTTGGGGCATGGGATTGGTCTCATTCGATGCTCAGATGTCCACATCAAAAAAAAGTGAAAATTCATTTTTTTTACGCTTAGGTCCCTTTCTCTATGCGCTGTCACATATGTATCTCTACCTTCTTTATTGTACCATGGAAGGATCTATGACAATTATGTGTGAAACAAAGTATCGGCTCGCCACAGCTTCGGTGGCATACGATTGTCGGTCTATATTTTCAATGAAGGTTCAATGTCGGCTATGTGCCGACAAATCTTATCCTTTAGCTTTTGAATTGTTATTGGCTTATTGGCGTACACTTTTTCTCTTAAATATACCCAAAGAAAGAAGTCCACGGGGTCAAATCACATGATCGAGGCGGCCAATTAACATCGGCACGACGTGAGATAACAAGGCCATTAAATTTCTTGCGCATTATTTCGTTAGGTGTGTAGCAAGTGGCACCATCCTGTTGGAACCACATATCGTCCAGGTCCATATTCCTATTTCTGGTCATAATAAGTCCGTAATCATCTTGCGATAGCGCACACTATTCACGGTAACTACTTGGTCGACCTCATTTTCAGAACGGCGTGATGACAACGCCAGCCGATAAACTGCATCAAACTGTCAATCCTTGTGGATGCATCCGCTTTTCAACAACCACTCGTTGATTATCATTTGCCCAAATGCGGTGATTCTTCTTGTAAACGAATCCACTGTGGACACATTTGGTCGATTATGCTGACCAAAAAAATCACGAAGTGCCCGAAATGCATATTGATTTAAACGCCTTTTTTCGTTAAGGGCTCTGATAATCTTAACATGTTACTCCATTGTGTACCTCTCCATGGCTGAAATTGTCAAACACTAAAACAAAGAACTGTCAAAAAAGGTTGGGCAAAAAAAAGTTGACATTAAGATGTGACTCACAATTAAAATCTTGCATGATGGTGGAACCCCCCTATTTAACGGACATGATCCAGTAAATTCCAATCATCACACACGTATTCGTTTTTCCAGAGTGTGCAGACTAACTGATGCATGTATCTTATCAGTTCTTCTCCTTCGGATTGTACAGCTCTTGTATACTACATGGACGGCACCTGTGGCCTTGTTATTCTTAAGCCAGGTTATCGCTTTTTCGACCTCTCGTGGATTAGTGAGTACACATTTAAAACCATTGTCTATAATTGATTGCATGTTGTTTTTTCAACTGAATCATCATACCCCAAATAGATGGATAACTGTTGTTTCTAGATCCTCCGCATATTCGAAATATCTTTTCCACCTCTTCACGAGGCTGTATCAGTAGGTAGAGCTATTGTTTGATATATAACTCATTTGTAGAAATTCTAGCATCACTTCTTTTCCCGTAAATATAAATCGTCATTCTATCCTTTTTTTATAAAATAGAAAATTTTCCTTAATGCTTCTCTACCGGCATGGTTTCAACGGAGCTTGTGCCGACGTAAGCTTAAGAGTCGATCTTAATGTGATGTTATACGAGGGTTGCTTTTTATATTTCGGGTCCTGACAATATAAGTGTTCCCAGATGGAAACTTTCATTGGAAACTTTGACATTATTTAGGATAACTTCACTCAGAACGTTTTGTCATTTGAGGGCGAATTGTTTTGTTTACAATGTGTTGAAAAATTCACCTCAATGGAAAAATGGAATTATCCCGAGGACATTTTCGTGCGATGATTTTTTACGATTTTCCGCGGGGTTATCGATAAAATAGTGTTTAAATCAACTTGTTTCGACTTTCCAAGAGTTCAGTCTCGGCCGCCGTTCGCTCCAGGATGAATTTCGTGAAGGACGTACAACTTCGGTCACTTTGCCAAAAACCATGGATACTGTGCGTGATCTGATTAACCAAGACCGAGATTGAGGCAACCTTGGACATTAGTGTGACCAATATCAATAAGATATTGCATGTTCATTTGGCCGTGATAAAAATTTGTTCTCGTTGGATTCCACATAATTTGACGAATGCTCAAAAAAAAAGGCTCGTATGGATTGGTACAAAAAGATGTTGAAAAAGTATAACTGCGGTAGCGCAAATACAGTGTTTAACATTGTTACAGGTGACGAATCATGAATCTACGCTTATGAACCTGAAACAAATCAGCAATCGACCGTATGGGTCTTTAAAGACGAGCTAAATCCAACAAAAGTTGTTCGTGGAAGAAGAACATCGAAGCAAATGATTGCGTTTTTTCGGTATAACCGGCCATGTTGCCATAGTGCCTTTAGTGGAACGTAGAACGGTCAATTCTGAGTGGTATACAACTATTTATTTGCCAACAGTGTTCGAAGAAATGAGGAAAAATAATAAGAGGAGACGGATCATGCAATGCGAGCTCTCACACATCAGCTGAAGCTATAACCACTCAAGATGTCGAATTGATGGACCATCCACCGCACAGCCCTGATTTGGCACCAAATGAATTCATCTTATTATTCCCTAGCATCAAGAACAAAATGTGTGGTCAGCGTTTTTAATCGCCCAAAGCAGCTGTTGGAGCGTTCAAAAAATATGTTTTGGAGGTGTCTCAACCGAAGTGGAAACTGTGCTTCAAAAATTGGTTTGTGCGCATGCAAAAGTGTTTTGATCTTAAAGGAGAATATTTTGAAAAACAATAAAAACCATTTCCAATGATAAATTTTTGTGTTTTTATTGCCGGACCCAAAATATAAATATTAACCCTCGTATGCTTTAGTAACGGCTTTAAAATCCTCTTATCCCTTTCTGAACGCTTTCTCACTAATTTCATTCTCGGCGATTTTGTTAAATTCTGAATGTAAACAATCAAAAAGAAGAAAATATTTTTGTTCTACAAAAAAAGTTGTAAAACATTTTCAAAAAGCGTTCGGAAGGACTTTTAATTACAAGCAGTTTCGGAGAGCGCCACTTTTTTATAATAATACCGCAAGCAATAATTGTGCTGTAACTAGAAGTATGTTTAGTGGCTATACACTTAAGGGCAATCAGTTTTGCATTTAACGAGAACTGCCGGCAGTAGAGTTTTCCTCGGAACACATTTAAAATCCCTCGCACAGCCCAGACATTGTCGGCAAATTTGGTTTACTGGGAAATATCAAAAGTTTTAAACGAACAGACTACCTTAGATAAATCATTTAGAATTCTTTGCGAGTTCATAAAGAGAAGTATGATCAAAAAATTAATAAAAATCCCACAGACAAGTCAAACAGAATTCGGGCCGAATTCGTTCAGATATTTCGGAACATAAATAAAAAATCATCAGACACACAGAATTCGTAACGATTTCGCTAAGAATTCTCAATAGAGTTAAGATATTGTTCAGAATTGTCTGATATCAGACATTGTCGGCAAATTTGGTTTACTGGGATAGTACAAAAGTATTGTTGTATTGTTCATTACTGCTTGAAGAGTTGAGGCAGGAATAATAGCCTCAATTTTTCTGAAATGTATTGCTTTAGTCCATTCAAATTTGTTGGTTTTGCTTTGTAGACTTCCTGTTTCCAATAACCCTACAAGAAAAAGTCAGGTGCAGTAAGGTCATACAACCTGGGGCGCCAACGGAGTTTCTGGATAACAGCTTATTGGGAAATTTTAATCACAATTCTGTCATAACAGGCCGGGCTATGTGAGGAGTTCCAGCATCTTGCTAAAACCACACAGGGTTGAAAGAAATTCCCATTCGCCAAAATTCTGGATAGAAAAACTGTCTCAACATGCTCAAGTAACGATCTCCAGTAACCGTAACGGTGTGACCGTATTCTTGGAAGAGCTAGGGCCCTGCGTGATTAAACTGCACACCACACTGTGACACGAAGTAGATGCAATTCCGTCTCATGAAGTATCTGTGGGTTGGAAGGACTCCATATTCGAAAATTGTGTTTGTTTGTGTTGCAGTTTAAATCGAAATGGGCCTCGTCAGACATGAAGAGACAGTTCGTCGTCTTTCACCATTTGAAGCATCTTCTGGCAAAATTCCAAGCGAATCGGGAAGTCTGCGGCTTTCGGTTTGTTGGCCATTTCAATGTTATATGAAATATGTCAAAATTTTTGTACATAATTGACTGCAATGACTGTCTGCTTATACCCATTTGAGCAGATAAGCTTTTTGTCGAAACTCTTGGATTGTTTTGTATGGCCAGGTAAAGGAAACGCGCCATTTGAACTGGATGCGTCCACAGAGACCTGGGGTCAGCTGAGTGGGCTTGGCCGGACAATTGAAGAGGTGCAGTACATCATGTGGTCCCTGATGGCAGGCGGGACAGGTGTCCGGAACGTTAGCATCAATTCGTGCCCAGTAAGAATTGAGGCGGCTGCACCATCCAGATCTCAGCTGCGCCAGAACCACGCGCGTCTGCCGAGGTAGTACCTTCTCCTCAGGTGAAATCTCCGGGGGATGTTCCCCTAGCACTGCATTCACACGGTAGCTGGATACTGATATTGCGACATCATCGGCGTGAATGTTGTTCAAACCTGCCTGATAGTTTCGACGATCTAAAGGTTCTCTCTTATACCGCTGGACCTCTCTCTCTAGATCATGAAGATCGTACCTGATCTGCCCGGGTGGAGGCATCCAGTTCAAGAGATGGTGGTTAGGATGACTGCTGCGAAAACACCCTAGCAGGTATTGCTTAGACAACAGGAAATTGTGTCTGCGCACGGTAAGGACCTTCGTCTCCTCATGTAGATGGTCCTCAGAGGACATAAGAAGACACCCTGTTGATGTTCTAAGGGCGGCATTCTGGCAAGTCTGAATTTTCTTCCACCGCGTCGTACTCACGTTCGCCGACCATACAGGTGCTGCGTAGTTTGCTATAGACCGACCTATGGCTTTGTAAGAGGTCAACAAATTTTCTTTGTCGGCTCCCCAAGTACTGCCGGCAAGTGACTTGAGGACCTTGTTCATACTTTTGAGTTTATCGCAGATAGCTGTAGCATGTGCAGAGGATCTAAAAAGGCTGTCCAATGTAACCCCAAGGATTTTGGGGTAGTTAGTGGTCGGGATGTTGACGTCATCGACTTTCACATTGAGTGACAACCGCACCTCTGCGGTCCAAGCAGTAAACAGTGTGGCTGATGATTTGGAGGCGGATATTTTCATATTCCTCGCAGTGAAGAAACGTGCTAAGTCAGTGAGGTAATAGTTGATTTTCTCGCAAATGTCATCCACTTTAGGTCCTGACGCCAGAATTGTGCAATCGTCAGCGTACGACACAATTTCAACGCCGTCTGGTGGTGCAGGAATTTTAGAGAGGTAGAGGTTAAACAGAGCCGGGGATAAAACCCCACCCTGGGGAACTCCTTGTTTAACTCTACGGGGCTTCGACTTTCTGTCTCTAAATTCTACATATGACTGGCGCCCACACATATAGTTTACAACCCAACGTTTCAAACTGGGCGGAAGGGACGTTTCTTCAATGTCCTCGAACAGAGAGGCATGATTGACCGTGTCGAAGGCTTTTGTAAGGTCAAGAGCCACGAGGACCGTCCTGTCGTTAGGCTTGTTCTGGTTAAGGCCGCGACTTATACGTGTGGTGATGGCGTGTAAAGCAGTTGTTGTGCCGTGCTGCTTGCGGAATCCATGCTGATGATCAGCACTAGGAAAGTGTTCGATCAGGCTGGGGAGGAGCAGTGCTTCAAGCGTCTTTGCTACTGGAGAAAGCAAGGAGATCGGCCTGTACGAATCTCCTTTACTTGCGGCTTTGCCTGGCTTCAGTAGCGGGACCACTCTGCCCATTTTCCAGGCATCGGGAACTTCGTGAGTGGCTAGCGACAGATTGAGCAAGTGCTTTAACATCAGCATTGAGATTCCGTCCGGACCCAGCGCCTTTGATGACTTTGCGCTGCGGATGACATGGGCAACTTCGCCAACGGTAAATTGTGGTGGTGCCTCTTCGACTCGGAGAGCGCGGATACGACGCAATACTCTCCTTTTCGCCTTATCTGTCACTGTTCTATCACCGAACGTGACAGCTGTCCGATCATCCTTCCTTACAGGGTTAGAGAGTGATTTGACCGTTGTCCACAACTTACCAATTCCGGAACTCAAGTTGCACTGCTTTAAGTGGTCTAGCCATTTGTTCCGCTTATATTCGTTGACCAACCTACTGATCTCGGAGTTGAGATCCCTAATTCTAGGGTCAGTAGGGTTGGAGTGACGAATGTCATCACGCTCGTCTGCGAGTCCCGCTGCCTCTGCTGGGAAGTTTGGTCGTACTTCGGGTATTCGACCAGCAGGGATATGGCGAGCGGCTGCTGCGTTAATGATGGCCCGGAACTTTTTCTCGGCTACCCGAACGTCCGACGGAATAGCTAGATTATTAAAGTTGCGGTTGGTGGCTTCTCTGAAGGCCTCCCAAGCGGTGGACAATCCAAATTCTTGTTTCAGTGTCCCAGTTATCAATTTTTATTAAATCTAAAATTCAATCTGCAAAATAAAAAAAATAACCAGATTCATTAAATAGGAAAAAGTTATTACATTTTTTTGGTAGCAGCTTTCATCAGCCACCCTGTATGTAACTCGTTTCAAATGTTATAACTGCTCGAAACCTGAATTCGACACGAATTTGTTTTTTGTAACACTATCGAAACGAAGCAAAAGAACTACATCATTTGCAAAACTTTCGAATAACACGGAAATACCGAACGAGTCAGGAGTGTTTAACGAGGAAGATTAACTTGCAACATCAATGCCTTCAAGATATCAACCAATCTAAAATTAATTGTTATATAGATTTCGGTGTGGGTGGATTACAAGTTGTATTATGTTCAAATTAATACCACAATTTTAGCAAATGATAGATTTTTTGCATTTTTTCTCCGCAACTTTAGTTTTGTTGTTTTGATTGTATCGATTTTTACATTCTGCCGAATTAACATTTTTTTGTTTGTCGTCTGGTCATGCGCTACCGGGTTATCTACATTTTTCAATGCATGTGTGACGGATTTTTATTCGCATGCAGCATCATTTTATCAAATAGAATTGATATTAGTGAATTGATTCATTTATACTGACATATCGTTTAATGCTGTACCAGTCTCTTCGACTGTATGGAGTATCGTGGTGGCGGCTGTAGTTTAAAGTTAACCTGTTTATGATTCTTCATTTTTTTAACTTCGACTTTGTATTCTACCTAAACTTAAGAAAAATAAACCATAAATTATATACCTTTTTTATCACACCGTTTTTCATATCTTCGGGCCAGCGTTATTCAATCGGTGCTATTGCACGAATCAAAATTACCACTGCGTTCGGAACTTTTACAAACCGATTTGAAAGATTTAAATAATTAACCATATAATTTGAGCTTATGCGGAGGGTGGTGCTATAAGGGATGGTCCAACTCAAACACACCATGTAATTTGTAAATTAAACAAAAAGTTGTCAGAGAATCATCTTAAATTTGTTATTATGATAGGGATCTATGACAACTATATGTGAAAAAATATCGACCAAATGTTCGCCACGGCTTCGGTGTCATTTCAATAACTCTGAGACATAATGGAGGTTCAATGGCGTTAATGTCCCAAATTATCTCATCCTTTAGTTCTTAAATTGTTCTTGGCTTATTGACTTAGACTTTGTCTTTTAAATATCCCCAACGGTGTCAAATCACTTAATCGTGACGGCCAATTAACATCTCCAAGACGCGAAATATCGCGTCCATTGAATTTCGCAAAAGAGCCATTGTTTCGTTGGCTGTGTGGCAAGTGGCACTATCTTATTCGAACAACATGTCGTCCAGGTCCATATTTTCAATTTCTGGCCAAAATTAGTCCATTATCATCTGGCGATAGCAAACACCATTCACGAGTCGAGGTTGGCGGCTCTTCTGCCACACTATCGCGACAACAACAAAGTTTTCCGCAGAACGAACTGGGCGAGCAAGCACAGGTGTTTTCACATTTCCTACAGACACGGTTTGCAAAAATGTGCGCACAATTCTTTCGATTGGGACCAATTTGATCGATTATGCGACCAAAAAATTCACGTGCATTTTGATTTAAAAGCCCATTTTCTAAACAGCTTCAACAATCTTAACGCGCTGCTCAATTGTGCACCTCTTCATGGTTAAATTTTTCAAACACTAAAACAAAGAATTATTAAATTAAGTTGGCCAAAGAACTTTCGTTAAGGTGTGACTCACATTTAACATCGTTCATTATGGTTGGACCACCCTTAATAATGTATAAAACCTTTAGAGAGTGTTTGAAGGTTAAATGTATAATAATTCTATTATGGAATATATACGTATGTACATGTGACGCAAAATAGAAAGGGACCTAAGGTTAAAAACCAGTTTTGTTTAGGAGAGCCATTTTAAAGATTAGGTCCCTTTCTATTTGCGCTTAGAATCGTCGACTTTACTTTCATAAAACGCGCATATCTCTGGGAGGGAACACTTTTAGGCATGGGATCGGTCTCATTCGATGCTCAGATGTTGTCCACATCAAAAAAATGAAAATTGATTTTTTTTTACCCTTAGGTCCCTTTCTCTATATTCTCACAAATATAATTCGTTATTGTTCATTCAAAACGACATTTACTGCAATTTTTTTAATATGTGACAGCGCATAGAGAAAGGGAGCTAAGGGTAAAAAATCAATTTTAATGTTTTTCTTTTTTTGATGTGGACATCTGAGCATCGAATGAGACCGATCCCATGCCCCAAAAGTGTTCCCTCCCAGAGGTGTGCGGGTTTTATGAAAGTGAAGTCGACGATTCTAAGCGCAAATAGAAAGGGACCTAATCTTTAATATGGCTCTCCTGAACAAAACTGGTTTTTAACCTTGGGTCCCTTTCTATTTTGCGCGTCACATATAATTTCCTTCAAATGTTGGCCGCAACTACGCCTGTGGGTATCGGTATGGCGTTAATGAAACGCGTAGTGTTGGTTTCCAAAAACTGAATCGTAGCTGGTTTGTCAGCATAGACTTTGGACTTTACGTAACCCCAAAGAAAAACGTCTAAAGGTGTCATATCACTCGATCTAGGCGGCCAACTCACCGTTCCAAAACGTGAACTTAGCTGCTCTTCGAAATGACCTCTCAATAGGTCCATTGTTTGAGCATGGCAAGTTACACCGTCCAGTTGAAACCAAATGTCGTCAAGTTTACGGGCTTCAATTTCAGGTAGCAATAAGTCCGATATCTTAGCGCGATAGCGATCACCATTCACTGTTACGCTCCGACCATCATCATTTTGGAAAAAAATATGGACCGATGATTCCACCAGCTCATAAACCGCACCAAACAGTGGTTTTCTCTGGGTATAATGGCAGCTCTTGAACCTCTTCACGGTGCTCTTCAGCCCAAACGGGGCAATTTTGTTTATTGGCGTTGCCGTTGAGCGAGAAATGGACCTCACCACTGAACAAAATTTTGGTCGAAAAACGTTTATCACCGAACGCTCGTTTTCAGAATACAATTGCACAATTTGGAGACGTTGTTGCGGTGTAGGTCTTTCCATGATGCAATGGCAAACAATACTGAAAAGAATGAAAAAAGTTTAACACAACTCACGCGTAATCTGTGAAAAACCCCTACTAAAAAAACCTCTAGATTGATCACCCCTGTCCGGAAATTGTGATAAAAAAATCCATATTCGGAAAGGTCATCAAATTCTCGAACTCGTGATAAAGGATGGTTTAATTTTAAGGGACGATGTTGATTTCGAGTAAAACACAAGTTATTTAGGAAATATTGGCATGGTTCAATTATGTATAAAACAAAATATCGGCCAAATGACCGCCGCAACCTTGGCGGCACACCTCCATCCAATGGGCCAAATTTTCAATGACACTGAGGCATATTTGAGGTTCTATGCTTTTAATGTGCCGAATTATCTCATCCTTTAGCTCTTGAATTGTTGCTGGCTTATCGAAGTACACCTTTTCTTTAAAATAACCCCAAAGAAAAAAGTCCAGCGGTGTCAAATCACATGATCTTGGCGGCCAATTAAAATCGCCACGACGTGGGATAACGCGGTCACTTAATTTGTCGCGCAAAAGAGTCATTGTTTCATTAGCTGTGTGGCAAGTGGCACCGTCCTGTTGAAACTACATGTCGTCCACATCCATATCTTCCAATTCGGGCCATAAAAAGCTCGTTTTCATCTCACGATAGCGAACACCATTTTCAGTAACTGCCTGACCATCATTTTGGACAAAAATACGGACCGATGATGCCGCCAGCCCATAAACCGCACCAAACAGTCACTCTTTGTAGGAGCATTGTTTTTTCGACAATTACTCTTGGATTATCATTCGCCCAAATGTAGCAATTCTGCTTATTGGCGAATCCACTGAGGTGAAAATGTGCCTCATCACTGTCGATGCTTTTCTTCGAAAATTGATCATCCAAGCCTGAATAACTTTAACGCTTTGATTGCTTGTGTATCTTTCCATGGTTCAAATTGAGTAAGTCTGAAATTGAGAAATACCAAAATGCAGAAAAAAAACTTGACGTTTAGGTGTGGTTCACATTCAACACCGGCCCTTAAAATTTAACCACCATTCAGAAAGTTACAACAATCCGATAAAAAAAACGAAACGATATGTCCCAGAATTTTTGCAATGCGTTTATAACATTTTCGAACAGCTTCGATTGATACTAATAATGTGGGACTTTAAGGATAGCTGGTAATTTTGGCTGAGGTACGAGTACAATTCACCATCTTATAAACAAAAATATTTAAAAACAAATTATTCATTGAACAGGGATTAAACCGGCTCAAGACCTCTTGCTTCTATATTTAAATAGAAGACAAGTTTTTAACAAAATGGCAAAGTGACATTGATTTTTGTGGCTGCATACGACTTTTATCATGATTTCGGGTCCGTGACAACCCTCTTCAGAAAGCCTTGCTGCAATTGCAATATTTAAAAACAAATTATTCATTGAACAGGGATTAAACCGGCTCAAGACCTCTTGCTTCTATATTTAAATAGAAGACAAGTTTTTAACAAAATGGCAAAGTGACATTGATTTTCGTGGCTGCACACTACTTTTATAATGATTTCGGGTCCGTGACAACCCTCTTCAGAAAGCCTTGCTGCAATTGTTGAAAGTAAAACCGAACTCTATAAGGCCAGGCTCTCCCCAAACGAATGAGAACTACTGTTGTAAACCTTACTTTTCATGTTTTTTTTTCACACAATTGCCCACGAAAATAACTCACTCTTGCCACCTCTAAAGAGACTCCACATTAATTACATTATTTTATTTATTTCTTCTCCATTTCAGTAATTTGTATGAAATTTTAAAAAACTGCGTCAACTTTCAATCATACGACAGTCTGCCGATTGAAGACTTTAACGACGTTACTGCTGCCGCTGACTACACGAGTACAATTTATTTGGAAAATTGCCCGAAAATGATATCGACCAATACATATTCAGTGAGTGGCAATATTTCAAACAGCAGTTACACGAGTGAAGATTCATTGGGCGACAATATCCTTGAGGAAAACGGAAGAATCTCATTGGCGTATGAAAATCTACGAACAATACCACGGCGTATTGCAGAAAAATTTGCAATACAGACAAAATTTCTAGATTTAAGTTATAATAACTTTCAGAATCTGTCATTTCTTACATTCTTCGAGGATTTACACACACTAATACTGGATCGTAACAGCAATTTGGAGGTAAACTCACTGCCGTTCTTGCCAAATTTAAAAATATTATGGTAAGAGCTGGAAATTCTAATATGTATTTTGAATAATTGAATATTGCTTAAATATTACACTCTTAATAGGATCAATAACTGTGATATTAAAAATGTTGTGGATTGGGTGCACCGTATACGTTCACAATGTCCTGCTTTGGAATATCTATCCATTATGGGAAATCCTGGCATAAAGGAACCTTTTAATTGTTGCACTTTAAATATGTACACTATGGACTCTATGCTATTGCCGGCCGGTTTGATTACAGACTATAGAGAGTACATTCTGCAAATGTTACCCAATGTCCAATATCTGGATGGTATACCTCGGGAATCCCTTTTGACTACCTGCCAACATCCGATAAAAGGTAACATTCCCTCATCACCTGCCAGTTCAAGGGAAAATGGGTCATCGTCGCAAAGTCATGGCAATCGTACAATCTCTCATACACTAAGTCTCAAGGATCTCTTTCGTCTGAGACTTCGCAAGAAATCATACCCAAGTTCTTCGACAAACTGAATTTGAAGTGCAATGGAAAAGTTTTCTCGGAGATGAATGACACTATGCCACAAACAATAAGTGTTATCATGTCGTACATGGACTGTACGCACAGTTTGGTACCTAGTAACAAATGCATTTTTATGTTACATAAACTCTTGATTGTTTTCTTCTTATGTTTTTATTACTATTTTTAATATTTCACCCATTCTTATCACTGTTACTCATTATGCTTTTTAATGTTTATATTGTTGTTTGGCTTTAATGGAAGTATTTGTAAATACTGTAATTGTTTTCTTAAATTGTGATAAAAAATGTTTCCTCAAACTCACATATATAAATGTATAGCTTTAAGTGATCGTGCTGAATGAAGTATTTAATATGGCCGACGATTTCAGCAGTTCTAAGTGAAATGAAATTTATATATTTTTGATTTAAATAATAAAAACGTTATATTTGCATTCTTTATATCATAATATACGAAAGACAAGCTGTCTAATACAAATTCTATTCTTATACACATTGACGCGAAGTCGGTCATTCTTTACTTATTTCTGGTACACTTTCCCATGTCGCAGAGTATAAAGCATAATGTACAAGACAAACCCGAAAATAATTTTCTATACGTAGAAGAACACCACCAATATTCACTCGAAACGAAGATGACTAAAAATAAATTTAACTATTGAACCAATAAGAAATGAATTGTTAATATTTTATAACAATTTGAACATAAACGTTGTTTTATATTTTGTATGTATTTATGTAGATTTGCGAATTTACGTCTGTTGATTTTCTATATGTATGTATGGACCTGTGGCTGTTGTTGTTATTATGTATGTATACATGTATGAATGTTTTTGTGAATGTGTAAAAGTTTGTTTTAAAGGACTGCCGTCGGGACTGACTACACAAGTTAACGTTATATGACATTCATTGACATAAAAGGCTTTTATAAATAAATGCTCTTGGTGTTAGTCATCGCTCTTGTCAATAGGATTTGATTTCCAAATGACCAAACGCACTCTCAAGCGAGGCTATTATTTTCTCGTTGTTCTCAATTTTTGACACCGGGGTTGTTCGCTTGTTGGCCTGATCCAGAGCCCATTGTGCCATCTTATAGGCTTCTTTGCGTTTCGAACCCAGCGCCCGGGAATTGGCTATGCTGCTACAACACTGTAAAACTCCAAATCGTTTAGATATTAATGTTAACATAAATAGACTGCGTTACTTACCAAGTATATACCATAAGTAGCTCTCAAATTATTGGGATTAAGTTTTAGTGCCTGCGAATAATAGGTCCGAGCCACATCAATATTTTCCATACCACCCTATACAAAATGAAAATGATTAAATTCATATTAATGTTTATTTATTGACATTTTTGAGTTCATATAAAAAAGTCAAATCTAGTCACAATTGTTGTCCGGTCTTCGTAAAATTTAACAGAAAATTGCTTTTTTAGACCAAGGACGGACGCTATTGAAATTAAAGAAAATGGGTACAAATTTAAATGTAGCTCCCAAAAGCATATCAATAATTCCTTGACTTTTCCAACTTCCCTCGTAGTTATATGAAATGCAACACTGCTCCCATCAAGTACGATCTGTTTATAGACTACCGTCAAATTTTGAGAGAGTTCCGTCATTTAGTTTGTGTTTAACAGCTGTTGAAAACATACAACCTCGTGGATTTAGTTAAATATGGAAAATAGTGAAATTCGAGCGCTCATTAAACATTATTTTATGCGGAAAAAAACCGTCAATCAAACCAAAGAAAAGCTTGATAAATATTATGGGGACTCTGACGAGGGTTGCTATGTATAAAGGGTGATCCATCTAGAGGTATTTTTTCAGAACAAAAAAATATAAAAATTCAAATCAAGTGTGGAATCTTTATTGGACATTTTATGGTATTTATTTTTTGAAAATAATTACCTTCAAATGTTGGCAACTGTATTATGAAAATGAGCGTTCGGTGAGAAACGGGAAGATCCGCTGTTTTCGAACAAAATTTTGTTCAGTGATGAGGCCCATTTCTGGCTCAACGGCAAAGTCAATAAACAAAATTGCCGCATTTGGACTGAAGAGCAACAAGAAGAGGTTCAAGAGGTGCCATTATACCCAGAGAAAACCACCGTTAAGTGCGGTTTATAAGCTGGTAAAATCATCGGTGCATATTTTTTCAAAAATGATGTGGACGGAACGTAACCGTGAATGCTGCTCTTTATGATCTTTATGTTACCTGAAATTGAAGCCCGTAATCTTGACGACACTTGGTTTCAAGAGGACGGTGCCACTTGTCATACAGCTGCTCAAACAATGGATCTATTGAGAGGTCATTTCGAAAAGCAGCCGCCTAGATCGAGTGATTCACAACTTGAGACATTTTTCTTTGGGGTTACGTAAAGTCTATGCTGACAATCCAGCTACGATTCGGGTTTTGAAAGCCAACATTACGCGTGTCATTAAAGCTATGCCGGTAGAAATGCTTAAAAGAGTCATCCAAAATTGGACCCTCAGAATATAAACCCTGAGGCGTAGTTGTGGCCAACATTTGAAGGAAATTATATTCCAAAAATAAATGCCATAAAATGTCCTTTCAAATTACCAATAAAGATTCCACACATGATTTGCTTTTTTATATATTTTGTTTTTTCTGAAAAAATACCTCTAGATGGATCACTCTATATATCTGGCCTAGGCAACACTAAGTGTTGCCGGGCGCCATCTGACATTTCCATTGGAAAGTTTTACATTTGTCAATCCCACGACAGCCGGTTCTATGGACCGGATTGACCCGAAGCAGCAAATCTTCGGCCAAGGGCTGTCACCCCGGCACACAGTTGCCGCTACAACAACAACAACAACATTTGTTAGCATAAACGTATTCAGAACGTTTTGACGTATGACCATCATTTGTGTTGTTTACAGTGACTTGAAAAAATCAATTTGGCAAGGCAATTGAAGGTCGTCCAAAAACGTCCTTTGTGCCCGAGAACATTGATGCCGTGCGTGAACTTAAAATGCAAGGTCACGTCACGTGACATACCGTAAGATAGAGGCATCCTTGGGCATTTCTTCCACCAGCATACATTCAATATTGCATGAACACCTGGCCGTAAAAAAGGTTTGTTCTTGTTGGATCCCGCAAAATTTGACAATCGCTCAAAAAAAGACTCGTGTCAATTGGTGCAAAGAAATTTTGAAAAAATACGATCGCGGTGCTTCAAAAGACTTTTATAAGATCGTCACAGGTGACGAATCATGGATCTATGCATATTAGCCCGAAACAAAACAGCAATTGACCGTGTGGGTCTTCGAAGACGAGCCAAATCCAACTAAGTTGTTCGTGGAAGAAGCACTTCGAAGCAAATGGTCGCCAGTTTTTTCGGCAAAACTGGTCATGTGTCGACTGTTCCGCTTGAGGAACGTAGGACGGTCAATTCTGAGTGGTACACCACAATTTATTTACCTGAAGTCTTCGGAGAAATTTGAAAAATGAACAAGAGAAGACGCACCATGACAATGCGAGCTCTCACACACATCGGCTCAAACCAGCGCCTTTTTGACCGAACAAAACGTCGAATTGATGGGTCACCGCCGTACAGCCCTGACTTGACACCCAATGAATACTTTTTATTCCCGCACATCAAAAAAAAAATGCGTGGTCAACGATTTTCGTCGCCAGAAGATGCTGTTGAAGCGTTAAAAAACCATGTTTTGGAGTTGTCTCAATCGGAGTGGAAAAAGTTCTTCAACAATTGGTTTGAGCGCGTGCTGGAGAATACTTTGAAAAACAATAAAACCATTTTTGATGACAAATATTTGCATTTTCGTTATTAGGCCAGAAAAATATATAGCGAGGGCATCAATTTCAATGGTAAAAAAGTGGTTTACTGAGCGGTTTACGCTGAACGTTCAGGACGGCCAATTGAGGTCAATAAACCCGAAAATGTGTTGGCGAGAAGAGTAAAAGTGCGTGAGTTTGTTGATGCCATGCGCATTTTATATGGCGGTGTGGCTTCAGTTTTACGTGATCAGTTGAGTTTAAGGAAGCAGTCTGCAAGATGTCTGCCGCGTTTGCTCTCAATTGACCATAAACGTAACAACTTCAAGGGATTTTTTGGAGTTGTTTAACCGCAATTCGAATGAGTTTTTGCGGCGTTTTGTAACTGTGGATCAAACATGCAGCCATTGCACCACTCCGGAGACTAAGCAGCAGTCTAAACAATGGGGTTTTCCGGGCGAACTGGCTCCGAAGAACACCAAGGTGACTTTGTCGGCCAATAGGGTGACAGGTAACAGTTTTTGTGGGATGTACGCGGGATAATCCACATCGATTACCAACAAAAGTGAAAAAATAAACAATAAACGACGAATATTATGCCAACTTATACCGATTTAACGAGGATTAAAAAAAACGTCCCCATATGGCAAAGAGCAAAGTTATTGTTAAGCAAGATAATGTACGGGTACCACGTGAGCAGTTTCAAATGCAAAATTGCATGAATTGGGTTCCGAATTGGTACCCTATCTGCCATTTTCTCCGAATTTAATCCTCAGTGATTATTTATATTTCAGTTTTCGCAGTACCCCCATATTAATGAATTAAATTCAGTTTGATTTTACGGTATTTTCTAACATAAATCCTAGTTTTAAGCTTCAAAAATTTGTAAGTTAATATAGGTACATACAATTTATATAATATTAATATTCTATCCTATAATAATGAAGTAGAGAAGGAGCAAAAATATCCTAAACTCTTGTTTTCCCATGTCAAATTTATAAATGCGGTGATGATATATGAAACAAATAAACAAATAATATTACTCGTATGCTATTATTACAATCACATTACTAGGAACTAAATTATCCATTGCCACTTAAACATTTCCTACATTATTTTATTGTTCCCTTATTAAAACTGTAGGTCATATTTTTTGTCGTTTAAGATAATCAAGTTCAAACTTTTTTTGTGCAATTAGACTTCTGAGAAAACCGTTACATTTGAGAAATGAGCCGATGTTTTCAAGTTCTTGTCATTTTTGTATGTGGGGGAATATTCAGGCTACTGGCAGATGATACCTCTGGTCTCCAAGTACCTTAATTGCAATTCCATCGGATTGAAAGTAATCTCACAATTTTTACTATTTTATATTTTATGGTACTGGGTATCATGACTTATTGCTGATGTTTGTAACACCATAAAGCAATAAATATTAAATCGGATTCTGACCAAGTTTTGTACTATGCTTTTCGATTGGGCAACGCCAAGCTATGGTGAAATTGGAGCATATCTGTATATGTTTTCGTAAAGCTTCCACACAAAGGTATTTCCGATTAAGTTCCTCTGCAGCTCTAGAAGCCGTAAAATAAAGACGATGATGCTCAAAACGTGTATTGTACGTTATGGCCAATAATTAACTCTGGTAAAGCCGAAATATCAAACACAAAAGTTCATCCCTATTTGAGGCCCTGCAGATCTTGTAATCACAAATTAAGCCCGATCGTGATAACATTTTTTATGATACGTTATAAGCGGCCTGTAGCTAACTACCTCTGGTGAAACTGGATAGGTCAATATTTTTTATTATTTTCTTGAAGCCCCATACAAACGTTCTTCTCGATTTCAGGTCAAAAACCACATATTACATCCCATTCCAACCAAATTTTGAACAAAGCGTTACGAGCAATCAACACCCTTCTCTGGTAAAATTGGACTAATCGAACAAAGCGTTACGAGCAATCAACGCCCTTCTCTGGTGAAATTGGACTAAATCGGTCCAAGATTTCGAATAGCCCTCACACAAATCTAGAAACCACAAATTATATCCAGTTGCACTATAATTTTGCGTAACACGTTATGAGCGACTAATATTTAACTCTGGTTAATCTGGACAATATAACCTTCACCAGTTTAAGAACCGTCAGCTCTAAAATCCACATATTACTTAGTAGGGACATAAATACTGTTCGAACATTGAACATACCCATTTCAAAAGTAGAACTGACGGGGTATTAAAGCTAACCTCAATAGCGTTAGTCTGTAACGGGATTTTAAAATTTGTTTTAAATTTCATCATGGAGTGGTCAGATAATGAGAACCGTATCGCTGTAATAGCGTTTTTCAAGTGTGAAATGAAAAAAACGATATTTTCAAAACGCTCCGGCCACTAGGGATTAGCCGCATGTTCATCACCGATGCATAAAACTGTTTGAGGAGACTGGAGATGTAAAAGACCGCCACCGGTCGGGCCGCCCTCGCTCTGTTCGAACACCGCATGTTATCAAAGCCGGTAAATCAAGAATTCACAAAAATCCGCTCCGAAAACAGAAAATCATGGCCCGTGAGATGAATATCACGCAAAAGTCCATGAGTCGAATCATTAAAAAAGACTTGGGACTTGGAGCTTTCAAATGACGTACCGGACATTTATTGACAGCAGCTTTAAAAAAAATAGGATTGAAAAATGCAAACGTCTTTTATTGAAGCACGCTGATAACTTGCACAAAAAAATTTTGTTCACCGATGACAAAATTTTTATCGTTCAGGAAAAATTTAACAAGCAAAATGATAGTGTATGCGCGGTCATCTAAGGAAGCATCTGAACTGATCCCAAGGGTGGAAAGGGGTCATCACCCAGCTTCAGTCATGTTTGGTGGGGTGTCTCTTACGATGGGGTCACTGACCTGCATTTCTGCGAACATGGAGTCAAAACATCGGCAAAGTTTACCAAGAAACCGTTTTGGAAGCTGTTGTGAAGCCTCTTAACAATTCCCTGTTCCAAAACCAGTCATGGACTTTCCAGCAGGATTCTGCGCCGTCCCATAAGGCTAAAACGTTCCAGACCTGATCTCGAAGCAATTTGCCAGCGTTCATTTCCTCTGAAGAATGGCCCTCAGGCAGTCCAGATTTAAACCCTTTGGATTACATATTGAGGAGGGTTTTAGAGGACAAGGTTTGTCACAAAAGATACCCCAACATTGGATCTCTTAAGACTGCTTTGGTTCGAGCTGTGGCCAATTTTCCAATGGACGAGGTTCGTGCAGCTATTGACGATTGGCCAGTGCGACTTAAGGCGCGTGTAAAGGCAAAAGAAGGACATTTCGAATAAATAGATTCTTTTTGGATACAATATATGTACATCAATAAATATATTAAAAAATATTTGGTGCAAAAACATTCAGTACTTTTTATTTTACAGCATAAAACGTGTGTAACAGTATTTATGTCCCTACTTAGTACATCCGATCGCATCCAAATCTTGCATGAAGCGTTACGAGCGACCAACACCCTTCTTGGGTGAAATTGGAATATTTCGGTTTATGTTTTCGATCCCAAATACAAAGTTGATCCAGAAAGAGGCGCGGAATGCTTTCAACAACAGAGATGTGTAGGGTACTTCATACTAAGTCCTAACCTTCTTTTAATTTTTGCATGAACCTTCAACTCTAAAAGCCATATATTACATCCGATTCCAACCAAATTTTGTATTGAGTGTTACGAGCGACAAATTTTGCATTGAGTGTTACGAGCGAGCAACACCCATCTCGGATAAAATTGAAACATATCGGTCCATGTTTGCAAGCAATCGGTCCATGTTTGCTCTTCAATCCCACGACAGCCGGTTCTATGTACCGGATTGACCCGAAGAGCAATTCTTCGGCCAAGGGCTGTCACCCCAGCACACAGTTGCCGCTACAACAACAACAAACGTCTTCCAGGCAGAGGCGCGGAATGTTTCAAACAACAGGGTGGTGTAAGGAGTCCCATAGTAATTCCCGACTGACATATTTTTTGCATGTTTTTTCAATCTTCTAGCCAATTATTGGAAATATTTTGGTAATTTAATGGCATTGCTTTACATTTCAAATCTATCGTAATTTTTAAGAATATACAATAGATGTGTACTTTTCAGGTTACTAAACTAGCTTAATATGGAAGTTACTTAATTAACAATCGAGTTGATCACAAGTTGCTTAAGAAACGAGTAACCATACTGTTATTTTGAACTAAAATCAAACATGACACACCCTGCTTATTAAAAACATATGTGTTTTGTTATGTAAAATAAAATAATAGAGGGCTGCTATATATATTTCTCGCCTAATAATGAAAATGCAAATATTTTTTGTCAAAAATGGTTTTATTGTTTTTCAAAGTATTCTCCAGCATGATTTGTACACTTGCATGCGCTTAAACCAGTTGTCGAAGAGCTTTTTCTACTCCGATTGAGACACCTCCAAAACATGGTTTTTAACGCTTCAACAGCATCTTCTGGCGACGAAAATCGTTGACCACGCATTTTTTTCTTGATGTGCGGGAATAAAAAGAAGTCATTGGGTGCCAAGTCAGGGCTGTACGGCGGATGACCCATCAATTCGACGTTGTGGCCGGTCAAAAAGGTGCTGGTTTGAGCCGATGTGTGAGAGCTCGCATTGTCATGGTGCACAATGATTCGTCTTCTCTTGTTCGTTTATCGAATTTCTCCGAAGACTTCAGGCAAACAACTCAGCTTTGAACGGGCAACAGACAATGATTCTGCTCTTCAAACAAGGACGTCGAAGAAGATTAAGAAAAAAATCATATGCTCCAATTGTAAGGAAGTTGGTCACATCTCCAAGAATTGTCCAAACAGAACCAAAATAAGCAGCGTTGGCCAAGGAAAGAAAATACGGTAAGAAGTCTGACGTTTTATTTGCGACAAATTGTATTGCAACATGCGCTAAAACAAGTAGCGACATTAAGGATACTTGTAGATCTTGGTATATTTATAGTGGCGCCAGTAACCATATGACTAATGAAGATGTGGCGTTGTACAACAAACGCAATATAAGTGATAAGAAAGTCATAGTTGCCAAACAGGAGGAGCTTGAAGTCAAAAGCATTGGTGACATCGATCTTAATGTTCGCTGCGGCAAGGTATTGAAACCTATTACAATAAAAGATGTGGAATATGTTCCAAATTTGTGCGCAAGTTTGCTTTCCATTCGGCAAATTGAGAAAAACAATAGAAAGGTGACATTCGTAGGTGATTAATGCGAAATCATGGGCAAAAATGGACGTATTGCTGCATTTGCAACTGTTTCAAATGGGCTGTATCGATTGGATTGTGAAGAAGAGATTGTGAATAACAAAGCTATTGCTGTTATTGAATTCAAGTTGTGGCATTGCAGATTGGGCCACATTTGTAACAGGATGCATGTCGAAGTTAGGGATGCGAATTTCGGTTTGAATTTCTCACATCCTGAAAGTGAACCATGTACAATATGTGTTAAAGGAAAGCAGATACGAAAGCTAAATAGAGAAGAAGCTACGCGTGCGAATAAAGTTCTAGAGATTATACATACAGATGTGGTCGGACCCCTCAGCACAAAGTCGTTTTCTGGAACACATTTTTAGTGATGTTTTTAGACGATTTTTCAAGGAAAGAATTCGCCTATCCAATTACTAACAAATCTGAGGTATTTTCGAAATTTGTTGAATTCAAAAAGATGGTCGAAAACCAACTTGGAAAGAAAATTAAAATTCTCCGATCTGACAATGGGGGAGAATATATAAATACACGACTATCAACGTTTTTGAAGAATTCTGAAATTTTACATCGAAAGCCATGCGCATATTCTCCTGAACAAAACGGTGTGGCAGAGAGAATGAATCGTACCATTATAGAACGAGTTCGTTGCATGCTAATTGATAGTGGCCTAGATCATCGTTTTTGGGCTGAGGCTGCTGTAACAGCTGCTTATTTGATCAAAGATTACCCTGCCGTGGACTGAAGATATCCCCTGAAGATATATGGTCTGGTCGTCGACCGAATTTGAAAATCTTGCGAGTTTTTGGATGTCCTGCATTGGCGTTCAAAATTAGATCCAAAATCAGCGGAGTGTATTATGGTGGGATACAGTGCTGAGTCTAAGGCGTATCGTTTGTTCAACTCCCAAAATGGACAAATTATTATTAGATATCCCCTGAAGAAATATGGTCTGGTCGACGACCGAATTTGAAATTCTTACGAGTTTTTGAGTGTCCTGCATTGGCGCACCTACCAAAGGAGAAACGTTCAAAATTAGATCCAAAATCAGCAATGTAAAGTCAAGACATCAAATGTTAACGTGAGCGAGTTTTACTATCCCGAAATAGGGCAATATGAAAGTGTGGATTCAAGGGGAAGAGATCGTGATTTAACGACGGATGCTGAATTTGAATCAACATCATCATTTGATATAAATGGAGGGGCAAGTAACGCTGAAGTACCTAAAACTGAGGAAACATTAACACCTGCCGAATCTCGCACAGCGGAATCGGACACCGATAGTGAGTACATGGATACCGATTGGCCTTCGAACATTGAAGACGTTGGGAGGCAGTATGGCTGGTCGCCAATTCTTACTATAGGCAACAAATTACTGACGAACCAACAATACGTAGGTCTGATCGAATTGCAAGTAAGAACCAGCAATCTAAAACGTTTTGCGCAGTTGAATTTTTATCAAGCGTCCCTACAAGTGTTAAAGAAGCATTGTCTACAGAGAACGCCGATAAGTGGAAACTTGCAATGCAGGAGGAAATAGATTCGCTATACATTAACAGTACATGGACACTGACTGATCGACCGCCTTCTAAAAAGGCTATCCAATGCAAGTGCGTATTCAAAACCAAGTATGATGATGACAAAAGAAGTGGATTGCCGTGCCAAAGGGTTTCACCCAACGTGAAGTAAGCGCATATCTGAACGAAAATCCCAAGGAGACTATATACATGCAACAACATGAAGGAATCAGTATGGCTAAAGAGACTGGATAGTGAAAGAACGATGGAAATCTTTTGTGACCACAAGGGGGCCATCCATGTGGCTTTAAATAATAATTACTCGAACAGAACAAAACATGTGGACATTAAGGCGAAATTTATACGTCAGCAAATTAAAGATAAAGAAGTAACATTACAACATATCTCAATAAGTGATATGTTGGCTGATATATTCATCAAGACGGTACCTTCTCAAAAATTAAATTATTTTAAAGATAAGTTCGGTCTTTGGTAAAAACACAATGGTTCCAATTGTTTTGTCAAATAATTTAATTAAATTTTAAAAAATATATTTCACATTTAGGGAGAGTGTTGTGAATGTTTAATATTTATACCATATAACAAAACTACTTTGTGTTTTATATAGTAGTAATCTTTGCTTTACAAATGATGTTTCTCACAATGAAAAAGTATTATTTTTCAGTCTAATAAAATATTTAATCCAACACCTTTGTGTGGGACCTATTCCAAAACATGGACCAATATGGTTCAATTTTACCAGAAATGGATGTTGGCTCTTAATGGTCTGTGTTTTTTTGGTCGAAATCAGAAACAATGTTACTGTTAGAGTCCTAGGCTCTGAAAATGAGAAAAACCTACTTACAATATCAAAATATGGACCGAATTGGACTAATTTCAATACGGTTCGTCCTTGCACCACTGTTAAAAAATGTACCATGTTTCAATAAATTCGGTTCATAATTGCGACCTACTTTACTTAGTAGGGACATAAATACTGTTACACACGTTTTATGCTGTAAAATAAAAAGTACTGAATGTTTTTGGACTAATAATTTTTAATATATTTATTGATGTATTTTGTATCCAAAAAGGGTCTACTTATTCGAAATGTCCGCCTTTTGCCTTTACACACGCCTTAAGTCGCACTGGCCAATCGTCAATAGCTGCACGAACCTCGTCCATTGGAAAAATGGCCACAGCTCGAACCAAAGCAGATCCAATGTTGGGGTATCTTTTGTGACAAACCTTGTCCTCTAAAACCGTCCACAATTTGTAATCCAATGGGTTCAAATCTGTACTCCCTGAGGGTCATTCTTCAGAGGAAATGAACGCTGGCAAATTGTTTCGAAGCCAGGCCAGGGACGTTTTAGTCTTATGGGCAGGCGCATAATCCTGCTGGAAAGTCCATGGCTGGTTTTGTTAAGAGGCTTCACAACAGCTTCCAAAACGGTTTCTTTGTAAACTTTGGCCAATGTTTTGACTCCTTGTTCGCAGAAATCCAGGTCATTGACCCCATCGTAAGAGACATCCCACCAAACCATGACTGAAGGTGGGTGATGACCCTTTTCCAGCCTTGGGATCAGTTCAGATGCTTCCTTAGATGACCGCGCATACATTCATTTTGCTTGTTAAATTTTTCCTGAACGGCAAAATTTTTTTTCATCGGTGAACAAAATTTTTCTGTGCAAGTTATCAGCGTGCTTCACCAAAAGACGTTGGCATTTTTCAATCCTTTTTTTTTCAAAGCTACAGTCAATAAATGTTCGGTACGTCGCTTGAAAGTCCCAAGTCTTTTTTAATGATTCGACTCATGGACTTTTGCGTGATATTTATCTCACGGGCCATGATTTTCTGTTTTCGGAGCGGATTTCTGTGAATTATTGATTTAACGGCTTTGATGACATGCGGTGTTCGTACAAAGCTTGGGCGGCCCGACCGGTGGCGGTCATTTACATCTCCAGTCTCCTTAAACAGTTTTATACATTGGTAGACGAACATGCGGCTAGTCCCTAGTGGCCGGAGCGTTTTGAAAATATCGCTTTTTTCATTTCACACTTGAAAAGCGCTATTACAGCGATACGGTTCCCATTATCTGACCACTCCATGATGAAAGTTCAAACAATTTTAAATCCCGTTACAGAGTAACGCTATTGAGGTTAGCTTTCTAAACCCATATGACATTAACGGGGTATTTTCAGTTCTACTATTAAAATGGGTGTGTTCAATGTTGTAACCGTATTTATGTCCCTACTAAGTACATACAACGATAGATGGACGGACAGGCATCGCTTAATTTTATCAGTAAGTAATTCTGAATTTATATCGGGTGATTTGTTACTCGTATGTTACCGAAAAGAAGACTTTAAAAAATAAAAGGAGTGGAGTAGTGCACCGACTAATTTGTGTGTGTTTTTTTTTTAATTTTTCCCTTTGTAGTTTAAACGTAGAAATTAATTACACTGTGTTTGATTGAATTGATACTTTTTTTAAGCGACCAGTAGGACACCCTCTATTTTAAACTAAATCGACTGCACCGAATGCATAGAGAAAAACAATTTTGTCCTGATTCTAAAATATACCCTATTAGCCGATTATGAATTTTAACAGCTCAAAATAATGCTTGAATACAATCGTGTTTTTTACAGAATTAAGCTCACATCAATAATAGGCGAATAAACTCAGTAGGAAAGATAAACTAATAATTGACACAGTGGGATGATTACAAAGAGAAGTCGACGCTACTTCTAAGAGACTTATGCACCTATATGCGACTATAAAGAGATCCAACGTCCAACTTACAATATAAACACAACAGATTAGTGAACAAATTACACAACATGAAAATAATAGACACGAACAGCAAAAACAACTGACAAATAAGACAACAAATGCCTCAGAATTTACAGACTTCCAAAGATACACGAAGATGATACTCCTCTAAGGCTCATATGTTCTTGTATAGGGTGATCCATCTTGAGGTATTTTTTTCAATAGCCTTTTTTCACAGATTTCGCTTGAGTTGTGTTAATTTTTTTTTTCTTTTCAGTATTGTTTGTCATTTCATCATGGAAAGACTTACACCGAAACAACGTCTCAAATTGTGGAACTGTAAAATAGAAATGAGCGTTCGGTGAGAAACTATTTTCGACCACAATTTTGTTCAGTGGCATGAGGCACATTTCTGGCTCAACGACAACGTCAATAAATAAAATTGCCGCATTTTGGCTGAAGAACAACCATAAGAGGTTCAAGAGGTAACATTATACCCAGAGAAAGCCATGGTCTGGTGCGGTGTATGGGCTGGTGGAATAATCGGTCCATACTTTTTCAAAAATGATGATAGTCGGAACGTAACCGTGAATGGAGCACGCTGTTGCGCCTTGATATCGGACTTTTTGCTTCCTGAAATTGAAGCCCGTAATCTTGACAACATTTGGATTTAACAGAACGGCTCCACTTGCCATACAGCTTCTCAAACAATGGATCTATTAAGAGGTCATTACGAAGCCAATTTCACGTTTTGGACCGGTAGTTGACCGTCTAGATAGTGTAATATCACAGCTAAAGACTTTTTTCTTTGGGGTTGCGCAGTCCAAATTCTATGCTGACAAACCAGCTACGGTTCATGTTTTGGAAGCCAACATTACGCGTGTCATTAAAGCCATACCGGTCGAAATGCTCGAACAAGTCATCCAAAATTGGACCCCCAGAATGGACACCCTGAAGCATAGTTGCGGCCAACATATAAAGGAAATAATATTCAAAAAATAAATGGCTTAAATGTCCTTTCGAAAGAACCACTAATATTCCACATTTTATTTGATTTTCTTATTTTGAAAAAATACCACCCGATATAAACTCCCCTGGATATGGGCTCTGTAAATATTTAGCTGACTTTTTTAAAAAACTTGACAAAGGCATCACTATATAACGTAGGATATTCAAAACACTTCAAATCAAAATTGACGAAATATGTATTAATAATGATGAGTTTCCTTTGACGTCATTTCTCTATTCGTAAGCATTACAGTGATTTTCGTACTTAAGACAATTAAACAGAAATGGGAAATTATTAGGGAATTTACAAATATTACAAAGGACTTATTTTTAGACATTTTGAAATAAGGACACTAGGTATTTCAAATATGAAGATGAGCTATCTGAACAAGGGATGCCAATAGATCCCCAGTAATAGCCGACATCGTTATGGAAAAGCTCCTAGACACCTCACTAGACAATATAACCTATAAACCAAAATTCTTAACGAAATATGTACTTATAGACGATCTTTTTTTAACATTTTTAGGAAAAATTAAATTCAGAATACTCTTTATGTACTAAACTCGATGAACAGCCGAATACAGTTTCATAGGAAATGGATTGTTTGTCGATAAGGCCAGTTACTATAATTATCAATCCTACGACAGCCGCTTCTACTCGTATAGACCGAATTGACTCGAAGAACAGTTCTTTGGCCAACGGCCGTCATCCCACACACAGTTGCCGCTACAACAGCAACAACAACTAAAATTAGCAATTCCGCGACTGCCCGTTCTATGTACTGGATAGACCCGAAGCAAACACGCTTCGGTCAGTGACAGTAACCTCAACAATAGGTGTTTTTTGTTCTTCTATTTGTTCATCGATGGAGCAGCACTCTCCAGAATGCCTGCTATTACTGGCCCGAGTCGGGATCGAACAAAACACTGGACCTTGGATATACTCGGTTTGTCAGAACCGTATACACTATTGTGCTACGTCTGTGAGGTGTACTCGTTGCATGGAGGGTCTCTGGATTTGGTGTCATCATCGCCGTCTACATTTTCTTCGTCGTCGTCATCATCATCCAACTATGAAACTCCCCTGCCACCACCCTTACACCACAGATTGGTGTTGCCACCCGACAGTGCATCAATTTTGCAATTTTATTGCAATGGCCTACGCAACAAAATCAGTGAGGTAACAGAACTTTTGAGTCAGAGAAACATCATCCAAAAACTAAGCTGAATGCCACCTGCACAGTTGTGACGGATACAACGGGCTACGTATGGATCGCACCAGAAGTGGAGGGGGGGGACTTGCTTTCCTGTTACACCATTATGTGCAGTACAGACCTATTTCCCCTGAGCTTCACTCTAGAGACCAATGCATAGAATGTGTGTGGGGGTAGCAGTCAAGTCTGAAACTGTCGAGATAGAGCTCTACATCGTATAGATCCTGGCAGTTGGTAGCTGTGCCCCGCGTTATTTGCCTGACATTAGCTCAAACTGTGGCATTCACTTCTAGACAACGACAACGCTGGACATAGCTTTGGCAAAACAAATTGATAGCTCTGCCTTCTGCAGTGTAGGATGACGCTCCCACGCGGGTTATGGTCGATTGCCATTAACTATGATATAACTATGACATCGCCTGATCAACGACGCCACCTGTCATCTCATTAGGATCGTACCACCTTCCCATAATTCTCTCCGTTAACAGACCGTCCGACTTTAAAACCTCTGAATGCCGTACATATATCAATCAAAAAAAGCTAATTGGGATGCCAACGGAAAAACCACCAACCGCAGCTTTAATAACCTACAAATTCCGTGGGATGTTCGGGTAGCCGAGAAAAAGTTTCGGACCATCATCAACGCAGCAGCCGCATATCCCTGCTGGTCGAATACCCAAAGTACGACCAAATGCAGCGGGACTCGCAGACGAGCGTGATGACATTCGACGCTATAACTCTACTCTAGAATTAGGCATTTCATCTTCCCGATTGCCTGGAAAATGGGCAGAGTGGTTCCGCTACTGAAGCCAGACAAAGACGCAAGTAAAGGAGATTCGTACAGGCCGATCTCCTTGCTTTCTCCAGTACCAAAGACGCTTGAAGCACTGCTCCTTCCCAGCTTAATAGAACACTTTCCCTGTGCTGATCATCAGCATGGGTTCCGCAAGCAGCACAGCACAACAACTGCTTTACACGCCATCACCACACGTATAAGTCGCGGCCTTAACTAGAACAAGCCAAACGACAGGACGGTTCTAGTGTTTCTTGACCTAACAAAAGCCTTCGACACTGTCAATCATGCCACTCTGTTCGAGGACATTAAAGAAACGTCCTTTCCGCCCAGTAGAAGCCTTGTAGTGTTAAACAAGAAGTTCCCTATGGTGGAGTGATATCCCCGGCTCTGTTTAACATATACCTCTCTAAAATTCCTGCACCACCAAACGGCGTTGAAATTGTGTCGTACTCTAATGATTGCTCAATTCTGGCGTCAGGACCTAAAGTGGATGACATATGCGAGAAAATAAACTCTTACCCCACTGACTTAGCACGCTTTTTCACTGCGAGGAATATGAAAATATCCGCCTCCAAATCATCCACACACTGTTTACTGCATGGACCGCTCACTCAATGTAAAAAGTCGATGACGTCAACATCCCAATTACCCCAAAATCCTTGGGGTCACATTGAACAGCCTTATTCGATCCTCTGCACATGCTACAGCTATCTGCGATAAACTCAAAAGTAGGAACAAGGTCCTCAAGTCACTTGCCGGCAGTACTTGGGGAGCCGACAAAGAAAATTTGTTGACCTCTTACAAAGCGATAGGTCGGTCTGTAGCAAACTACGCAGCACCTGTTTGGTCGGCGAACGTGAGTACGACGCGGTGGAAGAAAATTCAGACTTGCCAGAATGCCGCCCTTAGAACATCAACGGGGTGTCTTCTTATGTCTTCTGAGGATCATCTACATGAGGAGACGAAGGTTCGAAGGTTCTAAGCAACACCTGCTAGGGTGTTTTCGCAGCAGTCATCCTAACCACCACCTCTTGGACAGGATGCCTCCGCCCAAGCAGATCAGGTGCGCTCTCCATGATCTAGAGAGAGAGAGGTCCAGCGGTATAAGAGAGTACCTTTAGATCATCGAAACTATCAGACAGGTCTAAACAACATTCACGCCGATGAAGTCGCAGCAGCAGCAGTATCCAGCTACCGTGTGAATGTAGTGCTAGGGGAGTATCCCCCGAAGATTTCACGAGAGGAGAAGGTGCTACCTCGGCAGACGCGCGTGTTTCTGGCTCAGCTGAGATCTGGATGGTGCAGCCGCCTCAATTCGTATTGGAAACAAATTGATGCTAACGTTCCGGAAATTTGTCCCGCCCTCCATTAGGGAACACATGACGTACTGCATCTCTTAAATTGTCCGGCTGAACCCACTAAGCTGACTCCGAGGCCTGTGGACGCATTCAGTTCAAATGACGCGTTTCCTCCCCTGGATATCGAAGCAGATCCCCTATAGACGAACAGGACTTCAAAACAAAATATATTGCTGTTACAACAACAACTAAAATTATATTGGTAACAAAAACCTACAGCTTCAGGCAGACATATTAATTTTAGATCAAAAAATCCTAGACGAGTAATTATTATCACAGCGAATAACTTCATCAATAGAATTTAAGATGCAAGCGACATAGTTTCATAAACATAATTTAGTAATAATTAATTCAAAATTAATAAGAACAATTTTAAGACAAAATGACTTCCTACACAAAACCATCGCACACCTACTGAACAAACTAAGATAAAAATCCAAAATATACAAACTAACAACATACATAGTGTGATTTTCAGATAGGCTTAGCCATTCTAACCTTTATAACAAATACAAATATCAGCTAGCATTTAAGACACACAGTAAAGTAAACAGCTTATCTAGCAAGACGAAATCTAGAACAAATAACGAAGATAAATCCGACGTTGTTACCTACTAAAGTGCAACGGTGACAAGTCCGGCATATGCCCAAAGGTATATGTTAGCACTACTAAAACTAAAATTAGACCACACTGCACTTTGACTGGAAATAAACCTGACTTCTCCACCGTAAAAATTGTAGCGCAAGAGAGAAATTATAGAAGAGATATACTTTTGAAACTTTTAACATTATTGACGCAGCTAATGGAAGGAGAATTAAATAAAAAGGAGCCTCTGAGAGGCTCGCACACATTATAGAAATGTGGTGCATAAGCACAGATGTAAGCTAAGGACAAAATAATTTGATATTGTATTAATGTTTTGTTGGTTGAATGTATTTATTTTTAAAAGAGGAATTACTCCACAAGCTTATAAGATCAATTAATTGTGTTTTGTATTTTATTAGTGACAACCCCTGAAGATGATGGAAGATGAAGTCAATCAAAATATTGGGAACAATAAAAATAAAACCAAAAACACAACATCGAGTTCAAATAACCTCAAGCTAAAAAATAATTTTTCAAAGTTAATTAAACCAAAGGTCATCTATTCACTTACAACAGAACTCCAAAATGTTCACTAGTTCAAAAGATATAGACTTTTGGCCGATGGAAATAAGGTCTGACCACTCTGCGTCGTAGCCCCAAAATTAATTTAAATATAAATTTACCAGGGTAGTATATTTGTACCACGTATACGAAAAGGACAAAAACCGCAGTGAAAAAGGTAGATGGAAACACATGACACTACGGCGATTTGTATGCTATTTACTACGCGAGAGAAAAATCGCAAGCGACAATTATTGCTTGCAAATGTTGTTGTTGTAGTAGCGACAACTGCATGTCGGGGTGACAGCCCTTGACCGAAGAATTGCTCTTGAGTCAATCCGGTCCATAGCACCGGATGTCGAGGGATTGGCATGCAGATGTGGCAATGTCTAATATCTCCTCTTGATACTGACCGTTCAAATGTAAAATGCTAGTTTTTTTAAATCTACTTCAAAAAGCGGTTTCTTTTCCAACAATAGTTTTGGATAATAGACGGCCAAGTTTGAGAAACCTAGACGAAAGACCGTAAAAGTAATATTATATTTTCATTTGGGACAAGTCTAACGCTTTACTATGTAGTAGTCACAAAGATTTCGGTTATTTTGGAACAAACCGTGCTACTCTTTTAAAATGCTTATAGTTTTCGTCACCAACGTACTAATTTCCAAATTCGATCCAAGACGTTTTTACAAAAATAAGAAAAAACGGGATATTACGAGGGCTGCTATATATATTTCTGGTCTTATAATGCAAATGCGAATATTAATCATCAAACATGGTTTTATTGTTTTTCAAAGTATTCTCCAGCATGATTTATACACTTTTTCCACTCGGATGAAGACATCTCCAAAACATGGTTTTTGAACGCTTCAACAGCATCTTCTGGCGACGAAAATCGTTGACCACGCAATTTTTTCTTGATGTGCGGGAACAAAAAGAAGTCATTGGGTGCCAAGCCAGGGCTGTAGGCGGATGACCCATCAATTCGACGTTTTGGCCGGTCAAAAAGGCGCTGGTTTGAGAGCTCGCTTTGTCATGATGCACAATGATTCGTCTTCTCTAGTTCGTTTTTCGAATTTCTCCGAAGACTTCAGGCAAACAAATTGTGGTGTACCACTCAGAATTGACCGTCCTACCTTGCTCAAGCGGAACAGTCGCCACATGACCAGTTTTGCCGAAGAAACAGACGATCATTTGCTTCGAAGTGCTTCTTCCACGAACTACTTTCGTTGGATTTGGCTCGTCTTCGAAGACCCACACGGTCGATTTCTGTTTTGTTTCGGGCGCATACGTATAGATCCATAATCTTATAAACGTCTTTTGATGCATCGCGATCGTATTTTTTCAAAATTTCTTTGCACCAATCGACACGGGCCGTTTTTGAGCGATTGTCAAATTGTGCGGAATCCAACAAGAACAAACCTGTTTTACGGCCAGATGGTTCATGCAATATTGAATGTATGCTGGTGGAAGAAATGCCCAAGAATGCCTCTATCTCACGGTATGTCACATGACGATCTTATCAGTTCACGCACGGCATCAATGTTCTCTGGCACAACGGCCGTTTTTGGAACGACCTTCACGACCTTTGTCTTTGAGCGAGCGTCGGCCACAATTGAATTCATTAAACCTGTTTTTCACAGTGCTATAGAATGGTGCTTCATCGTCATACAAAGATTTACGTTCATCGATGCACTCTTGTCGTGATAATCCAAAAATGATCACATGAAAATCTTCTCGATTTAATTTCATTTTTGCCAATTTGATTTTTTCAAGTTACTGTAAACAGCACAAATGATGGTCGTACGTCAAAACGTTCAGAAATATATATAGCAACCCTCGTACCTAGGGGAGCATTTTTCTTGTTGCACTCGGTCTATTTTAAATGTTTGCTATTAATGCGTTAACGGTGTTTTTATGAGGGGTACTATTCTTAATGGCATCGTAATACATGACACAGTAAAACGCATACATCTAACCGAATATTAAACAGTTCCCGTCCAATAAATTGTGTCTATGCACACTAAACTATAATTACAACTCACCATAGTGTAACGTATATCAGCAAGCCTTTGGTGTATCAAATGACTGTGGGGATTGTGTAAAAGAACTTCTTCCATACAAAAGGCAGCTTTGGTATAATCACCCTCAGCCATGTATAAATTGCACAATTCATGCCAAGCTTCCTGGTCCGACATAAATCTAATCATTATATCAAAATGTACATTTCATTAATAAACAGCATGATGGATGTAAATCATTAAGTTACTTTTTTAGATATTCATTCAGTTCTTTAATGGCATCCGCACGACGACCTTTGGCTTTCAGAATAGCAATTTTACGTTTCCGTGGAGCGGCATTGGTTTCATCTTTGGCAATTATAGCATCTAAAACTTCTACAGCTTCGGTGTATCGCTCCATAGCTTCGAGGCGCATTGCCTTGAATTTCATCACACGCATACTACCGGGAAACTCTGTGCTTAATTCCTTTATGCACCTGCCAGCAATGTCGAAGCGAGTGGTATCCAAAGCAGCCATAATAACCTGTTCCAATATTAAATGCCTTTCATTGCCGGTTTTTGTGACTTTATCTTCCAGTACAGCCTCCCATAGTTGAATAACATCATCACTTCGCCTCTCATTGTCTTCTCTCCATTTCCGGAAATGATCGCGTACATCTGCATTAAGTAAAAAACAGAATTTAAGTAAAACTAGGTCAAATGCAACATGATAAAAGCAATCTTTAGTTCCGACATAGAAAATTGTTACATTTCGTGATGGCAGTGAAAATATGGATTGTGCACATTTATTGACCCCTATCACACCAGCGAAAGGGTATTTCACTTACCTCTCCAACTCATTTCTTCAAAATTTAAAGCCATTGTGATTGTTGTTATTGTTTATTATTGCGTTATTTAAACTTTATCATTAATTTCCAGAAAAAATTGTGGAAACAAACCCATAAACATGCAGTCCAAATCCGAAAAACATCCAATACAAGAAAGAACACGACAGAAGAAAAATAGACAAATTGTTCAGGGTTGCAAAGAACGAAGGTGGCCGAAATAAGTTAGCGGCGCTATTAAATTGAAACACCAGAATCGCTGAAACCGATAGCCGTCGTATCTTATTTATCGATAACCGGCAATGCATGCAGAGACAATAAAATTTACATGATGGGCAATTTACTTCTTGTTTGCTATAATGTAGAAAAACAGCACTTCAGTAACGAACAAACCTCGGTTTATTTTCTACATTCGTTTATACACAAAAACACAAAATTAGCACTCTTTAAACAAGCACACACATGCTGTTTTTTTTTTTAAAATTAATAAAACAGAAAAAGTAGTTTCTTAAATTCAAATCTGCTGCTCCTATGTTTATAATAGCTGATCATGATTACTTGGGACTGATGATCATGAAGTATTGAATCTGTCATCCCTGCTTGCAACTAAAAATCTTTTTGACTACTTTTTTAATTTCTTTTGGTTTCTATAATATCAGGCCTGTCACAGAAATCGATCGGAATGATTTAAATTCCGTACTTACCATTCCGTTCGGTTTTGTTTTACCTTATTTAGATTTCGATCGATTTAGGTAATTCCGAAAATTTTAAAAGCCCTGGCTATTCTAATTTTATATGGCAACTCTATGCATATGAGAAAACAAAAACCATATGTTTTAAGTAAAAAGTTTTACAAAAATTGTTTAACAATAGTTCCTTTACTTTATAATGGGCTTCCAAAATATTGCACAGCCTATCTAATTTTTCATTTTGTTTTTGCATTTCATCGCACTATTCTTCCATAAGGTGGACAATGTTTTCCACTTTGTTGTCGACACGTTGCTCTTCCAGTAACTTAGGAATTTTCCCCAAGTGTTAATTTTTTCTACTAAATGGCTGCTCAATTCCGGGTTGGATACGTGTGGAATACGTGGCGCTTAGTAGTAGCAGATGGTGTGCGGAAATACGCCTCTTTGAAGCTGATGGTGTTCCACTTCGCATTCTTGCCAAATCATTTTCTTTTTCCCTAGCACTGTCAGATGTTGAGAGATTAAAATCATGATATTCGTCGTAATCTTTGTCTTATTCACAAATGTACGCGAGAGATCAGATTTTGGCACCAGAAACGCCTTCTACACTTCTCTGCAGTCCAGAGACTCTAACAACAGCTTATATATGGGCCGCCACCTTTTTACAAATTTCGTTTTTGTTGTAGCACAGTTTCTTCTTCACGCATGTTTTTCAGTCCGTCCAGGGTTTCTTCCATCCATGACAATCTTTGCGTGGTGTTTCAGAATAATTCAATTTTTCTATTAATTCTATCAAAAGCGCTTCTACAACCACACGACCTCCCTTCACGAATCCTCTGGCTATATCATTGTGGTACTCCATGAACTCGACAAAAATTATATCTTGAGCAACGTTTCTATGCTTTCTCCTAAAATATTTATTTGTAAATGAGAATATTGGGAACAAACTTATAAAATACTCACATTTCTTATTTGTTTTATTTTCGTCAGCCAGAATATTACAAGCCACAACAAAAGACGATCACAAACAATACAAATTACAAATTAATTTTCCAACGTTTTTTTTTTGGTTTAGTTTATTTCGTTCAAGGCAATTATTTGGCTTGTATTGTTGTCTTAGTGCTATTGAAAATATAAGATTTATTAAAATAAATGTTAACTAAGCAAAAATTTAACGTAATTAAAGATTATAATAATCTATATTCAGAAAAAGGAATTTTATCAAAGTTTTTTGTGTTTATGGAACTAAATACATATATCAATTCCGATCCCATAATCAAACGTGGTTTCATTCCGACCAAATCTTTCGGAATTAGTTTTCTGAAGAAGCAAAATACGGAATTGAAACTACTTTCGATCGGAATTGTGTTCTGTGACATGCCTGTATGTATCAATAGTTTATAGAATATATTATGAAATACTCAAATATTATATTACCAGTGAAAATTAGTTTTACATAAAATAGAATAACAAACGTAATTTATAAATAATACAGAATCAGAATTTACATAGCAATACATAATTTGTTTTAAATAGCATAACATAATTTGAATTTCTAAATGGTCTTTGCAACTCTGTGTCTTATAACATATCTGTGTTTATTAATCGAGTGTATTTTGTAGTCACAGCCAACTTCACTTTACTTTATTTCCCGCCAAAGTAGCTATTGTTTGCATTGTGCGAGTTGTTTTGTGTTTTGCTTCTTGCCGGGACATTTGTTGAATTTTACACAATTTTCGCAATAAGCTTGACGCGTTCACGTCATATAATTAATTCAGTCGCATTTACATTTAGAATTGTTTGTGTTACACTTTTGTTGTTTATAAATGGCTGAAGCTGAACAATACATTAAAGACATACAACGTGAGTATGTGGATTTCTTGGACGACGAAGAAGATCAGGGTATATACTCGGGTCATGTCAAAGACATGATTGCTGAGAAAAGTACTCGCCTTATTGTCAACATAAACGATTTGAAGCGGAAAAATCCGCAACGAGCCCAAGGTTTGCTGGGTAATGCTTCCGATGAACAGCTTGCTTTTGGTCGAGCTTTGAAGGAATATGTTTCGACAGTGGATCCGAGCTATTCCAAAGAACACGAAGACTTCTTTGTTGGGTTCGAAGGTTGTTTTGGCAATCGACATGTTACACCACGTTCTCTCACCTCCATGTAAGTATTTTTGCTTTTAGATAACCTTGCATCATTTTTCATAACAATTTTCTTGTATTAGATACCTGGGAAATATGGTATGCGTCGAAGGCATTGTTACCAAGGTCTCTTTAATACACCCCAAGGTTGTGCGTTCTGTCCACTACTGTCCGGCTACACGTAAAGTTTTGGAACGCAAATATACGGATCTGACATCATTTGAGGCTGTGCCTTCCAGTTCCGTTTATCCCACCAAAGATGAAGACGGAAATTTGTTGGAAACTGAATTCGGGTTGTCGGTTTACAAAGATCATCAGTCTTTAACCATACAGGAAATGCCCGAGAAGGCTCCAGCTGGTCAACTTCCACGATCGGTTGATATAGTGTGCGACGACGACTTAGTTGATCGGTGTAAGCCTGGCGATCGCATACAAATTGTCGGAAGTTACCGCTGCATGCCCGGAAAGCAAGGGGGATACACCTCATGTACATTCCGCACTATTTTATTGGCCAACAACATTTCACTGTTAAGTAAAGAAAGCAATTTGGACATCAGTCGAGAAGACATTATTTTATGCAAAAAACTCGCCAAAAATATCGACATCTTTGAATTGCTTTCCAAAAGCTTGGCACCATCTATTCACGGTCATACATTTGTGAAACAAGCCATACTCTGTCTGCTGCTGGGAGGTGTAGAGAAGCTATTACCTAATGGCACCCGTTTGCGTGGTGACATAAATGTTTTACTAATCGGTGATCCTAGTGTCGCCAAGTCGCAATTATTACGGTACGTTTTAAATACTGCCCCACGTGCAATTGCTACTACCGGTCGAGGTTCCAGCGGCGTTGGTCTTACAGCTGCGGTTACGACCGATCAGGAGACTGGAGAGCGACGTTTAGAAGCGGGTGCCATGGTGTTGGCTGATCGTGGTGTAGTTTGTATCGATGAATTTGACAAAATGAGTGACATGGATCGTACAGCTATACATGAAGTAATGGAACAGGGTAGAGTTACAATTTCCAAGGCTGGTATCCATGCATCTTTAAACGCTCGTTGTTCGGTATTAGCTGCCGCTAATCCTGTCTACGGACGATATGATCAGTATAAGACGCCGATGGAAAATATTGGCCTGCAAGATTCACTACTTTCACGTTTCGACTTACTGTTTGTAATGCTCGATGTCATAGACAGTGATATTGACCAAATGATTTCCGACCACGTTGTTCGAATGCATCGCTATCGCAATCCCAAAGAAGCTGACGGAGAACCACTGTCTATGGGAAGCTCGTATGCCGATTCTCTGTCGTTTAATACCAACGCAACCGAAAAGAAAGATGCTGAAGTTTATGAAAAGTATGACGCTTTGCTTCATGGCAAATCTCGCAAGCGTCATGAAAAAATTTTGTCGGTGGATTTTATGAGAAAGTACATTCATATCGCCAAATGCATGAAACCAAAATTGAGCGAACAGGCATGTGAAGCAATATCAAATGAATATTCCCGTTTGCGCTCACAAGAAAGCGTACAGAACGATGTTGCTCGTACTCAGCCAGTAACAGCTCGTACTTTGGAAACACTTATCCGTTTGTCTACTGCTCATGCTAGAGCACGTATGTCCAAAACCGTCACAGCGGATGATGCTCAAGCTGCTATAGAACTTGTACAGTTTGCTTATTTCAAAAAAGTTTTAGAGAAAGAAAAGGGCAGCAAACGTAGACGCGATGGTGGGTCGTCGGATGAGGAAGCCACAACCGAGATCGCTTCCGAGAGATCTCCTTCTCGCCGAAGTAAACGTACGCGCACGGAAGTCACCCAGGATCCCGGTGCTGACAGTGACGAAGATATTGAAACACCCCAGCCGGATGCTGGCGATTTGACGCGCCGTGACACTCGGCGCTCTTTGCCTTCACAAAAGCCTGCCACAAATGGTACTTCTCAATCAGAATCCCAGACATCTATGGATACCACATCAGCGGAAGCTTCTACACCTGCTACTATTACTGATGCTCGCTTGGGCCAATTTAAAAATAGTCTTCAACGTCTATTCCGTGAAGCCCGAGAACAAAGTATCTCATTGGATCGCATAAAATTGGCCATCAATGAAAATAACTTGGAACAATTTACAGATGGTGAAATAAATGCGGCCGTTCATCGTATGACAGAGGACAATCAAATTATGGTGGCCGATAACATTGTTTTCCTTATCTAAAATGTCTACTTAAGCACATATTCATAACATACATACTGGATATAAACATATAATTTTTATACAATTCCATTATTTTCACGTTACTTGTTTTGGTTTTTAATAAAGGAAATTTTATTTCTGAAGAAGCTGTTTGCCAAGAATATATTTTGTTAAGGGCGGAAATAAAGATTTGCTTAAGAATATAAGACTAGTCTTACCTATCACATTCAGGACCAATACTCAATATAATATATTCTGTAAATCATCATTTTAAAGATAGTAAATGTTGCTATCGCATGAAAAGGTGCAGTAAGTTTGTCTTTACGATAAAACGATTTTTAAATATTAATTAATATCTGAAATAGATTTTTCAGGATATACGAGTATGTTCACGTTCGTAGCACATTTTATTCAACTTGCCGTCACATTGAATCTGTTGACCTGTGACGGTTTTCAAATTAAACAGGTAGTATTACCGTCTCGAGAGCTTTTGGATCTACACTTAAATTTTTTTTATACTCGTATGCAGAAAACAAATGTATGGAATCTAACATAAATACAGAATTGCAGAACTAATGGAGTGTACACTAGGTTTGACATTCCGTTTTCAACACCCTTATATATTGATCAAACGCCCTAAACGGCGTAAATGTAAATTTCTAAGACAATCTAACCATATCCGTCCAAATAAGTGTGTTAAAAACAAACCTTACTTAGTGGGACACTGAAATTGCACGATGATGTGTTATAGGCATAGGCAGTTTGGGATTTAAAATTTCCATTTTAAGGATTAAAACTACATTTGTGGACTATGTTTCTAAACCAGGGATCGTTAGTCAAGACGAACTTGATACTTTTTAAATAGACATGGTTGTTTGATCCGATGGGCTCTCTTTTTGCAAAATACTGTCCTATGGTCCCAAGAACCGATTACTAATCTGCCATAAATTGTGGCTTAAACGCATAGATCCTAGGAGTCCATGGAAACTAGGAGCAGGAACCAAAACGGCCTAATGATAGACAACGCAAATTTTACTACTTTTTCTAATAAGATTTTACTAAGAAGATTTAGTTGAGATTGTGGTTTAGCCTCATGAACCTAAAGGGCCTTATGGCTAAAACAAGGAGACATGAGCTAATGTGGACAAGTGGGAAATCAAATTGAAAAATTCATTATGAATCCAAACATAGATACACTTTTACAATCTAGCTGCGCTTGGGGCTCGATGATAATTATTATTTCCCGTATTTAAATAACAATTCAATAGTGAAGGGTTTAAATGATACGGGGCTTCCGATTTTAATGCGGTTATTTCTTGTTTATTTAAATCTTAACATTTTTCTCAATCTTTCAGTTTCACATCATCTTTGCCCATTAAAGGGAATCATATTGTATCATATGGTCTCCGACTGAAGCTGTTTATTGCAACACCCCTCCTAACCATATCGTTGCTTATCTCATTTTGCAAATAAACGTTGGGTTTTTCCCGCTGGCCCCAACCAAATGATGATCTTTTTTCGTTACAAGTGTTAGATTACAGCGTAATCGTGATCCACATTTATTTTTGAGTTTCTTACAAGATAACGGACATACTTTTTGAATATATCATCAATGATGTGTTTATGAATTTGAAGCTCCGAGTACTCACGACTTCGCTTATTTTGCACTTTATTTTTCCATTCAAATGGCCGCCTTCCATGCCTCGGTTTTTGATACGTAGAAGTGTGCAAGGTTCCGCACCTCTATATACGATCCTAGTCAGAAATTTATCGAATACATCATTGATGATGTATTTTTGAATTAGAAGCATAGGCATGTGGGACTTGTAAAGTTGCAGATTTGTTTTTTTTTTGTAAATTCGTTTATAAAGTACATAACACACATTTCTTACATTGTAAGCCAAATAATAAGTAAGCAGTTTTTTAGTTTTTTTTTTATAATCAATGATAAATTCCAAAGTTCAATTATTTTGTAAGTCTGTTTGTAAATAGAAAATACTGTGTTTTCCATTAAGGCCATAATTTTATATATGTGACGCGCAAAATAGAATGGACCTAAGGCTAAAAACCAGTTTTGTTCAGGAGAGCCATTTTAAAGATAATTCGATGCTCAGATGTTGTCCACATCAAAAATGAAAAAAAATGAAAATTGATTTTTTTACCCTTAGGTCCCTTTCTCCATGCGCTGTCACATACCAAATTTTTTCCAGGTGTAGTGCAAATGTTACATTTTAAGAATGAAATTTGATTTCGGTTATATGACCACCACGAGCCCGTGTACAGCGATCTGTTCTTTGGACTCAATTTGCCTCCGGTATGAAAACCACACCACACAGTAATTTTTGCGGGTGCAACTGTGTCTCTTAAAGCACGTGCTTGTTCAGTCACTCAGCCAGAAATGAGCTCCATCGCTAAAGATGATGAAAATTCGAGTAAGCACTCTAAAGTTGCGACCACCGACTCGGTATTTCGGTAGTAATTTTTAATGATTTCGAAACGTTGCTTTACCATGATGAAAATTTTTTTGTTGTTACAACAATATATTTATTTGGAAGTCTTGTTCGTCTATGTGGGAGGAAACGCGCCATTTGAACTGGATGCCTCCACAGAGACCTGGGGGTCAGCTGAGTGGGCTTGGCCGGACAATTGAAGAGGTGCAGCACATCATGTGGTCCCTGGCAGGCGGGACAGATGTCCGCAACGTTAGCATCAATTCGTGCCCAGTAAGAATTGAGGCGGCTGCACCATCCAGATCTCAGCTGCGCCAGAACCACGCGCGTCTGCCGAGGTAGCACCTTCTCCTCAGGTGAAATCTTCGGGGGATGTTCCCCTAGCACTATATTCACACGTTAGCTGGATATTGCTGCTGCGACTTCATCGGCGTGAATGTTGTTCAGACCTGCCTGATAGTTTCGATGATCTAAAAGTTATTTCTTATACCGCTGGACCTCTCTCTAGAATATGAAGATCGTCTGATCCGCCTGGGTGGAGGCATCCTGTTCAAGAGATGGTGGTTAGGATGACTGCTGCGAAAACACCCTAGCAGGTATTGCTTAGACAACAGGAAATTGTGTCGGCGCACGGTAAGGACCTTTGTTTCCTCATGTAGATGGTCCTTAGAAGACACCCTGTTGATGTTCTGAGGGCGGCATCCTGGCAAGTCTGAATTTTCTTTCACTGCGTCGTACTCACGTTCGCCTACCCTACAGGTGCTGCGTAGTTTGCTACAGACCGACCTATCGCTTTGTAAGAGGTCATCAAGGTTTCCTTGTCGGCTCCCCAAGTACTGGTGGCAAGTGACTTGAGGACCTTGTTCCTACTTTTGAGTTTATCACAGATAGCTGTAGCATGTGCAGAGGATCTAAAAAGGCTGTCCAATGTGACCCCAGGGATTTTGGGGTAGTTGGTAGTCGGGATGTTGCCGCCATCGACTTTCACGTTGAGTGACAATCGCACCTCTGCGGTCCATGCAGTAAACAGTGTGGCTGATGATTTGGAGGCGTATATTTTCATATTCCTCGCAGTGAAAAAACGTGCGAAGTCAGTGAGGTAACAGTTGGCCGAAGAGTTTCGGGTCAATCCGGTACATAGAACCGGCTGTCGTGGGATTGATGAAAATGTTGACTTCGACTAACGTTTTGACACTGAAAGATCACTAAAATGTTTGAGGGTGCGTACATAAAGATACGAAATTGTCCATATTGGAAACACCGTTAATTTATAGAGTTCTTTTATTAAACCAACAAATTATTTAAACGAGAATTTTTTTCATTTCTATTGACAATTTACTTCGTATAGAGTTGGTGATAACAGTCGAGTATTTAATGTGTGAATATTCCGACTAATTCAGACTTAGGAAAGACGTGAACAAAATCAAAGAATGAAAAACAACCGCGACTTACTGCTTAACGCCTAACGCATTTCTATAGAGAAGTTTTTACATGGCTTAGAGATAAATCTCTTACTTGAAAGGTCGCCGGCATTTCCGAGGTGGAAATCCCGCCGCTGAATTGTTGGATGTTCTTATTCGTGGTTGAACCAGGTTTAACTTGCATGATAGTCGTGCACACTTCCATCACACTATGGCTGCCCACAACCCACGTAATTACGTATAACAATTCTGAATATGTTTGCTTGCTATAGGGTAGGCGATTTAAAATTTGAACCGGCTGTAAAAAAAGTACTGGTAAGTTTTTTAAATTTCTGGTTTTATTGAAAAGGTTGAACATTGTCATTAAATACGAGGGCAGATCAATAATTCCGTGACTTAATGAACAAAACAAAGTTTTTTTTTTGCAAAAAAAATCATTTTTCAACATAATCTCCATTTTAGCTTACTACACTTAGTCCATCGTTACTCCAATTTTAGTATCCCTTCAAAAAATAGGATTTTTCGAGGTCCATAAAATATGCAGTTGTTTGATAAATAATTTTATCGTTGGAGCTGAATCTCTTTCCACCGAGCTATTTCTTTAGGTAATCTTTGGTCATCTCGGCACGCGTGTTGCAGACAGCTTTCTTAAACCCAAATGATCATTTAAAATCGAAACCACACTGTCATATGAAACGCGTATGGCAACAACAATCTCACGCACTTTTACTCTTCGTCTATCGTGGATTTGTTTTGACATTTTTGGGTGTATTGACCTCAATTGGAGGTCCCGAACGTGCAGCGTCATTTGTACTTGTGCGACCACAACGAATGTCAGTAAACCATCGTTTTTACCACTGAAATCGATGGCACAGAGTCCCCATAGTATTTATCAAGCTTTTCTTTGTTTTGATTGACGGTTTTTTTTCCAAAAAATTATGTTTAATGAGCACTCGAAGTTTACTTTTTTTCATTTTTAACAAAATCCACCAGGTTGTATGTTTTCAACAGCTGTTAAACACAAACTAAATGACGGAACTCTCTCAAAATTTGACAGTAGTCTATTAACAGATGGTACTTGATGAGAGCAGTGTTGCATTTCATATAACTACAAGGGAAGTTGGAAAAGTCACAGAATTATTAATCTGCCCTAGCATCATTCATTGTCTTCAATTGTCTACGGATGTTTCACATTGCCCAGAACAGCAATCCTATCCTGCCCAGAACATCAAGAGCATCCGATGGTTCGACATCCATACCATCAATAGATAATGACGACAGAAATAGGTCAGTGAATTGCTTGTGTGATAACAAGCAGCACTGTGTCTTACGCGTACTAAGATCTACTCTATTCACTCGACCCCTTTCGGAAATGGCCAGGAAGTTCCGGCCGCCTTGGAGCTGTGTTTTGGGCCCTTTGGACTATTTTCTGCGGATAAATGTTACGCAAAACATTTATCCTTAATGGTTCCCCACAAAAAGTAATCCATAGGGCTCAAATCACAGCTCCAAGGCGGCCAATTGACATCACAATTTCGGCTGATTATTCGATTTTCAAAAACAGTGCGTAAAATATCGATATCGTTGGCTGTGTGACATGTGGCCCCGTCTTGTTGGAACCAAATGTCGCCCATGTCAATCTCCAAAAATTTCAGTTTCCAAAAACTCGTTGAGCATGGCGCGGTAACGCTCACCGTTGACGGTAACAGAGGCATCTTGCTCATTTTCGAAGAAAAATGGCCCAATAATGCCGACAGCCGAAAATCCACACCATACAGTGACTCGTTGTGGATGCATTGCCTTCTCAATACGAGTAGTGGTGTGGGTTCTTTGAATCCCATATGAGGCAATTTTGCTTATTGGCATAGCCACCGAGATGAAATTTAGCTTCATCTAAAAACACAACATTTTTCGGTAAAATCCTTCATCTCCTGTCCATTGGGCGAAGCAAAACGCATCGGATGGTGTTCCATTGTTAAAGGACAAAGTTTAAACTTTCCAATAAAACCCGAAATTAGAAAAAATTATCAGTACTTTTTTACAGACTATTTAAATTTAAAATTTTTAATGATCCACCCATTACGCATATTGGTTTAAATTGTTAGGAACCGTGATTACAGTTGCAAACTTCAATATAAGGGTGAGGATACCTAAAGCCATTTCATTTCTGCCTAAACGCGAATATTTTACGAGGGCAAATCAACAACTTCATTTTTTCAATTTCCCTGGTATTTATATGAAATGCAACACTGCTCCCATCAAGTACGATCTGTTTATAGACTACTGTCAAATTTTAAAAGAGTTTCGCCATTAAGTTTTTTGTTAAACATCTGTTCAAAACATACAACCTCGTGGATTGTGTTAAAAATGGAAAAAAGTAAATTTCGAGAGCTCATTAAATATTATTTTTTGCGGAAAAAAACCGTCAATCAAACTAAGGAAAAGCTTGATAAATACTATGGGGACTCTGCACCATCGATTTCGATGGTAAAAAAGTGTTTTACTGACTTTCGTTGTGTTCGCAGAAGTTCAAATGACGCCGAACGTTCTGGACGACTAATCGAGGTCAATACACCCGAAAATGTCAAAAAAATCCACGATATGGTGTTGACCGATTGAAAAGTAGTTTCGATTTTACATTATAAGTTGTGCTTAAGAAAGCAGTCTGCAAAATGCGTGCCGCGATTACAATTTCATCAAGATAATGCACTGGTGCACACGTGTGGAGTCTCAATGGAATTGGGTTACGAATTGGTACCTCATCGAATTTAGCCCCAGTGAATATTTCCTATTTCCAAACCTAAAGAAATGGCTCGGTGGAAAGAGGTTCAGCTTCCACGATGAAATTATTGATCAAACAAATGCCTATTTTATGGACCTTGAACAATCCTGTTTTTTGAAAGGGTATAAAATTAGAGATTTTTTGCATAAAAAATGGTTTTTTCTTTCGAAAAGTCACTGAATTATTAATCAGCCCTCGTATAAACGGATTTGACCTAAATAAATTAAAATCCGTCAGGTTAGTAATAGCGGTCTTGAACAGTCCAATCCAAGTAATTACGTTTTATGATTACTTATACATTCATAATCACGTTAAGTTCGTCTTCTATCCAATGATTACAGTATTTTTTTGTTTAGACAAACCTTTACAGTTTCTATCGGCATTTGCTATTAAAAAATGTTAGGCTTGTTCGATTGGTATTAAGCTGATTAAACTAGTAAGTAGTCGCTAAGGCGATTTCTTCAAAATTTGCGAGTAATTTTTGCATCATAAACCGTTTGATTCAAAAAAAAATTAATTTGTAGAAAAAAGTTATTTCAAAAATACAATAATACTTGATATAGGACGTTCTGAAATTACTTTTTTCTCAAGAAAATTTAATTATTCAAAACAAACGGGTTTTAACGCAATTTGTTTACAGTTTTTTATAAACAAAATGATTTGTATATTCTTGTACAATAGTGTGAAGTTATCGCGTTAGCGACCTCCTAAGCGAGTTGACAATAGATTACGGCCATTGTTGTTGACTTTAATCCAGAAATAAAAAATAAAATAAAAAAGTCCAAAAAGCATACATACGAAATTCTTTAATATTTTAACAATCTTGAAGTTTGTAAGTGATTCAAACAAGTGAATGGAAATCAATTCGAACGTTAGTTCTGATTAAACGTTCAGTTGAAAAGAATTTATAATTTTTAATCAGAATGAAAGACAGTTAATAAGCGATAAAGCATCCGAAGACAATCCATCTCAGTTGGCATACAGGTAGAACAAACACTTTCTTTGGAACAAGCTACTACTTACAATCACACATACATGCATATGAATATGAATATGTATGTGTTTTAATATAAATAGATGCGGAATGTTTAAAATCAGCTTAGAAAGTGATAGACATGAGAACTCTTATAGCCATACTCGTAACAGGTTGGTCGCCTTAATTGAAGAACATCTGGTTTTAAAACATATCTAATCAACGTGAACTATTACAGCGTTTTTACTGAATTCAAGTTCCTGCTATAAATCGAGGAGGATAAATGGACGTCTGTTGACATTACAGAATCCGGCACCAATGCCATTTGAGGATGACAACGATGAAGACATGTACGGATTACAACAAACATATTTCGGAAAGCCACGCTTTAATGGCTATTATTCATCTTGTAATTGCCAGCCTGGATTACCAGGCCCACCTGGTTTGCCAGGTCCTCCCGGATTTCCTGGTGAAAAAGGTGAGGTCGGCCTTCCAGGTAAACCAGGCGTTGATGGACAAAACGGCGAGCCAGGTTATCCCGGGCATCCCGGTATGCCTGGCCGACCACATCATTCCTCACATGGATATTACCCATCTAGACCTCATCCTAATGTACCGGGACCAATAGGTCCTCCCCCATACACCTCGGCCGATTCAAACTATCCATATTCCTATCTCGACTATTAACTATACCAAAAATAAATTAAATTAACAAAAGTGAAAAGATTTTATTTTAGGGCCAATGCGGGTTTCTCTGTTAAATTTTCATTTTGAATTTTGTTATTGCGTACCCGTACATTTGTATAGGGTGGGTTATTTAAAATTTTAAATTTGGATCGGCTGTAAAAAAAAGTACAGATAATTTTTTCAAATTTCTGCTTTTATTGGAAAGTTTGAACTTTGTCATTTAATAATTGAGAAACTAATCCATTGAGAAACTAATCCGTTCATAACGAGTCACTGCTTGGTGTGGATTTTGAACTGGGGGCATCATTGGGCCATTTTACTTTCTACGCCGTTACCGCGCCAAGCTCAACGAATTTTAATTTCCAAAAGTTCAAGAGAATCACATGAATGACATTTGGTTTCAACAAGACGGGGTCACACAGCCAACGCAACCGTCGATATAAATCGAATAATCAGCCGAAATTGTGATGTAATTTTTTTGTATTGTCCAACATTCAGTGGTTTTTGGGTAGTAAGGGAATTCAGGGGGTAAAGAGGGAGGGAGTAATGTTTGGTGACATTTGTCTTGAATTTCTGGATGTCGCATTGGTGGGAAATACATTCGCCGGAAGTCGAATCCACATACGGACAGTGCGAGCAAAAAACGAATTCGATCTGTAGTGTACTTAGTAGGGACATAAATACTGTTACAACATTGAATTTCAACAGTAGAACTGAACATACCCCGTTAATGTCATATGGGTTTTGAAAGCTAACCTCAATAACGTTAGTCTGTAACGGGATTTTAAAATTTTTTCAACTTTCATCATGGAGTGGTCAGATAATGAGAACCGTATCGCTGTAATAGCGCTTTTCATGTGTGAAATTAAAAAAAAAACGATATTTTCAAAACGCTCCGGCCACTAGGGATTAGCCGCATGTTCGTCTACCGATGCATAAAACTGTTTGAGGAGACTGGAGATGTAAAAGACCTCCACCGCCCACGCTCAGTTCGAATAACGCATGTCATCAAAGACGTTAAGTCAAGAATTCACAGAAATCCGCTCCGAAAACAGAAAATTATGGCCGAATATCACACAAAAGTCCATGAGTCGAATTATTAAGACTTGGGACTTGGGGATTTCAAACGGACGAACGGAAACGGACATTTATTGACTGCAGCTTTAAAAAAATAGGATTGAAAAATGCAAACGTCTTTTGGTGAAGCACGCTGATAACTTGCAGAGAAAAATTTTGTTCACCGATGAAAAAAAATTTACCGTTCAGGAAAAATTTAACAAGCAAAATCATAGAGTGTGTGCGCGGTCATCTAAGGAAGTATTTGAACTGATCCCAAGGGTTGAAAAGGGTCATCACCCAGTTTCAGTCATGGTTTGGTGTGGTGTCTCTTACGATGCGGTCACTGACCTGCATTTCTGCGAACAAGGAGTCAAAACATCGGCCAAAGTTTACCAAAAAAAGCGTTTTGAAAGCTGTTGTGAAGCCTCTTAACAATTCCCTGTTCCAAAACCAGCCACGGACTTTCCAGCAGGATTCTGCGCCGACCCATAAGGCTAAAACTTCCCAGGCTTCCCTTCGAAACAATTTGCCAGCGTTTATTTCCTCTGAAGACTGGCCCTCAGGCAGTCCATATTTGAACCCATTGGATTACAAATTTTGGACGGTTTTAGAGGACAAGGTTTGTCACAAAAGATACCCCAACATTGGATCTCTTAAGACTGCTTTGATTCGAGCTGTGGCCAATTTTCCAATGAACGAGGTTCGTGCAGCTATTGACGATTGGCCAGTGCGACTTAAGGCGTGTGTAAAGGTTGACATTTTGAATACGTAGATTTTTTTTTTGGATACAATATACATCAATAAATATATTAAAAAATATTTGGTCCAAAAACATTCAGTACTTTTTATTTTACAGCATAAAACGTGTGTAACAGTATTTATGTCCCTACTAAGTATAGTGCGGTCAACCGGCCAATCGATAACAAATGGCTGTGAGTTCCTGAAAAGTCGTGCATCCCTGCCGAATATCCTCACGCCAGGAATAAGACTACGAATGTCTGAAGAACACACACACCATAAAAGCAACGACAGAACAGCGACACACAACCCACATTCCTACGATGCTCCAGTGAGACAATAGAGTTGGATACCCTACTGTCACCTATCAGCACCATCGCTCTCCTTTGAACACGATTAAGTAGCTCCAAGGATGATTTTGGAGCACCTGTCCGTATATGGCAGTTTCATTCATTCATTGGCCGGGTGTAGGTTGTATGGATATCGAAAAGATCAGAAGGAGTGAAATATTTCTTGCACCACTTTAGGAAGCCTATATACTCGAGTGCTTCTTTCGACACTTCGAATACATGCTTTGCCCAACTAGGGTCACATTGTATTTTCATGGCCAGAACATCAAGGGAATCCGATGGTTCGACATCCATACCATCGATAGATAATGATGACAGAAATAGGTCAGTGAATCGCTTGTGAGATAATAGGCAGCACTATGTCTTACGCGCAATAAAATCTACTCTATTCACTCGACCCCGTTCGGAAATGCCCAGTAAGTCCCGGCTGCCTTGGAGCTGTGTTTTAGGCCCTTTAGATTATTTTCTGCGGAGAGCCATTGAGGATAAATGTTACGCAAAGCATCAAGAGACAATTGAAACGTTGAAACTTAAAATCGAAGTTGCCGTAGAAGAGATTCGACCCGAAACAATCGAAAACTAACTAAATATTAGGTTTACTCGGATGAGGTACTGCCGAGACGGTTCCGAAAATCATAGGGTTATATTGTCTTCCATTATTAAATGACAAAGTTCAGCCTTTCCAATAAAATCAAATTAAAAAAAAAACTGTCAGTTAAAATGTTAATCGCCCACCCTGTTTCTGTTACTATGGGCAATTCTGAAAATTTTCTACCCAGTCTGGATTTTGAGTTTATTGGAATTAAATACAAATTGGCACATATTGCACGTTGTAGCTGTCTGCCTCAAATTAAGCCCACACTTTTTGGAAAAATATAGTGTGGATAGTAGCTAGTGTAGGGTGATGATTCATCTGAGCGCTAGCTTATACTCTACATTCTGTTTTTTCAACAATGTCAAGGCGCTCTAAAACACAATAGGCCAAGGCAATCCCACGACAGCCGGTTCTATAAACCGGATTGACCCGAAAAGAAATTCTTCGGCCAAGGGCTGTCCCGCCGGCTTACAGTTGCCACTACAACAACATCAACAATGGGCCAAGCATATAGTGATGTTATTATTTTAGCCAGTACTTGAGTTTTAAATATCGGATGTATTGTCAGTACTTCCATCACCGTGTTTAGTGCTAGGCCAATGATTTTCCTTTGTATTCTAATGCCTGCTTAGTGGTGATTTTTGATAAGCTTTGATAGCTAAAGGCAATAGATAAGAGTTTTATTACAAAATGGTAAAAAATTATACTTTATTTAAAAGTTGTTGATGACAATGTAATTAAATTAGACACACATGCTAATAGTTTCCTCTTCGTTCTTGCCATAGCTTAAGGTTCAATTGCGGTATTGAATTACAGTTCACCAAGCCATTGCTAAAAATAAAAACAAGAATAATATAGCTATTCCTTTGTTCCTTATACTTACAGCAGATACTTACTTGATATTGGGAAACACAAAAACATTTGGTTGCACACAGCTGAGACTGCCACTATTAGCGCACAAAATACCTGCCAAACTAACTTTACGAATTTCAGCCAATTGTTCTGTAAAAAAAAGGAAAGTCAAACCATGAAAATAAGTAGCCTTCTTTATAAATCATATGTCCGGTTGATCAATCATTGATCAATGTCAGCAAAAAAACAGTCGAGTTTTATTTGACAAGTGGAAAAATCCTCTTAAAATTAAAACTTTATTTCAAACCGATATCAAAAAACTTAAAGGTTTTTTATTTTTTAAAAATGTGTTGGATATATACGCGTCAAAAATTTTTTTTTCGAAAATGTAAAATTTCAATAAAAAATATTCAACGGGTTCGCTTATGCCCTCTTAATTCCATTAAAACGTACTTAACACCTTTTCTATAAGCCATTTAGTTTAAACACAACCGATTTTTGACTGGTGATTAATTTTTATTTTTTGTAACGATATAAAATTATGGCTTAGTAAGGTTTTAAGTGCATTTTTTTTTTGCCTGTCAAATAAAACAAACCTAGCATAATTTCTACTTACCATTAAAAATAGTAGCTTGTCTTATACATGACTTATTAAATGGCTTCCACTACAATTGTAATTCTTTTAGACAATTTTATATGTACCATATCATGTTGGTAATAATAAAGGGGCAATACAGTATCCTTGTAGCTGTAGCCACTTGCCATACAGCTGCTCAAACAATGGATACATTAAGAGGTAATTTCGAAAAGCAGCTAATTTCACGTTTTGGACAGGTGAGTTGACCGCTTAGATCGAGTGATATTACACCTTTAGCCATTTTTCTTTGGGGTTACGTAAAGTCCAAAGTCTATGCTGACAAACCAGCTAAGACTCAGGTTTTGGAAGGCAACATTACGCGTGTCATTAAAGCCATACCGGTCGAAATGCTCGAACGAGTCATCCAAAATTGGACCCTCAGAATGGAAACCCTGAGGCGTAGTTGCGGCCAACATTTGAAGAAAATTATATTCATAGATTAAATGCCATAAATGTCCTTTCAAATTACCAATTAAGATTTCACACTTGATTTGAATTTTCCTATTTTTTTGTTCTGAAAAAATACCTCTAGATGGATCACCCTATATATACATTTGCAAATGTATGTTAAATAAATATTATTTCACATACTTTATAAGTTTTTAAAAATTGTATTTTTTGGCGTTTTTACACAGAACTGTCGTCAATCGTTTTTAAACTTAATTTTAAAAATCGTCAGAATTGGCAGTCCTGCTTCGCAAGTTACTATTCTGGATCCCTATTTTTCATTTTATTTAAAAATTAGATGTATACTTGTTTTTAAGATTCTAAGTCGTTGATATACTGATGGCTAGGGATCGGAATTCTATGCAAATGTGTATCTGTTATTACCAGTTTTGAAGTACCTCGGTAAAAGGTACACTTTTCTTGAGTATTTGCTAAACAAATCGTAATTTTTTGTAGGCAGATACTGGTTTAAATTAGCAATGTTCTTTTTAACTTAGTACGGTGTGTTGTGAGGCACTAAATATCTCAAGAAAATGTCATATGTGCCGGACTTTTTTGCTAAAGTGTCCCAAAAAACGTCCCGCTTAGTCAAAACAGGCGAGGAATATAGACATATGGGTACTCAAATTAAAGCAAATTAAAGCGCAAAGGGCCAATGCGAAATGCATTCAATTTGCTTTATTTCCCATTAAATTTGAATGTCCTCTACTAATTCAATAATAAATCAATAAAGTGCCACTATCGACATTTCCTGCTGGGGTTTCCTATTTAATACGGCAACACATGTCATCCCTGCAGGAAATGTCGATAGTGACACTTTACTGATTTATTATTGACTTCGTCACCAATACTACTGAACAATTATAACCTAGTCAATGCTCTGTTGTAGACAATTAACGTGTAATTGTCATTGCTAATCCACTAGTACCCTTGGAAATATTGATAAGAACTATGAAACTAGTGATTCACTACAACATTTCAGTAATTGTTGTCAAAACTTATGGAACTTTTCATTTGACTTCTTTGCATCATATGCATACAATGGACCACAGAAACAGAAGTAGATTTTAATAATTGTAGTCAACAGTCATGTATCATTTTACTAGATTTTTACACTAGTAATTTAAGAAGAGGTATACGAATAGCACTCAGAATTGACTGTCCTACGTTGCTCAAGCGGAACAGTCGCCACATAAACAGTTTTGCTAAAAAAAAACAGGCGACCACTTGCTTCGAAGTGCTTCTTCCACGAACAACTTTCGTTGGATTTGGCTCGTCTTCGAAAACCCACGCGGTCGATAGCTGTTTTGTTCCGGGCTCATTCGCATAGATCCATGATTCGTCACCTGTGACGATCTTATAAAGGTCTTTTGAATCACCGTGATCGTTTTTTTTTCAAAATTTCTTTGCATCAATCGACACAAGCTTTTTTTGAGCAATTGTCAAATTGAGTGGGATTCAACGGGAACAAACTTTTTTTTACGGCCAGGTGTTCATGGAATATCGAATTTATACTGATGGAAGAAATGCCTAAGGATGCCTCTATCCCACGGCCAGAAGCCAGAAATATGTATGCAACCCTCGTATCTAGTTACTAAATATTTCTATACACATAAAATAAGTGTAGACGCTTTGGTGATAATGTCAACAAAAAGTCAACCCAAATAGTAGTAGACTGTTGACATGGTGACACTTGACCCCAGGCTTCCTAAAGGGACTGTCAGATCACAGGGCAAAAAGGTCATTGATATTTTTGTTTAAATTGTTTGGCTTAGTCGGCTATAATGTACTGGCTAGGTACAACCGCTTTACGATTTTCTTTTTAATTTACCGGTAAAAACTATTTTATAAATAAGCCAATTGTAAGGCCATTAAAACCACTACAGGTTAAGTGTGAATTGATGTTTCATTTGGCAGCTGGCAAAGTGCTTTATATCTAGATAAGTAAAAAAATATCAATTTGATATGATTTTAACTGCAGTATAAGATTGTAAGCTATCAAATAATATTATCTATCTTCAGTACATTTAAAGATAAGCATTTTTCGCCCTGACCTTTGTAATTATAGCATTATGTTTACTTCGGGTTTCTCGTGGAATTTACGATACTCATGGTAGGAAGAGTTATTTTTAATCACGTATTTAAGTACATACCTCTTGTGAATCCAGTATTTAAATCATCATGTTCAAAAAAGAAACGATCTGATTTACGTGCCTTCAGAAATTGTTTACTCATAATACACTGGAATGTTGGTCCAAATATAGCCTCGGGCGAATGACTTTCTAAAGAACCACCAACGCTCAAGTCAACGTCTTGTGGTGAAGCATAAAACTTTTGCAATAACAAAATTTTCTGAAAATTCAAATATAATTAGTTTTTCTTAATATATGGGATCATTTCACACATACTTCCGTGGAAATTTGATCAGCAAATCCAGACCAATCATGTGCTCTTGGTAAACCGCAATACTCTCTGTAATCGTTGTAACTGGCTAGACCGTAATCACGACCACGTTGTATGTCTATAGATTTCAAATCTGTACCGAATTCATCAAAGGCTTTACGATTAAAATGATGTTTTATCTGCAGTCGAAAGATAATTTAATATAGAAAATATTATTCGAAGTTGGCAACAAAAAACTTACCTCTCTATCGAGATTTGTATCGGCGCGTTTTTGCAATTGAGTTACCAATCCCCGAATTAAGCCATCAAAATTGAAGTCCGTCTCCAATAGCGGAAGAGTATCTTGTCGATTAAAATAGTCGCTCAGCCGCATAGTTTGATTTTGACTGCGATCGGGAGAGATCAACCTTAAATGGGGAGAAATATTATTTAAATAAACTTAAGGCCTTCAGTTTTATAGTTTACTTACGAAAACCATCCGGGAATTTGATTGTGTGCATAACGGAATGCACCAGCGGAAAACTCAGACAACGCTGATGGATCCCACGACGCATCATAGTCGTTGACATAATCGTACGCTGGTACATGGTATATAAGACCATTGCGATAACTGTACGTAGGACCCAAAACCAAAGGCAACCAATCGTAGTAGGATATTTTTTGATATTGGGCTATATTGATTTTTCGTGCAATTTGGAATATCTTTTCATCCGAATAATGGGGATTTAATGCAGCCAAAGCTCCAGCCAAACGATTGTGTTCCCTTACTAAAATTGTATGAAGAACAGCAATTGTTGGTGTCAACTGATTTCGTTTGTCGGGAATGTTATAGCATTGTTGATTGTTTCCTGTACATTCTACATTGTTTACTGGTAGAAATTGTTGATTGTTATGCCAGACAGTTTTTAAGAGACCACCTTTGTACTGGCGTACTTTAATATTCTGCTCCAAGGAATTACCATAAAGAGATGATAGATCCAAGTAAGGTGTAGTTTTTGAAATTTTTTCGGAATATCCCAAATAACTTGGGGGGCAGGATATGTCGGCATCATTTAAACTGCGGGCAAAACTTAAGCATGTTTTACCTGAAGTCATTGTAATAGGCCCATAAGGATGTAGTGAAATTGGATAACACAGCTTATGGTTGGGACTATCACAGCAATTTTCTGAGGAGAGGAAGAAAAGTAAATAACCTCAAATAGTGGATTTATCTTCGAGATTGGGGTTGTATAAGTATATATAAAAGTAAGCGTAACTCCGGAGATTGAATTGAGGTTAATACGCTAGAGTACTGAAAAATTCGCTATACAGGGGCATTGTTGTTGTAGCGGCTCAACGCCCTGACCGTAGAGTAGCTGCTGTTGGCCGATCCGGTCGTGGAATCGCTCAGGGTAATTTCGTTTGTTTGGTGAACGTTTGAAATTTTTAGTAAGTTTTTAGACCCGAACTGGATCAATAGCTTTTTGTTTGAATTTAATCTAATAATGGCTGGAAATCCCTTTTATATTAGATAAATTGTATGGGATTGTAAATGGCAAAATCGGTTTTGGAAAAAGAACAATATTGAGAACAACAAATCATTATTTTTGTGGGGGTACTTCAGCTTAAATGTGGATAGTTATTTGAAACGCACTTTATACCTCAAAAATGCATAGTTACTGGATTTTTGGCTTTTTGCCATAAGCGGCATGGTCAATCGAACGATCAATATTAAAAATTGTCATATGGGTTGTCAAATTAATGCAAATTTTGCAACAAATACATCGGCCAAAGAACGGGCCATTTCTTACTTTAGTAGCGTAAAGGAGTTGGAGGATACATAACGGTCGGCCGAGCCGAACTTAACGACGTTTTTACTTTTTTACTTGTTTTTATGTTTTTGCGTAATGAAATTTGATTTTTCTTCATTGCTTATAGTTAAAGAGTGACGATCTCTAGGCCCTAGAGGACCTAAAGACCGGGTCTAAGACCCAATTCTTAAATATATGTCCTTCAATATTAGGGAACGAATTTAAAGCCGCTGAGCACAATGATCACGCCCATTTATGAGACGTTAATTGCGACTATGCCTACTGTGTTTTTTGTTAGTCCCCAAAAGGAAGACTTTTTCTTTGTTATATTTATAAACTTTTCAATACCTTCAGAATTCGGTCAGAATTCTGTACGACAATCGGCAAAATGTTCCGAATCGGATCAGAATACTTAGCGAGTAACGAAAAACATATCAGAGGGTTGACACGAATTCTGAACTACTTCTCTGAGGGAATTCTGATGTTTTTGCCGACATTTCGAAGCGATTTCTGACCGAATTTTGAACTGTAGTCTTGGGAAATTCGAAAGGAAATTTCGATTTGTCGTATCGAATTCGGAACTAATTCGGAACGTCTTCTGTCAGAATTCTGATTTTTTTTACCGACATTTCGAACCGAATTCTGAACGAATTCTAAGCTTATGTCATGGTAAATTCTGAATGTAAACAATCAAAAAGAAGAAAATATTTTTGTTCTACAAAAAAAAAGTTGTACAACATTTTCAAAATGCGTTCGGAAAGACTTTTAGTTTCAAGCATACCGCAAGCAATAATTGTGCTGTAACTATGTTCAGTGGCTATACACTTAAGGGCAACCAGTTTTGCATTTAACGAGAACTACCGGCAGTAGAGTTTTCCTCCGAACACAATAAAAATCCCTCGCACAGCCCAGCTAACCAAACGTTCAGAATTCGGTAGGAATTCTGTACGACAATCGGAAAAATTTTCCGATTTTGGATTAGAATTCTTACCGAGTTCGTTACGACAAACATGACATGAATTCTGAACTACTTCTCTAAGGGAACTCTGATGTTTTTGCCCACATTTCGAAACGATTTCTGAACGAATTCTGGGCTTATGTCTTGGTTATTGTGTTCCGACATGTCTGAACACAATAACAATAACTGTAAAATATTAAGCAAATAACAAAAATATTAAACGACTACCTCAGATAAATATTTCAGAATTCGTTGCGAGTTAGATAAGAGAAGTCTAAACAAAGAATTAATAAAAATCCCACAGACAAGCCTAAAAGAATTCGGGCCGAATTGGTTCAGATATTTCGGACCATAATAAATAAAATTCCTCAGACAAATCGAACAGAATTCGTAACGATCTCGGTAAGAATTCTCGATAGAGTTTAGATATTGTTCAGAAATTTTGAAAAAATTTGGTTTACTGGGAAGTTAGAGAGTCTAGTTTTTTCTCGGCTGAATAGTGCTTTCAACAGACGGACATGGCTAGATGTTACAAACCAAATGACAAACTTATATAGAGGTTCCATACCAGGGATGATAAAGTTGGTATTTTTTTTATACTTTTGACTAGGAAAAGTACCGTGGTATCCCCCCAACTCATTTGATTTGATACCTCTTTTAGCATCCCGAAAAGTACATTTTGTGCAATTGAATAATAAATTTTGTACATACTAAGTATTTCTTATAGAACAAAAAATTCATGAGTTGAATTGAAATAGAAAGTACGTAAATAAATTGCGGCTGGGCTATTTCAAAAGATGGACAAATATGGTCGAGCTACGGTAGGTATGGTTTAAGTCCCTCATAACGACCTATTCTAAATTTGAATAAGATCGGATATAATATAGGACTTGTAGACCGGGCCACGGCATTTACCAATTTATGGCGGCTACACGAAAACGTGAACCGATATTTTATTTATAATAGATCTTCTATATTGCACTATACTAAATTTGACGAAGAACGAATGTAAAATGTGGCTTAAGGAATAGAAGGACCTTCCATCTGGAGAGTCCTTTGCATGGGTGCATGGCACATTGGGCGATATAATCCAACGTAACATGCAATGGTTTAATCGACAGGGCATGAATCATAAAGAGCCTATGAGCGGCGGGGCTATTCCAAAACATGGACTATAAGTGAGTTGGATGTAATTTGTGTCTTTTTTAGCTGCGGATTTTGAGCTGAAACCCGAAAGGCCTTAGTAAGCTATCATAACATTTTTAATATGTTTTTATTCCTCAGCCATAATATGCCTAATGCCAACACGTTGTGGCGAGTACTTTGCAGAAGTACCCCAAACTAAGGCATATTTGAATTTTGCAGCCAGAGTGCGATGAACGCCCTTTCGCAAAATCAGAACATCATCGAAATCTGGAGTGCTTCAGCCTTCTTTGTATGTACTCGCATCAGTTGTAATGTATCCCACAAAGCTTTAAGCAAAAAATCTAAATTCAAATGCATATTACAACTGACCACAATGGAGTTAGGTTGCCTGGCCAAACTTTCGACTTCCTCTATGGAGATCTGATCGATTTTGTTATAGACATAGAGACATGGCAACTATACGCGATTTGCTGTGACTACGTCGATAAATTCATCCTCGGTATAGTCCTTGCGGAATAAAACTTCCGTGTTGAAGATCTTGAAAGAGTGCAAAATCATTTGGACCATTTTCTCGCTACATCTGGTCTAATTGCAAGTGAAATTGGAGCTGAGACCGCCACCTTTCTTTTGCTTAAAGTAGATTTTCGGTTTGCGCTTATTAAAACGTATGCCCACCGACTCTAATTCCCGTTCCAGCAGTTGGCAATGTACATTTGGTTTCGTGGCATCCAACATCATCACCACTAAATCAGCAGTGTGGGCCACCGCGATAACTTGACGACCTCGACCTTTACCCTGAGCAGCACCTTCAGTAATACCCGGCAAATCCAATAATTGAATGTTTGCACCCTTGTACTCAATGACACCGGGAATACAGGTCAGAGTTGTGAACTTGTTGTTGGCAGCTTCAGATTCCGTTATTGTTAACGTCGACACAGGGCTGACTTACGCACCGAGGGGAAGCCTATTAGAGCCACTCTTGCATCACACCTTTCCAAGACATCGAAACCTTCCTTTTTTGTACCGATTCGCCAACCTATTTTATCATCCCTGCTTCATCCTAGTGAAGTGAAGACTATCAACTTCGTACGTACTATGTGGGAAATCTTATAAATACTAAGTGGAACATCCTATATACTTTATACTAAGTGGGTCATCTTATGGCAAAACTTTTGTTATCGAAAAGGTTTCTAAGTATTAAGCAAAACGACATTTCCCTGCGTTTCTGCTTCTAGGAAAATTTTACTTTTTGGCAATAAATATTTGTTGACACTTAAATATTGTTTTCACTTACCTGGAGCTCCTTCAATAGCCAATTGATTAATGTCATGCGCCATCACTTGACCCCATTGCATTGTCATCAGAGTGCGGAAATTATCCGCAATTGTATCATCGCCATACAAAGCCAACGATAAGAGACGGGGATTTGGTAAAGCTGATCCTGATAGAGATTTAGTAGGCGAGTACTTGCCATCACCGTAGTTGGGTGGTAAAATGCGAGAATTTCTAGATATTGCCATGCCAAAGCCAGGATGCAAAAGATTATTGCAGGATCCATCATAGGTACGATAGTAATAATTGCTGGAGTCGTTTGCACATGACAGCGGCGGAACAGCACATTCCAACTTTAAATTTCCCACAAATGAGTTATAAAGATTATCGAAAGATAAATCTCCGAAAATGTTGTCAGAGGGACCCCCACGCCTCACACTATTTTGGTTGAAGTAATTTTGTAGCAATAATTCGACCTCTTTTGCAGTTAAACTCGATTCTGGCACAGGTTTCACCACACGCATCGCAGTATTTCCGTTCTGTACATACGTTCTTAATCCGGCTTCATTTAAAGCACTAACAGTTTCAACTGGTAATGCTTTCCGACTTATGGCATTTGTTGAAGGGAAAAGTCTTCGCAAATCAGAATAAGGACTGTAAAATTTTTTAAATATAATTACTTTTTACCAAAACTTTTAAATATCAACTCACCATTCCGCTTGAAAGCTTAATTTTAACGTTGTTAGTAGCAAACTGCAACCTATGAGCCAGTGCATATTTTTTTCTTATTGTAGCCTATTGTCAATTGAACTGAAAATGGGAACTGTGAATGCAGCTACCATCATTCGTCGCATAACTTTTATACAAAAGTTATTTCTTATCTCGTACGATGTCATATCTATTGAGTTGCATTTCAGAAGAAGATGCTTTAAAATATTCGAAATAATCACGTTTCAAATCTATGCGGAAAAGAATGGGGTACTATTGCCAAAGAGCTCGACAAGTGCCCAAAGAAAATATACGCAACACCTGCTATTTTCTTTTTCTTTTCGTTTATCACTTTTTGCAATATTCGCATTTATTAATTAAGTAATTTCTATAACCAAGTGTGAATAAACTAAGTTGTATGCAAAAAAGTTTGAGGAATGCGCTAAAATGTGCGACTGTACGAATGTCATCAACCTGGAAAAGTTAATTTGCTACGTAAATACTGGGTGGGCGATTTAACATTTTAAATTTGAATCGGCAGTGATAAAGTACTGATAATTTTTTCAAATAACTGGATTTATTGGAAAGGTTAAACGTTGTCATTTACTAATGGAAAGCAATATCATACGAGGGTTGCTTTTTATATTTCTGGCCTAGGCAACACTAAGTGCTGCCTGGCGCCATCTTACATTTCCGTTGGAAAGTTGGACATTTTTTAGCATAAACGTACTCGGAACGTTTTTACGTACGACCCTCATTAGTGTTGTTTACAGTGACTTGAAAAAATCCATTTGGCAAAAATTAACTTGTGAACATTTTCGTGCGATCATTTTTTACAACTTTCGACGTGGATTATCACGACAAGAGTGCATCGATGAACTTAAATCTTTGTATGGCGATGAAGCACCATCCTGTAGCACTGTGAAAAACTGGTTTAATGATTTCAAGAGTGACCGAAGCTCGCTCAAAAACGAAAGTCGTGAAGGTTGTCCAAAAACGCTCGCTGTGCCAGAGAACATTGATGCCGTGCGTGAACTGATAATGCAAGATCTTCATGTGACATACCGTGAGATAGAGGCATCCTTGGGCATTTCTTTCACCAGCATACATTCGATATTGCATGAACACCTGGCCGCAAAAAAGGGTTGTTCTCGTTGGATCCCGAACAATTTGACAATCGCTCCAAAAAAGGCTCGTGTCAATTGGTGCAAAAAAAATTTGAAAAATAAACGGTAGCGGTGCTTTAAAAGACGTCACAGGTGACGAATCATGGATCTATGTGTATGAGCCCGAAACAAAACAGTAATCGATCGTGTGGGTCTTCGGAGACGGTCCAAATCCAACGAAAGTTGATCGTGGAAGAAGCACTTCGAAGCAAATGGTCGCCTGTTTCTTCGGCAAAACTGGTCATGTGGAGACAATTCCGCTTGAGCAACGTAGGAGGTCAATTTTTAGTGGTACACCACAATTTGTTTGCCTGAAGTCTTCGGAGAAGTTCGAAAAACGAACAAGAGAAGACGAATCATTGTGCACCATGACAATGCGAGCTCTCACACATCGGCTCAAACCAGCGCCTTTTTGACCGGCCAAAACGTCGAATTGATGGGTCATTCGCCGTACAGCACCCAATGATTTCTATTTATTCCCGCACATCAAGAAAAAAAATGCGATTTTCGTCGAAAGAAGATGCTTTTGAAGCGTTCATAAACCTTGTTTTGGAGGTGTCTCAATTGGAGTGGAAAAGTGCTTCAACAATTGGTTTGAGCGCATGCAAAAGTGTATTGATCTTAAAGGAGAATACTTTGAAAAACAATAAAACCATTTTTGATGATAAATATTCGCATTTTCATTATTAGGCCAGAAATATATATAGCAGCCCTCGTATGACTACCACAACTGGCTCGGCAGTACCTCATCCGATAAACCTAATTTTTCAGTACATTTTTGATAGTTTCGGGTCGATTCTCTTCAATGGCAACTTCGATTTCATGTTTTAACGCTTCAATTGTCTCTGGATGCTTTGCGTAACATTTATCCTTAATGGCTCCCCACAGAAAAAAATCACTGCTCCAAGGCACCCAATTGACATCACAGTTCCACTACAGGGTGGGCCAAAATTTACCGTAGGGTTTATAAATTTAATTACTTTTTAGTTTACATATTTTTATTTTTTTTTAGTTTATATAAATAACATTTAGAAAATAAATAATAGAAAGATTCACAACTGCTCAATAGAACAATAGAATTTTATTTTTTAAATCAACGATTAATTATTTTACGCAAACGCATGAGTGATGATGCTCATTTTCATTTAAATGGCTTTGTTAATAAGCCGAACTGTAGGTTCAGGGGTTCTGAAAGTCCAAGCGACATTAATCAATGCCACTTGACCCCATTTGGTGTACAGTACGGTTTGGGATCACATCTGTAAATATTATGGACCTTACTTCTTCGAGAATGAAGATGGAAGTGCTGTAACCGTAAATTAAGAGCGGTATCGGTTTATGATAGAATGTTTTTAAAGTCCTGCTCTTAAAAACAGACCTGAGATGTGGTTTCAGCAGGACGGAGCCCCCGCCCATACTGCACGAGACACAATGGCACTTTTAAGTCAAATGTTTGGAGAGCGAATAATTTCCAGAAATTTCCGGAAATTATTTGGCCAGTGCGATCGCAAGATTTGTCAGCACCCGACTATTTTTTTGGGGGGTTATTTGAAGGAGCGAGTATACTAGTATGTGATATAGCCTGAGACAGACGCGCGTGGTTTTGGCTCAGCTGAGATCTGTATGGTGCAGCCGCTTCAATTCGTATTGGGCACGAATTGATGCTAACGTTCCGGACGTTTGTCCCGCCTGCCATCAGCAACCAGATGACATGCTGCACCTCTTAAATTGTCCAGGACTTTAAAACATGCGAGGAATTCTCTGCAAATCGGATTAAAAAACAATTTTCCCCCCAGATTTTTTGCACGATTTACGTCATGACATGCTGCTGTTTAAAATAACGTTTGGCCGATGTATCGTTCCTAAAACGCGCCGTTGAAGTCTCCGATGAGTTACAGAAACGGCGACCATTAAACCGATAAAGAAAAAGTGTACAAATAAGGTTTCTCGTTAGTATGGATTCTATGTATTTGTAGAAAAAGAAGGATCCTTGCAATGATGATCTAAGTTTAAGGAATTGTTAATGGATTGTTCGCATAACAACTGTACTTCACGGTAACACGTAATTAATTGTATACGAGTAGGCATTAAGCCGAAGCTCCGGGGCTAATTAACATCGCCGAGGTGGCTGATATATAAGTAGTAGAGCAGGACTAAGTCGCACACTCTCGGCTAAGGCAGCCACATTTTAGTGTTGTCCACTAGAATGCTAGTCTTTCAAAGTTTTTGCAAAAGCAGGCGTCAAAAACTTTTTTTTTAAATAAACGCTCTGTTTGGTCTACACAGTCTTGTCTTTGAAAATAAATTTTAATTATTCCCCACCGTTGTTCAATCGTTAAGCGTTTTACGGAGTTATGATACAGACTTTCTGTGAAGATTTCAAGCGAAAAAAATACATATGATTTAAAACGAAAACACTAGAACATCCGACTAAATGACAAGCCCTGTCCTCTTTTCATACATAGTTGTCACGTTGTATGTCATAAAGCACGTTGTTAATTGTAAGTCACACCTTAAGTCAAGTTTTTTGCCCAACTTAATTTGATAGATCTTTGTTTCAAGGTTGGCGAATTAAACCATGGAGAGGTACACACTTGAGTAGCGCGTTAAGGTTGTTAAAGCCTTTTATGAAAATTGGCGTTCAAATGAAAATGCATTTAATGCACTAGTGATTTTTTTGGTAAGCATAATCGACCAAATGTGTCCACCATTGGGAGAGTTGTGCGCAAGTTTCTCGAGTCTGTAGGAAATGTGAAAACACCTTTGCATGCTCGCCCAGTTCCTTCTGCGGAAAACATTCATGTTGTCGTGACCAACAATTTTACATCTCAGCAGTATCACTGGTCCGAATTTTTAATAAAGATTTGAATTTACACGCTTACAAGGTTCAATTGAACTAAGAGCTAAAGCCTAGTGAACATTTCAAGCGTCGTCAATACGCCGAACAGACAGAAGTGAATGAGGACTTTAAAAAAAAGTCATCTTCAGCGACGAGGCACACCTTCAACTCAGTGGATTCGTTTACAAACAGAATTGCTGCATTTAGGCAAATGAGAATCCAAGAGTGATTGTTGAAAACCGATGCATTCACATAGCTTAACAGTTAGGAGCGGTTTATAGTACTTTTTTGAAAATGAGGTCGACTAAGTAGTTACTGCGACTGGTTTTCGCTATCGCGATATGATGACGGATTGGCCAAAAATTGAGAATATGGACCTGGACGATATGTGGTTCCAAGAGGATGGCACCACTTGCCACACAGCCAACGAAACAATGGCTCTTTTGCAAGAGAAATGCAATGACCATGTTATCTTAGGTCGTCGCGATGTTATTTGGCAGCCACGATCATGTGATTTGACACCGTTGGTCATCTTTCTTTTTGGATTTTTAAAAGAAAATGTGTGCACCAATAAGCCATGAAAAATTCAAGAGCTAAAGGATGACATTATTCGGCACATTAGCAGTATAAAACCTCCATTATGGCTCAGTCATTGAAAATATGGACCATCGCAGCCGTGGCGAGAATAAGGCCGATATTTTGTTTCACACATAATTGTCATAGATCCTTTTCATAATAAAAAATATTAAAAAAAGTCTCTGAAAACATTTTGTTTTATTTACAATTAACATCATGCGTTTAAGTTTGGCCATCCTTTAGCAAAAACTCTGAAGAGGCTTTAGAAACCGGATACACATCTTCGCTGTAAGAATCAATGCATGCAGCTCATTAATAAGCTTTTTTTGTGCTGTACATGGCTAAATAAATTCGAAAAGTTATGTATCCAAACTAGTGCATTTATGATTTATACAAGGAGGCGAGCGAATCGTGCTACTAAAACAAAACGTAATAACATATGTTCTGTGTGAACAATCGGCTTATTCCTTATTTTATTTGAAAGGTTAGTATTTAGATTTATTGACATGAATGCTTGAGACACCGAAAGGGAAATTTTGGATAGTGCAGGGGTCCATGCTTTGCAGTCCAGCATTTCCGTCCAAAGGGAATTTAAGCGGGAGTTTAGCGGAACTCCCCCGTGTAGATGGATCTTTATGCTTGCCGAATCTGAAAGCATGGAACGAAGACCGTGCCAACGAGATCTCAATGTTCGAGTTCAAGACACCATCGCGGCTGCAGCATCGTGAATTCAGGAAAATCGAAGCGCTTCGACTCAAAACTTATCGGCGCAAATTGCAGTTAGCAGACGGTCATTCAACGGATCATTCATGATGTCTAAAACTTGTTTCGGTACAAGGTCCACATTACAAGCTAGTATAACTCTCTGGATTTGCCTTTTCGAATGGAATTTTGTCAAAAAGTTATCAAACGACCGAAAAGGACAACGGCTTAATAAATTGCTTGTTTATGTCTGATGCGGCCCATTTTGATCTAACCGGCAATGTAGACAAGCAAATACAGGCACAAATACTCCAAGTGACGGAACTGCACCCAGAACGAGTTACTGTGCGGTGCCCAGTTTTATCAAGCTACATTGTGGGGCCATACTTCTTTGAATAAAACGTTGTAACAGTGACTGTCAATGGGGATCGTTATTTAAAGATTTTTTTTACCCAGAACTGCTCCGAAGACCTACCAGATTCAACAGCATTTGATTCCAGCTAGATGGTGCAACTGCACATGTAGCCAGACCGGTTGTGACAGAGCTCGAACGAAAGTTCCCAAACAAATTAATATTCAAAAGTTCCACTTTTCGCTGGCTGATCCCAACTTCAACCCTTCAGGCCGCAATGAGTAATTTTCTGATCATGTATCGCATATGCGTGGATGAGCATGGAGGGAATTTACAGTACAGTAATATACTTCAAACACAATTGGTCATTTAAATTAGAATTAAATTTTCCATTAAGGACATAACAATTTTATATATTACAAGGGTTGCTATTTATATTTCGGGTCCGGCAATAAAAAAAAAATAATTTATCATTGGAGATGGTTTTATTATTTTTCAAAATATTCTCGTTTAACATCTATACACTTTTGCAGGCGCACAAACAAATTTTCGGAGCACTTATTCCACTCCGATAGAGACACCTCCAAAACATGATTTTTGAACGCTTCAACAGCTGCTTCGGGCGATGAAAAACGTTGACCACGCATTTTTTTCTTGATGTTAGGGAATAAGAATAAGTTATTGGGTGCCAAATGAGGGCTGTACACGGTCGATGGCCAATTAATTCGAAATCTTGAGTGGTCAAATAGCTCATCGTTTCAGCTGATGTGTTAGAGATTACATTGTCGTGATGCTAAATGATCCGTGTTCTGTTATTATCTTTCCTCATTTCTTCGAACACTGTTGGCAAACAGATGGTTGTATACCACTCAGAACTGACCTCCTACGTTCCACTTAAGGCGCTGTGGCAACATGGTCGGTTATACCGAAAAAAACGCAATCATTTTCTTCTATGTTCTTTTTCCACGAACAACTTTTTTTTGGATTTGGCCATACGGCAGATTGCTGTTTTGTTTCGGGTTAATATGCATAGATCCATGATTCGTCACCTGTGACAATGTTATACACTGCATTTGAGCTACCGCAGTTATACTTTTCTTTGCACCAATCCATACGAGCCGTTTTTTGAGCATTCGTCAAATTATGTGGGATCCAACGACTACAAATTTTATTCACGGCCAAATGAACATGCAATATCTTATTGATGCTTGTCATACTAATGCCCAAGGATACCTCAATGTCAGGGTATGTCACCTGTCGGTCTTGCTTAATCAGTTCACGCACAGCATCGATGGTTTCTGGCAAAGTGACCGAAGTTGGACGTCCTTCACGAAATTCATCCTGGAGTGAACGGCGTCCGAGAGTGAACTCTTGGTACCAGCGATTAACAGTGGTTTTTGATAGTGCTTCATCGCCAAAAGTCGATACAAGTTGATTTAAACACTCTTGTCTCGATAACCAACGCCGAAAATCGTAAAAATCATCGCACGAAAATGTTCACGGGATAATTCCATTTTTTGACTGAGATGAATTTTTCAAAACACTGTTAACCAAACCATTCCCCCTCAAATGATAAACCGTTCTGAGTGAAGTTAAAAAATGTCAAAGTTTTCAATGGAAGTTGCAGTTTGCATCTGGGAACACTAGTATTGTCAGGACCCGAAATATAAATAGCAACCGTTGAAATACAACACAGAATATTTAAGATATAGAGTTCAAATTTATTCCAATTATAATGCAAATGCTACTTTTTAAGAATGAAATTCGATTTCGGTCATATGACCACCAGTAGCTCGGAACGTTGGCAATTTTGCGTTGGATGTTGTCTCTGAGCTCGTCTAAAAATGTTAGATTGTTGGCATAGCCCAATGACTATGAATTTGGCCTTATTAAAAAACAATTACGTTAAATCGCATGAACGCTGGGGCCCATACGATCGGACCATTTCTCAAGAAAACACGTTCACCGCATTTGCCTTACAGTAAATCGATTGTAACGCGTGCTGTGTGGCTAGTGGCTTCGTCTGATTGAAACCACATATCTGCGATGTCAAGCTCATCCAATTCTGGCCAAAAATAATTTTCTAACATGGCACGATAGCGCTCTCCATTGGCGGTAACATGACTATTATTTTCATCGACGAAAGATAAGGCCCAATAACACCTCCGACAGGAAAACCACTCCACACGGTAATTTTTTGCGAATACAATTGTGTCTCTTGGAGCACGTGTAGGTTTGTTGCGGTCCAATAACGCATATTTTGTTTATTAACAAAACCATTCAGTCAGAAATGAGCTTCATAGCTGAAGATGATTTTTCGATGAAATTCTGGATTTTCGAGAAACTTTGCGAGAGCCACCGACTCAGAATTTCGGTAGTAAGGTTTAATGATTTCCAAACGTTGGTCGTAAGTGAACTTTATCATGATGAAAATGTCGACTTCGAATAACGTTTTGACACTAAAAGATCATTAAAAATGTTTGAGGGTGCGTTGACATTTGGAAAACCCGTTATACAATAAAAAAAATAATTGAAGTACATTGATTAAAAAAAAAGTTATTTGAATTTCTTAGAGTAGCACACTTGGTGCGCTACCTGTATTTTAAACATTTTAAAAATTAGATAAGAACATAAATTGACAGTTACACACAATTGAAAATAATTCGTTAATCTTTATTATCTACTTAACAATTGATTAAAAAGTATAAATTTTATAAAAATAAATATTAGATTACAATAAACTTTATAAATAAATAATAATACTTCATTCTAAACACTTCATTTATTTGTAAATCAATTACAATTTCAAATCAACTTTCAAATATTTTAAAAATCGTATCCAATACTTTTAACAAGTCTTCTCCAAATGGAATTTTCTCGTTATTCTCTTCGGTGAGACTTTTAAGAGAATCGCGTAAAAGTCGCAGTTGCTTCGATAACTTGGTACCACGAATCATAGCTGCAAATTTGACACCTCCAGATATCAGTTTCCATAGGGCGGTGCATACTATTAGTTGTTCTTCAACTGAAGAATTCGCGGTTATTGGTTGTGAAATTATTTCATTGGCTGTGTAAATAAAATCACTCGAAGTCAAAAGTGTTATACGATTACCATTAAGAAAGGTCATATTTCGCAAAATGCGCAAAGACAATAATCGTGTTTCCGCTTTACAACGATTTATGACGGAACACAGGGCATTTAGGTGATGTGCTTGAGCACCATCTTCATAGCGCGTAAGTATTTCCCAAAATGATAACCACTCATTTACAATGTCTGGCTTAAAACGTGCTGCTTTAGTATTAAACGGGTAAAGACTATCGAAAATATCTGTCACATGGGCTTTTTTTAATGCCAGTCGACCTTCCACAGAGCTGCAGCAATTCATTAAAACTCTAACGCCAGCTGAAATGACAGGAAAACTGTCAGTACTAGCCGCTTTAATCTTTAGAGTCTCAGCCATAGTTAATTTTATAGTCAATTGCAGGACGGAATGAGCGAATGAACTGTTGTTTATACTGGAAAATCTTTTACACATCACCAAGGAACGTTCGCTGAGAAATGCACAGACTTGCAAAACAGTTAGCTTCAGGGCACCCGAATGCGCTAGCCAAGGCCATATTTGTATAATTATTTTACTATATTCTATGGCTAAAGCATCGTCTGTAATCATCATTGTCGGACACGAATGCCAATTTAGTAAAAATTTAAATAGAAGCTGTAGATTTTTTATAACCGCCATTTTCTTGTTTTCTCCATGCCGCTTCACATACGTTGTGCACGATGTTGTTGAAAATTCTTCAAAGAATGTCTTAAAAATATTCACCACTTGTTCGTGCAGTTTCAGATCATGCGCCGTTTCCTGAGCGTTAGGCGAGACTTTTAATAGTAGTGACAGCGTTTCTACAACTTGCTGCTGGCATTCGCTGGGTGTTGTAACAAACTTGCATATTTTCATGGGATAGAGGTGAGTAAATAGGCGGATCAAGGATATACATAGATGTTCGGAAATTGTTGACGTAGTACTTTTTGCTAGATAATGGAAATGCAGAATGGAATAATGTGGTTGTATTAAATGATTAGAATTCATATAAGTGTCGTTACGTTGGTATAAAATGAATGTGTAGATATAAGCTGAAATAACATTTAAAATTTGCACGAATATGCATACGTAAGTTCATATATTTTTATACCCTCCACCGATGGATGATATTAAATTTGTCATTCCGTTTGCAGCACCACGAATTTTTGATTGGAAACCCTATAAAGTATATATATTATTGATCGTCGTAAAGGCAGCTACGGCTGAGGTTGCACCATCCAGATCTTAGCTGAGCCAGAACCACCCGCGTTGTTTTTGCGGAACACATTACCGGGTTGACAGCCATTGGCAGAAGAATTTCTTCTCCAGGTCGATCCGGTGCATAAAACCGGCTGTCGTATGAACGCCGGTTCTACTCTGGTGAAATCTCAGGGTGATGTTTCCCTAGCTATAGCTGGTTGCTGCTGAGAGACTTTATCACCGTGAATGTCGTTCAGACCTGCCTAATAGTTTCGGTGATCTAAATGCTCTCTCTTGTACCGCTGAACCTCTATCTCTAGATCATGAAGAGCGTACCTGACAGAGGCATCCTGTCCATTATTTTATTTGTTGTAACAACAATATATTTTATTTTGAAGTCCTGTTCGTTTGGCTGCATCCTTCAGATCTCAGCTGAGCCAGAACCACGCGCATTTGCCGAGGTAGGTGGTTCTGGTCCTTAGGTGATATCTCCGGGTGATGTTCCCTCTAGAACTACATTCACACTGTAGCTGGATACTGCTGCGACTTCATCAGCGTGAATGTTAGTCAGACCTGTCTGTTAGTTTCGATGATCTAAAGGTTCCCTTTTGTACCGCGGGACCTCTCTCTGTAGATTATAAAGATCGTACCTGATCTGCCTGTGCGGAGGCATCCTGTCCGAGAGATGTTGGTTAGGATGACTACTGCGAAAAACACCCTAGCAGGTATTGCTTAGACAGCACGATATTGTGTTCTTATGAACAGGTTGGGCCATTTAACATTTTAAATTTATATCGGATGTTAAAAAGTACTGATATTTTTTTCTTCAAATTTCTGGTTTTATTGGAAAGGTTGAACTTTATCATTCAATAATGGAAGACAATATCATGCACATACCTACCAAAACTGGCTCGGCAGTACCTCATCCGTTTAACCCAATTTTCAGAACATTTTCGATTGTTTCGGGTCGAATCTCTTCAATGGCAACATCGACTTAATAGTTCAACGTTTCAATTGTCTCTAGATACTTTGCGCAAAATTTATCCTTAATGGCTCCCACAGAATTTAATCCAAACGGCTGAAATCACAGCTCCGAGGCAGCCAATTGACATCACAATTTTGCCTAAATATTTGATTTTCAGAACAGTCTGTAAAGTATCGATGGTTGCGTTGGCTGTGTGACATGTGGTCCCTCCTTTCATAAAACCAAATGTCGCCGATGTCATTCTCTTCAATTTTTAGAAACAAAAATTCGTTGAGCATAGCGCGGTAACGCTCACCGTTTATGGTAACGGCGGCTCCTTGCTAAAAATCCACACCAAACAGGTACTCGTTTTGGATATATTATCTTATTGGCAGAGCCACCGAGATAAAAAATATATTCATCTGAAAACACAATTTTTCGGTAAATTTTTTCATCTCCTGCCACATGAAGAGTGCTTCAACCCATTGGGCGAAGGGAAGCGCATCGGTGTCCCAATATTAATTGACAATGTTTAACCTTTCTAATAAAACCAGAAATTTAAAAAAAATGTCAGTACTTTTTTTACATCCGATTCAAATTTAATATTTTAAATAACCCTATATATTGTTCTCAGAAGACATGAGGAGACACCCTGTTAATGTTTTTAGGGCGACATTCTGGCAAGTCTGAATTTTCTTCCACTGCGCCGTACTCACGTTCGCCGAACACAACGTATGTATACGTTAAACAGTTCTATCTCGGCAGTCCCAGACTTGAGTGCCTCCCCTATACATTCCATGTTTGGGTGTCTAGAGTCAAGCTCAGGCGAAATAGGTCTGTACTGCACAGAATAGAGTAACATGAAAGCAGGTCCCTCATCTCCACTTCTCGTGCTAGCCTTTATAGCACCTTGTATTCGTCATAACTGTGAAGGCTGCAGGTGGCATTCAGCTAACTTTCCAGGACCGCAGCGACCATGATGTTTCTTCGACTCAAAAATGCTATTACCTCCCTACGAGGGTTGATATTTATATTCCGGGTCCGGCAATAAAAACACAATAATTTATCATTGGAAATGGTTTTATTGCTTTTCAAAATATTCTCTTTTAAGATCAATACACTTTTGCATGCGCACAAACAAATTTTCGAAGCACTTATTCCACTCCGTTAGAGACACCTCCAAAACATGATTTTTGGACGCTTGAACGTTGACGCATTTTTTTTTCTTGATGCTAGGGAATAAGAAGAAAACATTGGGCTGTACGATGGATGGCCCACCAATTCGACATCTTGAATGTTTGCATAGCTCATCATTTTAGATGATGTGTGAGAGCTCGCATTGTCGTGATGGATAATGATCCGTCTTCTCTTATTATCTTTCGTCATTTCTTCGAAAACTATTGGCAAGCAGATGGCTGTATACCATTTAGAATTGACCGTCCTACGTTCCACTAAAGGCACTGTGGCAACATGGCCAGTTATACCGAAAAAAAAGCGCAATCATTTGCTTCGATGTACTTCTTCTACGAATAACTTTTGCTGGATTTGGATCGTCTTGTAAGACCCATACGGTCGATTGCTGTTTTGTTTTGCGTTCAGATGCATAAATCCATGATTCGTGTGTTACACACTGCCTTTGAGCTACCGCAGTTATACTTTTTCAACATCTCTTTGCACCAATCCATACGAGCCTTTTTTTGAGCATTTGTCAAATTATGTGGGATCCAACGAAAACAATTTTTTTTCACGGCCAAATGAACGTGCAGTATCTTATTGATGCTTGCCACATACTAATGCCCAAGGATGCCTCAATCACACGGTATGTCACCAGTCGGTCTTGCTTAATCAGCACGCACAGCATCGATGGTTTCTGGCAAAGTGACCTAAGTTAGACGTCCTTCACGAAATTCATCCTGGAGCGAACGGCGTCCGAAACTGAACTATTGGTACCAACGATCAACAGTGGTTTTTGATGGTGCTTCATCGCCAAAAGTCGAAACAAGTTGATTTAAACACTCTTGTCACGATAACCCACGCCGAAAATCGTTAAAAATCATCGCACGAAAATGTTCAGGGGATAATTCCATTTTTTGACTGAGATGCATTTTTCAACACACTGTAAACAAAACAATTCGCCCTCAAATGACAAAACGTTCTGAGTGAAGTTATGCTAAAAAATGTCAAAGTTTCCAACGGAAGTTCCAGTTTACATCTGGAAGCACTAATTTTGTCAGGACCCGAAATATAAATAGCAACCCTTGTATATCCGATATTGATTAAACACGAGTGGCCAACTCGTGACCAACTGTTCCTTTCTTGAAATTTTACCACATAGGTCCATGTTTTTCCATAGCTGCCACACAAAGGTCTAGAAGCCACAAATAAAGCTCAAATTTGGCATGGTATAAAAGCGATTTTAATTAAACTCCGTTAAACTGGACGATATAGTATCGAATTTTTGTACTGCCCGCTTTTAAAGGTCCTATCCGATTTAAGAACCTACAGGTCTTAAAGCGACATATTACACCTGATTCCGGCAAAATTTCGCATAAAGTGTTACCAGTAATCAACATATTTCCATATTTCAACATTTTTCCACATCGGTCAATGTTTGAGCTTCTGCAGCTCTAGAAGCCAAAAATTACACCCGACCAAGCTTTAATTGTGTATGGTATGTTAAATATTTAACTCTAACATATTGACTCCGACCTTGCAAATGCTCCAGACATTTCTTTTTAGATACAGTTCCATGAATAGTTTGTATGACGCCACGACAAGATACTGGCTTTTTAGGGATTAATGTCTAAGATATGTAAAATCCCCTAAGAAATGCATTAGTTGTTGGGAGCCGGCGTTAACAATAGGTTCTAGTCAATAAGTTTCCAACTGACTTATTTGAGAGAAGTTCCCAGTTCGTTTCTTAATGAAATATCGCGGAAAGTAAAAAATGCTACATTTCAAAACTTTAAGTCGAAAGTTCTGGGAAGTAGAAAAAATCCTCAAATGGTTTTTAATAGGAAATAATTGAGAATTTACAGCAGCTTCCCAGCAGTTATATTGTTGGATAAGACTATTAAAACAAATTGTGTCTCAAGCAATTCATTTAAAATATGTATCAATAAATGTTGACTATGAGAAAGCCTTTGGTACTGTTCAGCACAACAAGCTAATAGAGATTTTAGTATCAATTAAAATAGACCGAAAAGAAATACGATGTATTAAAAATCTATACTGGAACCAAAAGGCACGCATTGATGTGAAAAGCGAATTCACCGACGAGTTTATCAGCGCAAGATGTGTTGGGCAAGAATGAATATTTGTGGAATCAGTTGATAAAGAAAGATGAGGGAAACGGGCAAGCAGAATTGGCATAAGTAACATACGATATTCGGATGATACAAGCTTACAAATGTAAGTGAATCATATAGACTAAAAATACAGTGCAACAAGCAAAATGCGAATGGAATGAAACTAATTGCAAATGAAAGCTGAAATTATCCATAACAAACCCTCTGAGGGTTTTTACCAGGATAATAAAAATAAATAAGCATTATTTTTATCAAATTTTTAATAATCTTTTCTTGTTCGACAGCGTTCCAAAAACACCAATTTCAAATGCGTGTAAAAAAATCTTGCACTGATCTAAAGAAAACTCCTGTTGAGGATAATGTCAACTTTCATTTGCAATTGGTCTCATCCCATTCGCATTCGGAAAGTTCGATTTTGTATCACTGTGATTTTAACACTAACAAGACAAAGTTCATGACAGCAGAAAAGATGTATACAACAACACAACGCTAAAAATAAATAAATGGAGAAATTAAGAAATAATGCCAATTTTAAGTATTTGGGAGTTTTAATAAATGATCAATGAGTCACATCCAAAGAAATGCGTTGTCCTATAGAGATGGCGATAGAAGCCTTTTTCAAATATTACAAAGTACTAACCAGCCATGACATCGGTCTTCGAACAAAAGTCCGATTTATTTAATGCTATGTGTGGTCCGACCTATTATATGCGGTAGAAGCAAGTGGTGCCAAAAAGCTAAAAGCCTTTGAAATATGGAGATTATCGACGAATATGTAAGATACCATGGACGGATCGAATCACGAATAATGAAGTCTTAAATAGAATAAATGTAGATCGACAATTAATCAAACTATCTAAAAACTGAAAACCCGAAGATCTGAAACATAAAATAAGAAACGATAAATACCAATTCTTACAGGATATACTCAAAGGAAAAATTAAGGGAGGACCCGCAAGAGGTAGAAAAGAACTTTCCTGGTTGAAAAACATCCAAGATTGGACTGGTTATCATGACGAACCGAACCTACTGAATTCTGCTAAAAAAGAGAACTCTTAAATCTGTAATTCAATTTTTAATCCATAATCTTAAACAAATATGTATTTTTGTGATGTAATATCAATGTATGATCGCTTATATCCGATTAACGGATGGGCAAATAAAAGAGAAAAAAATAAATTTAATTGTTGACGGCCTTGGTGTGTTGGAAGTGTACACGTCAGTAAACCCAGGTTCAAATCCGGGTAAGAACATCTCACAACTGATCCGGCGACTGTACGAGTTAGAGATTTATCTCTAAGCTATGTAAAAACTTCTTTATAAAATGCACTAACCGTTTGTAGCCAGCGTTAATATCGTGCACATCTTACTGTTGTGGGAACTACATAAGTAGTAATTAAATGCTTTCTGAAGAGGGTCGTCACGGACCTGAAATCGCGATAAAAGCAGAGTGCAGCCACGAAAATCAATGTCACTTTGCCATTTTGTTAAAAACTATCCTTTAGTTAAATATAGATACAAGATATCTTGAGCCGGTTAATCAATGTTCAGTGTAAAAGCAAAAGACCGAGAAAAAAAACAAACGAAATAAACGTAGTAATTAAATTAAATGGAATCAAAGTTGCACTCAATTAAAATGCCAACAAAACTCAATAACACTATATAATTCACTTAATTACAACGAATCTTAAAAAGTATTCTTACCTTCTTCCAGCTTCTTGCTTTTCTTGTGGGAATTGCCGCTGTGATTTTCCTTGTTTTCGCTCTCCACTTCAACATTATTCTCTGAACATTTGTTTGTGATATTAGATCCATTTATTAGCAGCAATACATTTAAACTTAATTCTCCTCCAATTTCCGGTTGGCATTTTATACAAAGCAAACATAGCACGGATAAAACGCAGCGCTGTAACATTGTACTGAGCTGACCAATTGAAAGCGAGTATTGGAATAGAGTTACAATTTGCAAACTATAATCCAACATTTTTGTTGTCAGTTGTTCTAAGGCTGTTGGATCTTTAAATAAAACCATTAGCAACTGAAGCATGTCGACAATTTTAGAAGGCTCTATGGCAAGAGGTACATGTACAAATATAATCTTACAAAGGCAATCAAGCCAGATAGGATCACGGCAAATCGTACGTTGAAGGAAAACAAAATTATTGGTATAGCACATGGCATAGAGGCGGCAAACATCAGCAACCATATCGATGTAGGAATCTAAATTTGAAGTGGATGGCAATGGTTGTTTGAATGTTTCGTATAATTTGAACATGAAGGAACGAGTGCATATTTCGTTAAGGAACCCCGGCGAACGCAATGAAATCTCAAAACATATTCGAGTATAGCAGCTAATAAGTTCACATGTGGTAATTTGAGTATTGGATGGATCCAAGCCCGCTGGAATTTCATCACTCAATATAAAAACATTTTTACTGAGAGCTTCGGATACTGAATCAACAAAACCATGCTGTTGCAGTAGTTGCTCAACTTGTTCTATTTCTCCTTGTCGCTGTATTAGATTTGCAAATAGTTGACCAGCCAGCTGTCTAACGCGTATAATCTCGTTGAAATCCAACATTGTACTCAAACAACAAGCCATGTATCCGCCAGGTAAATAGGACAGTTCGTTTAATAGCAATTCCGAGCCAGTACAGTCGGAGCTTTTGCGTTCGTTATCGGTTTCAGCCTGGACTGCAACTGTCTCTGATACAATGTATAAAATACTCCACGTTAATATTCGAACTTGACCGTCAACATGTGAACATAATCCACTTAAGTATTTCACTACACCAGACGATAAACGAAAATGCATTTCGGGATTTTTCATTTGACGACTCAAGTGCATAATAGCTTGCAGGCAATCTCTATGCCATTGCGATCCAGTTTGTGTAAATGATTTTAAGGCCAACGAAAGTTGTATGAAGCGACGGCAGTAATAGAATAACAATTTGTCTGGCATATCCAGATAACATGACGTAAGGGCTAACAGCAAGGATAGCAAACAGCGAACACGTTGTAAATCCCGTGCTTCAAATAATTGTAGACAGCGTTCCACAAGTAAATCAAACAGATTACTAAAGAATGTACTGCACGCAGAGGCTGGCAACGTTTGTTCAAATACTTTCTTGTGATGTGATATTAAATGTTCCAATAGACTTGAAATTTTGTGGTAAATGCTAATAGGTATCTCTTCCTGTTGTGTGATCATTGTTATAAATGCATGCTGTATGTCCTTATGCAATATTTTTATGAATCCAGAAGATATAGGAACCAGCGGAATTTTGAGGCAATTTTCTAGAACATCTAGTAGACATTCATATAATTCTAAGTCATTGCTATTACTCGGTTGTAATTGTAAATATTTATTCAACATATTACTCAATGTTTGGCTGGATTCCGCATCAACCACAAACGTGTGTTGACGTCTTGGTAACAGCAATTGTTGATTTAACATGGAACAGGCTTGTATTAGAGATCTGTGGTCTGTAGCATTCGTAGCGGCTTTTACTAACCGTTGCAACGATACACCGGGCTGTGTAGCTCTTAACAGTCGTATATCTTGGCTAGTAAGTTTGAGATCGTCTTTGATGTCTAGTTGTAATTGCTTTGCAGCAGATTTTTGAGTAATATTGGCAAGGCCATTGCAGGTAGCTTCAGCAATCACAAAACGCCAGTACTGGGTCTCCTCCTGCGCTGTAGCGAACAAAGCCGAAAGGTTGCGTATGTCTTCCTCGTCGCTTTTGCATGATAAGGCTGAGCGCAAATTCACATCTATAGGCATGTGTAGATTTCCCAAAATCAAAGGCCCTTCTATACTGTGTTTGGTAACTATTAATTGATGTGCGTATATCAATTGAAATAGGCACATGGTTGCATCTTGTCTTACTTGAATGTCATGGTGAAACATCATCAAAGCTCGGAGTAGTAAAACATAAATATTGGGCGTTTCCGACAGTTCACAACGTACAGAGGAATCGTACAATAAGATTTTGTTTAAAATGCTTATAGCTGGTATTGCTGAGTCTGGATAATCGACACAGGAGGAATGTTGCAAAGCATTTTCCAAGGCTTGTAAAATGAGAAAAGAAGCACCAGCACTACACAGTTCACCGGTCATATCCCAATTTGAACACAACACGTTTACTTGCATCAGAGTGGTTTTACGTATTAACGGCTCAACATCCGGCGAATCCAACAATTGGAAAAGATTGTTCAGAGATGAAATGGCGTCCGCTCTCAGAGGAGCAATGTCGTTGAAAATATGCCGATATTCTCTAGGCGCCGTTAATAAACAAATGTCATTGGGCAGAGTGTCACTTATGTGCAGAAGATTTGGCATATATTTATCAGAACCATTCAAAGAATTCAATGTATATATGAGTCTTGTCAAGGCCTCCGAGCGTCTTTCTGACTTGGCATGAAAAAGAAGGCCAATATTTCCCTGTAGCACACTAACGTAGGGTAAGTATCTTGAATCTGGATCGTAAAGCTTCATTAACAAGTCCATAATCTTCTTTGAAGAACAACAACAGTTTAGTAGCGGCAGGACGGGGACCAACATCGCCACAAACATACCCCATTTAGAGCCAAATAACGACTGAGACTGGAGCAGTAGCTCCATGATTTTAAAGCAGCAATTTTGAATTTTTCCTTCGGTGCTTTCGAAACCATTGTTAACGATATGCAACAATAATAGTGTATTAAGGGGTACTCCTATAATACCTGCGGCCAATAGGGAAGGATTGGCACATTCAGTGACGTAACTTTCACCATTCATTAGACAACCAATGTGTCGTTTAAAGGCAGATGTTAACTTTTCATATATGTACATTGTCAGTGGCACAAATGATATATTCAGCAGCTTCATTAATAAATTGAAAGCACCTGCTCGCAGTTCATCATTAGACAGGTATAATGGAATGGCATCTAGAAGACTTTTAAATAAAACATCAATCAACTGTTTACTGTGAAACTTGTCCAACACCAAGGATATTTTCGAATTTTGTTTTACTATTTCTGCGTCTGAGAACGGCAAGCCCATTAATATGCTTGCGGCTTCCTGAAAAGATTTTTCATATGTATCCAAAATTTGGTATTTTTCCTTAAGGGTACGATCATTTTTCCATAGAATTTCTTGCAGCTCCTGGTGGCGCTGATGATAAAGAGACTTTAGTGAGTAATCTCTAAGGATGGGTTCGAAAACATGCACATTTTGCAGAGGACCATAAAGGGCGTTACTACCAGCAATATCCTGTAAGAGAAATAGCAGCTGCATTTGGTACAGACGCAAACGGGTACACTGCTCTGTTTCAGAATATTTGATACAAAGCTGTGCAATAAGTGTTGCTAATCTCTGTACATGTGGAGTCTCAATTTGCTTTTTTAACGTTCCGTAAAGAAGCAGTGTCTTAAATATAATTTCCCAAACAACAGGCGAGACACTATAATGATCTGCCTGCTTGCTTAAATGAGAAATGCTTGCTTCTAAAATTCCATACAAGGCTTTATCAACCTTAAGTTGAGATGGTGTTGTAAAATCATCTGTGCTTCTCGTCGCGGTTGAATACGGAAAACATAAAGACTTTTTTCTATATTTCAATTGTTTCTCCAATATATTCAAGAATTCATGTAGCGCCGAGGCTACTATACTTAGAGGACATTTTTGATTTTCGGACTTCTGATGGTCGTCGAACACTTGGAGAAGAATTCGGAAAATGTGTGGTGCTTGAAGAAGGTACTCTACCGGATAATCTTTCATGGTTATTTGTAAATGCTGTACAGCATGCTGTACTTCAAGCGGTGTGGCCAAACTATTCATTAGAATGTCAGCCATAAACTTCATGGATGTATAATCACTTGTAGAGGGGGTACTCCAAGGTACTTCATAGTCCTCCGTATTGTAATTATCATCTATGGTGTTGTCACCTTGCATATTAAGTTGATTTATAGTTTTGATAACTTCTTCCAGATCGTCGTTTTCCTTAAACTCGCGGTTCGTACTGTCATACACTTTTAATATTTGCAAAATTTCTTCAATAACTGCAAGTTCTTGAGTTTGTTTAGCCAGCAAAGTTTGGACTTTTCGTAATTCCTTTCCTAAGCGTTCCCCACCCATTCGTTTGATAATCTTTTCTCCGTGATGAGAAGACTGCAAAAGAGCCTTTAGTACATTCAGTACCTTCAAGGATGCACGGATGGGTGAGAACCCGAACCAACGAATCAGTTGTTTGCATAATTCTACGGACTTAACTTCCACCTTTTCATTGAGAACCAGCGCCCGTTCCAGTTTGTTGGCAATTTGATCCAAGGTACGCAATCGTATTTCTGTCGATTCATGGGAAAGTTTCTCCAATGTACTGCGATTTATTTGCACTATGGACATGTTTGGCGAGAGAAATAGTTTGGCGGCTGAAATGAGGAGGACAATTAATCTTATTTGGAATTCTTTGTTGATGGCTGACTTTTTCGAACTTGTATCTGTCACATAGACTCTTGTCTTATATTACTTACTTCTTTAGTTATTAAACATTAAATTTGTTATTAAACAATTATTATTAAAAATTTGCAAACCAAACAAAACGCAAATGTAAATAAAAATTCAAAAAAGATAATAGCGAAAGGTGAATCGTTTTCGATTATGTTTAAGGTCGATATATCATTAAAAAACGATTATTTTACTTTCGATTCTTCAAAATGGATGGTAGTCGAAATCTTGTTTTGAGCAAAAACGTTTAAGAGTACCAGAGTTACCGTTGTACGACTAAAGTGGCAATTTGACCCTTTTTGGAAGCCATGCTACTTTTTCTGCCCCTTTTTCATAAATCTTATTTTAAATTTTTGCTACTTTCCGCCACTCGAAATGTGTGTAATGCTTTTAAAAGATACGCGTATTCATATGTGTGGGGTTAAGGGTTGCTCCGGGAAAAAAGTACTATAATTTAATTGGTTATAACCTGGCGCTTACGCTAGGCATTATGAGTACTCGTAGTAGTGTGTCAGAGCATCTATATATGTGACGCGCAAAATAGAAAGGGACCTAAGGTTAAAAAACAGTTTTGTTCAGGAAGATTAAATACGTGTATCTTTGGTGTAGAATCGTCGACTTCACTTTCATAAAACGAGCATATCTCCGGAAGGGAACACTTTTGAGGCATAAGATCGGTCTCATTCGATGCTCAGATGTTGTCCACATCAAAAAAAAGTGAAAAGTTGATGAAAAGTTTTGTTCAGAAGAGCCATTTTAAAGATTAGGTCCCTTTCTATTTGCGCTTAGAATCGTCGACTTCACTTTCATAAAACGGGAATATCTCTGGGAGGGAACACTTTTGGGACATGGGTTCGGTCTCATTCGATGCTCTGATGTTGTCCACATCAAAAAAGGAAAAAAAATGAAAATTGATTTTTTTTTACCCTTAGGTCCCTTTATCTATGCGCTGTCACATATGTGTATTGCACACATGCTGCGAAGACAACTTCCAAATAGACCCTCCGCACAGCTCTGAAATGCACATATTACATCCAATCTTGAGGAAATTTGGCACATTTCATTAGGATTGATCAGTAACTGAAAATGCTTGCACAACATTGTTGTTTAGGGTAAAATGCCAACATATCGAAACATTTGTCTGTCATGTCCGACTTTTGATGTTTGGATTTTTTATACCCTTCACGAAAGAGAATATTAAATTTGTCATTCCGTTGGCAGCCGCACGAAATATTGATCGGACAAAGTATATACAATTTTGATTGTCGTAAAAATCAGAGACGACCTAGCTTTGTCCGTCTGTCGGTCCGCGTGTTTGTTGAAAGCACGATATCGTTCAAACGGATCAACCTAGTATTCACAAATCTTGATGATGCTGGCTTATGGTCACAAGCTGTTTGGAATTGTTAATGGGCGAAATCGGCCCAGGGGGAACAAGTTTGTGCCTTTTAAAATACCTCAAAAAAGAGCTAAGCTGCTGAAAGGTTAGGCTCAAGTGGCCTGCATGGCCAAAAACGGGCGATTAATAGTCAATATGGACTTAAATTATAGCAAATTTTGCTAAATTTTTTGCGCTTTATTATCGTACAGTGGAGGGTACAAGAGCATAGGAAATTGAATCGTTTTTAGTTTGAATGTGTATTTTACCTCTTATTTCATTGAACTGAGTTTTTATTGTGATGTTTTCTTATTAAATTTTAATGTATTGTTTTAATAAAATGAACTTACGAACAGTTTGCTACTTTTTTTTTAGAAAATACCCTTTTTGTGACACTATTTTAAAAATAATCACCTTTTTGTGCGACTTTTCGATATTGTTCAACGGTAACACTGAACAGTACATGAAAGGCGATATGCTCCTTCTTAGAGAATTTGAGAAACATGAAAATCATTTTGGGAGAGCGGTTTTTTGCAAGTACTTATAGAGTGCTCGAATGTAGTGTGTTCTGTGTTTCAATTTGCTTTTTTAAATTGTGATTGCGATCAAACGAAAGTGGATAAATAAACCCAAAATTTGTGCGTTACTGAGTGCTGTTTTCTAAATTATTGCAAAGAATATGCTTATCGCCCTTCATGTACAATTTATCTTTTTTGATTTTCACGTCTTTAAAGGTTTCGGATAGTTTCTCAACGTTTCGCGAAACCAAACGGTCATCATAAAATTAGTTTTAAATTCAAGGCATATATATTGTTGGATGATGGAAAATATTAATCTTTTACTCATCAAGTACTTTAATTAAACAAGGTAAAAACGAGTATGAAACAAGTGGACAATTCGTAAGTACGACTGGGCCAAAGCTTTAAAATTTCTACCAAGGATTGCGTTGTACATAGTATGACATTGACAGTGTTGGGGGATATGGTTGTTGGTGGTGCATGATTGACAAGACTAAATTTTGTGTGAATTTCATTGTTTTGGAAAAGCCAAATGTCCATAATTAAAGGTGGCCGAAAGAGCCCCGTGGAACCCATATATTTGAGCCTTAAATTTAGACGAACCTTAAAAGTTAAGACATACATATGTACTTTATTTAGAAAGAGAAGATATTCCACTGTTTGTGAGTAACCATATGCAAATGATCAAATGAACCTCATTCTTGGCGCTCTAGGAACCATTGACCTATGGGCAAGACCTAAAAACAAAAAAACAAAATTGTAGAATTAATGTTATTATTGGATTCGTGATAAAATTTGTTGTTGTTTTTTAACACCTATATGTCCATAGTTATGGCGGATTTGCGGGCTCCAATAATAGAGGTTCATATTTTTGTTGCAGCATTTCTCAGTTTCTGGATGTTCCGCATATTAGGGAACGTTTTTGGGCCCCAAGGGACGTAGAGCCAAATGACAATGCCCATTGACCCGGAGCAGCAATGTGTCCCGGCACTACGTGCGTCGCTACAACAACAACCTCGCCCATTGAGGAGGCTGCACCATCCAGATCTCAGCTGAGCCAAAACCACGCGCGTCTGCCGAGGTAGTACCTTCTCCCCAGGTGAAATCTCTGGGGGGATGTAGCACTACTTAGTAGGGACATAAATACTGTTACAACATTGAACACACCCATTTCAATAGTAGAACTGAACATACCCCGTTAATCATATGGGTTTTGAAAGCTCACCTCAATAGCGTTAGTCTGTAAGGGGATTTTAAAATTGTTTCAACTTTCGTCAGATAATGAGAACCGTATAGCTGTAAAAGCGCTTTTCAAGTGTGAAATGAAAGAAGCGATATTTTCAAAACGCTCCGGCCACTAGGGATTAGCCGCATGTTCGTCTTCCGATGCAGAAAACTGTTTGAGGAGACTGGAGATGTAAAAGACGGGTCGCCCACGGTCTGTTTGAACACCGCATGTCATCAAAGCCGTAAAATCAAGAATTCACAGAAATCCGCTCCAAAAATAGGATATGAATATCACGCAAAAGTCCATGAGTCGAATCATTAAAAAAGACTTGGGACAAACGACGTACCGGACATTTATTGACTGCATCTTATAAAAAAAATAGGATTGAAAAATGCAAACGTCTTTTGGTAAAGCACGTTGATAACTTGCACAGAAAAATTTAGTTCACCGATGAAAAATTTTTTACCGTTCAGGAAAAATTTAACAAGCAAAATGATAGAGTGTATGCGCGGTCATCTAAGGAAGCATCTGAACTGATCCCAAGGGTGAAAAGGGTCATCACCAGGCTTCAGTCATGTTTTGGTGGGGTGTCTCTTACAATGGGGTCACTGACCTACATTTCTGCGTACAAGGAGTCAAAACATCGGCAAAAGTTTACCAAGAAACCGTTTTGGAAGCTGCGGTGAAGCCTCTTAACAATTCCCTGTTCTAAAACCAGCCATGGACTTTCCAGCAGGAAACCGGCTTCGAAACAAGCGTTCATTTCCTCTGAGAATGACCCTCAGGCAGTCCAGATTTGAACCCAATGGATTACAAATTGTGGACGGTTTTAGAGGACAAGGTTCGTCACAAAAGATACCCCAACATTGGATCTTTTAAGACTGCTTTGGTTCGACGATTGGCCAGTGCGACTTAAGGCGTGTGTAAAGGCAAAAGGCGTACATTTCGAATAAGTAGATTCTTTTTGGATACAATATACATCAATAAATATATTAAAAAATATTTGGTCCAAAACCATTCAGTACTTTTTATTTTACAGCATAAAACGTGTTACAGTATTTATGCCCCTACTAAGTATATTCATACTCTAGCTGGATACATCTGCTGCGACTTCATCAGCGATGATTTAAGGTTCTCCCTTGTAGACCTGGATCTCCCCTCTAAATCATGAAGATCGCACCTATCGAAAAAAAACTGTCCAATGTGACCCCAAGGATTTTGGGGTAGTTGGATTCAGTGACAACCGCACCTCTGTGGTCCATGCAGTCAACAGTGTGGTTGATAATTTAGAGGCGGATATTTTCGTATTCCTCGCAGTGAAAAAGCGTGCTAAGTCAGTGAGGTAACAGTTGATTTTCTTGCATATGTCATCCACTTTAGGACCTGACTCCAGAATTGTGAAATCATCAGCGTACGACGCAATTTCAACGCCGCGTGGTGGTGCAGGAATTTTTAAAGAGGTAGAGGTTAAACAGAGCCGGGCATATCACTTTACCCTGGGGAACTACTTGTTTAACTCTACAAGACTTTGACTTCCTGTCTCTAAATTCTACATAGGACTGGCGCCCACACATATAGTAATGTCCTCAAACAGAGTGGCATGATTAACCGTGTCGAAGGCTTTTGTAAGGTCAAGAGCCACGAGGTCCGTCCTGTCGTTGGGCTAGTTCTGGTTAAGACCACGACTTGCGGAATCCATGCTGATGATCAGTACAAGGAAAGTGTTCTATCTGGAGAGGAGCAGTGCTTCAAGCGTCTTTTCTACTGGAGAAAGCAAGAAGATCGGTCTGTACGAATCTCCTTTACTTGCGTCTTTGCCTGGCTTCAGTAGCAGAACCACTCTGCCCATTTTCCAGGCATCGGGAACTAAGTGAGTGGCTAGCGACAGATGCAACCGTTCCGGACATTTGTCAAACCTGCCATGAGGGACCACATGACGTGCGACACCTCTTCAACTGTGCGGCCAAGCCCACGCAGCTGACTCTCAGGTCTCTGTGGACGCATCCCGATCAAATGTTGTGATTTCTTCAGCTGGATATCAAAGCAGATCCCCCATAGACGAACAGGACTTCAAAATAATATATATTGCAGTTACAACAACAACCACGCCCATTAATTGCACCGGAGCGACTCGAAGCAGTAATTCTTCGGTCATGGACTGTCACTTCGCCACAATTTACCCCAAATAGCTGTTTTAAAAGTTAATTAATAAAATTACATATCCGAAATGTCAAAAAATTTGAAAATATTGTTAGAACTTTTTTATACTCTTTTTAGTTCTTTTGCATGCGCTTAAACCAATTGTCGAAGCACTTTTTCCACTCCGATTGAGACACCTCCAAAACATGGTTTTCGAACGCTTCGACAGCATCAGAAATTGTGGTGTACCACTCAGAATTGACCGTCCTACGTTGCTCAAGCGGAACAGTCGCCACATGACCAGTTTTGCCTAAGGCGACCATTTGCTTCGAAGTCGATTGCTGTTTCTTGCTCATACCCATAGATCCACGATTCGTCACCTGTAACGATCTTATAAACGTCTTTTGAAGCCCCGTATTTTTTCAAAATTTCTTTGCACCAATCGACACGAGCCATTTTTTGAGCGATTGTCAAATTGTGCGGGATCCAACGAGAACAAACCTTATTTACGGCCAGGTGTTCACGAAATATCGAATGTTTCCTGGTCGAAGAAATGCCCAAGGATGCCTCTATTTCACGGTATGTCACATGACGATCTTGCATTATCAGTACACGCACGACATCAATGTTCTCCGGCACAACGGCCGTTTTTGGACGTCCTTCACGATCTTCGTCTTTGAGCGAAAGTCGGCCACGATTGAATTCATCACACCAGTTTTTCACAGTGCAATAGGATGGTGCTTTATCGCCATACAAAGATTTTAGTTTATCGATGCACTCTTGTCGTGATAATCCACGGCGAAAATTGTGAAAAATGATCGCACTAAAATTTTCACCAGTTAATTCCATTTTTTGCCAAATTGATTTTTTCAAGTCACTGTCAACACAAATGATGGTCGTACGTCAAAACGTTGATTACGTTTATGCTAAAAAATGTCAAACTTTCCAATTGAAATGTCAGATGGAGCCAGGCAACCCTAAGTGTTGCCAGAATTATATGTATATATATATATAGCAACCGTCGTACTTGTATATACTCCTATTCTATGGTGGAGAGTACGAGTATAACAATTTAAGACGTTTAAATTTTAACAAAGGTTTCTATTATGATAATCCCATACACACCTTCCACATCACGGTCGGCGTAAAAACTCTAGTATGAGAATCGTTTTCTTTGTTAACTCTTTAATTGTTATGGACCACTGTAATTTACGAAATAGAAACACGCCCCTGGACAATTTTTTCTTACCTTAATTAGAACCTAGACTCACCTGTATGACATTTACCATCACACCCCGGCGGTCCTATAAATAATTAATGTAAATGATTGCTTTGTAGGAATAACTCACAAATGACAAGAGAACAATATAAAGAGTGTACGCAGAATTTAATAGTATCGATTCAAAGTATGGAATAGCGTCTTAGACAAAATAACTTCACGAAATATTTAATGACCTTGTTTTATAAATATGTCTCAATTTTATCAGCGGAAAAAAATATATGACCACAAAATTTCTCATGCAATAATTGAATTGTTAAAGGAGTTGTACGGTATTAATGGAAATACGGTATTAAAAATAACATCATAAACCACTAGAAAAAATTCAGTTTAAAAAAAATATATAAATTAAAATAATCCTAATTTTTCATAATAAAAGAGAAAAAAATCTGATGAAACCATATAAGTGATAAACAAGAAACCCATATTAGTATCAAGAAATTTAGAATTATGGTCCAATTACATCTTTCGCTCAAAATCTGCAAATTGCTGATCCATTAATGCGGAACTTTTATTTTCAAGAAGACTTTTCAAATAAGCTTCATATTGCTACATATACTAAGTGAGAATTTATTTATTTATTTTATTTATTTTATAATTCATATAGTAATACAAAAGCCCACAGGGCCAAAAAACCCGTATTACTTAGAAAAACATTCCCAAATAGAAAAACTTAAAAACTAGAATAAACTTTAATAATAAAAATGTATAATTAAATACAATTGTAATTTAACGCGATTGGCTCCCCAGCAATATTTACATTAAGTAGAACAACAACAAAAATAGAAATATAGTCCAGATTTGTACAAACGAACCTTAGTCAAGTTGTTGGCAAACATGTTTTATATCCATGGAAATAAAAATAAAATTATGAATATAATTATTAAGGTGTAACTGATATAAAGTAATCAAAGAGTTTAAGACGAAATGCATTATTAGAGTGAGAAAAAACTCGCAGTTCAATAGGCAATTGATTCCAGCACCTGGCTACCCGAACAACAAAAGACTTTTCAAATATAGAATTAAAAATTCTAGGTATAACGATTTGAGTATTCCTACTAGAGTGCGAAAAATAGAACGAACTGCACAGTGGAACAGGCACACCACTTTTAATAACCTTATAGAACTGAAATAAAATCCTATGATTAACGTATTCAGTAAATGACACTCCTAAAAATCTTCTAACAAACGCAGATACATGTTCACGCCTATGAACATTATATACAAACCGAGTAACAGTGTTCATAATACGCCTTAGTTTAAGCAAATTATATTCGACTGTACCCGACACTACCTCTAGTCCATACAAAATTTGTGGCATTAAAAGTGCATGGGCAAGCCTACATTTAACCCATGGCGGCAAATAAATATTAGTCGAATACAACCTGCGCAAAATACCATAAATTCTACAATGGACAGAGTCAATATGATGTCCAAAATTAAGTTTGCTATCAATTATAAGACCTAAACATTTATGACGATCAACAAAATCAACTCTGACTTGCCCCACAAATATGTCCATGTCAAAACCAAGAGTACCAAACATCATTGCTTTTGTTTTTAAGGGATTAATCAACAAAGAATTACGAGAAGTCCATCGTAAAGTCTGATTTAGACAGAAGTTAATTTTTCCTTCTAAAGCATGACAACTATCCCGACCACCACTGAATAGAAGTAAAACATCATCTGCATATAGAAATATGCTGCACATGTATGACTCCAGAAATAAATTTCTCAGATCACTTACAAGTTAAAAAGTTTAAATCTGGCGGGACCTACTATGAGATACTTTCTATCACTCTGTTATTCAGAAGATTCCGCGCCTCTGTCACGAGTATGAGAAAATTCATAATTAATATCTGACTTCTAGTGCGGGAAGGAAATTTTTTATGGGGGCTATATGAAACAAAGGCAAGTTCAATTTAATAAATTTAATTATATCCTACATCACTCTGTGGAACAGTGTATTGTTGTTGTTGTAGCGGCACATGGCGGGGTGAAATCCCTTGGTCGAAGCATTCCTGCCTCTGGTCGATCCGGTGCATAGAACCGGCTGTCGGGGGATCGAACAGTTTGTTGTAGGATGACAAATGTTTGTAACTACCAAAAATATTAAAGCTATACCCACCTTTAAGTGGACCGATCGAGTACAATTACCAGCTGATTCCATTAAACGACGTATGTATGTTTGTCCTTTCGCTTGCAATCAAAATACTGGTACTGAAGATCAGATAAATTTAGAGATTTGATTTTAAGTAAATTTGGCAGAATTAAGTCTTTTGGACCAAGAACGACCGCTATTGAAACTGAAGGAACTCGGTTCAGATCTAGTTCCCACACATATGTTCAACCGGTTCTAAGTTATTTGCCCTACAAGGCACATAAAACATCCAATCTTGATGGTAAATGTCACGTTTTATAATATCGGTCCATGTTTTGATAAAGCCCAACTACAAAGTTCCCTTCCCGGTTTTGCATAAAACCGGTCTGGAATACCCGTGTTTATTTGGATCAAATCTGTTGAAGTATAGACGATGGACAATCAGCTAATCTTATATCATTTTGGACTGCCCATTATTTGATATATGGTTTGGGAACCCAATAACGACTTTTAGCTTATACGAGGGCGGTTCGGAAACTTCTTAGCCTAGCACAAAAAGCGCGGTATAAACAGAAAAAAGTTAAGTGTTTTGGAAACTTCCATCTCAGCTATGAACACATGTTAAATCTGGCAACTCCTTCATATAGAAACAGATGTTCACAAAAGACGCATCCGCGATTTTTTTACAATGGAAAAATTAGAAATGCGCGATGTCATTAAATATTTACATAAAAAAGGTTTATCGGGACAAGAAATTCATAATGATATGGTGAATGTGTTAGGTGAAAGTGCTCCTTCATATGCAACAGTAAAAAATTGGGTTGCTGAATTTAAACGTGGTCGTACAAGCATTGAAGATGAACCACGTAGTGGACGTCCAAAAACAGCAACAACAACAGAAATTGTAGCCAAAGTGCATGATATGGTATTAAATGATCGACGAATAAAAGTGCGTGAAATAGCTAATATCATGGGCATCTCACATGATCGAGTCCATTTAATTTTGCATGAAAAAGCCTTCTTCAAGATGGGTGCCGCACTTGTTAACAGTCGACCAAAAACGTATAGAATGAACATTTCTCAAGCTTGTTTGGATCGTTTTCAGCGAAATAAAATGGATTTTAAGCGTCGTTTCATAACTGTTAATGAGACATGGATCCACCACTATACTCCAGAGAAAAAAGAACAATCCAAACAATGGACTGAAGCTGGAGGAAGTGCCCCAAATCGGCTGGTAAGGTTATGTCAACGGTTTTTTGGGACTTTAAAGGAATTTTATTGATTGACTATCTGCAAAAGGGTAAAACAATAAATTCAGAGTACTATTGCAAACTTTTAGATCAATTAAATGTACAAATTCGAGAAAAACGTCCTGGCTTACAACACAAAAAATAATTTTTCATCAAGACAACGCACCAGCGCACAAGAGTGTTTTAACAATGGCTAAAATCAACGAATTAAAGTACGAGATGCTTGATTTATTCTCCTGATTTAGCTCCCAGTGACTTTCACCTGTTCCCAAATCTAAAAAAATCCTTGCTGGCAAGCGTTTTACCTCAAATGAAGATGCAATTACAGTTGTAAACCACTATTTTGAAGACCTTGAGGAAAGCTATTTTAAGAAAGGGATAGAATTGCTAAATAAGCGTTGGACTAAGTGTATTGAAGTTTCAGGAGATTATATTGAAAAATAAAAATATTTTTGAAAAACTAACTATTCTCTTTCATTGATAGGCTAAGAACTTTCCGAACCGCCCTCGTATACCCATATGGGTATCAATTAATAGTAACATTTTCTCATGAAGCCAAACATAAAGTTATTTTTAGATTTAATAAGATTACATAGCCGAGGTAAAAAGTCGAGTTTCGACTTTTCGACATTTTGGAGAAAAATATTCGATTTATCGACTTTTCCTTCGTGAAATTTTAGTAACCTAACATAATTTTTATATGGGGTAGGCGATTTTTGATTTGAATTGGCTTTAAAAAGAGTACTTATCATTTTTCAATTTTCTGATTTTATTGAAAAGGTTGAAATTTTTCATTTAATAATGAAACACAATCCGATGCGTTTTCGCTTCTTCCGATGGGCTTATGATTGTCTGGCAGGAGATGAAGAGTTTTACCAAAAAATCGTGTTTTCCGATGAAGCTCTTTTTCATCTCAGTGGCTATGTCAATAAGCAAAATTGCTCACACATGACTATGGAGAGCTACAGACAAACTGCTCTAACTGGGAACGCTCGGAAACATTTCTCAGGCACATCAATCCGAATCCCCAAAGGCCTAAATACAAGCAATTTTTAATACACAACACTATTTCTAACAGAATGTGCCCACTCCAAACTGGTCGAACCACTTGATGCTTTACTGGATTGTAGATGTAACCCAATGACAAAAAGTATTGGATGCTTGAGATAACATGGCATTCGAGATGTTTGGACTGCTTCACTTAGAACAGTCTCAATGCATATCCACAATAATGAATCAATTTTGTTGATTTAACCGATAATTAATTTTTTAAATTACTTTACTATCTTAATCAGCGGTGGGCGCATATGGTCCTGTTACCCAGCGCCTCTAGACAGTATTTTTGCAAATTTACTTTGTTAGATACTAGATAAATAAATAAATGACTATGGGAAAGCCAATGCATCAACAACGTGTCACTGTTTGGTGTGGATTTTGGGCTGGCGGCATCATTGGGTCATTTTTCTTCGAAAATATACATGCTCAACGAATTTTTGTTTCGAAAAATTTAAGAGAATGACATGCACGACTTTTCTTTTCAACAAGACGGTGCCACATGTCACACAGCCAAAGCAACCACTGTTTTCTTTAAATCGAATAATCAGACGAATGGTGATGTCAATTGGCCGCCTCGGAGCTGTGATTTTTTGAGGGATAAATGCTACGAAAAGCATCCAGAGACCATTGAAGAGTTGAAACATGAAATCAAAGTTGCCATTGAAGAGATTCGACCCGAAACAATCGAAAATGTATTCAAAAATTGGGTTGATCGGATGAGGAACTGCCGAGCCAGTTGTGGTAGTCTCATAGATATTGTGTTACCTTATTAAATGATAAAGTTCAACCTTTCAAATTTGAATTAATTATCAGCATTTTTTTTACAGCCAATTCAAATTTAAAATTTTAAATAGTCCACCCTGTACATCACATCAAGTTAAATTTTTTATATGCAATAACAAGTTTATGTATCGAATTGTTTTTCGATGAAACAAACTTTCATAGCATTAAAAGCTTTTTCGGACCTTCCAGAAAAATAAAATTCCGCTGTGTACCCATAACGTATGGGAGTATGGGAAATTTGAGCACTATCGGTTAGATTTGTGATTTCTAGAAATCTGGTACCTAAAATCAGGAGGGATCTTTGTGTGGAAGTATAGGGTTTGGTGTAGGTCGCTTGTAACGCTTTGTGTGCAGTTTTCTCAAAATTGTATGTAATATGTGACTACTAAAGCTGCAGGTTTTTAAATCGGGTATTTTACAATAACATGTATCGATATGAACCTTTTTTAATAAGGTTCGCCCTCATCCATAACCTGAACAAAGTATATCAAGTTTTACTGAAATCGGTTTATAGTTGCAACCAGTAGTTTTGTTTCAAAAAATAGGAAAATAATTTCTTGTAGCCGTTTTAGACCTAGCCTGGATAGCTGTTAATACCTGATTGTTATCCAGGCTAAGTACCGAAACGACTCTGCTTCTTTATTAAGTTCGAGTTTTATTTGTTGAATTGCTATAAACGTTACAACTTACTTGGCTAGAAAATATTAAATATTTTTTTTTATTTATGTCTGTATACGTTCTATGTTAATTAATACTTTTCGAATTACACATACTCATCATAAATACTTAGTTTTCATTTTCTTTTATTAAAAACATTTTAACGTTTTATTTAACAAATTTGTTGTTATTGAAAGTGTTGATGCGAGTGAGTGAATGAAGGAATGGATAATGGATGAGTGAAATGAATGATTGCTGTTGGATGAGAAGTGATTGCTTTTGAACATGAGATGTTTCTTTCTTCAGGAATTGTTTGTGTCTTGTTTCTTTTTTGGCAACAATGAGCGATGTTTTCATATTTTTAGTGATGGAAGATGTTGATGTTTTGTTTTTTCTTCAATGTGGTTTTTATGAATTTGGAAGTTAATGTTTATGATATGCTAAAATGACTAAAATTGCTTTTCCACGTACATAAAATAATGTTTTAAAAATACATTTTTTTGGGAAGATAAATAATTGTTTAGTCCAATATGTGTTTTGTTCAAAATTTTTTTTTTGTTACAATGCTAATAAATATGTTTTAGTTATGTTTTATTCGTTTTTCTTTTGTTTTCTTTTATGGACGATTTTAGAGATGAATTAAGGTTCCCCCTTTCAACTACAAGTTACAAATTATGCTTACATTTGTTTATGCTAAATTTATAATTCAATTCCAATTATTTGAATAATGATATACGAGTAGGTTAGTGTGTATGTGTTTATGGAATATATATATATATATATATATGTATATTTATTTACGGAGAATATAATATATAAATTCAATTGACTATAATAAATAAATACACATTACTTTCACTATTTACTTATTAAAAATTGTTAATAGTTTTTCGTATTCTTTGTATATTTTTCAAGATTTTATATTCTTGACCATTCGGAATTTCAGTCTTTTTCTTATGTTGTCCTTTTTTACTATTATACTTTAATAAAACAAATTTACTATGAGAACTCAGTGCACTGTGCTTATGGATATGCTGTGGTTATAAAATGAAATCAATTACAAATTAAATCGATTTTATAAAAGTTTGACAATTAAACTTTAGTTCCGACTACTCGTATTATAAAGTGAAATAATATAAAAAATTTAAAGTTTTTGTGCTTATGTGTCAAAAATCTCAAGATCGTAGTAAATGTTTTAATAATACTTAAATTAATTGATTTTTTAGTAATTTTGAAAAAGGAATATATTATTTTTAACAAAAAAAATTTACGGGCGTAACTGCTATCTGAAGTAGCCAATTACATTCGTAAACGTATAAAATTTATAAATGCTTGTATTAAATAAAAAAGTAGAAATATGAACTTTGTTTATTAAAAATGTTTACAAAATCATAAAAACTAATTGCCATATCATTAAATTGTATAACAAATTAAATTTAAAAAAGTAAATAAAAAAGTTATTTTTTCTTGTTTATTCTATTTACTTGACCTGAAAAACGATTATCCTTTATTTATCTTAGTACGAAACATTAAATAATAGCACTGGTGGTCAACACTAAATTTGCGACAGAAGGTATGATAGTCTACTTCCCACTACAGCCCGTTCTATACACCGGATCGACCCAAAGGATAAATTCTTTGGCCCAGGGCTGTCACCCCGGCATTATGTGCCGCTACAACAGCAACATAGTCTACGTTTGTGATTTGGGGCTGCTGAACACGAATCTGCCAGACTCGCCCTAGTTAAAGAGATATTCACAAAAGCATTATTTTCGTTTTTTTAGGGGTCCTTACATCTTTATTTGTGAACCGATTTTCAAAAACTTGAGCGTGGTGTTTAGGGGAGTAATTAACCTTTTCCACGATACGCATGGTAAAGTTGACGGGGAAAGTTGTTTCCATTTCGTACAAAATATTGAATAACTCAGTCAAGTATAATCGTATTGTAAAGTTTATGAGCTTCTTGGAAGCTGATTTTCAAAAAATTTGGGCAGTAGGGTGGAGTGAAAACATGCTTTTTTTATAATTTGAAAAAGTTAACCTCGGAAAGAGATGTAGTCTGGGGTCCTAAAAAGGGGAAAAATAAAGAAAAAAATTTAAAAAAATTTTTAGGGGTCGCGCCACTCCCTAGAAATTTGGAAATTATCGCTATTTTGGCGTTGATTTTAGAAAAATCCTAAAAATTAACGACTTAACTTATTCGAAATTTAAAAGTTTGAGCTTGTTCAGTGCCCAAACAAAAGTATTTGAGGCAAATATGAGGATAATCGACTAATATTTGTAGCTTTGGTGGCGATTTCATTGTTCAGTCAATTTTCTGAAGAAGGGACGATTTGACTTATTTTACTTTTTGAAATTTTTGAACAATGAGAAAAATTTTTTTAAATTTTTTCATGCCCTTATTTCATTGTTAACGCTATTGCAAACATTTATTGACATAAAACTTTTTAGGATTTTTCTAAAATCAACGCCAAAATAGCGATAATTTGCAAATTTCGAGGGAGTGGCGCGACCCCTAAAATTTTTTTTAAATTTTTTTCTTTATTTTTCCCCTCTTTAGGACCCCAGACTACATCTCTTTCCGAGGGTTAACTTTTTTTTTTTGAATTTCACTCCACCCTATTGGGCAGCTGAGTAATTTTTTGTAACGAAAATTCGAAATTTTTGTAGAATTTGGCATATATCTTTAACAGTTATCCGAAATAAAAGCGCTGCATATCGTTGAAAAGGTCAATTTTTTCTCCACACACCTCGCTCAAGTTTTTGGTTCACAAACAAAGCAGCTGACCTTTAAAAAACGAAAATAACAGTTTATGTGAATATCTGCTAAACTAGAGCGAAGCTGACATATGGAAGGCCGGATTCGTGATCAGCAGCCCCCAATCAGCTGAAGTTGACTTCACAATTCTGCCGCAAATTTATTTTTCAAATTTTGTTGCCAAGTGATTTGTAGCCCCAAATCAACTAAAGTTGACTAGCTTCTACACTACCTTCTTCGGCAACAACAACAACAGCGTGTCTTCTGAGGAACATCTACATGAGGAGGCGAAGGTCCTTACCGTGCGCAAACACAATATCTTGTTGTCTAAGCAGTATCTGCTTGGGTGTCTTCGCAGAAGTCATCCCAACCACCATCTCTTGGACAGGATAGCTACGTCCAGGCAGATCAGGTACGATCTTCATGATCTAGAGAGAGAGAGAAGTCCAGCGGTACAAAAAATAACCTTAAGATAATCGAAACTATTAGGCAGATCTGAACAACATTCACGCTGATGAAGTCGCAGCAGTTTCCAGCTTCAGTGTGAATGTAGTGCTAGGGAAACATCCCCCGGAGATTTCACCTAAGGAGAAGGTACTACCTCGGTAGACGCTGGCTCAGCTGAGATCTGGATGGTGCAGCCGCCTCAGTTCGTATTGGGCATGAATTGATGCTATCGTCCTCAGGAACCACATGATGTGCTGCACCTCTTCAATTGTCCGCCAAGCTCAATTAGGTCTTTTTTGGACGCATCCAGTTCAAATGGCGCGTTTCCTTCACCTGGATATCTGGCGACGAAAATCGTTGAACACGCATTTTTTTTGATGTGCGGGATTAAGAAGTCAGGGCTTGGTGCCAAGTCGGCTGTTCGGCGGATGACCCATCAATTCGACGTTTTGGTCGGTCAAAAATGCGCTGGTTTGAGCCGATGTGTGAGAGCTCGCATTGTCATAGTGCACAATTATTCGTCTTCTCCTTCGTTTTTCGAATTTCTCCGACTTTAGGCAAACAAATTGTGGTGTACCACTCAGAATTGACCTCCTACGTTGCTCAAGCAGAACAGTCGCCACATGACCAGTTTTTCCGAAGAAACAGGCGACCATTTACTTCGAAGTGCTTCTTCCACGAACAACTTTCGTTGGATTTGGCTCGTCTTCGAAAACCCACACGGTCGATTGCTGTTTTGTTTCGAGCTCATACGCATAGATCCATGATTCATCACCTGTGTCGATCTTATAAACGTCTTTTGAAGCACCGCGATTGTATTTTTTCTAAATTTCTTTGCACCAATCGACACGAGCCTTTTTGGACCTTTGTCAAATTGTGCGGAATCCAACGAGAACAAACCTTGTTTACGGCCAGGTGTTCATGCAATGTCGAATGTATGCTGGTGGAAGAAATGCCCTCTATCTCACGGTATGTCACATGATGATGATCTTGCATTATCAGTTCACGCACGGCATCAGTGTTCTCTGGCACAACGGCCGTTTTTGGACGACTTTCGTTTATGAGCGAGCGTCGGCCACGATTGAATTCATTAAACGAGTTTTTTACAGTGCTATAGGATGGTGCTTTATCGCCATACAAAGATTAAAGTCCATCGATGCAATCTTGTCGTGATAATCCACGTCAAATGTTGTGAAAAATGATCGCACGAAAATGTTCACGAGTTAATTCCATTTTTTTGCCAAATTGATTTTTTCAAGTCACTGTAAACATCACAAATGATGGTCGTACGTCAAAACGGTCTGAGTAAGTTTATGCTAAAAACGTCAAACTTTCCAATGGAAATATCAGATGGCGCCAGGCAACACTAAGTGTCCAGGCCAGAAATATATATAGCAAACATCGTACGTAGAATGAATAAAAGTATGTATTTAAAACGATTTTTTAATTGTCCTTGACATTTCATAGACCTTTAAAACTGAATTGGAACGACCAAATTAATGACTGTAAACACAGAACTCTTCTTGTTCGCCGTCACAAACGTAGAGTTATGGTTCGCATGTAACGACTTTTTTAAACTTTGTCGTCGTACGATACCAAAATTCACACAATATTTGATTTTTTCACACAACTTACACGCAAAGAAGAGCAGAGCAATTTAAGTTATTTCGGCTCTGTATAAACTTTTCAATTATCTATATTAAAAATTGAACAGGGAACAAATAAAAAATATTTAAATTCAGTTAGTCAATGAATAAAATATAAATTTATGGTCAACATATGGAATAAAAAAAAACAATAAAATAAAAAAATGCAATCAACACGGAATATTCAAAATATGTTTTCAAATAAATCCTTTATTTCTAAAAAATCTTTTCAATAATCCAGAAAAAATATTTAGCAACATTACACAATGCTGTAACTTAAACGTAAAAAAATTAAAATAAAACTTTAATTTAATATTAAAATAAGAAAAATAGAATAATAAATATGTATATCAAAAAAATGTATGTTGTATATGTTACGACAAAAAAAATAATAAACTATAAATCAATCAATATTTTTAAACACTTCTGTTTCTTTGTTTTTGACATAACGTCTGTCTGCACACAGAAAAAACACATAATAAGAAAATCGAATGATTTGTAAATATCATTGCAAAACTTATAGCTAAAACGAAACTTTTTAAAGTGGTATATATACAATACACAAAATCTATAAGTGGTATACATACAATATTTTTTATACATTTTTAAAAATTAACCAAATTCTAGACGAATAATGAAGGATAAATATGTATATAAAATATTTTTACTAAATATTTACTTAATAAAAATATATACATGTTTATATTCTGTACGATTGTATAAATTTTAATTTAACGTGTGGTTTCTCTTATTTTGTTTTTCATATTTTAAGTCTTACAACCCCTTTTACTAATAATACTAAGATGAAAAAAAACATTTGACAATGGTGTTTCTTTTTGTTTGTTTAATGAATACTTTTAACTTCCCGTAAACTGTCTGCACAAAATATTATTTAAATATAAGTTAATTTTTTAAATAGGTATAAATAATTTAATGATTTTTTTTTTTATTATAAGGTTATTAATTTTAATGTGGGTTTAGGATTTATTTTAGAAAGAAATTCATATGTGTATTTCAATTTAAATTAAAAAAAAAATAACAATTTGTCATAAATAAGATAATAAATAATTTTCAAATAGCTTTGCCATAGTTGGTTTATTTGTATAGTATACCCAAAATTAGAGAGTAAAGGAATTTTTTGTTTTAAGTTTTCATTTAAAATAATATGATTTTTTTAAATATTTTTTCCATATTTTAGGTTGTATTTTTTGCAATAAAAAAGAAAGGACTAGTTTCTTAACATTTTAAACTGAAACGTATAATTTTTTTCATTGTGTATAAACATAAGTTTAAAAATTAAATTACGTAAATTAATTTCAAATATATTTCAACATTATGTTTACAGATGCTCTCGCATGATTTTAAAATTTATTTTTATATAATTACTTTTGGCATTTATATTATTTTTGAATTACAAACTCAATTAGAAACTCTGCCATCCATATTTTCGAACAGTCGTTTTGAGTTTTTCTTTTGCAAAATGTGTGCAGGATGTGTAGTAACTACAGCAAAGTAAATTGGAATTACCAAACAAATTTTACAATCATCGTAGGGTTTGGCTAAAGCCAATATACATATACAATTACAATTTTCCTTATGCGGCCTTTAAATGTCTGCCAAATGTTATAGTTGTCGTAAAATGTTAGTGGGTAAATTTAAGGAAATTTTCGAAAAACCTCTCGAAGTTAATCAACGTCTCTTTTCACTTAATATTTACCAAATATAAAATGATATCATAATAAATTTATTAATTTCATTCATAAATTTCCGATATTTAGTGTTTTATTTAAAAACCAAAAAAAACATAAAACCCCCTAAGTAAGATAATATCCTATTTTTCTAAAACGATTTCGTCTAGGGCAAAACAAACTGAAATAACTTGCGAGTTTTGACACAAAAACCGGAACGTGGATTTTTCGGTTTAAAACTGTCTTGTTGCCACGTCTTCCACACAAACGATGAAAAATATTAACCTTGCCAACAATCCTTTCCGCCAGAAATTATTTGAAAATTAACCGTCATCGAGTCAAGCGACTGGAACGAGCTCACTTGTTTTTTCTTCTTTTTATTTATGTCCGTTTTGTATGGACACAAACTTTTCGATCTTTTACCATCGATTTTTCGATAGCGTTTGGCATGAGGAAAAAAAAATACTACAAAATATACTACTACGACATATCAAAAAAAACATTTTTGAGGCGGCCAAATTTAAATTACAAAAACACATACAGAAGCCCAGCAAAGCTTATTTTGACTTCGTTATTGAGCAATTCCATGTGAAGCGATCAAGTAAATTTAGGGTGTTCTCTCCGATTTTGATGAAAATTTCTAAATATGTTTATTTAAGAGCGCTCTAATTTTAAGCAGCTTATACTTCGATTGACGTACTCAAAACGTTTCATGATGTGAGACTCCATTATTTATTTAAAAATAATTTCGCAAATTAAGCCGACGAATTGTTACAATTTTAAAAATATAAAAATGTGATGTTCTTTTAAATTGACAAAATCCTTGACAAAGTCAACAAAAATTTACAGAACCGTCGGGAACAAAATAAAAAGGTATTGTTATTTTCACCAATTTAGGTCAAAAAAAAACTACACAGAAAATTTCATTAATTTATTACAGATTAATTTAAGCATATATTTTTTTGTGATTGATCAACGCAGCCGAAGGATACAGCACTCTTGAAAATTTCGTCAGCAAAAGTTGCCTACGGTCTAATTTGAAATTTCCCAAAATTTTGAAAATCCAACTTCGCTTTCAGCGCTTTTAAATAAAAAATATTGGAAACTTTTTGTTTTTGTTGTTCTTTGACCTATTTATTTAATATTCAAAAAATAGAACTTATTTTTCAAGTTCGAGGTTTTCTGTGTTTCATATTATAATTTTATTCCCAATATTTTGCAATTTCCTTAGGTTAGAGGTTTCATATTTTTAATAGAAAACAACACGACAGGCGATTTAAACTAGTGTAGCTTCACCACCATTGTCAAGGGCAAATATTGCAAGTAAATGACGTCTTTCGTGTTTTTTTAAATATAGAGCCTCTGAAGATGCAGTTCAAGGAAATTGCAAATTATTGGGAATACTATTATAATATTAAACTCCCAGACCTAAAGCTTGAAAAAAGAGTTTTATTTTTTGACATATTTGGAAATTTTCATTAAACTCTACCGCTTTACATAGAATAACTTTATTGCTCAAATTTAATACTATTTAAAACAGTGAAACATGTTTGCAGTTCCATGTATTGAAAATTGAAATCACTATAATTTAATTTGACAAGAAAACTCGGTTGTAATAACGAATATGTTGTACTTGCACATGAGACATCTTGACCAAGATTCTACTCGTAGTACTGCAAGACGCGTTTCCTAAAGACATCGTGTTTATTCAAGTAAGGGAAATTCAAAAGATTTAAAATTTCAGTAATAGTTAAACTTAAGGTACTCCAAAACATAGAAAGAGGCCACGTCTTTTTTCGACGAAGAGTGGATAAAACAATGGAAGACAGTAGTTAGAGATGACCACTGTACGTAGTTTTTTTTACAAAAAATATAAATTTAGAAATTTTGAATTAGTACTCTTTAGTTGAAATAGACAAATATCTCTACAATTGCGTTTTACACTACTAAAATTCTTTTTAAAGGCCCAGGCCCGCCGAAGCCTTATTTCTTTACGCTGCGATTTTCTCTACGAGTATTTCCGGTTGTCCAAAAACATTGAAATATATGATAGGATGACTACAGCGTTTTCGCTGTAGTCATCCTAACCACCATCTCTTGGACAAGATGCCTCCGCCCGGGCAGATCAGGTACGATCTTTATGATCTAGAGTGAAAGGTCCAGCGGTACAAGAGATAACCTTTAGATCATTGAAACTATCAGGCAGGTCTGAACAACGTTCACGCTGATGTACTCGCAGCAGCAGTATCCAGCTACAGTGTAAATGTTATGATATGCGATCATCTCCCGAAGATTTCACCTGAGGAGAAGGTACTCCCTCGGCAGACGCGCGTTGTTCTGTTTCAGCTGAAATGTGGATGCTGCAGCCGCCTCAATTCTTATTGGGCACGAATTGATGCTTACGTTCCGGGCATCTGTCCCGCCTGTCAACAGGGACCACATAAACTGTTGCACCTCTTCAAATGTCCGGCCAAGCCCACTCAGCTGACCTCCAGGTCTCTGTGGACGCTTCCGGTTTAAATGGCGCGTTTCCTCCATCTGGATATCGAAGCAGATCCCCTTTAGACAAAAGGACTTCAAAATAAAATATATTGTTGTTACAACAACAACATAAAAATTTACAAAAGGCTCATGTTATTGCAATATCGTCATAGAAAAGCTCTCTCATTTATTGATTTTAAGTTTTTGACACATATTTCAATGGTATAGTCACTAACCCAACAACAACAAAAATAGTTCGCTAGATTGTCAAAGTCACTTAAAAGAGAAAGCCAAAAATACATTTTTGTGAATGTTTGATGATAATTGTGAATGTTGGATAAAGAATTTTTCATTTACAAACATCAACAAACGCCATTGTCAAATTTCAAAATTGACAATTTAAATTACTACGAGAAAGAAATTAAAATCAGCTGTTAGCATAACCCTACCTTCTTTATTGTACCATGATGCAGCGTACAAAAAAAGCTTCAGTGTGCCCGAGCCTTTGCACTACCAAAATTCTATTTATATCTTTTTTTTTGACAAAAATATTGTTGCATTCACCAAATTGATGATTTTAAAATTCTAACTGGTCCCCGTACAAAGAAATAATAACGAAAACAATCTATAAACAAAAAAGTAACGTCTCCTCTTACGAGTAGAGTGAAACTAAAGAAGGCGATTAAAGGATTTTTTATTTGTGTTCAGTTTCTGCTACCATAAAATATTCTTGGTCATAGAAGCAATCAATCATCATTTAGAGATGAAGTCTATTCCAAGCCACGTGACCATACATGAATGCATAGAGACTCAAAATAACTAACTTGAATTTATAGCCTGTTTTCAATGTCGAACGAAAACATGAGAAAACGAACGGATCTAAAAACATTTGGTTTTAGGCTTGGGTCGACCCGAAGCAGGAATTCTTCGGCCAAGGGCTGTCACCCTGGCACTATGTGCCGCTACAACAATAATAACATAATCAAACGAATGATAGTCACTCGAATTCCACTAAATTTGTGCTCCAAACTCAAAATTGAGCGTTTAGGTTCGTTCGTCTGCACCAAAGATTAAAAAAATGTTCGATTTCATATTTTTAGCATTTAAAATATAGAAACCGAAGACGTTAGGTCCATGGCGAAGTTTTCTTTTGAATTGCAGATCGAGTCGTCGCTCGTATAAAATTGAGCTAGGGAAAACTTAATCAGAATTCTGTTGCTTACGAACCGAACGATAGCCGCTTTTTTGACATCAAGAAACAGGCTATTTTATATTATTTGTCAAATAAAACAATATAAACGAAGTTCCATAACTGATAGGTAAAATATTTGTTAAAGCATTTGCAGATAAATTTCTCTAAAAAAATATTTTCAGTTTGGTTGCCCTTCAGAATCGAATCGCATGAGAGATGATGGCAAGACAAGAAAATAATTGCAATGATTTTCATTGTGTCCAAAAAAAATATCTTTAGAAATTTTATTACGATTTCCTTAATTACTAATCTACAGGAAATAAGAAAAAATGGAAACAAAACTGTGTTAAGTAAAAATAATTAAAAAATTGAATAAATAATAATTGAATTACCAGCATTTTTTTTGTGAACATTCGGACATTTTTTTAGGTTTGTTGGGTAAAATTTTGAAAAGAAACCAAAAAAATTTATGCAATAACTTAAAAAATATACATGAATCAAAGTACACAAATATTTATATTTTTGGTTTTGTTTTTTTTTTTTGTTTAAAGAAAGGAAAGGAAAAGAATTGTAAATATTGTGGCATTTTACCAATTTGTCGTAGAAACAGGCAAAAGAAACCGCAGCTGAGAAAAGGTGCTGGAGTTGCCCCCAAACATCTGACAGCCGGTGTGGTGTGGATGTGAGTAGGAACCGAAACAAGTGGATGGTAATTAGAAATTGGGATTTAACCAGCGGTGTTGATTTGTGAACCGATTGCCGTCGCTGTACTTGTACTTGTAGGAGTTTGAGTTGGCGTTATAGAACCTGTGGAAGCTGTCATCGATGAAGTCGTCGTCGCCGTTAAAGCTGGCATAGCCGCTGACGCTGTTATTGTTGATGCCATGGAATTACTACAATTTGCTGAGCCCGCGAGGGTTTGTTGAAGTGTTGCACAGCTAATGTGGTTGGTCGTAGCGGGCGTCGAATTTGTTACCACGCAAGTCGCTTGTTGTTGCTGTTGCTTGAGTTTATCGAATATTTGCAACTTAGATTTAACAGCTCCCTCGCAAACCATAAGTCGCGCCTGCGACGGTTTCTTATCCAATTCGAAACAGAAGGCTTCGTAGTCGGAGCTTATAGCTGCATGACGTTTAAAATCCGAGTAGCGTCTCGATTCGTACAAGTATGATGAGCCTAAGGCTGAAGCTGCCACCGCTGCCGCCATGGATGACGACGAAGACGTAGAACCGCTGCCAGTAGCTGAGGAATGTGCACCGCCACCACCTCCATTGCATCCCCCACCCCTGGGCGGTGGTACATGATCAGGTACTTGTCGTTTGCGCTCGAAATACTCAACAATTTTGGCAATTTGTGCTGAGCGTGTACTGGGCGGATAGGCAAATGAACGATCATCCCACAGCAGGGAATCTGAACCGGCCAAACTACTGATGTCATCCGAACTATCGGTGTATATGGAGGAGGTACGATTTTTACAGTACAGCAATTGATTGGTGGCGAAAGGGCTGCGCTGCATCAACGAATGTATCTCAGAATCTAAAGCCAGACGATTGATTAAACCCGCCGTGGCGGCAAAATTGGGATCATTTTGATTTGCAGCGCCCAACAGATGATGGTGGCACGTGTAACGTCGATGACTGCGTGTGCCATCCGGTAATTCCAAATCATCGAATGAACGTAGTGCTGCGGCGCTGGAAGAGGTATTTATACCACCACTACTGGTGGGTTCATCGATCAGTAGCACCGATGACGATGTTGAGGAGGAATCGTTAAGTATCTGCTGATGCTGACCGCCGTTCTGCGATGTGGAGCCGTAATAGCAACAGCGACATAAACTGGCCAATTTATCACTAAGTAGAGAAGAGAGAGAAAATGGGAAGATTTTACTTTTAAAGAATTGTAGAAATGTCGAATAAAGTTGTTCGCTTCTGGAGAGCTTTCTTGTAAGGTAACCAAAGTCGAGTTGGGATTTAGGAGAATTATACTTTTATTTTAATAAGTTAAGGCACTTTTTAATTAAAACGTCACTTCCACTCCTTTTACATATGATGTTTATTGCTTACCTCAATTCTCCATTGGCACCAACGTCCAACATCAGCTGCGACTTGAGCTGCTCGAAACAACAATTACTGCCACCACAGCCTAAGCCCAATGACGATACGCCAGCACCATTGAATTGACGAAATGTTGTGGCCGCATCCGATTCCTCATTGAAGCATGAATAGAAACCACTTTCAATCGAGTCCCGGCGCGTCAGCGAGCTCTTTGTGGGCAAAAAATCACTGGGTTTTATTTCGTTCATATCGAAATCAGTACATGATGACATTGAGGCGGGTGTAGCAACCATCGAGGCAGACGGAGGATTTGGCGGCGTGGGTGGGGAAGGTGTGGAAGCTGAAATGGGCAGATCTTTCGACGATTTGAGAGCATTCTCACAACCATCCTCAGACGAATTACAATCTTCGGCGCCGGCTGCCGAAGCACCAGACGCTTGTGAAGCTATTGCTGTCGCTGTTAATTGATCTTCTGCTTTGTTACTACTACCATTGCCCCGAAATAAGGGATGGGTAAACAAAGAATTGGCTCGATATTTCCTCGTCATGGGGTTGGGTGCAGGTCGCTCGGCTGAATCATCACTACTTGATTCAGCATCGGCACAGTTGCCGCCACCATCCGCGTCTTGTTCAGCATCGGATTCATCGACACAATCGTCATCATCTGCCTCGACAACAGAACAACGAGGCAGTGGCAGAGTGGGCGATAGCTTCAATTCAATTGCACTGTATTTTCGCAGCAATTGTGGTGAAGTCGGTAGACTCTTTGGTTCGTTGGGTGATGATGCTGCAACCGCCACCACTTTACCGTCTTCACCTATAGCATTGGTCGGTTTTTGTTGCAAAGCAGCCATTTCCTTAAAGAATGGAGCACACATTTCAAAGCAAGAACTAAACAAATCTCCTACACCGGCAGCATATGTTTTGGGATTTGCTCCCAAAATCTTCTTTACTCTTCTCAGCTGAGCCAAGGCGGTAAACGGATTGGATTTCACACCGTTTTGATCAGCTCTGATAGGTTTGTACTGGGCGTCTTTCAGGCACATGGTTTCGGCCACTTTCCGTAATGTTAGGACCGGAGGTGGTGATTCACGAGCTTGTATATGTGACGCACTTATAGCGGTGGCACTTGCTGAGCCGCCAACTGGCGGTGGGGTGGGGGAATGAGTTGACGATCGCTGACGGTTCATTTGATGACACCTGGCCTTATCGCTGGGTGTCGTGTGCAATGGAAAGTGTATAATGTTCTCGCTCAAAGAACGACGATGTTGCTGTTGCATTAGTAGCTCTGCCGCAGCTTCATATTTCTTTGTAGCCCTTTTGACGCGATTCTTAATGATTCGATTCTCGTCCACTTCATGAGTTGGCGAACCGTTCGGTATGGAGTTGCTGCGATTCGCTTGCTCCGGAAACAGGAAACCATTTTCGCTAACTTCTCGCAAATGACGCGGTGTTATTTGGCCAGCCGGTGCTGTACTGATGTACGGTGCAGTCAATGCATTTGCAGATTTCTTAGTAGACAAGTGACGTGTACAACCATTTTTATGAATACTTGCTAGACAGACATTTTCCGAGTCACTGCCGTTGGGTGAACAGGTTATCTCCAAAGAACTCAAAGGACTGGAACTGGCACTGGTTGTAGAAGTGGCATTTGCCCCATTACCGGTTGGATCATGCTCGTATTTTTCCAAAAGTAAAGTAAGTTTCTTAATAGCATCGTGAAACGTAGGCCTACTTTTAGGATCGTACTGGAAATGGGAACATTAAAACATTCGATTAAATTCAATACAAAGACAAAAGGACAAATTTGGACACACTTACTATACAACAATAAAAAGCCAGTCTTAAGAATACAGGTGGTGTGTCCATGGGACACAAATCAACAAATGCCAAATAATCCAAACCAAACGAATCGCTACGTGGCATAATATCAGGATCTGCTTCGATGCGAGCTATTATCTCGCAACAGATAATGCCGAATGAAAAAACATCGCTTCTCTCGTCGTAAATTTGATTTTTCAAGCACTCCGGGCTGACCCAATAGGGCGATCCAACATAGTCCAGACGCGTTTTTACCCTAGATGACAATGGAGTGAACGTGATTACACACAAATTCGTATTGGACATTTCTGGGTGATTAACACTTACTTTTTGTCGGGTATTTTTGTAGCCAAACCGAAATCACCAACCACTGACTCAAATAGTCCACCGGGTAAATTTCGTATTAATACATTCTGAAAATAAAATTTTAGATTTTCATTTATTTCGTTTTAAAGTTTATATTTATCTGAACATACTTTGCTCGTTAGGTCTCGATGAAATATGCCTGCATCATGGACGTAGGCCATACCCCTTGCGATACCCAATGCCAGTCTTAATTTTGCCGGAGCCGTCAGGACGACTTCCTTTTTAGCCAATAGCTGCTCCAGTGATCCGCCGTTAATGTACTCGGTCAGGGCATGTAGCTGACCTTCTTGGACGCACACACCCATAAAACTGTATGGAAAAAAAGCAAAAAGAGAAATCTTAATTAGTAAGGGATCTAAGAAAGATATAAGAACGAGTACAGAAGAACGATAATATATTGAATTTTTTTATTAAATAAAACCTTTTAGACTATTAACGTAGCAATAGTTTGCATATATCTTGAAACAGTCTCAAAATAATTAGTGTAAGGTATTTTCAATCACAAAGTTTTCTGAAATTGAATACTCGAAATGCTTGGCATGAGTATATGTTTGTACGAGGGTATTTATATTTCGGGTCCTGACAATACTAGTATTTCCAGATGCAAACTGCGGATGCAAACTGCCATTGGAAACTTTGACATTTTTTGGCATAACTTCACTCAGAACGTTTTGTCATTTGAGGGCGAATTGTTTTTTTTACATTTGTTGAAAAATTCATCTCAGTCAAAAAATGGAATTATCCCGTGAACATTTTCGTGCGATGATTTTTTACGATTTTCGTCGTGGGTTATCTAAATCAACTTGTTTCGACTTTTGGCAATGAAGCTCCATTAAAAATCACTCTTAATCGCTGGTACCCAGAGTTCAGTCTTGGACGCCGTTCGCTCCAGGATGAATTTCGTGAAGGACGTCAGACGCCAGAAACCATCAATGCTGTGCGTGAACTGATTAACCAAGACCGACTTGTGACATACCCTGACATTGAGGCATCCTTGGGCATTAGTATGACAAGCATCAATAAGATATTGCATGTTCATTTGGCCGTGAAAGAAATTTGTTCTCGTTGGATCCCCAATAATTTGACAAAGGCTCGTATAAATTGGTGCAAAGAGATGTTGGGAAAGTATAACTGCGGCAGCTCAAAGGCAGTGCATAACATTGTCCCTGGTAACGAATGATGGATCTATGCATATGCACCCAAAACAAAACAGCAATCGACCGTATGGGTCTTTTAAGACAACCCAAATCCAACAAAAGCTGTCCGTGGAAGAAGTACATCGAAGCAAATGAATGCTTTTGTTTTGGTATGACCGGCCATGTTGCCGCAGTTCCTTTATTGGAACGTAGGACGGTAAATTCTGTTTGGTATACAACCATCTGTTTGCCAACAGTGTTCGAAGAATGAGGAAAGATAGTAAGAGAAGACGGACCATTTTGCATCATGACAATGCGAGCTATCACAGATCAGCTGAAACGATGATCTATTTGACCACTCAAGATGTCGAATTGATGGGCCATCCACCGAACAGCCCTGATTTGGCACTTAATGACTTCTTCTAATTTGCCTGCATCAAGTAAAAAATGCGGTTCTGATTGTCTGGCACATAATGAACGAAATATAGTTTTCCAGCCAAATTTCAAGGTATAGGATGGGCCATGGAAAATTTTAAATTGGAATGAGCTGTTAAAAAAAGTACTGATAATTGGTTCAAATTTCTGGTTTTAGTCGAAAGGTTGAACTTTGTCATTTAATAATTAGAAAACGCACCATCCGATGCGTTTTCGCTTGTGAATAGGTGTGGATTTTGTGCTGGCGACATCTATGAACTAGTTTTCTTTGAAAATTAACTACAAGCAGCCATTACCGCCAATGGTGAGCGTTACCCCGACATGCTTAACAATTTTTTGTTTCCAAAATTCAAGAGAATGACATGGGCGACATTTGTCTTCAAAAAGACAGGGCCACGTGTCACACAGCCAACGCAACCATTGATATTTTACGCACTGTTTTTACAAATCGAATAATCAGCCGAAATTGTAATGTCAATTGCCCGCCCCGGAACTGTGATATGAGCCCTTTGGATTATTTTCTGTATGGATGAGGTACTGTCGAGACAGTTGTGGTAGTCATATGAATGATATTGTGTTCCATTATTGAAAGACAATATGCAACCTTTTCAATAAAACCAGAAATTTTAAAAAATTAATAATACTTTTTTTTGTTAAAATAAAAATTTTAAGTGGCTAACCCTGTACTTGACCGTGTTCAAAGGAGAGTGATAGGCGACAGTAGGTTATCCAACTCTATTGTTTCCCTTGAGCATCGTCGGAGTGTGGGCTGCAATATTTTACGCACTGTTTTTACAAATCGAATAATCTGCCGAAATTGTAATGTCAATTGCCCGCCCCGAAACTGTGATATGAGCCCTTTGGATTATTTTCTGAATGGATGAGGTACTGCCGAGCCAGTTGTGGTAGTCATATGAATGATATTGTGTTCCATTATTAAAAGACAAATTGCAACCTTTCCAATAAATCCAGAAATTTTAAAAACTTATTAGTACTTTTTTTTTAAAATAAAAATTTTAAGTGGCTAACCCTGTACTTGACCGTGTTCAAAGGATTGCGATGCTGCTGATAGGCGACAGTAGCTTATCCAACTCTATTGTTTCCCTTGAGCATCGTCGGAGTGTGGGCTGCGTGAAGTTGTTGTATCGTTAGTTACATGGTGTGTGTTTATCAGACATCCGTCGTCTTATTCCTGACGTGAGAATGTTCGGGAGAGATACGAGACTTTTTAGAAATTCACAGCTGTTTTTTATCGATCGGCTAGTTGATCACACTACACACTTCAGATCAAATTCGTTTTTCGCTTGTACAGTCCGAATGTGGAATTGACTTTGGCAAATGTATTTTCCACTAATAACGACATTCAAAAGTTCAAGGCAAGTTTCAATAAGCATTACTCCTATTCCCTCCTCCGATCCTTTACTTTGTAACGCAATGCACTACATGTATAGGGGCATCCCCTGAAGGTTGGTTATTTAAATAACTCCCATTAAATTTCTTAAGGGTCCGAAAATGTATCAAAAAATAAAAACTCGAACCAAAAAAATGACAGATTTGCGCAATAATTAAGACATCAACGATCGTGTTTAGAGGCGAGGATGTTCTGTTTCTAACCTACTTGATGTTATTATTCAAGCAAGTTCAGTCTCAGATACAAAATGAATTCACAATGACGATTGAAGAATCAGAATTTAAATCATGAATCGTAACAACAATAAAGGATTATTTGGGACATACAAAGCGGACCTAGGTTCACCCATTTTCTCAAGCTCAAGCTCAACCATAACCTAAACCAAATCTACAATTACCGAAAGGTTTTGACTTTATAAACTTTTCCTATAGTTGACTTTCAATGTTCCCGAAAAAATATCAAAATGGCTTTGCCTTAATTTATAACACTTGCGAAGTCCCACCGAAAATTTGAAAATTACAAAATGTGTCATGTCCGTTAGTAAAAAAAAAATGTATTTAATTTTTCTGGAAAACGTTTACGGCTTTTTTTTATTTGTTTGTACAAATCTAAAAGAAACTACATCAGAAATATTAAGCGCAAATCGTTTATGATGTAAATCAGGGTAGACAACTGGCGAGCATTTGTGCTTATAAACGACACTGTCGCTGTTTGCTAATAAAACCGGCTGTAAATATTTTACCATCATAATTTATAAATGTCTAGAGAACTTTAAAAGTCATCCGAGGCTTTTCATGCACTTGTTTGTATTGGTAGAGTGTGTCTGTCTGTCTACCGGTGACAAACTGTGATTTACTTAATTTGCGATAAGACATATTGTGCCTCTTTTTTACTTATATGGCCTTTGTCAATATAAAAAAATCTAAATATTTCATTTTATGGCGTCTGTGATCTCAACTGTTATTACAAATCCAGTCATTTATATTTTAAACGTGTGATGGTGATGATGTTGATTATTATCATTTAATCATGCATGTTTAATTCAAGTGTAAACACACAGGCTTTACTTCCTGTGTGTTGTAAACTGATGAGACTTATGGGAGACTCTTTAAGCGGTAACGTTAACTTGGGGGTTTGGGCGCGTGTTTTTCTGTTGCCAAAAGAAGAAATAGAAAAAACTACAGTTTATTTGAAATAAATTTGGCTTCTGGGAGTGAATGTGGAAATGGTTTAAGGGCAAACAAGAATAGGAAGTGAATTATAAGTAATTATGTAACTGTTGCCAGATTTTAGTTTGCATTTTGGTCTTTGTAAAAAAAATATTTAAAGTCGATTTAACGAAACATGACTTACATTTTTATTTGAGATTTTGTAGAAATTTTTAAATTAACAAATAACTTTAATCGGACAAAGTTATTTTCTATTTTATATTTTAAACCATAAAATATTGCGGATTTTATGAAATTATTATTGTCCCGATAGGGAGTTTCACCGCAAACAGATGCTGAGACTCGTGAATATGCTTATGTATTTGATGGAGGTCTATACGTATAGAATGTTTCGAAGTGATACAGCCGGAATCGCCCTGAGTTTCTGGGAGAATCAAGCAAAAAAAATGCAAACGATATACATTCTGTGTGCTTATCTTAAAGTTTTCTAAAAAAAACGTAGGCTGCTGCAAACTATTATGATAACATAGAACACTAAATATTTATAAAGAGGGAACAAATATGAAGGGTTTCTTTGCACTTTTTTAAATTTGAAAGATACAGGGTGGGCGATTTAAAATTTTAAATTTGAATCGGCTGTAAAAAAAGGACGGATAATTTTTTCAAATTTCTAGTTTTATTGGAAAGGTTAAACTTTGTCATTTAATAATGGAACACAATATATTTCATATGACTACCACAACTGGCTCGGCATTACCTCATCCGATTAACCCAATTATTCAGTACATTTTCGATTATTTCGGGTCGAATCTCTTCAAGGGCAACATGCTGCATGCTTTGCGTAACATTTATCCTTAAGGGCTCCCCACAGAAAATAAAACAAAGGGCTTAAATCACAGCTCCGAGGCGGCCACTTGACATCACAATTTTGTCTGAATATTCAATTTTCAAAAAACAGTGCATAAACTGTCGATGGTTGCGTAGGCTGTGTTATTGTTGTTGTTGTAGCGGCTACTGTGTGTCGGGGTGACAGCCCTTGGCCGAAGAAATGCTATTCGGGTCAATCCGGTCCATAGAACCGGCTGCCGTTGGCTGTGTGACATGTAGCTTCGTCTTGTTGAAACCAAATGTCGTCCATGTCATTCTCTTGAATCTATGGAAACAAAAATTCGTTGAGCATGGCGCAGTAACGCTCACCGTGGACGGTAACGGCGGCTCCACCAAACAGTGACTCATGGATGCATTGGCTTCTCAATAGTCACGTGTGGGTTCTCTGAACCCCATATGCGGTAAGTTTGCGATTTTTCGATACAAATTGTTCATCTCCCGCCAAACAGTCTTTAGCCCATTGGTGTACTATTATTAAATGACAAAGTTCAGTTTTTCAAATAAAACCAAAAATTGTAGAAAAAATTATCAGTAAAATTTTTTCCAGCCGATTCAGATTTTTATTGGATCACCCTATATATTTAGTATTCCCAAATGACCGAACATGCTTCAAAAAGTGAAACTGTATTGAGAAAGCATAGTAACCAATTCGTAATAATGTATTCGTTCTGGCACTTACGATACTTGATCACTAATTAACCAACATCGATTAAAAACCAATTTTGTCATAGTGCCCTATATATACCCATACGAGTACGACCAATGAACGCCGTGCCGTTCGCCGCCTGTCGGCTAAGTGTCAGATGTCTTAAGGCTTTTCACAAATTTAAATTAATGATGCACCATAAAAAAAAGTTATGTACCACGCAGCAGGACGCTGCGAGTAATTCTCACTCTGCGTCCAAATGCGTTAACTTTTAATAAAACCAATTAAATTACATGGCTTACTTTCTTTTGGCAAGATACACTCTTACCTTACATACGATATCTTAGCTGAGTAGTTTTTAGTGCAGCCGGTGTTGTACTCGTATTAAAGACACTTTTGATGGTCTGACGGTGGTGGGTTAACCGTGCCTAGCACCTTCAGCAAAAACATGATCGATGGGCGAAATTTTTTTTAGGTTTTCGGTTATGTTACAACCAACCATGGGGAGATGGGGGAATAAGCGAGAATTTTCATTTTTAATTTTGCCCTCAAATCTGTTACAAGTGTTTGCCATGTTAATGTCATTAATAACACCTTAAGATAGCTGGAGATGATATACTTTAAAGCTCACACGCTGGTGTCATCTTATATGAATTAACGCATGGGCACACGAACCTACCGTACACTGGCTGGTAGTAGCATGGACGGTGGGGAGGGCGCTTTTTGGAAATAAATGCATTTTCAATATTAACGGTTTTACACACGGGTTTATTAAGTTGATTAATACCAAGATTGTACTTTAGCTGTGCCAACTGGTAGTGTATCTTTAGCGTGTTTTAAACATGGCACGGCACGAATGTATCTTATCGTGGTTAAATATTTTAAACATGTACACGAACAAATTCGGATTTGATATGGCTGGCGTGAGTCGTATTACTCGTAGAATTTTAGATAATTTTTATGTTGTTTGTTTTTGAGTCATGCAATAATTAGTGGCCAAAACAGTATGTTAAGCAAATGAAGTATGATTTAATTATCGAAAACTGATCAAGATTTGTCTCCGCAACCAAGGCATTTGAAATACAGAAAAGTATCCTACTACCAGAGGGAGACATGGAGAGAATTGCAAACGAGTTTTCAAAAAAAAAATACAGTTTGGTAACATATATAAAATGGTGCGAGGGCTGCTATACTTATAAGTATATATATTTCTGACCTAATAATGAAAATGCGAACATTTATCATCAAAAATGGTTTTATTGTTTTTCAAAATATTCTCCTTTAAGATCAATAGACTTTTGCATGCGCACAAACCAATTTTCGAAGCACTTTTTCCACTCCGATTTAGACACCTCCAAATCATGGTTTTTGAACGCTTCAACAGCATCTTCTGGCGACGAAAGTCGTTGACCACGCATTTTTTTCTTGATATGCGGGAATAAATAGAAGTCATTGGGTGCCAAGTCAGGGCTGTACGTCGAATGACCAACAATTCGACGTTTTGTACGGGCAAAAAGGCACTGATATGAGTCGATGTGTGAGAGCTCGCATTGTCACAATGATTCGTCTTCTCTAGTTCGTTTCTTGAATTTCTCCGAAGACTTCAGACAAACAAATTGTGGTGTACCACTCGGAAGTGACCGTCCTACGTTGCTCAAGCGATACAGTCGCCACATGACCAGTTTTGCCGAAGGAACAGGCGACCATTTGCTTCGAAGTGCTTCTTACACGAACAACTCTCGTTGGATTTCGCTCGTCTTCGAAGACCCACACAGACGATTGCCGTTTTGTTTAGGGCTCAAACGCAGATCCATGATTCGTCACCTGTGACGATCTTGCAAACGTCTTTTAAAGCACGGCGATCGTATTTTTTCAAAAATTTTTGGAACCGATCGCCACGAGCCTTTTTTTTTTTGCGCGATTGTCAAATTGTGCGGGATCCAACCAGAAAAAACCTTTTTTACGGCCAGGATTTTTATGCCGAAGGATGCCTCTATCTCTCGGCATGTTACATGACGACCTTGCATTATCAGTTCACGCACGGCATCAATGTTCTCTGCCACAAAGGCCGTTTTTGAGCGACCTTCATGACCTTCGTGGAAGGTGCTTTATCGCCCTACAAAGATTTAAGTTCATCGATGCACTCTTGTCGTGATAATCTACGTTGAAAGTTGTGAAAAATGATCGCACGAAAATGTTCACGAGTTAATTCCATTTTTTTGACAAATTGATTTTTTCAAGTCGCTGAAAACAACACAAATGATGGTCGTACGTCAAAAAGTTTTAAGTACGTTTATGCTAAAAAAATGACAAACTTTCCAATGGAAATGTCAGATGGCGCTAGACAACACTTAGTGTTGCCTGGAGCCAGAAACATATGTAGCAACCTTTGTATTTAATGAAAAGTTAAAGGACACTAATGCCAGGAAATCGTAACTTTTGTAAATCATACAATTGTAAATTTGTACCCACTAGAGGTAGGTACATTTGTCATTCCGTTTTCAACACCATACAATTTTGATATAACCAAGGGTGGTCCAAATAAAACGCCCGATGTTAATTGCAAATAAAAGAAAAAGGTTTCAGAGAATTATCTTATTAGAAGGATCAATGACAATTATGTTTAAAACGAAATATCCGCCAAATGTTCGTCACGGCTTCGGTGGTATATGTCTATCAAAAGGTCCATATTTTCAATGAATCACAATCGAGGTTTGTTCTAGTTTATCTTATCCTTTAGCTTTAAATTGTTCTTGACTTATTGACGTACATTTTTTTCTGTTAAATATCCCCAACGTTGTCAAACCATATATTCGAGGCGTCCAATTAATATAGCCACGACGCGAGATAACACGGCCACTGAATTTCTCGCTCAAAAGAGGCTCTGACGACGCTTGAAATCGTTAGTAGGCTTCAGGTCGCCTCAGTGTTACTATTTTTAAGTGTGCTGATGATAGAAAGTAAAAAAAAGAAAGCCGATTGACGGCTCTTCTGTCATACCCTGTCACTATCGCTAACAACATAAATGTTTTGCGGAGTACGAAATAGACACGAGCATGCAGATGTATTTACACATTTCCTATGGTTTGCTAAAATTTGCGCACAAATCTAGCGATTGGGGACACAATTCGTCAATTATACTGGCCAAAAAATCAATAAATAATATTAACATTTGAAAATTATTTTAATTATTTATGTGTCCCAAAATCCGGAATTCAACTAAAGGGTGTTTCAAAAAATTCAAGAGACTGATATGGACGACACTTGGTCTGAAACAAGATGGGACCACATGTCACACTGGCCACGCAACCATCGACATTTACCGCAATGTTTTTGAAAATCAAATAATCCGCAGACATTGTGCCACCTCGGCGCTGTGATTTGAGCCCTTTGGAATCTTTTCTGTGATTAGTCATAAAGTATAAATGTTACGCAAAGCATTTAGAGACAATTTAAGCTTTAAAACATGAAATCGAAGTTGCCTTTAAAGAGATTTGACTCGAAACAATCGAAAATGTACTAAAAAAGAAACTAACACTAACAAGAAAGTCCTAACTTGCTTAGAAGTGTACTAAAATGTAGAGAAAGAATAGCACAAATAAAAGAAAAACAGAATTTTATTGCAAATCCAGAATCAAGATAATAAATGAATTTTAAAAGCAGGATTGAACGCTGCCACCTTTTCATAGGCCGGGTCACATACAATTGATATTGTATTCCATTATTCATTGACAAAGATTAAACTTTCCAGTAAAACCAGAAATTTGAAAAAAGAATCAGTCCTTTTTTTTACAGCCGATTCTAATTTAAAATTTTTAATGGCCCACCATGTATTAAAATATGTAGTACTTATTCTATTAAAAGATTCAAAATTTTACTTTTTTTTCGTTAAAGAAACGTTAATTGAATTAAAATATTTAAGGTTTAGCTTCAAGCGGTTTGGTCGTTTTTTTTTGGAAATTTTTGGTAGGAAAAATTTTTTCCTAGTAGCAACATTGATCTCATATCTGACTATTGATAAACGTACATATGTGAAGTTTGTTATAACCTTATAATGGAAATAACTTCGTCAAATGGCTTACAATTTTTTTGGAAACATTTATCGCAGAATTTTTCTATGATTTGAATTTTTTAATTGAATTGAATTTTTTTCTGTGTATATATTATTTCGTACGGCTAAATAGATAATGCAGACTGTTTAAGTCCAATCCCCAAATACCCAAATCCGGTAAATTCGAAAATATTTTTGATGATAAATTTGATTAATTTCCCCTTTACAAAATGCTTTGCAACTACTGGAATCTAAAAACTATAAAACTAAGCAATGCCCAAAATTTTATCTGCAACAGTTAACCACATGATGGTACAAGTTCGGCCTACAAAATGTTTCCATCCACGTTGTGCAAAATACTCACAGCTTGCTCGAATAACTAACATTCCATTAAATTTGAAGTCATCTTCCGAAAGATTACCACTGGCCATTCACTTTGCGAAGTCACCATTACAAAATTGATTCAAATCTTGTTATTCTTGAAAATATCTCAATTAATTGACTATAATTATGTGCAAATCTTTATAAGAAACCAAACAGAAAGAAAATCTTTCTCTTGAAAAGATTTTCTCTCTGACAAATGCAATCGTAGTTTAACGTTAATTAGAAAGAAATCAGAACAGAATGTACACAACTTTTCAACATGAAAATATTAAAAGACAATGTGAATGAAAAGAAATTAAACTCGACTGAAACAATGGAACAGCTGACAGCTGCAGTCACAAAATATAACACAAGTCGGACCGACTACGAATAAGTAAAGTAAGTCCGTATGGCCATAATCGAAGACCGCAATGGCAGTTGAATGTCGTGGTAGTAGAAGAAGAACCCGAGTTATTTCACCTGTCATCATTCTTGGTCTCCAAAGCAACAAACACTAGTAACGGCTGCAAGAAAAACTCGAAAGAGAACAAAATTAGAAACAAGTTGTGAATTTCGTACGAACGCACGGAAGCATGTATGAAACTGCAATGGGAGCATCAAGCTAACATAAATCGCTAACTAAAGGAAGCTCAGGAAACGGTGTGATTTCCCCTGCAGACGGAGACGACTATCAGATGCAAGAAAAGTGTAAAAATCAGCAGAAAGATTGATATCTTAAATGCTCTAGAAGAAGAACAGACACCAACAAGAAATGCACAGAATAAAACCATTCAAGTGGTCTATACTAAGGAGCAACACGAGGCTAAGGTAATGAGACGTAAAATAAACTGAAAACCTTTGGCTAGAGTCGACACATTGGAGGCCTACATAACTAATTCAACATGAATACCCATTGCAATTTCCCGTAATTTTCGTTTCCCGGGACAATTTTTCTCAAATCCCAGGAACATTTTCAGAGTGTACTACATTTTCTAAATAAACAAAAAACTAAAAAAATGAGTTTTCTTAATTTCAATACCGAACTTATTTTAAAGGCACTTCATTAATTAATTTAGTGAAAAGCCTTTTTTGCAAAAAATTTTACCGAGTATTACGGTTGCTATATATATTTCTGGCCTGGGCAACACTAAGTGTTGCCTGGCGCCATCTGACATTTACATTGGAAAGTTTAACATTTTTTAGCATAAACGTACTCAAAAAGTTTTGACGTACGACCATCATTTGTATTGTTTACAGTGACTTGAAAAAATCAATTTGGCAAAAAATTGGAATTAACTCGTTAACATTTTCGTGCAATCATTTTTCACAACTTTCGACGCGGATTATCACGACAAGAGTGCATGATGAACTTAAATCTTTGTATGGCGATGAAGCACCATCCTATACCACTGTGAAAACTGGTTTAATGAATTCAATCGTGGCCGACGCTCGCTCAAAGACGAAGTGCGTGAAAGTCGTCCAAAAACGGCCGTTTTGCCAGAGAACATTGATGCCGTGCGTGAACTGATAATGCAAGATCGTCAAGTGACATACCGTGAGATAGAGGCATTCTTGGGCATTGCTTCCACCAGCATACATTCGATATTGCATGAACAAATGGCCGTAAAAAAGGTTTGTTCTCGTTGGATCCCGCACAATTTGACAATCGCTTAAAAAAAGGCTCGTGTCGATTGGTGCAAAGAAATTTGGAAAAAAATACGATCGCTGTGCTTTAAAAGACGTCACAGGTGACGAATAATGGATCTATGCGTATGAGCCCGAAACAAAAAAGCAATCGACCGTGTGAGTCTTAGAACACGAGCCAAATCCAACGAGTTGTTCGTGACAAAAGCACTTCGTAGCAAATGGTCGCCAGTTTCCTCGGTAAAACTGGTCATGTGGCGACAGTTCCGCTTGAGCAACGTAGGACGGTCAACTCTGAGTGGTACACCACAATTTGTCTGCCTGAAGTCTTCGGAGAAATTCGAAAAACTTGCAAGAGAAGACGAATCATTGACAACCATGACAATGCGAGCAATCACACATCAGCTCAAACCAGCGCCTTTTTGACAGACCAAAACGTCGAATTGATGCGTCATGGACTTGGCACCCAAAGACTTCTTTTTATTCCCGCACATCAAGAAAAAATGCGTGGTCAACGATTTTCGTCGCCAGAAGATGCTGTTGAAGCGTTCAAATACCATGTTTTGGAGGTGTCTCAATCGGAGTGGAAAAAGTGGTTCGACAATTAGTTTAAGCGCATGCAAAAGTGTATAAATCATGCTGGAGAATACTTTGAAAAACAATAAAACCATTTTTGATGATAAATATTCGCATTTTCATTGTTAGGCCAGAAATATATAAAGCAGCCCTCGTACAACAGTGCACGTTTTTATTTCGCGTAAAGGTCCGATTAGTCTTGACGGTCGATGGTTGATTCTGCAACCTGTAGAAGTCTACTGTCGTCAACCGTCAAACTGTAGTTATTTCTCTCTAACCCATGCAAAATGCAACCACCAACTGAAATAGCTGATTGCCCACCGTCAACCGTCCACCGTCAAGACTAAATGGACCTTAAAGGAGAAAATCATCTTATTTAAATATTTTAACATCAAAGAGTGGTTAAGGGTATTATTGCCAATCGCGTTCTTCTTAATCATTTTGTTTAATTATTTATTTTTTAGATCTAGCAAATTAAAAATATAAATTTAAAAAAAAAACAACAAAATATTTAATAAGGGTTTTAAAAAATGTCGCACTTATATGTTTTGAAAAAGTTTTTATTTGAATTTTGCTAAGACACAATCACAACCTTATGTTATAATCACATTTGCAAAGCTACTTTACGTAGCGTACGAGTACACTTTTGCTTAAAGTTCATTGCCAGTTTTATTGTCCTAGTCGATGAAGAAAGGTTGATGCTACTACTCCATGAGTTATGGGCCCAGGAATACTACCCCAACTAGTGACAAAACCAAACAATTGTCAGTCTTTTTTTACAAGAAGGTACACTCTTTGTCATACTTTGAGGTAAGCCGAAGAAAGATCCAGCCAAGAGTTAAGTGAACAGAAAATGTCATCTTGCGAAGTTGTAGGTGTTGTGCTGAGAGAAGGATGGGTAGGTGGATTTTTCACGGAGGTGTTTCGCCTGTGTTATATTCTATATTGCCTTTATCATGAATATGCATGTTGTTTTAACCTTTCGCAGCAATGCCAGTAACGCTAATAATAAGCGGGGGAAATAGGGAAGTACTTAGTAAAAATAAATGATTTGAGAACTAGCGAGGGTGGTTTGAGAAGTTTGGCATAAAAACAGTTCTAATGCTTTTGCAAAAATATTTTATGATCGACCGCCCGTTATTCAGAAATGCAAATTATTATCCCACTTAGGATATAATAAAATATTAAAGTCCCTACTCATAATTAAATTAATTTTAAATAAAATGAATCGTATCTTGCGTCTATATTCGTATATACTCTTTGCATTTATAAGATACCAATTAAAAGACAAGGGGAAATGGAAATAATTATTGATGTTAAATTTTATGGCATTACAGGCAACTATTCTTGGTTCAAGATTGTGCAAATTGCAGATGTTCTAGATATGGGTGGATTAATCTAGAAATATTTTCTTCAATAGAGTTTCTTCACAGATTACGCGTGGGTTGTGTTAAACTTTTTTTCTTTCTTTCCATTATTGTTTGGCATTTCATCATGGAAAGACTTACACAGCGAAAACCGCAATTTGCTGCGGTTATTGGCTGGTGGATATTTTTTTTTCAAATTTCTAACGGGTGATCAGTCAAGGGGTATTTTTTCAACAGCGCCATGATATCGGACTTTTTGCTACCTAAAATTGAAGCCCTAATCTTGACGATATTTGGTTTTAACATAAACGTGCCACTTGCCATACAGCTGCTCAAACCATGGATCTATTGAGAGGTCAAGAGCAGAAAAGTTCACGTTTTGGACCGCTGAGTTGCTGCCCAGATCGTGTGATATCCTACCTTTACACTTTATTCTTTGGGGCCAAGTAAATTACAAAGTCTATGATGACAAACCAGCTACGATTTAGGTTTTAGAAGCCAACATAACACGTGTCTTTAACGTCATACCGGTCGAAATGCTCAAACGAGTCCTCAGAATGGACACTCTAAGGCGCAGTTGCGGCCAACATTTGAAGGAAATTATTTTCAAAAAATAAATGGCATGAACAATAAAGATTCCGATTTTTTGTTTTTTTTTTAAAATATTTCTATATTGATCACCCTTTATTGGAAAAAAGAAAATACGTAGACTAGCTTGCTTCTTTGAAAAATGCACCTGGTTATTCCGTCAGTGTAATAAAACTATTTTACAAATTATGATTTTTTCCCTGGTCCAAAGTTCTAAATATTTTTTTCCTACAGATTTTGGCCTCCTAACCACGAAAAAGAATTTTAACAAAGTTTCCTCTGATTAGTTTTCACAGATAGAATTTTTGGAATTTTTTTATTTGATTTTTTTATGAGATGTCTCAGTTTTTAAACAACGCTTTTACCGATTTTATCATTTGAGTGATCTCAAATGAAAGGAAATTAGATTTCCTAAAACTTTTTCATACAAGGTATTAAAATGAGTTCAACGTTTCGATATTAAAGGCATCAAATTTAAAAATTTAATTTTTTGTGCAAACATCACGGTTATAAATTGAAAAAAATATATAAAAACAATAACATAAAATATATAAAAACAATATAATAAAAATATAAATTGAGCATAAAGATTGGACTTTTTCGAGCAAAACAAGCTAGAAAAGTTAATTTCCTTTCATTTGAGACCACTTTTGATCAAATCGGTACTAGCGTTTGGGAGTTATGGTCCAAAAAGCTGAGACATCTCATAAAAAAATCGTTAAAAAATCCCAAAATTCAATCTGGGAAACTAATCCGAGGAAAATTTTTTAAAACTCATTTTCCTGTTTAGGTCGCCAAAATCTACAGGAAAAAATATCTGGAACTTTGAAGCAAGATGGCTGTAAATTAGTGTTATTTGGCACCAAATAAATAAAGGCTTATTTTTAAATATTTAAAAAAAATTTTCTAAGTTTAAATTTTTTCGAACACGCTTTTGACCATCATTTAATCAATAAGACTGAACTAATCTACATTCGATAGTTCCTGCTATTTGAAATACTAAAACCCATTTACGTTGTGTTTGAAGTATTAATTGATATCAAAAAATAAAGCATAGTTTTAGAGATTTTTTTTCGACTTTTTGGGCAATTTTTTTTACTCCGTATTTTATGGCATATTTTTTGATTTTATGGTGCATATTTAAGCGCCTATAACAATTTTTTTTAAAATTTACGATGTGGTCTGCATGCAAGTTTGAGTTAAAGAAGAGAGAACTAAAAAATAAAATTTTCTGCAATAATAAGCTGAACTAAACGGAAGAATTTTTACTGTAATACTAGTTCTTTTTATTATTTTATTATTAAATTGTTTCGTGATGTTCAGTTTTTTAAAAGTAATAAAAATTCGTGACAATTGAAATGCAAACTAATTGATTTTTCGAATAAATAACCCCCGAAGAAGTTGGAAAGAAACCAACAAAACGTTGGGAAAATTATTTTTTTTAAAACATAATAAAAAGCTGAACAATTAGCCCAGTCAAAAACAACAGAAATAAATCGAAATTGTGTTTAGTTATTGGTCTTTTAATAGAACTTATGCCACACATCATAGTGATAAGTATCTGCAAGTACTTACTTTTGGTTTCAAAATAATGCAGAGGGTAATGAAAGGGGACTTCCTGGTAAGGCAAAAGGTAATGCGTAGGAGGTAATGAAATTTTTCCAGATTTGAATTTCAAAGCCAACAGAAAAAAGTATCCTAACTACTATTCTTTCCCACAAACAAATTCTACAATAATTTTGAAATTTCAAGATCACAAAGAAGTGTGTACCCTAGTCCGTTTGTGCAGATTTTTCATTTCGCGTGTACCTTAAGCACTCTGCTATAGGATTTTACTATTTTTATCATGCTCACCTCGCGGCAGGGTCTGTTCTACGGAAAATATATGCGCAGAGACAACATCAAATATTACTTCAAGTTGAAGTTCATGTAAGCACAATTTACACTTCAGCTTACTTGGCTTGGGAAGTAAAAACAGAATAGAATATTTTAAAGAAAATAAAAAAAAACGACGACCAGAACAAAGATGCAACCGTTAGATGAAGGCGGGAAGGGGAGACTCATAAGTCGAGGGAAGGAGGAGGAACAAGTCCAATGAATTCTGCCTTTTGTCTAACAACAACTTCCGCATTAAAAAAATTATATACGAGTACATATGTATGTGTATGTATATATCACCATCACACAAGCTCATATTAACACTTATACGAGTACATGCAGGTTTTTTTAATATTCTTGGGCGACATATGCTGGCTGCACTGTACGTACAACACTGTGCACTGTGTCATGGGTACCAACGTTCTTGTTTTTTGTTTACTCCTTTTTGTTGTGCTTGTTTTTGTTGTTGTTGTGTTTTCGAGCGAACATGAGTCCCAAAGTTCCATTTCGGAAAATACTTGATTTAAGCAGCTTATTTTTTCAGATTTTTGTGCATACACACTCGAAACACTCACACACAGAAAGACAGTTGGTGGTATTAGTGCTGCTATTGTTGAAATGACTACCACCCAGCGACGAAATTTGTAAGGCCTGAGAATCCAGATTGCCAGTAGGTCTCAGAAGAGATAAGTTTTAAATGGAGTCGATACATTTTAGCTCATTAGGAAGGCAGGAAGTAAACATATTTTTGCAGGCACAAAAACCGATAAATGCATACACAGAGAAAATTCTTCAAAATTTCAAAAAATAAAATTATCCTCATCCATCATCTGATCAGTTTTATACGCATATCAGTATTCAGTTTTGAAGCCACTCTTGCAACCAGGGCTGTAGGCAGCGCACAGTGATCCAGAATCAATTTCAATCGGCCAAAAGTCTAAAACTTTTGTTATAGTCGAACGAACATCTGCCCAGTTAGTACTGCAGTTCATTCAGAATTTATAGGTACTCGTAAAACATCAAGAATTTAAAATTGCAAAACACAGGTGTGCATGCCAATTGATTTGAATGTATTTAATATTCTGACATAAGAACATTAATAAAGGGTGGTTCAATCATATTGCACGATGTTAATTGTGAGTTATACCTTAACGTCGAGTTTTTGCCCAGCTTAATTAAAAAATTCATTGTTTCAGAATTTGACAAATTCAACCATGGAAATGCACACAGTTGAGTAGCGCGTTAAAAGGGCTGAAACCTTTTACCAAAATTTTCGTTCAAATCAAAATGCACTTCGTGAATTTTGTGATATTTTTGGTCAGCATAATTAACAAAATAAGCCCACAGTACACAAACAGAATTGAGGCATTTGAACAAATGGGAATCCACGAGTGATTGTTGAAAAACCGTACTTCCACAAAGAGTGACTGTTTGATGCGGTTATGGGCGTCATCGGGTCGTACTTCTTTGAAAATGAGGTAGGCCAAGCAGATACCGTGAATGATGTTCGCTGTCGCGAAATAGTACCGGACTTCTTGTGGCCAGAAATTAAGGATATGGAAGTGGAAGATATGTGGTTCTAAAAGGATGGTGCCACTTGCCCCACAGAAAACGAAACAATGGCTCTTTTGGGCGAGAAATTCATTGGCGGTGTTTTCTCACGTGCGAATTGGCCGCCACGATCATTTGATTTGACTCAGTTGGACTTCTTTCCTAAGGGATATTTAAAAGAAAAAGTGTACGTCAATAAGCCCGGAACAATTCAAGATCTTAGGGATAAGATAATTTGGCACATTAACGACATTGAACCTCCATTATGTCTCAGAGTCATTAAAAATATTGTTGAACGAGTAGGGGTGTGCCACCAAAGCCGTGGCGAGCTTTTGTCCGATATTTTGTTTAACACATAATTGTCATAGATCCTTCTATCATTATAAAAAAATAATTATAAATAAAACTGTTTGTTTTATTTATAATTAACATCGTGCCTTTTAGTTGGACCATCCTTTGTAAGGAATGAACATTTCTTACAAATTCAAATATGGCATTATTTGTAAATCGTGCCGCGTCCCATTACTCCAATGGGTCCCAAAAATAGTTTTTGGCGCTTTTTCTACACATCCAAAGGTGCGGGGTATAAAAAGTCGGCCAGACAAGACTAAAGTTTTTTTTGCTTGTTTTATAGAATATTCAGCCGTCTGTATAAAATTCGACATAGATCCTGTTATTATGACTGGGCAGTTGCACGCGTATCTGCCTGGTAAGTATATGGCAACTTTGGTCGAAAAACGGCTCAGCCAGAATATTGACGAGTATTTTTGTGGCTCCCTGATGCAGTTACCGCCACTTCAGGTCCATGACGACTTTCATCAGAAATTTTAGTTGTAATTGTTGGAATGAAACTGAACTCTTAAAAGAGATCTCATGTAAAGAATGAGAATTACTTCCTGTGATTTTATTCACAAAGTTTTCTGTAAACACTTACACAACAAAAATTGTACGTTAAGATCCATCTGTATATAAATCCTTAGAAAAAATTGAATATTTGCATGTCTTCCCTTGAGGGTCATATAAAAAGCTTTGTTGAGCCAAAATGTCCTATGAAGCGAAAGTGTAGGGCTTTCCATGTGTAAAATTGCAATGATCATAGTTTGCGGAGACGAATAGTTATAAGAGGCCCGTTGGCAGGCCTTGGGGAAACCCTCTTTTACGTCACTGCATAAACCACTTATGCCTATAAAAACAAACATAATTACACACACACACGTGCATGCAAATGCAAAGCATATCTTCATAAAAAGATTGAAAAAAGAATCGCGTTGGATGAGAAGATGTTCTTAAGGAGTAGGAGTATCACAAACAAAAAAATAAAGGATTTATTGTTTGTCTGCTGCTGTCGCGCTGTTGTTATTGTTCTCTCGTCTCTGCTACAGAAAAAATAGGTTCCGCTTTGCTGTTGTTCGTAAGCTGAGTGGAGCTGAGTTGAGTGTGATCTTAAGTGACAGGAAAAAGGAAGTGGATTGTGTCGGTGTCGTCGTTGTCGGCATCGGTGTTGATATCCAGATTAAATCTCTGATGTTATCCAATAAGGATATCTGTCATTGTTTATTAAAATTGAAAAATGCCTACTTGAACCTACATTTTAAGCGTTTTACATTGAAGTATTTTTAATTAATACCATAAAAAAGGGTTCTTGTAAGACACGGCACATATCACTTATTTTTGTGGTATGTTGAAGCTAAAAGAAAACAAAATGAGAAACTACTGTTTTCAAAAAGTTTAGCCAAATTCTTAACGGGGCACTGCTAGTTTTGGTAAATGGAACTGATTTAGACCAAAGGACAAGAAAACTTCGTAGTTTCGAACCAATTTCCAACCGAGTTTTTCTCTTTGTGTATTCAGTTTTTCTAATACTTAAATCAAACATCATCTGAAAACACAGTTTAGCGCTAAAATCTGGAACCAATTGAGACCCCCAAAATCTGGAAGCTTATGAAGGAACTCTAGCTGGGTTTTGAATTATTAGCTAAGGTTTTTTTAATTCATTTTTGAAGTTTTCGACTGGGGGTGAATTTTAGTCTTATTTTAAAACAACGTGTAATTATTCATAAGTCTATATCCAGTGAACTATTTCAAATATTGATTGTCCTTCATCGACAAATTTTAGCTCTTAATTAGATTGCCTTGAAATAAATAAATATCATAAATAATTTTTTTTTGGTCCTTTATTGAATTTTTGATGACTATGTGAAGGAGTCATCAAATACAATTGGCTTGTTAAGAAGAGTTGTTTGTTTGTTTTTTTGTCATATATTGTCTGGTCGAGTTCGTAACAATTTCAGAAATAAGTTTGATAAACCATAGAAAGATATGACGAAATTTTACGATTTTTTGACAGTTTTGATGTTTTGAGTAAGATGTTGTTTTTTTTTGATTTTATCTCAAGGCAAAATTTGTAGATCTGATTAAGAGCTAAAAATTTTCCGAAGAGGGACAAGCAATATTTCAAATAGTTCATGAGATATAGACTTAAGCATCAGTACATGTTTCTTCCAATTGTACTAAAATCCACCCTCCAGTCGAAATCTTCAAAAACGAATTAAAAAAAAACCCTTAGCTAATAATTCAAAACCCAGCTAGGGTTTTTCTTATACTATCAAAAGCTTTCAGATTTTGGGGGTCAATTGGTTCAAGATTTTAAATGAAGAAAATAAACTTTTTTTAATAATTAATCCAAATAAGATAATACTTTTAAATAAAAAAGTTGTTTATGTAATAAATAAATTGCATTTTTGCAATAGTAATGTACGGAAAATAAAATGTACTTCGTAACATCATTAGAAATATGTTTTACAATGAAGCCAACATCAAAAATTGATTTTTAGTCTAAAAAAGGAAATACACCGTTTTTCTATGAAAATCTACAAAAAATAGCAACATTTGTATGACATCGCCATCTAGCGTGAGTTTTAGGTAAAAATATATATCAAAAAAATAAATTTCTCAACCCTAAAAACAGTAAGTTACCACAACTTTCCAGGATAATAAAAATAAATAAGCTTAATTTTATGAAATTTTCAATGATCTTTTCTTGTTAGACAGCGTTCCAAAATCACCAACTTCAAATGCGTGTAAAAAAACATCTCGCACTAAACCAAAGAAAACCCTTGAAGGTTCTGTTATGGATAGTGTCAACTTTCATTTGCAGTTGGTTTTATCCCATTCGCATTTTGGTTGTTGCACTGTGTTTTTAAAAAATTTGTAGCCGATTGGTAGCCGGTATTTAAAATTAGTTATGACAATAAAGAACAGTCGTGTTCTTTTGTTACCCGCTTATTACACGAGTAAGTGGTCGCTAAGACGATAACTTCAAAACCTTACGAGATTTTTTTTTTTAATTTCTTTGTATAAAAGAACTAATTAGCCTAATGCTTCATAAACCGTTTTATTTGAAAATAAGTAGTTGGTAGAAAAAAACATTATTCAACAAATACTTTAAGCGAGTAATAACTCGCTTTTGAAGTTGTCACCTTAGCAAGCATTTACCCGAGTAATAAGCGCGTACCAATCGAACACGCCTACAATAAGCGAGTAATAACCGAGCTCGTTCAAACTCGCTAAAGGTTATACTTGAATAACTATCTTCCCAACAATTTAAGTATTTAAAACAAACGGGTTTTAACGCAAATTGTCCATAGTTTTGTTTAAACAAAATCGTTTTCATATATTTGTACAATGGTGTGAAGTTATCGCGTTAGCGACCTCCTATGCGAGTTACCATTAGAACACGGCCAATATGCAATAACCAATGAGCGGTCTAATTTTCTTGGCTTCAGACATTTCCATTGGAAAGTGTGACAATTTTAGCATAAACGCGCTTAAAACTTTTGACATCCGATCATCATTTGTGCTGTTTACAGTGACTTGAAAAAATCAATTTGACTTCGTTCGATCAGTTTTCACAACTTTCAACGTGGATTATCACGACAAGAGTGCATCGATGAACTTAAATCTTTGTATGGAGATGAAACACCATCCTATATCACTGTGAAAAACTGGTTTAATGAATTCAATCGTGGCCGACGCTCGCTCAAAGACGAAGGTCGTGAAGTCGCCCAAAAGCGGCCATTGTGCCAGGGAACATTGATGCCGCGCGTGAGCTGATATAAAGGCACGTGAGATAAAGGCACGCTTGTGCATTTCTTCCACCAGCATACATTCGATATTGCATGAATACCTGGCCGTAAATACGGTTTGTTCTCGTTCGATCCCGCACAATTTGACAATCGCTCAAAAAAAGGCTCGTGTCGAAAAGAAATTTTGAAAAAATACGTTCGCGGTGCTTCAAAAGACGTTTATAAGATCGTCACAGGTAACGAATCATGGATCTATGTGTACGACCCCGAAACAAAACAGCAATCGACCGTGTGGGTCTTCGAAGACGAGTCAAATTCAACGAAAGTTGTTCGTGGAAGAAGCACTTCGAAGCAAATGGTCGCCTAATTCTTTGGCAAAACTGGTCATGTGGCGACTGCTCCGCTTGAGTCTTCGGAGAAATTCGAAAAACGAACAAGAGAAGACTAATCATTGTGCACCATGACAATGCGAGCTCTCACACATCGGCTCAAACCAGCGCCTTTTTGACCGGCCAAGTCATCGAATTGATAAGTCATCCGCCGTATAGCCCTGACTTGGCACCCAATGACTTCCTTTTATTCCCGCACATCAAGAAAAAAATGACGTGGTCAACGATTTTCGTCGCCAGAAGATGCTGTTGATGCGTTCATAAACCACATTTTGGAGGTGTCTTAATCGGAGTGGAAAAAAAGCTTCGCAATTGGTTTGAGTGCATGCAAAAGTGTATAAATCATGCTGAAGAATACTTTGAAAAGCAATAAAACCATTTTTGATGATAAGTATTCGCATTTTCATTAGGCCAGAAATATATAGAGCAGCCCTCGTGCCTAAATGCAGCTTGATTTTGGGCATTTACGAACGAGTTAATGCAGTTTGGTAGGAGTTAATGCACGAGTTAATTTGCGCTTAGTCTGTTAATGCACATTAACGCTGTCGCCTGTCTAGGCTGTTAAGAAAATACATAGAAAATAAAGTAGACAGTTTAGCCCATTATTGGCATAAAATCTAGTTATTTTTTATATTTAGTTAAATATAAAATTCTCAAGTGTACGAATATTTATTCTGGCGACTGTATGCATATGTATGCTACAATCATATTCAGGATCTGTTATACATATCATATCTTCTTATGATAATCTCTGTTAACGAACCATAAATATGATTGAACAGACACTGCCAGCGACGAACATCAAAATATTTGTGGAAACTTTCACTTTTCACTTTCCTGTGAAACCACATGAAAGATTCCCTTTCCACAACGAGCTTATGTGGAGTAGCTTCAAAAGCGAAGCAAATGGCTCACATTACACAACACGACATGAACAAAATTGATTTCCAGAATAATAAAGAAAAAAAATCTGAAATAAATTGAAAAATCCTTTCCATTACAAACGGAAAGCTAAAATATTGAGGCTATCGAGAATCGATTTGAGGAAAGGAAACATGCAACTCAAGGCAATGTCGGAATGACGGCAGCCTGGTCGAGCGACAATTTATATGTTTACTTTAGAGGTTTTCTTTCACTTTCCTGCTGCTCATTCCTGACAGCATTTTGAGTGAAAAACGACCTAAATACCGATTGTGCTGTAATGCTTTTTATGGCACCTTCTCGTCGTGGCCATTTCTGAAATAAATCTCAAAATAATCTCCAACTGCCGGAGAGGGGCAGGCGACAGCAGGAAAGTGGATAGAAAATATCAATTTAATTGTATCGGTTGGTCTTTTTTGTTTTTGCACCAGAAATGTGTTGTGGGTGCTAGGAATCGAAAAAGTGAAACACGGACGACAACAGCACAAATGTTTTAACCGAAATTAAGTTGTCACAGGATCTGGTTGCCTTTGTCTTCGGTGTTGTGGGTCGGTGGAGCCCATACGTCGTGTCTATCTTTTGCGTATTTTTGCCAAGTTGTCAATGACAACAAGCGAGTTGTAGGTGATATTTAAAACTTACTTAAAGTATCTTATAACATCATGTCGCAACAGCAGCCGCACCAGAGCTCCGGCTGTGGTGCTCCTTGGGGCACTGACAGACTCACCGGTATACACAGGCTGACACTCAGCATATGTCCGTCTGTCCGCCCGCCTGTCTATTCTGATACATTTTAGCACTTTTTAACATACAAGCAACCCGCTGTACAACAAATGTTACAAATGGTGATTTATGCGCATAAGTGGAGAATTTTTAGTTTACACATAATCATACATATAAAAGTGATACATATGTAAGCACTTGGTGTACATATGAAATTCCTTGGGTATTTATAAGGTGGTTAGTATGCTAATTCTTAGAAATTTAAAATCTGTACAATATATATTTTAAATATATTCTAAAACGAAAAGAAAATTCCTATTTCCAGACAAAACTGAATTTGAGATCACATTGCATCAATGTCACTATCTCATTGCATCAACGAAACTATTTCATTGCATTAGCAAACAATTACATTGCAAGGTGAACGATTGCAAGAACCATTTACATTGCAAGATATGAACGATATTAGTATTTTAAAAAGGTTTGAATATATTACGCAAAATAGTTGCAAATTGTTTGTTAAATAGAATATTTGAATTACAAAGTAGAAAAGGAAGTTGTATTCCTAAACTCTTTAGTTTGTAAAGTCATTTGTAAACCATTGTGTCAAAAACAATAAATACAAATTATTCTAAAAAAGGTTTAAAATGCCAAAAAAAAATTTAAAAGCGTCCCCCCGCTTTTAAACTTTTTTTTGGCATTTTTTTCATTCGATTTTCGGAATGAAGAACCTTCCAAAGTCGGTGCCTCTTATAATATCAAAACTACAGCACCGATTATGCAATTTTGAACACTTTCTCCTTACATAATTTACGAGGTAACGCTGGAGGGTTTGTTTTTCGAATTTGTTAAAATTTTTTATTTTACAATAACAAATTAGCCGATTTTTGTTGTTGTTGCAAAAATTGCATTTTTTCACTTTAGAGTGTTATTAAAAATTGATATTTCGTAAAACTCTTCTAGCGTTATCTGGGGAAAGGGATTATCTACACTTGGAAGAAAAGTATGGTTGGGATAACAATATTCGAGGAGCATTATTCTATTGAAGAGTATATGGTTGTGGTAGACCAATTATTATGTGATTTTTTAACAATAGAAAAAATCATTTAAACAAACCGTAAGCGTTTATATTAAAAATATTTTTAGTAAAACAAAGTCAAAGCAGTGTGCAAAAAATCCATATTAAAAGGACTATTATTGCATTAGAAACGTAAGAATACGAGTAACATTGTTCTAAAAAGTATATGTGACAGCGCATAGAGAAAGGGACCTAAGGGTAAAAAAAATAAATCTTCACTTTTTTTGATGTGGACGACCATCTGAGCATCGAATGAGACCGATCCCATGCCCCAAAAGTGTTCCCTCCCAGAGATATGCGCGTTTTATGAAAGTGATGGTACACCAAAGATACACGTATTTAAATCTTTAAAATGGCTCTCCTGAACAAAACTGGGTTTTACCCTTAGGTCCCTTTCTATTTTGTGCGCCACATATGTTAAAAAGGGTGGTCTTACTTTAATGCACGATGTTAATTGTGAGTCATGTTTTTTTTTGCCTTACTTTGACATTTCTTCGTTTCACTTATGGAGAGGTACACAATTGAACAGCGCGTTAAGGTTGTTGTAGACTTTTACAAAAATGGGCGTTCAAACCAAAATGCAATTGGTGCACTATCTGATATTTTTGATTTTCACATTGAACAGGGATTAAACCGGCTCAAGACCTCTTGCTTCTATATTTAAATAGAAGACAAGTTTTTAACAAAATGGCAAAGTGACATTGATTTTCGTGGCTGCACACTACTTTTATCATGATTTCGGGTCCGTGACAACCCTCTTCAGAAAGCCTTGCTGCAATTGTTGAAAGTAAAACCGAACTTTTCAGTATAATGGATTAAATGTGTCCACAATCGGGAGAATTGCGGTCAAATTTCAACAAAACGGGTCTGTAGGAAATGTGAAAACACCTGTGCATGCTCGCCCAGTTCCTTCTGTCATCGGGCCGCACTTCTTCGAAAGTGAGGACGGCCAAGCAGTTCCCGTGAATGGTGTTCGCTATTGCGAGATGATAACATACTTTCTTTGGCCAGAAATTGATGATTCCATATCCTGGACGATATGTGGTCTTAACAGGTGGTACCACTTGCCACACAGCCAACAAAACAATGGCAAGAAATTCAATGGCCGTGTTATCTCACGCCGTGTCGATGTTAATAGGCCGCCACGATCATGTGATTTGACAACGATGGACTTCTTTCTATGGAGGTATTTTAAAGAAAAAATGTGCTTCAATAAGCCAGGAACAATTCAAGAGCTAAAGAACGAGCTAATTTGGCACATTAACGACACTAAACCTCTATTATGTTTTAGAGTCGTTAAAAATATTGACAATCGGATAAAGGTATGCCACCGAAGCCGTGGCGAGCATTTGGCCGATATTTTGTTTCTCACATACCTGTCTAGTTCTTTTTATCATAATAAAAATATAAAGATAATTCCCTGAAAACTTAACGTTTTATTTACAATTAACATCGTGCGGTTTAGTTGGATCATCCTTTATAAGCTGTGTTATTTTCTGTTTACTAAACTAGCAGTTGTGTGGAAGTTACTCGGTTAGCAAGCGAGTTGGCTTTAAGTCGGTATAGAAAGTGCCACACTTATTTTTCCAACAAAAAATGAAACATCATGCACCCTGCTATATAAAAACATATGTTTTTGTTGTTGTTATTTTTGTATACTAAAAAAGCCAACGAGAGGTGTCATTTGTTAGAGGGAGATAACTACATTTTGACGGTTGACGACGGTAAACTTCTGCAGGTTGCAGAATCAACCGTCCACCGTCAACCGTCCATACTAATTGGGCCTTTAACCATAAAAAATGCTTCGGCCAAGACACACTGTTGTCGCTATAACAACAACAACATACAAGCTTTTTTAGGCTTAAGAGTTTTAGATCCATTTACCTTTACGGCAGTTAGCACAAAGAACGTGTATGAACAGAGTCCGATATACGTTAGCGCCATTTTTATGTTATAAACATTTTCACCAGAATTATTATACGACCTTCGTGTACAAATCTGTATCACAACATGTCTCAAACATACATGTTATTTATACATTTTATTATACTGAAAAATGTAATCAATCCCTTTTAACGTGAATGTAAGTGGGTTCAAGCATAAGACTACGTACTTACGAGTATGTCAGCGTGATGTTTGTTGTATCAAAATTAGACAGTCCATAATATACGGTTAACGTAGAACATCCTGGGTGCTACATCGAAAATATCTTAAAATAAATGGTTACAAAACTTTGGAATGCAGTGGCAATCAGACAACATAATATATCAAATGCCAATTTTGTGAGTTTTGGCAAAATACAAGGTTGACTAATAGTAATCACCCTACTAAGAACCCTATAACTTCTGCAAATGGCGCCAAATGTCAATTTGGTTTTGACATTTGTAAAGTAAACAAACGCAGATAACAAATCGATAAGCTATGGGTCGGTTTACTCCGCAAGAATCCGGAATAATATTTTTTGAGCAAAAACACGAACTCATTGCCGTCCCAAACAAACTGGACAAACACTGCGGCGTTTAGGCACTAGCCTCAGAACAACGCAAGATCTTACCAGCACTAGCCGATCCGTAGCAGCCGTTCTGGTGAGAATATTGCTGTTGTTGTCAATTGAGCATTATCCGACGGTACCTACGCAGAATTTTGGTGCAAGATTAAAGATGTTCCTATACAAAGAGCAGACAGTGCATCAGCAGTTACCTGTTGACCACTGAAAGCGTCTAACCTACGCTGAAGCCATCCTGAATCTCAACGAAGAGGTGGACGTTTTTTCGTCGAAAATTATCGTGAGCTATTAGGCTCATTTACATCTTGGCGTTATGGAATACACAAAATAATCGTTTCTGGGGCCCCAAAAATCCGTGTGTCACCCACGAAGAGCCATTACACCCAAAGTTACAAGCTCAAAGTTACTGCGTGGTTTGCTGTTTACGCTGGAGGAGTCATCGGTCCATTTTTTTGGAGAACGCCTTGGTTTAAACGACGACTGTGGACGGCGAGCGCTAGAGAGCCATAATAACCGATTTGTTTCTTCCTCAAATGGATGATTTGGGACATGTGGTTCGAACAGGACGGTACAACGGCGCACCTTGCTGCAGCCACAATCGATATTTTAAGGAACCATTTCTAGGTTGCACTGGCCGGCCAGATCACCCGATTAAACCGTTCCAAACATATTTTTATGGCGTTTTTGAAGTCGCTGGTATACGTCAACAAGCCTCAGAGTTTTAAAGCCTTTAAGGAAAATGTTCCCCAGAAATGTCCTCGCATTTGTCTTCTCACTTGGAGTCGCGCGAAGTTTTGGCAAAAGTAAAAAAAAATGCCATTGAACAAGTCCGTATAATCATAAAATCTGGCGGCGGCCACTTGGCAGATTTCAATTTCTCAACTTGATGTAATAAATTCTAATGAAAAGGGTGGTCCAACTAAAACGCACAATGTTAACAAAAGTATTCAGAGAATTATCTTATCAGTTTTTTATTATGATAGAAGGATTTATAACGATTATGTGTGACAATTACCGACCAAATGCTCGCCACGGCTTCGGTGGCATAATTCTATCCGATGGTCCATATGGGCCGAATTATCCCATCCTTTACCGCAAAACAGCCATTGTTTCGTTGACTGTGTGGCAAGTGGCATCATCCTGCTGGAACCGCATATAGTCCTGGCCCATATCCGGAATTTATGGCTACAAGAAGTCTAGTATCATCTCGCGATAGCGAACACCATTCACTGTAACTGCTTGGCCGACCTCATATTCGAAAAAGTACGGCCTGATGACAGAACGAACTGATCGAGCATTCATATGCGTTTTTTTACATTTCCTGCAAACCCGGTTTGCTGAAATTTGCGCACAACTCTCTCGACTGTGGGCACATTTGGTCGATTATGCTGAACAAAATATCACAAAGAGCCCAAAAGGCATTTTGATTTGAACGCCAATTTTCGTTAAATGCCTCAACAAACTTAACACGCTGCTCAGTGGTGAACTTTCCCGTAATAAAATTTGTCAAACATTGAAACAAAAAAATGTTAAATGAATAAGTTAGGCAACAAACTTGACGTTAAGATGTGTATCACAATTAACATCGTGCATTGGTTGGACCACCCTTTATTAAATAAATCAATTTCACAAGCGAAACCCAAATTTTCAGTTGAAAAAAAATAGAACATTGTATGATTACTTTTGTCCCACCTTGTATAAGAATGAGTTACATTATTTATTATTTAAATTCCTCCAATTGTAATCATAAAGAAAATTGTTTCAAGTTTTCACAATCATACTATGATTGCATAGCACGCATAATGATGATATTGGCATCATAATATGGTGTTATACAAATGATTTCAAATCTTATCGATTTTAAAGATTAGGCCTGACCACACCTGTCAAAAAAGCACATTTTGCCCATACATTAGTCTAATTACATCTGGTAATCACAAAGCAATGACAAATTGTTCGAATTTTTGCTTCAGTCATAAATACACAACCCACGTAGGTAGGGTGTCTCAAAGACTTGTCATACTCAGCGTAGACAATGCTTTGCTGCTGCCACAATTCTAAATATACCACCTCCTTGTCTTTTCTGCTAATTCTCAGGAGCTTAGTTAGCGTTCCTTTAAGGTGCCTACTTTGTCTCAATCTCATATGAAATAAAACCATTCCCCAAGTCCCACCAAGACACTTCGAGTGTTCATTGGACTTCAAACAAGTCTGCAACTGGCTTGGTGCTTGGTGCTTATAGGCAGTCTATGGTAGGCCTTTTCAAAATTATAAGAAAAAAGTCACATATCACTTTATGGCAGGGCTGCCACTTAGCTTTATGCAAAGTAACAATAACATAGCCAAAGCAGCAAGAGCTTTCAGGAGGAAGGGAAAAGAGAATGACCCATTTTTGTATCAAAAAGATTATTTTAGACAAGCCGAAAGCTTAAGTTGTTCACTCTGCCACTGAAAGATGTTGAAACTTCCTCCTGGTCTTAGTGTAACTAAGGGTACTCTAGTAAGAAAACATTCAGAGTACTTATAAGAAGTTTTAGTTTTTTGTTTCGGTCTTGTGAAAATCAACCAAAATAGCTAAAAAAGGATTTGATAAAATAATTCACTGCATCAAAGTAAAGTATTTGCAATACTGGTTCACCTCAGCTAGTAAAGATTGCATAGCTGATATTCCACTGCAGCGCCATCTAGCTACAATTGGTCGCTTGTGTTAAGTGTAACGATATTTTCTTTAGGTCCCACAGGTTTCTGTGGCCGGCTCAAATTTTAAGTAGATCTAGCAAATGCACAAATATTTAAAAAAATAAACAAATTTAATTATATTGACATTATGTGATTTATGTGTCCATATAAATTAGTAATTGTTTGGATTGACCATGGGATAGTTTTAGGGCCACTGGAGGCTATGGATCTGAACAAAATTTTGGTCGAAAGCAGCGAATCTTCCCGTTTCTCACCGCACGCTCATTTCTTTAATAAGTTGCCAACACTTGAAGGAAATTATATTCAAAAAATGAATGCCATAAAATGTCCTTTCAAATTACCAATAAAGATTCCACACCTAATTTGAATTTTTATATTTTATTTGTTCTGAAAAAATACCTCTAGCTGAATCACCCTATATAAGAATTATATCGTGTACTGTTCGCTAATTTGGGAAACGTTTCCCGTGTGTTTTGTTATGGGGTGCTAAGGGTAAAACGTAAGAAGGAATTTTATACTCTAACCCACTCTGTGGGTTTTTGGGCCAAAAACAGACGCTTTTGATATTGAAGGTCATCGGTTCAGATTAAGATATAATTCAGACATATTCTACCGATTTTTTGTCTTTAGTTGTAAAAACCACATTTTCGTTTATTCTTAATAACATTTTGTCAGCAGTAAGTTGTTTGGACCAAGGACAGACGCAGAGACGGTAAAATTGGGCATAGTTCGGGTGAAAATGAGATACATCGTTCCATGTTTTGATATGAGTATTAAATTACAAAAATTTTCCTACGAAGCAATAACAATATTCTACAAAAATAACTTTTGAGTCCTATCAGGCATAGTATTCAAGATATCGTGAAAATGATTTTCATTAAATTGCCTAAAACTTCGGCAGTTTTTAACTTCCAATTATTGTGAAAAGAAATTATACGTGATGGGGCAAAACGTACAGCCATTTGGGATTCAGGATATCATTTTACATAACGATCACTCGGTTTCGTCCAGGAGGATTTTGTTGCAGAATAACAACCATTTTAGTCACTACAAAATCTTAGTTTACGACGAAAACTCGTTTAATGAATTTTATAGACTATTCAGAGTCAGATGAAGTTGGTCCAGTAAACAAATGTTCGTGGTAATGACAAAACTGAATTAAAAGATAACTTAAAAACAACAATAAATACTTGTACAAATTAAATTTTAACAATCGTCTTTATTTGTTAGGGCTACCAAAACTTTGTCTTTCAGTGCCCTCTTCGGAAAATTGCTGTGTACACACACTCAAGAATCGGTTGCCAAAAATTTGGCTGTTGCAGTTTTAGTGTGAGTGAAGTTTCATTATATTTGTCTTAGGGTTACCCATTACCACTACATTTTTCTTGAATTATTTAAAGTAGTCAGTTGTCAGCACCAATTGTTGGTAGAAACATAGTTTTTCTAAAATTATATTTGTTGCCACAACCATTAGTTTTGACAAAAAATAATTTAAATGTATGCCATTGATGTGTGACGCGGCTTTAATATTTTAAAAGGGTGGTCCAACCATATTGCACGATGTTAATTGTGAGTGACAACTGTAAGTCAAGTTTTTTGCCTGCCTTAGCTTGACATTTCTTTGTTTCAGAGTTTGACAATTTCAAGCATGAAGAGGTACACAATTAAGCAGCGCATAAAAATTGTTGAAGCCTTTTACGAAAATGGACGTTTTTTTTGGTCAGCATAATCGACTAAATGAGTCATCAATCGGCAGAATTGTGAGCAAATTTCGGCAAACCGGATCGGTAGGAAAAGTAAAAACACCTGCTCGCCCTGTTCGTTTCGCCATCAGATCGAACTTTTTTCAAATTAAGGTCGGCCAAGCATTTGTCGTGAATGGTGTTCGCTATCGCGAGATGATAATGGACTTCTTGTGGTTTAAAATTGAGGATATGGACCTGGACGAGGTGTGGCTCTAAGACTAAGCCACTAGAAACACAGTCCACGAAACAATGGCTCTTTTGTGCGAGAAATTCAATGGCCTTGCTATCTCACGCCGTGAAGATGTTAATTGGCAGCCACGATCATGTGATTTGACACCATTGGACTTTTTTCGATGGGGATATTTAAAGGAATATGAGTACGTCAATAAGCCACGAACAAGAGCTAAGGATAATTCGGCACAGTAACGACATTGAACCTCCATTATGAAAATATATATCATTGAAAATATGTACCATCGGAAAATGGTATGCCACTGAAGCCAATATTTAGTTTTACAAATAGTTGTCATAGATCCCTCTATCATATTAAAAAGATAATTCTCTGAAAACTTTTTGTTTCATTTACAATTTACATCGTGCGTTTAAGTTGGACCAACCTTTATGTCTATCCAAATAATCGTATATATAAAGATAATTAAATACCTTTTAATTCGCTGAAAACTTTTTGTTTTATTTAGAAATAACAGCATGCGTTTTAGTTGGACCACCCTTAAGTATGTCTAACCAAATATCGATTCGTTTTATTAAAAATTGGTGGTTGCAAGTGAAATTCTTATTGTAGTTCTACCCAATATCCAGCTAATTTTTCCCCTGCGTGTAAGAAATTATATGTGTAAATAGTCGTTGGTTTAAAATATCTTAAATTACTTTTCATTATCAATGTCAAAATAGTCTCAAATCTTCGGGGTCGCAGCCCTCGAAATCGCATATCATCTCCTGGCACTTGATAATTGCATAATAAGCCGTTTATTTTCCAGGTAACCAACCCGAAACGCATAATAAATTCAGGCCAGACGACGCCTTGGTCCGTATGACTTTTCGCCGTGTTGCGGCAAACGCCAAAGTGACACAATGAAATCTTAATGTATTTTTAATCCTCACAACTAAATACGCTGGGATATTACAGCTGTCAGGGTGAAAACCAATTAACCTTATCACAGACTTTACTCAATCCGTCTGACTTATGGAGTCTTAAAGGCGGCGGCAACACTGACTGCCATGGAGACACATTTGCACAGTTGCCATGTCATGCTGCTGTTGCGTCCATTGTTGAAGTCAGCCCCTGATGCGTGCGTGCGTGAGTTGAAAGGATTTTGTTCGCATTTCCTTTGGCTTTTTACGTTTTGCGAAATTTTAAAGTGGGAACACAACGGCATGCTTTCAATTTATTCTCACATTAGGTCCACACACACACACAGCACCGACGTGCAGACAGAACTCAAGAACGACAGACCGGCAGCCCGAGACAGTCATTTGGCCAATTAAATGATTATTATAACAATTCAAGGTAACAAAAGCAACAGCAGCAGTCAAAGTCCGCTGCAAGGCAACAAACAAAATCCTAATTAAACGAAATTGAATTGTAAACCGCTTCACTGCTCTCTGCGCCTCCGCCTTTAATGGAAGTGAGTGGTGAGCGGCGTACGCAACAATAATGCCAAGAAGTGATAAATACGCACCCCAAGATTTATGGACAGTATTAACATTTAGGGTTAAGTCCATTCGTCCGTCCGTCTTGTCATCCACACACACACACATACATACCCGCCGTGGTTCAACCAAGAAAACATAAAAAGCTTAACCTGACTTGTTATGGGTTAGGTAATGGTTTTCTGCCAACAGCCGTTGGTAGACTTGCGCTGCATTATGAAGCATTAAGAATGGATATAGGCTTTTAACACCTTTGAACAATTGTAGACAGTCAGAGAGAGAGAGAGAGGGGGAGGAGAAAAAACCAAATAATAGGCTTTAAATTCTCGTCAAATTACAACATTTGCTTTGTTCAATTGACGGCAGCTTACGACGACTGGATAAAGTTGAAATGGAATATGGGTGCAGACTTTTAAGTTGCACTGTGGTTTTGTGGGTATTTGCAAGATATCTGAATTGTACGAGGGTTGCTTTTAACGAGGGCGACCGCAAAACTAACTGGCCTGGCACATTTTCTGCTTTACTAGCAACTTTTTTTTGTTTTTGTTTTTTAAAAGCAATCTTTTATAAGCCATCTGACAAAATTTCCGAAATATTTAATGATTATTTTCTTCGTTACAGGTGATTGATGTAAACAAGTTTTATAATTTTTGAAAAATGGAAAATAAAGAGTTTCGTGCAGTACTTAAACACTTTTATATGAAAGGTTATACGCCACAATTAATCATGGATGAATTGGATTCTGTTCATGGTGTTAATGCATCATACTCCACCGTGAAATCCTGGGTTCAACAATTTAAAATGGGTCGTTCAAGTATGGAAGATGAACAACGCTCTGGAAGACCGAAAACTGCTAATACTATTGAAAACATTAGAAAAATATTTAATGAAGTGACTAAAGATACACGAATAAAGTACAGAGAACTTGCTGATATTGTTAAAATACACGAAAAACAAGTTTGGAGTATTTTACATGATAAACTCCACATGAAAAAGCTATCCGCAAGATATGTGCCGCGTTTGTTGACTTTGCCCCAAAAAATCGTCCGTTGGACCAATTCCGAGGAGCTTTTAGCGATTTATCAGCGTAATCCAATAGTGTTCTTGCGTCGATTCATAATTGTTAATGAAACATGGATCCATCACTACATCCCAGAATGCAAAGAACAGTCAACACAATGGATAGAAGCTGGTAAAAGTCGTCCCAAGAAGGCGAAAACTGTTAAGTCAGCAGGAAAAGTAATGGCCACAGTATTTTGGGCTGAAAGGGGTATAATATTTATTGACTATCTTGAGAAAGGAAAAAACTATAAATAGTGAATATTATTGTGCATTATTGGATCGGTTGAGTGAAGAAATCAAGATAAAACGACCGCATTTAGAAAAAAAAACTTCTTTTTCACCAAGATAATGCTCCTTCACACACTGCATTTTTAATTCAACAAAAACTGGCCGAATTACGATTTGAAATTGCTCCGCATCCACCATATAGTCCAGATTTAGCTCCTTCTGATTATTTCTTGTTTCCAAATTTAAAAAAAATTCTCGGTGGCAAAAATTTTTCGTCCAATAGCGAGGTTATTGCTGAAACTGAGACATATTTTGAAGGTCTTGAAAAATCTTATTTTTCGGATGGAATTAAAAAACTTGAAAAACGTTTGATGAAGTGTATTGAGTTGGAAGGAGATTATGTTGAAAAATAAATAATAATAATTCCAAAAAAACGGTTCTTTTTATGTTAGGCTAGTTACTTTTGCGGTCGCCCTCGTATCATTGGAAATAATGGTTTTATTGTTTTTCAATATATTCTCATTTAAGATCATTACACTTTTGCATGCGCACAAACCACCAATTTTTGAAGCACTTTTTCCATTCCGACTGGGACACCCCCAAAACATGATTTTTCAACGCTTCAACAGCTGCTTAGGGCCATAAAAAACGTTGACCACGCATTTTTTCCTAATGCTAGGGAATAAGAAGAAGTCACTGGGTGCCAAACCAGGGCTGTACGGTGAATGGCGCATCAATTCGACATCTTGAGTGTTAAAATAGCTCATCGTTTCAGCTGATGTGTGAGAGCTCGCATTGCCGTGATGCAAAATGATCCGTCTGCCCTTATTATATTTCCTCATTCTTCGAACACTGTTGGCAAACTGATGGTTGTATACCACTCAGAATTGGCCGTCCTACATTCCACTAAAGGCACTGTGGCAGCATGGCCGGTTAAACCGAAAAAAACGATTGCTTCTATGTACTTCTTCAGCGAACAACTTTTGTTGGTTTTGGCTTATCTTGAAATACCCATACGGTCGATTGCTGTTTTGTTTTAGGTTCATATGCATAGATCCATGATTCGTCACCTGTGACAATGTTATGCACTGCCTTTGAGCTACCGCAGTTATACTTTTTCAACATCTCTTTGCACAAATCCATACAAGCCTTATTTTGAGCATTCGTCATATTATGCCAAATGAACATGCAATATTTTATTGATGCTTGTCATACTAATGCGCAAGGATGCCTCAATCTCACGGTATGTCACATGTCGGTCTTGCTTAATCAGTTCACGCTCAGCATCAATGGTTTCTGGCAAAGTAGCCGAAGTTGGACGTCGTTTACGAAATTCATCCTGGAGCGAACGGCGTCCGAAACTGAACTCTTAGTACCAGCGATGGTGCTTCATCGCCAAAAGTCGAAACAAGTTGATTTAAACACTCTTGTCTCGATAACCCACGCCGAAAATCGTAAAAATCATCGCACGAAAATGTTTACGAGATAATTCCATTTTTTGACTGAGATTAATTTTTCAACCCACTGTAAACAAAACAATTCGCCCTCAAAAGACAAGACGTTCTGAGGGAAGTCATGCTAAAAAATGTCAAAGTTTCCAATGGAAGTTTCAGTTTGCAGTAAGAACACGAGTATTGTCAGGACCCAAAATATAAATAGCAATCCTCGTACTGTTCAGAGCATAGGTTCGGGGTTCGGTAGAATATGACATATAATTTTCGACCACCCATAAAGGAAACATAAGCAGCAAGTCCCGCTCAGGGAGTAAAATAATGTATATGGTGCATAGATAGTTGCGTTTTGGTTGGTTTCAGAACTCTTTGAAAAAATAAGGATGATGGAACTGTGGCTGTAGTTTTTGTTGTATTTACTTTTTGTTATAATTTTAAGATTTTAGAAAGCGAAGAGGAGCAAGAAGGCTATCATACGACGAAAAGACCCATAGTTTCGGAAAGGGCATAACCCAAAATGGCGTAGGAGAACAACTGTTGTTTTAATGATGGATTTCTGGCATAACCAATGAATAGGGAACCGAATACTGTTCCGGAACCAGCTACACCGACTGTTGCAGCGCCAGCACCAATGAATTTGGCAGCTGAATCAAGGTCCATGTGACAAGTGAGGTCCGGAATGCCCTGATTTGTGGCAGTAAAGCAACTGGGGTTGTATTCTGAGCGGCCAAGGTTTGGCTTATGACTGCACTGCTCGATGGTCGCAAGTATACCTTGGAGGCATTAAGGAAAGCGATTCTGGTATTAACATTTGATTTGTTTTTTATTTAAATTGAAGGTCAAGAAGAAATTGAAGCTAGCGCACGTGAGCTCTCGAACGAAACCTGACAAGCTTCTTGATTGTTCCTTAATGAAATTTTTAGGAATGTACGAATAGTTTTAAAGCAAATCTAAACAAAAAAACAGACTTAATAAAAGTCTTTCAAGTTTTATTCTCTCTAACTCTGAAAATATAACCGAAAGATAAACAGTGATTATCTGGCGGGAGTTCTCGGGAATACCGGAAATTTTTCCTTTGCGATTTCCCGGGAAATTCATCCGGTATTCCCGAGAAATTAATTTTTTTCCATTAACCACAGTCATGACACTGCCAAGTGCAATGCGATTGTACAAATGTTAGAAAAGTTTGTACGATGAACAAATTCTATAAAAATCTCTTTGATTTGTAAACTAGAGTTGATAAATTTTAAACTGCAATAATGTAGAAAAACAGCACTCCCACGCAGAGAAAAGGTATGGTAACGGCAACAATGATATGTTCTCTGCAATAAAAGTATGTTGGTAGCAACCATAGTATTGTTTTTTGAGGTCAATTTTGAGAATAGAACGATTGCGGCAATAATAATACTGTTAAAATGAAAAAATAATTTTATTGTTAAATATAAAAATGAAATATGGTTGTAGGAACCATATAAATATGATTGGTGCGACAAAAGTATTGTTTTTTTTTGGTTTTATGTTAACAATAATATAATTACGGCAATAACATCGTATGATTTTAGTTTTTAAAAATTTGAGTATGGTTTTTGTAACAATGTTATTGTGTTACCAGTCTTATGCAATACAAGTATTTTTGATCTGTAAATTGCAATTGTTCAAAACAAGCTGCATTGGATTTGCAGAACTGAAATATATTTAATAAATGAAAAACGTACGTTTTTCAAACCATTTTTTGTTAAATACATCACTTCTGTTATTTCGAATAACTTACCTAATAAAAATCTATTGTTGAACCTACCGAACATAACCGATATTCTAAAAAATAACTGTGTGGATCATAGTATGATTGAGTAGGATCACACTATGGTTGTAGAGTTCATAACATGGTTGCATTTTTCAAATAATTTACTTAATAAAAATATATTGTTAAATAACAATATAACCCAATCCTAATAACTTCGGGGATCATAGTATGGTTAAGTGGATCACATTATTGTTGTAGAGATCATAGCATGGTTGCGTGTGAATCACACTATAGATGTATTCGAAACAAACTATGGTTTTAAGGTCACTAGTAGGTTGCGAAGATCATAGAATGGTTGAGTGTGAATCATAATATCGTTGTGGGAATCATAGTATGGTTGTATGTGATTCATACTATGGTTGTGGGGATAATAGTATGGTTGTATGTGAATCATAATATTGTTTAAAGGATCATAATATTGTTGTACCACAAGCATATGCCCAACAATAGTATGGTGCTCTTCGAATATTATTATCCCTACCGTAATATTTTTCTTCGTGTATCCGGAGTTGACCTGGGTGAAAGTCGTACATACTAACCATCACTTCCAATGTGATTCTGCAACATGGTGAAGCGTACATACGAGTTCGACCCGGTTATTCTAAACTAATTGTTCACTGGCTTTTGTTTTACCTTGTCGCTAGACGTACATAGATGTCAACGCCTCTAACATCTGCATCATTGCATGAAATGAAGTGGAAAAACTGATTTTTTTTCGCAATCAAACAACGAAGCTGCTTTCGAAATGGTGTTAATAAAGCTATTACCACCGGCATTGCAGCAGACATATCCCTTTGGGTTATAATTGGCACGACATTCCGAAACTGTTCCAAACGACTGCGTCACGGTGCAGTCCACAGTCGGGCATTCATTACACACACGACACAGCGGCACACCTTATCTGTGTAGCATTTTACACATCAATAGATACATCCGCCCACATACACATTTTATCCATCATATCGCAGCAACATCAAAAAAACATTGATGGCAACACCGACACCAGCAACATATTCACACCTTACATTGTAACAATGGAATCAAACGCAAGGCAGGCATGTACGAGTACGTACGTCTGTCCGTCTGTCTGTCGTGTTGGCCTGTATGTGCCTACAACGCATATTGCATTCCGTCCTTCTATCTATCCGTCCATGCATTCATCAAATCACAGCCCATACGCTTATACATTCATCTCCCGGCAATATGAGCAGCAATAACATCGACCGAAAAGCCGGGGAAAAACAAAGGAAAACGTGAACGCGTTCATTGGAAAGGAATGAAAAATATTAAATGCATTAAATTGAACCATGACCAATCGCGCATCACATTATAAACGAAATGACTTCAGAGTGAAAAGCAGAGGAAACCCCATCCATCGTGGACAGGCGGACGACGGCGGCACGGGCAGATGGCAAAATTATTCTTTGTTGGCCATGACAACTTCATTAAACTCACGATAGATCGAGTAAAATGTGACGACTAATGGGTCTCGGAATGCACTTAATAATGAGCCAGAGCATCATGGCAAACAAACAACATGTACGACCTGTCGTTGAGGAAAGATGGAGGAGAATAATTCATAGAAGGAAATGAATGAAACAATATGTCTTCGTCGATACTGTAGCCAAAAAAGGTTGAGGTGTGATAAGTTCGGTGAACCCTTTGTTTCAATAAAAAATTTTTGATTTAAAAAAATTGAAAATAAATTCAGTCGACATTACTTAAGTAAATTCAAGTAAAACTCACATCAACTTAAATGCAAAATTGCTACATAAGGTTCCCTCCAAATAACTCTTTATTTTAGTTTGGTATAATATCAATATTAAAGAAAAGGCTACCTTACTTTAAGTTCTGGAGCGTTTGGGGGCTTAAATTAAGCCAATTTTCAAAAAAAAATTCCGAACTACAGCTGAACTTCCGTAACTCAAACCTATATTATTCCGAAAAAACATTCGACTGACGGAGTCTTCGAGTTATGAAACTACATTTCAAATTTATAAAAATTAAACAATTATTTGATTTTGATTTGTTTTTATTCAATAACGTTCTAATTCAATGAAATACTGTGTAGTTTTTGACTGATTTTTTATTGTGAAAAAAGTATCAGTAGCACTTTCATTTGTGCGTAGAAATAAACTTATATTCCTTAAGGATCCGCTAAACATTGACTTGTATTTTGAGTTCTTCTTACCACCTTTTGTACTTTTTGCATAAATAATTGATTCTGAGGTCATCTAAGGGAATGTCTGATACAAGAAGTTCATTATTAACGTAAACGCAAACCTGAAGAGTACTAGTGTATGTAGTATTATTAAAACGAAGCCAGGTTTAATTGTCAAACTTCAAGACTTACCTAAGCTATCAAAATAAATTAAATTTTATGAGCGAAAGCCACCGAAAAGTCTGATACAAGAAGTTCATTATCAACGCTTATGCAATCTTGAAGAGTACTATTGGATTTTACTTTATTTAAACGAAGCCAGGATAAAAGTATTGTCAAAGTTCGAGTTATAAAATTTCATAAGCATAAGCGACCAAACGAATTGACGCTCAAAGGTATATTGCTATTTTATATTGCGTTTTACTTCTGAGAGTTATTTTGGATGGAAAAACAACCAACTTAGAAAACATATTTTTGTTTTTAAACTCTGTTTTCCAGAAATTTTCTCCTTATGGAAGTTAGTGCCATTTTTCTTCTTCGAGTTATAGAGAAATTCATGATATGGAAGTTTGAGTAATACAGGGTGATTCATACACGACTGAACAAACTTCACCAGCGTATTCCTTGGCTCATTTCATGAAAACATGTACATCTACGACCAGGGCCGAAATGCAAGGGTGCGAAATGGCAGCGGTTTGAAAATTTTTCGATTCGAAGTAGGAGGGTACTAGGGTACAGCTTGTTTGGAAAAAGCCACAGATCAGCATTTTCTTTCGTTTTGTTACTCTGCAAAAGCATTGCCATTTATATTACTAGGTAATGTCATTCCATTATTCTTTGCTTTATTTTAAATCAAAAAAAAAAAGCAAATTCCGTTAATGTCAACACCCAGTAACGCCTTCGAATTTTACAATATTTTTAGGTAATGAGATCCAAATAGAAGTACGCGTACTTATGCAATTATTACCATTTTTATATATAAACATGTATTGTTCGGTGTACGAGCGCCTAAGACTATAGAACCCCTAGACCTATAAACACCAAACGTAAGCCATATGCTTTTTAAACCCATCGGAAGGTTTCTCTTAAGTTTATTTCCGATAGGTGGCGCTGTCGTCTAAAAATTAGATTTGTAAGATTGTATTAATGGTACAATTTCTTTGAAAATCAAAAAACAAATCTCTTAAATAAAGATACGTTCGCTAATTAAATTTGGACTGGCAGTGGTCTTGAGGTGATTTGAGCTTCGGAGTCGAGGTAAACATACGTGTCAAGACTAAGATATACATTAATTTCATTTGCCGTGTTTGCAATTGTTAGCAGAAGGATTTGTGCGAGAGCCAATTTTAAAATAAAATTAGCAAAATTTTAAAAACCAAAATAAGATTTTGTGCGAGATTTAATAGAGAAAACAAATGGATAATTAGAATAGTAATTCAGGGTCTGAAAAAACTGTTCCGTTAATGAAGAAAAATTGCAAGAATCTAAAACAGAAAAAAACATTGAAGGAAAATGACAGATTTGGGCAATAATTAAGACACCAACGATAATATTCAAAGGCGAGAATGTTTTGTTTCTTACTTGCCCTTCTAATTCAAACATGACCAGTATCAGGTTTAAAGGGCATACACGATTTAAGAATCCATAAATTCAAGCAGTCACATTTGACAATTTGAATCATAAACCGATACAAAAAAATAGATTACTTGTGCCCTTCAAAGCAGGTGGTAGTTAGTATATACTCGAATATAACAAGAAATACATTTCCTCCGAGGAGAGTTTGTGGCAATATACGAGTATTAAACCCCAAAAAATAAAGATGACCAGATAGTAATGATAGGTTTTCCCAAAGTTATATAACAGAAGTACTCTAAACCACAGAGCAAGAATATTCAGTAACGTTTGCCATTTTATCGTGAATAGTTTTATATCTGTCGTAGATGGGTAATTATATATATACTTAAATATATATAAAAATTGCAACTCAAGAGTAAATATCGTTTTGAGATCGGCTTAAGTGAGCAGAAAATTTATAGCATCGTGAAGAAGTTTGAGCGTGAGTACACAAAAAGATTAGCGTTACTTAGTTACTTAGCCGCCGATCAGCTAAATTGGGCATCGCCGGAGTTAACCTGGCTTATATAGAATAGTTCAGTTAGATTTTTGGGACCTTTTTCCTTATTCTCTACACTGTCATCCGCATTAGTTTTGTTATGAAATTCTATTATTCTTATACTAAGAGTCAAGAAGCCGATTAGTCGACTTAAGCGTCAAAAACCGATTATTCGGTAATCGAATTTTAAAAACAAAGTCGACTTTTTTGCTTCGTCTATATGATCTTAGGCTAAAGAGTCGTGGTTCATCAAAATGTTTATATTTGGGAAAAACCACACTTATTACACCGTCCTCGATACATTACAGACATCGATGGAATGCTATAAGTTTTACAAACTGATGTCTACGTGATATGAAACAAATGACCTCGCACAACCAATACAACGGCCACATCCCATCAACACGAACCAAGAAAATGCAAGGAAAAATGGATTCTACCATAACAACAACAATAACAACATGTCATTCAAACATCAAAGTGATGGCAATGATGAGTTCCCTCTTTTCCAATGTTCCTTTGTGGCGTGATGATGTTACAATTAACAAAGAATCCATCCCAACGCTTCTTCTGGTTCTCTATTTCGTCTATTATGCAACCAAAGTAAGTTGTGTCTCTGCCTCTGTAGACGGAGTCAACTTCATAATTGCGTTGTTTGTCTACAAAAGACTGACACAATTGCATCAAACCCATTACGGGAAACATCTAAAAGGTTGTCTCATCGCTCCCATTTCTTTAATTCCAAATGGTTTGACAGCCCTTGGCTGTGCACTGAGAAAAAAAGGAATATGTTTAGTGTATATATACGCAACATATTGCATGTTTTCTTATTTTTATACATAATACCCTTGAAACACCTTGAAATTCTGGTCGGATACCCAAAAAGTATACACAGGGTTTTCCAATAGGGACATAACAAGTTCGTATCTCTTATGTCAACGAATTCTCAAACATTTTAAACAATCTTTTAGTGTCAAAGCGTTAGTGGAAGTCAACACTTTCATCACGGTTAAGTTCACTTACGAGCAACGTTTGGAAATTATTAAAAGTTACTACCGAAATTCTGAGTTGGTGGCTCTGGCAAAGTTTCACGAAAATCCAGAATTTCAACGAAAAATAATTTTCAGCGATGAAGCACATTTCTGGCTGAGTGTTTTCGTTAATAAACTAAATATGCGTCTGCTGATGGCTGATATTTAGAAGAAATATGTGTTGATGCTTTGAAACGGTTGCTTTAAAAATGGGCCGGATCGGTCGAGGTAAAAATTTTCTTCCCACGAGACTGAGTCTATTTCTGGAAAAACTATAGTTGTAGTATTTTTGAGGCTTTTTGGCCTATATATCAAATCCGATCATTTTAAAGGTACAAAACGATACGATTTTACAAGAGTCGTGGCACCGCTCACACAATCCTGAACTTTTAAAGACCATATTTCATTAACTCTCAGAAATGACGATGTTTTCTTTTTTAAAACATGTAATAGTGGCATGGTTCGAAAAACAACTTGGTGGAAACGTGGGTGGTGCTATCTAGCACCGTTTAAAAATTAACATAAGTACTAGAAGTAATAGACCTACAGTCAGACGGCATCTGCTATATCACACCCTATCCCTATATTTCTGTGGCAAACACAATACTTCTCTTTATGGAATTTGAAAATGGACGACACGTATTCCAAATCCGTGGGCGGTGCTACCTAGCCTCGTTTAAAAAGTAACATAATTAATGGAACGATCGTTATACCAAACTACCTACAGTCAGGCAATATCTGCTATATCACAACCTATATTTCTCTGGCAAACAGAATACTTCTCGCCTCTTTATGGAATTTGAAAATGGACGAGACGTATTTCATATGCGTTGGTAAGTCCCTATTTAAACGAAGCAACTTTACTTGCCGCAACTCTCAGTTTGTAGCAGAGAGAAGGGAAATGGCAAGGGAAAAAACTTCAATTTATTTTGTGTTTTGCGTAGTGCGAAGTTGCATGCAGATGCAAACGAATAAATTACAGAATGTCAGAAAAGGAAATAATGAAAAAAAAAAATTGCCGTAAACCGAATTGCCTTGTGTAAACATAACAATCAAGTTGAACGGGGAATCATACAAATTGACGCAAGTAAAGTTGCCTCGTGTAAATGGGGATTTGGTGTGCAAGGCTTTATCTGTGTTCAAATCCCGTTTGTAAAATTTTAGTAAATTTTTCGTAAACTATAGGAGCAAGAGATAAATTAAGCCATTTAAAACTGCTCCATAAATTCATTAGCCATTCAGAGCGGGCATTAAGCGGTAGGTTCCAGTATATAAATTTTATATTGCATGTTGGTATGTTGAAAAATTACGTAAGTAAGCAACATTAAATCTCATTTGCAATAAGCTTCAATAAAAACTCTGCAATACGTAGTATACCATACTCGAGTGTGCCATAAAGGGAACTAATCATCTCTGTACCAAATTTGACAAATATCTGAGTTAAAAAGTGTCTTCCAAAGAGATAAGGGCTCAAATCTGGAGAGACCGATCCAATGGGGACTTTATGAAAACATGAAACATTACAAAACGATATGGTGCCATTTCACACGGGTTTTATATAGTCGCACATAACGTACTATGCTTAATATGAGCTCAATCGGAATTAAAATGCGGCTTGTTGAGCGACGAAACGTCGAACGGGGTGAACCGAAAAAGTCGACCTTCGGTAGGAACTATTATAAGTTGCTCATAACGCACAACGTTAAATTTAGGGCGGATCTGTATCTTAATGTGTCTTGTAAAGCGGTAATACCACTAATCGGGAGGGATTTTCGCAGTGTAAGTTTGGAAAAGGACTTTGTTACACATATCCTAGATAGGCAGGACTTACAGGGAAGCATTTCAGAAAGTACGTCGACTTCTATACTAAAACCCATTTCCCTGTGAATGTAAACGTAGAAATAAAGTATGGTTAGGATAACAATATTTGAAGAGCACCATACTATTGTTGGGTATATGGTAGTGGTAAAAAAATATTATGATCCTCACAACAATAGAATGATTCAAATACAGCCATACTATGATCCTCACAACCATGCTATGATCCTCTCAACAATAGTAGTTTTCACACATAACCATACTATGATCCCCACAACCATAGTATGATTCACACTCAACCATACTATGAGCTCCACAATCATATTATGATCCTCACAACCATAGTATGTTTAAGATACAACCATAGTATGATCCTCACAACCATACTGTGATTCAAACGCAACCATGTTTGGTTCCTTACAACCATATTAGATCACACACAATTATACTATGGGTTAAGTTTTCAACAATAGATTTGAATTATAAAAATTATTTAAATATAAATAAAATAAATAAAATTTAAAATAATAGGCGAGATTTATTTAACAGCTGAAAAAATAAGTTTAAAAAAAAGTCAGCGTTTATATTAAAAATATTTCAGTTATCCAAATCCATGGCAGTTAGTTTGAAAAATTTTAATTTACATATAAAAAGTACTATTATTGCATAGGATTCCTAACAATAACATTGTTCTCAAAAGCATATTTAAATGAAGAAAAATTACAATCATACAATATGATTGCCGTAATCATATTATTAAGACAAAACCCAAAAAACAATACTTTTGTTGCACCAACCATTTTTATATTGTTTTTTCAACCATATTTTCATTTTTAAATTTGGCAATAATACTATTGTTACATTTCAACAATATTAATATTGTGGCGATCATACTATTGGAAAAAATTAACTCAAAAAACAATACTACGGTTGCGACGAACATACTTTTATTGCGAAGAATATATTACTATTGCCGTGAGATACTATATGTAACCATATTTTCTCTGCGTGTAGATTTAAATTATAAAAATTATTTAAATATAAATGCATCAAATTCAAAATAATAGGCGTAATTTATTTAACAGTTGAAAAAATAAGTTAAAAAAAACGTAAGCGTTTTTATTAAAAATATTTCAGTTAAACAAAACTTGACAAGATGTGTGATGTGCTTCTTCTTTGAAATAATGTAGAAAAACCGCACTTCATTAATGCACAAATTCTCGGTTTATTTTTCCACATTCGTTAGCACACAATCACAAAAACACAGAAAACACTAAATTCGCACACTTTAAATACAAAACAAACCAGCATTCCCAAAATGATTTTTACTCATCTCTGTTTTTCAATTTCTCGATAAAGCCCATATCGCCCATCTTTTACAGTTTATCGTCTTTGATTGGGACAATACGTCATAACAGCTGTAGATGTCATAAAATTCTCTGAAAGGCAGGTTTCGATCAAATCTAGGCAATCTGTATGCCTAAATTTTTAAGCACTCGCAACTGCCGCGGATGTCAAAACGAAATGGCTAAGCAGTTTGATATCCAACTTATTTGAAAACACTAGACCATTTCGGGGAACGATAGACAGATTTGAGAAAATCTAAACTCTTTAACAACTGCAACAAAACTCATTCATCTAAATCTGTCCAGGGCAATGGGCCCAAAAGACCGGGTTGTTTGTTTTCTTAAGCATATGCAACAACATTCCCACTTTTCCTGTACAGGGCTTTCACGAGAAAATTACAGCTTATATTATTTTTTTTATCTTTCCATTACCGTAATTGGTGAAATCTTAGTTAACATCTTTCCATTCCTGTGATAATAAACAAATAATATAATTGAATTTTCATGTGAAAACGATAACAGACAATCAGCAAAGAGAGTTGCCACAATTTTCTTCATTAGATTTTTGGTTAAAATGATTTTTGGTTTAAATGATCGATAATCAGAGGCGCATAACGCCGTTGCAACAGTAGCAACAAACGAAGGCAACAGCCAAAACACCAGCAGCAATACTCGACCGTCAACGATGTGTTCCATGAAGCAGAGTTACTCTAGACATGTCTTCTTAAAGTACGTAAAGTTGTCGTTGCTTGGACTCTGGAAGATGGTGTCGGTGGAGGGGCGAGCAACCACAGGCTACTGGGGACTTTATAAGTAACCAATGGCTTTCCTCTGTTGTTGTTGTTGATGTTGCAACAATAACAATTGGTATTTGACCCAAATTTTCAGTTCAGCAAAAAAATCAATATTGGAAATCAATTGATAACAAAACGTTTCATAGACTCAGTGTAAGACAGATGGGAGTGTGTGTCGTACCCATGACGAAAATGCAAAAGGTCTAGTCTTTAATAAGTGAGAAATAAAGTTATTTCTTTACCGTTTAATAATAAAAAAATAGAAAAATTGGAATTCGATATGATTCAATAATGTTAAACCGAAAACAATACGTGATTATATTTAATAAGTTAATATTTATAACATCATCATACTGAATGAATATGACATCAAATGACTGATATTGCTACAATATCACATTCTTTCAAAATTAAATTTATTTTTAGGAGTCTATATCTTTCAAACAATTTCAGTTTATTACTTTATCTGTTTGCGCGAATAAGTTGTACAGTTTTTTGATGATTTTTATTTTAAAAGCCAAATTTGTATTTATCACGTACGTACAAATTTGGCCAGTATACCGATAGTCTATTTTTGGACAAGACAAAAAAGGTATCGAAAACAGCGCATTTACTGTCTATCACGATATAATCATTCTTATTTCTAAAAATTAAAAAAAAATAGTCTAGACAACTTTTTCAATTTCTGGTAAATGAAACTTGCACCAATGCTAGTCCTATTGGATAGTAGTTTAGACACAAATTTTGAACGAGTTCGGTCAAGGACTCTCTGCCAATTTTGACATTTTGATCTAGCAGGTGTTTTTTTTTCGCAACAATGTAACCTAACCTAGTGTTCCTAGCACAATTTGTCCAGAGTGTTTTAGATAGCTACGAGGGTTACTGCTTCGGGCGATGAAAAACGTTGACCACGCATCAATCATCATTTGCTTCGATGTATTTCTTCCACGAACAACTTTTGTTGGATTTGGCTCATATATGCATGCATTCATATGCATAGATCCATGATTCGTCACCTGTGACAATGTCATACACTGCATTTAAGCTACCGCACTTATACTTTTTCAACATCTCTTTGCACCAATCCATACGAGCCTTTTTTGAGCATTCGTCAAATTATGTAGAATCCAACGAGAACAAATTTTTTTCACGGCCAAATGAACATTCATTGATGCTTGTCATACTAATGTCCAGGGATGCCTACATCTCACGGTACGCAAAGCATCGATGGTTTCTGGTAAAGTGACCGAAGTTGGACGTTCTTCACCGAATTCGTCCTGGAACGTCCGAGTCTGAACTCGATACTAGCGATTAACAGTGGTTTTTGATGGTGCTTCATCGCCAAAAGTCGAAACAAATTGATTTAAACAACCCACGCCGATAATCGTAAAAATTAACGCACGAAAATGTTCACGGAATAATTCCATTTTTCGACTGAGATGAATTTTTTAAACTCACTGTAAACAAAACGATTCGCCCTCAAATGACAAACCGTTCTGAGTGAAGTTGTGCTAAAAATGTCAAAATTTCCAATGGAAGTTCCAGTTTGCATCTGGGAACACTAGTATTGTCAAGACCCAAAATATAAATACCAACCCTTCAGAAAAAATCCTTTTAGAAATAAAATTTTTTTTTTTGACTTTTTTAAAATAGTAATTATGTTTAGGTCTTTTGCTTTAAGGGCTTTATAGTGGAAAACGTCCTTTTTATTTATCAATAAATGTTCTGTAACTCAAAAAAAAAACGTTTTTTCTGTTTTTAGCATATGCAGTATTTTCAATTATTTCCCATTTTTGTGCAAGTGGTTCTAAAACCTTAAAAAAACTTGAACTGAGAAACTAGACTAGATGTTATACCCTCGATAATATAACACCCATAGTATGTCCACCTAAGGAATAACAACACAGCTCTTATATAGAAATGTAGAAAAAGTATTTATTTCTAAAAGAAATCACTCACCCCATTGGTAAGTTCGAACTTTTGTTGCATAGTGTAATATGCGCCCAAACGGGATTTGGTTACTACAAAGAATTAATTTGTTGTCACCACCAGTTATTGGTACCAAAGTAACAAGTACTTCATAATTGGTTGGTTGCCATAACCACCAGTTAGGGCAACCAAAAGTTTAACTGAGTTCGGTTGCCATAACCAACTTATTGGCTGAAAAAATCGTAATATTATTGTAGCTACCATCTTACGGTCAGTCGAACCATCAATATTTATGGAATATTAGTGATTGCAACAAAATCTATGTTTAGCCAATCGAATATTTGTAGTTCGGCCCAATTTCTAACTTTATTTTTCTCTGTGTGTATGGACAACGGTACAGGTTATGATATTTCGAATTTAGGTTTATTAAGGTTAAAGAAATTAATAATTTAAACTCCTCTTAACAATAAATAGGTATTGTTTGAGCGAGATTTTGTAAACAAATATTTGAGAGTTGTGAAAGTATTTTTCTGTTGTGACAATTACAAATATACCCTTATTCCAAAGGAAGGGCAAACAGTCAAAGAAAAAAATTTGAAATTTCAGATCTTTACCATAATGCGGAGAGGGAGAGAGTTATAACAACTAGCAATTTATAAAAAAATTTTGTAGGGGACGCTGCTTCATTAAACAGCATAATTTTCAATCATTTTTCAATTTAATGGGAGTCTCAATGTGTCCAGGCCACAAAAAAATGCAGCAATTGCAATTGAAAGTTCAACAAAAGAAAAATAAATCTGGGAATGGAAAAATAATGATATTTTTTCATCGCACTACGCCGATTCCAACAACCGCCATAACAGCCGAATTAGGACAGCAAATGAAACTGAAACCATTGGATTCGAGTTGTTTTTCTCTTTGTCGGGTTTGTTGAAAAATTGTTTAATTTCGTTTAAAAAATAATAGGATTTCATGATTTTATGCCATTTGCAAAATATCATTTCGTGCGGCAGCAACAGCAAAAATAGGTTGCTTCCAAGACCCATGCCCGTTGCTGTGGCATGGCGTGTGGGGTTGTTGGCCGAAGAGCGCCAGTAATCGTGGCTTAGTTGCACAGCTTTTGTTGTACATTTCTGTGTGACCCCGTTGTTGACCTTTTGTTGACTCAGCGCCCAGACCTAAGATGTTGCTGCTTACATTTTCTTCTTTTTAAGTTAACGTTTTCCTTTCTTCTTCGTATGATTCCATTCGACAACTGGAGCAAAAGTTGCGCCTGGTTTTTGTGTGTGCAATATTTAAGGAAAAGAAGCTACAAACAAAAGGAAATATGCATGAAAAGAAAACAAATGGAGAAAGAAAGAGATATGCAAATATGCCACTGAATAGCGAACGGCATGTGTTGCAAACATCCATGCATGTCTTGATGCAGTTTTGCATTTCAATACGAGTGAGTCTCTTGATGCATTTAAACCAAACTGGAGTAGAACGACAAAACCGTTTGTGCTATGAGGAGCATGAATGGATTTTCTTTAGATGAAACAAATGACTGCGTAACGAGAGTGCTAACGTGGAAAAATTACTTATGGATGTGAGCTGTTTTCTTTCCTTTTCGAAGTGTAAAGAATTTGCGGAAAATAGAATAAAAATAAGATATGGCATGGAATAAAACCAGGCCTTTTTCTTCGAGAGAACGTAAAAACAAACAGTTGCCTATATCAAATGCTACACGCAGAAAAAAAGTATGGTTGTGGTGACAATATTCGAAGAGGATCATACTATTGTTGGCTATATGGTTGTGCCACAACAATATTATGATCCTCACAACAATAGTATTATTCACACATAACCATACTATGATCCCCACAACCATAGTATGATTCACACTCAACCATACTATTATCTTCACAACCATATTATGATCCTCACAACCATAGTATGTTTCTCATACAACCATAGTATGATCCTCACAACCATAGTATGATTCGCACGCAACCATACTATGATCCTCACAACCATAGTATGATTCACACTCAACCATACTATGATCCCCAAAATTATTTATTAGGATTGGGTAATGTTGTTATTCAAAAATAGAGATTTTTATCAAGCAAGTTATTATAAATTGCATTACTATTAGATCATAGCCAATGTTGCGGCCACGGTTTCATTGAACATTTCATTCAAGAAACCAAAATATATATTCCAACGGTCAAAAAGTACTTTTAGTTACCCGCAGAGGTGAATGCTACTTCACCATCCGTAGACACCAAGTAACGAATGTGATTAAACCATGATCAATGGCTATATAGTTAAGTGCAGGCAGATTTTAAATAAACGAGAACCAGTCGGTATTAGAGTATTTCACCGAACAAAGTAAACACAATAAAAATCCCTCGACCTACCTTCCGATTGTTATTTTTTTTTAATGGACAGCAACCATTCATTGTATCGTGTGTATGTGTTTTTTTGTGTATATCAAAAAAACATACGCACACACATACACGTATTCTCTACAAAACCTGTTTTGTTATGTTCATAGTTACAACCATACTGTATGATTGCCGTAATCATATTTTTGTTAACGTAAATTTAAAACAACAATACTTTTGTTGCACTAACCATGTTTATATGGTTGCTACAACCATATTTTCATTTCTAAATTTGGCAATAATACTATTGTTACATTTCAACAATAGCAATATTGTCGCAATCATATTATTGTCAAAATGAAATTCAAAAAACAATACTATGGTTGCGACGATCATGCTTTTATTGGAGAGAACATATTATTGTTGCGGTGACCATAGTGTAACCATATCTTTTCTCTGCGTGTAGTTGACATATTTGCCATATCCTAAATGAGCGAAGACAAACGGGACGTGTTTTTGACTACGGAATTGGATACGTGTTTTTGACTTCGGAATTGGATACACACATAAATAATTCTCTCGACATGGAACAGATTTCATTTGGGGAAAAATGGGGGAACTACTCTTAAAGTGGTGAGCTGTGCTCTATAATTCTTTTATTTGCTGAACGGGACTATTACATGGCTTACAGGTAAATCGCCTGATCGTAAATTTGCCGATATTTACGAGGTAGAAAGAGCGCCACTGAGAAGTAAACTCAGGAAATGAACCAGGGTTAACATGTACGATAGACGCGCACGCTTACCAAAATACCGCAGCGGCCCAGAAGAATTAGATGTACATAGACAAAAACAATTGCACAATTCGTAAGATCGACCGAGTCGCAGATTTCATACCCTAAACCATGGATTGCGTTGTACTTATAGTATACGAGTATAGTATATTGTTTTGAAGTGGTTTTTTTGGGTCCTATGAAACATTGGCTTAACAAGATGCTTAAAGAAAAATTAAAATTTTGAAGAACCCATATACGAGTATTACTCTTTGAAGGGGGCCCTAGAGAGTCCTAAGATTCGGGCTATAAATTTAGACAAATCCTAAATGTTACAGCTATTGAGGTTAGAGAGGAAATTCTACTATTTCTGAGGAACCATATGTCGATGTTCTATGAGACGTTATTCTTGGCGTTCTAGGGACCTTTGACCTATAGGTCAATGCCTCAAATATAGTGAAATCGTAAAATTACTGATATTTCCGTATACGTAAGCCAATTTGTTGTTTTTTTTTTGTTATTAATCATATGTCTATAGTTAAAGGAGTCCGATTTTTTGTTTCGGAACGTCCAAATGTCCCCAAACAATAGGGTTAGGTTTTTAGGACGACATAGGTATACCCCTGCAATTCAGGCAAATCGTAAAATTAATGTCATATTCAGATTCTATAGAAAATTTGCCTGTTTCTGCGTACTCATATGAGCATGTTCGAAAGGACCCATTTTTCTGCAACCTAGGGAGCTTAGACCCCAATCTAAGTTGTGGGTACCTCTTTAGATTTGAGAGAAAAATTTACTGTTTATGGATACACATATGTTCCCGAGCATTAGGGGACGTTTTTTTTGGTTCTCAGGACCCTTACACGTTTAGTGCTTTTATGAATTTAACTTTTAAGCAAAAGGTCTAGGCTTTTAATTCAGCCACTTAGGGAACTTAGACCTTTTGATGCCGGCCCAAATCTCAGTTTTAGATACCTCTTTAGATTTGAGAGAAAAATTTACTGTTTATGGACTGTTTATGGTTCTCGGGACCCCAGGGCCCATTTTTGGAACGTTTAATGCATCTACGGCTTCAACTTTCAAGCAAAGCTGGTTCAACTTTAAATACTCTTCATTTTAAATTAAATAGTTCCGTTTTTTGGCCCCTTGAATCCATGAGTACGAAGCTGATTTCAGCTATGTTAAAAAAAAATCCATATCTCAATTCGTAGTACATCCGTCTTTTAAATGAGCAAAGCTACTTTTTTTGTCAGGTCCAAATTTATATACCCTCCATCGTGAATTTAATAGTTCCGTTTTTTGGCCACTTGGATCCCTAATTTCTACCCTGATTTCAGCCATATTTTCAAAGAAATCCCCATATCCACTGTTTGCCGGTGTTTCCTTCTTTTGATCATAAGGGTCGTTTTTTTGGGCCCCCTTCGGTCCATGAGTCTGATCCTTATAACAGCCATATTGTACTGCTGATGGCTCGCTTTGACCACGCAGGACGGTTTTGGGCTGCACAAGCAGACACGAATGGCACAAATCCCGGTGCATTTAAACTTTATGTCCACATTTAAACCTTTGTTGGTCCACAACCTGACTTTGATTTCAGCCATATTTTTAAAATAAGTCCATATTCTAATTTGTAGTAAAACGAGTACCCACATGCCCATGTTAACCGGTGGTTTTTTCTTTTGATTATAAGGGCGATTATTGGGCTCGCTACGGTCCAAGAGTCCTACCCTAATATCAAGCATATTGGCTTTGACCATGCATGCGGTTTTTTGCGGCGCACGAGCTGAAACTGGCGGCACCTATGTCCTTACTTCCCTATGGTCCATTTCGGACAGATCGTATTAGAATTTTTCGACGATCGACGAATCCGTATAAAATCTGGCAATAATTTATAATTATTATCTGAAACACATCAAATTTCTTTATTTACTAACAACAAAAAAATATTGAAAATGACCGTCAAAAATCGGCATATTTAAAAAATTTTGATTTAAAAAAGAAGCATTAAGCGAAAAAGAAGCATTAAGCGAGCTCTAACGAAATTAAGCAGATCCGCTTAGAGTTTTTGTTGTTACATTTTGTTTCTTCAAATTTTAAATTTTCAATGCAAATTGTTTTTGTAGTGCAACACATTTTAAAAATAAGTAAATAAAAAACGATTTGGAGTTTTTATGATAAAGGTTTAAAGTTATCGCTTTAGCTGGAAATTATGCGTTTTTTTGCTTGTCAAATTAAATACGTCTTATAAGAAGAGGGCTGCTACATATATTTCTGGCCAGATAATGAAAATGCGAATATTTATCATCAAAAATGGTTTTATTGTTTTTCAAAGTAGTCTCCAGCATGATTTATACACTTTTGCATGCGCTCAAACCAATTGTCGAAGCACTTTTTCCACTCCGATTCAACGACTTTCGTTGGATTTGGCTCGTCTTCGGAGACCCACACGGTCGATTGCTGTTTTGTTTCGGGCTCATACGCTTAGATCCCTGATTCGTCACCTGTGACAATTTTATAATCGTCTTTTGAAGCGCCGCGATCGTATTTTTTTCAAAATTTCTTGGCACCAATCGACACGAGCTTTTTCTTGAGCCTTTGTCAAAATGTGCGGGATCCAACGAGAACAAACCGTATTTACGGCCAGGTGTTCATGCAATATCGAATGTATATTGGTGGAAGAAATGCCCAAGGATGCCTCTATCTAACGGTATGCCTCATGACGATCTTGCATTATCAGTTCACGCACGACATCAATGTTCTCTGGCACAACGGCCGTTTTTGGACGACCTTCGTCTTTGAGCGAGCGTCGGCCACGATTGAATTCATTAAACCAGCTTTTCACAGTGCTATAGAATGGTGCTTCATCGTCATACAAAGGTTTAAGTTCATCGATGCACTCTTGTCGTGATAATCCACGTCGAAAGTTGTGAAAAATGATCGCACGAAAATATTCACAAGTTAATTCCATTTTTTTGCTTTGATTTTTCAAGTCACTGTTAACATGATGGTCGTACGTCAAAATGATGGTCGTACGTCAAAACGTTCTGAGTACGTTTATGCTAAAAAATGTCAAACTTTCCAATGGAGATGACGCCGGGCGACGTTTAGTGTTGTCTAGGCCAGAAATATATATGTGACGCGCAAAATAGAAAGGGACCTAAGGTTAAAAACCAGTTTTGTTCAGGAGAGCCATTTTAAAGATTATGTCCTTTTCTATTTGCGCTTAGAATCGTCGACTTCACATTCATAAAACGCGCATATCTCTGGGAGGGAACACTTTTGGGGCATGCGATCGGTCTCATTTGATGCTTAGATGTTGTCCACATCCAAAAAAGAGGAAAAAATGATTTTTTGCCCTTAGGTTCTTTCTCTATGCGCTGTCACATATAGCAACATATCACTATTCTTTTAAAGGTCTCCGATCAATATATAAGGAATTGCAAACGGAATGAAAAATAAAGTACACACACGCCTCGATGGAGCTTAAAAAAATATGATAAAGCAAAAAAAAAAAAATTAACTTAGGATCGAACTGAAGTTCTTCGGAAGGTAATAAAAATACTTTTCTATAACTGCAATTAATGTGCCTTTTGCGTCTTATTAAAATCTAATCGCATGTTTGAAAGTAGTAGAAAAGAGCGATTCATTGAAAGTAGTTTAATTTTTTTTGGCTGAAATTTGACTTATTATTCTTTTGACTTAAAACATTTTTTCATAAACAGTTTGAAAGTTGTTGCCTCTGTACAGAGTTCACTGCTACCTATGCCTACATTGATGTCGGCCAGTGTAATTTAATAGAGATGTTACTACCAGCAAAACGCTCAAGTTGTCAGTTCAGCGATCTTTTGCCATTTTCCGTATGATTAAAACGCCAAACCTCGTTTGATTTATCACAAAATCAAGTATTCAGTTTCGAAATGTCTGGTTTTTTTTTGATAAATTAATTCCATAAAAATACTTAAGCTTACCATGGGTCACCAGAAAAAATATGGAGTTGTTTTTCAATTACCTGCAAAGAAAATAAATGAACAAAATTAGTAAATATGCGCCGCAAATGTTCAATATTCATTCAATCATGTTGTGTTGTAATGAAAACGCAATATTGTCAATATGCAATGAGCATTAATTGTAAACATGTTTAGGCTCAAACTGCAGTGTAAGATTAAAAAAATACCAAACCAAAGAAATAAAAATAAAAAATACTAAAACAAGACTTCATTTAATGCCATTGCAGATAGTAAACAATTTTAATGAAGATATACATATTTACAACAATAACATTATACAAATCATAAATAAACAATCAAAACGACAGACAGGCGGCTGGCACATACATGCATCTGCAAAATTAGTACAAACAATGAGTGCCAAATATGTGAACAGTTCAACGACTTTTTCGTTAAAACGCGACGACGAAGGCAAAAAAACAGACAGAAAGATGGTCGAACGGACGGACAGACAGACGAGATATCTGCGCACCACTAAACTGCACCAAAGCGATGTTAGTGGTGGTGGTGGTCTGGCTGGTTGTCATCGAGCGACCCAATTTTAGGCCAATGAATGCGCCGTAATGATGAGCGAACAATTTTCTGAAGCTAATGGCCAACAGAGAGCAGTGGTCAGAGATGGCAAGTGCGAATTACGTCTCAGGTTGGATTGAAGTGGTCGTGAAGCACACCGAAGAAGAACGAAAGGCATTTTGGTAAGGGAAAGGTTAAACAAGTTAAACAAGCTTAAGTCGGTCGGGCCGACTATGAGTATTCTGAAGTTTCCGCGTCTTTACCTGGCTTTTGAGCAAAGTCGAACCTAATATTCGACCTTAAGAGAAGAATAGAGGCATATTTCGTTAAGGCTATATAAAAACATAGATATGGTCAAAAAACATAGATATGGTCAACTTTTATCTGTGTGTGGGGCTTTGAACATTGGAGGTATTCGAAACCATGGTCCGGCATAGTCCAATTTTATCAGGGATATGGATCAATTTTATCTTTGTGTGGGACTAAGAACATTGGGGGTATTCGAAACCATGGACCGACATAGTCTGATTTTAGCAGGGTTCCTTATAGGACGCATACAATGCACTGTGCTTCATTTCAACAATAAATGTGTCATATAAAATGTGTCATTTAGAGTGGCGGGGTCACAAATCAGGAAAAATGGGAACTGTATGCAAATAGAGACGGATATTGTTTAGTTTACTACTTTTTGTGGAATCAAGAGCGTCAGGTTCTACACGCAGAAAAAAAGTATGGTTGGGATAACAATATTCGAAGAGCATCATACTATTGTTGGATATATGGTTGTGTCACAACAATATTATGGTTCTCACAACAATAGCATGGTTCACACATAACCATACTATGATCCTCACAACCATACTACGATCCTCACAACAATAGTATGATTCACACATAACCATACTTCCCCACAACCATAGTATGATTCACACTCAACCATACTAAGATCTTCACAACCATATTATGATTCTCACAACCATAGTATGTTTCACACACAACCATAGCATGATCCTCACAACCATAGTATGATCTCAAAATTATTTATTGAAATTAGCCTAATATGTCAACAATAGATTAGAATTATGAAAACTATTTAAAAATACATCATATTCAAAATAATATGAGTGATTATTTTAACAGTAGAAAATATCAGTTTAAAAAAAACATAAGCGTTTTTATTAAAAACATTTCAGTTCAACTAAGCTAAAGCAGTTTGTTTAAAAAATTGTAATTTCAAAATAGAATGTACATACTATTATTTTGTTGGAACCGTAACAATAACATTGTTCTAAAAATCATATTTAAATGAAGAAAAATTACGGTCATACAGAATGATTGCCGTAAACATACTATTGTTAACATAAAACCCAAATAAACAATACTTTTGTCGCACCAACCATATTTACATTGTTGCTTCAACTATATTTTTTAATTTTTAAATTTGGCAATAATATTGTTAAAGAATATTAATATTGCGGCAATCATACTATTGTCAAAATTAGATTCAATAAACAATACTATGGTTGCGACGAACATACTATTATTGCGGAGAACATATTATTATTGCCGTGACCATATAGTAACCATATTTTTCTCTGCGTGTAAAAGCGGAAGGAACCTATGTGTGGGACTATTAATAAACATAGACCTCCAATTTAATTTCAAGTTCGTAGTCACTAGTGACGCTCTAAGAGAAATAGGGTCGGTATGAGACTTCTAAAGTGACGGGACCTTAAATCAGAAAGGATATTTGTACGACGCCAGTATAAAAATATGGACCTACATAGTCCAGTTTCACCAGTGTTATTTATTGGTCACTACTGGCGTACCACGATCGTGTAGGACCTTAAATCAGGAGGTAGGGTTGTGTAGGATGTAGTACGAGGGCTGCTAATATATTTCTGGCCTAATAATGAAAATGCGAATATTTATCATCAAAAATGGTTTTATTGTTTTTCAAAGTATTCTTCAGCATGATTTATACACTTTTCCATGCGCTCAAACAAATTGTCGAAGTGCTTTTTCCAATCCGATTGAGACACCTCCAAAACATGGTTTTTTGGAACGCATCAACATCTTCTGGCGACGAAAATCGTTAATTACGCATTTTTTTTCTTGATGTGCGGGAATAAAAAGATGTAATTGGGTGCCAAGTCAGGGCTGTACGGCGGATGACTCATCAATTCGACGTTTTGGCCGGTCAAACAGGTGCTGGTTTGAGCCGATGTGTGAGAGCTCGCATTGTCATGGTGCACAATGATTCGTCTTCTCTTGTTCGTTTTTCGAATTTCTCCTAAGACTTCAGGCAAACAAATTGTGGTGCACCACTCAGAATTGACCGTCCTACGTTGCTCGAGAGGAACAGAAGAAACAGGCGAACATTCGCTTCGAAGTACTTCTTCCACGTGAAACTTTCGTTGGACTTGGCTCGTCTTCGAAGGCCCAAGCGGTCGATTGCTGTTTTGTTTCAGGCTCATACGCGTAGATCCATGATTCGTCACCTCTGACGATCTTTTGAACGTCTTTTGAAGCACCGCGGTCGCATTTTTTCAAAATTTCTTTGAACCAATTGACACGAGCCTTTTTTTGAGCGATTGTCAGATTGTGCAGGATAGAACGAGAACAAACCTTTTTTACGTACGGGTGTTTATGCAATATCGAATAAATGCCCAAGGATGCTTTTAACTCACGGTATGTCACATGACGATCTTGCATTATCAGTCCACGCACGGCATCAATGTTCTCTGGTACAACGGCCGTTTTTGGACGACCTTCGTCTTTGAGCGAGCGTCATCCACGATTGAATTCATTAAACCAGTTTTTCACAGTGCTATAGGATGGTGCTTTATCGCCATGCAAAGATTTAAGTTCGTCGATGCACTCTTGTTGTGATAATCCACGTCGAAAGTTGTAAAAAATTATCGTACGAAAATGTTCACGAGTTAATTCCATTTTTTTTGCCAAATTGATTTTTTCAAGTCACTGTAAACAACACAATTGATGGTCGTACGTCTAAACGTTCCGAGTACGTTTATGCTTAAAAATGTCAAACTTTCCAATGGAAATGTCAGATGGCGACAGATTATATATAGCAACCCTCGTAGAAAATGTAGTAGCTCGTTTGTTTATTTCGGTCTTTTGCTTTAACACATTGAACAGGGATTAACCGGCTCGTGACCTACATTTTAAAAGAAGACAATTTTTTTTTCGAAATGTCTAAGTGCCATTGATTTTCGTTGCAAACTCTGGCTTAAAAGTGTCAGATAGGGATTCAGAATCGATGGATATAATTAAAGAATTCGTCGTGCCATATCAAATTTAAATCCGTTCCAAAAAGTGTCAATAGTTTGATACAAGTTAAGTCAACAAATACCGTATAACGTGTACTATCGTATAAATTTTCCCAACTCTGGTTATGAATGGTATTGGCCACCATAAAATCAACAACTCTTATATGGATAATATGGCGCTGGTAACTGTGAGCTTCCATAGTACTCTCCTTGACTTTATTTTTACAGCAATTAATACCTATTCGGGGCACGTGTTGATTAAGAGTATTTACAAGGCATTGAAAATTCCACGCTTTAAAAGTGTATGTGTGTTGTTGCCCGAATCTGAAATTATTACATTTGTAAATTTTCAAGGACACCATAACGCAGGCGGGCGTTGACAAGAATGTGAAGGTGGCAATTTTCTTGCGAAATCCCTATTCATTTTTAAGAGAATATCTTAATGAGGCGTCTTCTTTAAAAACCTGCCAAAAATGTCAACCAACCACAAAAATTAAAAAACTGTACAAATATTCAGGCGCTGTAACGACAAATTCGCAACGATTTGCTACACTGAAAAAATTATGTTCGTGGTAATCACGATGTATTTTATATAACTTACAAAATTTGTCTTATTTCTCAGCCAAAGAATTTTTTTTTAGAAGAAATATCCGATTTCATAATTTAAAAATTATGAAATCGGTTTGATGATAAGTATTCAGACGTTGTAAGGACAAATTCGCAACGATTTGCCACACATTAAAAAATTATGTTATTGAAATCACGATGTTTTTCAGAACAAAAACTTAAAAAATTTAAAAAAAAGTTTGATGAAAAAAAATAGTGTTTTAAAAATTTAATGAAAGATTTTTTTATTTACTTTCATATTTTTTAAAAATTACATTTATATACTAATATTTTAGGAACCTGTTTCATACGTTTTATGAAGTAGTTCCATATTTTATATGAAATGTTACTAATTTTTGATGAAATTGTTTATAATTTTTCATGAAATTTTTTCATAATATTAATGACAATATTTGACAATAAACATTAAATTATTTAAAAGAAAATTAATATTTGTTTATAATTAATACGAAACATTTTCGTTTAGTTAAGATTATACGGACTTTTATCATTATTATGACTTGAACAATTTTTATTCTGGCAAAAAAAAAAATGTTAAAATGTACTTTTCTTCAGCTGGCGCACAAGTTGCAGTTGCAAAGGAACGATTACTCGTACCACAAGTCAAATGACTTCTCCAGTCGACGCACAAGTTGCAGTTGCAAAGGAACGATTATATAGACCACAAGTCAAATGACTTATGTAGTAGTCTCATTATAATTAATGAGAATTACCCTTTGCGTATAAACTTTCAACTGTGCCTAGGGCAATCTACAAAGCACAATATCAGCATGGGAATTTATTTAAAAGCACATATACACAATTTTCTTTAAGATTTCATAATCAATAGGAGATATTTATATATATATATGTATATATATATATATATATATATATATATATATATATATATATATATATATATATATATATATATATATATATATATATATATATATATATATATATATATAAGGGTGATTAATCTAGATGTATTTTTTTCAATTTGGGTTTTTTTTACAGATTACGCGTAATTTGTGTAAAACTTTTTTTTTGAAAGAGTGAATTACTCCACAAGCTAATAAGATCAGATTTTTTGTTGTTCTTTTCTTATCAGTTTGCCATTCCATCATGGAAAGACTTACACCGCGAAGCGTTTATATGCTGGTGCAATCAGCAGCCTACACTCCTTTAAAAATGATGATGGCCGGAGCGTAATCGTGATTTGAGCCAGCCATCGCGCCATGATATCGAACTTGTTGCTACCTGTAATTTAAGCCCGTAATCTTAATGACATTTGGTTTCAACAGGACAGTGCCACTTGTCATACAGCTTCTCAAACAATGGAGGGGTCATTTCGAGGAGCAGCTAATTTCACGTTTTGGAATGGTGAGTTGGCCGTCTAGATCGTGTCATATATCACACCTTTAGACATTTTTCTTTGGGGCTACGTAAAGTCTAAAGTTTATGCTGACAATCCAGCTATGATTCAGGTTTTGGAAGCCAACATTATGTGTGTTATTAAAGCCATACCGATTGAAATGCTCGAACGAGTCATCCATAATTGGACCCTCAGAATGGACACCCCCCTAAGGCGTTGTTGCGGCCAACATTTGAAGCAAATTATATTCAAAAAATATATGGCACAAAATGTCCTTTTGAATGAACAACAAAGATTCCACACTAAATTTGAAATTTTGTATTTGTTTTTATTTTGAAAAAATACCTCTAGATTAAGCACCCGATATTTATTTCCTATCGAAGATGAAATCGAAAAGAAAAAAGTTTTTAAAAAAGTTAAATAATTTTCTTTAAAGACATTTCATACACAGTAAGAACATTTTCGTAAAACATATAAAGCAATAACTACGAAATTTCTAAGAAATGAATTTGAAAATGTTCTTTAAATCTACGAATACATTTTTTGCCATGGCTTTACAAACAAAATAAGAATCTTTTATCGAAAAAATTACATTTTCAAATAGTATTACTAAGAAGTCGGTTGGTTAAATTATAAAAACTAATTTTCAAAATATACGAAATTTACGAAAAACTTCGTTTACAAATTATGATTTTTTCCTGGTCCAGAGTTTTACCATTTCCAACCCAATTTCAACAAACATTGGCTTGTTTTGCTCGAGAAAGTCCAAGCAATTTATATATTTTTATATTTTTGTTTATATAGTTTTTTTTCAATTTAAAATCGTGATTTTTGAACAAAAAATTATTTTTTTTAAATCTTAAATGTCTGTAACTTTAAAACTATTGAACTGATTTTAATAGCTTGCATGGTAAAGTTTAAGAAAAGTTAATTTGATACCACTAATAGCGTTTGGGAGTTATGGTTAAAAACGCTTAGACACATCATAAAAAATCATAAAAAATCGTAAAAAATTTCAAAAATTCTATCTTAAAAACTAATCACGGGAAAATTTTTTAAAGTTCATTTTCGTTTTTAGTACACCAAAATCTATAGGAAAAAATATTTAAAACTCTGGACTAAAATAGCTGTAAACTAGTGTATTATAAAAAATGTACGAAGAACATAATCAGAAGAATGTTTCGTAAGTAGTACGAAAATATTTCTTTCAGTGTAGGCATAATTAAATTGCGTTTTTGCCATTTGCTAATGAAGCCTGTGTAATTATTTAGAATTCTAATTATACATATCATAATTAATTCTAGACTAAGCAAATAATTTTACAAAAGTTTGATGTGTGTGTTGAAATTGCATTGGCGCGGCATAATCGGTTTGGCTGTTTTTCATTTTGTTTGTAAATAAATGAAGCAAATAGATTGCTTAAAAATTAGGCAAAGTATAACTTTTACATTAAACAAACAAACAAACATATTTCAATAAAAAACCCGTACACACAAAGACCAAGCATGTCATTAAAATTATTACATATAAAGTAGATGGCCAAAAGCCGTCCGTACAGAGGCAGCGAGTATTCTAAACAGCGTTGTGGTGTAGGGTATTGCATATTCAGCCCCGCCCGACCTTCTTTTTTAATTGTTTTATTTTGATTTATTACAAAAACAGTACTACAAGTTATGCAGGCAAACTTGTCGAAATGTAATATCTTCATGTCAAGCTGTCACCTCTATTTATACTAACAATATATTTATTGTTAATACTTAAATGTTTATTAAATTATATGGAGCAGAAAGCAAAAAAACGAGAAAAGTGTAATGTAATCGCACATTAGAAAGACGTTGTAGAGGCGATAGAGAAAAAATCGGCTAAACTTTCAAAAGGCCCGCATGCATGCAAAAAAAAAGTGTACAACCAACAAGCAAAACACTGATAGTTTTGTTAAGAAGTTCAATGCTTCTGTGACGTGACGTGAAAAACAAACAGGCCAGACCAGATTTCAGATGCTGCTGCGGCACAATGCTGGCGCTCACTTCTACGGTTACACAAATGTCAAACACGGCCAGAAAGCTTAAAAAAAACGACAAACAACTTGTTTCAAGCTGTTGCCTCATTAATCATTTTCCGGCCGTTCCAACAACACCACACAAATGATATCGACAAACTCACTTAGAGCTACGCAACTAGAGGTTTTCCGTAATTTACGTTTCCCGCTTTTCGGGGAATTTTATGCCGGGAATCCGGGCATTTTTAAAAATCCTAGAAAACCGAAAATTTATAGTGAAGGAACTTAAAATTAAGTGAATTTTATACTAGACGTTGAAATTTGATTTTTGGCGTTTTCAGGATTAATATGGAAAGATTTTATTGGTTGGTGGAAATGGGAATAAATGTTTAGTTGAATAGGGATCGGAATTATATGCTTTAAAACAAACTTAAAAGAGCACAATAATATCAAATAATATGACCCTAAATATGCATAAAAAAACTTAAAAATATGAAGTAAACAAAGAAAATATGGCCAAAATATCCAGTAAAAATAAAAGTATGCTTAACAAATTGTTTTTGAGATTTTATAGGGTGATCCATCATAAAGGCATATTTTCAGAACAAAAAAATATAAAAATTCAAATCAAGCGTGGAATCTTTTTGGTTATTTGAAAGGACATTTTATGGCATTTATTTTTTGAAAATAATTAACCTCAAGAGTTGGCAACTGTATTATGGAAATGAGCGTTCGTGAGAAACGGGAGGATCCGCTGCTTTCGACTAAAATTGTGTTCAGTGATGAGACCCATTTCTGGCTCAACGGCAAAGTCAATAAACAAAATTGCCGCATTTGGCCTGAAGAGCAACAAGAAGAGGTTCAAGTGGTGCCATTATACCCAGAGAAAAACACGGTTTGGTGAGTTAATAAGCTGGTGGAATCATCGGTGCATATTTTTCAAAACGTAACCGTGAATGATGCACGCTATCGCGCCACGATATCGATCTTTATGCTACCTGAAATTGAAGCCCGTAATCTTGAGGACATTTGGTTTCAGCAGGACGGTGCCACTCGCCAAACAGCTGCTCAAACAATGGATCTATTGAGAGATCATTTCGAAGAGCACCTAATTTTACGTTCTGAACTGGTGAGTTGACCGACTAGATCGTGTGATATCACACCTTTAGACATTTTTCTTTAGGGTTACGTAAAGTCCAAAGCCTATGCTGACAAACCAGCTACGATTCAGGTTTTGGTCGAAATGCAAGAACGAGTCATCTAAAATTGGACCCTCAGAATGGAAACTCAGAGGAGTAGTTGGAAGGAAATTATATTCAAAAATTTAATTGCCATAAAATGTCCTTTCAAATTACCAATAAGGTTTCCACACTTGATTTGAATTTTTTTATTTTTTTTTGTTCTTTAAAAATAACCTCTAGATGGATCGCCCTATACTTTAATTTAAAACACAACATAAGAACCATGTGTGATCAAAAAAACTTAAAGAACTATTTAAAGCCAGCCTTAATATTTTCAAAAATATTTAATATTTTATAAATGTAAATTAATAATATTTTATTGCAAAATCCTTGATTCACAAAGGTATTCAGTTAAAGTTACTTATAGACAAAAAACAATATGCATTTGCATAGAATTCCGATCCCTAGTAATATATTTTTTTGAAATTGTTAATTTTTAAACAAAAAGGTTAATCTATTTGAAAAGTATATTTATTCTGTCAATAAAAGGCGCAAACTACCAGAAGTATTCCAAAATGAAATAATCGAAATATATTACAAGATGCCACAGAAAAAATATTTAGTCCATAACATGCATTCACACCCTATTATAGAATCCAATTAAATATGGAGAGAATAGGTTCGGCAAAAAACATAGTATTACAAACTAAACATATTACTGCGTACTTCTGTTTAGCAAATGCGGTATAGCAGAAATGTGGTTACTGTTTGAAAACTGCTCACTGTTTTAATATTTAAAATAGGTCCAAGGACTATTTGTTATTAGAAATTTCATATAATTTTAAAGAGAAACAAAAAAAGATCGGTTTAATTTAAAAATTCAAATTTTTAAACAAAATATTTATTAGAAATTGCGTGATAAAAAATTGCACATATTAACTAAAATATTCGTACGATGTTTTCGAAAAAAATCGGATTTCAATCGAAAACCAATTCACATATTTACAAAAAAATGTTTGCCGTTTATCAAAAATATTTTTGTTATGAGGTAATGATACTATCACATATTTACAAAAGAGTTTTAAGCCATTTATTGAAAATATTTTCGTATCAGGCGATATAACATATTTTCAAAAAAAAAGGTTGAAATTTCGCATATTTACAAAAAAAAATTCAAAAAACAGTCGGTAAGACTTTTAGTTACACGCAGAGGTGACAGTTGTTTCGGTTAGCGTCACTTCATCCACCATGCACCGAAAGTGCTGTAACTATATTTAGCAGCTTAACGGGCAGGCAGTTTCGCATTTAACGAGAACTGCCAGCAGTAGAGTTTTCCACCGCACACACTAAAAATCCCTCTCACTGCATGCATACTAAATCACATTCACCTACTCACACACTATACAGTTCATAATTTTGTTTTTTGTTTGCATTCATTTAATATAATTGCAATATCAGATAAATAGTTTAGCTTATTGACGAAATTTTTAATTGAGTGGTAATAAAACTCACATACCAATTTGTTGGTTAATATTTAAGGTTTCTTTTTTTATGTGGAGGAAACTACAAAATAAACGAAAACGAATGAGGTTTATAAGAGTTAATATTTTTGCGATATATTTGGTCAGAATTGCTGTTTTATGGCTTCCAGAAGGAATGTTAAAAATATGGAACCTTCGACATTTTTAAGATTTAATTGCAAAGAGCCAAAAAATTGATTTCTGCTGAAATTATGAAGATTTTTAAGAGAGAAACATTTCCGGAGAAAAATGCAATTTTATTTCATAGTTTAATTTGAAGGTGTTAGTTTGCTATAACCACAGGTTTTTCCACATTTTCCAATAAAAATGGTTCAACAACAAGCAAATAAACATTTGACATTTTTCCCGGCCGAAATACCGGGGTTTGGGAAACTTAAAAAATTTTTCCCACTTACCCGGAAAACAAAAAATACCGGGAAAAAGAAACTCTATACGCAACGCTTAAATATCCTCAATATAGAGCTAAAGTGTGTTGAAATCACCATCACCAATAAAATACTCATCACGTTTTCTGTCCCGACTATCAGAAGGAGTAGCTGCAACGCCACCATCATTGCTGCCACTATCTGGGCTGCTGATGTTTTCCTGTCTGCGTCTCCTGCCATTGTTGCTCCTGTTCGTTTTCACGTTTTAGGAATAACTCCCGAAGTAATTACGATCAAACTAAATGAGTCTTGAGATCAGTTTGTGGTAATATCTTCAATTTAGTTGGCAGAAGACCGAGTAAAAAGAAAAGCACATAAATGCCAGGCGAATCTTATGACTCGATCACTCGCCTCGCTTGGCAGAGAAGACACACAAACAATTTAATAGACATTAATAACCAACGTTAAGTGTCGGACGGACGCACAGATAGACTGACTAACGTACGCTGTTGAAAGAATGATTAGTATGGCGCAGTAAGTCCGTCTTTCGTTCTGTTTAACAAAATTTAAAATGTTTGATTTCATTACGCTGTTGTTGGTGGTACAGTTATTTGTAATAAGATAATTAAGACGCTTTGCAACAACACCGTAGCCCCAAACCTGGGCGCATCTCAGCACATCCATAGTATTCCATACTGTTGTGGCAAGTAGTTGTGCATAACTTCATTAAAGTAATTACGAGATAAGTATTCACAAAGTGGCAAGGCAAGTTTTGTCTTAATAATGTTTAAGTATTCCTTCAATATCTATTAAAACGCGAGAATATGTGTTAAGTGTGTGCATGGTATCGCATAGACTCTGTATTGGATTCCAAACGGATGCAGACGATCCTTGAGGTAGGAGTGATTTGCCAAAAACTAGAACAGTTAATTTTTTAAGTTGATTACTTGATGTTCAACGAATAGTTTTGTAAGCTTCATACTTTATGCAACAATAACAAAGATCGAAATCTTCAAAAAAACAAAAAGAGCCTGCCAGAATTGTGTTGGAGTTTGACTTCCGAAATTTTCAATTCCATTTGCCTGCAGGCAATTCCATCTCAGATCATAACTTAGCATCGCCTTTTGTAAAATTTATACTCAAGGTTTTTAAAATATTTGTCTTTGTCTGAGTTAGTTAACATTGCAACCTACAGCCTCAATTACAATATTGCCTCAGTTGTTGTTTTGCCCACTTATGTGTTATTATTCTCAGGCTACTCTCGCTCTTTGTAAATTCCATCTATATCGCACATTACCGCCATATGAATGAGAACTCTATAATAGCTTTTACGTAGGATACTTTTTTTTATTAAACCGTTTATAAACTTCTGAGGCTGAGGTTCAAAAGGGAAAAATACATCAAAAAAACGCATAAAAATGTATAATTTATTTTTAAGGTTCGAATACATATCTTTAGATTTAATAAATTATAAATAAAGCATTAAAAAAGTAAATGCCTTATTTACACCGATGTCACTACCGCTCAAACAAAACAAAAAAAGAAGGTAACCCATATTTTCACATCACCTACATGTGTACTTGAAATGACATGTAGGTGGCAGCAGGAGCAGGGTTGGCACCAAAACCAAAAAATGCTAACTATTGGACATGATAATAGATTAACTTAATGACTTATCTATCGTAAGGCGTTCGATCTGCATGTTAGGGATTATACAGGGTGGGCCAAAAGTTACCACGGGTTTACAAATTTTATAACTTTTTCGTTAACATATTTTTTTTCAGATTATAAAATGTTGAATGTGAACCACACCTAAACGTCAAGTTTTTTTCTGCATTTCATTTGATATTTCTCAATTTCAGACTAACTCAATTTGAACCATTGAAAAATAAACAAGCGAGCAACGCGTTAAAGTGATTCAGGCTTCAATGATAAATTTTCGAAGCAAATCATCTTTAGTGGTAAGGCACATTTTTACCTCAGTGGATTCGTCAATAAGCAGAATTGGCGCATTTAGGCGAATGATAATCCAAGAGTGAAAAAACTATGCACCCACAAAAAGTGACTGTTTGGTGCGGTTTATGAGCTGGCGGCATCATATTTTTTTTTTCCAAAATGAGGCCAGCCAGGCAGTTACTGTTATTGGCTATCGTAAGATGATAACGAACTTCTAATGACCCGAATTGGAAAATATGGATGTGGACGATATGTGGCTTCAACAGGAAGGTGCCACTTGCTACGCAGCTAACGAAACAATGGCTCTTTTGCGCGACAAATTCAATGGCCGTGTTATCTCACGTCGCGGCGATGTTATTTGGCCAAGATCATGTGATTTGACACCATTGGACTGACTTCATTCTTTGGGGTTATTTGAAAGAAAAGGTGTACGTCGATAAGCCAGCAACAATTCAAGAGCTAAAGGATAAGATAATTTGGGACATTAACGGCATAGAACCTGAATTATGCCTCAGAGCCATCGAAAATTTGGACCATCGGATGGAGGTGTGCCGCCGAGGTCGCGGCAGCCATTTGGCCGATATTTTGTTCCATACATAACTGAACCATACCAATATTATTATAATAAAAAGAAATGACAATAATTTCCTAAATAATTTGTGTTTTATTCAAAATCGACATCGGCCCTTAAAATTTAATCAACCTTTAACTATATTTCGGGTCCGGCAATAAAAACACAATAATTTATCATTGGAATTGGTTTTATTGTTTTTCAAAATATTCTCCTTTAAGATCAATACACTTTTGCATGCGCACAAACCAATTATCGAAGCACTTTTTCCACTCCGATTGAGACACCTCCAAAACATGATTTTGAACGCTTATTGATGCTTGTCATGCTAAGGACCAAGGATGCCTCAATCTCACGGTATGCCACATGTCGGTCTTGCTTAATCAGTTTACGCACAGCATCGATGGCTTCTGGCAAAGTGACCGAAGTCAGACGCCCTACTCGAAATTCATCCTGGACAAAACGACTTATGACAAAACGTTCTGAGTGAAGTTATGCAAAAAAATGTAAAAGTTTCCAACGAAAGTTCCAGTTTGCATCTAGGAGAACTAGTATTGTGAAAACCAGAAATATAAATAGCAATCCTCGTATTTGTTATATTTTAAATCAAAGCTTGAGATCTACACTACAACTTTAAATAGAAACTATTGTCCTAAGGGAAATGTTACAAAAAAAATGTGAATTTAAAAAAGCAAAAAAAACTTGCACACTTAAGAAATCTTTAAGTTTTTAATGTAAATCGTTTTTTTGTTAAATTTTTAGTATCTTATATGTTGGAATTTGGCATTTCTTAAAGTTGTAAAATTATTTGGCATCGAGTGAACAAAATTTTTAGTCACTTTTACTGGTATTAAATTCTAAATTAGCTTGAATGATTTATTTGTGGGTTGTTGTAAATATGGTAGTTTTTTTATTTTGTTTTTATATATGTCCTCAGATGTTCAAAAGAATTTTAATCTGCGCTCTGACAAGTATGAGGTTATACTTTTTTAATGTTTTTAATCAAACATTCTTTAACAATATGGGCCCTGTTTGTTGAGATCGTCGTCATGGAAAAGCACAAATCCACCTCGATCCTACCACAGCCGCTTCTAAGCACCGGATCGACCAAAAGGAGCAATTCTTCGGCCAAGAGCTGTTACCCCGGTAGTATGTGCCGCTACAACAACTACAACAAATCCATCTTGCAGACCCTTTTTTTGGGCAAATCGCATCAAGTTATTTTTTAGAACGTAAAATTAATCGGTGGTATTCATGTTTCCCTCCATAAATATGTGTTTTCCAACGCCATTTGTTCCGATTGCAACCCAGACCGTCACACTGGCACCTCCGTTGTTTACAGCATGTGTACAGTTTAAAAAAAATAAAAAAAAATGGCAACAACAACTATAAACTTATCGTATTCAAATGAAAAATTACTCAAAACTGATGCGATAAAGTATTGAAGAATTGACTAAAAAGTTTTATTAGTTTCTTAAATTTGGGTTCATATTTCACCTATGCGACCTATTGCTCATGGTATATCTGGTTATCCAGCACCAATTGCATGAGATTTGTACGAGGCTTACCAGGCCATCTCACGCATGTCTGAGTTCATACATGACTTAAAGGACAACCCATTGGTCAAACGCGACACAACTTACTAGGCACGTAAACTCATCCCTGGAGAGTGAGGTAAGTGAGGACTGCTAAAAATCATATTTCAAAAATAGAATGGAATTTACAAATATGAAGATTTGCATAATTATTGTAATTATTGTAAGATCCCCTGGATCAGATGCAGTCAACAACGATGCATTGCACAAAAATTGTTTTCAAGTAATAATTCCCTAAATGGTGTTGGTTTTGAATGCCCTTTAATAACACAACAATTACTTGAGTTGCTCTCATTTTAAAACAATGCAGAAAGAAAGACGAAGGCGTATTTAAAATTGACATGATTCCATTGTAAATAATTTTATTATAGCCTCCTGTCTCGTTGCTGTTTATATTTGACTTAATTACTTTTATTGCTGTAGGTGGTGGTGGTGCTGTCCTATTTTTCTGTTGCTGCAGCAAAAACTTCGTAATGATAGCAGGCATTTTCCACCCATAGCATGCATGCGGCCATCCACAAATTCCGCATTTGCCATATTTTTTATACTCGGCAATTTCTGTTTATCGCTCAAATGAGGAAAAAAACCAAAAAACAAAACAATATCGTGCGCAATTGAAATAAAACGAATTGATGTCACTCCATGTGTGGCATTTTTCCAGCACTTTATTACTTGATTTTTTTTAATAAAATATATTTTAAAAGAGCGATTTTTTTGTCATATGGTGTTTTCAAATTATTTTTTAAATTTCATTCACTGATTATGACTGCGTGCTTGTATCTGCACACTCTTTGAAGTTTCGATCTTGCAATGTGTAGCCAAAGAAAGCTTGAAAGGTCAAATTGCGGTATGCCATTTATATGAAAGGAGTATGGGTTTAAAATTTAAATTCCATTTTAATATAAAAAGGGTACAAGGGCTGCTATATGTGACGCGCAAAAACTGGTTAAAAACCAGTTTTGTTTAGGAGAGCCATTTTAAAGATTAGGTCCCTTTCTATTTGCGCTTAGAATCGTCGACTTCACTTTCATAAAACGCGCATATCTCTGGGAGGGAACACTTTTGGGGCATGGGATCGGTCTCATTCGATGTTCAGATGTTGTCCACATCAAAAAAAGAAAAAAGAAACGAAAATTGATTTTTTTTTACCCTTAGGTCTCTTTCTCTATGCGCTGTCACATATATGTTTCTGGCCTTATTATGAAAATGCGAGTATTAATCATCAAAAATGAATTTATTGTTTTTCAAAGTATTCTCTAGCATGTTGAACCATTTTTTCCACTCCGATTGAGACACCTCCAAAACATGGTTTTTGAATGCTTCAACAGCATATTCTGGCGACGTTGACCAAGCATTTTTTTTCGACGTGCGGGAATAAAAAGAAGTCATTGGGTGCCAAGTCAGGGCTGTACAGCGGATGACCCATCAATTCGACGTTTTGGCCGGTCAAAAAGGCGCTGGTTTGAGCCGATGTGTAAGAGCTCGCATTGTCATGGTGCACAGTGATTCGTCTTCTCTTGTTCGTTTTTCGAAATTCTCCGAAGACTTCAAGCAAACAAATTTTGATGTACCACTCAGAATTGACCGTCCTACGATGCTCCAGCGGATAAGTCGCTCATTACCAGTTTTGCCGAAGAAACAGGCGACCATTTGCTTCAAAGTGCTTCTTTTACGAACAACTTCGTTGGATTTGGCTCTTCTTCGAAGACCCACACGGTCGATTGCTGTTTTGTTTCGGGGTCATAGGCATAGATAAATGATTCGTCACCTGTGACGATCTTATAAACGTCTTTTAAAGCACCGCGATCGTATTTTTTCAAAATCGCTTTGCACCAATCGACACGAGCCTTTTTTGAGCCATTGTCAAATTGTGCCGGATCCAACGATAATAAACCTTTTTTACGGCCAGGTGTTCATGCAATATCGAATGTATGCTGGTGGAAGAAATGTCCAAGGATGCCTCTATTTCACGGTATGTCACATGACGATCTTGCATTATCAGTTTACGCACGGCTTCAATGTTCTCTGGCACAACGTCCGTTTTCACGACCTTCGTCTTTGAGCAAGCGTCGGCCACGATTGAATTCATTAAACCAATTTTTCACAGTGCTATAGGATGGTGCTTCATCGCCATACAAAGATGTAAGTTCATCGATGCACTCTTGTCGTGATAATCCACTTCGAAAGTTTTGAAGAATTATCGCACGAAAATGTTCACGAGTTAGTTCCATTTTTTTTTGCCAAATTGATTTTTTCAAGTCCGCGTTTTTCGTTTGTTATGAGTTACAAAACATTATTATTTTACATTAGTTTTAATTTTAAACATTGCAATTCCCAGTTTCTATTAAAAGTTTCTAAACATTGTAAATTTTAATAAAAATTCTTAATTTTAATTGAAAGTTTCGAAAGGAAATTCTCTATTTAAAATGAAAATTGGTCAAACACTAATTTTAAACTTTTAATTTCAAATACAAAATTGATGTTTTAGATTTAAATTCTTTATTAAAAATGAAATCCTCAATATATATTCGAGAATTTTCCATTGCAATTAAAAATGGTGTAAATCATAATTTAATAATCTGCAGCAGTCTCCGTTATTGCATAGTACAACATAGTGCGGATTGTAAATACCTCAAAGACATACGTTTGATCTACAGATTTCTTTGAATAATTTCCCCCCACCCGTTTTATTCCATATCGGTATGCATTTTGATATAGGCCTCATCACGCAGAAAAAAAATATGGTTGGGGTAACAATATTCGAAGAGCATCATACTATTGTTGGTTATATGGTTATGGCACAACAATATTATGATCATCACAACAATAGCATGGTTCACACACAACCATACTATGATGTCCATAACAATATTATGGTCCTCACAACAATAGAATTATTTACACACAACCATACTATGATCCCCACAAGCATATTATAATTCACACTCAACCATACTATGATCCCCACAACCATACTATAATCCTCACAACCAAAGTATGTTTCACATACAACCATAGCATGATCCTCACAACCATAGTATGACTTACACACAACCATGCTATGATTCCCAAAATTTTTTGTAAAGATTGGGTTAAGTTGTTATTCAACAATAGAGATTTTTATTAAATAAGTTATGTAAAAATACATAAAACTCTTTATAAAAGGAGTGATTTATTTAACAGTAGAAAAAATTCATTTAAAAAAAATATTTCAGTTATACTAATCTGTAGTTTGTTTTGAAGAAACTTAATTTATATATAGAAACTACTATTATTGCGTAAGATTCGTAAATATAACATTGTGAAATTAAAAATAAATTACGATTTTGCCTGTATGATTGCCGTAATCATGTTATTGTTAACATAAAACCCATGAAACAATACTTTTGTCCCACCAACCATATTTATACTGTTGCTACAACCATATTTTCATTTTAATTTGGCAACAATGCTATTGTTACATTTCAACAATATTAATATTGCCACAGTCATACTTTTGTCAAAATTAAATTCAAAAAACAATACTAAGGTTGCGACGACCATACTTTTATTGCAGAGAACACACTATTGTTGCCGTGACCATATAGTAACCATATTTTTTCTCTGCGTGATAAAAAGGTACTTTTAGGTCTGATCTTACCAATAAAAATTGGGCTATTAAGGAATGAGTATGGCATTCTAAAAAAGCTGTAGGATTGTGGGTTGCATATACTGGCAGAAGACCTTTTTTAAAAGTTCATAAATAGTGTGCTTTGGCCGTCGTTGTGCGTTGGTAAGTGTACGCAACTATCACGCAGGTAATGTCGGTTGAATGCCGGGGCGCTTCTCAGTGAATGAAAGAACATCCTCCTTCTCAACTCAGAATCATGTTCTAAAGATAAACAAATATCAGTTCACAGCACAATTTCTTTCTTTGCTCTCTGCCCCAACACCAATGGCAGTGGCATATAGCACCATTCGATGATTATGTCAATAATAATGAAACTGACGAATAATCATAAAAATAAATAAATGGAAAAATGTGGCGATGAATAGAAGACAATCATGTAAATTTAGGTCAAGCCAATTACAGCTACACTTCTACTCACTCGCATGTACACGGCGAGCTTCTATACTCGTAGCAGCAAACATCGTGACGCCGCCTGTTGCTGCTGCTGCCGCTGCTATCACGGCGAACAACATTTGCTATGGATATGTTGATGTTGATGATACGCGATGCGCTGCCTCCCATAGATGACGGCGGTTGGTTGCACCATGTTGCACCGTCTTTAACCATAAAGTAAAATGTTTACAGACACTCATGAGTACTTAAGTGCCTACATATGCCGCCAGTACGTACGGATAGATATTCATTAAAAGTGGACAGATAGACAAGACAGACGGACGGATGGACCGACGGACAGACGTTCAGCCGGCTGGACAGACAAGAGAGATTCCCATGCAGTTTTCAACAAGCATTGTCGTGTTTATAGTTTTACGTCAGTTTCATGTTTTCAGCCATTAACAAAATGTTGCAAGGATTATGACATACTCGTACAAATTACGGCGATAGTGAAATGGAAAATATAGATTTCTGTTGATATAGACTAGCACACACAGTGGATAGGTTTTGTTTAAAATTAAAACGAACATAATCTTAAAACCAAAAATATAAATAAAAATTAATTAGTAGGGACATAAATACTGTTACACACGTTTTATGCTGTAAAATAAAAAGTACTGAATGTTTTTGGACCAAATATTTTTGAATATATTTATTAATGTATATTGTATCCAAAAAGAATCTACTTATTCGACATGTCCGCCTTTTGCCTTTACACACGCCTTCAGTCGCACTGGCCAATCGTCAATAGCTGCACGAACCTCGTCCATTGGCCACAGCTCGAACCAAAGCAGTCGTAAGAAATCCAATGTTGGGGTATCATTTGGGACAAACCTTGTCCTCTAAAACCGTCCACAATTTGTAATCCAATGGGTTCAAATCTGGACTAACTGAGGGTCATTCTTCAGAGGAATGAACGCTGACAAATTGTTTCGAAGCCAGGCCTGGGACGCTTTACCCTTATGGGCCACTTGAAGCATCTCTGCCTATTTTGTGAAAGTTTCTACTTTCTAGTTTGATCATTTCGTTCGTAACGAAATAAATCGAAAATCAAAAACAAGCAAAAAATCGATTTTGATCAACTTGTTACCCAAAGACCGAAGACGATAAATTGGACAAGGTAGTCGCAATCAGCATTATCGATAAATAGAACAACGAAGTTGAGTGAGAAGCATTTTGGGAATGCTGTTTTTTGTGTTGAAACAGTGCGAATTTAGGGTTTTCTGTGTTTTTATTTTATTTCAATATTAAATTTCTAGCGTTCTTGTGATTGTGTGCCAACGAATGTAGAAAATTAAACCCCCAGAATTTGTTCGTTACTAAATGCTGTTTTTCTACATTATTGCAAAAAAGAAACAGCTCATGTACAATTTATCGTCTTTGCTATGAAAAATCTATTACAGAAAAATCAAATTTTAATCACCAAACCGATTTTGAACTAAAATTGATGTCGATTTTCCAATCACTACTAGTTAGAAATGCCAGGTTTATATTAAAGATTTTACGAACTTACCTTATGTAAGACTAGCAGAGGTTTTGAAGTATTACGTATGCAAGGATTCATTTGTTTGTTCCATAGATCGAACTTGTGTTAGATATTTAAATCCTGTTAGGGCCGATAATTGAATCCTAGAGCGAGCCTCAATACATATATAATTGCCAGGCTAGAACGGAAAAGGTTAGTTTTGCACCCCCTCCAATGTGTAAGCTACACTCATTAAGAGTACACTCATATGGATCAGAAGCAACCAACAAGACAAAATATTGGCGTGCCATCTCAAGAAGTCCTAATGTAAATGTTAATGCAACGCCGAAACTGCGGTCGGTGGTTTCTTGGATGCTTGGGGTCCAAAAAACTTACTTGTTTTTTTGGGGGGTCAAACTCGTTAGTTCAAGGTCCCAAAAAGGCCGTATATAAGCCATATAAATCATAATTTTTATTTTTGTTTTCCATTTCAAAAGGGTATTGATTGTGAATAATAGATTTGGCCTAGACGAAGTTAATGCCGTTTTTACTAGTTAAAGAAAATTGTATTTAAATGTTGGCTACGAGTACGAGCTACGAGTGTTAGTGGTTAATTCAGAAGGTTCAAATTGGATCACTATTTCAGCATTGCCAAGGTAATCTCGTGAATAACGCGGGCTATGTAGGCTTGGTCTTGAAGCCTAGACGACGAATACTCGTACTATGGGTCTCACACTTTTGGAGTTGACAAGTACAAATTCTTAGATGCTAAACAAAACTAAAATGCCAGCTAGACGACAGTCACTTGATATTTGTAAAGGGAAACAAATAACTATTAAATGAACCACACTATACAGGGTGATTCATTCACGACTAGATAAATTTCACTACCGTATTACTTGGCTCATTTTAAGAAAATATGTCCATCTACGACCATGCTCGAAAATGCAAGGGCGCGAAATGGCAGCGGTTTGAAAAATTTCGAATTAAAGAGAAAAAAACAGTCCGACCACTGCTTTAGAACTTTTTACCCTTGTACGAGGGTTACTATATATATTTCCATCGGACATTCCCATTGGAAAGGTTGACCATTTTTAGCATAAACGTAGTCAGAACGTTTTGACGTACGACCATCATTTGTGTTGTTTACAGTGACTTGAAAAAATCAATTTGGCAAAAAAATGGAATTAACTCGTGAACATTTTCGTGCTTTCATTTTTCACAACTATCGACGTAGATTATCACGACAAGAGTGCATCGATGAACCTAAATCTTTGTATGGCGATGAAGCACCATCCTACAGCACTGTGATAAACTGGTTTAATAAATTCAATCGTGGCCGACGCTCGCTCAAAGACGAAGGTCGTCCAAAAACGGCCGTTGTGCCCGAGAACATTGATGCCGTGCGTGAAGTGATAATGCAAGACATACATGACATACCGTGAGATAGAGGCATCCTTGCGCATTTCTTCCACCAGCATATATTCGATATTGCATGAAGTCCTGGCCGTAAAAAAGGTTTGTTCTCGTTGAATCCCGCACAATTTGACAATTTTGAAAAAATTCGATCGCGGTGCTTCAAAAGACGTTTATAAGATCGTCACAGCTGACGAATCATGAATCTATGCGTAGGAGCCCTAACAAAACAGCAATCGACGTGTAAGTCTTCGAAGACGAGACAAATCCAACGAAAGTTGTTCGTGGAGAAGCAATACGAAGCAAATGGTCACCTGTTTCTTCGGCAGAACTTGTCATGGGTCGACTGTTCTGCTTAAGCAACGTAGGAGGTCAATTCTGAGTGGTACACCACAATTTGCTTGCATAAAGTCTTCGGAGAAATTAGAAAAACGAACAAGAGAAGGCGAATCATTGTGCATTATGACAATGCGAGCTCTCACACATCGGCTCAAACCAGCGCCTTTTTGACCGGCCAAAACGTCGAATTGATGGGTCATCCGACATATAGCCCTGACTTGGCACCCAATGACTTCATTTTATTCCCGCACATTAAGAAAAAAATGCGTGGTTAACGATTTTCGTCGTCAGAAGAAGTGTTTAAAAACCATGTTTTGAAGGTTTCTCAATCGGAGTAGAAAAAGTACTTCGATAAGTGGTTTGAGCGCATGCAAAAGTGTATAAATCATGCTAGAGAACACTTTGAAAAACAATAAAACCATTTTTGATGATAAATATTCGCATTTTCATTATTAGGCTAGAAATATATATAGCAGTCCTCGTACCCTTCGACCACCAATCAGAAAATGTTCAAACCGCTGCCATTTCGTCCCCGGGCATGGTCGTAGATGGACATATTTTCTTTAAATTAGCCAAGGAATAAGCTGGTGAAATTTATCCAGTCTTGTTATGTATTTTGCACAACATTTTCTATCAATCCATGTGGAAAGAGTTGTAGTTCAATGCAAACATGGCTCAAAATCGCTAAAAAGGAATATTAAAAATAGATTTTAAATATAAACTAATTTTAATATTGGCCCTTTCTGTTAAAACCTTGAACACAGTCTTTAACAGTTTTTTAGTTAACATGTTTTTGAGTTATACTTATTTGGATTTTAGCGTTTTTCAGTGCTGTATTCTTATATCAAATCTTTTATTTAAATTCCTAAAATGAGAAATTTTATTTTATTTAATATTCCGATAGTAATCTAGTATAAATTAAAAATTATGACTTTCATTGGACAAACAATAAAAGTCCAATTCAATTTGTCTATTAAAAAAATTTCAACAAATTTGGTCATAATTTCTAATGCAAATTTATTTCATGTGCAAAACATAAATAATATAAAATATTTCAAAATAAAAAATCTCACAAACAAATCCGATGCAAATAATCTTAATTTGATTCATGCACAATTTATTTTTATTTTTGTGAATATTTAATATGTGTGTGATTTTCGGCTGATGTTAGCTGTCAAAAGCAAACAAATCTGCATATTTTGAATAGGAAATTTGTAATGACTCATGCCAATCAAGCGAGCTGCACTAAGCTAGCAGCTCCCCACGGTGATCAGAGGAGATAAGATATGGCGCAAATCCCAAAAGTATGATTTAAGGCAGTCGTGTTTGTTACGGTAGCCAGTACAGGGGTGATTTTTTTTATTGCTATTGGGCGATTTTTTCATTGCTCAATGAGCATTTTTTAAACAATTACAAAAAATATGCCTTTAGATATGAAATACGGTAATTTTGCTTAAGCCAGTTATTGGGAAATTTTCTACCAGGAGTGAACAAATACTCCTAGTAGAAACTTCCCATTAGCTTAATTAGCATGTTGACAAAGGCCAACGACCTTTGACAGGCATAATATAAACCGTGTACACCGCGTACATGAAGGCAACTGATCTCATACCTTTCATTATTGTTTTTTTTGCGTGAATTCAATTAGCAATGCATAACTTCAGTGCATATGCATAGAAGCGGGATGAGCCATGACACAATGAAAACCGCAGAACCGAACCATGTTTTTAAACCTTAAACTCAACGCAACACAAAACAAAACCAGCTTTGCAACCAGCCAGCCGTGTAACCATTCCAGCCGATCAAAACCAATCAACATGTCAATATTTACCATAAAATTCTTTCACGACGACAGCAAATATGATGGGAACACATTGACATTAAATAAATATGACAGTACGTACGAGTATGCATGACAGTGATAATTTCTTAAATAAATATTTACCACAAATCAAAGGATAATAAGGAAGTCTCGGCAAAATCTTTGCCATTGCACATGAATGAACATAAGCCTTTAGTACAATGGGCATTGCCAACGAAGAACGCAAAATATTTTAGTGGTAATTTATGACAATCAACTTGTCAAGTGCAAATCCCAGACAAAAACAAAAAATAAGGAAAATTGAAAAAACGACGTACTATCGACACTCACAAGCAAAAAAAAAGCAAAAAAGTTGGCAACACTTTTACGCGCCATAATGGCGTCTAAAGAAGTTAAAACAATATATAAGCTAGAACGAACACAAAAAAAAACGAAATGCGAATAGACCAAATCACAAATGTTGGCAAATTTATCTAAAGAAATATCATACGAGTTAGGAAAGGCAAAAAGAAAAACACAAAAATATAAAACGCAGACAATCCGTTTTGCACTTACTGAGAGCCATGCAGGAAGCGAGGGTGGTATAACAAGAGCAGTACGGTTGCTAAGAAATAACGGGTGGACCAAATAAGACCAGCTGATGTAAAACTCAAATAACTTTATTTTTATTTTTTAACATAATTTATTTTTGCTCTTTGCAGATTATAACTGATTTGAAACACAAATAACTTTTTTTTTTTATTTATTAACATAATTTATTTTTTCTTTTTGCAGATTATAACTGAACTATTGGAAATTTAATATGAATATGTACGCACAGTCCACAACAACGCATTAAAATTATCGATTTTTATAATTCTTCTCAACGATCAATTGTTCTGACGCAGCGAAATTATCGCCATATTCCATGATTACAAGTTTAGTTCGCCGTTTTGAGGAACTGGGTTGAGTTGCCGACCGTCCAGGAAGAGGTGCTCATCGAAATATTCGTACTGAAGAGAACGTGGAAGCTGTGCAGCAGCTTGGCAGCTGTGCTGCAGCTGGGCGCTTAAAAGAGCCCAATGCCTGTATCGAGCAAAATGGTGGTCATTTGTCTGATGTCATATTTCACACATAGTCACGTTAAATTTCCATTAAATGTATTTAACATATAAAAATAAATCATTTAAAAAAAACCGTTATTACAAGAGTTATACTTGTTTTACATCACTAGATCTCATTTGGGCCACCCTGTATATACGCAGACAGATTTCAAAAACCATTTATACCCTAATCAGAGTGAAGAAATATAGTAGATTTTAGAACGTTTTCTATTAAAATTCGACAAATGGTGGACAAAATTAAAATTTGTCCAAAATAAAAAAAAACGAGTTGTAATCTGTCCACAAAAAGTTTCTTAGTTTCATATTTATAGTTTCAAATGTTTGTAACTTTCAAAAATATTTGAGCTAGACCCACCTTTAAACATACCGAACCACGTATAATACCCTGATTTCATTTAACGATGTCTGTCCGTCCGTGCATCCGTCTGTCTTTAGATTGTAATCAAACTGCAGGTCGCTATTATTGCCCGATTTTCATGCAATTTGGCAGAAGTAAGTTTTTTGGACCAAGGGCGGACGCTATTGAAATTGAAGGAAATCAGTTCAGATTTAGATATAGCTTCCACCTATATGTTCATTCGATTTTTAAATTTTTTAGGTCTTTTAAGATTTTAGCTCCAATCTTGATGAAATTTCGCAGAGTTAGTTTTTGGATCAAGGACGAAAAATATTGAAATAAAGAAAATCGGTTCAGAATTAGATATTGATCCTATATATATGTTCATTGGCCACATCTTAAATCCAAATTCAAATCTTGCTAGCGTTATTGAAAATAAAAATAAATCGGTACAGATTTAGATATGGCTCACATACATATACGTTCATACTGTTATACTTAGTGGGGACATAAATACTGTTACAACATTGAGCATACCCATTCCAATAGTAAAACTGAACATACCAAGTTAATGTCATATGGGTTTTAAAAGCTAACCTCAATAGCGTTAGTCTGTAACGGGATTTTAAAATTGTTTTAACTTTCATCATGGAGTGGTCAGATAATGAGAACCGTATCGCTGTAATAGCGCTTTTTAAGTGTGAAATGAAAAAAGCGATATTTTTAAAACGCTTCGGCCACTACGAATTAGTCGCATGTTCGTCTACCGATGCATAAAACTGTTTGAGGTGACTGGAGATGTAAAAGACCGCCACCGGTCGGGCCGCCCACGCTCTGTTCGAACACCGCATGTCATCAAAGCCGTTAAATCAAGAATTCACAGAAATCCGCTCTGAAAACAGAAAATCATGGCCCGTGAGATTAATATCACGCAAAAGTCCATGAGTCGAATCATTAAAAAACGACGTACCGGACATTTATTGACTAAAGTTTTAAAAAAATTAGGATTGAAAAATGCAAACGTCTTTAGGTGAAGCACGCTGATAACTTGCAAAGAAAAATTTTGTTCACCGATGAAAAAATTTTAGCCGTTCAGGAAAAATTTAACAAGCAAAATGATAGAGTGTATGCGCCGTCATCTAAGGAAGCATCTGAACTGATCCAAAGGGTGGAAACGGGTCATCATCACCCAGCTTCAGTCATGGTTTGGTGGGGGTGTCTCTGACGATGGGGTCACTGACCTGCATTTCTGCGAACAAGGAGTCAAAACATCGGCCAAAGTTTACCAAGAAACCGTTTTGGAAGCTGTTGTGAAGCCTCTTAGCAATTCCCTGTTCCAAAACCAGCCATGGACTTTCCAGCAGGATTCTGCGCCGGCCTATAAGGCTAAAACGTCCCAGGCCAGGCTTCGAAACAATTTGCCAGCGTTCATTTCCTCTGAAGAATGGCCCTCAGGCAGTCCAGATTGGAACCTATTGGATTACAAATTGTGTACGGTTTTAGAGGACAAGGTTTGTCACAAAAGATACCCCAACATTGGATCTCTTAAGACTGCTTTGGTTCGAGCTGTGGCCAATTTTCCAATGGACGAGGTTCGTGCAGCTATTGACGATTGGTCAGTGCGACTTAAAGCGTGTGTAAATGCAAAAGGCGTACATTTCGAATAAGCAGATTCTTTTTGGATACAATATACATCAATAAATATATTAAAAAATATTTGGTCCAAAACCATTCAGTACTTTTTATTTTACAGCATAAAAGGTGTGCCACAGTATTTATATCCATACTAAGTATGTCTCTAGCTCTAGAGGCCATATACTACATCCAATCGTGATGCAATTTGGCTCACGTTAGTTTTTCGAATTAAGGGAGGACTTTGTTAAAATTGAAGACAATCGGTTCGGATTTCGATACAGACAGATTTAGATGTAACGGGTGACCAACCTAGAGGTATTTTTTTCAATAGGGTTTTTTGTTCAGAAACTTATTTGTTTTTTCTCTTCTTCTTTTCAGTGTTGTTTGCCATTACATCATGAAAAGACTTACACCGCAAAAACCACGGTTTGGTGCGGTTTATGGGCTGGTGGAATCACCGGTCCATATTTTTTCAAAAATTATGAACTGTGAATGGTGCTAGCTATCGCGCCACGATATCGGGCTTTTTACTACCTCAAATTGAAGCGCGTAATATTGACGACATTTGGTTTCAACAGGACGGTGCCACTTGCTGCTAAAACAATGGATTTTTTGAGAGGTCATTTCAAAGAGCAGCTAATTTCACGTATTTGACCAGCTAAGTAAAGGTCTACGTCTGTGCTGACAAACCAGCTACGATTCAGGTTTTGCAAGCCAACATGCTTGCAAAACCTGACGCATGTCATTAACCCCATCCCGGTCGAAATGCTCGAACGAGTCATCCAAAATTGGACCCTCAGAATGGATAATTGGAGGCGTAGGAAGGAAGGAAATTATATTCAAAAAATTAATATGTCCGTTTGAATGAACAGTATCGATTCTACACTTGATTTGAATTTTTGAATTATTTTATTTTGAAAAGGTACATCTAGCTTGATTACCCGTTAGCTCCCACAAATATGTTCAACCGATTTTTCTGCTTTTAGCTTTGGAAGACACATACTATAACTGATCTTGATAATATTTGACACAAGCTAGTTTCTCGAGCCAAAGACGACGACCGCTGTTTAAATTGGAGAACATCGGTTCAGATTAAGATATAGCTTCCACATATATTTTCAACCGATTTTGCCGACAGCAATGAAATTTTCTTACAAATTTAAATATGGCTTTTCTGAACATTCAGGTGTGCAGGGTATAATACATATAAGTATAATCGGCCATGTCTGACTTTAGTTTTTTTTCTAGGTTATTTATTATATTTTTTTCGTATACTTATTTATCTAAAAATCGTATAAAAATTAAATTTTTTTGAAAGAACTTGAATTCCAAAATTTATAAATGTGATTGATTAGTTGAATTCACTTAATTAAATGCGGTGTGCGTCCTGCGTAGGCTTAGGTCTTTAAATGTAAGGCAGTAAGCAGTAGCGCTCTATTTTTGTAAATCATTATATTTTATTTCTACATTTTAAAAAAACATTCTGCCTTTGGCCAAAATATACAACCGCACATATTATATATTAATATATTAATTCTGCGATTATAACTGATGTGAGACTTGACCAATGCATCTATTGTACCTAGGATGTCGAAAAATAGGCCTTTTCGATTTCCTCTTATACCCAGGGACATATGGACATCCAGAAACAGTGACGTTTTCTCACAAATCTAAATATGTACCCTAGGGGACCAAAAGAGGACCCCTAGTCTACATACAATAAACAGTAAAATTTCTCCAGACCTCATTGATCCTTGGAGTCAGCCTAATTTATCCCTTGTGTCCAAAAAAAGGACAAAGAGGCCATAAATATTTTTATTGTTCAATTTCCCATTTCTAGAGCATGGTCAATTTCGGCCTGGCCAAACTCAAGGACATTTTCCGTTGTATTTGACATTTTCTTTGCTGTTCATTCTTGGAATTCTTAAACAGAATGAACAACAAAATCCCAATTCCCCATTGCGTAATACTCGTACAAGTCATAGTCATGTTTGTGCCCAATTTTTTTAGATCACCCTCCAAAAATTCTTCGCTCACCATTGCTAGCTGGATATTGTCGAGAATATTGCACACCTTCAATCTGAGCATACTACAGATCCAAACTGATGTAAGTAAAATATTCCTCTCCCAGTCTGTCTATAAGTAAGGTAAGTCTGTCAGTCCACTCGTTCGCCCGTCCTACCTTCAGTATGTCTTTGGCAACTTGGATCAGAGAAATATGGCGCGTATGCATGAAGCAATTGCTGCCCGCCGACACAACTACTCCACCATGTCCGTACTACGACGCATGCATCTCAATATCGAACGGCAGGGGAAAAAACTTGCAGATACACATTTCTGGCGGAAAAAATATATTTTCCATCAGTTTTCAGAGCAGTTTGTAGGTTGCTCTGGAATGTTGTTGAAGATGATGATGTTGCTGTTGCTGTCGATACCCCGATAGGGTGGACGACAACAGCGACGACAACGATGGTGATGATGACGATGACAACTACGACGAAGGTAGAAATGATGTGGTTTTTTTCACAAAACATGTCTAAAGTGTGGTTTTGAGTAAATGAATGAACTGAAAACATTCCAGATCACATGGAAGGCGAGCAGGCAAGCAGATGGATGGATACTCGAAGGGCAGGCGGACGCTTAGAGGCAGTCAGTCTGTCATCGGGGCTGGTGAACAGCATGCTCCTCGCATCACAAACAATTTTCGCATAGACAGCAGCAGCAACAACCACAACAACAACATCAGTAATGACAAGGTTGTTAACGTTGTTTGCCATATGGATTTGGCAAAGATTAAATAATCGCACGCATAGCAGCGCACAGTGGGATTTTAACGGCAAAAATACCCCTTTTTCCGGTGTTAGATATCAAAAATGTAATGAAGCCGTTTTGTAAGGAATTGTTTAATAAAGAAAAATAAAATATTTTTTTTGTACAAAATAACGCGGCCAAGTTATCTAAACGAATCTCTGCAGTAACGATTGTGGGTTTAACGAAAGCGAATATTGAAATATGCATTTTTGCTAAAGCGAAAATTCGAAATTGGGTTTTTGCGAATAATAATTTTTTATATTTTCCACCATAGAATAGGATTATCTCTATAAGTATGTCATTCCGTTGGTAACATCTAAAAAAACTTATCTACGACCTTATAATATTATCGATTGTCTTAAAATTCTAATCGTGCGTTCGTCTGTCTGTTAAAAGCACAACTCAGTCAAACGACAAGAGCCAGAGGCTTATAAATTACCCGATGTATGTCCTATGGTTCAAGATCGGTTAGTATTGAAAGTGGACCAAATCGGGCAAAAAGGGAAAAAGTTCCCTTTTGGGGAACTAAAAACAGTTCAGACCATTTTTTTTGTTATTTTTCCACTATACCTAAGTATAACTGAAATAATTAATTTTTTTTTTTTTACTTTTCCACTCATATAATAAAAATATTCAATAATTAAATTGAAAAAAGAATTTGTCTTGGAAGTTGTAGCCGTTGAGGCCTTAAACGTCCCAAAAATTGACGTGGTCGTTGGTCCTAGGGGCCCGAAAAATGTCCCCTAATTCTCAGGGACATATGGGTATCCACAAACAGTAAATTCTCACAAATCTAATTATGTACCCATAATTTAGATTTGGATCAATTTGAGACTCAGATTGGCCCATTTGGAATTAAGGGGCCCAAAAGACGGCCCCTTTCATTTAGAGCATATGGGTATTAAAGAAAAATTCGCCAAGAAACCGAATGTACAATAAATTCTGGGATTTGACCTGGTTTGAGGCTTGACCAAGTGATCTAACGTCTAACATGAACATGTATGTGGTTAATTAGAAACGGTGGACTTTTCTAAATAACCTGAATATGACATTAATTTTACGATTTGGCTGAATTGGGCGTGGTCATGGGTTTTAAAGAGTCCCAAAATCATACCGAACGGAGACATATGGTATCCACAAACACTGAAACTTTCTTACAAATTCAAATACTCGTATGTGCCCATATTTAAGACTTGTGCTAATTTGAATTTCAGAACGGCCATGTGGTCTTTAGGGGCACAAGGGGACATATGGGTAAACTTTTCGTAATAAATACGAAAATAATTTTGATTACATATTTCGATTATATTTGAGGTGAAAAATGCTGTATGCCCGCCAATCTACGATGATTTTTTAGTACAAATTTTATTTTTATTTGAAATTACTGGTTAAATAAAAAGAAATGTTTAGCCATGGTCCCTTATATTTTGCCAATATTCAGCTAACATATTAGAATTTAGTAATTTATATAGATGTACGAGCAAGTGCTGCTTGACATCGAACACAAAGGGTTATATCAGGGTTTTTGAAAATCGGAAAAACTTAAATTTTTATATGGGCACTTAAAATTTTAATATAATTGAGCACTTAAATGCAAACACTGGTTGATATTATTCTTGTCATAGCTATGCAAATAAGAAAATTACAACGATTTTTTACTGTACATTGTATGGTAGGTGGGCGTGGTTGGGGTTGGATTTAAAAAAAACTTTGTTTTAATGTAATTTGACAATATGAGAGATGTTTCAAAGCCCTAGCTCGATTCCTTCTAATTTCGGCCGCAATTTATATGAAAAAATCCCACTGTGCAGCGTACTGACGCCATTAACTAGCGTACACTGATGGCAGCAAGGTTGGCTACTTCGACTAGTCATGGAGGAGCAGCAACAGAACAGGCACCAGTCGGGTGAGTTAGTGAGTGAGTGGTTGGGTGGTTGTGGCGCGGCGGTGTTGGCAATGGAATGCGTAAAAATGCATAACTCTGCATAGCTGCTATTTATCAGTGACATAATCATCATGTCCACGGGTGGTCGGTCAGCTGGACAGACAGGGCGACAAACGCACTCCGTTTTCTAGGTATGCAGCAGGCGGCAGACTATTCGATTTTAGGCGTGAGTGACTATGAATGATGGTTTGCATGCGAAAGGCCGCGACGGACTGCTACACATTCATAATTGATTGTCATTTTGCCCGGGCTCATTCGCAATAATTGGCAACAGACTTATGGACTTATTTCGTTAATAACAATCACACGTTTGTCCGTTACAGTACAGGACCAACATATAGGGAAGGATTACGTTTTTCATGAGCAAGTCGTTATTTATTACACAGACACAATAGCACTATAAATGTTTACAGGATAAAAACACATCTCGTACGGATATAAGAACATTTCGTACGGATATAAGAGAAAAGAAAAAACCGCATATAAGAAATTTTTGCAAAACTCCGTGCAATTAATTGAAACTCTTTATAATTGCTTAAAAGAACAAAACGCTTATAAAAAAGAAACTTTTGGTGTTTCTTGACCTTCTTATATCACCCAAAGTGTTATTTTTCTAATAAATCGTAGTTCTTTTACAAGGTGATTTATAATAATTTTTGCTAAACACTTAAAAGATAATACGGGTGTCGGAATTTAATGTTTCGAAAGAAAATTACTGTAATTATCTTTTTAAACAAATTTTAATCTAATTTTCGAATTTGAAAAAAAAATTAGAAATAAAGGATCCAATACGACAACATTGAAAACTAACAACGTCGTTAATTTTTTCAGGTACTTACTACCTTAAGTCCCACAACATCCCATTAAGAAACAAGGGGGAACGTCTCCCAAATCAGTGAGCTGTGCACGGTATAAACCTTATACTCACTGTTCGGGACCTACAGTTTACCGCCGGCATCAAACGGCTACTGCATTTTGTAGAGAAGTTCTTACATGGCTTAGAGTTAAATCTCTTAATTGTAAAATCGGCGGCATTTACAAGGTGGAAACCCGGCTCTATGAAATAAAGCCCCAAGAAATAAGGCCCCAAACTGAAAATGCAATAAAGCTCCAAAAATGGGACCTTATTTCGTTATGAAACTAAGCCCCAATTCGTACAATGAAATAAAACCCTAAAATAATGAAAAGATACTCCAAACCTAAAATGACACAACATCCCATTTATTTTTTTTTATAATGAACTAAGGCCCCATTTTGAAAAGAAATATAGTTTTATAGTTTCTTTATTGAAAAATAAATCAAATATTATACAAACACCTGCATTGTATCTTCTGATGAAATTTATATTATCCTAACTAATAATTGATTGCCACAACAAATTGTTTGAAAGAGTATTGGTGGCTACAACCACTAGATGTGACAACTAAAAACCTATTCCGCGTTTCATTGGTATAACCGATCAATTAGTTGTGTTTACAAAACTATGATCATATTTATCATATTGTGATCAGACAGGTCAGATTCGTAGCCACAACCGATTTTTGTTTGCCAACTGAATGATAAGACTGCATGAACCATGGGTATTTCATCAGAATAACCGAATGTTAGTAGGTGTTTTGTAATTTTCAGAAGTTAAAACTATTTTTTTAGGGAACATACAAACATTTTTGGATCTAAAAATCCATATTGCCGCAGTTTTTCAACGAAAACCAGTAAAAAAAATTGTTTAAGTCGGGCGTAACTGGCTATGAGATACCTTACACCACTCTGATATTCAAAGGATTAAGTACCTTTGTCTGGAGCTTAAGCAAGGTCGGACTTAATATGTTAAGAGTTCATTTTTTTGTCGCTCATAAAGCACCATACACAATTTGAGCGTGAAAGGGTTAAATTTGTTCCAATGTTACAGGACATGGTTGTAACGCTCCATGCGAAATTTTGTAGGAACCGCAGGTAAACTGTAGCTTCTAAAGCTGCCGATTCTAAAATCTGTAAGGATCTTTCGGAGTGATTGGGTGTAATTTGTGGCTTCTACAGCTGCAGGACCTTAAATCAGAAGGGACCTTCGCGTGGGACCCATATGGTATGATAATGGTTCAATTTCACCTGAAATATGTGTTCATCACTCTCTAATGCTCGGTGTGAAATTTGGTCGGAATCGAATGTAATATGTGGATTTTAGACCAGTAGGTGCTGAAATAGGAAAGAACCTCAGTAAAGGGCTATACGAAAGTATGGACCTATGTGGTCCAGTTTTTTGAATTAAATGTAAATACTTGGACGTTTTTTTATCCACTTTTTTAGAAACTCTTTCTTGTTGGTGGAGGTTTGATGGTAATGTTGGCGCGTTCAATGCGGAAGCTTCCGGGTTCGCACCCAAGAACTGGTATACATTCATTTACAAGGTGGGGCAATAGTACTTACCCTATTAGAAAACGCTATAACTTTTGCTAATGGCGCCGAATGTTAATTCGGTAATACACAAACGCATAATACGAATTGACAAGCCATAAATCGGTTTATTCCGCAAGAACGCGGAAAAATTCTTTCCTTTTTTTACGCAATTTACGTCGGTTGTGTTGGCCCCGACTTCCTGACCGTCCGACACTTACTGGAAAAACTGCGGTATTTGGCCACTCGCCTTACAGGGACTGGGACAACTTGAGATCTTCGGAGCAATCGGAATCGGAGCAGCCGTTCTGGTAAGAATTGCTGTTGGCCAAGATGTCGAAGAGTAGCCCGGAACATCGACCAGACGACGCATTGGGCATTAGACGGCGGTCCCTACGCAGAATTTTGTTGCAATATTTGAAGATGACGAAAAAGCAGTTCTTAATCCTTCGCTTAAGTAACGATTTCAGAAAACCATAAAGTCGTCCACATTTCTATTGGTCGGACACTGTAGATACGATAACAGGGTCAGTACTAAATATTCCATGTTTTCATTGAAAAGTGAATACTGAACAACCACAAAACATAGCGAAAAACAAAAGCAACTCAACTCAACTCAACTTGGCAGCCGACTACAATCGTGATCATGTGATGATGATGTTATGCTTTTATGCCGTTTATTTCTGTTTTAATTTCGACTTTAGAATTTATCATTTAACGCCATCTTCGGCGTTTCGTTTTGCTTTGAAAACTATTTTCATTGGAAATCATTCATCCATAGCAACGAGCACAACGATCGTAGCGGATACCTAAAGGGTTATCGATGTTAAATGTTGCCATCTTGCTATCGATACTTGTTCCTGCTGCTGCTAATGTTGCTACCGATGTTGGTTGCACTGTTTTGAACACTTTCGAAACGATATTGTCGGGCGGAGCTGTTAATGTGTTACGCTTTGGCGCTGCTTGAACTATTAACAGCTGCTTTTGCTAAGCATCATTAAATCCTGTCTTAGATGTTAGATCTAGATCAGTTGGACAATGTACTCACAATGTACCGACAGACAGCATTTAGCTCTGTGCGGCTATGGTTTTTCGGTTGTCAGACTATAGAAAGCGATAGAAGCGTTGAACGATAGTTAAGTTCGATAACAATTGTGGTAAACATTTTCGTAATCGTTTAAAAGGAAAGATGGGCGGGGCAATATAAGATCTAGAGATAAAACTTTCAAATTCTCTTATTGTGAAAAATCTAAATTTATCAGCAACAATTGAATGCCTGCTCCCTGAGACTGTCTGTGTATTCACAAAATATGTTGCTTTTGAAATTATTAGAATTGACTTCCCTTTTTCAAAGATTCCCACGAAATTCGCCAAAGCACATTCCACAGCACATTTCCTCGTAAAAGTGAATTGTCTGACTTCCTGCAAAACTATTATGATTTCTCTGGAAATAAATTATGAGGAGCAGACAGGCTCTTGCAATTATTAAATATATTAATTTTAACATAATACATGGCCAATGCACATATATACTACTCGTATATATATTTGAAATTCCCAGAAATCATAAACAAACCATAGATCATTCTATTTGATGGGTCTGTCAATTAAGCCAACAACAAAACTCAAGTTAATTAAAAACCATAAATGTTCACATCGCCCAACACCAGCATCGCGCCACCACTCGGTGGCAGGAGATGGCAACACTACAGACTTGTAGAATGCTAACTTACCCCACCGGCCGAGCATCTGACTGAACGACTGACTGACCATCCATACTATCATTCTGGTGCAGTAGGTAGCGTGTTGGCTTGGTGTTCCCATTACCGCGAGCCGCAACAGATGTCAAACACAATTTATGTCCAAGCGTGCCGGTTTTTTTTTTTTGTTTTAGTTTTCATTTCATTCAATTCCAGCAGTTTTCGTCGAAAGTTCTCAGTTTCCAAAGATAAGACCTTGAACCAGCAGCACATTTGGGTACGAACGATGGTCTTGATTTGGCAGAGTGTGCATGTCATATTGTCTCACATCAAATGGGGTCCATGGGACTGCCAGCCACCATGTCACTTAGTATGACATCATAAAACTTGAGCTATTAAAATATGGAGTTTCACAGAGAGCAGAAAGAAATAAATTCAAAATGCTAACATTTAGCCGCATGTGTTTGTACTAAATATGTGTTCTAAACACTAGTAGTTGAAGTTCAGGATTACTAGAATTGTTCGAGGATGATGTGTAAAATTAAGGTTTTGCCTTCTGGCCTTAAACGTTTTAAGGTGAGCTTCCCATACAAAGAAAAATGTATGGCTGAGGTAATTAGATTATTGTTGGGTATATATACAATAGAATGATTCACACACAACCATGCTTTAGTCACCACAATTATATTATGATTCATAATCAACCAAACTATGATCCCTACAACCAGTATGAAGTATGAACCTTACAAACATAATATGTTTCACATACAACCACAGTATGATTCTCACAACTTAAGCATATTTCACATACAAATATAGTATCCCCCTGACGATATTCTGTTTTACATGCTATAATATTATGGTCCCTACAACCATAATATGATTCCACTCACCCACACTAAGATCCCAAAAATTATTTTTTGTTTTTTTTTTATTTATTTTATTTTTTTTGTCATTCAATAGAGATTTTTATTAATTAAATTATTTAAAAATACATTTAATTCAAACTAATGCGAGTGATTTTTTTAACATTACTCGTAGATAAAATCCGCTAAAAAAAACATAAGTGTTTTTTTATTAAAAATATTTTATTTATAAAAATCCAAATAAGTTTGTTTTAAAATAAATTTATTTACAGTTAAAAAGTACTAACCTTGCTTTAGATTTGTAAAAATAATATTGTTCCAAAACCCGTAGTCAAATTTATAAAAATTACAATCATACGGTAGGAGTGCCGTAATCTTACTAACAATTTTTACCCCAAAAAACAATACTTTTGTTACACCAACCATGTTTGTCTTAAAACTATAACCATATTTCCTTTTTTTAAATTGGCAATAACACCATTGTTACGTTTCAACAATATTATTATTGCCGCAATCTAATTTTTTTAAAATAATATTCGAAAAACAAAACTATGGTTACAATGAACATATTATTGTTGCCGCGACCAAATAGTAACCATATCTTTCCTCTGCGTTCTCGAAAACTTGTATCGATTATACTCATTACCTAATGTGTAAGGATTTTTGTAAACTTAGAGTGATTCCATTTTGAGCACAAAAAGCATTACCCAAGGCATTACTTTGAAACATAAAATAATGACCGTCTCAATTTTTTTCTTTTTTTTTTTTCTTTATTCTTGAGCTTGCGTATGCTTACAAGTTAGTACTTTCCTCCAAGGTCATCACCTCGAACAAGTTATACGAAACGGATCAGATTAAATAGAAGTGAAAACTTTTTATTTTAACTTGGCAATACAAGTGTGCCCAGATGCAAATTGGAACTTCCATTGGAAACTTTAAATTTTTTTTAGCATAACTTCACTTAGAACGTTTTGTCATTTGAGGGAAATTGTTTTGTTTACAGTGTATTGAAAAATTCATCTGCCAAAAAATGGAATTATCCCGTAAATATGTTCGTGTCATGGCTTTTTACGATTTTCGGCGTGGGTTAATGAGACAAGAGTGTTTAAATCAACTTGTTTCGACTTTTGGCGATGAAGTTCCATCAAAAAGCTCTGTTTATCGCCGGTACCAAGAGTTCAGTCTCGGACGCCGTTCGCTCCAGAATAAATTGTGTGAAGGACGTCCAACTTCGGTCACTTTGCCAGAAACCATCGATGCTGTGCGTGAACTGATTAAGAAAGACCGCCATGTGACATACCGTGTGATTGAGGCATCCTTGGGCATTAGTATGACAAGCATCAATAAGATATTGCATGATCATTTGGCCGTGAAAAAAATTTGTTCTCGTTGGATCCCACATAATTTGCGAATGCTCAAAAAAAGGCTCGTATGGATTGGTGCAAAGAGATGTTGAAAAAGTATAACTGCGGTAGATCAATGTCAGTGTATAACATTGTCACAGGTGACGAATCATGCATCTATGCATATGAACCCAAAACAAAACAGCAATCGACCGTATGGATCTTTCAAGAAGAGTCAAATCCAAGAAAAGTTGTTCGTGGAAGAAGTACATCGAAGCAAAAGATTGCGTTTTTTCGGTATAACCGGCCATGTTGCCACAGTGCCTTTAGTGGAACCTAGGACGGTTAATTCTGAGTGGTATACAACCATCTGTTTGCCAACAGTGTTCGAAAAAATGAGGAAAGATAATAAGAGAAGACGGATCATTTTGCATCGCGACAATGCAAGCTCTCACACATCAGCTGAAACGATGATCTATTTGACCACTCAAGATGACGAATTGATGGGCCATCCACCGTACAGCCCTGATTTGGCACCCAATGACTTCTTCTTATTCCCTAGCATCAAGAAAAAAAATGCGTGGTCAACGTTTTTCACCGCCCGAATCAGCTGTTGAAGCGTTCAAAAATCAAGTTTTGGAGGTGTCTCAATTGGAGTGGAAAAAGTGCTTCGAAAATTGGTTTGTGCGCATGCAAAAGTGTTTTGATCATAAAGGACAATATTTTAAAAAAACAATAAAACCGTTTTCAATGATAAACTATTGTGTTTTTATTGCCGGACCCGAAATATAATAGCAACCCTCGTAATGAAGGTTTTTGCTGGGTGTGTCCGGGAACTCAACCGAATCTAAAAGTAGAGTTTGTAAAGACGTTTTACTTCTATAAGTATTCTTTTACAATTGATACGGTTTTTAATTAACTAACTTATTACACTACTCTCGTATTTCGCTTTAAAGTTCAAGTTTAAATACTGTACGATAATAAAACTTTTTATACGAGTTGAACATGCGAAAAGAAAAATTAATGTGTTGTCGTCTTCATTGCAATACGAGTGTAATTTAAGGGGAAAATTGCTAGCGACAAGTCCAACAAACGGGTAGTGTTGTTTAATAACAGCCTTTAATGGGCCCGCTACTTTTCCGCCAAGCCGAAGCTGAGCCAACGGCAACAGTAACAGCTACAACATGCAACAATAGCTTGTTGGACAAAGACAAAGCTGATTTGGCGGCAAGAGCAACTGGATGTGGCGACTTTGGCACTTGACGTTCGGAAGGTCAAGTTCATGACTCGTATAAGTCAACGGCGACAATATTTTTGCGGCTAAGCATGTGTACCACCGTATCCGTGCACATGCAAACTCCGGGGGATTTTTTCGTTTTCTTCATCACTTGCGTGTGGCGTAACCGAGACTCCAGTTCGCGTAAGCGCCATTAACATTTTGTATGCCATTATTATCATTACAACTTTTGTTTCTTTATGAGTTGTTTCCTTGACTTTGGCTCTTTGCTTTTAGCTTAAAATTCAAGTGCATGCGAATGAATGCTAAGGTAAGTACTTGCGTATACGGTTACGTTATAAGCCGTGTGATCATGTGATTTGAAATTGAATACTATGCAAGTTGGTACACAGGTAAGGAAGTATGGATGCCCGTGCATAGGTTAGTGTGTGTGCACACTTTTATGTTTTGCTGCAGACTTTGGAGCGTCTGGGATTATGCTGCGAAGCATTGCGTCTGGGGAGCCAGTAAAGTTTGCATAGTGTGCCAGGTGTAATTTATTCGAATGGGAAGTACGCGAACAGTGATGATTAAAAAAGTATCGTAGTATCTATCTAAGTAGCTAAGGTCAGTTTATGGAAAAAAGAAAATTGATCGATTGCCAATGAAATGAAAATGAAAATCCACAGGCGATTGTAGAGACACCGTCACATCCTCAAAAAATCCCTGGTGTGCTCTCTGGGCAGAGGAAATTATTGCTCCACGTTTCATTAAGAATGAAGCCGGCCATAATATTACAGTCAATGAGTAACGCTATAGAGCCATGATTAATGATACTTTCGTGCCGGAATAGGAGGATGTTGATGTGGACGACCTTTGGTTCCAACAAGATGGCGCTACATGCCATGCAGCCAAAGAAATAATCAATTTTTTGAAGGTGAGCGCATTATCTCGCGTCGTGGGCCTTTGGTGTGGCCTCCGCTGGACTATTGTTTGAAATGTTTGAAAATAGGGCCTCTCGGCTGGAGTTTATTCGAGCCAGCCATGGCGGCTGCTTGGCCAAAATCATTTTTAAAACATAAAGACAAACCCCTATCTTTATAATGAAGCAAAATTCTTGGCCATAACATTGATTTATATGCATTTTATTTCATTTTGAAAAGCAAACGTCTGAAAAATACACCCTTTACATAGTCGACAAAAGTTCTCTTTAATTTTGTTGAGTGGTCGACGGTCTGGTATAAAATGACATATTCCGCAAAGGCATACTTCCCTCGCTGCCAGCAGAAGTTTTGCCCAGACAAGTGTACTATGGGTATTTTTATACTATGGAACCACCACTGATGTAATTGCTGTTGTTTGAGCTTGCACCAATGAACCAACCGGCCGACGACAGAGATACACCGGTTCGGTTTGCTTCATTGGGTTTGCTGTCTGCTCCGGGCGTGAGTGTGTGCCCGCCGCCGGGCTTAAAAAGCATTGGAACGGGGTGGTCATGTATTAAACATCAGGTACAATACCGGCGACGACGTTGTTGACGATGACGATGCTTTTTAACAATTTCCACATCACGTGATGTAAACAACCGGAGACGAAAAGTCAAAGACGAACAACTACAACAGCACACACGAAATGTGAACTTCCTTCCCTTCGCAACAGCTCTGGGAATGATGGACATGGTTAAGTTAAGCAGACACGCAAGTTTTTTCCATCCGAAATGTGCATTGACGATAATCGCCATACAATTTATATGCGAATATTTAAAGTTTGGGTTTTGGATAAAAAAGAAAACATTATTTTAAGCCCGGAAAGGATGGCGTCTTTGGAAGAAATCCTGAGAGGAATTAAACAGGTATTTTTTTGTTAAATAGAACCTAGCATGGAAAATGGAAAAATTCCACAAATTGAAGAAAGCAAGAGTTTTAAAATGTTGGTTTTACTATTGATAGGGTGGACAGAATAGATGTGGCTGTTATGGTTAACCCTTAGTTATCCTGTTAGCATGTAAAGGCAATTTTGGACCGTACATGAATAGTTTAAAAAAAACAGCTTAGGATCAAATCTTGCAAAGGTTAAGTCACAGAAAGGTTAATCAATACATACAACGAGACCGATTAACAACCAATTACGACTTATAATTCGATAAATGTTTGGAAATGCTAATATTTGTACATTGAGAAAACGAGCACTAAAACCACTATTTTAGTCAGTCTAAAATGGCACTAACTCCAAATAAAGTGATCAACTTAAACATACGTGTTAGGTCTACCTACATACATATGTCAAGATTAGTATTGACCATTTTCACGAAACATACCAAACATTTTTTTTATTGTCCTCGACTAAAGGAGTTGAAGATCGTCCATTTGGATAAGCCTGCCAACACCACGCAAATGTAGCTCTTGATTTAAACGTCGCATGTTTAGTAAACTTTTCATATCTCCCTCCTTGTATCCATGTTGAGGTATTAGAAATTTGCTTACGGGAGATGTGGTTGCCACGCCGGGTGTTACTTCATCCGACACCCCAGACATTCACAATTATTATTATAGCAGGCTAAATAACTTCAACTAAGAGTCTAATGCCATTTTAGATGGCAGACATGCCACATCTAACACATGGACGGACATATACACGTGGGGAAATATTATTTTTTGCAAATCTATTACAAAATTGTTTTAAAAAAGTAAAATTTAAAATTCTAACAAAACTAGCTGAAATACAGATTTGCATTCACGGACCTACTGAAATATTGCATATGAGTAAATTCTGTGTTGCAGACGTTACATTCCTACGCTTGTATGTTTTCCTTATATTAATCCGTAACGCCTTCAGGATATTTTCTTAAAACCTTAAGCAACACCACTTCGTCGACAGAGAACTTTAAAATGAAATTTAGTTTCAAATTTACTTTTTTTGAGGAAAACTATGGCCGTGTTCTATTGACAACCCGATATCTTTACACAATTGTACAACAAAATAAAAATCATTTTGTTTACAGAAAACTATAGACAAATTTCGTTTAAACCCGTTTGTTTTAATTAATTAAAATTTTTGACAAGAAAGTTGTTCAAGAATAACCTTTAGCGAGTTAAAGCGAGCTCGCTTATTACTCGCTTATAGTATTTCTTGATTAACTTTTTTTTTACAAATTTAACAATTTCAAGCCAAACAGTTTATGCGCATAAAGCCAACAAGTTCTTGTATAAAAAGAAATTTCTAAAATTTCCAGTAAAGCTTTGAAATTATCGCCTTAGCGACCATCTACTCATTTTATAAGCAAGTACCACGCCTATTATTCGTGTAGAAAATGCCGTTACGGACGTTACCAAACACCGAACAAGTTTTGGATATCAACCTGTATTTGCATTTTTTTTAATAAATTCTGCACAGTAGCTAAAAAAATCAATATACATAAAAGAACGAGATGTATATAAAGATATTAAAATTGGTCTTTTGAGGTTTAAAAATTTCTTGGTTCGTTCAAAAATTTAAAATTTGACTGTAGCGAAGTTACGTTGCGGACGTTACACATTTTCCTACTAAACTACTACATAAAACCACAATGTTCATTTATTTCAAACGTCCTTTAATTAACAATTCACTTATAAGGTAAACTTAGTGACAAAAATAGGCATTTTTGGCCATGCCCATTTTGGTGCCACCGCCCACACAAATGAGTCTCTTCCAGTGCATTTGGAGTCAATATAATTTGTCTTCTAATGCATGCAATTCGCTTAAATTGTGAATTCCGAAATAGTTTTGTAACATCTTTGCAAGCGTGAACGAAAAAAATTATAGACACGCCCCTTTATGATACCTTAAGTGCAAATGTACTAAATCGCCCGCTCTTGGTATTCGCATAATAATTTGAATATTGTTCTTAGAAACATGGAACCGAAGGCCTACATTTGCAGTCATTCAAAAATACAGAGATTGTGGAGGCATAACAGGAACGATGAGGTCGGCCACAAGCTGGTCTAGAAGCGATGTTGGTTAAGCAGCCCGCAAAGGTCTTGTCAAAGGTTGAGAGAGCAGCTGCACTTAGGATGAGAGATCTGCTGCTCTTAGGTTGGGAGAACAGCAGCTTTTAGGTTGAGAGAGCAGCTGCTCTTAGGTTGAGAGAGTTGCTGTTCTTAGGTTTGGAGAGCAGCTGCTCTAAGGTTGAGAGAGCAGCTGATCTTAGGTTGGAAGATCAGCTGCTCTTAGGCTGGAGAGCAGTAGCTTTTATGTTGAGAGAGCAGCTGCTTTAAGTTTGGGAGAGCAGCTGCTTTTATGTTGAGAATGCAGCTGCTCTTAGGTTGAGAGAGCAGTTACTCTTAAGTTGAGAGAGCAGCTGCTCTTAGATAAGGAGAACAGCTGCTCTTAGATTGAATAAGAACGGCCTACTAAAAATTACAACTCACGGCTATAGTTCAATTCTAAAAGCAGTAGACACATGGAAGGCTATAACAAGTCTTGGACTTTATGAAGCCGTACTAAGTCGAGTAAAAAATATTTAAGGTAACAAAAGGCAGCAAACTCCGGCACTCAATCTTTTTTCCATGACGGACGGCTTTACGAAAGATTCTACCACAAGATCAGAGGTATTATGGAAAGCATTATGCCTTAAAATTTAGAACATTTTACCGACAAGTTTCTCAGTCTAATAGTCTTTTCAGTCTTTTTTCCATGACAAACGGCTTTACGAAAGATTCTAGCACAAGATGGGAGGTATTATGGAAAGCCTTATGCCTTAAAATTTAGAAAATTTTACCGACGAGTTTCTCAGTCTAACAGAAAGAGATCTACGCCAATCACTTAGCCGCTAGACAGATGTAGGAAACAAAAAATATATATCCTTCGAAAATTCGAAACCCAAAATCAAGATATATAAAGTCACGATGCGCCCGACTGCCTAATTTCCACCTCTCAAAGCCTCTCAAAGACAACAGCATTTCTAGCAACGAGCTAGCGGACGAATGTCCTAGGACAGGTTCCGAAACAGTGAACACGGCAGAGGGCTCAGACCTGGGGGCTAATCACCGCATTCGTTAACGATCAAATTTACTTCGAAACGCAATTAATTTGGATCACGGCAATCGTTAACGAATTGCAACTACCCGAAGTTGAATACGATAGTACAACCTTCATCGAAAAAAACCAAACACTACCATTTTTAATGACGCCAAACAAAACAACAGAGTAAAACAAAAGAAATGTAGGTTTTTTTTCTATATTTTGTGAAATAACGTAAAAATATTCGTCTTTTTTTATTATTTTTAGGGACAAAGATAATGAAAAAACGATTTCCAGACCAAATAACAATAAAATAAATGGAAAACAAAAGAGTGTTCTGGCAGAATTTATGTTGGAGCATCCCGATTTGGCAAAAAATAAGCTGAAGAATTGTGCTCAAGCATTGGATCCATTTATAACTTATTACTTTCTATATTTTTATCAGATTTATTAAAATATTCACTTGCACCAAACCAACAATCGCTTGTTGTTTTGTTTTTCTGCTTTTCTCTGCTTGTCATCATACTCGTATGCTTGCCGCAAAGAGAATCAACAAAGAAAGATGTTTCATCGGCCTTTTAGGAAACTCAATTTGTGTTATCACAGTAGTGGTTTCGACAAAAATTACGTAAAAACACCATGAATTGTTATAAAATAATAAATTAACTACAATAAAATAATTAATCGTTACATTTTTGCATTGCAATAATGCGTAAAATGTTTCTTATTATCTATTTAATTTTTTAACAGTCCCACGTCGTGCTCGAATCAGCCAACGACACATCTTTTGAGTTGAAGGTCTTTGTTTTGCAGCATTGCAAAAAAAAGTAGTATGCGATAAAACATTACGATCGAATGATCCATGATCCAAACATTTAAACGTATCGAAATATTTTTCTATTCGAATTTGCATTCGTCGTCGAATGCCGTGATTAGCCCCCTGTTCATGTCTATTTGTTTAGACAACCTGGGAAGCATGAAGAGAAACGGAAAGATGAGCGTCGATATGCGGTTTTAGAATCATATGCGGTTGTCCAAACCTTTTGGCCAAGCATTTTTCGAATGAACTTCTAGCAAAAGTTTGTCGGCACTTTGCGTCTCTATATGTCACATTATAAATTTCAACAACCAAAGGATAGTACTTTATGGGCGATCTATAACTAAGCCTGTTTTAATCAGACCATATCGGTCAATGTTTTCATATGGCCCCAACGATTTTTGTTTTTTCCGGTTTTTCAATACACAAATTAAGAACCACCTTTGTAAAATTCCATACAGATTCACGGCCTCGTCGGAATAGTAGAGTGGTGGGGGCATCACGCAGTTGTTTCGCCCCATTTTAGCATTTGTTTTTACTTGTTTTAAGTATGATTCCGATAAGGGAGACAAAAAACTTCTTACTCTTTTTCCGAGAACCTTACCATGAAAAGTTCGACAACATTCTAACAATAACAGAGTGTACCGATAAAAGTTTTTTAAAGAATATTCTGAAAGATAATTCTTTAAGATATCTGAAATAATTATCTGAACAGAAAATTAATTTATATTCTATAAAATGGTGAAGAAGATTTTTCCGTTGAAATGTTAATTAGTTAGATAAGCTTACAAAACTGTGAACCAGACTTTCCAACTGATAACATTTTTAGGAAGTCCGATTCACACCTTTTTAACACGTTTCATCGTTAAACTTCTGAACGAAAAACTCTTCACCAGTTTATGCCATAATTATTGTTTTCAATTCCGTCAATTCTTTCAGTGTAGCACCACAGAGCTCACATATCAAACAACGCCTACCATTTTTCAACGCCAACTCCTTGTTTGTGTTGTGGCGCAAAGTGTATTTCTGGTAAGAGGATCAATCGACCGATGATCCCTGGAGCATAAAAAGTGATGGATTTTAAAATATCAAGATATGTACGCCTTGTACATGTTTCAGTTGAGTGAGGAGCCATAGACTTTAGGTTTTTTGTTTCTCTTTTGCTTTGCGCACAAAAATTCCAAGGGGGATTAGTTTAGTGGCTCTGTTGCATATTTATGAGTCATAAATATGGGCCTTTTTCAGCCGGGGAACAAAAGTTCTTAAAGAACTACTCGCATATGAGTAAATGTATTGCGAAAGGAGTGAATTTGCGAATAGTTAATGATGACAGTTTAATGGCCTGACAGAATTCGGTTAAAGTATTGGATGAATGGTTATAAATATTCGTTAATCTTAGAATAATGGCAGGGAAAATGTGAAATGTTTAGGAAACTTTACAAATTCAAAAAAAAGAAGAAAATCCCAGAATCGATTTTTTCGCTTATGGGGGAAAAGACCTATAAGCGTAAATTTTCAAAATCGACAAAATAACTGACCCAAATTTAAAAAAAAAATCCCACCCTACAAAAATAAAAAACTTATATTGCCTAAAACTTTAAATCGTTCATATATGAAAAGTTTCTAAATCCTAAAGCAACAGCGAATCATTCCACACCTTATGTTGAGGGGGGACAATTTTTAAGGTATGATTTACGATGACCTCAAAAAAAAAACATTTCATTTCATTTTGATTTCGTTTGTCTATTTTGAACGTGACACAGTTCTAATAAATCTCAGAGGGGGTTTCATGTTTAATTTGTTTATTTTCAGTTCTATTATTTCGCTCCACCCACCCATTTTCGGTTTGATTCTTCAGTTCCTTTTGTTATGTTGTTTTTTTAATTTTCATATTTGTTTTTTGTGTCTTTGGGAGTTGTTTTGGGAGGGGAATTGAAGAATACATATGTATTCCATTTGTTGTTCCACATTTGGAATATTTTTAGATAATTGGGTCAGTTTATGGACGTATGGGTTCTTTGAAATTCATGGAGAACTTAACTGATACTTATTATTGTGCCTAATCACACCACACCACCCAATTCGCTTGCCTAGAATTGAAGACAAAAAAGGAACGATTGTGACATTTTACAGGTTTTTTCTATTCGTACTAATGAGCACATGCTGTCAAAGAAGGGAACGTAAGTAGGACATTAAATTAAGGGATTTAACTTTGAATTAGGTTGCCTGAGGTCAAGGAGGAGCCTACAATTTGGAAATGTTAAAATTAGTGAATGTGTCATAGCTGGTGGCGGCGTGCTCGATTTTTACACATACACCGAGAAAAGTTGGGTGGAAATCGATTGAAGTTACAAAAATTCTGTTGCAAAAAAAGAATTTCTTTTGTAATCACCAAAAATTTATAATCGTACTGGATATTCGGTTTGAATACCTCAAGATTACAAAATGATCATTGTATTATGCTCACCAACAATTGAAGGTTATTTCCAATTAAATGCGGAAAAATTTCTAGTTGCCACAACTGGTGTTTGTGGCAACCAATAGTTTTTTTTAACCAATAATTGGCGATGATAACTAACATTGATCGGTAATTCCAGTGAAATGCGAAAAAAATGTTTAGTTGCCACAATCCATGTTTGTGGCAGTTATAAGCTTTGCAGTAATTTAATTTTTTAAACCAATAATTGGTGAAGTTAACAAACATTTTATCAATACCCAAAACTATTTATTGGTTTTAATATTTTTTGAAGAAGGCAGGCATAGAATAAATAATTCAAATATTACGGGCTCTATGATAATCGATTAGCGTACTATAGTTTTAGATGACTTTTGGTGTTTGCGCAAATAGTTTTAAGCTCTAAGAGAATTTTGAAAGTTTTGAATTTTGTCTGGTGAAAGGGCCGGCCAGTTCACATCACCCCTCAAAGAGATAAGCCGTCCAGGACACATTTGCCTCAAACAATTCATGGTAAACCCCCGCTGTGTGTGCAGTGGCACCATCCAGTTGGAACCATATATCCTCTAATTGCATTGCCTCAAGAGCCGGCTGAAGGAAATTCTGTATCATAGTCAAGTACCGTTCGAAATTCACAGTTACGGCAAGACGGTTATCCTGGAAAAAGTAAGGCCCAATGATGCCTACTCGTGATATGGCGCACCACACAGTGACGCGTCCCGAATGCAGAGGTCTCTGGTGAAGTTCTCTGGGGGTTGTTTCACCAGGAACACGTACGCGTTTGGAAACAGCGACTCAACTAAACGAAAAGACTAAACGAAAAGCACGCTGCACTGCAATGATCGAGTGCGCATATGAAAAAAAAAGCTTCAAGACAAAATGACCTCTCTGCACGTGTCCAATGCATGATGGCAACTGAAAGGTAGACGAATACAAATCTCGCATCAGCCGCTATAAGCCAAGCACACTCACCACTCTCTTCGACCAACAGTGCCACCACAGCCTGAAGTGCAAAAAAGCAAATTACCGCGCTCCACCCTGTAGCATTGGACACATTTCAAGGTTGTGTGTAAACATTACTTTCTTTTTCTTCCTATACCTAACCATTTTTGACTTAGCCAACACAATGTATGGTAGAAATTCTCTGAGTGTACACTAAACAAATTATGTTCAACAAATCAATAAAAACGATTCTTGAATAGTTTTACATCAAATTGATGGGACAATTTTTAAGATTTAAGATTTAATGAAAGTTTCATAAAATTGAATTAATATTTTACATCAATGTTGCACGTTGTACATCAATATTTCGTATGAGATAGCCAGAGTAAACTTAACAGACCAACGATACATAACGTAGCTCACACACAGACACGCGACTAATTTTTATTGTGTTTACTTTGTTCGGTGGAAAACTCTACTGCCAACATTTCCCGTTTAAGGCGAATCTGGCTGCTCTTAAGTGTATCGAGCCAAAATCGCAAAAAAAAACATAAGCTCTTTTTTCTTTAAAACTCGTTTTTTTTTAAATTAGATAGAAAATTGTACAACGCTCTTAATTCCAAAATATTTAAAATTAAACATTTATATTTACATAGAAAATTCAATTGTATCGAAATCCTCCAGATGAATAAGACAAAAACAAAAAAAAACTCTCGCGTAATAATATATTTTTGGCGTTTACGTCTTTTTCGCTGTTAGTGTCGGTACACTTAAGAGCAGCCAGATTCGCATTAAACGAGAACTGCTGGCAGTAGAATTTTCCACCAAACAAAGAAGAGACTGTAAAAGTCACTCGTGTGTATGTAAATATGTGTGTATGAACTACAAAACGTAGTCTTTTAATTTTACATTGGCTATCTCATATTGGTTGCTTAGGGTCTGTCTGATGATGGTGAAGTAGCGTTCACTGAAACTACGCTGGAATTCCAGCTTACACCTAATTGTCTTTTCGCCAGCTTTTTGAATAATTTCAAGTGTTTATTGAGTAAAATTTTCAATAGAAAATTATCTCAAATGTTACTATGAACTAAGCAGTTACTTAAAAATTAGTTAAGGTGCATTTCTATCAGGATAATTGATTTTCATCTTCAAACTGAAGCATAGTATTCATTTTATTGAAGTACAAATTGATGTAAGGAAATGAGAAAAAACTCATGAAGAGTTTTTCATCAAGTTGATGTACGAATTTATCAAATTGTCGAACCATTTTTTCAGAGTACGACTTTTTATAAAGTTTTTTGTATTTATTTTAAGTCGAAGTTCATACATTAAGGATTGATTTTCATCTACAAATCATTATATTGAATTACGAATTGATGTAAGAAGCAGGGAAAATAATCATAAAAAGTTTTTCATCAAATTGATGTACGAATTCGTCAAATTGTTGAACCTTTTTTGTCAGAGTAGGTCTGCTATAAAATTGAGTTTGTTTAAATTTATTTAATGTATTCCGACAATATTTGGAAGTTTAAGCTGCTTATTAGCAGTTATTTTGCCAAACCGCTATGTTCTCTTAGCATGGCGAATTCTAAGAAACTTCCTATTTTTAAGAAAATTGTTCTTGCGGAAATCCTTATTTTAGGAAAATTATGTTTTGGTTTAAATGAGGAAAAAACATAAACAAGAAATTGGTTCGGATATTATTCCATATTTACTTGAGAACTAAAAACAGCACATACAAGATCAGAGTAATTAGAGGTGACTTTTTCGAAAGATCAAGACCAACTACTTTATAGTAGAACTAACGTAAATTATACAGCACTTTGCATAAAACACTTAAATCAAGTAAATCATTGAATCGAATCGAATGATTTGAATTCCCTGCCAATAGTCTTTGTTAATGAGTATAAGAAAATTCTATTTTTTATAGTTCTCAAAACACAGCAAGAAACCTTCAATTACCAAAGGTTTAAACACAACAAAAAAATCTCATATCGAATCAAAGGCCATAATTAAAACACAAATCATAAAAATCTGAAATACCATTGCTCATATTAGACAAATTTAATTATACCCTAACAGACACTGTCTATTAAAACAATAGGTTAAGTACACAAGTAGAAATATCCATTTCAAAGTAATAGATATGATGGATTTTTTTTAAGTTTGTTAAATGATCTTTTAATTTTATAGTTAAATAAACAATCAATAAAATGCGCCACCGCACGCCAGCTGCTACCAAATATGCGACCACCAGCAGCCGCCAACATCAGAATAACCTCACCTCAGGCGCCAAAGCCAATTGCAAGTGAGATTTAAACCACATTAACAGTATCGGGCGGGGGATATCCATATCCATAACCATACAAAAAACACCAAACAAACGCCTTACATTCAAACCCGCAAAAACGTATCTGTGGCATTTCAAACAGTTTCAAACCGATATTATGGTTTGACCAACACCAAGTTGGAATAGGGTGGTATATTTAAAGGCAGCGATTTTTAGGAGACATATGTTACAAAAGGTCTACAAACGTAGTAGTGATATGTATTTTTTTACACACAGAGAAAAAATTAGTTGGAAATCGTTGGGAAATACAAAAATTCCGTTACAAAAGTAGAATTTCTGTTGCAATCACCAAATGTTTATAATCGTAATTGATATTCGGTTCGACATACCGCAAGATGATAAACATGATCAAGGTATTTTAAAAACAACAAATAATTTGGTCATAGCAATGAAACACAGAAAATGTATTTAGTTGCCACAACTGGTGGTTGTGTTGCACCTTCGAACCATTGCGGCCATTAAATGGCCCCTAAAGTCCCAAATCACTTATAAATAAGGATATCGTCACTTTAAAGTATTCAAATTTGTTATACCTGCGCAACAAGAAAAGATTTGTTGCCACAACCGAATTTTTTACCGACCGATTGTTGGTGGTTGCAGGTTCTAACCACGTGCAGCGCGGTAATTTGCTTTTTTGCATTGCAGGCTGTGGTGGCACTGTTAGTCGAAGATAGTGTGCGTGGCTTCTAGTGGCTTACGGGAGATTTGTATTCGTTTGCCTTTCAGTTGCCATCATGCATTTGACACGTGAGGAGAGATCATTTTGTTTTAAAGCATATTTTTCAAATGCGCACTCGATCATTGCAGTGCAGCGTGCTCTTCGTTTATGATTCGCTGTTCCCACGCAGACGGTACTGGAGTGAAAGAAACCCCTGAGAACTTCACCAGAGACCTCTGCATTCGGACCGCGTCACTGTCTGGTGCGTAATATCACGAATAGGCATCATTGGCCCTTACTTTTTCCAGGATAACCGTCTTGCCGTAACTGTGAACTCCGAACGGCATTTGACTATGATACAGGATTTTTTCAGCCGGCTCTTGAGGCAATGCAATTAGGGGATACATGGTTCCGACAGGATGGTGTCACTGCACAAACAGCGAGGGTCGGTAACCCTAACTAATTGGGATGATTATTGTAACTGAATTAGTACATGTATTCTTTGTTGTTTTACATTATTGGCTATGAGCCTAATGAAAGTTTAATATTGTGTATTCGGTTATCTGACCGAAATAATAGTTCTTTATTTAATTTTTATATTTAACGATTTGATTTTTTTAACAACTTGTTTTAACTTTTCAATCTAATAAAGTTTGTATGCACAAGTCGAACGATTTATTTTTATTAAATTTAATGAATTTTCTATATATTAATTCAAACACATTTTTTTTTAAATTCATTAATAACTGAATTTAATTTGACAACATTTTTGTTGAACATAAAAATACTTAAATTCCCGTTTGAGAAAATTTGTTTAATGTTATTCGCTTTTGCGTAAAAAGGACGAAAGAACACTCCAATCTTAGAGATAGGACACCTCATCACGAAAATTCAGAATAACGAAGGAATATTTAGTACTGGTTTAACTTATTTTACATGGTATAGTGTTGCAAAATTAACATTTCCTTGGTCCATATAAAATAACTCGGACCTACGAGGGTCATTCTTTTGTTCACTATAATCAGTCTTTCACTGCTAGAATAAATCATTCAACCTCCCAAAAGTTCGAAACTTTGTTGCATGGTGTAATATGTACAACATTTAACTAAACGGTGTTTGGTTACTACAAAGAATTTATTTGTTGTCACCACCAGTTATTGGTACCAATGTAAAACGTGCTTCATAGTTGGCTGGCTGCCGTAAGTTGTGGCAACCAATAGTTTTAGTAAATTCGGTTGGTATAATCGACTTATTGGCTGTAAGAATCGCAACAGAAGGTTGTTTATCCAACCGAATATTTGCAATCCGGATCGATTTCAAACTAAGTAATTAATTATTTTTTTTTTAAATTTTTTATTAATTTGCCTTAAACTTAGGCAATTTTTATTCGATTTACTTAAAAATGAACAATTTTTATTGGTAATTAATGCATCTTTCATGTATCTACGAGTATTATAAGTTTAAAAATCGAATACAAATTTTGGAAGTTACAGCCATAAGAAATCAAATTTTTGTTTTTTTTTTTCTTGTTAAAACTTTTTTTTTCAACTGCCAATGCTACCCTAATTCTGGAGATTTCCCACTAGTTTTTGCACAAAATTAAAGGGTGTTTTTTTTAGACATGTGGTTTTATTACGGCCACACTTTTTTTGGATTTGGTCTTTTCGAAAGCTGTCACTTGAATTATGATCAGTTTGGTTTGCCATTTCATAATGAATAGACTTACTCCAGGACAACGTTTGCAAATCGTGGTGAATGGGCCGAAAACGAGATGGCCTCCGATTTTGACAAGAAATTAATAAGAATTTTTATTTTACGTTTAAAACCAAAATTATCGAATTCGGAGTAATGAAAATCCACAAGTCATTGTTGAGACGCCGTTACACCCTTAAAAAAGTCACTGTTTGTAATGCTCAAAGGCAGGGGAATCATTGGTCCATAATTCTTTAAAAATAATGTTACAGTCGATGATGAAGGTTATAGAGCCAAGATCTATGACTTTTTTTCGTGCCTGATATGGACGACCTTTGGTTCCAACAAGAGGGCGCTACATACAATACAGCCAACGAAGCAACCAATTTATTGAAGGAAACTTTTGGTGAGCGCATTATCTCGCGTCGTGGGCCTCCAAGATCGTGATTCGATTTAACACCGCTGGACTATTTTTTGTGGGGTTATGTGAAGTCGCTTGTCTACGCAGATAAGCCCGACACGATTGACGCCTTAGAAGAACAAAGTCAGCGCGTTATTGCTGACATACGGCCCCAAATGATGCATAAAGAGGGCCTCTCGGCTGGAATTTATACAAGCCAGCCGCGGCGACCACTTTTCCGAAATCATTTTTAAAACAGAATGGCAAAGCCATATCCTTAAAATGAAGCTAAATTCTTGGCCATAACATTAAATTTTATGCGTTTTAGTTCTTCTTGAAAACCACACGTCTGAAAAAACACCCTTTATAAAGAACGCACTGTAATGATTCCAATGCGGTATATCTTTTATAATCCGACGAAAATTGACTGAGTTATAGCAGTTTTTTTTAAAATAGGACTTTTTTCATAGTCATTGGGTTCCAATTGCCAGTTGAAAACAAACTTTTTCATAGAAACAAAATTTCATTTCTTTTGGCTGTAATTTTCAAAATTTTCGGTTTTTATTAGAAAGATGCATTTTTTGGTGAATCGGATAAGAATTGCTGAAGCTTTAGGCAGATTGAAGAAAAGTCAGAAAAATTGCATGCTATCCGCACGCAGAGAAAAAATATGGTTACTATGTGGTCACGGCAACAATAGTATGTTATCTGCAATAATAGTATGGTCGTAATAGTATGGTCGTACTGTTTTTTGAATTTAATTTTGACAATAGTATGATTGCGGCAATATAAATATTGTTGAAATGTAACAATAGTATTGTTGCCAAATTTAAAAATGAAAATATGGTTGTAGGAACAATATAAATATGGTTGGTGGAACAAAGGTATTGTTTTCATGGGTTTTATGTTAACAATAACATGATTACGGCAATCATACCGGCAAACTTGTATTTTTTTTTAATTTGACAGTGTTATTTTTACGAACCTTACGCAATAATAGAAAATATAATTAAATTTCGAAACAAACTACGAATTAGTATAACTGAAATATTTTACATAAGTAAATTTTTTACTGTTTAATAAATCACTCCTATTATAACATAACTTACTTAATAAAATTCTCTATTGTTAAATAACAACTTAACCCAATCTTTACAAAAAATTTTGGGAAACATAGTATGATTGTGTGTAAGTCAAACTATGGTTGTGAGGATCATACTATGGTTGTACGTTAAACATACTATGGTTATGAGGATCATAATATGGTTGTGGGGATCATATTATGGTTGAATGTGAATAGTAATATGGTATGGTTGTGTGTGAATAATTCTATTGTTGTGAGGACCATAATATTGTTATGGGGATCATAGTATGGTTGTGTGTGAACCATACTATTGTTGTTATGATCATAATATTGTTGTGCCACAACCATATAACCAACAATAGTATGATGCTCTTCGAATATTGTTATCACAACCATATTTTTTTTCTGCGTGCGGAAAACAATACGTGGTGGGGAAAAAAGGAACACTCAATTCGGACTCTGGAGATTATTTTACATAAGGATTAGTTGGTTGTTTTTTTCTAAAGAAGGACGCCAAAGGTAATTTTTGCAGAACAGTGTTATAAGCCTTCTACAGCATCACTTCGACAACGTCATAGAAATAATTAGCAAAAAACGATCGCGTGCCCATTTTTGGTTTCTAACTTGAATTTAGTTTAATTTGCTCAACACTCGCACTTATGTTTGCAATTATTTGTTTATGTTATTGTTTCAAATGTGTTTATCAGCCGGCACAATACGCGCACTGACCGACCGACCGTCAGTCGTTCAGTCTCCACTGTTTAATTGTAATTTTTTTTTTGTGTTCAAAACAACAAATCGAAACCAGTCCAAGTATCTGTGCCCGTAATGTAGAAATAATCAAAAGAAGAAACAGAAGAAAAAAACATAAACAATAAATTTAAAATAGTCCATTTTGATGAAATGTAAACATTACTTTTGTTGTAGGTCAGTGCCATTTAATTATTGTTTTCTTGTTATTGCCGGGGCTCGCACCAACAACAACACCACCACCACCACCCCATTCATAGTCTAGCTGCAATACGGTCGAACGGACGGACGGACAGACGGTCAAATGGACGGTCTGAGTTACTGATACGGGGTTGAACTGAATGTAGACTCATATGGATTTGTTAGCGCACTGGCACTTCATGATCAATGAATCGTTGCTCGAATAATTACAGCATTCGCTAATAATAAAAAATACTTTTTGCATTTGTCGTAATGTCTACTTTGTATGGTGGTTTAGCGATTTTAATTTAGAACAAAAAAGTAAAAAAGGAAATGATTCACATTTCAAATGTGATATCACTTTTGTGGGACCAAAATACCGGGGGTTAAAGTTACGGTACAACTCCTCGTACATACATTTTGGAATTGTATTAAAAACCATTAAAAAATATATGTAAAATGTTAAACTTTAGTTTAGCAAAGATATAAATTAGCAACATTAATTATCGCCAAAAAGAAGTGAGAAAAACGCTTAGCTTTAATTTGTTGCATTTAACAGCGATATGCGAATTTTAAGGGATAATTTTGAAAATGTGATTGTAAATTTTCACACATCTTAGCTCATCCCATGCTCCGGATTTCAATGACCTTGAACATTTTCAGATTTTGACAGATCGTAATAAATCAAAATGAAATATTCGTAGGAAAAAGTGGGTTACAGACAACAAAATAGGGTGTGCGTAAATGGTGATAGGTCTTGGGCACGTAAAAAAAGAAGTTGAGGGGTGAATGATGAATGGCGAAAAAAATTGATTATTTTCGAAGAAATAAGTTAAAGCATGCAAATTTTAATTTAAGGGGCAAATAAAAACTTTTTATAACCAACAGGTGGACAGTTATCAAGATGGGATAAAGCTAGTGTCAAAAAAGGGGTTTTCAGAAAACCGACAGTTCGGGTTTTTTTTAAACCCGTGTTTTGAAAATAACGACTGTTGGGTTGTTTTTTAAAAGTTAATAACCGGCAAAAACCAACATTCCGTTTTTAGCCTTTTGCTAAAGAATGGAAATTCATTTTCGAACCAAAAGTACAGTAATAGCGTTCTGGAACAGCTCTTAATTGAGCCAAATTTTAAAAAATAAGGTCTTATTGGATTTTGTTTTTTTTGTAGCCAAATTTAGCCAAACTGCATAAACAGAAATAAATCTGCTGGAAATCGGCCCTAACTACAAATATTCGGTTGAATAAACATACCATGCTATTGATGGTTACATGGTTCGTCTCACCATAGGATGGTAGCTACAATAATATTACGATTATTACAACCAATAAGACGATTATACGAACCGAAGTCATTAAAACTATTGGTTGCCACAACTGGAGGTAATGACAACCAACCAATTACGAAGCACATGTTATTTTGGTACCAACAATTGGTGGTGACAGCAAATAAATTCTTGTAGTAACCAAACCCCGTTTAGTTTGATGTTAGAACACATTACACTATGGAACATAAGCTCGGACTTTCTTGGGGGTTTGACAGATTTATTCTAGAAATTAAAGACGTAGGTGAGGAGAATTTCTTGTATGGAGTTTATTTTCGAACACCATTTTAACATCCTATCTCTAAGATTGGAGTGTCCTTAGCTGGCAACTGAGCTCAAAGAGTTGTTATAGCCAATAATCTATAACAAAAACCAATATATGTACAAAACATACAACCTCTTGTATGTCAATCAAACCAAGAAAAAGCTTGATAATTACTATGGGGACTCTGTACCATTGATTTCGATGGTAGACAAGTGTTTACACACTTTCGTTGTGGTCGCACAAGTACAAATGATGCTGATCAATCTGGACGGCCAATTGAGGTCAATACACCCGAAAATGTGGAAAAAGTCCACGATATGATATTGGCCGATCGAAGAGTAAAAGTGCCTGATGCCATACGCATTTCATATGGCAGAGTGGTTTCGATTTTACATGATGAGTTGGGTTTAAGAAAACGGTCTACAAGGTGGTTGCCGCGTTTGCTCTCAATTGACCATAAACGAAATCGTGTGACAACTTCAAAGGATTGTTTGGAGTTGTTTAACCGCAATTCGAATGCGTTTTGTAACTGTGGATGAAACGTGGATCCATTACAACACTCCGGAGACCAAGCAGCAGTCTAAACAATGGGTTCTCCGAGTGAACCGTCTCCGAAGAAGGCCAAGGCGATAAGGTGATGTCGGCCAACAAGGTGATGACAGCAGTTTTTTGGGATGCAAGCGGGATAACCGGCATCGATAACTTTCAAAAGGGAAAAACAATAAATGGCGAATCTGTCCAATAAGTTGGCATTATAATTTATTTTACCGATTTAACGAGGGTTTTTAAAAAAAACAAACCCATATGACCAAGAAGATAATGCACGAATTGCTACCTCATCCGCCATATTTTCCGGATTTATCCCCCCTATTTCCAATCCCCAAAACTAAAGAAATGGCTCGGTGGAAAGAGATTCAGCTCCAAAGACGAAATTAATGATCAAACAAGTGTCTATTTTATGGACCTTAAAATATCCTATTTTTTGGAAGGGATACAAAAATTGGGAATATGTTGGACTAAGTGTATTTACTTAGTAGGGACATAAATACTGTTACACACGTTTTATGCTTTAAAATAAAAAGTACTGAATGTTTTTGGACCAAATATTTTTTAATATATTTATTGATGTATATTGTGTCCAAAAAGAATCTACTTATTCGAAATGTCCGCCTTTTGCCTTTACACACGCCTTAAGTCGCACTGGCCAATCGTCAATAGCTGCGCGAACCTCGTCCATTGGAAAATTGGCCACAGCTCGAACCAAAACAGTCTTAAGAGATCCAATGTTGGGGTATCTTTTGTGACAAACCTTGTCCTCTAAAACCGACCACAATTTGTAATCCCATGGGTTCAAATCTGGACAGCCTGAGGGCCATTCTTCAGAGGAAATGAACGCTGGCAAATTGTTTCGAAGCCTGGCCTGGGACGTTTTAGCCTTATGGGCCGGCGCATAATCCTGCTGGAAAGTCCATGGCTGATTTTGGAACAGGGAGGTTAAAAGGCTTTACAACAGCTTCCAAAATGGTTTCTTGGTAAACTTTGGCCGATGTTTTGACTCTTTGTTCGCAGAAATGCAGGTCAGTGACCCCATCGTAAGAGACACCCCACCAAACCATGACTGAAGCTCGGTGATGACCCTTTTCCACCCTTGGGATCACTTCAGATGCTTTCTTAGATGACCGCGCATACACTCTATCATTTTGCTTGTTAAATTTTTCCTGAACGGTAAAAATTGTTTCATCGGCGAACAAAAGTTTTCTGTGGAAGTTATCAGCGTGCTTCACCATAAGACGTTTGCATTTTTCAATCCTATTTTTTTTTAAAGCTGCAGTCAATAAAAGTCCGGTGCGTCGTTTGAAAGCCCCAAGTCCAAAGTCTATTTTAGTGTTTCGACTTATGGACTTTTGCGTTATATTCATCTTACGGGCCATGATTTTCTGTTTTCGGAGCGGGTTTCTGTGAATTCTTAATTTAACGGCTTTGATAACATTCGGCGTTCGAAGAGAGCGTGGGCCCGACCGGTGGTGGTCTTTTACATCTCCAGTCTCCTCAAACAGTTTTATGCATCGGTAGACGAACATGCGGCTAATCACTAGTGGCCGGAGCGTTTTGAAAATATCCCTTTTTGAAATTTTACAGCGATACGTCTCTCATTATCTGACCACTACATGATGAAAGTTGAAACAATTTTAAAATCCCGTTACAGACTAACGCTATTGAGGTTAGCTTTCAAAACGCATATGACATTAACGGGGTATGTTCAGTTCTACTATTGAAATGGGTGTGTTCAATGTTGTAACAGTATTTATGTCCCTACTAAGTAGCTAAAAGGATATTATGTTAAAAAATATTTTTTTTTGCATAAAAACTGTGTTTTATTCTAAAAGTAACAGAAATATTGATATGCCCATGTATAACTAAATTTTAACCGATTTTCATAAAACAACCTTTATAGAAAATAAAAACTTAATTTTGCAAATTTCATAAAGATCGGACAAAAGTTGCGACCTGTAGTTTGAAAATAGACATCAGACGGACGAATGTACGGACAGACAGATATCGTAAAGTCGAATTAAGTGGTGATTCCGAGTCGAGCGTTACACTTAATGGTGGGTCTAGCTTAAATATTTTTGATATTCACTTATTGCGTTCCTGAATATTATGAATATTCCTTGCTTTTACATACAGCAACCAAAAATCCGAAAACCGAAAAACACGCAGCAAAAAACCGGGTAAACCATCAAGTCGCTTTTTAGCTATTTTTAAGAAACCGACTTTCGAGTTTGCACATAAAACCCGGAATGGCGGTTTTCTGTTATGGACACTCTACTTTTAACGCGAACTTTTTAAGTTATGAACTAAAATTTATTAACAAAAAAATGTTCCCAGCCTTCGCCATTGTTTTCGAATACACAATACAATTATATTTGGAATCAATATTATTAACAATAGTTTTCTGATGTTTTCGTTTCTGTTTTAGTTTACACACAAATTAAAAAACAACAACTCAAACTCACCTTAAAACATTTGGATGTGATAGTTTGTTGAGAAGTTGCACTTCTCGCAGCATATTTGGTCGATTTGCACGTAATTGATTCATTTTCAAAACCATGACTTGCCCCGTTGTACGATGAGTGACCTAAAAAAATAAGCAATATTTTGGGAGTGAGACAAAATTAAATACATAAATTTTAAACCTAGAAAAAAAAACGATTGCTTAATGAAAATAATATAAACAACAATTATTGTATTGTACTTTTCGTTTTGAAAATTGACTTGACATAGCTCTCGGTGTTACCTACCAACCACAACACGATTGTCAATGTCGAGGTCATGACTAAAAGCACTTGTTAGAATGAAAACAAACAAAAATTGTACAACGAGCGACCGGCATGACATTTGGTCATTTCAATAAATTTATGCAGAATCGCACATAAAAAAACAACAAAAGTTTATTTTCGTTTGTTTTGAAATAATGAAAAATGTACAATAATTAGCTCATAATTCATGTTAAATGTGACATAAACGCCAATTCATTTTCTAAGCAATCTGCTAAACTGGACAGTTTAACAAGTGAGAGTGCCCCCATGGGAGCTGTGGGGTGTAGACGAATTTTATAATACCCTGTCGAAATATGGGTGAGGAATGCAATAGAAGACAATTAGTGACTTGCTGGCTACCTACACGTAATTGCTAGAGGCCAGTTGCTCAGCAGAATCTTTTAAAGGACATCGTAAATTAATGAGAAGGTACATTTGTATGAAGGCTATTTCGAAATCCCCGAGCCGATCATACTCAAATAAAACTGGGGCACAAAATAAGATGAAACAAGTGAGCAAGTTTTAGTCGCCTAGCCGACCTTTGTGTACCGTTCACCGAGTACCGTTTGGGTGGGCAATTATAAAATAAGAGTTGCTGGTTTTTAAATTTTCCCTCTATCAAAAATACTCCGATCACCAATTTTGGTCAATTTTGTCTGAAACGTAGAGATTTTGATAAAATTTCGCAAAGGGTCTTTTGTAAGGAGTCCATTAAATAAATTCAAATAGAATAATTTTTTTTGTAAAAAAATCTATTGATGGCTCTCGATGTGGCAAGAGTGAGTTGTATTTTCGTGGGCAATTGTGCGAAGAAAACTTGAAAAGTAAGGTTTACAACAGTAATTCTCATTCGTTTGGGGAGAGCCTGGCCTTATAGAGTTCGGTTTTACTTTCAACAATTGCAGCAAAGCTTTCTGAAGAGGGTTGTCACGGACCCGAAATCATGATAAAAGCAGTGTGCAGCCACGAAAATCAATGTCACTTTGCCATTTTGTTAAAAACTTGTCTTCTATTTAAATATAGAAGCAAGAGGTCTTGAGCCGGTTAATCCCTGTTGAATGTGTAATAGCAACAGACCGAAATAAAACAAACGCGCTAAACAAAAAAGAAATAAAAATATTCGAAAAAAAATTATTCAGGGATTATTTTTCTTCAGCAGTCTGAACGGCGGTTTTTCCACGTTTTAAATGTCGGCAACCTTACAAGTAAGAGATTAATCTCTATGTAAAAGCTTCTCTATAAAGTGGCTACTGAACAGATTAGTGACAGTTTAAAAAAAAGGTGGTTAAATTTTAAGGTCCGATGTTGATTTTGAATTAAACACAAATTATTTAGGAAATTATTGTCATTTCTTTTTTATTATGATAATATTGGTACGGTTCAATTATGTATGGAACAAAATATCGGCCAACCTCGGCGGCACACCTCCATCCGATGGTCCAAATTTTCGATGACGCTGAGCCATAATTTAGGTTCTATGCCCTTCATGTGCCGAATTATCTCAGCCTTTAGCTCTTGAATTGTTGCTAGCTAATCGACGTACCCCTTTCTTTGAAATAACACCGTAGAAAGAAGCCCAACGGTGACAAATCACATGACCTTGGCGGCCAATTAACATCGCCACGACGTGAGATAACACGGCCATTGAATTTGTCGCGCAAAAGTGCCTGTTAAAACCACATATCGTCCACATTCATATCTTCCAATTTGGGCCATAAAAAGTTTGTAATCATCTTACGATAGCGAACACCATTCACAGTAACTGCCTGACTGGCCTCGTTTTGGAAAAAATACAGTCTGATAATGCCACCGTAAACCGCACCAAACAGTCACTCTTTGTGGATGCATTGTTTTTTCGACGAATCCGCTGAGGTGAAAATGTACCTCATCACTGAAGATGATTTTCTTCGAAAATTGTTCTTCCACTTCATAATAAGCCTGAATAACATTCGCTTGTGGATCTTTCCATGGTTCAAATTGAGTTAGTCTGATATTGAGAAATATCAAATGAAATGCGGGAAAAAACTGGACGTTTCGGTGTGGTTCACATTCAACATCGGGCCTTAAAACTTAACCACCCATTAGTAGGATCCGATCTAAAAGTATACTGGTACGAGTAATCACAAGTGCGTACACACAGAGAAAAAGTCTGTTAAAAATCGGTCTAAACTACAAAATTCCATTTAGACAAAAAGACTTTCAGTTGCAATCACCAAATGTTAATAATCGTGAAGGAAATTTGGTTGGACGTAACATAAGCTGATTGCTATGCCAATATTACAGGTCACACAGCTTTTTATTTGATCAAATAAACCAAAGGATGTTCAATTTATTGGTTGCCACAAACGCCTGTTGTTGCCACTAATGGTTGGAACGGTTAGGCGCACCATAAGATGATTGCTATGCCAATGTTATGGTCTACAAAACTTTCTATTCGGTCACTTTAACCGAATGTTCAAATTATTGGTTGGTCGCCTGTTGTGGCAACTAATAGTTTTGAAAAGAAATGTTCGTTGCAACCAACAGTTGGTAATGACAAGAAAATATTTGCTCTAATAACCAAAAACAGCAGCACCTTAGAAACAATTTGATGGTAAAAATAAACTATAAAGACAGTTAAAAAAAGTTAAAACTGCAGAATTTCAAGGTTTCTCTGAAAATCATATCGACGGTAAGAAAAAAAATATATCTTCCTTCGCTACACCCGAAAAAGTATTTAAATGTGTCCGAAAATGGATAATTAGAATCTAACTTTGACTAATTTGTTTTAAATCTTTAATTGTAACTTCAAATCCCGATAACATTATTTTTAAACTTAAGTTCCAATATCATGCCATTACTCACAGCTTTCTATTCTGTCACATTTACCAATATATTCAGTATTATTCACTAAACATTTCAGAGCATCAACTTACATTGGGTTTCACTAGTGGAAACTGGATAGTTCATGCAACCTCAATTGTTCGGTTGCACTACTCAAAAGTTTTAAGTGCATGCAACTTCAATCATTCGGTTGTTAAACAAATTCGTTTGTGGAAACCAATCTGTTCTCTGTGTGTACGAGTTAAACACTGGTCAAAGAACTAAGAGAAGCTTCCAGTTTGTTTTATTAAAGTCTGCTAAGGGTGGAATAAGTTATACTTGATATGGCTTCTGTTGAAATTGCATCGCATAATGGATCTTAACTAATGCTTATCAGGATGACACATAGATGGCGTTCATAGAATATATGACATAAAGGCCACACCTAGTGCCCACTGAACTGACATATAGATGGCGTTTAAAGCACTCAGTCAATTAAAGTGGCATTTTAAATGGTTTGATTAGTTTATTTCTGTCATCCAAGCAAAATATAATTTTAAATTAGAAGAAAAAAATCTCAAATATACAATTTCTTTACAGTTTTTATTTTTTAAGTTACATAAGGCCTAACCAATTTAGAATACCAGCCAGCCAGTAAGCACAGTCTTCCTTGGAATGTGAGTGTAACTAGCCTATGTATAGAAAAACATGACATTTCAAAATAATTCAGAGAAATAATAAATTTTCTATAAATGTTCGCTATTACCTGTGCGAATACAACATGAGTTCGGGAATGAATTCAGTGACGGTGAACAATGGAGACTGCGAGCGAGTGTCGTCTACATACGTACATATGAATAAACATGTATGTGAGGGTCAGAGTGGCAAAAATAAAATAAAAAAAATAATAATGACCTTAGGCTGAAATCATAAATATTTGGTGTTGTTGAGAAACAACCTATCCAATATGATCGCTACATACGAGTACAACAGCAAAATAGTAAAATACTGAAAAGTTAACAAAAAAAATTATATGCAATTTAGATAAAACGACGCATTGCATGTGGAATTTTTTTTTTTTGACGAACTTTCTAATATTTTCTGTGTGAAAAACATTTCATCGATGGATTAAAAAACACATAAATTGCATTGTTCAGTTGAAGGACAGTGGAAGATTCCAAAATTATTTTGGAACTAAATCTAGCACTTGAACTGGGCACTTCCAATACGAATGAAACTTCATAGGGAGTTAGTGGAAGTGTTTTAGAGCATTAGCCTGCAAGATGGGACCCTTGACCTCTGCGGGTTTGGACTTGTGAGGTTTTAAAATGGAAATTAAGGGACGGACGTCGCTTAATAGAACTCAGACAGTTGCTCTTAAATCGATCGTTATACTTTACACATGGTCTATTCCCATTCCTTTAAGGGCTTACAAACATCAGGTCATAATAACCGGTACCACAGTGTGGTGTAGGCTTTAAGAAATAAATTATTAAAGTTACTCAAGTGCTTGCCATGTTTAGACAAATTTGACAGACATTTCCGGTTTTCTTCTATTCGCTGCAGACCTGACAGCTCCGTCCTTATTTGGCCTAAGGGACCACCCATCAGCGATAATTCAGTTGGACTTCGGAGTAGTTTCTTTTAAATCAGGATCAGTCTCTTAGTAATGACAAATTTATTTCCAATTCGTTTAACCCCACTGTGCGCTACATATGCACGAGGCAACCACACCGAGTCAGAGACAGCGATTGTTGTTGGCCAAAAGGAGGAGTTGAAAAGTCCAGCAATGGTGATAGTGGTCATTTTACCATTGCAGAGATTTTACAGTCTACAAAGCAATTATCCATCCATCATATTTGCCATGGTCGAACGCAGCAGACAGACTGTCGAGCGGGGGTGGCAGTGCGGCCGAAGGACGCCGATAGGGTCGCTCTTCATATCGAGCATATCGACAAGTGCTTTCAATTTTGATTTTTATCGGATCAAAACCAAACGGCCGCCCAACCAAACAACAACAACCAGCGCAGTTGCCATAAAGTAAAAGCAACAACAGCCATCTGACACTGGGTGTAAGAGGAGTTTGGTAGAAATACAATATTATTGTTGGTTTTATTGCCATTTTAACCTTCTTTTTTATGACAATCAATAAAAGGCTGGCTGTAAATACACAAAGACCACAAAAAATCACTAACAAACAAATAGACAGACAGACAGACTGTCCAGACGGTAGTGGCAGCAATGGCCAAAAGCAGATTGTCGGTTGTCTAGCCATTAACCATCACAGAGATTGCTATCTATAGTGATTTTAAATTCAACCGACCATCCAGGCAGCCGCTCAGCCAGCCATCCTTAGAGTCCATCATTCACAGTGATTTTAAAAACATCCAAGCAAATCTCTAGCTGTCCGCTTTATTGATTTGAAAATCAAGTACACTCTCGGTGCTTCAATGATTTTTGTTGTTGTTGCTATCACATTAAATATTTCAATTTGACCATGTCATGCCATCCATTTATTGTCAATATTTGATATTATGCCAATTAAAATTTCATGTTAACAACGCAGGAAAAAAATGGCAAACCACTACGTCAGCTTTAAGTAAGTTCGCTTCGCTCTACTTCGGCTATAAGGGGGGGGGGGTGTACTTTTTAAATCCCCCAGTGATAAAGCACAACATGTTTCCATTGCCTGGCATCTATGGCGGGCATCCTTGCAACTGCAGCAACAGGAGAAAAAAACCGTTCATGTTGCAGACAAAATGGAGCCGGGACACAAACAAAATGTCACTCAATTTAGTTGTGTTCAATTTTTTTGTTTACTTTAAATGTGTTTGCCAATTCCTGAATGTGTAAAGAAATTGACAATATTTTGTGTTTAAGTATTACAGAATATTTATTTAATACACAAAAAACAACAGGTTTTTGGTTCAATTAAAAATTTCAAATATACAAACAATAAATTAATTAGGTATATTGTCATAAAAAATTTCACATATTAACTAAAATATTAGTACGTTGTTTATCGAAAAATTTTCCGATTTCAAGCGATAACAAAATTCACATATTTACAAAAAAAATGTATTCCGTGTATCGATATTTTTCGTTAAGAGGTGAGGAAAAAATTCACATATTTACAAAAAAAGTTGTAATCCGTTTATTGAAAATAATTTCGTTATGAGGATTTGAACAAATTCATATATCCTCATTTTTAGCGAAAGTCATTCATTAAGCCAGAGTGTTAGTCAGTTGATTATCGGTCGCTGACTTGGCAAGCTCATTATTCCCTGCTACGAAATATTTTACGACAGGCTTTGTCGCTTTAAATATCTTTTCGCTTTTCTGAACTCATTCCCTGATACGAACTCATTCCCTGATACGAATTATTTGTCGGTCTTTTCGCTTTTCTCTCAAACTGACATGTTTCGAGAAAACAAATGCTGGTGCTAGTAGCGCGCAATATTAAAGCATCGCTTGTAGCGCGCACTCTAATAACAGCTTTAGTGATAGTCATTCATTTAGCCGAAGCCATAGTCCGTGGATTACCGGTCGTTGACTTGCCGAGCTCAATATGCCATGCTATAAAAAATTCAAGACCGGCTTTGTCGCTTTGACTAGCTATTAGCTTTTCTTTCACACTAACATGTTTCGAGCCATCCCATAAGGAAACAAATTCCGTGCCAAGTAGCGCGCAATATTATAGCGGCGGCTGTTATCCTCACTTCGCATCTAACTCTTTGTTTTGATAGCGTCAGGTCCGAAAGAGTGCACTCACGCTCAAACTCGCTGAGGTAAATTGCCTAACAGTGATTACGTGCGACCAAACGACGAAATTCGCGTAGCGTGTAAGTCAAAACTGAGTACGAGTTTCAAAAATAGTTTATAATTTCCACACCTTTAGTATGTGTAAAACGATGCTTGATGAAATGGCAAACCTTACCGAATACTTTGGCCGTTAAATGACCTTGATAACATTGTCAGCTTCCGAAATATGACCATTATAAAAACTATCCTTAGTATCTAGAAACCCAACATTTCTTTCAAAGTTCGAAAAAAACTGAAGGTTAGTTTTCTAGCGAACAAAAAATCCAATATTTTACACATTCAAAAAAATGTGACCATTGGAAAAACTTTCAGTACTATCTGGTCGCCCAATATATCTTTCAGAGTTCGCAAAAAAATTGATGGTTAGCTTCTTTGCGGGCAAAAAATTCAAATTAATCCCATATTTTTACTCGCTCAATAAGTCCACTAGAACTTGGCAACTTTCGGCTAATATTCAAGCTAAGAAAATCAACTATTGACATAGCAAAAAAAAAAAGAGTAGATCCGAAGCCAAATTGAGCAAATTTGGCTCCGGATCTTAAAAATGTATTAAAGTTGGACCACCCTTAAAAAAATGATAACTTTATTTACTAACTGAAAAGCTTGCCAATCACTGTAAGTGGAAGCATAGGCCCAATCGATCTATTTTTTGTTCTTCATAAATATTTACACATAAAATCGTCTAAAAGGTGCTCTAACGACAATTTATTACGAGTATTATTATCATTTTCTGATATTTTCAAATTAAAAATTCCAAACACTTCAGAATATGACTGCGATCGTTGCCTAACAACTCTTGTCGTAAGAGCAAAGGCACTAAATTTTCAAACTAAATACTTACGCGTACATAAATAAGTACGGGTAGTAACTACAAGTGCCATATTTAACCAAGTAAATTTATCACTAAATGAAGGCGTAGGCGCCTCCTCTGCCTTGGTGCGCTGCAGGAGGAGGAGGAGACGGGGGCGCAGGAAGGAGGTGGTGCACTTTGGCAATATTTTCCACAATCTTCGAAGACTGGCGCCACAATTATTCACCAGTGGCGTTTGTGGTCGCTGTCGTCGACATCGTAGCCCATGAAGTGGAGAAGTGCATACCCAAGTACGTAGAAGTTGTTAAATACTCTCGTATTTTTTTGCTAACGAAAATAGAGGAAAAAAACGAAAAAGTAAGACAGAAAAATATTGCAAGAGCAATGCAAGAAAACAATAAAGCATTGTCAAGGGGGGTATGCATTCGGTTGGTGGGTGTTAGGGGCGTTGGGGTTTTGGGGCGAGTTTAGAACGAGACAGGTATGGCTTCAAATTTACAATATGCATTGTTGCAGCAACATACACCGCCAAAAAAATATTGTCACTGTCAAGTGAGCAATTTACATATGTGACGCGCAAAATAAAAGGGGACCTAAGGGTAAACAACAGTTTAGTTCAGGAGAGCCATTTTAAAGATTTAAATACGTGTATCTTTGGTGTACCATCACTTTCATAAAACGCGCATATCTCTGGGAGGGAACACTTTTGGGGCATGGGATCGGTCTCATTCGATGCTCAGATGTTGTTAACATCGAAAAAAATGAAAATTGATTTTCTTTACCCTTAGGTCCCTTTCTCTATGCGCTGTCACATATTCAAAAAAAAAAAAAAAGTGGAAAAAAGTGCTTGGCTTTTCGGATCTAAGAGGACCAATTTAAAGCCCGAAAATAGGCCACATAGTTCCCACGTAATTTGAACTTCAACATTTAAAAAAAAAAAATATATCACTGTCCCAAAAACCGCAACAAACAGTAACATTTTGAGAGTACAAAGGCTGCTACTTAAATTTCGGGTCCGGCAATAAAAACTCAATAATTTAACGTTGGAAATGGTTTTATTATTTTCCAAAATATTCTCCTTTAAGATCAATACAATTTTGCATGCGCATAAACCAATTTTAGAAGTAATTTTTCCACTCCGATTGAGACACCTCCAAAACATGATTTTTGAACGCTTCAATAGCTGCTTCGGGCGATGAATTACGTTAACCACACATTTGTCTCGATGCTAGGGAATAAAAAGAAGTCATCAGGGCTGTACGGTGGATGGCCCATCATTTCGACATCTTGAGTGGTGAAATAGCTCATCGTTTTAGCTGATGTGTGAGAGCTCCCATTGTCATGATGCAAATTGATCCGTCTTCTCTTATTATCTTTCCTCATTTCTTCGAACACTGTTGGCAAACAGATGGTTGTATACCACTCAGAATTGACCATCCTACGTGCCATACTTAAAAAAACGCAATCATTTGCTTTGGTATACTTCTTCCACGAACAACATTGTTGGATTTGGCTCGTCTTGAAAGACCCATACGGTCGATTGCTGTTTTGTTTCGGGTTCATATGCATAGATCCATGATTCGTCACCTGCGACTGAGATGCATTTTTCAACACACTGTAAACAAAACAATTCGCCCTTAAACGACAAAACGTGCTGAGTGACGTTATGCTAAAAAATGTTTCCATTGGAAGTTCCAGTTTGCATCTGGGAATACTAGTATTGTCAGGACCCGAAATATAAATAGCAACGCTCGTATTTTGTCCCCTGGTAAACGTCGTGGGGATGGTCCGAATAGACATAGACATTCAACCAAAAGTGCGACTCCTAAAGATGCTCTTTCGGTCAAATCTCTGACACACGTAGAGAAGAGATTCGTTGTCACAACCGAATGAGTGTGGTTGCGTCTACTTCAAGTATTTTATCAGCACAACCGAAGGGTAGATAGTGCTCTGCAATTTTCGGTTACTGCAACGTTAGTCATTAAATAAATTTTTATAAGCTACCTCTGAGTTTACTTAATGGCCCATCAAGCAAAGTCAACAAATTTTGTAACAAAATCAATTTATAATTAATTTGTCCAATTTTAGCATTTATCGTACTTTTTTGAGTCCGCTTGACATGTAGAGGACAATGCTTTCCTATACGAGTATAATAGGCAGTAATAATGGAAATCCTTGAAATTCTGCTCCGATTTGTTTTTTGTAGTGATCAGCAATACTAGATGGCTATAAGAACGTAACTATTTGTTGGCATTACCAATTGTTGGTTTAAAGGTATAACAATTAGTGACCATAACTGGTCGTTCTGACAATAGATTAATTACACTTTATTTTATTAGTACAACCGACTAGTTCGTAATCTGTATTATAATATTGTCACAGCTATCGTATTATGGTACGTCGAACCGAATATCCATCAAAACTGTTATCGTTTAGTGATTGCAACAGAAAGTGTTTCCTTCCAGCAGAAATTTTAAAGTCCGAACCGATTGTTAACCGACTTTTGCTCTGTGTGCACTAACGAAAGCTTATGCATGTCAAAAAAATATTGTTTAATTATGTGGGCGTGGTGCTGTTCAGCGTGAGGCTTTTCCTAGAGAATTTGCGGACGCCTTTAAAAGAATAGCAGTGGCAAAGCACTTGGTACCGGGCTTTTAAATATTACAGACAATGCACCAGATTGTAACGAATGCTATACAAGTAAGTAGAGCAATTTCTTAAGTGGCAAGTCCGGAACTTTGCAACGTTTCGTCGAGACCGGACTATACAGGGTGGCCCAATAACACAGAAAATTTAAAAATATTCATAACATTTTTGTTTATAATGTTTTTCTTTCTCTTTTGCAGGTCATATAGTATTTTACGGAGTTATACGAGGGTTGCTATTTATACTTCGGGTCCTGACAATACTAGTGTTCCCAGATGCAAACTGGAACTTCCCTTGGAAACTCTAACATTTTTTTAGCATAACTTCACTCAGAACGTTTTGTTATTTGAGGGCGAATTGTTTTTTTTTTAAGTCAGTTGAAAAATTCTTCTCAGTCAAAAAATGGAATTATCCCGTGAACATTTTCGTGCGATGATTTTTTACGATTTTCGGCGTGGGTTATCGAGACAAGAGTGCTGTTTAAATCAACTTGTTTCGACTTTTGGCGATGAAGCACCATCAAAAACCACTGTTAATCGCTGGAAGCAAGAGTTCAGTCTCGGACGCCGATCACTCCTGGATGAATTTTCCAACTAATGTCACTTTGCCAGAAACTATCGGTGCTATGCGTGACATACCGTGAGATTGGGGCATCCTTTGTCATTAGTATGACAAGCATCAATAAGATATTGCATGTTCATTTGACCGTGAAAAAATTTTGTTCTCGTTGGATCACACATAATTTGACGAATGCTCAAAAAAAGGCTCGTATGGATTGGTGCAAAGAGATGTTGGAAAAGTATAACTGCGGTAGCTCAAAGGCAGTGTATAACATTGTCATGTGTGACGAATCATGGATCTATGCATATGAACCCGAAACAAAGCAGGAATCGATCGTATGGGTCTTTCAAGACGAGCCAAAATAAACAAAAGTTGTTCGTGGAAGAAGTACATCGAAGCAAATGATTGCGTTTTAGCCGGTATAACCGGCCATGTTGCCACAGTGCCTTTAGTGGAACGTAGGAGGTCAATTCTGAGTGGTATACCACCATATGTTTGCCAACAGTGTTTGAAGAAATGAGGATAGATAATAAGAGAAGACGGATCATTTTGCATCACAACAATGCGAGCTCTCGCACATCAGCTAAAACGATGAGCTATTTGAGTACTTAAGATGTCGAATTGATGGGATATCCACCGTACAGCCCTGATTTGGCACCCAATGACTTCTTCTTATTCCCTAGCATCAAGAAAAAATAATGCGTGGTCAACGTTTTTCATCGCCCGAAGCAGCTGTTGAAGCGTTCAATAATCATGTTTTGGACGCGTCTCAACCGGAGTGGAAAAAGTGTTTCGAAAATTGGTTTGTGCGCCTACAAAAGTGTATTGAGCTTAAAGGAGAAAATTTTGAAAAACAATAAAACCATTTCCAATGATAAATTATTGTAATTTTATTGCCGGAACTGAAATATAAATAGCAACCTTCGTATAATGACTTCATATCAAAATTGTTGAATTTTATTATTATATTCAGAAAATATTTTCCACTCAACTAATTCTGTAGTTAGAAGTGCTTTAAATAAAAAGTTTTTCATGATAGTTTTTTTTTGGTTTTACTTATTAAAGGTGTAATTTTACGAGTTTCTCAATTGTCAAAATATCATCATAGACCAACAAATATTTTTGTTAAAAGCTTTTTTAATGGAAATTTCTAATTTTATGACGACTACTCCTTTTTTAACTGTGTACTTTTTTTGATACTCTTAGCTGTGGCCGGCAGTCTGATAACATCCATAACCGCAACAGTGGTGGGCTTCATGAATGCTACAGTGGGTTCGCTGTGCTATGCTCTTTTACTTATGGAGAAAAAAAGAAATTATTTAAGAAATCGAAATTTAAAATAAATTTATAGTAACAAAAAATATGTTAAATACTCGTACACACAGTGTGGTTTAAATCCATTTTTTTTCAAATCAAAAAAAACCAAGATGTCTTAAGCTATCTGTACCCCACACCGAAGAGTGGATGATATACTTAATTTGTCATTGTGCTTGCAACACCCTGAAATTTTCATCGAAGATCCTATAAAGTATACGAGTATAAATATTATTGATCGTAATAAAATTCTAAGACGATCTAGCCATTTGCGTCCGTCAATGTGTCTGCTGAAAGCAAGATAACAGACTAACAAATCAACCTAAGATCCTAAAATGTTGCTTGATGATGGCTTATGGTCATGTTTAGGTTTGTAAATGGTCGCGATCGGCCTAGGGGAAAATTTTTTCCCTTTAAGTCATAATTTTGTTGTGGACAGTAAACGGGTACAAGTACGCACTAAATACCTTAAAAAAGACATAGATGCAGGATTTTTTCGTTCATGTGGCCCAAAAAGTGTTCCGCATGGTCAAAACGGCCGATTAACTGTCAAAATGGACATATCGATGGGTACTCGAATTAAAGTAAAGTTTGCAACGAATCTAATTAAAGAGTAATTTTGAAGTTTTGGCTGATATAAGGGATAAACCCAAAAAACTGAACATTTTTTTATATTTTTTTTTAGCGTACTGTGGAGTTTTTTGTGTAAGGTTAGGCCTGACGAACTTATCTTCGCTTTACTTGTCCTTTCTTTCTTTGAAGTATGGAAACAATTAGGAAAAATAGAATGTGAAGGCACGAATGGAGTAAGAAAATAGTTATAGTTTAGAAATTATTACGAGGATTGATATATATATCACTTAGTGTTGCCTGGCGCCATCTGGCATTTCCATCGGAAAGTTTTACATTTTTTTAAGCATAAACGTACTCAGAACGTTTTGACGTACGACCATCATTTGTGTGGTTTACAGTGACTTGAAAAAAATTAATTTGGCAAAAAAATGAAATTAACTCGTGAATATTTTCGTGCGATCATTTTTCACAACTTTCGAAGTGGATTATCACGACAAGAGTGCATCGATGAGCTTAAATCTTTGTATGGCGATGAAGCACCATCCTATAGTACTGTGCCAAACTAGTTTACTGAATTCAATCGTGGCCGACGCTCGCTCAAAGACGAAGGTCGTAAAAGTCGTCCAAAAACGGCCGTTGTGCCAGAGAATATTGATGCCGTGCGTGAACTGATAATGCAAGATCGTCATGTGATATACCGTGGGATAGAGGCATCCTTAGGCATTTCTTCCACCAGCATACATTCGATATTGCATGAACACCTGGCCGTTAAGAAAGGTTTGCTCTCGTTGGATACCTCACAATTTGACAATCGCTCAAAAAAAAAGGCTCGTGTCGATTGGTGCAAAAAAATTTTGAAAAAATACGATCGCGGTGCTTCAAAAGACTTTTATAAGATGGTCACAGGTGACGAATCATGTATCTATGCGTATGAGCCCGAAACAAGAAATCAATCGACCGTGTGAAATCTCAATTACCGATTAGATTCACCCAATTTATAGTAACATTGACGGGTGACGAATAATGTATCTATGCGTATGAGCCCGAAACAAAACAGCAATCGACCGTGTGGGCCTTCGAAGACGAGCCAAATCCAACGAAAGTTGTTGACGATTGGCCAGTGCGACTTAAGGCGTATGTAAAGGCAAAAGGCGGACATGTCGAATAAGTAGATTCTTTTTGGATAGAATATACATCAATAAATATATTAAAAAATATTTGGTCCAAAAACATTCAGTACTTTTTATTTTACAGCATAAAACGTGCGTAACAGTATTTATGTCCCTACTAAGTATATAAATTAAGTTTCTGCTAAACAATCTTTTGGCTTGGACTGTGACGCCTCATTACGAGGTGCAAAATCTAGCAACTCAAGTGGTGCTATTGCACTTTGTGGCAGGCAACAAATGCAGTTATTTTTTGCGGAGGTTGTGGTGATGCCGTTAACTGGCAAAGCTCTTGACTCGGCAAATGTTAAACAAATTAATGTTTAACCATGACAAACATACAAATTAGTTACTAATCAAAGAAACGGAGATAAGCAAAGTGGGGGTACGAATTAGGAAGGGGGAAAAGATCTTAATCAAAAAATAAAAACTGAGTAAACAACATTTCATAATGCATCGTAATTTGTTGCGTAAATCACACGACTATGAAGTATGAAGGTGACTGACTAACTGACTTAGTGAGTGCTATGGAAAAGGTAACAGAAATTTAGTAAGCAGCGGTAGCAGAGATTACAAAAATTAAATTCTTGGGCCTACTTGCCGTAACCATTACCAGGCACACTTCCTCGCTGCGCCCTGTGGCACGATGTTATCATGGCAAATATGTTTGATTACGATTTATAATTTTCACAAGTTTTATTTGCCTTTGCCCGTATCTTCATGACCCGCATTTGGCGGAGGCTTTTCGTTTCAATTAATTTTGCGTGTTGTCGACACATTGCAAATCTTTGGGTAAACATCTCATCAGCAAATTCATTCTATGACTGACTGACTGATGGACAGACAGACGTTATCTTTAATATCGGCCGTGATGTTGTTAGTTTTTATTTTGCCAATAAATGAGTTTTCTTTTTTTTCTGGTGTCTTGTTTGCTTTTTGTTTTAAGCTTGTTTAGTCATGGAAGTCATTAATTTTACATAAACATAGCAAAACATGAAAATCACTTTAGTTTAAGTTCGTGTGGTCTTAACATGATTTGGCTGGGTGGCTGGCGGGCAGCGCCTTTCTATGTTTTGTCTTGTAGCCGAATCTGTATCTGTCATGTCAAATCGTTGTCTTGTTTTCCATGGTAGCCACAAAAATTATGATTGACAGCCGTTAATTAATTGTAGAATATCGAGTTTTTCCTTTAGTTTGTGCTGCGGCCCGTTTTGCGGTCTATCTGGTTTGCATTAAGTGTTTTGTAAACAAATTAAATGTAGCCGCATTTTTTGTGTGTGTGTGTGTTTTTTTTGGTATACGCACGATTTGTTAAGGCCTCAAATTGTCGAAGACACGCCAAATACATTAAGAAGAACTCAACGAGTCTTAGATATGACAACGAAGCATTTTCGAGGGGCCACATTGATGAGGCAGATACACGCAGAGAAAAAATATAGCCATACTAATATGTCATCCGCAATAAAAGTATGTTTGTCGCAACCATAGTATTGTTTTATGAATTTAATTTTGACAATAGTATGATTGCCGCTATAATAATATTGTTGCAACATAACAATAGTATTATTGCCAAATTAAAAAATGTAAATATGGTTGTTGCAACAATATAATTACGGTTGGTGCGACAAAAGTATTGTTTTTGGGTTTTATGTTAACAATACTATGATTAAGACAATCATAATGTATGATTGTAATTTTTCTTCAGTTGAATATGCTTTTTCGAACAATGTTATTGTTACGGATTTAATGCATTATTAGTACTTTTTATATGAATATCAAAAGCTTTGGCTTTGTTGAAATATTTTTAAATAAAAACGCTTAAGTTTTTTAAAACTAAGTTTTTCTAATGTTAAATAAAACACTCCTGTTATTTTGAATTTAATGTATTTTTAAATAATTTTTATAATTCAAATCTATTGTTGGCAACTTAAACCAATTTTAATTAATAACTTTGGGGATCATAGTATGTCTGAGCGGGACCATACTATGGTTGTAGGGGCCGAGGTGGCGTGCGAATCATACTATTGTCGTAAGGATCATTACATGGTTGTGAGGATCATATTATGGTTGAGTGTGAATCATAAAACGATAGTGGGGATCATAGTATGTTTGAGTGTGCTTAACAATTTGGTTGTGGGGATCATAGTATGGATGAATGTGATTAACAATATTGTTGTATCACAATATGGTTGTCTATGAATCATACTATTGTTGTAAGGAACATAATATTGTTGTGCCACAACCATGCATCCAGCAATAGTATGCTGCATTTTGAATATTGTTATCCAAACCATACTTTTTTTCTTCGTGTGGAGTTTGCACATTAATCCCTTACTAGAAGAAATGTAGCAGAAAATTACTAAATAGAAATCGATTCTATTAAGACATCAATCAAGATATTAAAGCATTTTGTAAATCAATCAGAATTAGTACTAGTAATGTACTTAGATTTGCATGTACATTAGTGTGGGTCGATTTGAGAGGAGAACAATTTGTCGATATTGGGCCATCAATTTTTCAACAGCTTTGGGCATAAGGGAAAAAAGTTAAACTATGACATATCAAAAAAAAAACATTTTCGAGACGTTTAAATTTCAATTTTTTGACTTTTTCTCAACTTTTCGATTCAATTCTCCCAGTCATATTTCTATTCTCATGCGCTAATATATTATATTGTATTGAACGAGGCCTGCTATATATATTTCTGGCCTAATAATGAAAATGCGAATATTTATCATCAAAAATGGTTGTATTGTTTTTCAAAGTATTCTGCAGCATGATTTATACACTTTTCCAGGCGCTCAAACCAATTGTCGAAGCACTTTTTCCACTCCGTTTGAGACACCTCCAAAACATGGTTTCTGAACGCTTCAACAGCACCTTCTGGCGACGAAAATCGTTGACCACGCATATTTTTCTTGATGTGCGGGAATAAAAAGAAGTCATTGGGTGCCAGGGCTGTACGGCGAGTGACCCATCAATTCGACGTTTTGGCCGGTCAAAAAGGCGCTGGTTTCAGACGATGTGTGAGAGCTCGCATTGTCATGGTGCACAATGATTCGTCTTCTCTTGTTCGTTTTTCAAATTTCTTCGAAGACTTCAGGTAATCAAATTGTGGTGTACCACTCAGAATTGACCTCCTACGTCGCTCAAACGGAACAGTCACCACATTACCATTTGTGCCGAAGAAACAGGCGACCATTTGCTTTGAAGTGCTTATTCCACGAACAACTTTCGTTAGATTTGACTCGTCTTCGAGACCCACACGGTCGATTGCTATTTTGTTTCGGGCTCATAGCATAGATCCATGATTCGTCACCTGTGACGATCTCATAAACGTCTTTTGAAGCACAGGGATCGTATTTTTTCAAAATTTCTTTGCACCAATCGACACGAGCCTTTTTTTGAGCGATTGTCAAATTGTGAGGGATCCAACGAGAACAAACCTTTTTTAGGGCCAGGTGTGTATGCAATATCGAATGTATGCTGGTAGAAGAAATACCCAAGAATGCCTTTATCTCACGGTATGTCACATGACGATCTTGCATTATCATTTCACGCACGACATCAATGTTCTCTGGCACAACGGCTGTTTTTGAATGACCTTCACGACCTTTGTCTTTGAGCGAGCGTCGGCCTCGATTGAATTCATTTTACCAGTTTCACAGTGCTATAGGATGGTGCTTCATCGCCATACAAAGATTTAAGTTCATCGATGCACTCTTGTCGTCATAATCAACGACGAAAGTTGTGTAAAATTATCGCACGAAAATGTTCACGAGTTAATTCCATTTTTTGCCAAATTGATTTTTTCAAGTCACTGTTAAAAACACAAATGATGGTCGTACTTTAAAACGTTCTGAGTACGTTTGTGCCAAATAATGTTAAACTTTCCAATGGAAATGTTAGATGGCGCCAGACAATCTAAAAACCAGTTTTGTTCAGGAGAGCCATTTTAAAGATTTAAATTCGTGTATCTTTGGTGTACCATCACTTTCATAAAACGCGCATATCTCTAGGAGGGAACACTTTTGGGGCATGGGATCTGTCACATTCGATGCTCAGATGTTGTCCACATCAAAAAAAAGTGAAAATTGATTTTTTTTACTCTTAGGTCCCTTTCTCTATGCGCTGTCACATATACTTATATAGCAATATGTATTTCAATGTGACAATGTGTATTTGTATGTTACCATGGAAGCGAAATATTTAAAAAAAATATTCTTTTTGTTACCTACTAAAAACACATTAAAAATAAAAGTTGAGAGAAAGTAAAAAAAATTGAAATTTAAGCGCCTCGAAAATGATTTTTTTGATATATCGTACTGGAACTTATTTTTCCTCATGCCAAAAGCTATCGAAAAATCGATGGCACAATATTGATTGCTAACTCGAACCAATCGATCGCAATCGATTTGAATTAGACGAAAATGTAGTGATCAGTTCGAGAGCTCGCAAAGATCTTTGCAAATCCAATGAGCTATTCTATGTGTAGCTATTCTTAAATTTGTATCTACTCTATTTGTAACTCGCATTTATAACGCTAAAGCCTAAAGAGCATTATATGTTTTTACGATATGTGCTGTTTCTTAAAATTCTCTTTTTAGTGATAAAAAAATAGGGACACATTAGCAATAGTTTTGGAAGATACGTGGTCATCAGCAAAAGAATTTTGTCAACCTTTTAAAGCACCCAAAATATATTCATAACTGAAAAAACGTCAAATCTATTTAGCCTAAATACGAAAGAAATTTCTATTGTCAAAATTTGATTTACATTTCAAAACTTGTTGCGGGCCTTACTATTTAGTGGCCTTCTCTTTTACGGTTTTATTCAAAACCAGAAATTAAGAAACTATTTTCAATAGAAAAACCAAGACAAAAATAAAAATTAGAACGTTTAAAGCCATTAACTATAAATCATTATTAAAAAGAAAACAATTTCTTATTGTCTTAAAAAGAAAAGAATTAAACTTTTTGTTTAATCGTGCCAGAGCGGATTCTTTTTTCCTTTCTTTTCTATTCTATTCTGTGCAGTTCTCCCGAACAAGTGTTCCCATTCGGTGGTTGCTGTTCGTTACATTTCATTTTATTGTCATTGAAATAATGCCGCTGAATGTCAGACATTCAATCCGTTGGCCGGTGGTGGTGGACTGGACTGATGTTGTTAGAGACGTGTTGTCATCATTCAGGCCTTCAATCTTTCGTTCAAACATTCATTAAATCATTCATTTCAGTGCAGTCCAGTACAGTCCATTGGAAGCGGTGACGTTCTTTCAATCATTTGTAACAGATGTGTCAATAATTGATTTTCAGTTTCTTTTTTCATTGGCTTGACTGGGCTTTGACTTTTTATACTATTGGGAAAAATGCGATGCGAAAAGGGGTTTCATTTTAAATGAAATAAGAAGAAAAAAACGATACAAGTTGTGATGTACAGCAATGTGAGAAGAGGCTTTGATAAATGCCGCTTTAATTTTAAAAATTAAAGTGGCCACCTTTGTTGAAGTAACAAGTGTGAATAAAGCATTTGTTCAGTCAAATTGTATTAATTCAAAATATCCTTAATTCAATATGTCCATAGTAGCGGAATTTAATTTTTTATGTAAACCAAAAAATGCGTTCAGAGGTTTTGTTCTACCCACTGTGAAAATCTTGTATTGGTTACTCCACTTATTTATCGAAAAAGACACGCCCTCACTATGTTTAAGAGCACTACAACTGTCTAAGCATACAGTTTTTTGCTTGGGCTGAACATTAAAAATTTTTGATTTAGTACAATTTTGTTCACTGCTAATAATTCAAACGAGGTTTACATCGATAACTTGCTTAGAGCGAATTGATAGATGGTATGAAAATTACGGTTTTCATTAATTAATTTTGTTGTAAAGTTTTAGCAGAAAGTAATGACAGTGTTTTCAATTATCATATTTCCGTTGCTATCAAAGTTACTAAGTGAAGTTTACTAAGTGAAGTTTCCCATTTCATTATGTGTAGTTTCACGCTTCCCAAAGTTTTGGCGATTTAAAAAAAACGAAATTCCGGCTAATTTGTAAACACGAAATGTGAATTTCGTCATGAGATCGGTCCTCACTTTTCATGGGGTTTATGCGCTGGAGTGGAAATTTGTTTGCAGTTGTCTATTGCACCTAAAGGTAGCAATAAAAGAGCGATTATAATATGGTTGTGGAAATAATCCGTTGGTTGTGGTAAAGAAAATATAGTTATGGGTATTATCAAATGATTGCAGTAATTATAATGAAGTTTTGTGAAATCTTAATAAAGCTATATGGGATCATAATTCATATTATTATTGTAAGAATCAAAATATGCTTGTGTGGGAGTATACATAAGTATTGGCAAACGGTACGATTTCTAAAAATTAAATACACAATAAATCGATAACATCTTGGCTTAAATGTTTGATATATGAGGAAAAATTTACATAGAGGTATTTTTTTTAATAAAAAAAAATACAGAAATTTGAATCAAGTGTGGAATCTTTATTGTTCATTCGTTCGAAAGGACATTTTATGCCATTTATTTTTTGAATATAATTTCTTTCAAGTGTTGGCAACTGTATTATGGAAATAAACGTGCGGTGAGGAACGGGAAGATCCGTTGTTTCCGACCAAAATTTTGTTTCATTTCTGGCGCAAGGTCAATAAACAAAATTGCATTGCAGCTAAAGAGCAACCAGAAGAGGTTCAAGAGGTGCCATTATGCCCAGAGAAAACCACGGCTTGGAACGTTACAGTGAATGTTGCTCTCTATCGCGCCTTGACATCGGATTTTTTGCTACCTGAAATTGAAGTTCGTAATCTTGACGACATTTGGTTGCAACAAGACAGCGCTTTATGTCCTACAGCCAACAAAACAATCAATTTATTGAAGGAAACTTTTGGTCTCCAAGATCGTACGATTTAACACCGCTTGACTATTTTTTGTGGGGTTATGTGCAGTCGCTTATCTACGCAGATAAGCCCGGCACGATTGACGCTTTTTGAAAAGAATATTCGGCGTGCTATTTCTTCCATACGGCCGCAAATGCTGCAGAAAGTGGTCGAAAATTGGGCATCTCGGCTGGGATTTATTCGAGACAGACGCCGCGTCTGTCTTGAATAAATCCCGCCGCCGCCGCGGCCACTTGCCCGAAATCATCTTTAAAACATAATGGCAAAAATCATAATGGCATAATGGCAAAAAATCAAACAAAGCTAAATTCATGGCCATAACATTAATTATATACGTCTAAAAAAACAGCCTTTATACTGCTTTGCCAGCGACCAAAAAGTGGCCAAAAATTACCACTTCCGAAAAAGTTACTGACAATTCATACCTGCAGAAACCGCTGACTGACCGTTGGTTGGTTCTTGTCACCATAATATTTCTAAAATATGATGCCACACAACCACATTATGATTTTTAGAACCATTTCATGGATATACACAATTAAAGTATGATGTTCAAAACCAAAGATTGTTTGCCCATAGTATGATTTCCACAACCATAGTATTATCTAAGTATTATATTAAGCCTAGCTCAGGGTCGTACATTCTACATGTTGCACGCTTATTACACTTTTGTCATTCCAGCAATCAATCCGGGAATCAATGGAACAATGTTCACAGGTTTTATCTGTTAAAGTAAGGCCGATAATGGAATGGGTTATCATTCTGCAGAGGGCTTCAAACTGTGGTAATTGTGATGATTCTAAATAAGTTACAAAGCGCACTAAATATAAAAGGCAGCACCTCAGTGAGATTAGGAAAGCGACCATAATTGTCCATAAGTGTGACAGTGTACTCCATAGTTATCGTTTGACTGATATTTCTGCTATTTTGATCTTACAGGAACGCATTGTACCGTCGCACTTAACACTGACTGTTCAAAATAAACCAGTAAAGTATTTTCTGAGGCTATTATAACGATCTCGACTAAATATTGCGCGGGATTAGCTAATCATCGATGAGTACAAGGAAATAAAAGATTAACTGTGCTTCGCATAGTAGACATTTATATAACCTCTCGACAGCCAAATTAAAAACATATATGTGACGCGCAAAATAGAAAGGGACCTAAGGTTAAAAAACAGTTTTGTTCAGGAGAGCCATTTTAAAGATTAGGTCCCTTTCTATTTGCGCTTAGAAACGTCGACTTCACTTTCATAAAACGCGCATATCTCTGGGAGGGAACACTTTTGGGGCATGGGATCGGTCTCATTCGATGCTCAGATGTTGTCCACATCAAAAAAAAAGTGAAAAGTTGATGAAAAGTTTTGTTCAGGAGAGCCATTTTAAAGACTAGGTCCCTTTCTATTTGCGCTTAGAAACGTCGACTTCACTTTCATAAAACGCGCATATCTCTGGGAGGGAACACTTTTGGGGCATGGGATCGGTCTCATTCGATGCTCAGATGTTGTCCACATCAAAAAAAGGAAAAAAAAATGAAAATTGATTTTTTTTTACCCTTAGGTCCCTTTTTCCATGTGCTGTCACATATTTGCATTTTGTCGTAATAAAATGGCTCGCAAACAGGGTCAAACTAGAGACCGGTATAGGAACACCAGATAATTGGCATAATTGATTGTTTCCATCATGACAAGACACCGCCTGAAAGCCCTGCGAAGAAGCTTAAAGTCGGCACCAGCGACTACTTCAAAAATTGAGAGAACGACAAGGAGTGCATAACATATCTTACGTTAACGTGTCGTTTTATACCGAACTGACTTGAAGCTAACAAACCTTGCAGATACTGGTATTGGCTATCTAAGAATCTACGGAGTTTGAAATGGTTTAACGAAAAGGAAAATACTTATCAGGGCTAAGTTAAGAAAAAACTACTTTGAGGTGAGCTAATTTCATAAGTTTTGCTAGTTTTCGTGGTATCAGAAAGGACTATAGAGACTAAGTGAGTCAGCTCACCCATATTTTCTATTAAACCTAACCTAGGTTAAATAAATTTCTACTTAACGTTTGTCAGAAAACAGTTCTACAAAATATTTTTTTTTAATTTGATAAAATTTGAACTTTTATTCGGATTCGGAGTCGAGCACTCCTGCTTCGACACCGGACCAATTCCGTTTGCCAGTAAGCTCAGAAAACAATGCGATAAGTATATTTATATTATTCTTACAACCACATTTTTATTTCGAAACATGGCCATTATACTGTTATTTTATTTTAACAGTTTTAATCAAATTGTTTTACAAAATTTTCAGATCGTGTCCAAGCCGACCCTCGTATATTTAAACAAAATTAAAAAAAAAAAAAACTTTACGGTATATAATTAATGATGTATGCTTATGCTTATTTAAGATAGATGAGTCTAGTTTTCAAATATTTCATTACTTAATTAAGTTTAAAAATATCGTATAACAAAAACACACGCCTTAATTATTATTCTCATACCGCCGGATGGTTTAAGTTTTTCGAGCGTGACGACGACCACATTTACGTCTTTATTTTGATTTTAATTTTTGTTTAATTTGTCGATTACTAAAACCTTGATTTCGACTTCATGTGAAAAACAAAGACTCAAAACTGCTGCATGCCATCAAAAAAGCAAAAAAAAACAGCGAAAACAAAACGAAACAAATCCAATTAAAGCCAAATTTTCCTAATCAATTTTTTGTGTGCTCTTTCGGTTTGTGGGCCGTTTTAAATAAACAGAAACAACTTCATGGGCAGCCAAAACTTTAACTTATATTGACAAAAAATAAATGCATACAACAAAACAAAACAAATAAAAATACCGAAATAATGACCAAAACCAGCCCACTAGCCCGGTTCACACTAGTGCTGGAGTAAGGGGGGTCGTCTCTGTGGTTGAGTCTGTGCCTGAATGGGTCACCACAAAGTCGTGATTTAATTTCAACCAAAAATTCACTCGGCTTAATAAACAGATTTAATTGATTTCCATAATAAGTCGACATAAAGACATTCATTGTTTGCCCAATGGAATATTGTTTTGGGCAAACTTCGTGGTGGGGATGGGGGGAGGGTTTGTTTATCGGGGCTAATCATCAATTATTTACTGAGATTTGGGTGTAAACGAAATGTAATGTTTTACGAGTTCGAGAGTGCGAGCGTGAACCAATCGCGATGTGATCTTAACGGCAGCATTTATTTGAACTGGTCCATTAGATTGAACTGATTTTGGTTAAATATGAAAATCGTGTAAACTGCTCCTATAAAATAAATTATGTTTCTTTTGAAAAATATTAACATAACTTAGGAGTTTATGGAGAAATAATACAAATAATAGAAATAATTGATAGTGAGCATTACTTTACACTGAGAATATTTTCAGGTGCAATATTTATTATTATTTTGAATTCTTTTTAATCCCTTCAATCAAGGATGGAATGAAAACTTAATTATTCATTCTGTTTGCATCAGAAATGAAACATAGTCGTTATTAATTCTGAACCAATGCTGCTATGTCCGCTCGCCCGTCCTTCCTGTTGAAAGCACGAAAAAGCTAAGGTATGTTTGTCAGAGTCAAACTCGTAACAGTTGAAAAATGTTATGAAATGTTTATAAAGTGTATGCTATATAGGGGAACTCCAGAATTGAAGCAGTTCCCCTAAATGGCATACACAGTAGAAAACAAATGTTTCCACAAAAACTAAATTTTGATGTCTTTAAAATTCCAAACATTGGGTTTTCTGATAAAAAAAATTCTATTGAGCAAAAAATCCTCTAAAAATGATCGTGTCGCCTTGGCAAAAGTTTGAAACTAGGAGCCGAAGTAATCTGCCATCTCACGTGATTGTATGGGCAGCTGTGTCCTGCGATAAACGATGTTCAACCGTTTTCATCGAGCCTGCTGTCAAAGTCCTGCGTCCAATTATCAGGAAAATGTTTAAGAAGTTGCTTGAAAACCTTGAGCACACAAACGTTTCCCTTTAAGTCATTTTGGGCCATTTTTTGAAGTTGCTTGAGAACCTTGGGCACACAAACGTTTCCATTTGAGTCATTTTGGGCCATTTTTTGTGCACTAAAAATTTTTCCAGTATGCATAAAATATTCCAGCCATTGAACGGGAATACTTTCGGTATTTTGGCCCATTCTCTCAACTCATATTTTAACCGTTTGAGGGTCATAGTCAAGGCAAAAGTTAGCCACATCAAGCTAAAGTAAATTTTGATGACTTCCACACAATTTGCGATTTGAGAAAAAAAAATAATTTTCCCAAAAAATATATGTTCATTTGAATAGGCAACCATCGCCCAACCCCATTTATCGCCTAACTCTATAAAGTATACCATCTGACGTACAATGTCGGTTATTTTGGATAGTCAGTGACACGTTTTGCGAGCTCTGACTTAAGACTGTTACCATTTTTAAGTCTGTTAAGTCAGGAGCTCCGCCCTTCGAATGATACGCGATGCCTTTAATTAATCGCGAGAATAGTTTTCACTGACACATACCGTGTAAAGCCGCCTAGTGCATCTTATGGAGAAGTTTTGACACTCACACAGAAAAAAAATCAGTTGGATATCAGTCCGAACTACAAATATTCTGTTAGAGGAGAAGCCTTACAGTTTCAATCAACAAATGTTAGTAAACATAATGGAAATTCGGTTGAAAGTACCATAAGATGATCGTTCTGCCAATTATATGGTACAGACAACTCAAGATTCGTCCACATTAAAAGAACGAAGTTGAAATCATTGGGGTCCAGAGTTGGTCGCCTGTTGTGTCCAGCACTGTTCGATGCAACCAACAATTGGTAATGACAACAAATTATTTCGCTAATATAACCAGAAACAGATGCATCTTAGAAACAATTTCATTGTAATGAAAGTCAATAAAAAATTAAATTATTACGGCAGAAATTCAAGGTTTCTCTAAAAATCATATCGTTAGGGAGGAAATTAAAATACACCTTCTCTAATAGCCGGACCTGCAAAGTATATCCATGCTACTTGAAATATGACAATATAATTTGTATCTTTCTTTGATTAATTTTTTTAATTGGACTTTAAGTCTTCAATTGAAGCTTTAAAACCTGAAACATATTTTATTTTTAAACTGAAATACAGAGTGGCGTACGAATCATGCTACAAAAACAGAACAAAATAACTTTTTTTCTGTGTGAGCAATCGGCTTATTCTTTAATTTAAGGTTAAAATTTAGCTTTATTAAAATGAATGCTTGGGATTCGGATAGGAGGATTTGGAAAGTGCAGCGGTACGTATTATGCTTTGCAGTTCTGCATTCCAAAGGGAATTTATTTATATTTCTGGCCTAGGCAACACTAAGTGTTGCCTTGCGCCATCTGACATTTCCGTTGGAAAGTTTGACATTTTTTAGCATAAACGTACTCAGAACGTTTTGACGTACGACCACCATTTGTGTTGTTTACAGTGACTTGAAAACTCAATTTGGCAAAAAAAAATGGAATTTACTCGTGAACATTTTCGTGCGATGATTTTTCACAACTTTCGACGTGGATTATCACGGCAAGAGTGCATCGACGAACTTAAATCTTTGTATGGCGATGAAGCACCATCCTAGAGCACTGTAAAAAACTGGTTTAATGAATTCGCTCGCTCAAAGACGAAGGTCGACCAAAAACTTCCGTTGTGCCAGAGAACATTGATGCCGTGCTTGAACTGATAATGCAAGATCGTCATGTGACATACCGTGAGATAGAGGCATCCTTGGACTTTTTATCCACCAGCATACATTCGATATTGCATGAACGCCTGGCCGAAAAAAAGATTTGTTCTCGTTGGATCCCACACAATTTGACAATCGCTCAAAAAAAGGCTCGTGTCGATTGGTGCAAAGAAATTTTGAAAAAATACGATCGCCGAGCTTTAAAAGACGTTTTTAAGACCGTCACAGGTGACGAATCATGGATCTATGCGTATGAGCCCGAAACAAAACCGTGTGGATCTTCGAAGACGAGCCAAATCCAACGAAAGTTGTTCGTGGAAGAAGCACTTCCAATGGTCGCCTGTTTCTTCGGTTAAACTTGTCATGTGGCGACTGTTCCGCTAGAGCAACGTAGGAGGGCAATTCTGAGTGGTCCACCACAATTTGTTTGCCTGAAATCTTCGGAGAAATTCGAAAAACGAACAAGAGCAGACAAATCATTGTGCACCATAACAATGCGAGATCTCACACATCGGCTTAAACCAGCGCCTTTTTGACCGGCCAAAACGTCGAATTGATGGGTCATCCGCCGTACAGCCCTGATTTGGCACTCAATGACTTCTTTTTATTCCCTCACATGAAGAAAAAATGCGTAGTCAACGATCAACGTCGCCAGAAGATACTGTTGAAGCGTTCAAAATTCATGTTTTGGAGGTGTCTCAATCGGAGTGGAAAGTGTGCTTCGACAATTGGTTTAAGCGCATGCAAAAGTGTATAAATCATGCTGGAGAATAATTTGAAAAACAATAAAACTATTTTTGATGATAAATATTCGCATTTTCATTATTAGGTCCGAAATATATATAGTAGCCCTCGCAGTCAAGACGAAAGGTAGCCACATCGAGCTCAAGTAAATTCTGATGATTTCCACACAATTTGCGGTATGAAAAAAATAAAATTTTTCCCAAAAAAATATGTTCGTTTGAATAGGCAACAATCGCCTAACTCTATAAAGAATCTGACGAACGATGTCTGTTATTTTATAGATAGTCACGTCTTACGAGCTCTGACTTAATTAAGTCTGGTACCATGGCTAGTCAGGAGCTTTCAGTACTATTTCCTAACCTAAAGTTGGGCACCGCCCTTCGGAGGCTATCGCGTTGGCTAAAGTCTAAACACTAAACGCGATAATAGTTTTCTCCGACGCATACCGTGTAGAGCCGAATAGTGCATCTTATGGTGAAGTTTTGCCATTCACACAGAAAAAAATTCAGTACGAATCGTGCTTCAAAAAAAGAACGAAACCCTTTTTTTGTGTGAGCAATCGGCTTATTCATTATTTTATTTGGAAATTAATATTTAGATTTATTAAAATGAATGCTTGGGATTCCGAAAAAAAGGATTTGGAAAGTGCAGCGGTATCATGCTTTGCAGTCCTGCATTTCGGTCCAAAGGGAATTTAGGCGGGAGTTTGGCGGAACTCCCCCCAGTAGTTAGACCTTTATGAGGCGGATAAGATTCTTGCCTAATTTGGAAACATCGCACGATGACCGTACTATCGAGATCACTGTATGGGTTCAAGAGGTAGCATTGTCAATTCAGGCAAATCCAAGCGTTTAGACTCAGAAACTTCTCGGCGCAAATTGCAGTCGGCAGAAGGTTGATACAAAGTATCATTCATGATGACTTAAACTTGTTTCCGTACAAAGTCCAAATTCCTAGCAAGTTAAACCCTCTAGATTTGCCTATTCCAATGGAATTTTGCCAACAAATTATTGAAATGTCCATACTTCTCTGAAGAAAACTGTGCAACAGTGACTGTAAATGGGGATCGTTATTTAAAGAGTTTGTAGGAGTTTTTCTACCCAGAACTGCGCCGAAGACGTATCCGATTCAACACCATTTGGTTCCAGCAAGATGGAGCAACTGCACTTATTGCCAGACCATATATGGTAGAGCTTCAACGAAAATTGCCAAACAGTTAAATTAATGTGGGATTAATTGTGTGATAGTCGCGCACTTTACATATTACACCGCACAACTTTAGAAACAGTTCCATTTCTATTTTTCTGTTTAGCACGATCTTTGCAACATCCAGTTTTTATCAATCTCATGGAGGCGAGTTAGACTATAAATTTGTTAATTAAATTGACATCAGGTAACAGTTGTAAAAAATCCAAGAGCTTTGATAAAATAAGAAACATAAACTCGCAGCACATAACGCTCTATTAATAGTGCAGTCCCGTGACAAACTGACAATTAGACCGCAATGAATCCCATTAACCAGCGAAACCCACAAAAGTCTAAGGCACAAAAAAACGACACTACATCACGGACAAAGAGAGTAAAAAATAAAGAAAAGCCCACAACAAAAGCAACACATAATTGCGCCAAAATCTGGACTCAGTCACTTGCAAATCGGGGCGGCAGCAGAGCACCCCATTATGTCTCCGGCGTACAAACCATCTACCGACGACGACGTGAAACCAAGAGGGAAAAAGCGTCCATTCAATGGAAACCTCAAAACTGGGTTAATAACCAATGCGACATAAACCAAAAAATCCACAAACCCCGTGCGCCCCACTCGGCCAACTGCCGCGGCAAAAATTGACAGACTGGTGGCGACATGAGGTGTCCAGAGAGAGCGGCGGGTGGGTAAGACGAGCCGGGTACATGTTACACTGTTCAGTTTGACCAAAGATGTACAACGAACAAATGGGAAAAAGTCTCAAAAAAAGTAACTTTGCACAAAAATAAAGACAGGCCTGCTCGCTTGCTAGTTCGCAACAAAGTAGAGTATTTTTTTGTTGGATTTCTGTTAACAACCCTCCCTCTTCCACCCCTTCTCCAATAGTGCGAGTAAGAGCAACAATGACCGCAACAAAGTAGCAACTGCCGCAAAGAAGAAGCACCAGTTGCCTGTCGTAGAGATGGTTGTAGTTGCCAGTGCCAAAAAAAAACTGCTGCAAGACGTGCTCAGAGATACCGATACAATGTTGGAAATGTATCTTCCACTTCTCAGGTGTGTGTGTATACCTGCCACTTTATGTAAGCCGTAGGTAATTGTTTTATTTATCGTTCACACATGGTAAAAAATGTTTAAATTTGTAACATGATTTATTTCGACTCTTTTACTGGTCACACTATCTCTTGTCAATTTTACACTAAGCACAACACGTTGAAGGAAAAGCTGAGACTTGGAGAAAAGCGTAACAAACAGTGGGGCACAGCAGATGTTTTAGGTTTTTGTAGAGTGGCACAGATTTCCACTAAGATCTCCAGGAAAGGCTTAATAAAAAAACTTACATGAAAGCTCATTTCGAAGCAGCTTTTCTTGACTCGAGCTACAAAAAGGATGGCCATACTTCAAGACCTGATGGTCTGATCTCCAGAATCAGCAAAAGCACAGAAAAGAAAATAAACTTAGACATACACTAAGGAGAACTAGAAAAAAAAACTAACAACTCATGACAACCAGAGTGAAAAGCTGCTTTTATTGTTTTTTAAAGTATTCTCCAGCATGATTTATATGTGACAGCGCATAGAGAAAGGGACCTAGGGGTAAAAAAAATCAATTTTAATTTTTTTTCTTTTTTTAATGTGGACAACATCTGAGCATCGAATGAGACCGATCCCATGACCCAAAAGTGTTCCCTCCCAGAGATATGCGCGTTTTATGAAAGAGAAGTCGACGATTCTTAGCGCAAAAAGAAAGGGACCTAATCTTTAAAATGGCTCTCCTGAACAAAACTTTTCATCAACTTTTCACTTTTTTTTGGATGTGGACAACATCTGAGCGTAGGATGAGACCGATCCCATGCCCCAAACGTGTTCCCTCCCAGAGATATGCTCGTTTTATGAAAGCGAAGTCGACGATTCTAAGCGCAAATAGAAAGGGACCTAATCTTTAAAATAGGTCTCCTGCACAAAACTGGTTTTTAACATTAGGTCCCTTTCTATTTTGCGCGCCACATATACTTTTACATGCGCTCAAACCAATTGTCGAAGCACTTTTTCCACTTCGTTTGGGACACCTCCAAAACATGGGTTTTGAACGCTTCAACAGCATCTTCTGGTGACGAAACTCGTTGACCACGCATTTTTTTCTTGATGTGCAGGAATAAAACGAAGTCATTGGGTGCCAAGTTAGGGCTGTACGGCGAATGACCCATCAATTCGACGTTTTGGCCGGTCAAAAAGGCGCTGGTTTGAGCCGATGTGTAAGAGCTCGCATTGTCGTGGTGCACAATGATTCGTTTTCTCTTGTTCGTTTTTCGAATTTCTCAGAAGGCCTCAGGCAAACAAATTGTGGTGTACCACTCAGAATTGACCGTCCTACGTTGCTCAAGCGGAACAGTCGCCACATGACCAGTTTTGCCGAAGAAAGAACCGGCGATTTGCTTCGAAGTGCTTCTTCCACAAACAACTTTCGTTGGATTTCGCTCGTCTTCGAAGACCCACAAGGTCAATTGCTGTTTTGTTTCGGGCTCATATGCATAGATCCATGATTCGTCACCTGTGACGATCTTATAAACGTCTTTAGAAGCACCGCGATCATATTTTTCGCTCTTATAACAAAAAATGGCGCATCTAAGAAACAAAACTATAAAGTCAATTATAAAAAAAAAATTACGGCAGAATTTCAAGGTTTCTCTGAAAATCATATTATCAGGGAGGAAATTAAAATACACCTTCTCCAATAGCCGGAACCCAAAAAGTATATCCATATCACCAGAAATTAGACAATATAATTTGTATCTTTCTTTGAATAATTTTTTAAATGGACTTTAAAGTCTTCAATTGAAGCTTCAAAACCTGAAACATGTTTTTATTTTTAAACTGAAATAAATAAATGGTTGCGTTCGAATCGTGCTACAAAAATAGAACGAAATGACTTTTTTCTGTGTGAGCAATCGGCCTATTCGGCTTATTCGGCTTATCCCAGTAGTTGGACCTTTATGAGGCGGATAAGATGCTTGCCTAATCTGGAAACATCGCACGATGACCGTACTATCGAGATCACTGTATGGGTTCAAGAGGTAGCATTGTCAATTCAGGCAAATCCAAGCGTTTAGACTCAGACAATTCTCGGCGCAAATTGCAGTCAGCAGAAGGTTGATACAAAGTGTCATTCATGATGACTTAAACTTTTTCCCGTACAAAGTCCAATTTCCAAGCATGTTAAACCCTCTGGATTTGCCTATTCAAATGGAATTTTGGCAAAATATTATTGAAATGTCCATACTTCTCTGAAGAAAACGGTGCAACAGTGACTATCAATGGGGATCGTTATTTAAAGAGGTTGAAGGAGTTTTTCTAACCAGAACTGCGCCGAAGACGTATCGGATTCAACAGCATTTGGTTCCAGCAAAATGGAGCAACTACACATATAGCCAGACCATTTGTTTTGTTTCGAGCTCATGCGCATAGATCCATGATTCTTCACCTGTGACGATCTTCTAAACGTCTTTTGAAGCACCGCGATTGTATTTTTTCAAAATTTCTTTGCACTAATCGACACGAGACTTTTTTTTGAGCGATTATCGAATTGTGCGGGATCCAACGAGAACAAACCTTTTTACGGCCAGGTGTTCATGCAATATCGAATGCCCAAGGATGTCTCTTTCTCACAGTATGTCACATGAAGATCTTGCATTATCAGTTCACGCACGGCATCAATGCTCTCTGGCCGTTTTTGGACGACCTTCGTCTTTGAGCGAGCTACGATTGAATTCATTAAACCAGTTTTTCAGAGCTATAGGATAGTGCCTTATCGCCATACAAAGATTTAAGTTCATCGATGCACTCTTGCCTTGATATACGCCCACGTCGAAAGTTGTGAAAAATGATCGCACGAAAATGTTCACGAGTTAATTCCATTTTTTTTGCCAAATTGATTTTTTCAAGTCACTGTAAACAACACAAATGTTGGTCCTACGTCAAAACGTTCTAAATAAGTTTACGCTAAAAAATGTCAAACTTTCCAATGGAAATGTCCGATGGCGCCAGGCAGCACTTAATGTTGCCTAGGCCAGAAATATATATAGCAACCCTCGTAAGACTAAGTAATATCATTGTTTTCCTTATTTAAGGAAACAAATCAAAGCACAAAGCAAAAAATGTTAAAAAATGTCATTGAAAATGTTTGGGAAACATAGGTAGATTTGTTTGAATGGATGCTACCACGGACAGTTGTAATCGATTTTCAGCACGATTTGTTCTAAGTGCATAATAATGAACTTGAAAATTACCGCTTATAGCCCCTATTTGCATGGAGACTATTTTAAAACATGAACCGATCTAGCTTCTTTTTGGCGTGGTGTGTTCTAATATCTGTACACTTAAGAGCAGACAGACACGTACATTGAATGAGAACTGCTGGCAGTAAATTATACCGCCGAACAAAGGCAACACAATAAAGATCCATTTGCAATGCTTTCTGGTTTTGCATAGACTACCATCACTGCTGTTTTTGTTGTTGGTAAATGTTCAACGAGAGATCTAGCGACTCGAAAAATTGTAAATTGTTGGCATTTGCAACAACATATCGACGACAGTCGGCCTGTCGCTTACATTTATTATTGTTTCCTAGATTTCGTTCGTTCCACTGTGCACATCAAAGAAAATAAAGTTGGCATAATCTAGAAAAGTGCTGTGGTTAATTGAGCCTGAACAGACTGATACAGGCATAAGTGTTGCTGTTGCAGTTATTATCTTTTCAACAAATACCGTTTAGATTGTTGTTAGCCGACTAGCTAGCTAGCCAGCCATTCAGCCTTATATCGTTTTGCTGCAAGTTGACCATAGAGATGATTGACCACTTTTTCAGTTCGAAGCTGCGTATCGACAGACCGTCTGTCCGTCTAGCGTTGTGTGGCGAAATGCCGCAAACTGCCGCTAATGCCAGTTTTGTGTCAACAACATGCACCAGCGACATGCAATCTGTGCTGAGTGCAACATTCTGTTTAAGGCAAACTAGAAAAACAAAATATCAATTGTTTATGCCACGGCGGAAAAAATGGACAATTTGTAGAAGAAACATTTTGCAATACAAAATCACAAAAATCATCATCATGAAATCCTCCGTCGGCTCCACCTGTCTCTCGTTTTTGGTTAAGTCACAATTTTGTATTTTGTCGTTCGGGGAGGTTTTTTTTAATTTTTTGAATTCGAATATTACAGGCGAAATGCTGGCTGTACTCTTATGTGTTGACTGATGTTCACTATGGAACATTTGATAGTAAAGTCAACACCGCTAGCAGCGAGAAGAAACAGTGGGCGGCAATTTGAGACACAATAATTTGGTAATAATTCCAGGAAGAAAGGATGTTTTGCGAACAATCCATTAACGATTCTGGAACTGCAAATTCGCATGTTAGAGGCGTAGAAATATTTTTCTTTTCCCATATAAATAGTTTTTGTAGATAAATGAAACATTTTATTATTTTTATGAAAATTACATAATTGATATGGAATGTTTCATTTTTCTAATGATATGTTTTATTAATCTTATGGAATATATCGTTAAATAATACAAGTGTTCCTTTATTTAATGAAATTTTTCATTAATCTAATGAAATTTTTCTTTAATCTAATGAAATTTTTCATTAATCTAATGAAATTTTTCATTAATCTAATGAAATTTTTCATTAATCTAATGAAATTTTCCATTATTGTTTAGCTCGTTTGTTTTATTTCGGTATGTTGCTTTTACACATTGAACAGCCAACCTTCTGATGGCTCTCTGTAGAGGTGACAAGAGTGAGTTGTGAGTGAGTAGTATAGGGTGATCCATTTTGAGATATTTTTTTCAATAGCCTTTTTTTTTACAGATTTCGCGTGAGTTGTGTTCAACTTTATTTTTTTTCCTTTCCAGTATTGTTTGCCATTTAATCATGGAAAGACTTACACAACTTCACAAAATTGTGCATCTGTATAATGGAAATGAGCGTTGGGTGAGAAACTGTTTTCGACCACAACTTTGTCCAGTGATGAGGCACATTTCAGGCTCAACGACAACGGCAATAAACATATTTGTCGCATTTTGGCTGAAGAGCAACCATAAGAGGTTCAAGAGTTGCCATTATACCCAGAGAAAACTACAATCTGGTACGGTTTATGGGCTGGTGGAATAATCGGTCCATATTTTTTCAAAAATGATGATGGTCGGAACGTAACCGTAAATGGAGTTCGCTATCGGGCCTTGATATCGGACTTTTTGCTTCCTGAAATTGGAGCCTGTAAGCTTAACGACATTTGGATTTAACAGGACGTCTCCACTTTCCAGACAGCTGCTCAAGCAATAGATCTATTAAGAGGTCATTACGAAGAGCAGCCAATTTCACGTTTTGGACCGGTGAGTTGGCCGCCTAGATCGTGTTATATCACAGCTATAAACTTTTTTCTTCGGGGCTACGCAAAGTCCAAATTCTATGCTGACAAGCCAGCTACGATTCATGTTTTGGAAGCCAACATTAAGCGTGCCATTAAAGCCATACCGGTCGAAATGCTCGAACAAGTCATCCAAAATTGGACCCCCAGAATGGACACCATGAAGCGTAGTTGCGGCCAACATTTAAAGGAAAATATGTTTAAAAAATAAATGGCATAAAATGTCCTTTCGAAAGAACCACAAATATTCCACATATTATTTGATTTTGTTATTTTGAAAAAATAACTTCAAATTGGTCACCTGATATTTTCGTGGGCAATTGTGTGAAGAAATCATGAAGGGTAAGGTTTACAACAGTAGTTCTCATTCGTGTGGGGAGAGCCTGGCCTTATAGAGTTCGGTTTTACTTTCAACAATTGCAGCAAGGCTTTCTGAAGAGGGTTGTCACGGACCCGAAATCATGGTAAAAGCAGTGTGCAGCCACGAAAATCAATGTCACTTTGTCCTTTTGTTAAAAACTTGTCTTCTATTTAAATATAGATGCAAGAGGTCTTGAGCCGGTTAATCCCTGTTCAATTAAAGTGAACTTAAATATATTTGACGGTACAGTAGTGTGAGCGTAGTAAATTATATGCGAATTTAAAAATTATTTAGACAACATATTTTTTCATAAATCTAATGAAATGTTTCATTTATCTAATAACAATTTTTTATTTATCTAATGAAATGTTTCATGCATCTTATGAAATGTGTTATTCAACTTATGAAATGTTTCATTCATCTTATGAAATGTTTCATCTATGTTATGAAAGCTTGCATTTATCTAATGTTAGTTTTTCACATATATTTTTTAAAGAATTTCTATCGAGGAAGCATATTTCCGTGTAGCAAATCATAACCCGACTACGTTCAAAAACACATCAGCTAGGCCTATTTCAAATTGCCACAACATTTTCTTCAGTCATTTAGTAATCGATGAAATTAATTCAAATGTGTCAATCTCCCCCATTGTGCGGCTTCAGGCAACATATGCAGTCAACGGGCCGCGGCAGCTGACCGACCGACCAGTCATGCGGCCATCCATCCATTTATGCACTCGGGCGTCCATATTTATGGACTTTTGCCAAAATTAAATACAACAACAACAGCAAATTGTGAGCTTTGTTGCATATTTCATTTGCAGCCGTTTTGTAGATATTATTTAAACCTGTTCCACATCGTTCCCCAGTTGTTGGCATATCTTCTGGTGGCTATTCGTACAATTTGGTCAGAAAAATGCGCCGACAAACATGTGTTCAGTTTATTTGGCTGCCGGTGTCGTACCTGATGTGGCCATTTTCAATTCGGGCCATCAAGGAAAGGATGTTTGCCGCTTTTTTCTCCTCTTTTTGCAAAGACCATTTAACAACTTTTGTTTTTTAAATTATTTTTTGTAGTGGTCATTGGTTGGTTTCTTGGCTTTTGGTTACATCTCCAAAGTCGCTGATCTTTGGGGCGTTCAGACAGATAACACAACCACAACGACCAGAGTAAAACGAAAAAACAACAGAGTGAAAATAAAAATGTTTTGAAAGTGAAATGTTCAAAATTGGCCGACAAACAAAAATGTTCACATAACCACATGTGCCATCATTATCGTCATCGCGATCAGCAACGCCATAGCTCATCATCTCATTAGCCGTTCCTCATCATCATGTCGACAACATTCATATGACCGTAAAAACGGCCGACCGGACATGTGCATCAAAGGTACTCGTACGTTTGTTTGCACAAAACATGCATGTGGCATGCCTCATTCAAAATTATGTAATATGTTAATATGTGTTGTCGCTTTGTTTGAAACGCTCGGGAATAAAATCGAACATGCCTCGCCATTCATTATAAATCATTGCGAATCGCAGTTGTTCGGTTCTTTGGCTTCATTGGAAAAGGATTTTGGGGATCTATGGTAATTTAAATCAGTTGTGTTATAATTTTTTAAAATATACAATAACACCAAAAATTTAGTAAGTACAACTCATTACCATTTGCATTATTAGGTAAGGATCTAACATTATACTTTAGATTATTTTGTAAGCAATAATAAATACTTACTGGTAATAGATTGTCGAAGTACTTAGTTGCATCAAAAAAGATAACTAAGAGACTGTACGTGGTTTGCTATTTATAGTTCTGGCCTAGGCAACATTTCCATTGGAAATTGGATTTTTTAGCATAAACATACCAGAACGTTTTGACGTATGACCATCATTTGTGTGGTTTATAGTGACTTGAAAAAATTAATTTCGCAAAAAATGGAACTAATTCGTGAACATTTTCGTTCCATAATTTTTCACAACTTTCGAAGTGGATTATCACGACAAGAGAGCATTGATGAACTTAAATATTTGTATGGCGATGAAGCACCATCCTATAGCACTGTGAAAAACTGGTTTAATGAATTCAATCGTGGCCGACGCTCGCTCAAAGACGAAGATCGTGAAGGTCGTCCAGAAACGGCCGTTGTGCCAGAGAGCATTGATGCCGTGCGTGTAATAATAATGCAAGATCGTCATGTGACATACCGTGAGATAGAGGCATCCTTGGGCATTTCTTCCATCAGTATACATTCGATATTGCATGAACACCTGGCCGTAAAAAAGGTTTGTTCTCGTTGGATCCTACACAATTTGAGAATCGCTCAAATAAAGGCTCGTGTCGATTGGTGCAAAGAAATTTTGAAAAAGTACGATCGCGGTGCTTTAAAAGGAGTTTATATGATCGTCAAAGGTGACGAAACATGGATCTATGAGTATGAGCCTGAAACAAAACAGCAATCGACCGTGTGGGTCTTCGAAGACGAGCCAAATCCAACGAAATTTGTTCGTGGAAGAAGCAATTCGAAGCAAATGGTCGACTGTTTCTTTGGCAAAACTGGCCATGAACGAAGGACGGTCGATTCTAAGTGGTAGATCAAAATTTGTTTGCCTGAAGTCTTCGGAGAAATTCGAAAAACGAACAAGAGAAGATGAATCACTGTGCATTATGAGAATGCGAGCTCTCACACATGGGCTTAAACCAGCGCCTTTTTGACCGGGCAAAACGTCGGATTGATGGGTCATCAATCCGACGTACATCCCTGACTTGGCTGACCCAACGAAAAAGAAAAAAAATGCGTGGTCAACGATTTTCGTCGCCAGAAGATACTGTTGAAGCGTTCAAAAACCATGTTTTGGAGGTGTCTCAATCGGAGTGGAAAAAGTGCTTCGACAATTGATTTGAGCGCATGCAAAAGTGTATAAATCATGCTGGAGAATACTTTGAAAAACAAAAAAACCATTTTTGATGATAAATATTCGCATTTTCATTATTAGGCCAGAAATATATATAGCAGCCCTCGTACCACTGAATTGGTTCCAATGTCTCCATATGATTCAATAAGAACTACATAGTCAATAGTGTGACAATCAATTAAAGATTCTCCTTGTAGACAACAATTATGACATAGAAATCGTGAATCACTGGTTCCAATGGCATAAGTGGATTCTCAATGACAAGCACTCGTTACCTGTCTATAGCAGAAAGCATTGCATGGGGTATATTTGGCCAGAAGTACTGGTGACAAAGTCAATAGTGAATCAGTACAGTTTGACTATTGACATTTCTTACAGGGCATGTTTAGCGGCTGTACACGCACTTTAGGTCATTGCCTGGGGTATTTTTGGTCAGTAGAACTGGTGACAAAGTCAATAGTGAATCAGTACAGTTTGACTATCGACATTTCTTACAGAGTATGTTTAGCGGCTGTACACACACTTAAGGCCAGTCAGTTTCATATTTGACGAGAATTACCGGCAGCAGAGAGTTCCACGGAACACAATAGAAATCCCTCGCCCTGTCTACACGCCAGTACATGGATGTTTTTCATTAAAACACTTCAACCGCATTTGGCAACAGGTGCCAGCCTTGTTTTATAAATTTTGTTGTTCTTCCATTCATTAAATTTAATTGCTTTATTTGGGAAATAGTTTAGCTTATTTACGAAATTTTTGATTGAGTGGTAATAAAATTCAGATACCAATTTTTGGTTGAAATTTAGAGGTTGTCTTTTTTTTCTGTGTATAATAATTGCTATTTTTGTCATTTTAATGGCTTTTTCAGCCGCATTTAAGTGATTGTTAATATGTACGACTAATATACAAGGTTTAACTCTGGGTAAAAAGCATGTACCCTAATCGGTTCACTGGACTTTACGTCGATTTCACTAGTCACATAAAGGATGCATCGATTTGAGTTATTGCCACATTAATTTTACACACCTTAAAATTTATTTGCAATAAATCTTACAACTGGGCAAACCATCTTGTCGAAACTTTTTTTATTTTAAATACGTCTTCATATTTCTTACAACGTCAAACATTTATCAATTTGATTTTCACTTACTTTAAATATGATTTGTATCCACTTCTGTGCGTACTCAAACATAAATTTCAAGCAACATTTCTCATAAATTATGCGCGTAACAATGCTAAAAGTCTTCAATATTCCATGTTTTACATGGAAGCAGCTCAAAAAGATATGTGCACATTGCACTAATAATAATAATTATTCGAAACATGTTAACAAAATTGTTTAAACTCTCTATTAATATTAAAACCCACTCAAGCTGAATTACAATCAGCAGTAGATTTGTGGAGATTTATATCAAAGACTGTAGAAAAAAATCCCAACATATTTAGTTTCGTTTTGAAAAAGTAGTTTATGTAAAAAGAAAAAGAAAAGCATACATTTGGTTTGAAAAAAAAATACCGAAACGCACAAATCAAAATTGAAAATAATGAAAGCGAATCGCTCATTAGTCTTGCTAGTTTTTGTTTAAAAAGTTTTAGTTTTAATTACAATTAAACTTTTGTTTGCTTAATGGTAGAGTAAAATGCGTGTTTTTTTAATGTACGAAAAATGGCAATCACTTCGATAGTTTAAAATTGTAATTTGAGAGTTGTTTTCTGCTAGCTTTAACATAATTTCAATTCTCTAGCCGGGATTGTTACCAGCATTTTTGAGAGCGTGTATACGCAATTGACCAGTGGTCAAAGGCGTCTTAATATTTTTGGCAGCATCGGCGGCTGAAGAAAATATGACCGGCGGGTGGATAAAAGCAGGCGTTCACTTGATAAAAAGTTGAGCTTTTTGTGATGTTTTTATTAGAAACAAAAATAACACTAGACAGCATTTAAATAAAACAAAAGAAGTGAAAAGGACTACTGTCGGATGGGACAAGTCTGAAGGGTCCTTTGCAGTTTGTATATTCGAAAACTTGAGTTATAAAGGGAGTGTGGTTGTCAATCTGGCCACACTTTTGGTCTTTTTGACAGCTGTTACTTGAATTGTGCTAAATTTGGTTTGCCATTTCATAATAAACAGACTTACTCCGGAACAAAGTTTGCAAATCGTGGTGAATGGGTCCAAAACGAGATGGCCCCCGATCCAGATTATTACAAGAACATTTTGTTTAGCGATGAAGCTCACTTTTGGTTGAATGGGTACGTTAATAACTAAAATTGTCGCAAAAAATCTACAAGTCATTGTTGCGACGCTGTTACATCCTCAAAAAGTCACTACTCGTAACTGGTGTGCTCTATGGGTAGAGGGAATCATTGGACCATATTTTCATATTTCTTCAAAAATGAAGCCTGCCATAACGTTACAGTCAATGAAGAACGCTATAGAGCCAAGATTGATGACTTTTCGTGCCTGAATTGGAGAATGTTGATGTGGACGACCTTTGGTTCCAACAAGACGGCGCTACATGTCATACAGCCAATGAAACCATTTATTTATTAAGGAAAATTTTTGGTAAGCGCATTATTTCGTGTTGTGGGACTGTGGCTTGGCCTCTCTAAGATCGTGCGATTTAACACCGCTGGATTAATTTTTGTGGGGTTATGTGAAGTCGCTTGTTTACGCAGATAAGCCCGACACGATTGCCGTCTTGGAAGAGCAAATTCGGCGCGTTATTGCTAACATACGGCCCCAAATGCTGCAAAAAGTGGTCGAAAATTATGCCTCTTGGCTGGAATTTATTTAAGCCAGCCGTGGCGGCCACTTGCCCGAAATCAGTTATAAAATATAATGAGAAACCCTTATTTTTATAATAATGCTAAATTCTTGTTCTTAATATTAAATTCTATGCGTTTTATTTCTTCTTGAAAACCACACGTCAGCAAAGAAACAACCTTTACTTAAGTACAGGATGTCCGTCGGGACGGTATACTACTTTGTTTGTTTATATTTTTTGATTAAATGAAAGAGAATAGATCTTATATTGATAAACGTTTTATTTAATGTCTGGAAAACGAGTACAATATCAGATCATTCTCACACATTTCACGCGGTATTTCATTAATTTCATCATGAATATTTAGTTTGAGTTGCTCAAGCGTTTGTTTGCACAAACCTTGCTTTTCAGATATCCCCACAAAAAGAAGTCCGAAGCAGTCAAATCAGGCGACCGTGGAGGCCAATGAACATCACCATTTCGTGAAATAACTTGTAACGTGAAAGAGGTATCGCAGTAATTCAATTCTAATCCGGGCTGTATGCAATGTGGCATCGTCTTGTTGATATCACATGTTAATCAAGCCTAAAGCATGCAGTTCTGGCGTTAAAAAGTTTTCAATCATATCACGATATCGCTTCCCATTGACAGTTACCGTTACGCCGTTTTCATAGAAGTAAGGTCCAATGATTCCTCCTGACCAAATAACACACCAGACTGTCACTTTTATTGGATGCAAAGGTGACTGATGAATAATTTGAGGGTTTTCCATTGCCCAGAACCGACCATTCTGTGTATTCACATATCCATTCAAAAAAAATGTGCCTCGTCACTCATTATGATTAATTATTTCATGAAACTCGGGGTTGTCATGGGCGAGCTGCAGCATCCTATTGGCATATGTACGGCGGCGTAAATGGTCTTGTGGAAGAATCTCTTGTGTCAACTGGATCTTAAATGAAACAAATTCAAATCCTTCTGCAAAATTGAGGCCAAAGATGTTCTTTGAAGACCAAGCTCCTGAGTACGGCGTCGAATTGAGGTTGATGGATTGTTTTGAACACTTTCTTGAGCAGCAGTAATGTTTTCAGCCGATCTTGCAGTACGTTGTGGTCCATGCTTGGGCCTATAAGCTTCGGACCCTCTTTCATCGAAATCATTCACTACACGATAAATAGTGAGTTTTGTTGGCACGTTGTTTCTCCCAAAAATTTTAATATCAGCGTGGTCAAAATAGTTATCTGAAAGTTATGAGCCGTTACTCTCGGCATTAAAATAAAAATTTTGCGGCGCTGTCAACCGGCTTAAGCCATGAACTGGCTCTCTGTAAGTGATCGGTTAGCGGACTATCTGAAAAACTAAAAACTTAGGTCTAATTTCTGAAATCCTAATACGACAACAAAATCTAATTGAGTTAAAACTAACTACACGGAATAAACAAATTGTCAGCTTTGATTAAAAATGTGCATATGCGACGCGCAAAATAGGGTAAAAACCAGTCTTGTTCAGGAGAGCCATTTTAAAGATTTAAATACGTGTATCTTTGGTGTACCATCACTTTCATAAAACGCGCATATCTCTGGGAGGGAACACTTTTGGGCAAGGGATCGGTCTTATTCGATGCTCAGATGTTGTCCACATCAAAAAAAAGGTGAAAATTGATTTTTTTTACCCTTATGCCCCTTTCTCTATGCGCTGTCACATATTCAATTAAAAAATTATTCAAAAATCATGTGATAAAGACGTGTATACAATTAGCAAATAAAATTGCATTTTTACTTAATACACAAATTGTGTTATTGACTAATTTAAACGTCTTTATTGAACCTTACTAGCGTATTTGTTGTAAGAGTAAAAAAACAAAACGGGCGAGACCGACTCAATAATATCATTACTACATGATTTAGACTGTCGGTTAGACCCAAGATCGGGAGGAACACAAATCAATTTTTGTTGAAATCTTACAAAATTTACCGATGTAAGGTCACAGTTAGACCCGAAATCAGAAGGAACATTTGTCAATTTTGGACAGATCTGGTTTATTGTTAACGCTTATCCTGTAGGAAAAGAAACGACACAAATCAAATTTCATTGGAATTTAATGAAATTTGCCGCTGTTAGGTCGTTTTGCCCTAAAACCTAGAGAAACATTTCTATGGGAGCAATACTATCAAGATTTGGACTGACCTGGTATATTTTCAAAAATATTTTTCCTGTATGCATAATAACGCCACAAACCAAATTCCGTTGATATCTGATGACATTTGCGGCTGTTATGACGTTTAGATCCCAAATTAAAAGGTACATTTTTATGCAGGCTATACCCAAATTTTGACCGATCCGGTTTCTTTTTATCAAAGTTTATTCTGTGGGCAATATGACGTCACAAATAATTTTTCGTTAAAAACTGATGCAATTTGCCGCTATGAGGTCGGTTAAACAACAAATCGGACGAAGCTCCCCAACATTTTATTAGAACTTGGACCGATTTCTTCCAATTTCAGTACCAACCACCACTAGCCACAAACAAAATTATCTGAATAGTTTTATCAAGATCGGTTCATATTTGGGACGTACAATTTGATTTAAAAATAGATAGACAGACGGCCAATTCTAAGTAAATTTAGGAAATGATTTTGAGTCCATTGGTTAAATTTTGGTCTATCAACGTTTTTCTAAGCGTTACAAAGATAAAGCTTCTGCACATACTCGTAATACCCCTGAACCCTTACCACTCTACACTGTATTAAAAGTGGCCTGTTTTTGGGTTGACAAAATTTCAGCCAGACCGTCAAAATATATACTACATACACGCAGAGAAAAAACATGGTTACTACATGGTCACGGCAATAATAATATGTTCTCCACAACAAAAGTATGTTCGTCGCAACCATATCATTGTTAACTGAATTTATTTTTGACAATAGTATAATTGCTGCAATATTAATATTGTTGAAATGTAACAATAGTATTATTGACAAATTTAAAAATGAAAATATGGTTAAAGCAACAATATAAATATGGTTAGTGCGACAAAAGTATTGTGTTTTTGCGTTTTATGTTAACAATGATATGATTACGGCAATTATACTGTATGATTGTAATTTTTCTTCATTTAAATGCTTTTTAAAACAAAAATGTTATTGGTACGGACGGATCTAATGCAATAATAGTATTTTTTTTATCGAAATTAAAATTTTTTAAACAAGTTGTTTTGGATTTGTTAATCTGAAATATTTTTAATAAAAACGCTTACGTTTATTTAAACTTATTTTTTCTACTGTGAAATAAATAACTCCTAATATTTTAAATTTAATATATTTTTGAATAATTTTCATAATTCAAATCTATTTTTGACAACTTAAACCAATTTTAATGAATAATATTGGGGATCAAACCTATTGTCGACAACTCAAACAAATTCTATTAAATAATATTGGGGATCATAGTTTAATTGTGTGTGATCATACTATGGTTGTTGGGATCATAACATGGTTGCGTGTGAATCATACTATGGTTGTGAGGACCAAACTATGGTTGTATATGAAACATACTATGATTGTGAGGATCATACTATGGTTGTGGAGATCATAGTATGGTTGAGTGTGAATCATACTATGGTTGTGGGGATTATAGTATGGTTATGTGTGAATCATACAATTGTTGTGAGGATCATAGTATGGTTGTATTTGAATTATAATATTGTTGTGAGGACCATAATATTGCTGTAGCACAACCATATACCCAACAATAGTATTATCCTCTTCGAATATTGTCATCACAACCATACTTTTTGTCTGCGTGTAATTGGTTTTGCTACGAAGTTTGTATTCTAGGACAAAGTGTTAAGAGAAACAATAAGTTGGTTGCGATAATTGGCGGTTATTCACTTATACCACGAGTCCCTTTTATAGCGCCTACACGCAGAAAAAAAGTATGGTTGTGGTAACAATATTCGAAGAGCATCATACTATTGTTGGTTATATGGTTGTGGCACAACAATATTATGATCATCACAAAAATAGTATGGTTCACACACAACCATACTATGATCCCCACAACAATATTATGGTTCTCGCAACAATAGAATTATTCACACACAACCATACTATGATCCCCACAACCATATTATTATTCACACTCAACCATACTATGATCCCCACAACCATATTATTATTCACACTCAACCTTAGTATGATCCTCACAACCATAGTATGACTTACACACAACCATACTATAATCCCCAAAATTTTTGTTATGTTGTTATTCAACAATAGAGATTTTTATTATGTTTTGTAAAAATACATTAAACTCTTAATAATAATAACAGTAAAAAAAATTCATTTATTAAAAATATTTCAGTTATACTAACCCGTAGTTTGTTTTGAAAAAAATTAATTTACATATAAAATAACATTGTCAAATTAAAAAAAATACCATTTTGCCGGTATGATTGCCGTAATTATATTATTGTTAACGTAAAACCCATAAAAACAATACTTTTGTCCCACCAACCATATTTATATTGTTGCTACAACCAAGTTTTCATTTCTAAATTTGGCAATAATACTTTTGTTACATTTCAACAATATTAATATTGCCGCAATCTTACTATTGTCAAAATGAAACTCAAAAAACAATACTATGGTTGCGACGACCATACTTTTATTGCAGAGAACATACTATTGTTGCCGTGACCATATAGTAACCATATTTTTTCTCTGCGTGTACCTACAATCAGTTCGAAATATTCATTTACGCAAATATCAATTAAACAAGTACAGGGGGTTTTATGCTAATTAAAAATTACAGAGTTCACTTTCTAGCGGTGACTAAAGTCCAAACAAGGGAAAATTTACAATTAATAGAAATTATGGCCATTTTAAAAAAAAATAAAACGCCAACAAACAAAATATAATTAAATAATATTCAATTGCCTCACGCAAATGGCAAATAAGCTTTACGTCATCTGCTGCCAGTAGAAGGAAAACCATAACTATTTTAACGAATAGAAGTGATAAGATAAGCAATATTAGAAAATAATCCAACTATAACATAATATCGGTAAAATAGAAAGAAATTAAAAGCCGATGAGCTTATAAATGCATAATAGATAGCCTAATATCTCAACGGAACACGAGCATTTGAAAGCATGTGAGCCAAGTCAAGCGCGCAAAAATAATGGAAAAAAACGTTCTAATTCTTTCAGAGTTGAAAGAAACAAGGCTAACTAGAAATTATGGCCCGCAATGTTTTAGAGCTGAAATGATTAACGTGCATACGAACTGAAGTTTATCGCTTAATGAACGTATTTCCATACATTCGAAACTTAAATAACAGGAAAAAACCTTGACATTTTGAAAAATAGAGATTTTGTTTTCGCAAGGAAAAAGTAGTTTTTGTTCAAATAATTATTCCATTTCGTGGTGGTTTATGTTTCAAGTCAACTTTACCGCAATTGATTTCAAGTGTTGTTCGCATTTACCTGGAATGAAAAGAAGAAAAAAAAGATTATTAGAATTTAGTCGGTTGGCCATGAAAAGAGTGATAAAGCAATAACATACAAATACAATAGACGTCCAATCTAACTTAATGCACTTAATCTAATCTTATCGATATGATATTGAAACAGTACACTGGGCAGATAGGCTAAAGAACATTAGCGTTTCTATTCCTCCTCTAAATAAAAAAAACGAAAACAACTTAAAGAGTTTTCCAATAGGGACGTATAGAATTTAAATGTTAATTTAGGCGGTTAATTTATTAATTTATGTTAGTTTTCCCGTTTTTTTTTTTAATATTTCGGTTAATAAAGTAGGGATCGGAATTATATGCGCTGCAAAAAACTCATTATAAGTGATTAAATATATACAATAAAGTCGAAAAAGATCAGGTCGACATAAGAAACACAAAAATGCTATTAAGGAGTCGCGTGACGTTAGTGACTGCGGAGCAACGAAACCCTGGGTTGGCGGAATTCGTACTAGAAACAGCCCGGGTCGCGCCCTCTCTAAATGAATTGTTCTTAACTCAAAATTAGTACTTATATTTTTGATTTTCTCCCTGGCGAGGTTTAACCGGACGAGACATGCCTCACTGCGGCAGAAAAATATAACGCCGGATCCATTTCGAGGTTCCCTACTTTTTTAAAGAAAAAAAAAAAAACACAGAAAATTCAAATTGAATGGAGAATGTTTTTTATCATTTGAAAAAACATTCTTTGGCATTTATTTTTTGAAGATTATCCATATCAAACGTTGGCCGCGGCTACGTCTCAGATGGTCCGTTGAGTCCAATTTCTATGACTCGTTCGTGCATTTCAACTGGTGACTGGCGAATGACACGCGTGATGTTTTGCTCCAAGGCCTGAATCGAAGCGAGTTTGTCCGCATAAACTTTAGACTTTACATATCCCCCCAGGAAAAAGTCTAACGGTGTTATATCACACGATCTTGGTGGCCAATCGACCGGCCCAAAACGTAAAATTATCTGCTCACCGAAGTGTTCTCTCAATAAACCCATTGATTGATGCGATGTGTGGGAAGTTGAAACCAAATGTCGCCAAGATCTCGAGCTTAATAACGGTAACGGCACGATAACGGTCGCCATTGACGTTTACGTTCTTACCGGCATCATTTTTGAAGAAATATGGACCGATGATTCCACCGGTCCACAAACCACAAGAAATCTGTTTTTTCTGGATGAAGTGGCAGCTCTTGAACCTCTTCTGGTTGCTCTTCGTCCCAAATGCGGCAATTTTGCTTGTTTACATACCCATTGAGCCAGAAATGGGCCTCATCGCTGAACAAAATTTGGCTCGAAAGCGTCGAATCTTCTTGGAACTTTTCAAGAGCCCATAGAGCGAAGCGATGTCGCTTGGGAACATCGCGCGGCTTCAGTTCTTGCACATGCTGTATTTTGTACGCTTTCGATTTAAGATCTCGACGTAAAATGCGTCAAGTCGTTCCATACGTCAGTCCGAGTTGCTGCGAACGGCGCCAAATCAACTCTCCACGGTCTTGGCGTACACTCTCAGCTACGGCCGCTACATTTTCTTCACTGCATGCTGGAGGTGGTCTTTTCGGTCGAATATTATCCAATAACACTCTGCGACAAATGGTAAGGGTCAGTGATCGGTTTGGAATGAAACCACCGGGGAAAGTTATATTGGTAAAAAAAAGTCATACGTGTTCCAGCGTTTCGCTGGGTCTCATCTAGGAATCGAGATATATCGATTTGAAGTTAGTAAGTATCGTATAGGGGAATTTGTCACGTTTTAGGCTCTTTTGTTTGACATAACTTGAGAACCACTCGTCCGATTTAGCTGAAACAAATTTAGAAAAATTAAGAATTACAATTCCTCTAATCTGTTCTTAAACCGGGAGCAAACAAACGAAAATAAATGTATTTAAAAAAAAAATAAAAAAAAAAAAAAAAATTCTTCATGCGCTTATTTTTAACTTGGAAACTATTACTTGTAAAGGAAAATAATATATGAGCAGATTAAGGGAATTGTAATTCTTGGTTTTTTAAAATTTATTTCAGCTAAATCGGACGAGTGGTTCTCAAGTTATGTCAAACAAAAGAGCCAAAAACGTGACAAATTCCCCTATACGATACTTACTAACTTCAAATCGATATATCTCGATTCCTAGATGAGACCCAACGAAACGCTGGGACACGTATGACCTTTTTTTGACCGATATAACTTTCCCCGGTGGTTTCATCCCAAACCGATTGTGGCTGTCGCACAGTGTAATGAATGCTGGGTCTCAAGATGGGTGATGGTATTGCGAATAGTTCGCTCAGTAGACCGATTATGTTGACCACAAGTTGAACGAAGTGCACGAAATACATTCCTCACAGAACGTGCATTTTCGTAATGAAGTTGACCGATTTGTAAACGTTGTTCAGACGTAAGTCTTTCCACAATGAAATGTCAAACAATACTAAACAAAAATAGCATGACACGACTCACACGTGATCTGTCAAAAAAAGGCTATTGAAAAAAGTATCTCTACTTGGACCACCCATTACTATGGACACTCTGCACCATCGTTTACTGATTTTCGTTGTGGTCCCACAAGTACAAGTAACGCTTAACGTTATGGACGGCCAATTGAGGTCAATACACCCGAAAATGCCGAAAAAATCCACGATGTGGTGTTGGCCGATCGAAGAGTAAAAGTGCGTGAGATTGCTGATGCCATACGGATTTCATGTGGCAGTGTGGTTTCAATTTTTCATGATTAGTTGGGGTTAAGAAAGTTGTCAGCAAGGTCGTTGCCGCGTTCGCTCTCAATTGACCGTAAACGTATGCGTGTGACAACTTCAAAGGATTGTTTGGAATATTTTAAATTTTTTAAAAATGCGTTGTTGATGCCATATGTGACAGCGCATAGAGAAAGGAACCGAAGGGTAAAAATTCAATTTTCACTTTTTTTGATTTGGACAACATCTGAGCATCGAATGAGACCGATCCCGTGCCCCAAAAGTGTTCCCTCCCAGAGATATGCGCGTTTTATGAAAGTGATGGTACACCAAAGATACACGTATTTAAATCTTTAAAATGGCTATCATGAACAAAACTGGTTTTTACCCTTAGGTCCCATTCTATTTTGCGCGTCACATATGCATTTCATATGGCAGTGTGGTTTCAATTTTTCATGATTAGTTGGGGTTAAGAAAGTTGTCAGCAAGGTCGTTGCCGCGTTCGCTCTCAATTGACCATAAACGTATGCGTGTGACAACTTCAAAGGATTGTTTGGAATATTTAAAATGTTTTAAAAATGCGTGAGATTGTTGATGCCATATGTGACAGCATAGAAAAAGGAACCGAAGGGTAAAAATTCAATTTTCACTTTTTTTTGATGTGAACAACATCGGAGCATCGAATGAGACCGATCCCGTGCCCCAAAAGTGTTCTCTCCCAGAGATATGCGCGTTTTATGAAAGTGATGGTACACCAAAGATACACCTATTTAAATCTTTAAAATGGCTATCCTGAACAAAACTGGTTTTTACCCTTAGGTCCCTTTCTATTTTGCGCGTCACATATGCATTTCATATGGCAGTGTGGTTTCAATTTTTCATGATTAGTTGGGTTTAAGAAAGTTGTCAGCAAGGTCGTTGCCGCGTTTGCTCTTAATTGGCCATAAACGTAAGCGTGTGACAACTTCAAAGGATGGTTTGGAATTATTTAACCGCAATTCGAATGAGTTTTGGCGGCGTTTTGTATCTGTGGGTAAAACATGGATCCATTACAACACTCCGGACACCAAGCAGCAGTCTAAAGAATGGATTTCTCTGGTGAACCGGCTCCGAAGAAGGCCAAGGAGACTTTGTCGGCAAATAAGGTGATGGCAACTGTTTTTTCGGGATGCACGCGAAATAATCTCGATGTGGACCTACCTTCAAAAGGGGAAAACCGTAAACGTCGAATATTATGTCAACTTACTGGACCGATTTAACGATGATTTAAAAAGAACAACCGCATATGGCCAAGAAAAGTTATTTGCAATCAAGATAATGTACGGGTGCATGCGTGTTTAGTCTCAATGGCAAAATTGCATGAATTGGATAACGAATTGGTACGTCATCCGCCATATTCTTCGGATTTAGCCCCCAGTGACTCTATCCTATTTCGAAACCTAAAGAAAGGGCTCGGTGGAAAGATTTTTAGTTCCAACGATGAAATTATTGGTTTAAGAAATTCCTATTTTATAGACCTCAAAATTTTCTATTTTTTGGAAGGGATACAAAAATTGCAGAAACGTTGGACTACGTGTATTGAGATAAAAGAAAAAAATATTTGTTCTGTTTACATTTAATCGGTCTTTTACAGTTTTTATTCTAGTTCGAGACCTTTTGTTGTTTATTTTTCAGAATCAACTAAAAAACTGGTGAAATGTATTGGCTATGGTTCCCTGGCAGACTGTTTAGCTGTTCCTAAACCGGCTAGGTTTAGCTTCAGCAGACTTTGGCAACGATCACTTCGGCTACAAATCAAATTACTTATACGAGAGCAAAAAAACCTTTATTCGAATAGTCACGGAAGTATTGATATGCTCTCGTGTGTCGTGACTACACACAGAGAAAAAATTAGTTGGAAAAATTTCATTGCAATCACCAAATTTCAGTTGCAATCACCAAATGTTTATAATCGTAATGGATATACGGTTCGACCTACCACAAGATGATAAATATGATTAACGTATTGTCATACCAATGAGACGCATAAAATGAATTTAGTTGTCATAACTGGTGGTTGTGGCAACCAATAGTGTTGCCAACATTTTGTTTTTGTCAAAGAATATTGGCGATGATGTCTAAGCATTGATAATATTATTATTACAACTTAAAGCAAATCGCTTAATCTTATTTATTTAGTAAAAATCCTCCATCATCTTATTTCTCCTCACGACCCTCCCTATGTTTTAGAGTACTTCAAGCATTTAAGAATTCAGTTTTTGTCTATACCGAAAATTTTACTTTGTCTATACCGAATTTCGGTTTACAAGTGCGGCCAGTGCACATTTAAATCCAAAAATTCTTTTCAGGATGTTCGGTTATTTCGTATTTTCTACCGATACTTCGGTTACAATTACTGAACGTTATAGAGCACCAACTAACATTAGGTTGTACTGATGGAATACTCGAGGTGCATGCAACCTTAACCATTCGGTTGGCAACAAAATTTGGAGTGTAGAGTATCCAAAACCGAAATCGACATTCCGGATTTTATGTCTAAGCCCGACATCGGTTTCTCAGCAAATTTTTTGCTGTCGGGTTTTTTGGTTTTCAGATTATTGGTTGTAACTACCAAAACTATTTAAGCTTGAAGTTTACTGATCGACTCAGAATCGCCAGTTGATTCTATTTAACGATATCTGTCTGTTTTGTCTGTCGATATGTCCCTCTGGTGTCTATCTAAAGCTTAAAATTTGGCAGAAGTAAGTTTTTTGACAAGGGCTGTCGGCTTTTAATAAAAGTCTCTTAGGACAGCAAATATTGATAAAATTTTGCACAGTTTATTACGATCGATCAGAAAGATACGAGTAACAAGGTGGCGCAAAATGTACATCCAATATTGTGTTTGCATAATTTTTTTTATTAAAAAAATGATTTTGAGTAACGGAAATCTTTATTTAGACCTTAACATTTTTTTTGCTAGTTCAAGAGATATAACGAATTTTTCCATACATGCACATGCTTTAATAATTTAAAGTCTGTATTTTTCACAATGTTTTCCAAACACAAAAAAATTCAAACCACAAATTCTCCAGCGCACGCAGACGTTAAAAGAAATCCATTTCCCCTGCACTTAAAATTTAACTCATAAAATACGGAAAGAAATATTTCGACAAATTATGTTGTTCGAATCAATTTCAAAAGCAAAACAGTAGGTAAACCGCAAAAAAAAAGATAAACGTTTACAAAACAACTTCATTCCCGGCTATCGGGTGGACCATCTCAAGTTGCCTCTCACCATCAGCAACATAAGCTTCCGTTTCTTTACGGTTTAAAATTATATTTTGCATATTTTATGTTTAACAATTGAATTGAGTGTGGCCCCTTCACCGCCTCCCCTAACCATTAGGGGGCTATATTATAATATCTGGTTAGACAACACAACGCCAAGTTCCAGCAACATCTGTAATTTGCAATATATCGAACAAAACTGGCAAATACTCGTACAAGACGACAAATGGCACACAAAAATCCACATCATCAGCTGTGGCTTGTTGCAATTCATATTAACCATTGCCATTGCCATCGCAACAACAGCAGAGGCAGCTGGAAAAACTGATCATTTTTAATTTGCAAATAAACGGGAAATTCAACAAGATTTTAATAAACCCCAAATGCCATTGCCGCACCGCTCCAGCATCGGCAGCCTCGTAGTCTTTGCCAACTTCTTCGCTGTCGCCATTGCCACCAACATCCATCCTTATGTTAGCCGTGGCAAAGAAAAGCGCACGCGCAAAAAAAAAGCAAAACGTGAAAAGTTTTTGAGGAAACCCATTTGGCAAACACGAACATGAAAACAACAATCGCAGCAGTTGGAAAACATGAATTCGTAACATTCAACTTGCACTTGAAAATGCATTTAACACAAGAGCAGCAGCAGCAGCAACAACGGCAAAATATTCAATAGTCGATAATTTTCGTAGACTTAACAAAGCGATACCCTATAAAATTTTACTCGCATTTAGGTAAGATCTTTGTTTTGTTACAAAATATTTCAGAAAAGTTATACACTTTCTAATGAAGTCAAGTGTAATTCAGTATTTTTCGATACATATCTATAGGATTGGAGAAGCCTCCTGCCCACTAGACACCACTTGCCTTTAAAGCGTCTTCTATAACAGTACCATTCTGAGCTGATCCTATTTCTGGAGGATTTTTGATTTTTATTGCTTTATGACCGAATTTTGATTGAACACACCTACTAAACCTGAGAATGCTAGAAGAGTTTAGAGAACATAAAATGTTTGCACAGGCTTATACGAGGGCTGCTATAAATATTTCTGGGCTAATAATGAAAATACGAATATTTATCATCAAAAATGGTTTTATTGTTTTTCAAAGTATTCTCCAGCATGATTTATACACTTGCATGCGCTCAAACCAATTGTCGTAGCGCTGTTTCCACTCCGATTGAGACAGCTCCAAAACATGGTTTTTGAACGCCTCAACATCATCTTCTGGCGACGAAAATCGTTGAACACGCATTTTTTTTCTTGATGTGCGGCAATAAAAAGAAGTCATTGAGTGCCAAGTCAGGACTGTACGGCGGATGATCCATCAATTGGACGTTTTGGCCGGTCAAAAAGGCGCTGGTTTGAGCCGATGTGTGAGAGCTCGCATTGCCATGGAGCACAATAATTCGTCTTCTCTTGTTCGTTTTTTAAATTTCTCCGAAGATTTTAGGCAAATTGGCCGTCCTACGTGGCTCAAGCAGAACAGTCACCACATGACCAGTTTTGCCGAAGAAACAGACGACCATTTGCTTCGAAGTGCTTCTTCCACGAACAACTTTCGTGGGATTTGGCTTGTCATCGAAGACCCAAAGCGGAACAGTCGCCACCAGACCAGTCGCCACATGACCAGTTTTGCCGAAGAAACAGGCGACCATTTGATTCGAAGTGCTTCCTCCTCGAACAACTTTCGATGGATTTGGCTCGCCTTCAAAGACCCACACGGACGATTGCTGTTTTGTTTCGGGCTCATACGCATAGATCCATGATTCGTCACCTGTGACGATCTTATGAACGCCTTTTGAAGCACCGCGATCGTATTTTGTCAAAATTTCTTTGCACCAATCGACTCGAGCCTTTTTTTGAACGATTGTCAAACTTTACGGGTTCCAACGAGAACAAATCTTTTTAACGGCCAGGTGTTCATGCAATATCAAATGTATGCTGGTGGAAGAAATGCCCAAGGATGCCTCTATCTCACGGTATGGCACATCTTGCATTATCAGTTCACGCACGGCATCAATGCCGTTTCTGGCACCACGGCCGTTTCTGGACGACCTTCACAACCTTCGTCTTTGAGCGAGCGTCGGCCACGATTGAATTCATTAAACGAGTTTTTCACGGTTTTCCACGTCGAAAGTTGTGAAAAATGATAGCACGAAAATGTTCACGAGTTAATTCCATTTTTTTGCCAAATTGATTATTTAAGTCACTGTAAACAACACAAATGATGATCATACGTCAAAATGTTCTGAGTATGTTTATGTTAAAAAATGTCTAACTTTCCAATGGAAATGTCAGATGAGACAGTAATATATATAGCAACCCTCTATTCAGATTAACCGAACACATACAGAGACCATCAGTTGTCCAGCATTAGACCAAATCTGTCCAGCATTGGTTTTTGATCCATCCCAAGACACTGCGTGTGAGCTGAGCTCGAGTGTTGTATTGAACATTGGGAGTGACCTTTGCACTGGGGCTACATTAAGACTTCGACCGATATGACCAATTTTATCTCTGCTATTAACTGAGCGATCATAATGAAATGTGCCAAATTTCATCAAGTCTGGATGTAATTTGTGGTTTCTGGATGGAATTATTAAATTTCAGAACATTAAGAAAAAAATTCAGCATATTTTTCCAAAATCGGACAACAATCGCGACCTGTAGTTTAAATGCAAGCTTAAGGTAGACAGCAGGCGGACTCAGTGTTTTTGTGGATACAAAACTGTTGGAAAGCGTACACAAGATTAGCACTTCCTTACAGAGCTGCTTCTAGTTAATCTGTATTTCCCATTAATTCAATAGTTGGTAGCATATACAGGGTGGAACGCGAATATTTGCGTATTTGGGAATGAAATACAAGAATTATGAACCTAAGAAAAATTTATTTTATATTTTAATTATATTGAACAGTAAGAGAATTTTTTAATTACTTAGTTTTAAATAGTGTATCTGGCAAATGTCGACCTTCGCCATCCAAACACTGCTGTGTACGTTTTCTGATGCATACGTTTTCATGTCGACTGGTATTCTGCCAATTTCAGCCTCATTATTGTTAATTTGGTCTTCCAAGGTGCGGTGGTACGGTTGATATACACCTTCGACTTCAGATTACCCTAAAGGAAAAAAAAGCATGGAGCTAAGTCTAGTGAGCGTGCCGGCCAGTATCCCCTTATTGCATTGCCTCAAGAGTCGGCTGAAAAATATCCGGGAAATGCCAAGAGTGATTGCTTCCGACCAGAGCGTTTCGGAGATGGCAGTACTGCTGCTCTAACTCTCTCGATGTTTTGTGGTGTAGTAATGCCTTTCTCAGGTGCCCTACGTACGCATGACACATTCCCTGCTGTTCTCAATGAAGTTACCCAATTTACAATTGATTGCCGTCCAGGAACACGTCGGCGTGGGGAACAGCGAATCGTAAACGAAAGGCACGCTGCACTGCAATGATCGAGTGCGCATTTTAAAAATACGCTCTCCTCACGTGTCCAATGGCATCTGAAAGGCAGTCAAATACAAATCTTTCGTCAGCCACTATAAGTCACGCACACTCTTCGACCATCAGTGCCGCCACAGCCTGCAGTGCAAAGAAGCAAATTACCGCACTCCATCTTTGGGTCAACTTAAAGTCGCGGATTTTTTCCAACCAGCCTCAGACAATCGCAATACGCCACCCTGTATATAGTATATAGTTATTTATCAGTTTAATTTCCTAAAGAGTTGGTTTGCAGAAACTTCTCTGAAAGTAGAATCAGATCGGATTCCATCGCATTCATTGAGAAGACCCCCATATTTTAACAAAAAGTCGACTTACCGACTTTGACTTTTTTAAACAAAAAGTCGATTAATCGATTAGTCGAAAATAGAGTTATAGAACCTTGACTCGAATGTTTATTAAATTTTTAGCAACTCAAAGGGAATGGGTTTTGCTAATCCGAATGTGTAAAATGTGTAGTTTAAAATCAGTCAGAATGACTATTTATAATGATTAGTAAAAATCTCAAATTTAAGGACCAATTTGTTTTTTTTGGAGTAATATAAAGGAACGTAGATGCCATTCCTTGGAGCATTCCAAAAAGGAACTCTAGACCTTCAACTGACTTAAAAATAAATTTTATCACAGTTATAAAGAGTAGGGCATTACTTAGCCAATTCCCATTACACCTTCAGTGTTTTCACAATAACGCAGCGATTCATTTTCGTTGCTGGTAATTTTCTTCGCAGCAAACATTTTTTGTGTTTCTGTCGTTGGCGTTTCCCCTTCCACCTTTCTTTCTTTCGAAAACATTGTGGTTAATTATTAACGGAAGTTAAGGATTATGCAAAATTGTATTTAACATTTTTATTAACTTAAAAGTTAATTCAATTTAGCAAACAACCACAACCGACAACTACTCCAGTGCCGACTTTTAAGCCAACCCAACAAAGCGTCTTTTAGCTACCGTGTACACATTTAACCGCTTTAGACGATGTGGTGGTTAATTGAAAACGGTCGATGGTACCGCGTCCAATAGGTTTGTTTACGAGGTATTCAAGGGTGTTGTGTTACAAACACCAAAAAGTTTCCTATTTTATGGCTGTTGGTGAAGGTGTTAATGGAGGCGTTGCATTTGCCGCGTTTTATTTGGTAAACTTTTTATTTCACTAACCAGGATTTTCAACTCTAAAAAGGCCACAAATGCCAGTGATGTGCATCATGCAGTTGTTAAGGCTTTGGGTCTTTCTTTTTTTTTTTGGTAAACATTTCAGCGCGCCATAAGTGTGTCGGAATTTCACTTAAGACTTGTTAATTGTGGCTTTTTGGTTCGCTCTGACTAGAAAGAAACATCTGTTTTTACATTTGGTTAACAACGAACAGGAAGCGGCAATGGTAGCATTTTTATTTTATGTTGTATTTCTTTTTGTTTTGTTGTTTATAGCATTTCTTGTTAAATACCGGCGGCAGATATGTAAACTACAATTAAAATATTAATTAACACAAAATAAACAACGAGTGTGGAAAAAACAATAAACAAATATTTATATTTATGGCGGAGATTTGCAATTTATGCCATGTGCAATAATTGCTTTAAATGTTTTACGCTTGCAATTTAACAGTTTAAATAAGTAAAAATGTTCAGTTCGACCAGGCGGAATTTTTTATAGATACTAGCGTTAGCAAATACTTTAAAAAGTGTACATTCTTCTGGGGTACCTTTAGTTTTATAAAGGAAAACTTGTTTCCACCTTTTTAATATTTACCAGCTTAACCAGCTAAAAGTCTAAATTTTTGGTTTACCATGTCGGATGGTTTTCTACAGATTTGAATGTGGAGCCCAAAAACAAATGCCAGTGAAAACTCATTAACACTAACCACTTCCATTACCTTGGAATGATAACGCATTACACTTTTCATTATTTAACAACTGAAAATAATGGCTTCCTATTATAAAATTAAATCGGTACTTAAGTTTACCACTCTATTTTCCCTGACCAAAATTTGTATACCCACTCACAACGTGGTAAGAGGGTATATGTGACGCGCAAAATAGAAAGGGACCTAAGGCTAGAAACCAGTTTTGTTAAGGAGAGCCATTTTAACGATTAGGTCCCTTTCTATTTGCGGTTAGAATCGTCGATTTCTCTTTCATAAAACGAGCATATCTCTGCGAGGGAACACTTTTGGGGCATGGGATCGGTCTCATTCGAAGCTCAGATGTTGTCCACATCAAAAAAAAAGTAAAAAGTTGATGAAAAGTTTTGTTCAGGAGAGCCACTTTAAAGATAAAGTCCCTTTCTATTTGCGCTTAGAATCGTCGACTTCACTTTCATAAACCGCGCATATCTCTGGGAGGGAAAACTTTTGAGGCATGGGATCGGTCTCATTCGATGCTCAGCTGTTGTCCACATCAAAAAAAGAAGAAAAAAAATGAAAATTGATTTTTTACCCTTAGGTCCCTTTCTCTATGCGCTGTCACATATATCATCTGGAAAAAAGCAACAAGATATGTAAGGCCCAACTTATACATACGATTTGACCAAATCCGTTGCATGACTCTGTAAGTCAGTTACGCGACTAGGAAACGCTTTGACACTATTAGTCCACGCTTAAAGGGTGGCGAAGTAAAGGGTGGTCCAACCATAAAGCACGATCTTAATTGTGAGTCACACCTTAAAATAAAGTTTTTGCCAAACTTAATTGGACATCTCCTTGTTTCAGTGTTCGACTAGTGGAGACAATGGAGAGGTACACACACGCAGAGAAAAGATATGGTTACACTATGGTCACCGCAACAATAGTATGCTCTCTACAATAAAAGCATGTTCGTCGCAACCATAGTATTGTTTTATGAATTTCATTTTGACAACAATATGATTGTGACAATATTACTATTGTTGAAATGTAACAATAGCATTATTGCCAAATTAAGAAATGAAAATATGGTTGTAGCAACAATATAAACATGGTTGGTGCAACAAAAGAATTGTTGTTTAAAATTTACGTTAACAATAATTTGATTACGGCAATCATGCAGTATGGTTGCGACTACGAACATAACAAGACAGGTTTTATAGAGCATACATGCATGTGTGTGCGTATGTTTTTTTTTGATATACAAAAAAACACATACACACGATGCAGTGAATGGTTACTGTCCATTAAAAAATCGGAAGGTAGTTCGAGGGATTTTTATTGTGTTTACTTTGTTTGGTGAAATACTCTAATACCGACTGGTTCTCGTTTATTTAAAATCTGCCTGCACTTAAGTATATAGCCATTGATCATTGGGTTTAATCACATTTTTTTCTTGGTGTCTACGGATGGTGAAGTAGCATTCATCCCTGCTGGCAACTAAAAGTATTTTTGACCGTTGGAGTATATATTTTTTGTTTCTTGAATGATATGTTCAATAAAAACATGGCCTTAAATCTGGCTATGAACTAATAGTAATGCAATTTAAAATAACATACTTAATAAAAATCTCTATTTTGAATAACAACAATAACCAATCCTAATAAATAATTTTGGGGACCATTGTATGGTTGAGTGTGAATCATACTATGGTTGTCGGGATCATAGTATGGTTGCGTGTTAATCATACTATGGTTGTGAGGATCATACTATGGTTGTATGGGAAACATACTATGGTTGTGAGGATCATAATATGGTTGTGGAGATAATAGTATGGTTGAGTGTGAATCATACTATTGTTGTGAAGATCATAGTATGGTTGTTAGTAAATCATACTATGGTTGTGGGGATCATAGTATGGTTATGTGTGAATCATACTATTGTTGTGAGTATCATAATATTGTTGTGTCACAACCATATACCCAACAATAGTATGATCCTCTTCGAATATTGTCACCCCAACCATACTTTTTTTCTGCGTTCAGTTGAGCGGCACGTTAGGTTTGTTGAAGCCTTTTACAAAAATGAGCGTTCAAATCTAATGCACTTCGTGCGCTGTGTGATTTTTTGGGCAGCAAAATCGACCAAAAGTGTCCACAGCAAACCGGGTCTGTAGGAAATGTAAAAAAAACCCGTGGACATGCTCGCCAAGTTCGATCTGTCATTGAGTCGTACTTCGTCGAAAATGAGGTCGGTCAAGCAGTTACCTTAAATGGTGTTCACTATCGCAAGATGATATCGGACTTATTATGGGCAGAAATGGAGGATATAGACCTGGGCGATATGTGGTTTCAACAGGGCGGTGCCGCTTGCCACACAGCTAACGAAACAATGGCTCTTTTGCTCGACAAATTCAATGGCCGTATTATCTGACGTCGGGGCAAAAATTTTAAACGAGTAGACTACCTCAGATAAATGGTTCAGAATTTGTTGCGAGTTCGTTAAGAGAAGTCTGAACAAAAAAAGTCTGAAGTCTGAACAAAACACACTAAGTGTTGCCTGGCGCCATCTGACATTTCTATTGGAAAGTTTGACATTTTCTTTTGCATAAACGTACTCAGAACGTTTTGACGTACGACCATCATTTGTGTTGTTTACAGTGACTTGAAAAAATCAATTTGACAAAAAAAGGGAATTAACTGGTGAACATTTTCGTGCGATCATTTTTCACAACTTTCGACGTGGATTAACACGACAAGAGTGCATCGATGAACTTGAATCTTTGTATGGCGATGAAGCACCATCGTATAGCACTGTGAAATACTGGTTTGATGAATTCAATCGTGGCCGACGCTCGCTTAAAGGCGAAGGTTGTCCAAAAACGGCCGTTATGCCAGAGAACATTGATGCCGTGCGTGAACTGATGCGTGAAGTGTATAAATCATGCTGGATCGTCATGTGCAATACCGTGAGATAGACATCCTTCGGCATTTCTTCCACCAGCATACATTCAATATTGCCTGAACACCTGGCCGTAAAAAAGGTTTGTTCTTGTTGGATCCCGCACAATTTGCCAATTGCTCAAAAAATGGCTCGTGCCGATTGGTGCAAAGAAATTTTGGAAATTTATTTAAAATCTGCCTGCACTTAAGTATATAGCCATTGATCATTGGGTTTAATCACATTTTTTTCTTGGTGTCTACGGATGGTGAAGTAGCATTCATCCCTGCTGGCAACTAAAAGTATTTTTGACCGTTGGAGTATATATTTTTTGTTTCTTGAATGATATGTTCAATAAAAACATGGCCTTAAATCTGGCTATGAACTAATAGTAATGCAATTTAAAATAACATACTTAATAAAAATCTCTATTTTGAATAACAACAATAACCAATCCTAATAAATAATTTTGGGGACCATTGTATGGTTGAGTGTGAATCATACTATGGTTGTCGGGATCATAGTATGGTTGCGTGTTAATCATACTATGGTTGTGAGGATCATACTATGGTTGTATGGGAAACATACTATGGTTGTGAGGATCATAATATGGTTGTGGAGATAATAGTATGGTTGAGTGTGAATCATACTATTGTTGTGAAGATCATAGTATGGTTGTTAGTAAATCATACTATGGTTGTGGGGATCATAGTATGGTTATGTGTGAATCATACTATTGTTGTGAGTATCATAATATTGTTGTGTCACAACCATATACCCAACAATAGTATGATCCTCTTCGAATATTGTCACCCCAACCATACTTTTTTTCTGCGTTCAGTTGAGCGGCACGTTAGGTTTGTTGAAGCCTTTTACAAAAATGAGCGTTCAAATCTAATGCACTTCGTGCGCTGTGTGATTTTTTGGGCAGCAAAATCGACCAAAAGTGTCCACAGCAAACCGGGTCTGTAGGAAATGTAAAAAAAACCCGTGGACATGCTCGCCAAGTTCGATCTGTCATTGAGTCGTACTTCGTCGAAAATGAGGTCGGTCAAGCAGTTACCTTAAATGGTGTTCACTATCGCAAGATGATATCGGACTTATTATGGGCAGAAATGGAGGATATAGACCTGGGCGATATGTGGTTTCAACAGGGCGGTGCCGCTTGCCACACAGCTAACGAAACAATGGCTCTTTTGCTCGACAAATTCAATGGCCGTATTATCTGACGTCGGGGCAAAAATTTTAAACGAGTAGACTACCTCAGATAAATGGTTCAGAATTTGTTGCGAGTTCGTTAAGAGAAGTCTGAACAAAAAAAGTCTGAAGTCTGAACAAAACACACTAAGTGTTGCCTGGCGCCATCTGACATTTCTATTGGAAAGTTTGACATTTTCTTTTGCATAAACGTACTCAGAACGTTTTGACGTACGACCATCATTTGTGTTGTTTACAGTGACTTGAAAAAATCAATTTGACAAAAAAAGGGAATTAACTGGTGAACATTTTCGTGCGATCATTTTTCACAACTTTCGACGTGGATTAACACGACAAGAGTGCATCGATGAACTTGAATCTTTGTATGGCGATGAAGCACCATCGTATAGCACTGTGAAATACTGGTTTGATGAATTCAATCGTGGCCGACGCTCGCTTAAAGGCGAAGGTTGTCCAAAAACGGCCGTTATGCCAGAGAACATTGATGCCGTGCGTGAACTGATGCGTGAAGTGTATAAATCATGCTGGATCGTCATGTGCAATACCGTGAGATAGACATCCTTCGGCATTTCTTCCACCAGCATACATTCAATATTGCCTGAACACCTGGCCGTAAAAAAGGTTTGTTCTTGTTGGATCCCGCACAATTTGCCAATTGCTCAAAAAATGGCTCGTGCCGATTGGTGCAAAGAAATTTTGGAAAATACGGGGCTTCAAAAGACGTTAATAAGATCGTCACAGGTGACGAATCATGGGTCTATGCGTATGAGCCCGAAACGAAACAGCAATCGACCGTGTTGGTCTTCGAAGATGAGCCAAATCCAATAAAAGTTGTTCGTGGAAGAAGCACTTCGAGCACACTGATTGGTACACCACAATTTGTTTGCCTGAAGTCTTGGGAGAAATTCGAAAAACGAACAAGAGAAGACGAATCATTGTGCTTCGTGACAATGTGAGCTCCCACACATCGGCTCAAACCAGCGCCTTTTTAACCGGCCAAAACGTCGAATTGATGGGTCATCCACCGTACACTCTGACTTGGCACCCAATGAATTTTTTTTCCCGCAAATAAAGAAAAAAATGAGTGGTCAACGATTTTTGTCGCCAAAAGATGCTGTTGAAGCGTTCAAAAACCATGTTTTGGAGGTGTCTTAATCGGAGTGGAAAGTGTTTCCTCAATTGGTTTGAGCGCATCCAGAAGTGTATAAATCATGCTGGAGAATACTTTCAAAAACAATAAAACCATTTTTGATGATGAATATTCGCATTTTCATTAATAGGCCAGAAATATATATAGCAGCCCTCGTATCAAAATATCTCGAATAGTAAATGGCCCTTTTCGTCCTTCTTTTAAAAAAAAATATAATTTTTTTTAATAAAATTTAATGAAAATGTTATTTTGAGCATGAAAACCAAAATCGACACAAAGGGGCGATTTGAATATCAAATATTTTTTCTAGCAAGTTTTTTGTTTAAAAACCTCCAAAATATGAATGATACATATTTTTTATCACATCTGTTGCCAATACTTTGAGCATTCATTCAAGGTATTTTGTGTCACATTAACCTTAAATTAGCGGAAAATATTTAGGTTTAAATTCCACTTAACTTCAATTAAAAAATATATTATAATCTTCTATATCTTACAATTTGTTGACACTTTACACGAATTGAATTTTTTGACCCACTCAATTGAAGTTTTTGGCCTACTTTACCAATTTGATGCATAAAATCGTTCCATTTGTACATACAAAAATCATTAGATTCGAAAGTAAAAACCAAGTTTTAAACAAAAACTGCTCATAATTAAAAAATAACGGAAGAAATATTTTAAAATCGTCAAACATAAAAATTACAAAAAAAAACTTTTTTATTTCGGTCAGATAACCGAATACATCAAATGGAAAATCAGAATTCACGGAGTATGCATACACGCAGAGAAAAGATATGGTTTCACTATGTTCACCGCAACAATGGTATGTTTTTTTACAATTAAAGCATGTTCGTCCCAACCATAAAATTGTTTTATAAATTTCATTTTGACAACAGTATGATTGCGACAATATTACTATTGTTGAAATGTAACAATAGTATTATTGTCAAATTCGGAAATGAAAATATGGTTGTAGCAACCATATAAACATGGTTGGTGCGGCAAAAGTATAGTTGTTTAAAATTTACGTTAACAATAATATGATTACGGCAATCATACAGTATGGTTGCGACTATGAACATAACATAACAGGTTTTATAGAGCATACATGTATGTGTGTGCGTATGGTTTTCTGATATACCAAAAAAAAAAACAACAACAATCTGAAGGTAGTTTGAGGGATTTTTATTGTGTTTACTTTGTTCGGTGAAATACTCTAATACCGACTGGTTCTCGTTTTTTTAAAATCTGCCTGCACTTAAGTTTATAGCTATTGATCATTGTTTAATCACATTCGTTTCTTGAAGTCTACGGATGGTGAAGTAGCATTCACCCCAGCTGGGAACTTAAAGTATTTTCGTCAGTTGTTGGAATATATATTTCCTTTCCTTTTCTTGAATGGAATGTTCAATAAAAACATGGCCTCAGTTCTAGCTATTAACTTTTATAATATAACTTGTTTGATAAAAATCTCTATTTTTGAGTAAAAACATTACCCAATCCTAATAAATAATTTGGGGATCATAGTATGGTTGAGTGAATAATACATACTATGGTTGTAGGGATAGTAGCATGGTTGCATGTGAATCATAGTATGACTGTGAAGATCATACTATGGTTGTATGAGAAACATACTATGGTTGTGTGGATCATAATATGGTTGTGAAGATAATAGTATGGTTGAGCGTGAATCATACTATTGTTGTGAGGATCATAGTATGGTTGTGGAGATTATAATATGGTTGAGCGTAAATCATACTATGGTTGTGGGGATCATACTATGGTTATGTGTGAATACTATTGTTGTGAGGATAATAATATAGTTGTGCCACATACATATACCCAACAATAGTATGATCCTCTTCGAATATTGTCACCCCAACCATACTTTTTTTCTGCGTGTAGTCAGTAAACTAAACCAACAACAAATTCAGTTCCAATAATCATCCTTATTAGTTAGAGCTAACGATGCTTGTGTCTCTTTATCCTATACGGTTAGTACCCACTACTGAAAATTGCGGTGTATCTAATCAACATATGGTTGTAGCGATGGAAAAGAAAACATGCATTATACGTGCAACCACCAACATTCGGTTGGTCAAAAATTTGATAGTGGCAACAAATCTTTTCTCTGGTTGTGCTACACCTTGTTATACCTAGTGCCTATACCTAGTTTATTGCACCATGTATACTCCAATTAAGTCGACTTCAAAGAAATTTTTCAAGGCATATCTCTAATTGCTTTTGCATTTTTTAACAAGCCTCATTCCAGTCTTAGTATTTCTTTAGTTTCTTCTAAGCCAAACCTTTACTTTTGAAATTAAATACACGAAACGACGAATTAATTTGAGCCCGTCCGTAATTACGATTTCTTTTCCAAAATGACAATTTGTCAAATGCAACGATTTTATATGAATCGCCGCAGTATCAAAGAGATGTGAATCAAAGTATTGACAAGATTTTAAAATTTCATATAAATCAAATTTTTCATTATTCTATTTAACAATTCCCAGCTACTAAGACAATGAGATCTTAACAAATGTTAAGTCATAAAATAAATTGGATTTTTCTGTGGCGTCTTTTTTGCAAATCCCATTTTACCGCCAAAATCTCAATGGAAATTTTCATTTCAACACAGTGGAGACATTGTCACGACTCACGAATTCTAATTCGTTTCTATTTTTTGGTACTCCGATTTTTGTTGGACAAAAGCGCCCAAAGAAAAGCGACATACACACGCGCTGACGTTAAGGCGATAAAGCAAAGAGAGCAAAAAAGAAACTTAGACATTCCCCCTTCCAGTAGGACTAGAAGGGTGGCCAGCACAACAGACGGAAATTTGAGCATAGAATTTGCCCGTTTTGGTATAACACAAAACCCCCGAAACCAACGGCCAAGCCTTTGAAAACAAAAACACAACAACGACAGCAACTTTACATGAAAAGTTGTTCCAATAAAACGTAACAACAACGGCGGTATGAAAGGCACAAAAGGCAGACGGAAGGACAGACACCTTCTTCCGAAATGCTGTTGTCGGGTTGGTGTGGCTTGGTCAAAAAGTCACTTTTTATGCCACCAAGCTAGGCCGGGGAATGAGCGACACGACGAGAGTGAGACTTAGACAATAGAGTCCCTCGAGAGGATTTGCCCAAAACCAGCCAAATGAAAATTAAAAACTGCCAAGAGCAGCAATGGCGATGTACTGTCACGGCTCGCTTACACACTCACCAATTGTTGTGGATTAAGTATCGTTTGCATTATTTTGTGTAAAATAATTTGTATTTTTCTACGGGGATGTACAATTGCCACAGCGGTGGAGAAAGAGGTGGTGGTGGAGCATGAGTCCAGGCTGGGTGAAAAGTGAACCCTTTTTTTGAAAATTTTATTTTGGGGGAGTTGAAGTGTGCATGTGGAATGTACGATGTCTGCAACGTTGTGTGTCATAAATTATGTACGAATTCTTACGTTTAATTGACTTTTGTGAAATTAGACACACATCGTAAGTCTGGCCAAAACAAAAAGGGGGAACTGACATTTTTACAAAACAAAAGAAACCTTACCAAAATTTTTCATTTAAAACTTTTAAAAAAAAACTCGGGTAAAATTTTAAAGGTTAATGGCTAAAGAAAAACGATTCTAGATGGCCAAAATGGTATATCTGTAATTTACACCCACTGTGTAATTTGCAATTGACTGGTAATAACATCTATTGGTTAGCTGAAACCAGTGTTGCCGTTAGGAAAATATTTTTCCGACCAAAAATATCCAAAAAAAAAAAATTGTAAAAAAAAAATCAAGATGCAATTAACTTAAAAATAGAAAAAGAATCAAATAGAGAAAAACGACATTAGTTTCGAACTGACCTACATAAGTGTATATGTGACGCGTAAAATAGGAAGGGACCTAAGGGTAAAAACCTGTTTTGTTCAGGAGAGCCATTTTAAAGATTTAAATACGTGTATCTTTGGTGTACCATTACTTTCATAAAACGCGCATATCTCTGGGAGGGTACACTTTTGGGGCATAGGATCGGTCTCATACGATGCTCAGATGTTGTACACATCAAAAACAAGTGAAAATTGAATTTTTTACCCGTATGTCCCTTTCTCTATGCGCTGTCACATATTACCTTCCATAACAGTTATAATATTTATGGACCATACGACCGTTTTATGGGCACTCTTTTCCGTAAACTCTTAACAAACCATTTTGAATTCGAAATGAAATTGGTTTTATTTAATGACGCATATGATTACAACATTTACAATTGGTTGATTTTGTTTAATTTAATATCAATATCCATATAACGGACGCTTCTTTTGGCTCCAGAGATCCATAAGTACACACAAAATAGACAATCCTTAAATTTCAACCAATAAGTCGATATTAGAATTGTTTCACAACTCACATTAAAAGTTCTCTGAACTATATATACGAGGGCTGTTATATATATTTATGGCCTTATAATGAAAATGCGAATATTTATCATCAAAAATGGTTTTATTGTTTTTCAAAGTAATCTCCAGCATGATTTATACACTTTTGCATGCTCTCAAACCAATTGTCGAAGCACTTTTTCCACTCTGATTGAGACACCTACAAAACATGGTTTTTGAACGATTTTTTCCTGATGTGCGGGAATAAAAAGAAGTGATTGGGTGCCAAGTCAGGGCTGTACGGCAATTTGACGTTTTGGTCAGTCAAAAAGGCGCTGGTTTGAGTTGATGTGTAAGAGCTCGCATTGTCGCATTGTTGGTGAACAAATTTGTCTTCTCTTGTTCGTTTTCGAATTTCTCCGAAAACTTCAGATAAACAAATTGTGGTGTACTACTCAGAATTGACTGTCCTACGTTGCTCAAGCGGAACAGTCGTCACATGACTTGTTTTGCTTAAGAAACATGCAACCATTTGCTTCAAAGTGCTTCTTCCACAAACAACTTTCGTTGGATTCGGCTTGTCTTCGAAGACCCACACGGTCGATTGCAGTTTTGTTTCGGGCTCATACGCACAGATCCATGATTCGTCACCTGTGACGATCTTATTAACGTCTTTTGAAGCTCCGCGATCGTGTTTTTTCAAAATTTCTTTACACCAATCGACACGAGTCTTTTTTTGAGCGATTGTCAAATTGTGCGGGATCCAACGAGAACAAACCTTTTTTACGGCCAGGTGTTCATGCAATATCGAATGTATGCTGGTCGAAGAAATGACCAAGGATGCCTCTATTTCACGGTATGTCACAAGACGATCTTGCTTTATAATTACACGCACGGCATCAATGCTCTCTGGCACAACGGCCGTTTCTGGCCGACCTTCGTCTTTGAGCGAGAGTCGGCCAGGATTGAGTTCTTTAAACCAGTTTTTCACAGTACTATAGGATGGTGCTTCATCGCCATACAAAGATTTATATTCATCGATGCACTCTTGTCGTGATAATCCACGTCGAAAGTTGTGAAAAATGATAGCACGAAAATGTTCACGAGTTAATTCCATTTTTCTGCCAATTTGATTTTTTCAAGTCACTGTAAACAACACAAATGATGGTCGTACGTCAAAACGTTCTGAGTACGTTTATGCAAAAAAAAAATCAAACTTTCTAATGGAAATGTCAGATGGCGCCAGAAATACGTATATACTTAGTAGGGACATAAATACTGTTACAACATTGAACACACCCATTTCAATATTAGAACTAAACAGACCCCGTTAATATCATATGGGTTTTGAAAGCTAACCTCATGGAGTGGTCAGATAATGAGAACCGTATCGCTGTAATAGCGATTTTCAAGTGTAAAATGAAAAAAGGCGATGTTTTCAAAACGCTCCGGCCACTAGGGATTAGCCGCATGTTCGTCTACCGATGCATGAAACTGTTTGAGGAGACTGGAGATGTAAAAGACTGCAACCGGTAGGGCCGCCCACGCGGTGTTCGAACACCGCATTTCATCAAAGCCGTTAAATCAAGAATTCACAGAAATCCGCTCCGAAAACAGACAATCATGGCCCGTGAGATGAATATCACGCAAAACTCCATGAGTCGAATCATTAAAAAAGACTTGGGACTTGGGGCTTTCAAACTACGTACCGGACATTTATTAACTGCAGCTTTAAAAAAAAATAGAATTGAAAAATGCAAACGTCTTTTGGTGAAGCACGCTGATAACTTGCACAGAAAAATTTTGTTCGCCGATGAAAAAATTTTTACCTTTCATGAAAAATTTAACAAGCAAATGATAGTGTATGCGCGGTCATCTAAGGAAGCATCTGAACTGATCCCAAGGGTGGAAAAGGGTCATCACCCAGCTTCAGTCATGGTTTGGTGGGGTGTCTCTTACGATGGGGTCACTGACCTGCATTTCTGCGAACAAGGAGTAAAAACATCGGACAAAGTTTACCAAGAAAAAGTTTTGGAAGCTCTTAACAATTCCCTGTTCCAAAAACAGCAGTATTCTGCGCCGGCCTATCAGTCTAAAACGTCCCAGGCCTGGCTTCGAAACAATTTGCCAGCGTTCATTTCTTCTGAAGAATGGCCCTCAGGCAGTCCAGATTTGAACCCGTTAAACTACAAATTGTGGACGGTTTTAGAGAACAAACTTTGTCACAAAAGATACCCCAACATTGGATCTCTTAAGACTGCTTTGGTTCGAGCTGTGGCCAATTTTCCAATGGACGAGGTTCGTGCAGCTATTGACCAGTGCGACTTAAGACATGTGTAAAGGCAAAAGGCGGACATTTCGAATAAGTAGATTCTTTTTGGATACAATATGTGACGCGCAAAATAGAAAGGTACCTAAGGGTAAAAACCACTTTTGTTCAGGAGAGCCATTTTAAAGATTTAAATACGTGTATCTTTGGTGTACCATCACTTGCATAAAACGCGCACTCTGGGAGGGAACACTTTTTGGGCATGGGATCGGTCTCATTCGATGCTCAGATGGTGTCCACATCAAAAAAAAAGTGAAAATTGATTTTTTTTTACCCTTAGGTCCCTTTCTCAATGCGCTGTCACATATACATCAATAAATATATTAAAAAATATTTGGTCCAAAAACATTCAGTACTTTTTATTTTACAGCATAAAACGTGTGTAACAGTATTATGTCCCTACTGAGTATATAGCAACCCTCGTATGGTTGTGAGGATCATAATATAGTTGTTGGGTTCAAAGTACGGTTAAATGTAAATCATTCGAATATTGTTATCCCCACCATATTTTTTTTCTTCGTGCAATTTCATCAATATTGGATGGACTATGTGGATTCTATAGCTGAAGGCATTAAATTGGTTGAACATATGTGTGGGCGTTATATCTAAATTTTAAGCGATTTACATTAAATTTAACAGCCTTTATCCAAAAAAATTACTTTTACAAATTTCATGAAGATCGGAAAACAATTGCGACCTGTAGTTTAAAAAAAACAAACTTAGGACAGCAAACGGACGAATGAAAGGACTTACAGATATCGTAAAATCGAATCAACTGGATCGAGCGTTACACTAAAAGCTGGGTCAAGCTTAAATATTTGTATTATTTACGTATTTTTTTCGTGGATATTGAATTTTCTTGCTTTTACATGAATCTTCATTGTTTTTATATACAACAAGAAACCGACTGACGGGTTCAAACATAAAAACTGGGATGTCGGTTTTGGAAACCCTTTTGCAAACAAACAGCATATGTTTGCACATAAGCATATTCATGTTTGGAGACATTGCTACAAACATATTATTGGTTGCTCTGACCGAAACATATATGTGTTCGGAGCTTGCTCTAGACATTTGTTGAATTTTATTTGTAACTAAGTAATTCTCTTCAATAAAACATTTAAAAATTTTTAGCATTTTGAATTTTCACTGCCTTTACATAAATCTCGAATCGATAATAACTGGCAGTGTGCGAAAATAAGCTTTGCTTATATTCTCAAATCTTTGTTGGCCACTACCACTCTGAGTAAATTGGTCTAGTCATTCCTGGTGGAGACAAAACCCGGACAAGAAATTATGCAGGGAAAAATCCCCATTTCATGCGAAACGCGTTAAAACCCATTAAAAGTGCCCTTTTAGAACATTAAAAAGTCACACAGCGACACATTCGAATTAAAGTCGTTTCTTTACGGGCCATAACATGAGACGTGTATGCACATCAATGCCTCCGTTCATCCATCCATCCAATAGATTGACGACAACGACGACTACGACGGCACAATGAATGATAGCTAAACATGTGAGGAGTTGAATTGCGTCCATCTCTAATCGTGCGTCCGTCCATCTGCCTGCCTGTCTTACTGACTACGCAGTCTGTCTGGCATATCATGTGCCTCTTGTTAATTCATTAAATTGACAATGAAAAATAAATTCCAAGTACGAATATCAGAACAAAGGGGATGCGGAGGTGGCGAAGTAGGTGGGGCCAACAGGCCAACCAACAGCTCTCGACTGTCGCAGTTAAGGTGTGTGTGAGAGGTGTTAGGAAAATTCGATTTAAATTTGCCTGCCAGGGAGTGCTGGACGTCAGAGTGTGGCTCTGATAACTTCAATGGCCAGTAATGCACAGACAGAAGGGATCTAGCTGCTTCAGCGTCTACCTTTGCCTTCATGGGACTCTTTGGGCTTTTGAAAAAGTCGTGCTGCTGTTTGGGATTGTATAATTTCCAAGTGCGATAAAAGTAATTACATTTCAAATATTAAATGTTATTAGCCGAAACGTGTAATGAATTCAAATGTTTCATTTGTAGCTCGTTGTCGTTGTCAGAAACTAAAAAAGAAAATCCATAAAAAAACGGCCTCAAATCAAACAATCGGAAAAGTGTTTAGAAAAAACAAATGGTAGTGGTAGTAATAAAAAAAAAGAAATTGTCGTCGCCATGTCACTTCCGTTTGCTGGTTGACATTTCACTTTTAGTTTTCGTAGACGATTTTCTCAAGGAAGCCAGAAACAACACCGAATGCGTATTAAGAATTTGTTAACGACGTTCGTCGGGAGAGAGTGTCTGTCTGTGCGTCAGAATCTATAACCAGTAATGCGATGAATTAATTAAGAACTGCCTAACTAACAATTGTGTTAATTATTATATGAGCTGAGCTAGGTCTATATTTCGTAAGCGATATTGAGTGCGTTACGCTTCATCGTAGCGTTTCCTGTTGCAGTTATTAACGAAAATATCAGTTAATTGGCCACGGAAGAAGGAAACAGAATTTAATGTCTGAATTAAGGACCGATGAGTAAACCGTTTGTTAGGTATGCCATTTTCAATTTTTCAAGGCAATAGAAGTCGTAGAAACAGACAATTCAGTCATTTTATTTTATAAACAAAAAAGAAACAGACAATTTATGCCAAAAACAAACAAGTAAGGGTATTGTTAACTTTGGCCTGGCAAAATCGTCTACAGGTATACCCTTTTCCTAGCAACCTCTGGCACATTAAAGGATAACTTTTTCCTCTTAGTCCAATTTGGGACTTTACAATCCCAATCTGCTTATGACCTAGCTTAACTTGTTTCCCTTTACTACTAGAGGGCATATTAATAATTCCGTGACTTTCCCAACCCCCTCGTTGTTATATGAAATGCATTACTGCTCCCATAAAGTACCATCTGGTAATATACTACTGTCAAATTTTGAGAGAGTTCCGTCATTTAGTTTGTGTTTAACAGCTGTTCAAAATATACAACCACGTGGTTTTTTTAAAAGTTGAAAAATATGAATTTCGAGTGCTCACTACACTTTTTTTATGGAAAAAACGTCTATCAAACCGAGGAAAAGCTTGATAAATACTATAGGGACTCTGCACTATCGTTTTCAATGGTAAACAAGTGGTTTATTGACTTTCGTTGTGGTAGCACAAGTACAAATGACGCTGAACATTCTGGACGGCCAATTGAGGTCAATACACCCGAAAAAATGTTGGCCGATCGAAGGGTAAAAGTGCGTGAGATTGTCGATGCCATACGCATTTTATATGGCACAGTGGTTTCGATTATACATGATCAGTTGGGTTAAAGAAAGCTGTCTGCATGGTGGTTGCCGCGTTTGCTCCCAATTGACTATAAACGTAGACGTGTGACAACTTCAAAGGAATGTTTGGGGTTGTTAAAGCGCAATTCGAATGAGTTTTGGCGGCGTTTTGTAATTGTGGATAAAACATGGCTCCATTACAACAGTCCGGAGACCAAGCAGCAGTTTAAACAATGGGATTCTCCGGGTGAACCGTTTCCAAAGAAGGCCAAGGTGACTTTGTCGGCCAATAAGGTGATGGCAAAATTTTTTTTTGGGATTGCATCAATTACTTTCAAAAGGGAAAAGCAATGAACGTCGAATATTATGCCAACTTATTGGACCGATTAAATGAGGATTTAAAAAAAATGACCCCATATGACCAAGAAAAAAGTAATTTTTCATCAAGATAATGCACGTAGGTGCAGTCTCAACGGCAAAATTGCATGAATTGGGTTACGAATTGGTATCTCATCCGCCATATTCTTCGGATTTTGTCCCTAGTGACTATTTCCAAACCTAAAGAAGAAGAGGAAAGAGATTTAGCTCCAAATTATTAATCAAACAACTGCCTATTTATGGACCTCGAAAAATCCTACTTTTTGGAAAGAGCTTGTGTTAAAAAATTATTTTGTGTTTTATTTGAATAGTCAAGGAATTATTGACATGCCCTCGTATTTAGTGCGACACTGTAATGATCTGGAGAAAATGTACGTTCAACAAAATACACGTTTGGATAGACAGTCAGACATTGCTACGAGTAGATCTACTTAGAATTTTATCACGACCAATAATACTTCGTGGGGACATAAATACTGTTACAACATTGAACACACCCATTTCAAATGTGTGTGAAGTTAAATTCCGAATTTAACTAGCAAAGACAAAAACCATCGCCGTTAGCAGTTCGCTGTAAACGGATCAACAGAGTAATGTTAAATAGTTACTCTTAGTATAAGTATATAAAGACGATTTCTGAGATATCAGTAAATAACAAAGTATAAATTTTCATAAAATAAGCAAGATCTATACAAAATTAAGATAATATAACAAGAATGGGGAGTGTTTCCTGCTATAGAAGGTGCATTTTTTCATTATCAAAACGCATGTTGTTTAAAATTCTATTTTTGGATATGCCCCCACTGGGGGCAAACGGGGAGGTATGCTGGAATGACATTTATACCAGGAGTAGCTCCTGGACTGCTCTCCTTATTGGTGTAATCAGAATATCCAAAAACAATTTAGTATTTTGAACATTTTGCATATAAAGTTAAATTCCATTTTTGGATACCGCCCCATAGGGGGCAAACGGGGAGGGATGCTGGAATGACACTTATACCAGGAATATCATATAATCAGAATATCCAAAAACAATTTAGTATTTTGAAAATTTTGCATATATTATTGTTTTTGGATATTCTGATTACACCAGTAAGGAGAGCAGTCCAGGAGCTACTCCTGGTATAAGTGTCATTCCAGCATCCCTCCCCGTTTGCCCCCAGTGGGGGCATATCCAAAAATAGAATTTTAAACAACATGCGTTTTGATAATGAAAAAATGCACCTTCTATAGCAGGAAACACTCCCCATTCTTGTTATATTATCTTAATTTTGTATAGATCTTGCTTATTTTATGAAAATTTATACTTTGTTATTTACTGATATCTCAAAAATCGTCTTTATATACTTATACTAAGAGTAACTATTTAACATTACTCTGTTGATCCGTTTACAGCGAACTGCTAACGGCGATGGTTTTTGTCTTTGCTAGTTAAATTCGGAATTTAACTTCACACACATCCATTTCAATAGTAGAACTGAACATACCCCAATAATGTCATATGGGTTTTGAAAGCTAACCTCAATAGCGTTAGTCTGTAACGGGATTTTAAAATTGTTTCAACTCTCATCATGGAGTGGTCAGATAATGATAATGAGCCCATAGCGCTTTTCAAGTGTGAAATGAAAAAAGCGATATTTTCAAAACGTTCCGGCCACTAGGGATTAGCCGCATGTTCTTCTACCGATGCTTAAAACTGTTTGACCGGCCGTGCCACCCACGCTCTGTTCGAACACCCCATGTCATCAAAGCCGTTAAATCAAGAATTCACAGAAATCCGCTCCGAAAACAGAAAATCATGGCCCGTGAGATGAATATCACGCAAAAGTCCATGAGTCTAATCATTAAAAAAGACTTGGGACTTTCAAACGACGTACTGGACGTTTATTGACTGCAGCTTTAAAAAAAATGGAATTGAAAAATGGAAACGTCTTATGGTGAATCACGCTGATAACCTGCACAGAAAAATTTTGTTCACTGATGAAACAATGTTTACAGTTCAGGAAAAATTTAACAAGCAAAATGATAGAGTGTATGCGCGGTCATCTAAGGAAGCAACTGAACTGATCCCAAGGGTGGAAAAGGGTCATCACCCAGCTTCGGTCATGGTTTGGTGGGGTGTCTCTTACGATGGGATCACTGACCCTGTTCCTAAACCAGCCATGGACTTTCCAGTAGGATTCTGCGCCAGCCCATAAGGCTAAAACGTCCCAGGCCTGGCTTCCAAACAATTTGTCAGCGTTCATATCCTCTGAAGAATGGCCCTCAGGCAGTCCAGATTTGAGCCCATTGGATTACAAATTGTGGACGGTTTTAGAGGACGAGGTTTGTCACAAAAGATACTCCAACATTGGATCTCTTAAGACTGCTTGGGTTCGAGCTGTGGCCAATTTTCCAATGGACGAGGTTCGTGCAGCAATTGACGATTGGCCAGTGCGACTTAAGGCGTGTGTAAAGGCAAAAGGCGGACATTTCGAAAAAGTGGATTCTTTTTGGATACAATATACATCAATAAAAATATTTTAAAATATATGTTGATCCAAAAACATTCCGTACTTCTTATTTTACAGCATATAACGTGTGTAACAGTATTTATATCCCTACTAAGTATATCCACTTCATAGGGTCTCAGATTTATATTTCGTGGTGTTGCAAACGAAATGATAAATTAAGTATACCACCCAATATTCGGTAAAGGGTATATAAAAAACCAATTGTTACTTTTTTTTGAATTTTTAAAAAGAAACTTGAACCGTGACCATTATTCACATGGGCACCATTTGTAAAGAGAGAATAACCCGATATGGTCCAATTTCACCAGCAATAGAACGTTCGTTGTCACAACCGAATTGTTTTCCCAACCGATTGACAGTGATTTTGTGTAATCCAAGTAGGCATCGCTTTAACCGAATAATGATAGTGTACTTTCTAATAAATGAAATGTCACACACATAGAGAAAGTCAGTTGGATAAGACGATTTTCTGTTGCAGTCTCCAAATATCAATTCTCATAACAAAAATTCGGTTCAGCCTACCATAATATGGTAGCAGTGCTAATACTGTGCCACAGACACATAACTTTTCAGTTAGACTAGTGGAATGATGGTTAAATTAAGATTGTCAAAACCGCAACTAAAAGTTTTGTTCAGAATTGTTGGTTAGTTCTAACAATTGAAAATGCCAATTAAGAATTTCGTTGTAACAACCAAAAAACGGGTAGATATTTTTTCCTGTCCTAGTTTTGCTTAATCTACATGACAAACTAAAAACATCTATTGAAAAGTAAAAACAAAAACTTTTCCTTGGATAATGCGATAAAAAAATCTTTCTTTGAAGCCAGGCGGACCTAAAAAGCATTTAAATATGCACTGACATTTCATTTCACTTTCATGCTGATTTAAAAACAAAATTATTATTTTAGTTTTGTGTATTATTACTTCATTTAGTTAACCCTTAAGCGGGGTAAATACTTATTAAAGAGAATTTAATTCCTGTTTAATAACTATCATGCGGTTATACATACCGATAAAGTCTTTGGGATACACGCAACCACAAGCATTTAGTTGGCAACAAAATTCGTTTGTGGCAACAAATTTGAGTCCGGTTTTTTTGTCAATAGCAATTCACACAAAACCATCAACTGGCATAAGCGGCAATTCTTACAACCAATAATTTGGACATTATACCGTATGTTTAACCGAATATTTGGTTTTGCGAACCATATTATTATAGCTAACAACCTATATAAGTAGCTTGTCAAAACGACTTACCATCAAGATAATTAACCTTCTGATATGGCAACAGAAAGTTTCTCGTTTGAGGAAATGTTTGTCCATGAAGATTTTTTCACAGAGAAGTTGGTTAGAATTTGATTTGAAAATCAAAAAGAAATAATAAATTCAATAATTAAATAGTTGTGATTTTAACTAAAATTTAAACGTTATGAACTGCATCTAGAGCAGTTTATATGAATGGTATGGACAGCGAGTTTAATACCAAAACAACAAAATGGGCCTCCTTTGTGGTACCCACTCTAACGTTCATACCTACGTATGGCATAAACACTAAACCAATTCGATTAAACCTATGAACATTCAGTCACTTTACTAGAATAGTTAAAAAAAAGGAAACGTGTCTGTGCAAAATTCGCCGGTCACCGGTATGGCAAACATTTTTAAACCCCAGCCTTAACTTAACCTTTAAACTGTAACGATACCCACAAACTACCCTGAACCGTCTCAGTCGTGTTTTTCTACATAGTTTTTTTGATTTGATTTTCTCCGAAACTCAAGCGCTTGCGCACTCGTGTGTTTGTGTATGACTGAGTTAATCAATCAATAACAAAAATGACCATGAATTTGAAATCGAATACAAGCCGGCAAATAACACAGCAACAGACCTCCGCTCCGGATCGGCGTTGTGTTGTTTTTCTTCTTTTTTTATTCTACAAAGTCACGTGCCAATCATTAAGAGAAACACGTACAACACTCCGTGTATTCTCGTACATTATTCGGTACAACAGCTACAAGTTGTAGTCATTCCGGCATTTAAACGGACATATGAGAAATATTGTGGCCATCGCTGGTACTCAACGTATGTCCAAACGTTTGTTGTGATCGTCACGATGTCCATGTTTCCATTTCACAAATCCCAAATGCAGCCCCATGGCCCCATGTGTCAGCGATGGCCACTAGCGCAAAGGGGCCCACAAATATACATTGTACGCTGTCAACCATACATTGAACCCGAGTGGTTCCTTTCTACTCCAACTGCAACTCCACGATCGTGTGCGGATGTTTACTGGCTTGGCTGTCGGACAGTTCATTAGTCGAAGGATGAAATTACACGAGAATCAGTCCGTTTGGAATTTACGAGCTTAGCGGACGGACGGACGGACGAACGAGTTGCTCTCCAGCTGAATTAAAATTGAATGTTCATACGCCGCTGCTTGCGAATGCATTTAATTACACAGCGTTTAAGCTGCTGTTGTAAATTGAAAATGAATTCGAAATAAAAAGTGAATAATAAAAACTTATTAAAATTTTATGTTTGTCACCGCCGTGCCACAGAGATCGCCGCCGTCGTCGATGCCCCCACCATCGTCATTGTCATCGATGTCGTTGTCGAGGAGACATCTGTTTGGTATGATCATCACATCATCATGGAGTGGTCGATGTTGTGCATTTTTAATGGAAACCGGAAAATGCACAAAGCCTCATGGAGGTTACTTTATTTTTTTTCGAAAAGAAAAAACAAACACATTTAACGAGCCCAGCTCTGTCTAATTATTATGTAAACATTTCATCGAGGAAGTGGAGCTTACATAATACACGTGCACCAACTTAAAACCTAAGAAAGGCTTCAAGCAAGACCGGCATATTTTATCATCCACAAATTAGGACAGTTTCGATCGGTCTAGTGACTTAGATCACATAACCAGGGCTACCAACCAAAATCAACAAAAAATCGTCGTTTTCTTTTTTTAAAAAAGAGATTTCTTTTTTAAAAAAAGTACGACCATTTTTTTATTAAAAAACCGACGATTTTTTTTATTGATTTTGGTTGGCAGCCTTTTTTTAGATAAAAAATCGTAGTTTTTTTTTAAATAAAAAATCGACGTTTTTTTTAAATAAAAAGCGTCTTTTTTTTAAATAAAACTCTTTTTAAAAAAAAAAATAATACATCGTGGATTTTTTTTTAAATTAAAAAACATATTCGTTTCGTGTTGTTTTTGAAACAAAAAATCGCTGTTGTTTTTGAAATAAAAAATCGTTGTTGTTTTTGAAATAAACAATCGTCGTATTTTTAAAATAAAAAAAACTGTAGTTTTTTAAAAAACCAAAAATTGTAGTTTAAAAAAAAACAAAAAATCGTAGTTTTAAAAAAAAAAAATTTAAGTTTTTAAAAAACAAAAAATATCTGTTTTAAAAAAATCGTTGTTTTTAAAGAAAATTGTAATTTTTAACAAAAAAAAGTACGACGATTTTTTTTTTAAAAAAAGTACGACGATTTTTTTTTTTTAAAAAAGTACGACGATTTTTTTTTAAAAAAAGTACGACGATTTTTTTTTAAAAAAAGTTCGACGATTTTTTATTGAAAAGCGACGATTTTTTTATTGATTTTGTTCGGCAGCCTTTTTTTAAATAAAAAATCGTCGTATTTTTTATAAATAAAAAAATCGTAGTTTTTTTTGAATAAAACATCGTAGTTTTTTTAAATAAAAAATCATGTTTTATTTATAAAAAAAATTTTAGTTTTTTTTTGAAATAAAAAATCGACGTTTTTTTTAATAAAAAAATCGTCAAAAAAAACCGTTGTTTTTTTTAATATAAAAAAATCATCGTTTTTTAAATAAAAAATCGTCGTTTTTTAAAAATACAAAAATATCTTAGTTTTTTAAAAACATAAAATCGATATTTTTAAATAAAAATAGTCGTTTTTAATAAAAAAAACGTTGTTGTTATAAAAAAATCTTCGTTTAAAAAAAAATAAATTTTTTTTATTGATTTTGGTTGACAGCTTTTTTTTAAATAAAAAATAGTCGTTCTTTTTATTAAAAATCGTCCTTTTCTTTAAAATAAAAATTGTCGCTTTTTAAATTAAACATTTTTGGTTTTTTTTAAATCGTCGTTGTTTTAAATAAAAAATCGTCGTTTTTTTTTATAATTAATCGTCGTTATTTCTTTAAATATAGAATAGTCATTTCTAAAAAAAATTGTCGTTCTTAAAAAAATCGTTGTCTTGTTAAAAAAAAATTATTTAAAAAAGAATCGTCATTAATCTTCACACACAAAGTTGGCAATTTTTACATTAAAAGTTTACATTTTTTATTAATGAATACTCTCACAAGCTGAATATGATCCGAGTTCTCGTTGATTCTTAAATGGGGAATATAGTCAGCGAAGAATCGAAAAATCGACGTTTTTTTAAATTAAAAAATCGTCGTTTTTTTAAATTAAAAAATCGTCGTTTTTTTAAATAAAAAAATCGTCGTTTTTTACAAATAAAACACCGTCGTTTTTTTAAAATAAAAAAATTATCGTTTTTTTTAAAATAAAAAATCGTCGTTTTTTTAAAATAAAAAAATCTTAGTTTATAAAAACAAAAAATCGATATTTTTAAATAAAAATAGTCGTTTTTAATAAAAAAAATCTTCGTTTTAAAAAAAAATAAAATTTTTTTATTGATTTTGGTTGACATCCTTTTTTTAAATAAAAAATAGTCGTTCTTTTTATTAAAAATCGTCCTTTTCTTTAAAATAAAAATTGTCGCTTTTTAAATTAAAAATTTTTGTTTTTTTTTTAAAAAATCGTCGTTTTTTGAAATAAAAAATCTTCGTTTTTTATATAATAAATCGTCGTTATTTTTTTAAATATAGAATCGTCATTTTTATAAAAAATCGTCGTTTAAAAAATCACTGTCTAGTTAAAAAAATTTATTTAAAAAAAATCGTCGTTAACTCTTCACACACAAAGTTGGCAATTTTTACATTAAAAGTTTACATTTTTTATTAATGAATACTCTCACAAGCTGAATATGATCCGAGTTCTTTTGTTGATTCTTAAATTGGGAATATAATCAGCGAAGAATTTGTACACACAACATGTTTTGTCCTAATTTAAGGAGACTTTTCAATACCTTTTTGGTGCTTATTATGCCGACCAGACCTTTGAACTTCTGTTCAAGGGAAACTAAAAAAAAGCAAGGTATTTTTATATCTATTCAACTGATAAATAAATTAGACCAAAACACGTAAAGCAGTTACATTTTCTTACTACAAACTTATCGAATCCTACCGATTGTCATGCTAAAGATTTGCAAATGTATACATGGCTTCATCTTTATTTTACATAATTAATAAGTTTTTAAAATTGTCATTTTGGGCGTTTTAACACCGAAATGTAGCCATTCGTCTTACGGTAAAATTTTAGTTTGGAAATCTCAAAATGATGATAAATCGTCCGACATAGCCTGCAGAAGGAATAACTTGAAGAGAAATTGATTCTTTTTTCGCTGCGTTGACGTAGCCGAAGTCCTTTAGAGCATTTTCAAGATAACAACTAATTCAGTAGGCACTGATGGACTCAACCGAATTTTTTTAAAAATTATTCTACCAAAGTTGCTTCCTTATATCAAGTACTTTTTTTATTCAATACTGTTCTCACCAAGTCCATTTCTCCCAACGAAAGGAACATTGCACCAATTATTCCTCTTCCAAAGCAAATAAATGAATTGCGCTTATTGCTAAATTGTCTTCGCTTTCTTATGCTCTGGCTTAATAACAGATCAAATCAATAAATCTACTATCTGAAAAGCCACCTGGATTCAGAAAAAAAAGATGTTGTACAGGCTGGAGCGCGGAAATTTGCTTTTTTGTACTGCAGGCTTTTGCGGCACTGTTGGTCGAGGAGAGTGGAGAGTGTGCGTGGCTTATAGTGGCTGACGGGAGATTTATATTCGTCTGCCTTTCAGTTGCCATCACGCATTGGACGCGAGAGGATAGGTCATTTTGTGTTGAATCGTATTTTTCAAATGCGTACTTGATCATTGCAGTGCAGCGTGCTTTTCGTTTACGATTCGCTGTTCGCCCACGCGTGCGTGTTCCTGGACGGCAATCAATTGTAAATTGGGTAACTTCATTGAGAACAGCAGGGAATGTGTCATGTGTTCGAAAGGGACCTGAGAGAAGGATTACAACATCACAAAACATCAAGAGAGTTAAAGCAACAGTACTGCAATCTCCGAAATGCTCTGCTCGGAAGCAATCACTTGCTCTGGGCATTTCCAGACAGCCGGCTCTTGTGGCAATGCATTTAGAGGATCCAACAGGATGGTGCCACAGCACACACAGCGAGGGCTACGATGAATTTTTAAGGGACAATTTTCCTGGACGTCTTATCTCTTTAAGGGGTGATGTGAACTGGCCGGCACGCTCGCCCGACTAAGCCCCATGCGATTTTTTCCTTTGGGGTTAACTGAAGTCGAAGGTGTATATCAACTGTCTCAACACCTTAGAAGACCTAATTAACAAAATTGAGGCTGAAATTGGGAGAATTCCAGTCGACATGCTTGTTAGAGTTCTTGAAAACTTCAGAAAACGTATGCAGCAGTGTGTGGATAGGGAAGGACGACATTTGCCAGATACACTATTTAAAGCTATGTAATTTAAAAATTCCCTTACTGTTCAATATAATTAAAATTTAAAATAATTTTTCAAAGGTTCATATTTTTTTTATTTCATTCCCAAAAAAGCAAATAACCGCGCCCCACCCTGAAGAAAGCAATCCATGAAGGAAAGTATATAAACTTTGGCTACGCCACAAGTAGGATTCCCTACTTGCTTTTTTAATCTACAATACTTTCAATAGTTTGCTGATTATTTTATCAATGTCTGTGCTTAATTTATAGGTGCTTATTAACAAAAAAACAATAACACTAACTGTCGCCAACAAGCCCTAAAAATGAACAATTCAAGTTGATTAAATGAATGTGTTTGTGTACCCGATATATTGTAAAAACAAACTCAATAATAAATCCATTCAATGGCCGCAAATTATTGCAAAAAAAAAAAATAAATAAAATTTCAAATAAGTATGATATAAAATGCTAAAGTCACGGAAATGCCTTGAAAAAAACCGTAAAAAATATACTGTAAATTTTATTAACAAAAAAAACAAAAACAGCATACCGACTTTTAGGTATTTTTTCATTGGTGTAACAAATACAATAATAAAAGTAAAGAAAAAATAATAAATAACAAGTAACCGAAAAACAGTATTAATAAGCAATAATATAGTACGTATAACTACATGTGGGAACAATCAAGACTTAAAAAAAGAAGAGAAAAAAACTTAGTCCGACAGTCCATACGTACAGTGGTCGAAACTCTTAATACTCTTGAACACCGACTTGAAAAAAACGCTTGATACCAGCTACTGATCATCACCAACGTCGCCATCATCTCCATGGTGCTGATGATGACAATGAAGGCGCTGAAGAGCCTGATTATGGTTCAAAATGACAGTGTCTGTTTTGTGTTTACCTAACCCAGTTAATGAAATTTATATAAAAAATCGCTATGACGAAGATAACTGTTTATAACGAAAAAAACCACGAACAAACAAACAGCCTTTCAAGACGCTTAACAATAGGAATTAATTTGCCAAAAACAAATTACATACGAGTATAAGAAAAATACATAAGAACTGAATTTGAAAATAAGCAGCTTTCTGAAACCTCTGAAGCTTTCAATGATTCAATTCCAAACTTACACACGCTCTTAAAAAAAAATGTTTTTTCGAAATTTGTACCACGAATTAAAATTATAAGAAACTAAACTAAAATTAAGCACTAACAAGTAAAGCTTTGTCATCATGAGCCATCATAGAGAAAGGGTCGAATGAAAAGCTTTTGTCTTACGTGTGACGCATAATCACAGAAAGCTCATTTTTTTACGAGTTAAATAAAGCTTTGCCATAATAAGTCACGCTAATAATCTCTTATAAGAGAAATGTTCCCGCCATATCACAAAATTCGCAAAAACTCGCGTTATTTGCTATGCAACTTGTTTATATCCTCTCTTTACTGAGTGTCTTTTATAAAAGCTGTACTACGATAAGACAATTCACTAGCGCCATCTATGCGAAAACTTAAAAACTGTTAACAAAGTTTTCTGAACGAAATAGTTTTATTTAAATAAAAAGCTAGCTCTGAAAGAAAACTATTGACAGTGAAATAAAGCATCTCTGAAAAACTTAAAAACAGTTAACAAAGCTTTTTGAACGAAATAGCTTTATTAAAATAAAAATATAGCTCAGAAAGAAAATTATTGACTTTGATATTAAGCTTTTTGTGGCAACTCGGTGGTTTCAAGCTATTTTGATCCAAACACCATTTTTTGATATTGAAAAAAGGAAATTTAAAATGACCTGAGCCGATGTAATTTCAAAGTTCTTGTCATTTTATCTTAGCAAAGTCTTTAGATTCTTCTTGCAAAACTGAGCCGATGTAATTTCAAAGATCTTGTCATTTTATCTTAAGCAAAGTCTTTAGATTCTTCTTGCAAAATTTCACTGAAGTTTAAAAATTACAAATCATTTGGCGTTTGGATCACAACGCAATCAAAAGCTCGCTATAGTTCCTATGTAACTTGCTTCAACAACAAAAGTTTTTGTTACAATAAAAAGGGTATTTTCGGACTGACAAAACTAAAAGTTCTAGGGCTCGTTTTGTTCATATAAAAAAATTTGGAGATGTCAATTATTTCTCGTTTGTGTAAAGAAAAGCGAACTGGAAAAGTACTAGTCTTCGTCCCTGTTGCGATTTGTGTGATAAAAAAAACGCAGTGCTAAAGCTTATGTGCGATTCGAACTCTAAACCAGCATCGGGTTTAGTGTATCTTAGATTAAGCTATTGCCTTTAGTCCCCATTTGCACGAGGCAACTTTACTTGCCGCAACTTTCAATTTGTAGAAGAGGAAAGGGAAATGGAAAGCGAAAAAACTTGCCCGTACTGTCAATTCCTTTTGTGTTTTTCGAAGTGTGACGTTGGCTGCAGATTAATTATTTCACACAAAAATTAAAACAAATAACAAAAATTGCCATAACCGAATCGCCTAGTGTAAACCCAAGAGGGGACTTATGTCACACACTCTGGTCCGCCGCGTGAAACGAAGTAAAAGCTTTAGCGCTGTGTTTTTTTATTACACAAAACGCAGTGCTAAAGCTTACGCTGCGTTTTGTGTGATCAGCATCAGCTTTAGTGTGACTAAGATAAAGTTTTTGCTTTTATGCCACAGTTTGGTTAGACTTATCAAACGGATGGCAATTCCAACCAAAAGCTTTATTTTCCAGTCAAAAGCTTCGATTGAAAGACATAACTCTTCTTTTTAAAAGCTTTTTTAAAAGTCTCCATAGAGGTGGCGCTAGTGTATTGTAATCTCGTAGAGCAGTAGTTAAAAGGCCCAGCAAAGTTAGCTAAAAAGTATTTCTTATTTGTTTATTGATAAGCTTGTCTCTAAGCATTCAATTCTATTTTAAAAACTTTTTTCTGACGAAAACTCTACGGCCAGCAGTTCTCGTCAAATGCGAAACTGTCGCCCTTAAGTGTATAGCCGCTAAACATAGGAATAGCACATTTGTTGCTTGGGGCCTTATGACGGTGAAGTGGCGCTCACCTAAACTATATTCACCCTCCGTGTCTTTTCAAGTCTTTACAACTTTATACTGCTACTTAATATTGCAAATATGTGAATTTTCTCATCACCTTATAAGAAAAATAATTTCAATAAACAGCTTACAACGTTTTTTGAAACATTTAAAGTTTAATATCGCCTGGTACGAAGTTATTTGCGAGAAACGGTTAATTTTTTTTTGTAAATATGTGAGTTTGTTTTTCGCTTGAATTCAGAAATATTTTTGATTTACAACTTACGAATATTTCATTTATTATGTGAAATATTCTATCCAATCCTTGGATAGAAAATTTGTTTGATTATTTAATTTTTTTACGAACCGTGTTTTTCTGTGTCCTCGAATACTGCCCTCCTTAGAACGAAAGTCACAGCTCCATTTTAGTAGTTTTGAGATATTAAGCTTTTTTGACAACAAAATACGCTGACCACTTTGCTTTATGTTCTTCAGTCATTAACAGCTAAAATAAGCTCGTTTTTGTTAAACACAAAAATCAAAAAAACTTATTCAGGGTTCCGAATCTGCCGTTTACTCAATTTTGAAATTTTGGAGCTTGCGGCTTTCTTTCTTAGGACGGCAGTATAAACAACTGTAGATTACGATTTGTACAAATATTTATTTTTATTTGAGTATCCCTATGGCCATATTTACATTTAGTCGTTTGATACGTTTCTAAAGACCCTTTTTGGGGCCTGTAGGGTTCAAACACCAGTTTCAGAGAAATCTTGAAAAACAATCATCTAATGATTGGTAGTGAAAATTGGTTTAACTGGATTACCGTTTTTGAGTTATGCTGGCTTGAATTGTCCTTTAGATCCGTTTTAGGGCCTCGAGGATTTCATGTGTTCAGTGCCAAGCCCTATGTCAATGTCAGAAAATTCATGGATTTGTCCTCAATCAGAAACAAAAGAATTATTTCCAAAAGCATTTTTTCCAGCCACAGTGTGTTGTCGGTTATGCAAAACCCTTCTTATTTTAAAGATGCGGGTGTGTTTGTACCTTCGAAATACAGAAAGTTCACTTTGCACAAAATTTTGCTTACAGAGCCAACAACTACTGTTTGCTGGCTGTTTAACAAGCCAGTTTAAGGAAATTAAATTTTGAAATCACATTATACTATGTACGGGTAAAACAGAAACCTGCCAATATCACCCAGTAATTAATTGTGTAAATTTAATCACATTTGACAAATTACCCGCATTATAGTGGCATTTGCATGCCTTACCAGATTACAACGCCAGCATGCAACAGCAGCAAATAATTTTGTAATGAACAGAAAGACAAAGCCAACAACATTCGTACCGCCAGCACCAGCAGCAGGACCAATAGGCAACAACATAAAATCACGTTGATAAACATCAAACAAAACCATTGTCGGCCTATAGTCTCCCGCAATAGGCAACAACTGATCTGTAGTTCAGACACACGCCGACAGACACCAGAATTAATTTTTGTTTTCAGCTGCAACATAAATGGCGAGACAAACAATACGAAGATGTTGCAACAATTGTGTCTTGTAGCATTGTGTGGTGACAACCGACAAGAAGTGGAAATTGTTTTAGATTTACAAAGTATGCAGCAGGGCCTACTTACACAGAAGAAAAAGCCTAAGTCGCTGTAGCTGCCGATGTTGCTGGTGTTGCATTGTTTTTGTTCAAGTGGCGACAGCGCCACGCAGCAACAACGACATCATCAGCTTGCTGCAGACACTGAGCATGTCGCCAATTGTTGATGTCTGCATCATTTCCAACTTGATGATGATAATCAGCAACACCGTCTGTTCTTTGGCCGGCGGGGGGCAACATCAATCAGCAGTAACAACATCACATTGCAGCAATTGTTATGAAGTGCACCACGTCTGTTCGAGCGTTCGTTTGTCAGCGTGCTTGCCCCTCTGCTCAATGTCTGCTTAATGTTTTGTTTCCATTTAAAATTTTGCAATGATTAATTTCAAAATAAATTATGACAAACGAATGTCGTGAAGGAAAAAAAACAAACAAGCAAAACTCAACTCCTCTAATGAAGCATTTCAATTCGCTTCATTAGAGTTGGCCGCTGCTGACTTGGCTGGCTGCATTGCTGGCGTGATGAGCTAATATTTGAAATATTTTATATTTATTTGTTCTATTTTCTCAAGTTTACTCTGTTTTGGAACTGCCTGTGTGTGACCTTGGACCGTAAGAAATTCCAACATTTGAGAGTCGAAGTTTGAGCAGAGTCACAGTGTGACAGGTTAGCATAAAATGTGAAAATATTGTGCGTGCGAAAATTTAATTTTTAATGATGATAAATTTAAAGTCTTTATGTTACGAAGTCTTCTGGTCACTCGCATCTTAAAGCCACCACCGTATTATGGAGTGTACAATAAATTTGTTTGCAGTACAAGCACAATCTGAAAGAAGACATCAACGCCAGAAGGCTTGTACAAAATCTTCTAATAACAAAGACATGTGACAGCGCATAGAGAAACGGACCTAAGGGTAAAAAAAATCAATTTTTCTTTTTTTTCTTTTTTTGATGTGGACAACATCTGAGCATCGAGTGAGACCGATCCCATGCCCCAAAAGTGTTCCCTCCCAGAGATATGCGCGTTTTATGAAAGTCAAGTCGACGATTCTAAGCGCAAAAAGAAAGGGACCTAATCTTTAAAATGGCTCTCCTGAACAAAACTTTTCATCAACTTTTCACTTTTTTTTGATGTGGACAACATCTGAGCATCGAATGAGACCGATCCCATGCCCCAAAAGTGTTCCCTCCCAGAGATATGCGCGTTTTATGAAAGTCAAGTCGACGATTCTAAGCGCAAATAGAAAGGGACCTAATCATCAAGAAAAAAATGCGTGGTCAACGATTTTCGTCGCCAGAAGATGCTGTTGAAGCGTTCAAAAGCCATGTTTTGGAGGTGTCTCATTCGGAGTGGAAAAAGTGCTTTGACAATTGGTTTGAGCGAATGGAAAAGTGTATAAATCATGCTGGACAATACATTGAGAAACAATAAAACCATTTTGATGATAAATATTCGCATTTTCATTATTAGGCCAGAAAATATATATAGCAGCCCTTGTAGTACGCGTATAGTATTGATTCTCGTAAAATTCTAAGATAGTCTAGCCTTGCCCGTTTGTTGCAAGTACGATTTAATCTAAACTAAACGATCAAGAGACTTCCAACTGATCAGCTATATGTTTTATTGTTGTAGATCGGTTGGGTCCCGGTGCCCAAAAACCTCTCTCTTAATGTTCGGACATTAAAGTTTTCACACAACGACTCGGCCCGGTCTATATTGCCATAAAACTATGCGTATTAAAAATACAATAACATTTTATGTCGAATCCGGTCCGGTCCTAAGGGCCCAAAAAATACAACCTGTTAACTATAGATATGAGTACACTCGCAAACAAAAAAAAAATTCGAAAGAGTAATTACACCACAAGCTTAGAGGGAAGGAAAAGTAAGTCAGCGCAGTACAGCAAACACATCCCGTCTGGTAGATGCACGTTTCACCGTTGGTGTGGGACGGCTCATCGGTACCATATATGTGTCACGTATTGGAATATAACATTTTTTGTACGATTCGAGTTTGAGGCCTTGACTCATGAACATATGGGAAGTCAGAGGCAATGGAATCTATTCACTTAAATAAACAATCACAACAGGATCTCAGGGTCAGCATCTATGAGTTCTAGGGACCCAAAAACCAGCCCTTTTCAAGAATGGGCATTTCATCACAAATCTGATAATCTGATAAATCATTAATTTTACGATTCAGCTGAATAAGAGGCTTTGATTTCATAGGGTTCTTAAAAGTAGGGCCCCACCAACCCAAAAACCATTTCCCCCTTAAAGCCAAGGCAATACTGGAATTCATTGTGAGTCGACTTGGCCGATCTAACAAATTTTCAACTAGTTTTCTTTTGTTTGTTTAAAATCTCTTTTCTGCTAAGGGTCAGGAATCACGCGTCCTAGAGACCCAAAATTCAGTTCTCTTCAACAATGGACATGTGTACGAGGGCGGTTCGGAAACTTCTTAGCCTAGCACAAAAAGCGCGGTATAAACAGAACAAAGTTAAGTGTTTTGGAAACTTCCATCTCTGCTATGAACACATGTTAAATTTTTCGATCTGGCAACTCCTTCATATAAAAACAGGTGTTCACAAAAGACGCATCCGCGATTTTTTTACAATGGAAAAATTAGAAATGCGTGTTGTCATTAAATATTTACATAAAAAAGGCTTATCGGGACAAGAAATTCATAATGATATGGTGAATGTGTTAGGTGAAAGTGCTCCTTCATATGCAACAGTAAAAAATTGGGTTGCTGAATTTAAACGTGGTCGTACAAGCATTGAAGATGAACCACGTAGTGGACGTCCAAAAACAGCAACAACAACAGAAATTGTAGCCAAAGTCCATGATATGGTATTAAATGATCGACGAATAAAAGTGCGTGAAATAGCTAATATCATAGGCATCTCAAATGATCGAGTCCATTTAAGTTTGCATGAAGAACTGCAGATGAAAAAACTTTCTGCAAGATGGGTGCCGGACTTGTTAACAGTCGACCAAAAACGCATAAGAATGAACATTTCTCAAGCTTGTTTGGACCGTTTTCAGCGAAAAAAATGGATTTTAAGCGTCGTTTCATAACTGTTGATGAGACATGGATCCACCACTATACTCCAGAGACAAAAGAACAATCCAAACAATGGACTGAAGCTGGAGGAAGTGCCCCAAAGAAGGCAAAAATAATTCAATCGGCTGGTAAGGTTATGGCAACGGTTCAACGGGACTTCAAAGGTATTTAATTGATTGACTATCTGCAAAAGGGTAAAACAATAAATTCATAGTACTATTGCAACCTTTTAGATCAATTAAATGTACAAATTCGAGAAAAACGCCTTGGCTTACAACACAAAAAAATAATTTTTCATCAAGACAACACACAAGAGTGTTTTAACAATGGCTAAAATCAACGAATTAAAGTACGAGTTGCTTGACCACCCACCTAATTCTCCTGATTTAGCTCCCAGTGATTTTTTCCTGTTCCCAAATCTAAAAAAAATCCTTGCTGGCAAGCGTTTTACCTCAAATGAAAATGCAATTACAGTTGTAAACCACTATTTTGAAGACCTTGAGGAAAACCATATTAATCAAGGGATAGAATTTCTAGATAAGCGTTGGACTAGGTGTATTGAAGTTTCAGGAGATTATATTGAAAAATAATAATATTTTTGAAAAACTAACTATTCTCTTTCATTGATGGGCTAAGAACTTTCCGAACCGCCCCCGTACAATGAAATTTTCTCACGAATCTGATAATGTCGTTAATTTTACGATTCTGTAGAATTGGAGGCTTCGACCCTTGTTGCATAGGGCCCCGAAAAGTAGGTCCAGTCCAACAAAAACCTTAGAGCCAATGCAAAAATGGTCGATATGACGAGTTTAAACTTGTTTTTATTTCCGAATCTCTTTTCTGCTCTGGACAATCATATGAATTTAATATTTTTTGTTGCTGGGTTAAGTAGTCCGTATTGCCAAAATTGTGTCTATTAAATAAATATTATTTCATCCACGTAAAATAAATTCATTTTATAAAACTTCCAAGCCTAAGGAAACCCTAAACACATCGCTCGATTTGTGTAAAAACCAAAGTTTCTGTTTCGTTTTTCTGCTTACAAAAACACATCCATCTCTACCATTTAGAGAATATCCAACATAACCTAAACCAGTTTAATTATTTCGTCATTTTGTTTGGGTGCAATGGGTTCTGTTTGAGTTCTCTTAAAGGGGCCCCCCCTCTAACATCGTTATGGGGTTTTAACTGTTTTTTTCTTCAGACGTAAGTTTCTTAATTACGGACCTACTCAGAAAAATATGCTGTTGTTAAGGTTTCTGTAGTACAGCAGTTCTTAATGCTTGGGTACTGTTAAAGATCCATTACCAAAAAAAACCAGACTAAGGCGGGTTGTTCATAGCCTCCTCCTCGGTACGGGAGGGTGCCGGGCGGAGTTCTCATGTTTGTAAGCATTCAACAGGTGTTCTTTGTTTAGTTTTCCAAGTGCTTTCAAAGATACGCGTGAGAATATCATTCGTGCACGCCGCCGCTGCCGCCTTTTTGTTGCTGTTGTTTTTCGTGATATTTCATTTCATTTCACTTTATTTTTTATTTTATTATTACTTAAGGTATTTTTTAACGAAATCGTTTATTTAAGCACAAACAACAAACTTGTTTTATTTTCCTTTGGCGAGTGAGTGTTTCTTTATGAGCTCAACATGATTTCATTGCCACACTCACTCAGTGCGAACGACTGACAACGTCGTCCATCAACATTGGCCGCCACTTACCTCACGCGGGTACAGTAAATGTTTTTATATTTGGGTTTTTTCTAAATTTATTAATAACAATAATATTTTTTTTAATGGATCTATTGAAATTTATGCGCTTTTCACTTAAGAGGCAGAAGGGGGTACCGAAACTCAAAAAGAGGCAAATAAATATTTGGCAATTAATTCTAAGCGTATGGTATAGAAAGTATACATTAAGGTGTAGCGCAAAAATATGTGTATTCTTTGTGATAGACTAAAATTTGGTAAATTTTTTGCATTTATTCTTTAAGAGAATGTTGTGGGAATTATGTATGCGTGTTATGCACGAGGGCAGATTAATAATTGCATTATTTTGTCAACTTCCCTCGTAGTTACATGAAATGCAACACTGCTCCTATCAAACACAGAGTGGGCCAAAAGTTACCATGGGGTTTAAAAATTTAATAACTTTTTCGTTTATATTTTTTTCAGATTATACAGCGTGATCCATCTAAAGGTATTTTTTCAAAACAAAAATAAAATAAAAAAAATTCAAATCAAGTGCGAAATCTTTATTGGTAATTTGAAAGGACATTTTATGGCATTTATTTTTTTAAAATAATAACCTTCAAATGTTGGCAACTGTATTATGGAAATGAGCGTTGGGTGAGAAACGCGAAGATCCGCTGTTTTCGACCAAAATTTTGTTCAGTGATGAGGCCCATTTCAAATTTGCCGCATTTGGGCTAAAGAGCAACAAGAAGAGGTTCAAGAGGTGCCATTATACCCAGAGAAAACCACGGTTTGGTGCTGGTGAAATCATCGGTGCATATTTTTTCAAATATGATGATAGCCGGAACGGAACCGTGAATGGTGCTCGCTATCGCGCCATGATATCGATCTTTATACTACCTGAAATTGAAGCCCGTAATCTTGACGACACTTGGTTTCAACAGGACGGTGCCACTTGCCATGCAGCTGCTCAAACAATGGTTCTATTGAGTGGTCATTTCGAAAAACAGCTAATTTCACGTTTTGGAAAGGTGAGTTGTCCGCCTAGATCGAGTAATTTCACACCTTTAGACATTTTTCTTTGGGGTAACGTAAAGTCCAAAGTCTATGCTGACAAACCAGCTACGATTCGGGTTTTGGAAGTCAACATTACGCGTGTCATTAAAGCCATACCGGTCGAAATGCTCGAGCGAGTCGTCCGAAATTGAACCCTCAGAATGGAAATCCTGAGGCGTAGTTGCGGCCAACATTTGAAGGAAATAATATTCAAAAAATAAATGCCATAAAATGTCCTTTCAAATTACCAAAAAAAAGATACCACACTTGATTTAAACTTTTATATTTTGTTTTGTTCTGAAAACATACCTCCAGATGGTTCACCCTATATAAATAACAGTTAGAGAATAAATAATGGAGAGATTCACAACTGAACAAAGAACCAGACTAATAGAATTTCATTATTTAAATCAGCGATCAATTATTTTAACGCAAAGTGATGAGTGATGAAGCTCATTTTTATTTGAATGGCTTTGTTAATGTGGGTTCTGGGGTTCTGAAAATTCAAGAGCCATTTATCAATGCCAATTGCACCCCATGTTGTGTACAGTATGGTGTGGGATCACATCTGCAAATGTCATTTTGGGCCTTGCTTACTCTAGAATGAAGATGGAAGTGCTGTAACCTTAAAGGTTTATATTTATTGAGCCTTTTTATGAATCATGTTATTTTTAAATTATAGCTACGTATTGTTACAAAAAACTTAAGACCTTTAATGGAGAGCGCTATCGGTTTATGAGAGAAAACTTTTTACGTCCTGCTCTAGAAAACAGACCGGAGATGTGTTTTCAGCAGGACGGAGTCACTGCCCACACTTCCCGAGACACAATGGCACTTTTAAGTACAATTTTTGAAGAGCGAATAAACTGCAGAAATTATTTTGCCAGCGCCATCGCCAGATTTGTCAGCACCCAACTATTTTCTTTGGGGCTAATTGAAGGAGCGAGTATATGTGAACAAGCCCGAGACTACCCTTCAACTCAAGGCCCACATTGTTGTAGAAATTTGAACCCTACAGCCACAAATTATAATATATGTTATGGAAAATGCTCTAAAACCAGTCCATCATTGCGCAGCTGAAAAAAAATTTTTCATTTTGTATATTACATAATTTGAGAAAAAAAATAAAAAAATATTAATAAACGAAAAAGGTATTAAAGTTTTTAACCCCATACTTTTGGCCCACCCTGTACAAATTGTGGATTTAATATATTTATTTCACCGATCCCTTTATTTTTAACAAAAAACACATTTAAAGTATTAGTTGGCCTTAAAAACTTTTTGTCTGAATCTACCTGGCACCGGTAATATCGTCAAAGAATTGAAATTATTACAAATACAACTCAACTACCAGCACAAAAACACAATAATAATTTCATTTCAAGAAATGTATTTCATAGCCTGCTTTGTTGTATACACTCGCTTCCCGCTTCGCTCCTACTCTAACATTTTGTAGCATTGCTATAGCAAGAACTATTATCGCTTCTCGCATTGAGCAAAATTTTTGGGTCTTATCTTAGCCGGTTTAACTACGAATCCAAATATGGATGGATGGATATTGAAGATTTGGATGAGATTGGGTTCAGACTCACTTATCCAAGCGGCCTAAAATCGGACGTCTTTAGTAGCGAATTCACGGGCAAGAGTATAAAAGCCTCAGACCGACAGAAGTTTTTCACTTGTTCTGTGCAACTTTAGCTTTTTTAATTCGTTGTTGTGCAGAACCAACGGATATGGCTAGATCGCCAACAGCACAAACAAAAACAAAAAACTAATTCTGTTTCAAAAAATAAACTTTACAGCCTACTTTTGTTGTATACACTCGCTTCCCGCTCCGCTCTCACTCTGACATTTTGTAGCATTGCTATAGCAAGAACTATTATCGCTTTCCGCATTGCACCAATTAGAGCGAGCCCTCTGCTAAGTCAGCATCGTACAAAAGTTCAGGGTCTTAGCTTAACTCGCCTTAAAATGTTTTGTTCTTTCGGCGAAAAATTCGCGGCCAAAGTGGTTTTGTTGGTCTTTCGGCGAGAATAGCTCGGCTGTGGCTGCCAATGTCGTCGAGAACTATGAAACATCAACCAGACGATGGGCCACGAAATGGGTCATTTCAAACGATTTCATACTGCCGGAACTGGATCCCAGTACTTGTTCTGGGCTATTTGGGAAGTGTCGTGGTGGCTGTGGTTTAAACCCAAATCGCGAGGAGTGCTCCGGCTCACAGCAACCGGGTGCTGTGATCCATAGAACAGCAGAGGTTTAGATAGTCCTCGACCCCTAACCAAGAGGAAAGTTATGACCCATAACTGTCATGCTTCGAATTGGTACCGGCGGAATCTATCCAACGACCAGCGCCCCGCATCGTAACAGCCCCGGTGCGATGGCGCACCGATGTTCAGGTAAAACTCGACAGCTCTTTCGCAACTGCATGATCGGAATTTGTTGATCATGTGGTTTCAAAACGAATGTACGACAGCATTGAAAGCGTTTTCTGGTTCCAAAATCTGCCGTTTTAGAGATCCAAGATCGCCCGACTTAACCATCCAAGATTTCTATCTTGGAGGCTACTTGAACTCGCGGAATTTTGCCAACAAGTCTCAGAAAATGGCATATATTAAGAGGGATATTCCTCCTTTTGCATTTGAATTTCAGTAGTGTAAATTGTTTTCCAACTGTTTTTTTCTGTGTAGGTAGTAAAACGCAATAGACAAAAGGGATTGTTTCTTCCATCTATATAGAATCGTCTTGTGAACCTGTCTGTCAAAAACGTTATGAACGTTATGTTATGAAATCAATGAACCAGAAAAGATCGCTAGAAAGATCGTTTGTGACATGGTGCTCCATCCCGCTTAACCCTCGTCTTCAATCTATGCCTTTGTCGTGTTCTCCGTGAAAAAGGATATGTTATGCTACCGCTCTAAACTCCGCACTTAGCTTTCACTATCTGAAGAAAAATTGGCTATTCGACGACAACGTGCGGAGTTTCCGAACCCCAGAAGTGTCAGTGTTAAATGTTTACAAGCCGCCGGGTTGAAAGTGAGCTTCGATGATTTTTCGAGCAAAATGCTGCTCTAAGGCCAAAATGAGAAGCCACAAGAAAGCTGATGGTCGTGTGCGTTTTCTTGCTTAGAACCTAGCCAGTGAACATTACCAGGTCTTTTGGGTAAAATTCTCATCAGGCTGGTCCGTGAGTCGATGTTTCACAAATGAGGCGCACACTTTCAGCTAAGGCAGCCACACTCTGTGCGTACCTTACGACGACGGGGCTGTAAGCGTTATCCACTGGCAAGCCAGTCTTACGAACATTTTGCACAAACTTGCGTACAGCCAACAAATCTGATTTGTAATAAACATAGCATTGACTTCAAAATATTAAAAAGGAAACAACTAGATAGACCCCCCTTAATAATATTACAAATCAAACTTACGTGCCTAGTCATCATCAGACAGTTATTTTTGATATTGAGGCACCAAACTCACCTGAAAAAGAACAAAGGAAAAAATGGAATTGATTCAAAAAATGTTCAAGTAATAATTAAAAAATTTAAAAAACAAATTTGACGTATATTTGACATCAAATTAATGCACTTGATAAAGAAAATTCTAATATTAACTAAAAAAGTTGTAAGTATTTAAAAACAAATATTTGTTCTTATATTAAACGGGCATTAATCGGCTTGAGAACTTTTGCATCTACATTTTTATAGAAGAAAGTTTTTAAAAAAAACATGGCAAAGCGGCATTGATTTTCGTGACTGCACACGGCTTTTATAGCGATTCCGGGTCCGTGACGACCTTCATCAGAAAGCTTTGCAGCAATTGTCAAAACGAACACTGAACTCTTTAAAACCAGGTTCCTACCAAACGTATGTAAATTTCACTTATCAAGTTTTGTTTAAACAATTGCTTCACATTCAGAGCAATCTATAGATACTCGTATCTTATACAACGTGTGTTATGAAAAGAGTTTAGTTGAAGAAAACTTTAAGAGTTAGATTTACACCAGTAATTCTCATACGTTTGGTGAGAACGTGATCTTAGAAGATTTCAGTTTTTCTTCCAACAATTAGTCATCGATTGACACCGTTAATAAAATAAAATTGATAAAGATCATTAAAGTTTTAACTAAAAAAGTTGTAGGTCGTTTATCAAAAATATTTTTAATTAAGTAAGACTTAAGAATGGCACAACGGCCTTGTGCCGAAATATGCTTGAGTGGTGCATCTTTCGGGTGCTGAGACCTATTGATCAGCTGAGTTGTAATATAAGCATCGATCCTTTAATACGAGGGAAGTTATGTCCATATATATTTGGCTTGAGTTGGGATTGGCCTAGGGATGTGGGATTGGACCAGGGCAGTCCCCAAGAGGCGCTGGCCTTCGCAAGTTCGCGAGCTCCATTGGGATTCCCTAAACGTTCGATAGATGATTATGGACATTCATTTTGATTCTAGGAGATATGATACTGACTTTTACTTCATGGTTTTAGAGAATAAGACCTGTCGCTGTCAAAATTATATATGATTCAGAAAGCAACCTCTCGATTGACCTCCCGGCACAATATTAACATATTCCTTCCTAATTGGTATTTAAATACCCAAGAAAGTGTTGATACATAAATAATTTTAGCGTGAGCCAGGTGAGCGATATCGCGGTAATTGTTTTTTTTTATAGAAAAGAGGAAAGATGAAGCTAAATTAAAGCATTTAGCAGATTTTTTTTTATTTTTTTTTAACTTTTGTGTTATGCAGGCAAAAATCGAAAATGCTCCGGAAAAGTGCTGTCAAACATAGGAAACTGATACAAATTAAAAATTTCTAATTTTACGAATAGCTTAAGTTGTCTACTATGTAAAGAAAAAAATCAGGCAGCGATACGTCAACACACCTGGACTCCAGATCCGGTCAAATGCAAATGGGTATTTTTAGTAAGAAAACATGGTACTTAAAAGAAATATATCACTTAGCCTTAGCAATTTTCTTCTGATCTGGTGCAACACCGTTGTGATAATTCACGAAGCAAGTAGCGGGATGCAAATTCACCTTGCACTTCAAACAAACACCTAGCACGGGCATCTTAGGAAAAAATTGATGCTTTTTTCTTTCAACTTCTATGGTCTTTTGAACATAAATTTCCCAATTTCATAAAAATCATACGAGTCGATCTATGGGCAGGCAGTTACTGGTTGAAAAGCAACCACTCGACTGACCACCCGTTAAAAGATTCGGGTAGGCCAATATTAACCAGTTTTTTTTACTAAGGAAATGTCCATTTTATTTCTCTGTGTAATCTCAAACTCATGTTCAGAAATGTAAACTGTTTTTTTTTTATAAATTTCATATTTGTGCCATGTAAACATACAATCAGTAATTTTTGAGCTGATACAGATTTTAAAATGTAAAATAATTTCAAACATTGACAGAAACTATACAAACATCAGCGTGACAGCGAGCCCCCTCTGCCCATTTAAATGTCAACACTAAGAAACGGCACTAATGAAGTCAACAAACAAAAAGACTAGGGGGGGGGGAAAGCAACTTGTCAAACAGAGACCTCAACGTATTTGCAATTTGTCCGAATAACAGACAAAACTTTGCAGTCTGTCATCGGAACAGAGTGACATGTTATCAGATTACAAATGCTGAAATACAAGAAGAAAACAAAAACAACAAATGTTAAGCGAAGAAGGTCACTGAACTCTCTATTGACAGCCAACGAAAGAAGAGGGCAAAGAAAACAACAGAAGAAAAATGTTTTTGAACAAATCAAAACAAAACAAATGAACTAAAGTCCGAAAAGGGAGGAGAGGGGCAAGAAGGTACACCACCACTTTGAGGGCGGGTGGAAATAACAACAATGATTTTTGATTATTTTTATTTGCAGTTTTCTTGCGGATGCATTAAGCCAACAGCAACTGAAATGGCTGATAGCAGTTCCAACCACCCCCAGAATATGAGGCACTAAACTCCATAGCCAGACAACCCACCCGTTGTCCACCCACCTAATTAAGATACTAGCTGAGAAAATTGCCAGCAATTTTTGGGGATCAACATGAAACTCATGGAGGAAATATTTAGACGGACAGAGTGTCAGGCGGACGGACAAGACCAAACAATTTCGTGGGCAATAAAGGAAATTTTCTACCACAACCACAGTCCGTCCACAGTGGGTGCAAAAATGAAAACTATAAAAATTGAGCCGGTTCATTGAACTCGTGTAAATAAATATCGAAAAGACAAACAAAAATTTCGAATGCATTTGGCATGACACGAAAGAAACACGCCATGATGCCACCCCACTCACTTGCATACGCACGCACGCCACGCTGGCTCATTCATTCACTTACTCGCTCAGTCACCGCAAGAAAATTACTACAAGACATTGTAAGAAGAAAGCAGAAAAAATAAGAGAAAAACCATAAAGACAGCAAACGGCATTGGGAAAATAGAAAAAAAGACAATAATGCTTATCCCATCATGTAAAATACAAACAAACATTAAAATGCGTAGGTCGTTCGTAAAGTTTCACATACAAACACACAGACATTTTCCTAAGAGGTTCCAAGAGCAAGAGTTGAGTTTTCACCAACTACCTTATATTGTTGGAGTCGTAAGGCGATTGTTAGCGATTAAGACTATCGATCCTCTAAATCCAGGCTCAAATACGGGTAAGAATATCTAAAACAATTGTTCAGCGACCGGTTTATATCTCGTAAATGCGGGCAACTTTACAAGTCATTTATTTTAAAGCCATGTAAAATAGTTCTTAAAAAATGCTTTAGCCGCTCGGAGTCGGCTTGAATTAGTTTTTGAGTTATCGCGTCGTACATTTTTTGGTAGAAAGTTGATTTTGAGCCCTTTTTTTGGTACTTTAGGACGGCTGCATCTCAGTAAACTTTACGAAATGTTGCTTTAGTATCATAGGGAAAATTGTAGCCAAATGAAAAAAAATGCAAAACAAACTTACCCAAAAAATTCACCTTCTGCCTCGAAATCATAAGTTGATTTGAATAAGTTGACTTAACATCCGCAAAAATATTATTTTTTAACTTTATTTCAATTCAAACGACTGTTTTTCGATTTATTTTTTAGATGTAAAGCGTTTTTTTTTTGTAACGACACAATAATAATTTTGAGTGAAAAATATTTTAAAAAGCGTTAAAAAGCTCAGTGTGGAATATACCAAGTGCCCAATAATAATTTTTTTTGTTACAACTGTGGTCATCTAGTGTCACAAATAGCGAATCAAGACCAAATAAACAGATTTTTAGCGGTCCAATTCCACAAATTTTCAGGAGAAAAAAAACTTTCCAAATTTTTTTGTTTTAAATATGTTTTGACCGCACTAATAGCCTGATAAAATCCAAATACACCAGTGAAGTAAATGAGGGTTTTTGGACTTAACATGTTTGCTTTTAATGATTTTTTTGTTCTATTCGTGAACGAAAATCTATACGAACGAAAGCCAGTCACTCACTTTCGTATCAAAACGGAACTCATTATATTTTGAATTATCGTCCGCATAGCCTAACATTGCGAGTGAATGAAATTTTTGCCAGAACAAATATGTTGAACTAATTTCAAAAGAGTCAATTTTTCAAGACGTTTGGGTTCATAAGGGATAAATAAATAAAAAGATAGGCTTTTTAACCCATTTGTAATGCAACAAATTTGCGAATATAAGATGCAAAACATTTAATTGATTATTTATTTATAAGTCAGGGTGTTTTAACGTTAATTTTAAGAACCCTCATATTGTGTTTATATGAACTCGATACGAAAGAGGCAATGAAATATCTTGAAACTCAAATGTATAAGTATTGACTGAAGCAACTGAACAAAAAAAAATGATTGTAAACAAACAATATTTTCGGGTTGATTTTTTTCAAAATGAAAATTATGAATTAAAAATGTAAAATATGCAGAAACTGACGTGTTTTCCAATAAGGACATAATAATTTCGCATCTTTATGTCAACACATCCTTAAACATTTTTAATGATCTTTCAGTGTCAAAACGTTAGTCGAAGTAAACATTTCCATCACGGTAAAGTTGACATACAAGCACCGTTTGGAAATCAATAAAACTTACTACCGAAATTTAGAGACGATAGTGGCAACTTTAAGAGCGCTTACTCAAATTTTCTGCCCGCAGGCTGTGCGTGCTATAGTGGATAATTTTAGATAAAAATTTTCATTTTTGGATGTTACGTTCAAAGTGAGCCAAATCTGTCGATTCCACGTCGTTCTCCAGAATTGGGCATCTCTCAAACCACACTGTGGCGTATTTTGCGAAAAGATCTTGGCATTTATTTTTATAAAATCAAACTGACTCAATAACTAAAGCCACTTGATCATTTGAAACGCCAAAATTTCTCCGATTGGCCTCTGGCAAAGTTTTACGGAAATTAATAGTTTCACTGAAAAATCGTTTTCAGCGATGAAGCTCATTTCTGGCTGGGTGGTTTTGTCAATAAACAAAATATGCGTTATTGGACAGCAACAAACCCATAGTGCTTCAAGAGACAAATCGCGAACCGTTGCTGTCTGTTCGTCCGTCCATATTTTTTCGTCGATGAAAACACCGTCAATGGAGAGCGCTATCGTGCCATGTTAGAAAAATATTTTTTAGCCAAAATTTAATGACATCGTCGATTTGTATTTTGAACAAGACGGTGCCACTAGCCACATAGTACGCGTTAAAATCGATTTACAGAAAAACCAATTTGGTGAACGTGTTATCTCGAGAAATGGTCCAGTCGAATGGCCACCTCGTTCATGCGATTTAACGTCATTGGATTTCTTTTTATGGGCGCCACATCAAGTCATTGGTCTATGCCAACAACTTTAGACGAGCTCAGAGACATCCAACGCGTAATTAACAACGTTCCGGTCGTAATGTGTGCAAGAGTGGTGGGAAATTAGGTCGTTGTACACGGAATCGTGGTGGTCATATATTTTAAATATTCTGTGTTTTATTAATATATAAAATTGTAATGTCCTTAATGGAAACCCTGTAATTTTATATTAACATCGAAGCGCACGAGTGTCCTGTTCGCGATCCTGGAAATACCCGTATTCCAAATCTTTTAAAAACTCATCCGTGTATTCTATATTCGATCTGTCTATAAATATGTTCATTACATCGCATTAAAAAAAGAGGGCGTGGCACAGAACTTTTTCCAGCGAAAGTTTTTTATTAAACAATAATCGTATATATAGCGAATATGAAGTTTCAAGCTCTCATAGTTTATGCGGTTTGGGTGTTTCAAATGGTTAAAAAAAGGGACGGTGCAAAGCCCTTTTTTAAAATTATATCCGTTTATAGCAAGTGACGATCTCTTGGTCCACAGTAGCACAATGTAAGAATTTCCAAAGGATTGCGCTTTTACTACTGGTGTTACGGCGCCTAAAAAAGGGGTGTGGCACCGCCCACTTTTCCCCCGAACGTATTTTGTTGCACTTATATATACCGAATCTGGTGTTCCTGATAGTTTATGAGCTTTTGATTGTCACGTTTTTGGATATGTGGGCGTTGTCACGCACCTTCTTAAGATCGTACAAAGATACTATAGTAATTCCAGACACAAAGTAGCATACGGTGTAAATTTATAATAGTATATGTACCGAATCTCATGCTCCTAACTCATATAGTTTATGGGCTTAGGATTATCAAGTTTTTGGATAAGCGGGCGTTGTTGTTATGGCCCTCTTTAAAATCGTACACATTTACTATAGTAATTCAAGACACAAAGCAGAATACAATGTCACTTTTAAGACGATCTGCCCATAATTATGTTCATTATTCGCTTTTAAAAAAAGAGGGCGTGGCACAGACCTTTTTTCCACCGAATGTTTTTTTATACACCATAAGCCCCTCAATGCTATTCGAAAATCGGCGCTGACAAATTTTCCCAACTACCCCACGTACGTCGCAATTGCAACCACAAGTGACAAAATGACGTTTTAGTGCCGGGGAGGGCGGCGGCAGATGCATACATTTCGATTGGTTTGTGTTGGATACATCGCACATGGCTTCTTAGCCTTGAAAAGTTGTAGGCACAACACAACGACACGGCGGACGGACGAAACAGACATGCAATTAAAACAAAAAGAATGCCAGCAAAAATAAAAAGAAATTTAGTTTAATATGGATTTAACAGCATACCAAAGTGTCATCATTTTTACACGCTCAAAAAGCACTCAGTGTGTGAGGGGTTGAGGGTGAGCTCCTGTTGCTGTTGCATGCAAGTACGCAGCAGCAGTGGCAACAATTGTCGTCGTTGCCGTCGCTTCGTTCTTGTCGATGTGTGGTTGTCATACTTGCAACCGGTGATTACATGCCTGTCTATCTTAAGTCATTTAGCACATGAATAATAGAAAGAAATGAAAAATTAATTGCCTCCACCGATTCCGCCAACATGTCTATTCTCGGGCGAGATTTTGATAATTGCTGTTGGCTGAGCAACGCAGGCCCGAAACGCAAATAAAAGTAGCTGAAGAAGGAGGAGCAGCAAAAAAGAAAATGTAAAAAAAAAAATAAAATCTTTTTACAGTTAATGCGTGTGTGTGTGTGTTTGTTTATGTCAACGTGTTATTGTCAAAGTTGTCTTTTTCGCATTTTTTCATTTTCCATTATTTTTTTTACTTCGTAGGAAAACAACGACAGCCACATTTCACATTTCTTCTGACGAAATGTGACAGCGATTTGTTGTTGAGTTTGTTCTACTCTAGAGATAAAAAAAAAATTCAGGGGCCTGGTGTTGGGTGGGACTGCGGCTGCAGGCGCCAAAGTGCATTATGGGCTCACACACACATTCGCAGATTTTTCATAATTCTTAAATCTATTTGTGACATTCCTTTGCGATATTGAGGGGACTTTTTTGCAACGCATTCCAGTGAGGTTAAGTGCTTCGACCTTCCATGCTTTGCCAGATATTTGTTCCAATCTAAAGGCCTTTCATTGAAAAAAACAACGTTAAGTTCATGCGATTCGAAATGTATGTGCACTACACCAAGGAGAGCTTTTAATAGTAGAGGTAAACGGATTTTAATCAATTTGTGGACTCGGTGCTTCACTTAAGTTTAATATTTTTTGAAGACTACATATTCAATATTAAAAAGAAAGGTAGTGCCTAATGTCCTATATCAAATACTATCGGGTGCTCAATCTACTTATAGGGCTACTTTTTTAAAATAAAAAGAAATACATAAAATCAAATCATGTTTGGAATCCTTCTTAATCATTCGAAAGGACATTGTATGACATTTATTTTTTGAATATAATTTTCTTTTAATGTTGGCCGCAACTAGGTTCCGTCGCTATTGGACGGAATTAAAAAACTTGAAAAACGTTTGATGAAGTGTATTGAGTTGGAAGGAGATTATGATGAAAAATAAATAATAATAATTCCAAAAAAACGGTTCTTTTTATGTTAGGCCAGTTACTTTTGCGGTCGCCCTCGTATAATATTGGTGTTTAAAGCGGTCGTATTTAAAATCGGGACGGTATATAAAGACGAGGACCGATATTAACCATTTCCTTCTGAGCTGGTTAGTGATTAATCCTAATGAACTGTGCCAAAATTCTTCGGGATTGGATGTAATATATGGGTTCCACACCTAAGGACATAAAATCGGCTATGGAGATGTGTAAGAGCCATATCTAAAGTGACCTAATTTCATAAATTTCAATAGCATTCGTCCTAAATCAAAAAAAAAACTTACTTCTGCGTGGTAGCAAAATGTCTTTTAATTTGAGTGTCCATGTTGACTATTAATCGCCCTTTTGACCATCGGAACGTTTTTTGACCGCATTATCCAAAAAGTCCAGCAACTTTGCCCCTTTTTTGGGGTATTTTTTTTAAGGCGGCCCAACCAACAGTACCCGTTGTTCGTCCACTAAAACTTATGATTGGGTAGAAAAATTCTCAAAAAAGTGTACTTTATATCGAGATACCTTTAGTCCTTAAAGGTAAACTTTATATTTGTTTGACCGCTGTCGTGCTTTCACCAGTCAGACGGACGGACATGATAGATCAGAATTAAATTGTAGCTTGTGGAGTGGCAGGACTCAAATCGGGGGCTACAGGAAAATATAAATTGTTTAAGTTCAATTTGGTCACTTATAACGTAGCATGCGAAATTTGAGCACAATAAGAGTTCATTTGTGGCTTCTGGAGCGGAAGGGACTTGTGTATGGGGGATGGTTCATGAAAACATAAACCGATATGGGCTACTTTTACTCGCATAAGGTAAAGATACAATGTTCCATTTTCAGCAGATCTTGTTATTGGTCGCTTGTAACGTTATCTGTGAAATTTGTCCAGAATCAGATCAAATACGTGGCGGTTTGAAATTGTAAAAATATGGATCAATTTAAATAGGTTTCTCATCATTAGACGTCATCGAACTTTTCCGGGCTTTCCCATGAGATCAATTGTCAGATCTTTTAACAAAATCTCAACACGTAAACAATTCTGTGTTCTTTTTTCACCGCAACTGAAATGTTTTCTTTGCGATACAACAGCAGCGCCGACAAATGCGTAAATGTGAAAATTATTCATCGGAATTAGAAAAACATACACACACACACACAGACACTCATTCGGTGCGGACGACTACAAATAAGCCAGTGTGACACATTAAAATAAATTTCAAATAATTGACAGAAACTAAGGTGCAGTTGAATGAATTGTTGGCCATTGCTGCGATTGTTACGCTGTTAATGTGGCTTTACCGTTCGCCACGTAACGTAACGCAACGTTACACGGCAAATATGACATCTCACAAATTGCGCTGAGAATGTAGCGGACGGAGTGGAGTGTATGAGTCTGCCGGGAAACCGTACGTATCTTTCAGATACGCTGCTGCTGTTTAGCATGATTTCATGTGTGGCTGTTGTTTAGGTTTGTTTGTGTTATTTTTCTTTCTTTTTTATTTTTTTTTTTGGAAAATTACTCATACGTTTTATGACAACAACAACGACGGCAGACAGACGGAACAGCAAAATGCTGTCATATCGTTGCAATTCAAGTAAATATTTGTGATTTGAATAAGCGAACAACGCCACCGTGTGCCAACTCAGCGGCAATGACAGACGGGTCGGTGGGGTCGGGTGGGAACGTGTGCAGAGAAACGCTGTCTTTTGGACCGATTGAAGATGTGAATGAATTCACTCGTAGTGAGTGCAAGTGAATACTGCATGCGAGTGAATGGTGAGTGTGTGTGTGCGTGTTTAATTGAAAACACTGCAATTTATTGTCTCCGAGATCAAGGCTGTGTCAGAATGTATCCTTTTAGTGAATCCAATGAAATGAATGAATGCACAAATCAGCTGCATCATGACGACGACTACAATGATGATGGTGATGATGATGACAAAGACAGGAACAGTGGTTTGTTGGCAACAATTGCCTGTTGATCATATTTTTATGCAGGAATTTGCCGAAATTTAATAGAACATATTTTTATTTTTATAGATTTGTAATTTGTTTATTATACCCTCCACCACACAGTGGTTAAAAAAAATAATTTGCAAAATAAGTTTCCTAAAAATAAAATTCCGAAAATGGGATTTTTGAAAAAAGGTGTTGTACCGCTGGTTTGCCCACGATCTAGCCAAGGCTTTTCTGGGATATAAGCAGACACATTCATATGAAAAAAACCCGTTTATGCTTTTGATATCAGAGGTTTAAGTTTCGGGAACTTACGAGGGCGGTTCGGAAAGTTCTTAGCCTATTAATGAAAGAGAATAGTTAGTTTTTCAAAAATATTTTTATTTTTCAAATCTCCTGAAACTTCAATACACTCAGTCCAACGCTTATCCAGCAATTCTATCCCTTGATTAAAATAGTTTTCCTCAAGGTCTTCAAAATAGTGGTTTACAACTGTAATTGCATCATCATTAGAGGTACAACGCTTGCCAGCAAGGAATTTTTTTAGATTTGGGAACTGGTAAAAGTCACTGGGAGCTAAATCAGGAGAATTAGGTGGGTGGTCAAGCAACTCGTACTTTAATTCGTTGATTTTAGCCATTGTTAAAACACTCTTGTGCGCTGGTGCGTTGTCTTGATGAAAAATTATTTTTTTGTGTTGTAAGCCAGGACGTTTTCTCGAATTTGTACATTTAATTGAACCAAAAGGTTTCAATAGTACTCTGAATTTATTGTTTTACCCTTTTGCAGATAGTCAATCAATAAAATACCTTTGAAGTCCCAAAAAACCGTTGCCATAACCTTACCAGCCGATTGAATTGTTTTTGCCTTCTTTGGGGCACTTCCTCCAGCTTCAGTCCATTGTTTGGATTGTTCTTTTGTCTCTGGAGTATAGTGGTGGATCCATGTCTCATCAACAGTTATGAAACGACGCTTAAAGTCCATTTTATTTCGCAGAAAACGATCCAAACAAGCTTGAGAAATGTTCATTCTTATGCGTTTTTGGTCGACTGTTAACAAGTCCGGCACCCATCTTGCAGAAAGATTTTTCATCTGTAGTTCTTCATGCAAAATTAAATGGACTCGATCATTTGAGATGCCCATGATATTAGCTATTTCACGCACTTTTATTCGTCGATCATTTAATACCATATCATGCACTTTGGCTACAAATTCTGTTGTTGTTGCTGTTTTTGGACGTCCACTACGTGGTTCATCTTCAATGCTTGTACGACCACGTTTTAATTCAGCAACCCAATTTTTTACTGTTGCATATAAAGGAGCACTTTCGCCTAACACATTCACCATTTCATTATGAATTTCTTGTCCCGATAAACCTTTTTTATGTAAATATTTAATGACACCACGCATTTCTAATTTTTCCAAAAAAAAATCGCGGATGCGTCTTTTGTGAACACCTGTTTATATATGAAGGAGTTGCCAGATCGAAACAAAGTTTAACATGTGTTCATAGCAGAGATGGAAGTTTCCAAAACACTTAACTTTTTTCTGTTTATACCGCGCTTTTTGTGCTAGGCTAAGAAGTTTCCGAACCGCCCTCGTATACTAAATATTTTATTATGAAAATTTGCCATTGTCGAGTGCAACTGGAGATCATATAGGGTGGTCAATCTAGAGGTATTTTTAATAAGGTTTTTTTTCGCAGATTACGCTTGAATTGTGTTAAACTGTTTTTTTTTCTCCAGTATTGTTGGCCATTTTATCATAGAAAGACATCCACCGCGAAAACCAAGGTTTGGTTATTGGGCTGGTGAAATCATCGCTCTATATTTTTTCAAATTTGTAACAGGTGATCAATCTAGAGGTATTTTTTTCAATAGGGGTTTTTTCACAGATTACGCGTGAGTTGTGTTAAACCTTATTTTTTGTATTATACTTAATTCTTTTTGGAATCATTGGTCCATATTTTTTAAATTTGTAACGGTTGATCAGTCCAGATGTATTTTTTACGCGTGAGTTGTGTTAAACCATATTTTTGCAGTATTGTTTGCCACTTCGTCATGAAAAGACTTACACAGCGATAAACACAGTGTGTCATTAAAGCCATACCGGTCGAAATACTCGAACGAGTCATCCAAAATTGCACCCTCAGAATGGACACCCTGAGGCGTAGTTGCGGTCAACATATGAAGGAAATATTATTCAAAAAAAAAAATGGCATCAAATGTCCTTTCGAATGAACAATAAAGATTCCACACTAGATTTGAATTTTTGTATTTTTTTATCTTTAAAAAATTACCTCTAGCTTGATCACCCTAACCTATGGCAGTAATTTAAGATATGTTTTTTGTATTGTACTCTGTAGAGTCCTCTTCGCTAAACGTACACGCAGAAAACTAGTATGGTTGGAGTTACAATATAGGATGATCATTATACTATTGTTGGGTATATGGCTGTAACACAACATTATTATTGTCACCGCAACCAGAACATTGTTGTATATACCCAACGAAAGCACCTCAGTGGATTCGTCAATAAGCAGAATTGCCGCATTTGGGCGAATGATAATCCAAGAGTGATTGTCGAAAAATCAATGCACCCACAAAGAGTGACTGTTTGGTGCGGTTTTTGGGCTGGTGGAGCCCATTTTTCCCAAAATGAGGCCGGTCTGGCAGTTACTGTGAATGGTGAGATGATAATTAACTTTTTATGGCCCGAATTGGTAGTTATGGATGTGGATGATATGAGGTTTCAACAGGTCGGTGCCACTTGCCACACAGCTAACGAAACAATGGCTCTTTTGCGCGACAAATTTAATGGCCGTGTTATCTCACGTCGTGGCGATGTTAATTGGCCGCCAAGATCATGCGATTTGACACCGTTGGACTTCTTTCTTTGGGGTTATTTGAAAGAAAAGGTGTACGTCGATAAGCCAGCAACAATTGAAGAGCTAAAGGATGAGATAGTTTTGCACATTAAAGGCATAGAACCCTAATTATGCCTCAGCGTCATCGAAAATTTTCGCCATCAAATGGAGGTGTGCCGCCAAGGTCGCGACGGCCATTTGGTCACTAATTTGGTCAATACATAATTAAAACATACCAATATTATCATAAGAAAAAGAAACGGCAATATTTTCCTAAATAATTTGTGTTTTATTCAAACTAAATATCGGCCCTTAAAATTTAACCACCCTATGTGAGTATTTCCAACACGATTTTTCGATTTATTTAAGCGCTGCTATCGTTCTTTTTTGGGGTATGGCGGATCCAAGACATACAATATTATGATCGTAGTACTAATGATATGATACACACACAACAATACTATGATCGGCACAACCTATGATCGGCCCAACCTAATGGTATGATGCACACACAACCATACTATGATCGGCACAACCATATTATGATTTACACACAACCATACTATGATCCACACATCCATATTATGATCCTCACAACCATTGTATGACTTACACGCAACCATACCGCCTACCGCAACGGTCTTGACACCGCCTAATCAAATCCATTTTTTAGCATATTTTTTTAATTTCTTTTGATAGTTGTAGTCTTTGTCCCTGTTACACGAAAAGTTCCAACTTTGCTCTACAATCCTTCACAGTTGTAGTCTTATATCCTCTTAAACGGGAAGTTCTAACTTCTGCTCTACAATCCCTTCAGATATTTCAGCACAATTGCAACCTTGATTAACTTCTCACTTTGCAGTAGCTAAAAACCACTGTCGCCGCATCATCACGGGACAGGAAACGTTTAGTTGTATCTATACGATTTAGTTATGAACTTTGGATTAACAGAAACTGCTAATGATAATTGTATAGGGGGAAATTAATAGCAGAATAAAGTGGCTGAAAGTAATTATTAATAATCAGCAACAAATGTTAATTTTTCAACTTTTAAAAAATGGAGGCTTAATAATTTATTTTTAAATAAGTGATGGTTGTTGGGCTAACCTTGCAAAGTAAATTCTATAAGGGCAATTTCGTGAGAGGATAAACGAAACCCCTTATCTACACTAGAAAAAAAAACTTTAGAATAATCATAAGCCATGCCACTAGGGGGGGGGGGGGGTGGGTAGGCAATATTTTCAGATACTAGGATGAAAGGTTCAATGAAGAAGGAAGTCAGCATTATTAGAAATTAGCTCTCTTCGATCTTTGTCAGTCAAAGTCAAATGCACAGTGAAGGTATAAATAAATATTAAACAAGGGAATTTTGACAATCAAATAATATCTAGTTTCAGAAATTTCAACCAAGTCAAGAATATTACCGGACTATACGAGTACATACATTACAGTGGAACCTGTAAAGTAAGGACCCGTGTAAGTGGGAATCCTCTATAAGTGGGACAGTTTTGGCTTTCCCTGCACACTTCGACCAAAAAAAATAAGAAACATATTTAAGCAGGAGTTTGAACCACTTTAATGGGACTTGATTTTTTAGTATTTACCTCTACAAGTGGGATATTTTCTTTAACTCTATGAGTGGGATTTTCCTTTTCGTGCTGTACCTCCAAAAGAAAGATTTATATTTTTTTCTCTTTTATCTCTTGTTGTTACTTTTTACTAAGGGATTTTTTGCGGAGTGCGACGCATATTTGTCAGGTTTGGCTATTTTTCGCCAAATATGGTGAGATCGAAGACTTTTGGCAATTGTTTTGATGGTTTGTATGAAAGCGCCTTAATCTAACTTTAAAAGGCCTTAATAAAAAAGTAGGTTACTCCAAAAGTTTTTATCTCTTGTTGTTACTTTTTACTAAGGGATTTTTTGCGGAGCGCGTCGCATAATTGTCAGGTTTGGGGATTTTTCGCCAAATATGGCGAGTTCAAAGACTTTTGGCTGCTTTTATTTAAATGTTTGACGATTATTCTGGCGGATTTTATAAAAACGCCCTACTTTATCTTTTAAAGGCCTTAATAAAAAAGTAACTTTCTCCAAAATTCTCAATTACACTAGTTTACAATTTTTTTTCCTGGTCCAGAGTTCTAAATAATTTTTTTCCTATAGATTATGGCCTCCTAAAGACTAAAATGAGTTTTAAAAAATTTGCCTCTGATTAGCTTTCAATATAGAATTTTTGAAAGGTTTTTATGATTTTTTATGGTCAGTCGTAAATGAATCACCCTGTATAACATCATGCCAAAAGCTATCGAAAAATCTGTGACACAATATCGACAAATTGTTGTCCTTACAAATCGGCCCACCCTAGTAAACAGTCTGTTCGTAGGTTCTATAGTCTTTACGGAAGCTGAGCAAGGTTTAAACTAATGGTAAATTTTCATAAACTATGAAATATTTCATACTTACTATGAAATATTTCATACCTACTATGAAATATTTCATACCTACTATGAAATAATTTTTAGATTAAAAAAATGTTCACTATATTTTAAGCGGGGAAGTCATATTTTTCATGAAAGTATTTAATGAGTTCCCCATTTTTGGTATCTACCCCACATGTTATGACTTAGAACTAATTTTCACGATTTCCATTCTATTTTTACGGCTTATGTACTCGCTTTAAGATGTCTACACACATATGGCAAAATTTAGTCAGACCCCTAATACTAAAAAAAAAATTAAACTCTCCTCCTTCTGCAGCCACGCAGTAAAAACAATCCAATTTTAAAGCCATGGCCGTCGGTCGTAGTTGTGTTTTATTGGCGTTGACATGTGATTTGAGTGAGTTTAAGTTTTCAGATTTGAATTTGTTGTTGAATGTTTGTATTCTAAATATCCGATAAATGAAATGTGAGCGAGAACGAGCGACTGGAGGCGAGAACGAAATGCGGCCTGTGTGTTGGTCTTAAAACAAATTGACGGAAAGTACCTTTTGTTGTTGTTGTTGCTGCTGCTGTTGCTGATTTCAAATGAATATTTAATTCATTTGTTTTTGTTGTTGCTGTCGCAGTTGTTGTTTATATTTTATGCGTAATTGTGTCAAATGAAAAGAGCACGTATTGAAAACACAGGAAATGCTTTAATTCTGTAATCGATTCTTGTTTTTTTTTTGAGTTGAAATGTAACTCTTCGAAATGTAAAGTATGGAAATGTAACCTGTAGCCTATGCATTAGCGTTGTTCATTAGCACTTGTGTTAGACAATTAACAGCCAATTAACCCAGCTACAGGTTGGAAATAGGGGGAGGAGTCCATTTTTTCCCACCAAGGTTGCTTTATGACTTCTTTCTTATTATTTTGTATTAACGATATTACAAGAATACTAAAAGTGGGCGTAGTCCCAGAAGGGACATGACAATATGGCCATTTTTAATCCCATAGACAGTTTTAAAACAATTAAATGATATGCAACATTTAAAATCGATTGAAAACTCCCTTTGATAGTTATCGTGTAAAGTAGTCGAACAGACGAGATAGGCTTAAATGTTCATGAAACGGACTTGGTCAAAACATACATATAGGGTCTAAAATGATTTTTTCAATGCGCTACGCTTTTAGTAAGTACCAAATGATATATACCCTCATACCCACACGCAGAAAAAAAGTATGGTTGGGGTGATAATATTCGAAGAGGATCATACTATTGTTGGGTATATGGTTGTGGCACAACAATATTATGATCATCACAACAATAGTATGATTCACACACAACCATACTATGATCTCCATAACCATAGTATGATTCACCCACAACCATACTATGATCCTCACAGCAATAGTGTGATTCACACTCAACCATATTATGATCCTCACAACAATAGTATGATTCACACATAACCATACTATGATCCTCACAACAATAGTATGATTCACACTCAACACTACTATTACCTTCACAACCATATTATGATCCCCACAACCATGGTTTTTTTCTCATACAACCATAGTATGATTTACACGCAACCATGCTATTATCTCTACAACCATAGTATGATTCACTCAACCATACTATGATTCTCAAAATTATTTATCAGAATTGGGTAATGTTGTTATTCAAAAATAGAGATTTTTCTCAAGCAAGTTATATTAAATTGCATTACAATAAGTTAATAGCCAGAATTGAGGCCGTGTTTTTATTGAACATTTCATTCAAGAAACAAAAATATATATTTCAACTGCAGTCCAAAATACTTTTTGTTGCCAGCAGGAGTGAATGCTACTTCACCATCCGTAGACCCCACGTAACGAATGTGATTAAACCATGATCAATGACTATATTCTTCAGTGCAGGCAGATTTTAAATAAACGAGAACCAGTCGGTGTTAGAGTATTTCACCGAACAAAGTAAACACAATAAAAATCCCTCGAACTAAATTCCGATTGTTGTTGTTTTTTTTTTTTGACAACAACCATTCACTGTGTGGTGTGTTTGTGTTTTTTTTTTGTTTATCAAAAAAACATGCGCACACACATACATGTATGCTCTATGTTCATATTCGCAACCATACCATATGATTGGCGTAATCATATTATTGTTAACGTAAATTTCAAACAACAATATTTTTATATGGTGGCTACAACCATATTTTCATTTTTAAATTTGGCAATAATATCTACTATTGTTACATTTCAACAATAGTAATATTGTCGCAACCAAACTGTTGTCAACATGAAATTCAAAAAACAATACTCGTACTATGGTTTCGACGAACATGCTTTTATTGTAGAGAACATATTATTGTTGCGGTGACCATACATTTTCTCTGCGTGCAGGATATAAAAAAATAACAACTGTAGTCAATTTTTATTAAGGCGCCAGTTATGTTAAATGGTTTTTATTATTGCTTACAACATTTGAGAAAAACGTCAATAAGGACTCCCTTTATTTGAGGAAATAAGTGGTTTCTTTTTTATTCATATCATATTTAACCACAGTGCAGGATGACTACTCATGTCACACAGCCCACGCACCTCTTGATTTTTGCTCGAGAATTTTTTTTCATAATATTTAAAACAAGCATTGATTTAGATCAATCTGTACGTTTACGACTATTGATTAAAGTTGTTTACAGACTTTAAATCGAGGTCTTTGCGAACTATCAAAATATTGCCGCTATCTTATATTGAATCACACAGTTTCACACAGATTTCCATTTCCCACCAGTTAAAACAACCTGGCAATCTCATGTTATTGTTTGCCATGATCATTGCGCACTTGAAATGTCCAAATATTAATTATAGTTTTAATCAAACGAAAATTCAAACGGATATCTACAACAATGTTGGCTATTTAATCATTAATAATGCATGATTTCATGCTTAAATATTAAAAAAAAAACAACAACAAATAAAAACAAAATAAATAAATAAAACATTAACAATTCGTACATTGTTTGAGGCGGTAAAAAAGTCATTCACCTTCAAAATTCAATTTATTTCTTTTCCACCAACAACCAGTGAAGGCATCGCATTGCTCTTTTTTGCCCCCATCTCCCCCCGGTAATTAATTGTTGTTAATAATCTTTCTCATAAAATTGTTTAAAATATGCATTTGTTTTTTTTTTTGTTTTCATCGCTTTTCGTTAATAAAACAATTACTTTCGTTCGTTGGTTCGTTACTTATTTTTAATACAAAATGAAAATTTCTCAATTTGTAAATGCTGTGCGATTTATTTGATTTAAAATGTTTGGAAAATTGCGCAGATTACATTTAGGCTTGTGTTCCACCACCACCACCACCACATTGTGTGAAGCGTTTTTTGTTCGTGCTCGTATGCAACCGTGAGTTATGAAAATGTTTCGTATCTTTTGGGAAATTATTTAAAATTAAATTTATACCAAATATTTTGTATTGTGTGCATGTGTGGAGGATGAGTACAATTAATTATTTAATCATAATTTATTGAGTTTACCAGGAATGTTTTTTTAATGAGTTCATTTGTTTTTCATGTTTTTTTTGTTTAAATATAAAATACCAATATGATTTCAACGTAAGAGTTTTGGGATTATGTCTGGAAAATAAGTAAAATAAAGTTGGACTGCATTAAAATAGCTACGAGGGGGAAAGGGCTCCTTGACGTCATAAGTCAAAAAATCATAAAAAAAATGGTCAGGCCATTCTTGGCTAAGGTTTTTTCATTAATTGTTTCAACAAGGTTGGGGCAAATGATATTTTATACCCACCAGTGAAGTATAGTGGTTATCCTTTATTTTCATTCTGTTTTCAACATGATACGGACGCACGGTGGTTCAGAATTTAATTTTACTGGCCAAAAAGTTAGATCAAAATATTTGCAATTGTAGGCGTGGTGGGTTATGCTGCTATAAACAAATATTTTATGTTATTTAAGAAAAAAACGTAGTTTTTGTCACTTTGAGTAGAAGAATATGGCAAAAAAAGGTCGTCAAAAACTTTAGTAAGAGCTTCAAAATTTATATGAAGTAAACATAGATTTTAATGCACTCTTGCAAGCCCAGGTAAAAATAAATAAGGGTTATAGATTTTATAGACAGCACAATATCAGAATGGGATTACAAAATTGTACAAACGAAGATTTGTATCTTATTTTTTGGTAACGTCAGATCCTCCCAACTCTAGCATTTGAAATTATTGGAACGTTTAACATCAGGAGCAAAATGAAATAATAAGGAACAAATATGAAATATTTGCAGGCAATATTTTAACCGAACGAATAAAAAATTATTATTTACTACTTTTGTTATAAAGGTAAAGAAATAATTTTTTTCTTTAATGTTATTTGAATAAAAGACGAAATTATCATTAAAAAAGTTCGCTAGGCAAAGTTGTTATAGTTTTTTAAAAAAAAAATATCGAGGAAAAACATTTTTGGCGAAATTTTGTTGTTTTTTTTTAATTTATTATTTAAATGGTTTATTTGTCAACGTATGACCTTTAAATAAATCAAAAATATGAAAAAACAACAACAACAAAACGTATTACATGCTAAAAACCATGAATTCCTAAATATATATCTGAACCGATTTTATTAATATGGAAGAAAAAAAAGGATAAAAGCTTAAACAAACAACTAAAATATCTCTATCGGTTCAAAATTTACAGAGTTTTGGCCAGTAAAAAAAGACACTAAACCACTGTGCATCCTAGTCCTTAAACGATTTTCATCCGTCAATCTGTGTGTCGGTTAAAAGTACGATAGCAGTCAAACTAGTAAATAAGCCAATAGCAGAAGTTTTTAAAAAAAATTGGTTCAGAAACCGGCCTAGACTATTAGTAGGAAAAACTTCCCGTTGGAGGAACTTAAGGAACCTCGGAAACACTACGCTTTTTTGAGTATTTGCTTTATATAAAATAATTTGTGACTGAACAATGCCTTAAATGGAAAACGTTAGTTGAGACGCGCTTTCTACTTTCAACAGGTTGCTGGACCTTTAGACTCTTGTGACCCAAAAAAATACATCCTAAGTTACGAAATCTGGCAAAAATTTAGGGGCAATCCTGAGAACCGAAGGGGCTAAAAAATCGGCTTGTACCGTCCAAACGAGCGATCAGTAGTTAATATGGACATAAAGTTACCTAAATTAAACCAATTTTCACTTAAAATCGGATTCGTGGATCCCAGGAGCTACACCAAGAAAAAAAATATGGTTACCATATGGCCACGGCAACAATAATATGTTCTCTGCAATAAACGTAAGTTTGACACAACCATATTATTGTTTTTTTTTATTATTTTTTTATTATGGCTAAATTTAAAAATGAAAAAGTTGTTGTAACAATAAATATGTTGATGGTGCGACCAAAGTATTGTTTTTTTTTGCTAAATTTAAAAATAAAACTATGGTTGTAGTAACCATACAAATAGTGTTGGTGCGACAAAAGTATTGTTTTTTGTTTGTTGGTTTTATGCTTACAATAATATGATTTCGGCAATCATACCGTAAGATTGAAATTTTTATCAATTTGAATATGGTTGTTGGAACAATGTTATCGTTGTAAATTTTACGCAATAATAGTATTTTTTATCTGTTAATTAAATTTTTTTTAAAACTAACTGCTTTACAGTTGCAAGTAGAACTAAAATACAGGGTTTCCAATAGGGACATAACAATATCGTATCTTTCTGTCAACGCACCCTCCAACATTTTTAATGATCTTTCAGTGTCGAAATGTTAGTCGAAATCAACACTTTCTTTAAGTTCTTCACTTACGAGCAACGTTTGGAAATCATTAAAAATTACTACCGAAATTCTGAGGCGGTGGTCGCAACTTTAGGAGCGTTTACTCCAATTTTTATCATCTTCAGCGTAGAAGCTCATTTCTGGCAGAGTGGTTTTGTCAATAAATAACATATGTGACACGCAAAATAGAAAGGGACCTAAGGGTAAAAACCAGTTTTGTTCAGGAGAGCCATTTTAAAGATTTTAATACGTGTGCATAAAACGTGCATCTCTCTGGTATGGAACACTTTTGGGGCATGGGATCGGTCTCATTCGATGCTCAGATGTTGTCCACATCAAGAAAAGAAAAAAATGAAAATTGATTTTTTTTACCCTTGGGTCCCTTTCTCTATGCGCTGTCACATATGTGCTATTGGACAGCAAAAAGCCCACATGTGCTTGAATAGACACAATTGCATCCGCAACAAATTACTGTATGGTGTGGTTTTCATGCCGGAGGTGTGATTGCGCCGTGTTTTTTTGGAGATGAAATCAATCGTGATGTTACCGTCAATGGAGAGCGCTATCGTGCCATGTTAGAAAATTATTTTTGGCCGGAGTTGGGTGAGCTTGACATGGCCGATATGTGGTTTCAAAAAGACGGTGCCACTAGCCACACAGCACGCGTTACATTCGATTTACTGAAAGGAAAATTCGGTGAACGTGTTATCTGGAGAAATAGTCCGTTCGAATGGCCATCTCGTTTATGCGATTTAACGCCTTTGGATTTTTTTTATGGGGCCACATCAAGTCATTGGGTATGCCAACAAGCCAAAAACTTTAGACGAGCTCAGAGACAACATCCAACGCGTAATGGCCAACGTTCCGGTCGAAATGTGTGCAAGAGTGGTGGAAAATTGGGTCCAAAAAATAGATAAAAGTACACGGGTTCGGGGTGGTCATATGACCGAAATCGAATTTCATTTCATTTTTAAAATGTAACATTTGCACTACAACTGGACTAAATCTGCTGTTTATGTCTTAAATATTGTTATGTCCTTAATGGAAAACCCTGTATTATTGTTTTCTTTTTAATTTTTAAGCTAAAAAGTGCACAAAATTAAATAAAAATATTATGAAATCTAAGAGCCAAAACCTATCCAGTGGTATAATTTTCGTTTATTAAATGCCCTGAAGTTACACGCAGAGAAAAGATATGGTTACTATATGGTCACGGCAACAATAGTATGTTCTCTGCAGTAAAAGTATGATCGTCGCAACCATAGTATTGTTTTTTGAATTTCATGTTGACAATAGTATGATTGCGGCAATATTAATATTGTTGAAATGTAACAAAAGTATTGTTGCCAAATTTAAAAATTAACATATGGTTGTAGCAACAATATAAATATGGTTGGTGGGACAAAAGTATTGTTTTCATGGGTTTTATGATAACAATAACATGATTACGGCAATCATATCGGCAAAACCTTAATTTTTTTAATTTGACAATGTTATTTTTACGATTCTTACGCAATAATAATAAAAAAAAATTAATTTTTTTCAAAAAAAAAACTACGGATTAGTATAACTAAAATATTTTTAAAAAATGATTTTTTTACTGTTAAATAAATCAATTCTAAAGTTACATAACTTACTGTTGTCGAATAAAAACGTATTTCAGTCTTTACAAACAATTTTGGGGATCATAGTATGGTTGTGCGTAAGTCATACCATGGTTGTGAGGATCATACTATGGTTGTACGTTGAACATACTATGGTTATGATGATCATAATATGGTTGTTGGGATCGTAGTATGGTTGAATGTGAATACTAATTTGGCTGTAAGGATCATAGTATGGTTGTGTGTGAATGATTCTATTGTTGTGAGGACCATTATATTGTTATGGGGATTATAGTATGGTTGTGTGTGAACCATACTATTGTTGTGATGATCATAATATTGTTGTGCCACAACCATCTAACCAACAATAGTATGGTGCTCTTCGAATATTGTTACCCCAACCATACTTTTTTTCTGCGTGCAGTCAGAAAAACTCCTTAATACAGTAAATTATCAAAAAAAAAATTCAGTTTTTGTGAAAAGGTTTTTCAATAAATAATTTTCTCCTAAAGTAAGATGCTAAAAAAATCCGGTGAAACAAGATGAAATAGATTAGTTTGGTCGACAAAAGAAGAACAATAAAACAGGCAATTGATCGTTAAAAAACTGAAACACGAAATCACCATGATTTATGATCGATTTGGACTATTTACGCAGTTAATTCAAAATCATTAGTAAAGTTGGTCAAAACCCCACATTATTTTTGCACGATTTCAGGAGGAAAACAGCTTTTAAACATAATTCCGCCAGAATCTCAAAAAAGTGTGTTCAAATAATTTGCATTTTGATAGGAGGAAAAAGGTGAAAATAATACGTCCACATATGCCAGCGTAAGGTATTCACATCCAACGAATGCGAACTAAAGAAACTCAAACGAAATAACTTTCATTTTCTTTTGAACCGAAAACAATTTGTTTAAACAAAGATATCTATCGCTTGAATCGTGCAAAAAAGAAGGAGAGAAAAACGCCACAAACACGAGCGTGTTCACCAAACATAATTTACATACTTTCAAATACACAATATATTGTGTAAAAAACAAACTCTAAACAGCCACTTTTTCTTAATTGTATTTTATGATACGAGTACTTATTTAAAACTTATTCATTCGTTCATTGGGCCCAGCTAGTCTGGCCAAGCTAGCAGAGAGCTGCGTGTAGTAGCACAAAAAAAGTTTAAGCAATTCCAAACTGAACTGAAATCCAACACTCCAATTAATCTTGAAGAAAAACTATGCACATGAAATGAAAACGTCTTCTTACTCGAATTACTTTTGCATATGGCACAAAATTTCGCTTTTGTTTATTTACGATATTTCTAAAGCAACGCAAAAAAAAACACAACTATTGTTTACAGAAGAGAGTAACAAATGTTAATTACGATTATAAACAATTCGAAGAAACAGGCACCCATCTGTGATTATTTCCCAGCCTGCCAGCCAGCCTAACTGCCTGTCAGCCAGCCATACTCCATCCAAGTGTCTTCTTTGGGTCTGTCTGTCCATTGGAGGCACTCATCCATCCAACCAACCCACGACTTTTCAAGTTTGTAGCTCTTTATTTTTCTTCGTTTCTTCTTTTGCTATTGTAACTTAATTTTGTTTATTTATACTTTAGTTGGTTTTCATTTTTAAATATTTTGCAGTTGTATGGTGTGGTGGTGTTTATGTCTGCTGCCATTGCGCGCCAAATTCTCCCACGAATATTAAATTGTTGATAATGTTGTTAGGTTGTTGTGAACAACATAACACTCCAGCCGTAGTCGCCTAAACAATTGAGGGATTTTTTTTTTTTTTGTTTTCGATTTTTCTCTTTATGATAACTGCAAAATGTCATTAATATTAAATTATAAATTCCGCCCGAAACGAATTTCTTTCAGCATGTCAATTCGAATATGTTCGGAGGTCATTGAGTTTATTGTCTGAAGGCAAACTAAAGATTGAATTTGTCCACAAATGAAACTTTATTCAATTTGTCTGAACATTGAATCTTATAAACTTTGCCACTCTGGTTTCATTACTAAAAGGGGCGAAATAAGAATTATCAGATTTATCTCTGCCGAATATAAAGAAGTACAAAGTTTGAGTTGGGAGTGGCCGACTATATGATACCCTCCTGTACTTCTTCATGTGCAGAAATGCAGAGCAGGCTCATGTGCAGAGCTCTAAATTAAGCCAGACTTTAAAATATTGGCCGTGTTCGCTTAGTAGGTCGTTAACTCGATAACTTCCCACCTTTGTAAAATATATAAAAAGTATTTTGTTTACAGAAAACCATAGGCAATTTAAGTTACGTGGGCTGCTAACTATATTTCTGGCCTAATAATGAAAATGTAAATATTTATCATCAATTGTTGAAGCACTTTTTCCACTCCAATTGAGACACCTCCAAAACATGATTTTTGAACGCTTCAACTGCATCTTCTGGCGACGAAAATCATTGACCACGCACTTTTTTCTTGATGTGCAGGAGTAAAAGACGCCAGGGGTACAGCCCTGGCGTCTTTTACTCCTGCAGATGGGCGGATGATCCATCAATTCGACGTTTTGGCAGGTCGAAAAGATGCTGGTTTGAGTCGATGTGAGAGAGCTCGCTTTGTCATGGTGCACAATGATTCATCTCCTCATGTTCGTTTTTTGAATGTCTCTGAAGAACAAATTGTGGTGTACCACTCAGAACTGTTCGTCCTACGTTGCTCAAGCAGAACAGTCGCCACATGACCAGTTTTGCAAACAGGCGACCATTTGCTTCGAAGTGCTTCGTCCACAAACAACTTTCGTTGGATTTGGCTCGTCTTTGAAGACCCGCACGGTCGATTGCTGTTTTGTTTCGGGCTCATACGCATAGATCCATGATTCGTCACCTGTGACGATCTAATAAACGTCGTTTGAAGCACCGCGTTCGTATTTTTTCAAAATTTCTTTGCACCAATCGACACGAGCCTTTTTTGAGCGATTGTCAAATTGTGCGGGATCCAACGAGAACAAACCTTGTTTACGGCCAGGTGTTCAAGCAATATCGAATGTATGCTGGAAGAAGAAATGCCCAAGGATGCCTCTATCTCACGGTATGTCACATGACGATCTTGAATTAGCAGTTCACGCACGGCATCAATGTTCGCTGGCTCAACGACCGTTTTTGGACGACCTTCGTCTTTGAGCGAGCGTCGGCAACGATTGAATTCATTAAACCAGTTTTTCACAGTGCTATAAGAAGGTGCTTCATCGCCATGCAAAGATTTAAGTTCATCGATGCACTCTTGTCGTGATAACCCACATCGAAAGTTGTGAAAAATAATCGCACGAAAATGTTCACGAGTAAATTCCATTTTTTTTGCCAAATCGATTTTTTCATGTCACTGTAAAGAACACAAATGATGGTCGTACGTCAAAACGTTCTGAGTACGTTTATGCTAAAAATGTCAAACTTTCCAATGGAAATGTCAGATGGCGCCAGGCAACACTTAGTGTTGCCTAGGCCAGAGATATATATAGTAACCCTAGTACAACGACTAAGAGAATCGAACCAGAAAAAGTCAAAAAATTTAAATTTGGGCGCTTTGAAAATAATATTTTTTTATATGTCGTAGTGGAACTTTTTTTTTTCTTATGCCAAAATCTATCGAAAAATCGATAGCTCAATATCGATTGCTGAACCGACCCACCTTAGTATATAATCTATATTCCAAAATATTTAAAATATTGATTCAATTCTAACATCTATTCGTTTTTTTTGATTGCTTAAACTAAGACAAGAACCGATAAAGTCTTGCTTACTACAAAAAACTTAGTTGTGTCACCAAAACTTGTTTGTTGTACTAAATAACAATTACTTCATAATCGGTTGGTTACCATAACCTTCGGTTGTGGCAAACCAGCAGTTAACAAACGTTTGTGGTTCTGACAATCGAATTCAGAGTTCCTATACCAAGAGTTCCTATAATAATAACCAATTAAGGGTTGCCGCGTACCCAAGTAACATTCGGTTGCAGCGATGGAATACATGGATAATGCGTGCAATCACAAGTTGTGACATGAGTTGTGACAACAAATCTGATGATGATGACGACGACGACGAAAATGCAGACGACGATGATAACACCAAATCCAGAGACCCACTGCTAACTTCGTTGATACAGCATGAGGCAACAAAGTCTACTTCGCTATACTCCCTGATGTGGTTCAGACCTGAACAGCTCCTGAAGTGCACCCACTCCATGCAACGATTACACCTTACACGTTTCTTCACTGCGAGGAATATGAAAATATCCGCCTCCAAATCATCAGCCACACTGTTTACTGCTTGGACCGCAGAGGTGCGGTTGTCACTCAATGTGAAAGTCGATGACGTCAACATCCCGACCACCAACTACCCCAAAATCCTTGGGGTCACATTGGACAGCCTTTTTAGATCCTCTGCACATGCTACAGCTAACTGCGATAAACTCAAAAGTAGAAACAAGGTCCTCAAGTCACTTGCCGGCAGTACTTGGGGAGCCGACAAAGAAACCTTGTTGACCTCTTACAAAAAGATAGGTCGGTCTGTAGCAAACTACGCAGCACCTGTATGGTCGGCGAACGTGAGTACGACGCAGTGGAAGAAAATTCAGACTTGCCAGAATGCCGCCCTTAGAACATCAACAGGGTGTTTTCTTATATCCTCTGAGGACCATCTACATGAGGAGACGAAGGTCATTACCGTGCGCAGACACAATTTTCTGTTGTCTAAGCAATACCTGCTAGGGTGTTTCCGCAGCAGTCATCCTAACCACCATCTCTTGAACAGGATGCCTCCACCCAGGCAGATCAGGTACGATCTTCATGATCTAGAGAGAGAGGTCCAGCGGTATAAGAGAGAACCTTTAGATCATCGAAGCTATCAGGCAGGTTTGAACAACATTCACGCCGATGATGTCGCAGAAGCTGTATCCAGCTACCGTGTGAATGCAGTGCTAGGGGAACATCCCCCGGAGATTTCACCTGAGGAGAAGGTACTACCTTGGCAGACGCGCGTGGTTCTGGCGCAGCTGAGATCTGGATGGTGCAGCCGCCTCAATTCTTACTGGGCACGAATTGATGCTAACGTTCCGGACATCTGTCCCGCCTGCCATCAGGGACCACATGATGTACTGCACCTCTTCAATTGTCCGGCCAAGCCCACTCAGCAGACCCCCAGGTCTCTGTGGACGCATCCAGTTCAAATGGCGCGTTTCCTTCTCCTGGATATCGAAGCAGATCCCCCATAGACGAACAAGACTTCAAAATAAATATATTGTTGTTACAACAACAACAACAAATCTGATCTTTGTATGTAGATCGTTTCACTCCATCCATCGATGGAGGGTATACAAAATTTTAAACCCAACCGTCGTAATACTCAAAGATTACACGTGGTTATTGAAAATTTCGTTTACTGCACGCAGGAAAAATGCATGGTTGTGGTGACAATATTCGAAGAGGATAATACTATTGTTGGATATATGGTTGTGGTACAACAATATTATGATCCTCACAACAACAGTATGATTCAAATACAACCATACTATTATCCTCACAACAATAGAATGATTCATACATAACCATACTATGATCCCCGCAACCATAGTATGATTCACATTCAACCATATTATGATCTCCACAACCATAGTATGATCCTCACAGCAATTTTATTATTCACACTCAACCATAGTATTATCCTCACAACCATAGTATGATTCACACGCAACCATTGTATGATCCCTACAACCATAATATGATAACAAATAATTATATTATAATCCCCAATATAATTTATTAGAATTGGTTTAAGTTGTCAACAATATTCTTGAACTATGAAAATTATTCAAAAATACATTAAATTCAAAATAATAGGAGTGATTTATTTCACGGTAGAAAAAATAAGTTTAAATAAACGTAAGTGTTTTTATTAAAAATAGTTCACATAAACAAAGCCAAAGCAGCTTGTTTAAAAAAAATTAATTTCAATAAAAAAAAAGTACTATTATTGAATTAGATCCGTACCAATAACATTTTTAAGCATATTTAAATGAAGAAAAATTACAATCATACAGTATGATTGCCGTAATCATATTATTGTTAACATTAAACGCAAAACACAATACTTTTGTTGCACCAACCATATTTTTATTGTTGCTATAACCATATTTTCATTTTAAAATTGGGCAATAATACTATTGTTACATTGCAACAATATTAATATTGCAGCAATTATACTATTGTCAAAACTAAATTCAGTTAACAATGCTATGATTGCGACGAACATACTTTTATTGCGGAAAACATATTATTGTTGCCGTGACCATGTAGTAACCGTGTTTTTTCTCTGCGTATGCATAGGGCGATGTTGTTGGCCGAGGTATTGCTGCTTCGGGTCGATAGGACGTAGTGGGCTCCTCTTTCAAGTCACGATAAAAACCTGACGCAATTCTGTCGTCTGTTATAAGAAACTCTGAAAAGTACATTTTGTAGGATTTTTCCAACCAAAAACGCTTGTTGACTTTTCGTCCCAATTCTCAGGTCGCAGATATGCTCATATGATTTATTTACACCATAACAAAAGAATCTTAAAAAAATCTGTACAATTTTTTTTATTTCATCGGCAACAGGCCAGGCAGCTCGCTGTTGCCGCCATTTGTGGTGTAAGTTTACATTTCCCATATGATTAATAATTTGCGAAGATTTTCCCCCGCCAAAACAACGTGTAGCAATTTGTTACCAATGTTAACAGAGGCGCAACAACACGGAGAAAAAGTTCATTACACCAACAACGTCGTTGTTGTCTGTCGGTGGTGTTTGTTCGGTTTTTCTATTTCCACTTTATTATCATTATTTCGCTTCATAGCATTCACATTTCCCATATTAATTTCACTGAAATCGAAAATGTGGCAGAGTCTCATAAAAGCGCGCAGAAAAACACACTGAATGTATGGCAGTGGGGGGATGAAGGGGGTTTAGTTTTTCATTTTTCCAAGCCAACATTCAATGCGAACGAACGTTAAGTTCGGAAATACAACGAAAATCAAATCAAGTTTTTAATGTTCAACAACAGCAGAAGGACGGGCGAACGGACAGCAGAGCGCTATCGAATGTTGCAGTTGCAAATGCAGCTGTTGTGGCGACTGTTGCTGCCTTTGCCCACCGCCATCAATGGCTTGACTTTGTTGCTGCAAATGCTGCCTGGGTTGTTTTACCAGTTGTTGGCTTTTTTTCGGTATTGTTTACTCACTTGGCTACTTTTCATTGCTGTATTCAATTGTTTTGAAAAAAGGTTTTCAATTCAATAGTTTTGTTGAAGTTTTCCACTTCCACATGACGATTGTCTCGTATTTATTAACTACGGTACAGAGCTGATGGGTAGGTGGTCAGAGGCTCACCCTACTCCTAGGCTCATCTTGAGCCACCAAGACTGACACGGGCGGCGAGACACGGGTGCTGCTGTTGCCCTAAGCTGTTCAATGTTGTTTTGTATCTGTCGTGGCTTTTCAAAGTCATCATCGAAAATATAACTAGGAATGAGGGTTTTTAGCGATTTTTTTTCGTCTTTTTTTGGCGGTGGCATTGATAATAGTCACGTTTAAGCCATCATCGTTTGTTTTTTTCCTCCCTCTCTTCCCTTTCTATGTTCCTTTTGTCTGTGTTTGTACTTTTGCTTTGCAATTTATCCATTTGTTTGGGATTTGTTGTACATGTCTCTGGCTCTTATTGGATTTCTATGGAATTTCAAATCGACAATGGCAACAACCAGCCAGCCAGTCAGCCGACCTGCCACCTCCTCTTCACCAGGCAGCCACAACTACTTGTTGAGCAGATCATCTTCAGAAATATTCGCGCAAGAGTCGTGCAAATGCGTATGCCAAGTTGTTATTAATACCACCGCCACCGCCGCTTAAATTTTGAGAGACGATAACCCCAAAAGAAATATCAGGAAGTAAAATTATGAATTTTAAAAAAAGACTCAAAAAAAAATAACAGCCTATTAAAGAAAAGTTCAAAATCAAGGTTCAAGCTGTGAAGCCACACTCACGGAGTCATTAAGTGACATGCCTTAAAGAGGTGTACACGCAAGACGGACGGAAGGGGAGATAAAATCGCAGACTTCAGGACCAGTATTTGAAAAACTTAGATTGAGATTCAATTCATATTCGGAAATTTGTAATAACAGAAAATTAACACAGAATTTTTGGCCAACCGAATACTTGAGCACCTCGAGTAGTTCATCATTACAACCGAATGTTAGTTGGTGCTCTGTAATTTTCAGTTAACGACACTGTAGCATCGGTGCAACATAACAAGTATGCGAACCTTCAGAAGAGAATTTATGTATCTAAAAATCCACAAAGCTGTAGTCAGAGGCAAAAAACGCTTTGCTTACACAATTAATGTCCTTGAAGTACTCGTAGGGAGGGTTATGACCACGAAATAGTGGTATTGTCATAGTAATATTGCCGAACAAGTGGAAAAGATAGAGGTAAAAATATGATTATCAATTGGCCTAAAGTCAGAATTAATCGAATTATCTTTTTTGAAGAAAAAAAAAAATACAACTAAACAACCCTTTTTTGGTTATGAAACTTTTCCACTCTCCAACATGGATAACGTTCCTGTATGGCATTGACAGTATTAGGACGGCAACGTACGTCAATAAACAAAATTTCCCCATTTGGACTAAAGAGAAACCAGAAAAAGTTCAAGGCCATTATACCCAGAGAAAGCCACGGTTTGATGCGGTTTATGGGCTAGTGGAATCATCGGTCCATATTTCTTCAAAATTGATGTTGGCCGCAACGTTACCGTGAGTGGTGCTCGCTATAGCGCCATTATATTGGACTTTTTGCTACCTTGAAGCGCATAAGATAGACGACACTTAGTTCCAACAACGAAGCAATCAATCAATTTATTGAAGGAAACTTTTGGTGAGCGCATTATCTCGCCCCGTGGTCCTGTGGCGTGGCTTCCGCTGGACTATTTTTTGTGGGGTTATGTGCAGCCGCTTGTCTACGCAGATAAGCCCGACACGATTAATGCCTTAGAAGAGAATATTCGGTGCGTTATTGCTGACAAACGGCACCAAATGCTGCAAAAAGTGGTCGAAATTTGGTCCTCACGGTATTTATTCGAGCTGCCGCGGCGGCCACATGCCCGAAATCATTTTTAAAACATAATAGCAAACCCTTGTCTTTCAAATAAAGCTTAATTTTTGGCTATAACATTAAATTATATGCGTTTTAATTCTTTTGGAAAACCACACGTCTAAAAAACACCCTTTAATAAAATTAGTATAGTATATTAGTACTCGTATATTCGAGACGAAAATTGAACCCTTTTTCAGTGTCCACACGCAGAGAAATAACATGGTTACTACATGGTCACGGCAATAATAATATGTTCTCCGCAACTAAAGTATGTTCGTCGCAACCATAGCATTGTTAACTGAATTTAGTTTTGACATTAGTATAATTGCTGCAATATTAATATTGATGAAATGTAACAATAGTATTATTGCCAAATTTAAAAATGAAAATATGGTTATAACAACAATATAAATATTGTTGGTGCGACAAAAGTATTGAGTTTTGCGTTTTATTTTAACAATAATATGATTACGGCAATCATACTGTAAGATTGTAATTTTTCTTCGTTTAAATACGCTTTTAAGAACAAATGCTATTGGTACGGATTTAATGCAATAATAGTACTTTTTTATCGAAATTAAAATTTTTTTAAACCAGCTGCTTTGGCTTTGTTTAACTGAAATATTTTTAACAAAAACGCTTACGTTTATTTAAACTTATTTTTTCTACTGTAAAATAAATTATTAAATTCAATAATGTATTTTTTAATAATTTTCATAATTCAAATCTATTGTCGACAACTTAAACAAATTCTAATAAATTATATTGGGGATCATAGTATAATTGTGTGTGAACATACTATGGTTGTAGGGATTATAACATGGTTGCGTGTGAATCATATTATGGTTGTGAGGATCATACTATGGTTGTATGTGAAACATACTATGGTTGCGAGGATCATAAAATGGTTGTGGAGATCATAGTATGGTTGAGTGTTAATCATACTCTAGTTGTGGGGATCATAGTATGGTTATGTGTGAATCATACTATTGTTGTGAGGATCATAGTATGGTTGTAATTGAATCATACTATTGTTGTGAGGATCATAATATTGTTGTACCACAGCCATATACCTAACAATAGTATTATCCTCTTCGAATATTGTCACCACAACCATACTTTTTTTCTGCGTGCACATGTCCATTGTTGAGCAGAAACGATTTTTGGGCCCCTAGGAGCCAAAATTTAGTTAACGTTAGTGTATATTTAGACATGTTCGAAAGGACATATGGGTGGGTCCTCGTTACTGGTCCATGTTAAATAGGAAATGCAACAGCTTGAATTTGACGCCGAAAAAAATATCCGCTTTAGTCTTGATTATTGCGCAAATTCCATACTTTTTCCACAACTAACACCAAATTGATCTATCCCGAAACGTGAAGAACCCACTTTTGCCAACAATGCGAATATCCAAACTCCGAAGTCATACTGATCCATTCATTAAACTGTAAAATTGTTGGCTTCCCAGCTCGAAAGCTGGCTTTTGCAAGTCATCTTCGCCTACAGTAAAAAATCAACATTCTTACACATGCTGATATATCAATTGTCGTCCAAGTTTAGGATAAGGCGGTAAGGAGTGATTGGGAAAAACATATGTCCGTACCATTTTCGAAAGAGCATATTTTTTGGCGTCCTACTCTGGAAAACATATATTTCAAATCAACGAACAAATTTCGTCTAAACTGTATATCAAATTAAGGATAAATCTCATTGATTTGAAGAATACACTTTTTAATTTGAAGAATTAGTTTTTATAGACAATTTGCCTTAATCACCATTTCAATTTGAAGTATTGAGTTTTTATAGACAATTTGCCTGAATCACCATTTCTTTTAAATAATTAACATTTTTGAGAAGAAAGTTATTTAAGAATAGCCTTTAGCGAGTTTAAGCAAGCTCGGCGATTACTCACTTATAGTATTTTTTAAGCAACCTCTCTTCTACATATTACAAATTTTCAAGTCAAACGGTTTATGCTGCAATAAAGCCAATCAGTTCTTGTGTACGAGGGTTGTTATATACTTATATATAAAACTGGCCTAGTCAACAGTAAGTGTTGCCTGGCGCCATCTAACATTTCTATAGGTAAGTTTGACATTTAAGCATAAACGTACTCAGAACGTTTTGACGCACGACCATAATTTGTGTTGTTTACAAAGACTTGAAAAAATCAATTTGACAAAAAAAAATGAAATTAACTCATGAACATTTTCGTGCGATCATTTTTCACAACTTTCGACGTGGATTATCACAACAAGAGTGCATCGATGAAATAAAATCTTTGTATGGCGATGAAGCACCATACTATAGCACTGTGAAAAACTGTTTTAATGAATTCAACCGTGGCCGACGCTCGCTCAATGACGACGGCCGTGAAGGTCGTCCAATAATGGCCGTTGTGCCAGAGAACTTTGATGCCGTGCTTGAACTGATAATGCAAGATCGTCATTTGACATACCGTGAGATAGACGCATCTTTGGGCATTTCTTCCACCAGCATATATTCGATATTGCATGAACATCTGGCCGTAAAAAAGGTTTGTTCTCGTTGGATCCCTCACAATTTGACAATCGCTCAAAAAAGGCTCGTGTCGATTGCTGCAAAGAAATTTCGAAAAAAAAAATACGACCGCGCTGTTTCAATAGACGTTTATAAGATCGTCACAGGTGACGAATCATAAATCTATGCGTATGAGCCCGTAATAAAACACTAATCGACCGTGTGGGTCGATTGCTGTTTTATTGCAATTTGACAATCGCTCAAAATTTTTTTTGAAAATATACGTCGCGGTGCTTCACACGACGTTTATAAGTTCGCCACAGGTGACGAATCATGGAACTATGCGTATGAGCCCGAAACAAAACAGCAATCGACCGTGTGGGTCTTCGAAGACGAGCCAAATCCAACAAAAGTTGTTTGTGGAAGAAGCACTTAGAAGCAAATGGTCGCTTGTTTCTTTGGCAAAACTGGTCATGTGGCGATTGTTCCGCTTGAGCGGTCAATTCTGAGTGGTACACCACAATTTGTGCGCCTGAAGTCTTTGGAGAAATTCGAAAAACGAACAAGAAAAGACAAATCATTGTGCACCATGACAATGCGAGTTCTCACACAACGGCTAAAACCAGCGCCTTGTTGACCGGCCAAAACGTTGAATTGATGGGTCATTCGCCGTACAGCCCTGACTTGGCACCCAATGACTTCTTTTTATTCCCGCACATCAAGAAAAAAATGCGTGGTCAACGATTTTCGTCGCCAGAAGATGCTGTTGATGCATTAAAAAACCATGTTTTGGAGGTGTCTCAAACGGAGTGGAAAAAGTGCGTCGACAATTGGTTTGCAAAAATAATAAAACCATTTTTGATGACAAATATTCGCATTTTCATTATTAGGCCATTACTCGCTTATAGCATTTCTTGAATAACAAATAACGTAATTTTTAATGGGTTTAGGATTTGTTTTCGAAGCCTTAACCCATTTGATGGAGGTTGAGGAACCTACGACAGAGCTAGAATAATCGTCGTTAACGAATCAAACAACAGAGGTTTTCTCTTTTGCAAAGTTGTAGCTAACACAGTACCTTTTCCTGACCGTGTGCTAAGTCGGTCTTTGCCAAAAACTAGCTGTAATTTGGATCTTTCAAAAATTGTGCTACAAAATAATTTCCAGTCCTCCCATCGATTCTGAACCAGTCTGACAAATAGGGCTGTCATTTCACTGATTTAAACTCACCGACGAAGACCTACTGTTTAATGAAGGCCTCGACGACTAAGGCATTTTATAGATAAACTTTAACCAGCTTTAGAGATAAATCGCTTTGCCGTTATGGTGGAAACCCCACCGCTAAGAAATTTTAGATGTATTTACCCGGACTACAACCTGGGTTTATTTGTACGATTGCCTTGCACACTAACCACCACATCATGGTGGCCTACTTCGACACTCCTGGACAAGTTTTCCCTCAAAACATTTTATTAAAAAACAGGTTAAAAACATTTCCCAAACAGCGAACTGTATGAAATTTAACCAGATTTCAAATCCCTCTGGAACTGACCCTCGGAAACCCTTGCCAAGCGAATCTAGAAAATTGTACAAGATTAGTGGATTCCTTCAGAACTTTTCGCAGAATAAGTGCAACTTCGGCAAGCAGCCTAAGAAAAAAAACGTTGTAAAAGAATTCTCAATAAAACCAGCAGGAATTCAGTGCACTGGCAACAACAAAGTATTTTTTAATAAAATCCCCAAAGATTGATAAAACAGGCGAATAAAAAAACCAAGAAAATCCTCAAACGAAAAAACATAAAAATCGTCTATTCTTTGCCATGCAACACGTCGAAGGAAGGACGGCCAAGAGCGGGGATGGAGACAAGAGCTAAGCCGCTTCCTATGAGTGCTTAACGACTGTGATGTTGTGCTTGTTGCCGCCTCTGCCGCTGTGTGGATGTTGAATGTTTTATTGCATTTTGGGTGGCACTGAGCGCGACAACATGATGAATGTACCAGAGTGTAGTCAGCCGCCCAGCAATGGCATCCTCATCATGATCTGCCCCATTATCATTATGTTCTGGTTGCTTAGCTCGCTGTCTAGCGGAGAGAAGGAGTGAAACTTAAAGGTGCACACATACACACCGAAAAAGGATCATATTAAGGTTCTAGTCTACCTCGTTCCTACGTTCGTTGGCCGCAATCGTTGGCAGTTGTGGCTGCTGATTGTCTTCTGGTGTCGTCTTCGTCGTCTGATGGTCGTGACTACTGCGGTGGCAAAGTGCTATACCAAGTTTAAGTCAACGACGATAAACGTTGACATTCATGTTTAAGACAACATCAGATTAAACATTGCAGCGAGAGGCAACGAAGACAAACAACAGCAACAACAAAGAGAACAACACCAAAGCTGCAACCAGCGCCAACATGGGGCAATGACATTCGCTAGTGATAAATGATAATTGCCGCCTTGCAACAGGCGGCAAACAATGGCAACAACAGCTCAGCATACAAAGGTAGTAGCGTAAGCGTAAGTTACGTTATTAATAAATGGTCGTCGTGTCTCGTAATGGTTGGTAATAATACACGGAAGGGCTCATTACTCATTATATGCCCGGTCGATCGGGCCGACCACCCATTAAGAACGCTTGTCTATGGGAAATCCAATGGGAAGATTAGTAAAGAGCTGTTCTCCTCCCTAGAGAAGACATTAATGGTTGTCCATCAAGCGTTTCGTGGTTAAAAATGTCATAACAAGAAGGGAGATCTGTCCAGGTGCATTAAATAAAGTATTCTCACGTTAAAAATGAATTTTTGCTTTAAGTCGCAAACAAAAAATTTAACTTCTGTTCTGAACAAAAATGTTTTTTTTTAAAAAAAAAATAACTAAAGGTAAAAAAAACATTTAAAAGTTGTGGTAATAAAAAAATGGTTAAATAAAAACTAAGAGAAAATAAAAAACCAAAAAAGTAAATAAACAAATAATAATAAAAATAATAACATGTGTTTCATAATAAAAAATAAATATATAATCAACAATTACAAAAATAATACTAGCTGGACCCGGACCGCGTTGCTGGTCCATGTTAAAGCGGTAACGGCTGAAACGCTCTCTCCGCCAACAATGCGAAAATCCAAGCTCCGACGTTTTACTGATCTAACCAATAATTAGAAAAAATTTGCTTACTAGCTCGAAAACAGACTTTACCAAGTCCTCTTTTGTCTACAGTCAAATAATAAGCTTCCTTGCACATGCTGATATATCAATTGGTCAAATTTGAGGTAAGGCGGTTAGGAGAGTGTGGGAAAGGAAGTCACAAACAATGGGCTTAGCAGGATATGTTGCTTCTTTTTGTAAATTTGACAAGTATTCGACTAAAGAGAACCAAATTTCAATTGCAAATTACAATTTTTTTTAAAAAATTAATTTAATGAATCTGAATCGTACCATAAATATTTTAAATATCTTTTAGACAGCACCACCTATCGGGACAAACCATTAGGGAAACCTATCGACAGACAATGCTAGCAAATTGTCTAAGATTAATGCCCATCGGTCGAGCGCTTCTCGAGCATTTCGCTCGTACTCGGAACATTACATTTTTATATGTATTTATAAAAATGATATAAAAAATAATTAATAACAAAGTAGACAAATTAGGTTCGGCTGGGTCGGTTATAAACACTTCTCCATCATAGATTATGTTCCAATATAAAAATTTCTTAAAGACGGCGTGGCACCGTCCTCTTTTTTATCAAGGTATATTTCTTTCCATACCAACATCATAAACCTCAACTAAAATCGTCAAATAGGTGTTAGTTCACGAGGTATAGCCTTTCAGTGTTCAGTGTATTCTAGGCTGTGCCCCGCCCTTTTGTCCACTTTTAGCATCACATAGTTTATAATAATACGCAAATCATTAATTACATTCTATTAAAATTTTTAAATGATCGGTTCATTACTTTGGTTATAAATTCGACTTTTAAAGGGGCGTGACAGCGCCCACTTTTTCTCCTCTATGTGTTTAGATCCATCATACATCCAACATCATATGTTCCAAATATCATCGTGATATCTCTTACAGTTCAGGAGATATTGTGTTTTTAAGTGTAGGGTTGTATGGGCGGGGCCACGCCCTTTTGTCCAATTTAAGCACAGCAAAGTCTACAATAATATGATAATCATTGATTTTATTCTGTTACAGTTTTATAACAATTGGTCCATTATCATGGCCATAAAAGCGATATCATTAAAAGGGGCGTTTGTTTCCATCCATGCCAACATCATATGTTCCAAATAGCATCGTCATATCTCTAACAGTTCATGAGATATTATGTTTTTAATATCAGGGTTGTATGGACAACGCCACTTCCCTTTTTCCAATTATACCATAGCATAGTTTATACGAGTAATAAATTCTTAGTCATTGGTTTTATTCTCTTAAAATTTTATAACGATCGCTCCATTAGTTTGGCCATTAGTGCAAGTTTTTTTTTGGGCGTGGCAAACCTAACTTTCCTCCGAGATGCTAAAACCATATGTTCCAAAATTCATAGTCATATCAGTAATAGTTTATGAGATATTACGTTTTCAAGTTCATGGTTGTTAATATTTTCTAGAGGTTAACTCAGTCCTCGCATGGGGAAATTTTTTATTTCTTGACCGATCTAGCCCATTTTCCTCATCAAGCGTTTCAGTCCATCAAAAAAGACGGTGTAACCTGTAGTCTGCTTTTCACAGACAGATAGACGGCTATGGCTAGATCTTCATAGAATTTTACGACAATCCAGAATATATATTTTTTTATGGGATATCCGGCCAGTATTCTGAGGTGTTGCAAATGGAATGGCAAAATGAATTTACCCTCTATCCTACGATGGAGGAAAGTTAGTTTGCGACGACAATGCGCTACCCTACATAGTTCTGGCATACAGAAAACTCATATTTTTTTATTTTTTTATTTAACTAGATCGGATTTAACCCTCCGTCATACACATGTTTCAGATCACATGTGTTACGAAAGTAATGTGTAGATCAACATATGCGCATAGATAAAGGGACCTAAGGGTAAAAAAAAATAATTTTATTTTTTTTTCTTTTTTGATGGGGACAACATCTGAGCATCGAATGAGACCGATCACATGCCCCAAAAGTGTAATATGTCAAAAAAATAATAAGTCACTTATAACAGATCTTGTTCCGAAAATTGATGACGATCGCCCATTTGGGGTTTTATAACACGAAAGTGTTATAAAACCCCAAAATTCAAAATTCAAATTTAAAATTATTATAAAGGGTGGTCCAACCATAATGCACGATGTTAATTGTGAGTCCTACCTTAACCTCAGGTTTTTTGGCCAACTAAATTTGACAATTCTTTGTTTTAGTGTTTGACAAATATTCAACCATAGCTACTCAATTGAGCAGCGCATTAAGATAGTGGAAGCCTTTTACGAAAATTGGCATTTAAGTCAAAATACATAAGCATAATGGACCAAAATGCATAAGCATAATCGACCGAAAATTGGTATTCAAATCAAAATGCATAAGCATAATCGACCAAATGTGTCCACAGCGATAGTTAGTCAACAAGCAGAATTGCATTTAGGCAAATGAGAATCCACGAGTGTTGTGGTTACCTGATGCATCCACAAAGAGTGACTGATTAGTGCGGTTAATGGGCTCACGCAGAAAAAAAGTATGGTTGGGATAACAATATTCGAAGAGCATCATACTATTGTTGGTTATATGGTTGTGGCACAACAATATTATGATCATCACAACAATAGTATGGTTCACACACAACCATACTATGATCCCCATAACAATATTATGGTCCTCACAACAATAGAATTGTTCACACACAACCATACTATGATGCCCACAACCATATTTTTATTCACATTCAACCATACTATGATCGCCACAACCATATTATGCTTCTCATAACCATAGTATGTTTAACATAGAACCATAGTATGATCCTCACAACCATAGTATGACTTACACACAATCATACTATGGTCCCCAAAATGTTTTGTAAAGATTGTGTTAAGTTGTTATTTAACAATAGAGAATTTTATTAAGTAAGTTATGTAATAATAGGAGTGATTTATTAAACAGTAAAAAAATTTATTTATTTAAAATATTTCAATTATACTAATTCGTAGTTTGTTTCGAAAAAATTAAATTATTTTTACGATAACTGCGTAAGATTAGTAAAAATAACATTGTCAAATTAAAAAAAAATACAATTTTGCCGGCATGATCGCCTTAATCATGTTATTGTTAACATAAAACCCATGAAAACAATACTTTTGTTCCACCAAACATATTTATATTGTTGCTACAACCATATTTTCATTTTTTTAATTTTGCCACAATACTATTGTTACATTTCAACAATATTAATATTGCCGCAATCATACTATTGTCAAAATGAAATTCAAAAAACAATACTACTTTTATTGCAGAGAACATACCATTGTTGCCGGGACCATATAGTAACCATATATTTTCTCTGCGTGCTGGTAGCGTCATCCGGCAGTACTTCTTCGAAAATGGGGTAGGCCAAGCAGTTAGCGTGAATGGTGTTTGCTATCGCGACATTATAAAAGGACTTCTTATGGCCAGAAATTGAGAATATGAACCTGGACGATATGTTCATATGGTGCCACTTGCCACACAACCAACGAAACAAATGCTGTTTTGGGCGAGACATTCAATGGCTGTGTTATCTCACGTGGGGGCGATGCTAATTGACCGCCAGAATCATGTGATTTCACACCGTTGGCTTCTTTCTTTAGGGATATTTAAAAGCAAAAGTGTACGTCAATAAGACAAGAACTATTCAAGAGCTAAAAGATGGGATAATTCGGTACATTAACGACATTGAACCTCCATTATGGCTTAGTCATTGCAAATATGGACCATCGGATAGAGGTATAACACGGGAGCCGTGGCGAACCTTTAGCCGATATTTTGTTTTACAAGTTATTTCTATAGAGCCTTCTTTAATAATAAAAAATATTAAGATAATTCTCTGAAAACTTTTGGTTTTATTGACAATAAACAGCGTGCGTTTTAGTTGGACCACCCTTTATTGTTATTTTGAGTGTGTTAACGAAGGAAAGCGTGAAATTTACAAAAAAAAAAAAATTATTTTCCTTTCATCTGTTGACAGTTCGTTTTAAGAGTAACAAAAACTAATTCGATTCTTCTTCTTTGACCAAATGGGTATTTATTTTATTTATTCAGCCCAGTCAAAAACGACATAACAGAAAAAAAAAAAACTAATTCGTTTTATAAAAATTGGCTGTTAAGCAGACCTGTTTCGGTTATCACAAAAGTTGGCGATTATAAACGGAACCCAAATCGAAAAAAATAAACTGTCTTTTGGGGCAAAGCTCGTACCTACTTTAATCAAAAAAGTATACATGAAAACAACTCGTACTATTCTACTGGGATCCTTTTAAGAAGTCACAAAGGATCCCCACCACTTTAGATAGTTAATGACTGCAACATTACACTGAGGATATAAACATGTTAAATTACTTTATCACATGTTTGCCTGCCCCAAGCTGTTGATTCATTACGTTCTTGACGCCCCCTCGTGTCAGCAGACTGAGCACACAAATTAAAATTCAATTTTTCGACAATGCTCTCAAATTTCCAATTCAAATTAGTTGAAACCAAACCTTAAAACTACCGTGGAAAAAACAAAACAACAACAGAAAACAAAAAGAGCTGACAGATACCAAACCCAGTACGTACTTGGCGCATTTGGAACACCGAAAACAGTCATACAAAGATGTTACCCTTAATATGTCGTCGGCGATGACGATGTTAATGTCGATATTGCCAGCCAGTTGAAGGGGTGTGGGCGTGTGAATCATATGCTAAAATTCTACTGAAACCATAGACAAGCGACAGGGGGCACACGAAATCAAGAACCCGAGAGCAAGACTCTTTACGAAATATTGATTTTATGCCACTGCGATTTTGAACAACCCAGCCCGTCACCCACCCATCATAACAACATATGAAACCAAACTATCCATCGAAATTTCCTCTAAACCGCCTCACCTTTATCCTAACGAAAATGTTGAATGCAACACAATTCACAAGTGTAAGCGAGCAGCATTAGTGCAGCTACTTGGCTAACGGCAAAGGAGGAAAAGGAAGGAAGCGCCGTAGCCGACAGAATACAAAAAGCGTCCCATTGTCTGGTGCCCTTGATAGTTGCTGGGCTTGTTGTGTCGCTGTTGCCACAACTGCCGTTTTCGTAATTTACCCTGGTTTAGTTTAGAATTATTGCCACAGCACTTATATTCTTGAAACGAGCATAAAAATAACTAATTTTCAAAAGGAGGTTGGTATGCAAAGTTGGTCTGCCCAAACGAAAAGAGACGTGAGTGCATTTAAATCCCATCGCCTCGCGGGGGAACAAGTAAGGTCCCCTTTGGCACCCATTAAATGTGATTTATGCAATAAACCAACACCTCACCCCCAGGTCCCTCTAAGATAAGGTCAACAATTGCGTGACACGACTGCTACTAAAAATAAACGACTGACACATCTAGCTCTAGTTACCAGCTTAAGTAGAACTAAACGACACCGACTAAAACAAAATGCTCGTACAACAAAAAAACAACCAAGCAACATTTATTTGTCTATTGCTACAAGGAACCAAATTAAAGCTTAAAGTAATTAGAATCAGAAAGAACCAAACAACAACAAAAACAGTGGCATAGGTGCAGCAGTGGCATATCTATACAAGTGGTAAAAAAAAAGACGGAAACGGGCAGTGGGGAAGCGCGGTGGCTCACAACAATACCATTTAATGTTCAAACAATTGGCCACGAAAGGTGCCGCTGCCAAGAGTGTTTAATTTCCTGATTAGCGCTACAACATTTTGGAGAATGCAATGGCAATTAGTAAAAGCCAAACTAACGACACCAACATCAGCCAGCAACCAAGAGCAGCGTCCGAACATCTAAGCTTCCAGCAAACGCTCATGGAAGTCAGCGCTTGTCTTGGTCATTGAGAGCTACTTAAACTTACTTAAGTCCCACAAGATCCCATTAAGGAACAAAGGGGATCGTGTCTCCTTGAACTTAGCATTGGCAAATGGACAATTCATAGCGATCGGCTAAAAACCATCGAAAATAAGTTTGTACCACCGATGGCATTCGGAATGTAGAAGACGACTTCTCCAGTGACCCGGAGCAAAGTTCGTATTACAGAAAATTACTCGTACTAAACTTCTGGGAGCCTTTTAAGTAGACACAAAGGATTCCGGCCACTTCTGAGAGCTAATGACTGCAACATTACACTGAGGGTATAAACATGTTTACATAATTACATGTTTGCCCCAAGCTGTTGATTCATTACGTTCTTGAAGCCCCCTCGTGTCAGCAGACTGAGCAATATAGCTTTTGTTGAAATTCGAAAACACTGTACTGACTTATAAAGGATGATGAAGACGGCTCAGAGAATGTGCCTTAGTAAGGGTCAGTCCCCAATTAAAATAAAAAGTTGCACCAGTCACCCCTTAGATTTAAAGATTATCTAGAGACGATTTCGGGAACACAATTTTTTTCTCTGCACCCTACATACCGCCCTTTTAGTTTTTTTATCCTGCTTTGTCATTTGAAGTCGTAACGAGATTTATTAGATATGACGCCAAAGCATGGGTGCTAATAAAAGCGCATATCGATGTATTGACATTTTCACCGGCCCAGCTGCGTAGAAGTGGAGTACATGCAACGGACGAACAGCCAGCAAAAGCGTTGGAGATAAATATCACGGAAATCCCAGACATTCATAGCCAGGACTCCGATAGAGACAAATTGGAAAGTGCAGCGAGATTTCCTGGTATTTGAAACTAAAGAAAGTGCGCCAAAGGCTCTATAAATGATTTTCAGACTCAAGCTTGTGGAGCTAGGCAAAATAAGTACGAGGGTTGCTTGTATTCCTGGCCTAGGCAACACTTAGTGTTGTCCGGCGCCATCTGACATTTCCATTGGAAAGGTTGACATTTTTCAGCATAAATCTACTCAAAACGTTTTGACGTACGACCATCATTTGTGTTGTTTACAGTGACTTAAAAAAATCAATTTGGCAAAAAAAATGGAATTAACTCGTGAACACTTTCGTGCGATCATTTTTTACAACTTTCGACGTGGATTATCACGACAAGAGTACATCGATGAACTTAAATCTTTATATGGCGATGAAGCACCATCCTATAGCACTGCGAAAAACTGGTTTAATGAATTCAATCGTGGCCGACGCTCGCTCAAAGACTAAAGACGTCGTCCAAAAACGGCCGTTGTGCCAGAGAACATTGATGCCGTGCGTGAACTGATAATGCAGGATCGTCATGTGACATACCGTGAGATAGAGGCATCCTTGAGCATTTCTCCCACCAGCATACATTCGATATTGCTTGAACACCGGGCCGTAAAAAGGTTTGTTCTTATTGGGTCCCGCACAATTTGACAATCGCTCAAAAAAAAAGGCTCGTGTCGATTGGAGCAAAGAAATTTTGAAAAAATATGATCGCGCTGCTTCAAAAGATGTGTATAAGATCGTCACAGGTGACGAATCATGGATCTATGCAAAAAAAAAACCCGAAACAAAACAGCAATCGACCGTGTGGGTCTTCAAAGACGAGCCAAATCCAACGAAAGGTGCTCGCGGATGAATCACTTCGAAGCAAATGGTCGCCTGTTTCTTCGGCAAAACTGGTCATGTGGCGACTTTTTCGCTTGAGCAACGTAGGAAGTCAATTCTGAGTGGTACACCACGATTTGTTTGCCTGAAGTATTCAGATGAATTCGAAAAACGAACAAGAGAAGACGAATCATTGTGCACCATGACAATGCGAGCTCTCACACATCGGCTTAAACCAGCGCCTTTTTAAGCGGCCAAAACGTCGCATTGAGGGGTTATCTGGCGTACAGCCCTGACTTGGCCCCCCAATGACTTCTTTTTATTCCCGCACATCAAGAAAAAAATGCGTGGTCAACGATTTTCGTCGCCAGAAGATGCTGTTGATGCATTCAAAAACCATGTTTTGAAGGTGTCTCAATCGGAATGGCAAAAGTGCTTGGTTTGAGCGCATGCAATAGTGAAAAAATCTTCGACAATTGGTTTGAGCGCATGCAAAAGTGTATAAATCGTGCTGGAGAATACTTTAAAAACCATAAAACCATTTTTGATGATAAGTATTTGCATTTTCATTATTAGGCCAGGAATAAATATAACAGCCCTCGTAACCCCAGAATCTACTTATGAATGGAAACAACGAAACGCGAGGGATTTTTATTGTGTGCGCTAAAAAACTCTACTGCCGGCAGTTCTCGTTAAATTTGAAACTGTCTGCTCTTAAGTGTATAGCCGCTTAACATAGTCACTGCACACTCGTTGCTTGGGGTCTTATGATGTTAAAGTGGCGGTCACCGAAACTGCAGGCACATCGGCTTGTAACTAAAAGTTCTTACGACTGCTTTTTGAAAAAATTTCACAACTTTTTTTGTAAATTTTTGATTTTGTAAATATGTGAAGTTTTACATCCCTTGATGTAAAATTACTTTCGATAAGCTGCTTATGAGAAATATTTTTGATAAACAATGCACGAATATTTTAGATAATTTGTGAAAGGTTTAATCACAGGATTTCTAAATTATTTTCTGTTTGAACATTCAAATTTTTTAATTGAACAGAAAAAAAAAATTCTGCGTACCAGATATCTTAAGCACTCATGTCAAATGTCAACGACACAACATAACAGAAGTAACAAGGTCGATAAGTTCGGTCTGGCATTATATACCCGCCAGCATGCCTACGGTACTAAAGCGCAAAAAGAAATGGTCCGTTTTAGTTTTCCCTTTCGGCCCTTGAGTACGTCCTCAGTTGAAAATTCAAAACTATTTTATATTTTAATTATTCCTAGCTAAATTGACTTTAATTTAAATACCGATATGTTTTTATTCCCTATCAATCGCCCGTCATCATCCCATTTGATCCTTGCGCTACATAAGCGCACAAGAAATGGTTCGTTTTTGGGGCCCTTTTAGCCCATGCATCCGTAATTAATCTCAGCCAAAACTTTAAAATTACTCTATTTTTTGGGTTTGTAGTACAATTTGCCTTACATTGAGTACCCATACGATCACAATGACTACTAGTCGCCCGTTTTGAACTATGGGGGACGTTTTTTGAGCCACATGAGCCAAAACATTCAGCAATCATGCTCTCACGCCCAACTAACAGCATTCATTTTAACCATTGTCCGTCGGAAAAAATTATGATTTGTTAAACAAATACTTAGAAAAGTGCACTTATACCAAGGTACCTTTGGCCCCTAAAGGGACACTTTTAACCCCTTTGGCCGATTTCGTCTATTTACAATTCCAAACAGCTTGTGACCATAAGCCACCAACAGGCAAAATTTAGGGATCCCGAAATGATTCTTTTAAGTTGATTCGCTATCGATCTTTCAACAGATACTCAGAAGGACGAATGGATTTGGCTATATCGTCTACGAATTTTACGGCGATCAATAATGTATGTGACGCGCAAAATAGAAAGGGACCTAAGGTTAAAAACCAGTTTTGTTCAGGAGAGCCATTTTAAAGATTAGGTCCCTTTCTATTTGCGCTTCGAATCGTCGACTTCACTTTCATAAAACGCGCATATCTCTGGGAGGGAACACTTTTGGGGCATGGGATCGGTCTCATTCGATGCTCAGATGTTGTCCACATCAAAAAAAGAAAAAAAAATGAAAATTGATTTTTTTTTATCTTAGTTCCCTTCCTCTATGTGCTGTCAGATATATAAACTTTTTAGGGTACCAGATCAATATTTTGTGGTGTTGCAAACGGAATGACAAATGTAGTACATTAACCATTTTTTGTTTTATTTCAATAACCAACACTCAACGTATGCCCCCTATACATGCAACAAATCAAATGACTTATACAGAAGACTTATTTGAGTTACTGAGAATTACCCTTTGCGTATAATCTTCGTACTGTGCGTAGAGCAATCTTCAAAGCGCAATATCATTTCCACCCATTCCGTTTCGCATGGGTCTTCGTTGAAAACCAAAAATGCAAAAACCCCACCGCTTGCACCGCTTTAAAAAGCCTATGCACTTGAGTTGTTCTTCAGACACTTCGAATACATGTCTCGCCCAACGAGCGTCACATTGTATTTTCATGCCCAGAACATCAAAATCGCCAGATTGCCATAAAAAAACGCGTGCGTACTGGACGACAAATTAAACATTTCTTTTTTTGTGAAAGAGTCTTTTGGATTTGGCGAAAGGGTCTTTGAGGACGAGATCATTGATCGCTTTATCTTTTACGAATGGCAAGAGATGAAGTTGTGTTTTCGAAAAACGAGAGCTCCCTGATGAAATTCTTAATTATGGAGGATGAGATCGAGTACTAATCGAGTTCAATTTTATTGAGGACAAAAAAATTGATCGAGTTTTCGAAAAGAGAGATTAGTAATGGGGCTGCCGTACGGAGGGACCGAGAACTCACTGATCCATTAGCTGAGGCAAAAAAATCGTCTCGACTCCTCACCAAGAGTGGACTAAGCAAAATTTCGAAGTGGTGCAAAAGGATTTAAAAATGTAGTTTATACTCTTTTCAACGGTGAAAGACGGATTGCCTGATCCTTTATTTATAAAAAAAAACGATGTCCTTAAAATTTTCTCCTTTGGCGCATCAAAAAAATTTAAGCGAAGTCGGTGTTTTAAAAATGCACGAAGACAAAATAAGCTTTTCATTGACTATTTAATAATGGAATAGATGAGCTAATCGAGATAGAATATTTTTAATATTAGCATATGGCACAAGATTGAAAAACTTGGAGGACATTTATGATGCGGGCCAAGGCCAACACTAAGTTGTGGTGATTCAAATCTGTCCTACAGATCTCGAATTCTGTTTAGATATTGCTTGTAGATATTTTTTTGGATATCTTATATTTTGATACCTTTTATTTTTTCGACCTTAAGGTTAGAGGTCGGGCATTATAAGTTAGATTTAAGAGGGGATCGTTTTTTTTCTCATGAGTACAGCATATTCCATTAGGGAGTTTAGTTACTCCTTGCCAACCGAAAAAGGTTTTTTGTCTTGTCTTAATTGTTTTCGTAAGAAGACGTGATATTGAGAAATCATTAACAGAGGACTCGTTTTTTCATAGAACAGCCATTACCTTTCCTATTTCTTTTTTGCAATCCAAAAATTGAGATACACTATCGATAATACTTCACTCCATTTTCGCAATGTAGCATGTCTGTTAGTCGCTCTCTCTCTCCGTGTTGGCCCTTTTAACCAGAGACCACAAAATGATCCTCGCCGGTGTTACTATCGTTACGTGTTACCCGCAATATTTATGGCTGTGATACTTGTCTTTGTTGCATTGAGCTACATGTATCTATAACTAATGCAGGTCCCCTTCATACATATGTGGAGATCATCGGACCGGCCCATACCCGTACCCATGCCATGGCATGACCATTTCAATGTTGTTCAAGTTTTAATTAACAGAAAACAAAAGTTCGAACGACAACATAAAGAGGCCATTTGCAAACGTTGGCAAATGGACTGGTGGTGTGTACCCACTAACTACAGCCAAGCTGCAAGTGAACCGAAAATAAAGGAAGTGTCACCACCGCCACCACACTCTATGGCTTCTCCATGTCTTTAGGGTTCCGCTTGTGAAAATTCACAAAACGGGGCATATGTTTTCCCTAGTTCTTCTTCTTCACGCTCAATGTTCTGCTGCGCATTTGAAAATGGCACAGCATATCGGCAGCAGCAGCAGCATACCCGTACATGCTGCAAGCTCAGCTTTGCAATATGGCATGCAACACTAACCAGCCAACAATACTCGGTTACTTTGCCGTTCTGGGCGATAAGAAGTGCAGAACAAGAAGCAGAAAATAGGAACATGCATTCATTTGCTGGTGGTTGATTAGACTCCAGAACGACACATGGCTCTCCTACGATCGAAGACACGCGAGGCATCAAGCAGCAACTCGCAAAAGCTTTGGAATAAATAATTGTGGAAATGAACTCAATTCGGTGGCAACGAAAAAAAAATCGTTATGATAATAACATCCAGCTAGTGGCGTTGGCGGGGTTTTTTCGTAGACAAAACAGAAACGAGCAGAGATAAATTTACTACGACACCAATTCCCTGCAACGTCATAAGCTAAAGAATAGACTGGCATAAAGACGATTTGGCAGAACTACATTTTGATGTTGCCACTTTGCATTTATTGGACATTTTAAATTAAAGGAAATGGTGTAGCTCTAGATACAGAGGAAGAAGTGATAAAATCAAAACTTCCTGCCATGTTAGTCCAAATAGAAATTGGCAAACAAAAACTGAATATCCAATTCAGGTCACCATTAATAGAATAGGATAAGAAGAGGTCAATACAAAAAATCATGTTGTTGCAGCAACAATGTTGTTACATATAACTGCAGTGAAATGATGCGTTACCGCAACGATTTGAATTTCGTTAAAACAAGATTGATGCAAATACACACCATTTTATAGGTAAACTATGAAGAGAATAGCTAAGGTTAGGTTGAAAAGGGTAGCTCGCCAGAAAGAAATTTCGAGTTCACTCGGAGGACTTTAAAGAACAGGAGAAAAACGGGTGGGAGTATATAGTTATAGCAAAGGGAGAAGGTGTACTTTTATAGTGGGCCGATATGTTACGACTGTTATCCGTGATGGTTTATTAACTGGTTCGAGCAATTCGGAACCAGCCAGACCTTTAAGCAAATTTAAGTTATTTCAGAGGTGCATTCGCTAATTCAATCAGGCAGTCGAAGTACCTGCTGCCCAGACAGGCAAGTCAGCATTCTTGAAGACACGTCCAAGTACATAGCAAATACTTCACTGACTTATCTTCTTTTGCGTCCTAACAACTTCTACAGCAGTCTCTACACGGGATGCTCATATGCGCCGCCAGGCACCGAGGACACCTGTGGAGTTTGCCATCGATCGTTTGTCTCGTTACGATTTATTGAAGAGACTTACTAATAAAAAAAATAATGAAAAATTCTTTGATCAGTTTATAATCCACGAAGAACATCCGCGTAGTAGGTTAAACCCTATTGTTTCCCTGGAGGATATTGCCGCAAGTTGGTCACAGAAAACGTCCTTCTCACTATGGCAAATAGACTTTCCGTCATAGTAGGTATTAATGTGCTCTCTGACAGGTAAGCTGCCATCTATTCTCTGCATTTCGTCTTCTTAACGGCCTGATCTATCGCAGATCTCTCCTCGCAATTGTGCAGCAGTTAAGCATTCACCTTATTTAGGAGCCGAGACAAAGGGTATCCAATATAATGTATACCAGATGAGTCAGCTGCCTTACACATAACATAAGAAGGAGTCTAGAAGTTTGAAATGTTGTGGCTAATTTGTAACTTTTTTGCAAAATGCAGTCACTATCTATGCAATTTATGGGTTTGGAAGACAAGCTGGTAGCAAAGGAGACGGCTGGTATTGGTTTTTAGGGATTGGCCATTGGTGCCCGTAGAGCCTCCGGTTTTCTAGTCCAACAATAGGGCAATAAATGCATATAAACTAGTTGTTGTTGACTCATTTCGTAGTAATGATAACTCATTACCTAGTAATGATAACTCATTTCCTGGTAATGATAACTCATTACCTAGTAATGATAACTCATTACCTAGTAATGATAACTCGTTACCTAGCTATGATAACTCATTATCTAGTAATGATAACTTATTACCTAGTAATAATAACTCGTTACCCTGCAATAATTACTCATTACCTAGTAATGATAATTCATTATCTAGTAATGACAACGCAATAACTAGTAATGATAACTCATTACCTAGTAATGATTACTCATTACCTAGTAATGATAACTCATTACCTAGTAATGATTGCTCATTACCTAGTAATGATTACTCATTACCTAGCAATGATTACTCATTACCTAGTAATGATTACTCATTACCTAGTAATGATTACTCATTACCTAGTAATGATTACTCATAACCTAGTAATGATTACTCATTACCTAGTAATGATTACTCATTACCTAGTAATGATTACTCATTACCTAGTAATGATTACTCATTACCTAGTAATGATTACTCATTATCTAGTAATGATTACTCATTACCTAGTAATGATTACTCATTACCTAGTAATGATTACATTACCTAGTAATGATTACATTACCTAGTAATGATTACTCATTACCTAGTAATGAATACTCATTACCTAGTAATGAATACTCATTACCTAGTAATGATTACCCATTACCTAGTAATGGTAGATCATAAGTTAGTATAGATACATTATTACCTAGTCATGATCTCTCGCTACCTTGCATTGAAAAATTATTTTCTTATAATGTTTACTCATTGTCTAGCAATGATAGTTGAGATTTAATGGTATAGTGTACGGATATGATGCCAGTAAACCTGAGGCTCAATCCCGGGTAAGAACATATTACACATTTTTGAGCAAAGAGTTTCCACCTTGAAATTTATCTCAAAATTAAAGAAAACCTACTCTATAAAATGTTTTAGCCGTTCGCAGCGACGTTGTACAGATGGAACCGGTCTGTAGTATAAGAACTGAATCGTACACCGTTCACTAATCTGAGAGAAGTTCTGCCTTGTTCCTTAATAGGATGTTGTGAGAATTAAGTAAGTAACTCTTCTAGTAATGGCAACTCATAACAATGTATTAAATAGTTATTTTCTTATACAAATGGTATATAATTTTTTTTTAACAGTTACTCATTATCTACTAATGGTAACTCATTACCATATAATAGCAGCCCATTTCCTTTTTATTATCTTATAATTAACTTTTGATTTTCTTAGCCGGAATTGACCCATAAATGTATGATAGCCGCACACACAAGCCATAGCAATCGGACCAACTCATTACTTAATAACGGGTTCTCATTACCTAGTAATGGCAATCTGTAACTAATTTATTTTTTATGGAATATTATAACGATTTAATAGTCACATTACCCATTTATAGTAACTCATTCTCCAACAATGGATAGCCTAGTCCTGGTTACTTATAGTCGAGTAAGTAATAGATTTATTTTACCTTTAAATGGAACTTAATTACCTAGCAAAGGTAGTTCATTATTTTGTAATGGTAACCTATTACCTAATATGGACAAAGTATTAACTACTAACAATTGCTGACCACCTAGTAATGTTTAGTCCTTACCTCATAATGTAAACACAGTACTTAGTAATGGTAACGGCAATGATCTGTTGGGGTGGTCCGCCTGAAAACCAATCACTCATGCTAATGGGACAGAATTAACCTTACATGAGTATAACCACTCGCTCAATAATGACTCAATTTCGTATTAATAATCACTTGTCATCAGAATCTCTAGGTTTAAATCCTGGTAAAAACATACACACATTTTCAGCAGTAAATGACGGCGCATTACGGGCAAAAGAATCATCGTCAAAAATGTAACAAGTTTTATAAAACAGGGCATTAGCCTTTGAAGGTGTCATTAAACAGTAGGTAGTGCTGGTCAGTGATTATAAGAATTATTTCGTAGACAACGATTTGATGTAAGTCTCACTGCTTTTTTAAGGGAATATTGGTGTAAATAATAATCGCCCAGCTTCCACAAAACAAGTCAATATAATTTTAAGAGGAAAACAACTCGATAGAAAACATTCTCTGACGCTGCTCTGTCCAGCTTTCTTGATAATTGACTTGAATTATTTTAAACTTTCTTAAATACTGAACATATATCGGAGTTTTGATAAACAGGAATAAAGTTATTATGTTAAAGGCGGCGAGTGGGTTTCAAGGGAATTCCGCCGACTCAAGCTAGTCCGCTAGGACATTTGCTAAAGAGGTTTTTTTCTTCTAATTGAGAATTTTTACAACAAACTTAAGCGGAATTGTAAGCGATTATTTTTGCTTATTAAATAAATCACGACTAATGAGATTACCTCTCAGGGTAATTAAATTCATTTCAGATAAACTTAGTAGTCGAATGCGATGGAAACGATTTATCGAAGGTCTAGCTTTTAGAACTGATTAAACAAAACCAACATTACACTTTTAAAAGATTAATCTACCCTATTGTTATCAGTTTAACATTTTGCCTTTTTAACAAATGTTAATTTGAATCAATTTAAATTAGACATTTTTAAATTACACTGTGGAACATTTTTGGGGTTATTGTCTGGGGGGTGAGAAATTCCAAGTCAGGGTCAGGGCCAACATTTTACAACTAAGCGAAAAAATATCAATATAAGGAAAATGTAAAAGGCACATACGAACGCAAAACCCTTTGAGGGTTTTAATATACTGACCTAGTACCATCACCCTGACTTGGAATTTCTCACCCCCCAGATTGGCTGTTGTACTGTGTTATTATCACAAATTAAGATATGAGCTATTACTTACTACAATTTGAGGTGATCAGGCATAGATAACATTAAATCCTAGATTATATTTACCTGAAATAAAAAAGATAATATTAAATTAATAATTTAAATTGAAGATATTATGTATGAATGAATTTTTCCTTATTCTATTTGAGACCTTCGGGCTAAGTGCAATTAAAAATTCGTTTTTCCGGAATTCTCCTACATCATTAAGAGACCTTGAAGAGAACCTCTTAACTTCTATTAAATAAATATTAACATTCTACAAATATTTGTAAATGATTTCTCTTTTAAATAGTTTGAACTACGGCGACAATGTTGACGATGACGTCGACGACGATGATGATGGCAGCAACCAACCAACCATTAATCAATCAACAAATTAGTGGAACAAAAATACCTAAACAACAAAGAAGAACTGAATACAAATAACTGAAAGAAAACGCTTCAATGGGTTTTATTTCAAATTTTTTGTTTTAAAACAAAGGAAAACAAAGCCATAACAAAACGTAATATGTACACAAATTGTATTGCATAAATGGAAAAGAGGGGGCATTGATTCTTCAGTTTCATTTTAACTTTAAAGAAAATTATTGGTTAAACGCAGTAGAGAGAAACCCATCCCTAAAACACAAGGAGAAGAAGAAGAATTAAAAAAATTATATTGAAATGATCTTGAAACATGCAATCAACCGAACCACAAACGATCATATGAGAGGGGGAAAAAAATACTTCTTATGTATGTAATCATCAATGGTGGTGATATTTGGGGTGATAGAAATTTGAAATGCCTTTAAAAGAAGGTTTCCCCACTTCGCTTTTTGTACAGAAAAACTATGTATCCCTTCAAGGGGATAAGTACAACAAATCAGTTGGGGTAAAAAATATTATTGATATTTAATAAATTTTATTATAAATCCTAGATTTTTACCGTGAATATTTTTTTAATACCATTTACCGAAGGTTGGACGGTATACTAAATTTGTCGTTTCGTTTACAAAACTTTGAAATATTGATCGGATGTCTATAAAGTATATACAGTGTGGAGCACGGTAGTTTGCTTATTTGGAAATGAAATAAAAAAATTATGAACCTTAAAAAAAATTATTTAATATTTTAATTAGTAAAAGCAGTAAGGGAATTTTTAAATTACATGGTTTGAAATAGTGTATCTGGCAAATGTCGACCTTCGCTATCCACATACTGCTGCATACGTTTTCTGAAGTTTTTAGGAACTCTAACTAGCATGTCGAGTGGTATTCTGCCAATTCCAGCCTCAATATTGTTAATTAGCTCTTCCAAGTTGTTGGGACGGTTGATATACACCTTCGACTGCAGGTAACCCCAAAGAAAAAAGTAGCATGAGCTAAGTCTAGTGAGCATGCCGGCCAGTTCGCATCACCCCTGAAAGAGATAAGCCGTTCAGGAAAATTTGCCAAAAACAATTCATGGTACCCCCGTTGCGTGTGCAGTGGTACCATCTGGTTCGAACCATTTATCCACTAATTACATTGCTTAAGAGCCGGCTGAAAAAAATCCAGAAAATGCCAAGAGCAAGTGATTGCTTCCGAGCAGAGCGTTTCGGAGATTGCAGTACTGCTGATCTTACTCTCTCGATGTTTTGTGGTGTTGTAATCCTTCTTTCAGGTCCCCTTCGTACACATGACACATTTCCTGCTGTTCTCGATGAAGTTACCCAATTTACAGTTGTTTGCCGTCCAGAAATACGGCCGCATAGTGAAACAACGAATCGTAAACGAAAAGCACGCTGCGCTGCAATGATCGAGTGCGCATTTGAAAACGCGCTTCAACACAAAATGCCCTCTCCTTACGTATCCAATGATTGATGGCAACTGAAAAGCAGACGAATACAAATCTCCCGTCAGCCACTATAAAATACGCGTTTCGGAGATTGCAGTACTGCTGATCTAACTCTCTCGATGTTTTGTGGTGTTGTAATCCTTCTCTCAGGTCGCCTTCGTACACATGACACATTCCCTGCTGTTCTCATTGAAGTTGCCCAATTTGCAATTGATTGCCGTCCAGGGACACGTCCGCGTGGGGGAACAGCGAAACGTAAACGAAAGGAACGCTGCACTGCAATGATCGAGTGCGCATTTGAAAACGCGCTTCAACACAAAATGACCTCTCCTCACGTGTTCGATGCTTGATGGCAACTGAAAGGCAGACGAATACAAATTTCCCATCAGCCTATATAAGCCACGCACACTATCCACTTTCTTCGACCAAGAGGGCCGCCACAGCCTGCAGTGCAAAAAAGCAAAATACCACGCTTCACCCTGTATTATTGATCTTCGCAAATTCTAAGACTATCTAGCCATATCCGTCCTTTCGCGTATCTCTTAAATGGTCAATAGACATCAAACGAAGTAACCCAGAATTCTGTTAATTTGTATGTTGATAGCGAAATTGGCTTAGGAGGAAAAAAGTTTCCCATAAGGGATAAAATTTACCTCGGATATAAGTACACGTTTTTTGAGTATTTTTTTTTTAAACATAATTTTTTATTTAGTCTGTTATTTCATCATTCCAAAAATTATATTCAAAACTGATACCCTTAACAGATAAATTAATCATTAAACTTTTTTCGATATAGGCCATTAATTGACAGTCAATAAAACAATAATGGAATATTCAAAAAATGTGTTTTTATCAGGGTTTAAAAGCACCAGTCCGCTAACCATTAGCATCATTTTGCTAAACTAATGCTAACAATCTTTTCCACAAGCCAGAGCTAAAACTAATGTCCGACTAACGTTAGCTCGCGTTAGCGTTAGTCAAAAAAATGACACACCTCTGCTAACCACAATTGACTAATGTGCTGCTAAAAATTTGCTAATTTTGACTAACCATTTTTCGTTAGCAAAAAATTTGAGCTGGTTTCAGTGTTGTCAACGGAACATGACGCAAAGTATCCAATAGTGGTACCGTAGTGGGGATTTCTGATACAAGATTTTTTAAATAAATAGCCTTCAAAAAATAAATAAACGCGAAATGATGGACTATTTTTCTATTAAAACGCTCAATATGTATGTTTGAAAAATATTGAGAATATTAGGTTAAACAGTCATACTATTTATTCTACGAATATTTATTATTTCAGCATTTTCAGAGTTCGTTATGCATCTCCTCAATCCAATGTTAAATGTGGAACATATAACATTCCCGTTGGAAGTTAAACGGATCTAACCATGTGGACTCCATTATGCAGTGATTTATTAGTCATTGTACATAACATATGTATAAACAATATGTAAATATATACGAGTACCTACCTCGAATTATTTCTGTGCTATTAATTTCACTTGTTTATATATATATACCTTTAACAGCTACAGAAACGCACAGCAATATTGTTTCATGCGATTTTTTAAAAACACAACTTATTGTCTATCAAAGGTAGGCAACACCGTACTCGAGCCGAACACAATTTTCGGTTACACACAAAAACCGAACCAAACACACAAGTCGAAATTAGTCACCAAACTAGCACAATTTAGCAAAGACGTTAGCAAAATCAGCAGTTGCTTCTTCTTCCATTGCTAATAATATATGCATATTTTGGTTAGCGTTAGTTTATTTTGCTAACGCTAACTGAATATTACGACTAATTTAGTTTTAGCATTTGTTCGCATATTAGTTTTGACTTTTTTATGCTAAAACTAATTGACAAATTCTGTACTTTTGACTAAAATTGCGTTAGCATTTTAAACCCTGGTTTTTATTTATAACTTCTTAAGGCCCGTTTCGTCAGTCAGAAGATATTGGAAACACTACGTACGTATTGAAAGTGAATCATCATTTTGAAGATAAACCCACCCCCCACCCCCCAAAAAAACTGTATTAGAAATTCCCATGTTCCCTTGAAAACTTACATTTATTTATCAAACGTTTATTCGATTATTTAGGGGTGCCTTACACTCGGTATTAATTGGAATAGCATAAATATCAGCTTATCGAATCTTTCTCGCCAGTGGCCATAAGGTGAACACGAATAGAGTGCATGTATGGGTATCGATGTAACACTTTAGAACTTGTAAACATTAATTATTGAGTTAGGGGCCCAATAGTGACCCACCATCCTCGAACACTTGAGATTACAGTTTACGAAACACCACCAACGACAACGCCACCATTACCGCCGCTAGCCCATACTCATTGCTTATACTCTGGCAATCCACCCAAGTCAATTATTAAAAGAAATTTTTGAAGTTCAGTGGCATTTAATTCTATCTCTGTTATCGTTTCTATTGTTCTTTATTGAATATCGTAGGGAATTTAAAAAAAAAAACAATGACAACAATTAGATATTGCGAAGGGAAAAGAAATGTGAGTCCAAATTCGAACGAGGGGAGTTGTTGCGGAAGCATTTTACAAGAAACTATTTCAACGAGCATAACGAGGTTCATTGACATTTTTAGATGGTTTCAATGATGATTATTGAAGGCGGAAATCCCAAATAATTACCAAAAAAAGAGCGAGAGAAATCATTTATAATCAAATTTAAAAATAAAAAAATCGTAACAAAAAAAAATAAAAATAAAATAAGTAAAAAAAAAATATATAAATAAAAAAAAAATAAAAAACAAAAATATAAAAAGATATATAGCTATCTGAATCCGATCCGCTTTACAGTAGTTCTTTGTTGTTGTACCGCCTCAAGATTTAAAATGTCTCCTATTTAAATATAGAAGCAAGAGGTCTTGAGCCGGTTTAATCCCTGTTCAATATGTAAAAGCAACAGACCGAAATAAAACGAACGAGCTAAACATTGATACGGATTCTTAAATCGTCACTGTCTTTGAGTCCAAAATTTGTTCAGAAACACCGAGGAAATGTACAAATCTGTAGCAGTCGTTAACTACATTTTTCATACGCTGCTCCTCGGCAAAATGGGGCATTACGTCCAACTTAATGATTCAAACCACATTGAACTTCTAGGTATTTTTGTCCTAAGTAATTATTATATATATATAAACTGTGCACATGAGCGATTCCCTATTCGTGAAACATCATCCCTATATCATTAAGCACAAACTCCTCTGCTGAAATTAACTACTTTTGACGATCTTTATTTAGGTCTTGCATACGAGTTAGTATTCTACTTCTATTTTTCAATTTTTTTCTATACAATCTTTTACAAAATCCTATTCTGGATTTCTAAAATTTTACGAATTTCGGGTTGGATTTTCTTAAAATTGTCTTTTATACCTTCTGCCGATAATTGTAAACACAGCAAATAAAATTTATGAGTCTCTTAGTTTTGGCACGTTTGTTTACCACCGAAGCACTTCTTCGAATTTATCTCAAGTCCGCTAGCACTGAGCCGTTACAAATTGCCCCAGGGAACTTATTCTTATTTAAGGGATTTGCTTTTGATTTGAATTGAAATCGTACCATAAATATGAAAAATTATAATTGTTGACGTCAGCGCCACCTATCGGGACTAAACTTAAGGAAACCCTGCCTGACTTGGGTAACATTTGGTCCAAGTTTAGTGTTTATCGTTAAAGTGGTTATCCAGTTTAAGGAGCATGGACACCGAACATTATATTTCATATACTCGTATTGACGTAGATTAGATTAGACAATTAAATAATAAAATAATTAATAAATATGAAATAAAAATAGTTAAAAAACTCAATAATTAAAAAATGTTCCTTTGCCGGTAAGAAGGTAAAAGTACACTTCTCCATGCTCTTGAGGACTTCACTTAGTGCAATATGTCGGGCACTCGGATTATCTTTTTGGGAGTTGGTCGGGCCCTCTGATAATCTTTGTGGGAGTAGTACCAACCAAAGAAGCGCTTTTGCATTAACTAGATGTGAACCCAATTGGATGTTAGGTTTCAGTTGTCAATACAAGCCCTCATAATCGTCGTAAGTTAGGTTAGTTTTGCCGTAGTTTTCGCTGCGTTTGTGATTGCATAGCTAATTTAGGACGAAATCGTCACGTCAGTTTCGAGTACTCTCTAATGCCGCAATACTTCACCGCTTTTTGGCGAATATTGTTTAGCCGCCTATCTCTACAGGGATATGACATCTTCTTAGTAAAATGAGCTCAGTTTTCGTTATAGCCATCCATGAGAATCTAACTATACTTGAATTCTTATCATTGTCTCCGTTTACGTTGAGCATTATTTGTATTTCAATCTTGAAGATTTCATCAAGCTCTCATTCCACTGAACGGGCACCAGATAAGATCACTGTGCCCTAGCAGACGTTGTTTTCAAAGGTCGCCGTAATTTTCACCAAATATACGCGTGTTTTATTGTTACTCGCTTATTAAACGAGTAAGTGGTCGCTTAGGCGATAACTTCACAACGTTTGGAGAACAATATGAAAGTTTCTTTGTATACAAGAACTGATTCTGATTTCAAAACGTTTGGAGAACAATATAAAAGTTTCTTTGTATACAAGAACTGATTGGCTTTATGCATCATAGCCGTTTGATTTGAAAACTTATAATTTGTAGAAAAAAAAGTTTACCATAAGGCTTGTTCTGTTGGCACTATTAAACGAGTAGGTGGTCGCTTAGGCGATAACATCAAAACTTTATGAGAAATTTTGGAAATTACTTTGTATACAAGAGCTAAATAGATTTATGCATTATAAACGGTTTGATTTGAAAATTTTTTGTTTGTAGAAAAAAAAAGTCATTCAAAAAGTTCTTAACCTGGGTAATAACCGAGCTCGCTTAAACTCGCTTAAGGTTATGCTTAAAAAACCTTCTTCTTAAAAATTTGAATCATTTAAAACAAAAGCGGTTTAAAGCGAATTGTCTAGTTTTCTGTAAACAAAACTATTTCCATATTACTGTACAATAATGTGAAGTTATCGCGTAAGCGAGCTCCAAAAGGAGTTGCCAAGCATGTACAATATAAGCGAGTAATAACCGAACTCGCATAAGGCTATTCTTGAATAACTTTCTTCCCAAAAATATTAATTATTTAAAACAACCGAATTTCAACGCAAATTGTCTATAGTTTTTTGTAAACAAAATCATTTCTCTATTCTTTGTCAATGGTGTGAAGTTATCGCGTTAGCGACCTCCTAAGCGAGTTGCCAATAGAAAATGACCAATGTGACAGTGAAAAGTTGTCATTTTGAGCCTGTAGTACACATCTGAGCATTTGAGATATTTAATGCGTTTTTTATAATAATTTTTTCATTCTGTTTGCAACACCACAAAATATTGATCGGATATAATATTGAGAATTAAGTATGAAATTCAAAGACCATCTGTGTGTCTGTAGAAACTACGATAGCGGTCGAAGGAAATGAGGTAGGATACTGAAACTGTACACGATGCTGCCTTATAGTCTTAAACAGGATTGTAAATTAGCGAAGTCCACATAGTGGGAAAAATGTTTCCCTTTGAGGGACTGGAGGTACCTCTGAAAAACTAACACTTTCTGGCCATGGCTTATTTAGTAGAGGTGTAATTAACGAATTAAAAATGAGGATGGTTTTCTGACCGTCAGAATTTAGTTAGCCAAAAACGGCCGCTGTGGTCCTAACAAACGTTAACTAATAAACATTTTTCAAAATCTGTCTATAATTAAGGTTTCGTGTTGTGGACCGTAGGAGCCTTAGAAACGATCCGTATGACCAAAAAAACGTTGACCACGTACTTTTTTCTTGATGTGCGGGAATAAAAAGAAGTCATTGGGTGCCAAGTTAAGGCTGTACGGCGGAAGACCCATCAATTCGCCGCACATTGTCATGGTGCACAATGAATCGCCTTCTTTTGTTCGTTTTTCGAATTTCTCCAAAGACTTCAGGCAAACAAATTGGGGTGTACCACTCAGCATTGACCGTCCTACGTTGCTCAAGCGAAACAGTCGCCACATGACCAGTTCTGCCGAAGAAACAGGCGGTCGCCTTCGAATTGCTTCTTCCACGAACAACTTTCGTTGGATTTGGCTAGTCTTCGAAGACCCACACGGTCGATTGCTGTTTTGTTCCGAGCTCATACGCATAGATCCATTATTCTTCACCTGTGACGATCTTCTAAACGTCTTTTCAAGCACCGCGATCGTATTTTTTTCTTTGCACTAATCGACACAAGCCTTTTTTGAGCGATTGTCAAATTGTGCGGGATCCAACGAGAACAATCCATTTTTGCGGCCAGTTGTTCATGCAATATCGAATGTATGCTGGTGGAAGAAATGCCCAAAGATGCCTCTATCTCACGGTATGTCGCATGACAATCTTGCAATTTCAGTTCACGCACGCCATCAATGGTCTATGGCACAACAGCCGTTTTTGGACGACCTTCGTCTTTGAGCGAGCGAAACCAGTTTTTCTCAGTGCTATAGGATGGTGCTTCATCGCCATACAAAGTTTTTAGTTCATCGATGCACGACCATTTGCTTCGAAGTGTTTCTTCCACGAACAACTTTCGTTGGATTTGGCTCGTCTTCGAAGACCCACACGGTCGGTTGCTGTTTTGTTTCGGACTCATACGCATAGATCCATGATTCGTCACCTGTGATGATCTTATAAACGTCTTTTGAAGCACAGCGATCGAATTATTTCTAAATTTCTTTGCACCAATTGACACGAGCCTTTTTTTGAGCAATTGTCAAATTGTGCGGTATCCAAAGAGAACAAACCTTTTTTTACGTCCAGGTGTTCATGCAATATCCAATGTATGCTGGTGGATGAAATGCCCAAGGATGCCTCTATCTCACGGACTATCTTGCATTATCAGTTCAGGCACGGCATCAATGCTATCTGGCACAACGGCCGTTTTTGAGCAAGCGTCGGCCACGATTGAATTCATTACACCAGTTTTTCTTAGTGCTATAGGATGGTGCTTCATCGCCATACAAAGATTAAAGTTCATCGATGCACTCTTGTCGTGATAATCCACGTCGAAAGTTGTAAAAAAAAATGATCGCACGAAAATGTTCACGAGTTAATACCATTTTTTTGCCAAATTTATCTTTTCAAGTCAATGTAAACCACAAAAATGAAGGTCGTACGTCAAAACGTTCTGAGTACGTTTATGCTAAAAAAATGTCAAACTTTCCAATGGAAATGTCAGATGGCGCAAGGCAACACTTAGTGTTGAAATAAATATATATCACCCCTCGTAGTGCACATTGCATGTATGCCAAATTGATTGTAAGTTACGCAAATAAGGGGAACGTGTCCACGTAAGCTCTCCTACCAGTTCTATCTTGCGCCATATGGAGTACTTGCGGCCAGGTGAATCCCCATTGTCGATGCTCCGTCTCTACCGATCTTTGCCATGTTATTCTCTGTCGTTACACATTCCTTGGGGGTTCCCCTGTATTCTTGCTCGAGGGTTCCACTGTAGACTGTTCTTAGTTATGTTAGCGATGTCTTTTCGAAGCGTATCCATTTTCGACGGCGGATTTCGTACGAGTAAACCATTGGGATTTGGTTTCAAACTGATAGCAGCTCGGCGTTTGTGATGCGGTTGGTCCAGAATATTTTGTTGATTTTACGATTTTTTTCTTTTTAGCACGCTCTAAATAAATACGACACCAACATCCCAACCGTCTGATTTCTGAATCATCCCACTCTAATGTTTCTCTCAGCGTATTCTATAACATATTAAATATCTCTGCGCCAACGTACGTATAAAGATAAATTCCTTATCGCAACATTGTAGCTACAATTACAATCACAAGGTGTAAATAAGACAATTTTCAGCGTTAGAGGGGGGAAAATAGAACGGTTGTTCTCGTTGCCATTCTTCGTCAGATGCCACAACCAGAAAAAGTTGTTCCAGTCTTGGCGCGCATTTCTATGCCGTTCTGATGTAACACCTCCTTTTCGTAGCTGTATTCATCGTATGGTTTGGTCTTGGCTTGAATATCATTTTTATAGATTTTATGGCAATACAAAGTATTTCAAACAGTTTTATGTCATCATCACGAACAACACACGGGGCCACAGCAAGAGCAGCAGCAACAACTTTACTGGCAACTGACATGAACAACAAATGAATTGTTGCGACAATTCCGCCGCCAAACTGCAGAGCAGAGACCGAACACCCCTTGAATTTGGCTGGAGGTGAATCCAGTTGAAATTCGTAATTATGCGTCGCAAGCAACAATGTTGCGCTGCACGATTTTTATTGCTGCCGCACGTCTTGGCGTTCCTGCCGTTGGAAGTGGCATCATCGTTGTTTTAAAGGCGAGTCCCGGAAACTGGCAGCGGAATATGCAACACCGTGTGGGCCGCTCTCTGCGCGCCCAAAAGAATGCTTGAAAAGCAGATCTGTAAAACTATGTAATCTTTATGCAATGCTGTGTTAGGAGTCTCTAAATAAAGCTTATCGAATGTTTTAGAGGGGAGATATCATTCTTTTAAAGACGAGAGTCTAGCTTATTGGTCTAGCACTGACAATGCGTGTAGAGGAGTCTTTTTTCATTTTTTGCTTTGTCTTTTTTATTTGCGATTTTATTGGCAAAGTTCTCGTTTGATTAATGCATTTTAAATTTTCATTTTAATTATAGCCTGCGCCAGGCAGGAGGGCTCATAATTTACACCTTTTTACGAGTTTGCGTGTTAAATCGTAGTTATTGCAAAGCCTTAAGAGATATGAGTATAATTTATTGTGATCACTCTTAATATGCGATGCCACGGTATTACAATGTAATAGAGGAGGTTAATTCTAGTAGATGTTCAACGGCCTTGTAATTACCCAATTTTTAAATTGTTCGTTGGAAACAAATCTAAACAATAAATTTAGATGGTCACTATTTAATACGTTAACTATTGAATTATCTAATTATTTTTTTTAAATTACAGTTAAACCTCGATAACTCGAACCACCATAATCCCAAGCGCCACACCCTTTTGGTCTATTTTAACACAATATAATCCATAATACTATGCGAAGTATTGATTTTTTTTCTGTTAAAACTTTATAACAATCGGTTTATAATGTTTATATATGCGATTTGTTAAAGGGGCGTGGTATCGCCTCCCTTTCTTCAAGAAAGTGTTTCGATCCATGCTAACATCATATGTTACAAACATCATTGTCATATCTCTAATAGATTATGAAATATTGTCTTTTTAAATTTAAGGTTGTGTGGGCGGTGCCACTCCCTCTTGTCCAATTTTACCATAACATAGTTTATAATAATTTGCTAGCCATGGATTTAATTCTGTTAAAATTGCATAACAATTTTTTAAAAGTGGCGTGGCACCGCTTACTATTCCTCCAGAATGTGTTTCGATCTATGACAAAATCATATGTTCAAAATATCATCGCCATAGCTCTAATAGTTTATGAGATATTGTCCGTTTATGTTCAGAATTGTGTGGGCGTTGCCACGCCCTTTGTCTAATATTACCATAACATATTTTATTATGAATTGGTAGTAATTGATTTCATTCTGTTAAAATTGTATAACGATCAGTCCAGTGATTTGGTCATAAATGCGATTTTTAATGTGGGCGTGGCACCGCCTACTTTTTCTCCAGGAGGTTTTTCGATCCATTACAACATCATATGTTCCATATTCGTTCAGGAGCTAGTGTGTTTTTCAGTTTAAGGTTGTTGATTTTTCCAGAGGTTGACATAGTCCTTGTGAGGAGATTTTTTTCATACTTTTGACCGATCTGACCCATTTTCAATACCAACCATTTCAGTCTAATAACACTTTTTTCTGCAACATTTAAGCTTTTAAGCTTCAATTGTGCGACCTGTAGTTTTCTATCCACAAACAATCAGAAAGATAGGGCTAGATCATTTAAAAATTTTACGACGATGTTGAAAATTTAATTTTATGGGGTCACCGACCAGTATTTTGAGGTTCTGCAAAGGAAAAGACAAAGTGAGCTCATTCCCATAATGGAGGGTATAAAAATGATTCAAGACTTTGTGAGTCCCTCAAAGTGGATCTTTTACCCCTTATGTCATTTTAGAATTCTACGACGATTTAGAAAATATATATTTTACGGGGCACCAACCAGTATTTGAGGCGCTGCAAAGAAAATAAGAAGGTCAATGTAACCTCTTTTCTATGATGGGTGGTATACAAATGAGTCAGGACTTTTTTAGTCCCACAAATTGGATTCTTTACACCTTTTGTCCGATTTTATCCATTCTCTGTACCAAACGATCGCCGACTATAAGATATATATCTGGTAAGTAAGAATACTCTAGTTCTTCTGATTTGGATTGCATCGTGCTTCCATCAGATGTTAGGATAGAGGGACACGGCTGACCGTCTCAAAAATTTTCATATATACTTCATAAGGTCGCAGATATGTATTTTGAGATGCTTTAAACGGAACGACAACTTTATATATAAGTATACACTCAATCCTATGGTGGAGAGTATAAAAGTGGGCCCACATAGTCCAAATTGTTCAGGGTTTGATGCTACACTATTGTTATAGTATATAAAAAAATTAAATCAAAATCAAGTTGTTCTAGAGGGTTTTTGTTTAAAATCGGAGGACCTATAAAAAAACGCAATTTGAGCCATTTTTCTCTGGGTTGGTTACTGGTCGATCGTCATAAACTTGTGGTTGGGAAGCATTCGCAGCAAACTACATTAAATCGGTTAAACATGGGTGTGGGAGCTAAATCTAAACCTACAATTTCAATAGCGTCCGTCGTTGGTCCAAAAATCGTACTGCCAAGTTTCATAAAGGTCGGGCTACAATTACGATCTCTATTTTGCTCATGAGCTTTAGATGAAGAGCAGACGGACGGATAGATATTGTTAATTCGGATAAGCTCATGATTCGGAGTGTAGTGGTATACGAAAAGGTGGGTAGCTCAAATATTTTTAAAATGTTACAAACATTTGCCATAAAACTTCCGTTGAATACTCTGTGTTCCATGGTGTGGTGCACCCACAACAAAGCCGCTCTGATAATCCCAAAATAATTATTTGTCTACGCTTATACCACCAGACTTTTTCCCTGTAAAGTTCAAAACATTTTCATGACACCATCAACAAGAATTCTTGATGTTACACAACCCGGCCGGTGGTCGGTGGGTGTGGGGATGTCGTCTTTTTTAGGGCCCGCATTAAATGCGCATTTGTCTGCTTCATCCGCATTCGTACTTTTTTAAGACAAACTCTTCCTCCCCACGTAAGTCGAACAGTCTACGTCATGTTATTGAGGGCGCTAACGCGTTCTGCTCCGTAATGTTTACAGCCTGTGACGTGGGCCATTATACCACAAAGACAAATATTGAGTTGAGTTGAGTGAAGTGAAGTGGCGTTGTTCCTTTGTAACGTAAAGAGACAACGAAACGCTTGGTAAATATTTGCTGCACAAAAATGAATAAAAGATAAAGAGAATGTACTATATCTTCTAGGTTTTACGATAAGACACTTAAACAAGTGTTTCGGAGAAAAAGTTTATAAGGGGAGGTCTCCAAATGGGGTGAATTTAAAAACAACTAAAAAACAAAATTTTTAGATCCTGAAAGTTCAGACAATTTCTAGCCACACCATAGAGTTAGTTATTGAACTAAAATAAAGTCGCAGTGTGAGATAGTACTCGTATCATAGTGTGGGCAAAATCATGGATTTTACGAAGAAGTCATAATAATTGTGACATATTTAAAGTAATTGACAATATCGTAGTTTTTTTGCCAAAATCATAGTTTACGGTCCAAGGAAATTGAATTTGCAAATATTAAATTTTATGATAAAGTCGTAGAGTTGTTGACAAAATCATAAAGGTTGTAATAAAATCCCAGAGGTTGTGTGTGACTAAATCATACAATTTATGACAAAACCAAAGATTTTGTAGTAAATAAATGTTTTTTTTTTGTAACAAACTGACAAAACTTTCGATGAAATAATAGTTTGTGACAAAGTTATTATGATTGTGACAAAATCTTTCGTTAGCGACGAAATCAGAGTTGTCGCATGAAAAATCAAGTTGCAACAAAATCGTATAAATTGTGGCTAAATCTTCGAGTTTGTGAAAAATCGAGGTTTGTGACATAGTCACTACGTTTTGACTTAAACACCCCTACGGGAAATTAGACCGGTACAGAACCAGTCACGTGACAGGTCCCTCGTGGATGGGGACCGACCTAACTATATAAAAATAACCGGAAACTTTTACATGGCTTTGTCATTAAAGGGAGTCAATTGACACTACTCAGATACCATGTGATATATCACGGGATTGATCAAAAAGGACAGGTACCGAACGTATCATTGTATCCATCATATAACCGATCCGATTCTATTACATCAGTTTAATGTAAATTTAAATGTAAACTTTCATACAAATTTGAATAGATTTCCAAACAAGATCCGCTCAAAGTTGACTTTTTTTAAAAGATAGCTGTAATCTGCGGATTTATGTGCGAAGTTATACCGCGAATTTGACGACTTTTAAATTTCAAGTAATTGATACCATTACATCCAGACCGAACCAGTTCTGTGACAGGTTCTGTTTTCACCCATCCTCGATCCGGTACATTCAGGGTAAATGACTCTGCATTTCCCGAAGGCATAATAGTTTGTACCATAATCAATCGGTTTACGAAAAAAGAAATCGTTAATGACTCTGAAGTTTGTGAAAGTTTGTGACACAATCGAAGCAAACTTTTTGCCAATCACAGATTGTGATAATGTCACTGTGTATGACAAAATCGGAGTTTGCGACAGTCACAGATTTTGAAAATGACACAGTTTCGGACAAAGTCATGGTTTCTGACGAAATCGGGAAAAGTTCACAGATTGTGACAATGCCACAGTTTATGACAAAGTGACAGTTTATGACAAAGTGACAGTTTATGACAAAACAACAGTTTATGACCAAGAGACAGTTTTTGACAAAGTAATAGTTTGTGACAAAATGACAGTTTTTGACAAAGCCACAGTTTATGAAAAAAGTCACTGGTTATGGCAAAGTGATAGTGATAGATAGACACAGCTTGTAAAAAAGTCGCAGTTAGTGACAGCCACATATTGTATCAATGAAACACTTTGTATCATTGTCGCAGACTGTGACAAAATTAAGCATATTGTAAGAAAATCATTGAGAGGGAGAAAAAAAACAAAGCTTCAAATAAACTCTCAGTTTGTATCAGTCACATAATTTTACAGCCACTTTTTGTGACAGCCACATTTTGTAACAGCCTTATTTGGCGACAAAGTTGTTAGCAACTTCTAACAAAATCATAGTTTGTGACAAAATCAAGACCGCTTTGGTCAGACTATTCTCTCTTTATTATGTCGTGAACCGGAGATCCAGATAAGTGGGAACTTGGACTGCCGGTTTTAATCCATAGTAAAGCGAATCAGGATTTTAGTCTCTCCTCCTCTTGGAGAAGACTAAATTTCGCCCAGAAATCGGCTTAGCTTCTTATTCACTGCAAATATTTCTACTTTAAATCGCCGGTTTTTTTGTTTAAAAGTAAATGTTTTGAAATGCAAACCTCTTTTAATATCTCTTTCCTATATCGAAATCTCTATTCAGAAAAAAATGACGCCGCTGCTGGCCCATTTGCCTTGTCTTTACGGGGTATTTAAGCATTTTCTCACAATTATTAAGCAAAGATCTGTAATTGAACACTGTGACATAATTTTTTCGAAATCGATTGAAACTTCAAAAAATCTGTTGCAAAAAAATAGAATTTTCGTTGCAATCAGCAAATATTTGTAATCGTAAAAGATATTTGGTGATAGTTATGATCATCGTATTGTCCACACCACTAATTGATTGGTCATACCAACAAAACGCAGAAAGGGTCTTAAGTTGCCACAACTGGTGGTTTAAGCAACCAATAATTTTGCAAAAATGTTGAGTTTGTAACCTATTAATGGTGATGATAACTAAAATTTCATATTAAGGGTAATTTTTTTGGTCTGTATAGTTGTTTTTAAAATAAAAAAAAACTTCAATTACTACCAATGGGTGGTTGTGGCAACCTACAGCTTTGCCAACATTTTGTTGTTGTAACCAATTAGTGGCGATGATAACTAAAATTTCATCATAAACAAAAACGGGTTGTTTAAAGGATTTGCTTTGTTGGTTTGAATGAATACGCGTTCTTAAAATAAAATAATTTGAAATTTACTAATTTTAAGCCAATCGTACAATCAAATTATTTTTCAGTTAAAATTTTCCAACATCTTCCCACTTTTTTCTCGTCATGACCCTCCCATGCATTGAAGTACTTCAAGTGTTTAAGCCAACAGTTTTTTTGATTTGATGAACATTTTTAAATTGTATCGTTAAAAAGGTGCTGCATGTCGTATTTTTACATCCAAATGATCTTTCTAGAGATTCGGATATTTCGTATGTTCTACTAAAACGTCAGTTCCAATTACTGAAAATTACAAAGCACCAACTTACATTTGGTCATACTGATGGAATAATCGAGCTACACGCAACCTCAATCATTCGGTTGGCACAAAATTCGATTTTGACAACGTATCTGTTCTCTGTGTGCAGAAAAAATTTAGTCTAGAAGGATGTCAAGATATTTTTTCAACGTGCATAAATGAAAAATCACTTCTACCGGTCTTGGGAGTGTGAATGGCGTTAATTTGTCTTTGCCCTTATAGTTTTTTTTTACATTTTTTTTTTATTTTTTATTTTTCTTTCCATTTTCCCATGGGCGCCGATTTCGTCCATTTTTAATCCCAAACTATATATAAGAATCAGTGTGGGCCTTGATTAATTCGCTTGACCGCTAGAATGCTTTCAAAAGACTCAAGAACGGACGGATAGCCAGGCAAGGCTAGAATTTATTAGATTCAACGATCAATAATATACACATATACTTTTAAGGGCCTACATTTGAAGGCGTTCCACATGAAATGAAAATTTTAATTTACATTGCACACCTTCAGTGGAGGGTATAAATAATTGCATTACAATCCCGCTTAAAAGTAATGGTTTCGAGTTAACCTGTATATCAGCATAATACTACTTCTAACAATTCTCCAAATCACCATCAAATACTATGACAGACGAGTTTACTTGTTTTCCAAACCATTATGTTAAAAGTTAAATTACTTTAAGACCATAAAAACGACCACCCTTCCAAGTAGCCACCTCTAACAACATTTAAACCGAACTGGTAATTAGAACTTTTTTATTGCAATTTTCCGACAATTTAAATAAAAACTAATTAAATTAGAAAATAAATGAGCACACACACACATAGACAAAAATAAAGAAATTAGCCAACTTTCGCCGAGCATGGCATGTTAATGCCGCAACTGCCAACACCGAAAAGATTCCGACAAACAACTGCAATGAAAATTATTCAAAACACCAACAAAAAGTTACTTTGAGCTTGGAAAACTGAAACTGAAGTGAAGTAAACCAAAAACCTAAATAGGTAACAAGAAAATAAATTAAATTTCATATCAAGAAAATTCACAGAAAAAAACCCTTACGCCGCGCCGCCAAAACGAAGAAAACTCAGTGCACCCAACAACACTGCCACCATTTCCATCGCCGCCACCACCACCGCCGGCGGCATGTGTTGCAGTTGTTCCACATACAAATAAACTTTTGCTGTTGTTGTTATTTGTTAACGTTTCACTGGCCCTGGTGCTGGCGATGTCCACATGGAAGTGAGGCGCCCTAGAAACCTAGTGCTCTCCTCCGAGCTCTGGCCATGTTCGGTGCATTTGATAAATACTCGTAGGCAATGGTGAAAAAGAAAAACAACGAAAATGGAAAAACAAGCAAGCAGATAAACGAAAACACCGAAATCGAAAAGGTTTTCTTCCCTACGACATCAAAACATTTTCCATGACAAAAACAAAAAAGAAAATATATTACGATGGCTGGTTTGGTTGAGCTGAATTAGCTTAAACTAAGTTTTCCTTTAGTCCGCTTGCCGGGGCTCGAGTGAGTGAGTAGTGGTCGTTAGCATGAAGTTAACATTTCCTGAAGTCATAAAAAACACACTATGTAAGCTCACATACATAGGTACAATCTTACATATGCATGTACATTAGAGTGGGGCACGTTTTATCTGGCCCACTTCAATGCCAATCGTTGCAGGGCATCAACACATGCCTATTCAGTCAACTAATCGATATAAAGCCCAGTAGTTTATTTTTTAAACACAGACAGACGCCAAAATTGGAATGGCTTGATGGTCCTAGACTTTTACTACAGGGTGGCGCACGAAGAGTGCTGCAGATCGTAAGCGTAAAAACGTCTTTTCTGTGTGAGCAATCGATTTATTCTTTACAAGGGCTGCTATATATATTTCTGGCAAATATTTATCATCAACAATTGTTTCATTGTTTTTCAAAGTATTCTTCAGCATGATTTATACACTTTAGCATGCGCTCAAACCAATTGTCGAAGCACCCTTTTCACTTCGATTGAGACACCTCCAGAACATTTATTGGGTGCCAAATCAGGGCTGTACGGCGGATGACCCATAAATTCGAAGTTTTGGCCGGTCAAAAAGGCGCTGGTTCGAGCCGATGTGTGAGAGCTCGCATTGTCATGGTACACAATGATTCGTCTTCTGTTGTTTGTTTTTCGAATTTCTCCGAAGACTTCAGGCAAACAAATTGTGGTGTACCACTCAGTATTGATATGACCACTTTTGCCACAGAAACAGGTGACCTTTTTTACGAAGTGCATCTTCCACGAACAACTTTCGTTGGATTTGGCTCGTCTTCGTAGACCCACACGGTCGATTACTGTTTTGTTGCGGGCTCATACGCATAGATCCATGATTCGTCACCTATGACGATCTTATAAACGTCTTTTGAAGCACCGCGATCGTCCGTTTTTGGACGACCTTCACGACCTTCGTCTTTGAGCGAGCGTCGGCTAGGATTGAATTCATTAAACCAGTTTTCACAATGCTACAGCATGGTGCTTCATCACCGTACAAATATTTAAGTTCATCGATGCACTCTTGTCATGATAATCCACGTCGAAAGTTGCAAAAAATGATCGGACGAAAATGTTCACGAGTTAATTTCATTTTTTTTTGCCAAATTGATTTTTTCAAGTCACTGTAAACAATACAAATGATGGTCGTACGTCAAAACGTTGTGAGTACGTTTATGCTAAAAAAAAGTGTCAAACTTTCCAATGGAAATGCCAGATGGCGCCAGGCAGCACTAAGTGTTGCCTACACCAGAAATATATATAGCAACCCTCGTACTTACAACGAATTTGTTGGGTTATATTGCTACAGACGTATCAATGCCGTATCAATTTGTTTTAAAACTTCAGGAATAAAAAATACACATTCCAATTATAATTTAATTCAACTACCCACTCTACTGTTCCAACCCATATGTAGTAAGTGCATTCCATAGTAAACATTCCGACATTTCGAACAACAACAAAAAAAACAAGAAAAGAAAACACTCGTAAAAACCAACTTACATTGTGGCTAACTTTTCCCTTAATATTTGTAGCTGTTTTTTTTTTAAAGTAAAACTATTAAAATAGAATTTGCGAAATACGTTGTGAGTCCACCAAGTCTTATTGAACGAATTTGTGTTTTTTATCATTGGCTTATTTACGAGCTGCACTTTGTAATTTTTTATCGAATCTCAAACAAAGGTGAAAAACGACCGATGGAAATAAAGCGATAACGAATGTTGGCGCCATGGTTAGACAGGGAAAATAGAACTTTTTTAAAGGAAAAAAACGGAAATGCACTTTTTAAAATGAGCGTGATTTGTTATGTTTTAAATGTTGAATAAGACAGTTTCAAAGCTGAAGAATATCTTTCACTAAAAGTGTTTCTATGATAAGGCAGAGCAGTTTTCGTCCTTTAAGTTCTGAAGTGGATTTTCCTTTTCGGCACGGGTATATTGTGAATCAATGTGATTTTACAAGATACTAGCTGAAAACAGCTAGTTGCTAGGCGTTAAAACTAATGTCACGAACTAATTAGTAAGATTTATTAATTGTCATTGAAAGTACATTTTAAAGCGGTGACAGTACCAGCATTAACTGGAATTCAAAAATATTAATGACAAAATTGAAATTTTAAAAAAATTAAAAAAAACAAGTAAAACATGTTCAGTTTGGCAGTGCCAAACTTTGGATACCCTCCACCATATTCCCAAATAAAACCAAATTTGGTGCGGAAGTGTGTTCTATACAGAAATCTTGAGAAATGGTGAGTTAACGTCATATTATTTCTCAAAGCCCATTAGACCGTTTGTGTGGGAGATACCAGTAGGACATTTCCGATCTCAACAGAATTTGGCGCAGAGGTGTGTTCTATATAAACATATTTATGTAGAAAATTTCATCTCAATAGGTCAAGTTTGTAGTGAGTTATTGTCATATTGTTTTTTAAGGCCCATGAGACCGTTTGTGTGGGAGGTACCAGTAGGGACTTTCCGATCATAGCCAAATTTAGCACAAAAGTCTGTTCTATATATTAATCTTTATGCCGAAAATTTCGTCTCGATAGGTCAAGTGTGTGGTGAGTTATTGTCATATTATTTTTAAAGGCCCGTGAGACCGTTAATATGGGAGGTACCAGTAGGACTTTTCCGATCTCAACCGAATTTAGCGTAGAATTGTGTTGTATATAGAAATTTCGATGTGTAAAATTTCATTTCGATAGGTCAAGTTTGAGGTGAGTTATAGTCATATTATTTCTCAAGGCCCATAAGGTCGTTTGTATGGGAGGTACAAGAAATGGTGGCCCAATCTAAACCATTTTTAAAATAGATGATTGCGCCTATTAGAGATTATTATTTGCAAAATTTCAGTAATTTTGCTCAAGAAACTGGATATTTCCAAATAAAAAACTAATTTTTATGAGGTAGTGTCGGTTGAGGGTCTCCAACACCAACTTCCCGTAGAGCTATATAGCCCATTTTTAATACCAAACATGCTAGGTTAACTACACATGTTTGTACCAAATTTCAGCTGCCTAGATGTTTTCATGCAGGCTCTATCTTGTTTTCAACAGAAGGACAGCCGGACAACATTGCTAGATCGTCTTAGAATTTTACGAGGATCAAGAATATATGGGTCTCCGATGATTATTTCAAGGTGTTACTGACAGAATGACAAAACTAATATATTCTCCATTGTATGGTGGAGGGTATAAAAAGAAAAACTCTTTAAAATTCCATAATTGTAATTAAGACTTAGGGCACGAAAAATCTCGTTTAAACATAATTTAATGATGAACTTTCTAAAGTTTATTTATAAATGTTATTTTTGCATAGAAACCGCAATTTTTTTCAATTAAGTTTTCTCAGTAAATTGTGAACAAAATCAGAAGTTGTAAACCGATTACAACGAAATTAGGCTCATTTCATTTAAAATATATTGAACTAAATTTTTTTAGACCAAAGGCTGTGATTATTGTCGCATTTTTATTGTTTTCAAAGTTTAAAAGAAAAAAAATTTTTTTTTTTTGAAAATTTAGATTTTTTTAAACTTTAACGATATCTCCGAAACTACTGGGCAAATATAAAACCCATGTAAGCACGACTTAAAGATGATTTTGTTGGCGATTTTTGTGATTTTTTTTAGCCAAATATGATGAACTGTTTTCATGTTATTCCAATATACGAGGGTTGCTATATATAACTCTGGCCTAGGCAACACTAAGTGTTGCCTAGCGCCATCTGACATTTCCATTGAACAGTTTGACAGTTTTTAGCATAAACGTACTCAGAACGTTTTGACGTACGACCATCATTTGTGTTGTTTACAATGACTTGAAAAAATCAATTTGGCAAAAAAAAATGGAATTAACTTGTGAAAATTTTCGTGCGATCATTTTTCACAACTTTCGGCGTGGATTATCACGACAAAAGTATATCGAAGAACTTAAAGCTTTGTATGGCGATGAAGCAACATCCTGCACTGCGAAAAACTGGTTTAGTGAATTCAATCGTGGCCGACGCTAGCTCAAAGACGAAGGTCTTCCATAAACGGCCGTTGTGCCAGAGAACATTGATGCCGTGCGTGAACTCATAATGCAAGATCGTCATGTGACATACCGTGAGATAGAGGCATTCTAGGACATTTCTTCCACCAGCATACATTCGATATTGCATGAACATCTGGCCGTAAAAAAGGGTTTGTCTCGTTTGGCAAACGCTAAAAAAAAAAGGCTCGTGTCGATTAGTGCAAAGAAATTTTGAAAAAATACAATCGCGGTGCTTTAAAAGACGTGTAAAAGATCGTCGCAGGTGACGAATCATGGATCTATGCGTATCGACCGTGTTGGTCTTCGAAGACAAGTCAAATCCAACGAAAGTTATTCGTGGAAGAAGCACTTCGAAGAAAATGGTCGCCTGTTTCATTGGCAAAACTGCTCATGTGGCAACTGTTCCGCTTGAGCTTCGTAGGACGGTCAATTATAAGTGGTACACCATAATTTGTTTGCCTGAAGACTTCGGAGAAATTCGAAAAACGAACAAGAGAAGTCGAATCATTGTGCACCATGGCAATGCGAGCTATCACACATCGGCTCAAACCAGCGCCTTTTTGACCGGCCAAAACGTCGAATTGATCAATGGATCGTCCGTCGTACAGCCCTGACTTGGCACCCAATGACTTCTTTTTATTCCTGAACATCAATAACAAAAGCGTGGTCAACGGTCTTCGTCGCCAGAAGATGCTGTTGAAGCGTTCAAAAACCATGTTTTGGAGGTGTCTCAATCGAAGTGGAAAAAGTGCTTCGACAATTGGTTTGAGCGCATGCAAAAGTGTATAAATCATGCTGGAGAATACTTTGAAAAACAATAAAATCATTTTTGATGATAAATATTCGCATTTTCATTATTAGGTCAACAATATATATAGCAGCCTTCGTATTACTACAAATCTAAATATTGATTTATTTTGAAGATTTGGCTGGAATTGGGATTGGACTCATGAACCCCATGGTCCCAAAAAAACGGTTCCTTTAATGCGAATTCACGGTGGAGGGTATACAAGTGGGATACTCAAATTGAAGCTGGTATTTCTACAAATCTATGTATTGATTTATTTTGAAGATTTGACTGGGATTGGGGTCGGACTCATGAATCCAATGGTCCCGAAAAAAAAACTGTCCACTTAAATAGAGAATTCCCGGTGGAGGGTATAAAGTTGGATACTTAAATTAATGCTGACATTACTTATAATCCAAATATTGATTTATTGTGAAGACTTGGTTAGGATTGAAGTCAGACTCATTATCCCAAAGACAATTGACTTAAATAAATAAATTAAATAGCGAATTCACAATGGAGAGTATAAAAGGTTTGGACCTAATCGAACTTAACGTTCTTAGTTGCTTTAAATAAATTCGAAGTTTTAAATCTGCTCTTATTAAAAGTAGACAAATTGCACTAACTCGTCTTCTCTTGCCAAAACAAATCTAGAAGAAGTTCAACAAAATATAAATGGCAAGTGATTAAGCTTAATTTCAAGGTAAACTATTTAACCATTAGCCGATGAAGAGCAAATGTCATAGAATGTCATTAGAATGTTTGCCGGCACTTCTCCTTTTAGAGGCAACACTTGAAGGTTTGCAAATTTTAGAGCGAAAGTCTTCCGGTATGACGGAAAACCCCCATTCAAACCTATTGCACTGGTAATTTATGTATTTAAAACTAACATAACTCTGAGATTTATTTTAATTTGACTTAATCTGACATTTGATTAACAATCTTGCACTCATGCTTTGTATAATCTGGACTGATCAGTGGAGCTGATTTATATTCTTCAAAACTTGTTGATAGCACAGTAGGTATTTATGTTAATTGTCATCGAAATATTCAAATTTAATATCTGTTTGTGTGACCCATTTTTCATAACCGGTTCAAATAGACTGACAGCATCAGCAGGTTAAGATTTGATTGAGTTTTGGCCTAAAACAAGACGGCGCGGTTCGGCCCTTGGCGTAGCTTTATTCCATTAAATTCAAAAGTGTTTGGTTAAATAGACTGTTAGGCTTAATAGACTTTATAAATAAATTTCAAATTACTAAGAGAGATTTTCAAATGTGCCTTGGAGCAAATTCTTTGTTCTAATTAAAATTTAAGCTTCTCTGAGGAGGTGTGGAATGCAACATTTCTTTGAAGTTTTCTGTCTACAAGTGTAGGCATACATCTTGAACAGATATTTATGATTTTGTAGGTTTTGCTTTTATTTATTTGCTGTTTTTTTTCTTGTTTTGTTTTTAATGCACTCACGAAATCTTATTTTTATCATATGGCAATTTATTAATAAATATTGTTGTCGTCGTCGCGTGCTTTTGCCTTTAGATTTAAATATTTTTTTGAAGTTTTGCCAAATATTTTCACGGTATATTTAATATAATGCTGCCATAATAGAATTAATATAAATAATATGTTTTTTTTTGCTTGACATTTGGCTTTGTTGTCTTTTTTTCGTAATTAAATTGAATACTGCCTGCCTTCTGGTTTTTGGGTAGAAAATTATAAAAATGGGAAGTTTGTCAACAATGCAATCGCATTTTTGTTCTTTTTCGAGCATTAATACTAGGTTGATAAACCAACAGTCCAAAGCAACTCTAAATGAGTAACAACAACATAGAAATCACAAATCATTTTTATTGCCATTACTAGGTAATGACATCTCATTACCCTCAACGTGATTTCATTTCCATTACCATTACTAGGTATTGATATCTCTTAACCCTTAACGTGATTTCATTGTCATTACCATTACTAGGTAATATCTTATTACTCTTTACAGGATTTCATTTCCATTACCATTACTAGGTAATGGTATCTCATTACCCTTAATATGATTTCTAAGCGAAAAGTAATGAAAGTCAAAAAACTCTTTCCTTAAATACTTGAAGTACGAGGGCTACCGCAAAACTAACTGGACTGGCACATTTTCTGTTTTCTAGCAACTTTTTTTGTGTTTTTGTTTTTTAAAAGCAATCTTTTATAAGCCATCTGTCAAAATTTCCGAAATATTAAATGATTATTTTCTTTGTTACAGGTGATTGAAGTAAACAAGTTTTATAATTTTTGAAAATTGGAAAATAAAGAGTTCCGAGCGGTAATTAAACACTTTTATATGAAAGGTTATACGCCACAATTAATCAAAGATGAATTGGATTCTGTTCATGGTGATAATGCACCATCATACTCCACCGTGAAATTCTGGGTTCAACAAGTACGGAAGATGAACAACGCTCTGGAAGACCGATAACTGCTACTACTATTGAAAACATTAGAAAAATATTTAATGAAGTGACTAAAGATAGACGAATAAAGCTCGGAGAACTTGCGGATATTGTTAAAATACACGAACAACAAGTTTGGAGTATTTTACATGATGAACTCCACATGAAAAAGCTATCCGCCAGATGCGTGTCGCGTTTGTTGACTTTGCCCCAAAAAATCGTCCGTTGGACCAATTCCGATGAGCATTTAGCGATTAATCAGCGTAATCCAATAGAACTCTTGCGCCGATTCATAACTGTTGATGAAACATGGATCCATCACTACATCCCAGAATGCAAAGAACAGTCAAAACAATGGATAGAAGCTGGTAAAATTGGTCCCAAGAAGGCGAAAACTGTTAAGTCTGCAGGAAAAGTAATGGCCACAGTATTTTGGGATGCAAGGGGTATAATATTTATTGATTATCTTGAGAAAGGAAAAACTATAAATTGTGAATATTATTGTGCATTATTGGATCGGTTGAGTGAAGAAATCAAAATAAAACGACCGCATTTAGAAAAAAAAAAGTTATTTTTCATCAAGATAATGCTCCTTCACACACTGCATTTTTAACTCAACAAAAACTGGCCGAATTACGATTTGAAATTGCCACCATATAGTCCAGATTTAGCTCCTTCCGATTATTTCTTGTTTTCAAATTTAAAAAAATTCTCGGTGGCAAAAAATGTTCGTCCAATAGCGAGGCTATTGCTGAAACTGAGGCATATTTTGAAGGTCTTGAAAAATCTTATTTTTCGGATGGAATTAAAAAACTTGAAAAACGTTTGATGAAGTGTATTGAGTTGGAAGGAGATTATGTTGAAAAATAAATAATAATAATTCCAAAAAAATTATGTTAGGCCAGTTACTTTTGCGGTCGCCCTCGTACTCTGTCGACATAGGGAGGGTCATGTCGAGGAAATAAGGAAAAGACGATGGATGATTTTCAATGAGTAAATTAGATTAAACCATTTGCGTAGAGCAATAATTATAGGATTATTTTCCCTTTTGGTTATGCTGAAAGTTTAGATATCATAACCAATATTCGGTTACAACAACAAAATGTTAACAGCATTATTGATTGTCACAGCCAGCAGTTATTGCAATTAAATGCATATTTTGTGTTTTATTGGTATGGCCGATCAATAAGTTGTGTCTACACTACGATAATCATATTTATTATCTAATGGTATGTCGAACCAAATATCCATTACAATTATAAATATTTGGTGATTGCAACCGAAAGACTTTTTTGCAACGGAATGTGAGTGAATCCAAGCGATTTCCAACTAATTTATTGTGTGTGTGTAGATCTTTTAGATGGTCACTATATACAAACATAATTTATAGTCTCCGAGAAATATTTAGAGGTATTACAAACGGAATGACAAAAATTTAGTATATCCTTCGGTGGAGAAAATAAAAACTCTATTTGACTGAAAAGGTTAATTCAATCTTTATACTATTTATGAATTAAATTTTGTTTGAATTTGCCTCCGCTGAAATTCGAACCGACGATCTTCTGGTTCCTACTTCCATTATTTACGTACTCGCTTACCAACCCAAATTTTGTTAAAGTTAAAGGGTTTTTATATCGTAACTGCCGATCGCTCTGACGAACACATTTTGTGTGGCCTTTACTCAGAAGGCATGCGAGCCTGAAATATATTTCTCTCTTTCAAAATATTAAGGCCTTCTCAAAGAATGTACTAGCGAATGAGTACAGCATTAATAAGTAGGCTTTCTGTTTGTCATCAATTTTCACGTTCAAAGTAGGCCATCTGAAATGCCTTATATGGAAAGGAATTAAGGAATGTGTGTTAGCAGCAGCTTAACCTCGCTACCTATCGCTATCTTTAGACACTGACGTATATTGTCATAAAGCAGCTCTAACAATTCTTTTCTTTTCAAATATTTATTTTTCAAAATTTGCAAAACAATGCAATCATATTATTTTTATATTTTTTAACTTGTTGATGGTTAATTCTAGCTACATGGCATTACTTTCAAAAGCAACTGTTGATAGACAACAAAAACTCAACGCATTACTATTTGCATTACGAGGAAATGACATGCCATTACCCTAATGATGATTTCTACGCAAAGGGTGGTGACTGACTAAGATTTGATTTCAGTTTTCTCCCTTCCTTTTTCTTTTTCTTTATCTCCCCCTTTCTGTTTCCGTATCTCTTTCTGTTTCTGTATCTCTTTCTGCTTCTCTATCTCTCTTTCTGTTACTCTATCTCTCTCTTTCTGTTTTTCTCACTCTTTCCGTTTTACTCTCTGCCTCTCTTTTTAAACTATCTTGTATTATTGCATGCTATTTAAACTTACTGCATCTCCTATTTAGAATGCGCTGAAGTCCAAAAATATGGACCTTTGTGAGAATCTGGACTGGAACCACTAAAGTAAATTTTTCTAATATCGGCATCTAAACTATGATGTAGTATGGCAGTAACCCATGTATAATCCAGTACTTCCTTAAATGCTCCTCATATTTCTCTAATACAGAAAATTTTGAAGAATTCTGAAACACTTGGTTGGTTCTGAAATATCTAATTAAAGACTGTTGTTTGATGCAAACAAGTACTTGTACGAGGGCGGTTCGGAAACTTCTTAGCCTAGCACAAAAAGCGCGGTATAAACAGAAACTTTCACCTCTGCTATAAACACATGTTCAATTTTGTTTCGATCTGGCAACTCCTTCATATAGAAACAGGTGTTCACAAAAGACGCATCCGCGATTTTTTTACAATGGAAAAATTAGAAATGCGTGGTGTTTCAGGACAAGAAATTCATAGTGATATGGTGAATGTGTTAGGTGAAAGTGCTCCTTTATATGCAACAGTAAAAAATTCGGTTGCTGAATTTAAACGTGGTCGTACAAGCATTGAAGATGAACCACGTAGTGGACGTCCAAAAACAGCAACAACAACAGAAATTGTAACCAAAGTGCATGATATGGTATTAAATGATCGACGAATAAAAGTGCGTGAAATAGCTAATATCATGGGCATCTCAAATGATCGAGTCCATTAAATTTTGCATTAACAACTACAGATGAAAAAGCTTTCTGCAAGATGGGTGCCGCACTTGTTAACAGTCGACCAAAAACGCATAAGAATGAACATTTCTCAAGCTTCTTTGGATCGTTTTCAGCGAAATAAAATGGATTTTAAGCGTCGTTTCAACTGTTGATGAGACATGGATCCACCACTATACTCCAGAGACAAAAGAACAATCCAAACAATGGACTGAAGCTGGAGGAAGTGCCCCAAAGAAGGCAAAAACAATTCAATCGGCTGGTAAGGTTATGGCAACGGTTTTTTGGGACTTCAAAGGTATTTTATTGATTGACTACCTGCAAAAGGGTAAAACAATAAATTCAGAGTACTATTGCAACCTTTTAGATCAATTAAATGTACAAATTCGAGAAAAGCGTCCTGGCTTACAACACAAAAAAATAATTTTTCGTCAAGGCAACGCACCAGCGCACAAGAGTGTTTTAACAATGGCTAAATTCGACGAATTAAAGTACGAGTTGCTTGACCACCCACCTTATTCTCCTGATTTAGCTCCCAGTGACTTTTACCTGTTCCCAAATCTAAAAAAATTCCTTGCTGGCAAGCGTGAGAATGAAGATGCAATTACAGTTGTAAACCACTATTTTGAAGACCTTGAGGAAAACTACTTTAATCAAGGGATAGAATTGCTAGATAAGCGTTGGACTAAGAGTATTGAAGTTTCAGGAGATTATATTGATTATATTGAAAATATTTTTGAAAAACTAACTATTCTCTTTCATTGATAGGCTAAGAACTTTCCGAACCGCCCTCGTATTCTGTTCATAATTATTGCCAGCTTATATTTTGTTGCCAGTGTCACTATTATACAATTTTCAATTTTGTAATACCAATATTAAGTGCCAACGTTATGTATATTCTAAGACCACCACCGGCAGCAACACCTCACTACCATCTTTGGCCACTGACGTACATTGTCATAACGCAGCTCGAACAATTTTATTTTCCAAATATTTCTTTTTTCAAAATTTGCAAAAATGCAAGAGTAGGTGCTCGTGCGGCGTCTTTGTGTTAAAATTTACATTATATTTTTGAAAAAAAAAATGTTTCGTTCTGTCTTCCGCTTAAATACCAGGGGTACGAGTGTGTCAGCGTGATTCACTTTAACAATTTGTTTGTCTTTAGCAAGTAAACAACGCGGGCGAATCATGTTAATTTTTTTTTTCGTGTGGTTTTGTGTAAAATAATATTTATTCTACCTTAGCACAGAAAAGAAAATATAAAGATGTAGTCGTACAAAGAAAAGAAATAAACCATGCAATGAGTGCACTTCTGTGCTTACCTATGGCGTACTTTACAGTGGAGGGCAAAAGTAAGCTTATATTAGAACTAATCATAATATTCTACAGAGTAGTGAAGAATAATACATTTAAATCCAATGATACGTGGAGTTGTAGCATCAACAATTTCGTTCAGATCAAAATTCTTGTGAGCGACAAATGGAAGATTTTTGTTGGGATATGAAAGAAGTTATTTTAGAAGGATATTTCTGATATTATTAGATATTTCTGATATTATTAGATATTTCTGATATTATTAGATATTTCTGACAAGTAATTCGATTTTAAAGATTCGCTCGAAAATTACTTATACATCGGTATTAGTTAAGTTTAATGTAATGGTGCTCCAAATGTGCTAAAGAAAAGAGAACCACTCAATTTCACTCAATTAAAAATTTCGTAAGTAAGCTGATCTATTTATCAGATATAGCAATGATATTTAATGAATCGAAATAACAACAAAATTCATCAAATTTTGCACTATATCGTGTGTGTGGGTGGGCTCTATGAAATAAAGCCTCAAGAAATAAGGCCCCAAACTGAAAATGAAATAAAGCCCCAAAAATGGGGACTTATTTCGTTATGAAACTAAGCTTCAATTCCTACAAGAAATAAAACCCTTACGAGGGCGACCGCAAAACTAACTGGCCTGGCACATTTTCTGTTTTACTAGCAACTTTTTTGTTATGTTTTTTAAAAGCAATCTTTTGTAAAAATTTCCGAAATATATAATAATTATTTTCTTTGTTACAGGTGATTGAAGTAAACAAGTTTTATAATTTTTGAAAAATGGAAAATAAAGAGTTTCGTGCGGTAATTAAACACTTTTATATGAAAGGTTAAACGCCACAATTAATCAAAGATGAATTGGATTCTGTTCATGGTGATAATGCACCGTCATACTCCACCGTGAAATCCTGGGTTTAACAATTTAAAATGGGTCGTTCAAGTACGGAAGATGAACAACGCTCTGGAAGACCGAAAACTGCTACTACTATTGAAAACATTAGAAAAATATTTAATGAAGTGACTAAAAATAGACAAATAAAGCTCAGAGAACTTGCTGATATTGTTAAAATACACGAAAAACAAGTTTGGAGTATTTTACATGATGAAGTCCACATGAAAAAGCTATCCGCCAGATGGGTGCCGCGTTTGTTGACTTTGCCCCAAAAAATCGTCCGTTGGACCAATTCCGAGGAGCTTTTAGCGATTTATCAGCGTAATCCAATAGAGTTCTTGCGCCGATTCATAGCTGTTGATGAAACATGGATCCATCACTACATCCCAGAATGCAATGAACAGTCAAAACAATGGGTAGAAGCTGGTAAAAGTGGCCCCAAGAAGGCGAAAACTGTTAAGTCTGCAGGAAAAGTAATGGCCACAGTATTTTGGGATGCAAGGGGTATAATATTTATTGATTATATCGAGAAAGGAACAACTATAAATAGTGAATATTATTGTGCATTATTGGATCGGTTGAGTGAAGAAATCAAAATAAAACGACCGCATTTAGAAAAAAAAGTTCTTTTTCATCAAGATAATGCTCAATCACACACTGCATTTTTAACTCAACAAAAACTGGCCGAATTACGATTTGAAATTGCTCCGCATCCACCATTTAGTCCAGATTTAGTTCCTTCTGCTAATTTCCTGTTTCCAAATTTAAAAAAAAATTCTCGGTGGCAAAAAAATTTCGTCCAATAGCGAGGTTATTGCTGAAACTGAGGCATATTTTGAAAGTCTTGAAAAATCTTATTTTTCGGATGGAATTAAAAAACTTGAAAAACGTTTGATGAAGTGTATTGAGTTGGAAGGCGATTATGTTGAAAAATAAATAATAATAATTCCAAAAAAACGGTTCTTTTTATGTTAGGTCAGTTACTTTTGCGGTCACCCTCGTAAAAGATTAAAAAAGAGACCCCAAACCTAAAATGAAACAACATCCCATTTATTTATTTTTTTTATAATGAACTAAGTCCACACTTTTCGAAAAGAAATATAGTTCTACAGTTTCTTTATAGAAAAATGAATCAAATATTAAACAAACACCTGTATTGTATCTTCATCAATTTGTCGGCAGTATGGGCATGTATAGTGCTCTAATCCCTTGGAAATCGCATCTGCTTGCAATCCTAAATTGCATTTTCGATTTGACTTCAGCAATAGCAAACCTAATTGAGCCCGACGACAACAACGGACGTGCCATTATTTTATGATAAGCCACAAATGCTGCGTTCGAAGCTTTGATATAGTCAAGCAATAATTTTCGGCTACACATAGTTCGCCTTATAGCTTGGCAATAATGAAACCAACAAAAAAATTGTTTTAACAATCAATTTACACATCCATTAAACTGAATATGAAAGTGAATTTTAAGAAAGTGAGAATTGGTGGTGTTGGTAAAAAGCTTTAATTTTGTCGAAGAGTAAAAGGTGTATAAATTAAAAATTCGCGCGAATTTTTAATTTCTAAAAAATGAATAATGTCCTAAAAAAGATGAAACAACACCCCAAATATCGTTGTTGTTGCTTTCTGTACAAACTTTTGGGGCTTTATTTCACTTTTGATTTGGGGCCTTATTTCTTGGGGCTTTATTTTATAGAGCCGTGACGGTGTATGTGTTTCGGAGTGTATGCAGTGCCGAGGATTTTAATTGTGTGCGTTAGAAAACTCTTTTGCCGACAGTTCTCGTTAAATGCAAAACTGTCTGCCCTTAAGTGTATAGCCGCTTATCATAGTTGCAGCACATTCGTTGCTTTGGGTCTTATGATGGTGAAGTGGCGCTCACCGAAACTGCAGACACCCCTGCTTGTAACTAAATATCTTTTCGACCTCTTACGGAAAAATTGTACAACTTTTTTTTCGTAAAAAAGTCAATTTTTTCCTCTCATAAGGTGAAAATAGTTTCAATAAACGGTTTACAACTTTTGTTTGTAAAAATCTGAACTTTGTTATCGCTTCATAACGAAAATAGTTTCAATAAACGGCTTAAAATTTGTTTGTGTTAATTTTTCATCCTCATATGCATACATTATTTTTGTAAATATGTTTTATCAACATTCATGCTAATTATCCCTTCAGTTCATATAAAAAGCTGGGAAACTTTGGAGCATGAAACTTCAAAAAAGTTATTTTTCCTTTGGCCTTCCTAATTGCCAATCTTGAGTGTGACCCTGAATTTGTGTTCTTCCACCCTAGTATAACAATTGCTTGGTGTATTGCGTTTCTGGGGTGTTTCCAGAAGTAAACTTAAATTAAATTCCCATTCCCTTGGGCAAGTGTTTTGCTTTAAGTGCTCCAGTGTGACTTTAAAAATCTTCTCAGATGGTGCTTGCCACAGCCCAAATAATTTACTTTGCAATTGACACAGACTTACCCATTCAGTTTTTGGATATTTTAACAAATCTGATAGACATACCTAAAAAAAGAAAGAGAAAATAATTAGTTAAAAATAGATAAAAGTTACGCATTACATCTATGAAACCATTCATTATTAAGAGATTAGGTATATAAAAGAATGGGATAGACTGGTAGAGGATATGAGTAAGGATTAAGGAGAAAGGATTGGAAAGAATTATATACGAAATGATGGACGCAGGAGAGCATATGATGGGATTAGATTAGAAAAGATAGAGGTTAGGTTATGTAAGGTAAGGTAAGGTAAGGTAAGGTAAGGTAACGTAAGGTAAGGTAAGGTAAGGTAAGGTAAGGTAAGGTAAGGTAAGGTAAGGTAAGGTAAGGTAAGGTAAGGTAAGGTAAGGTAAGGTAAGGTAAGGTAAGGTAAGGTAAGGTAAGGTAAGGTAAGGTAAGGTAAGGTAAGGTAAGGTAAGGTAAGGTAAGGTAAGGTAAGGTAAGGTAAGGTAAGGTAAGGTAAGGTAAGGTAAGGTAAGGTAAGGTAAGGTAAGGTAAGGTAAGGTAAGGTAAGGTAAGGTAAGGTAAGGTAAGGTAAGGTAAGGTAAGGTAAGGAAAGGTAAGGTAAGGTAAGGTAAGGTAAGGTAAGGTAAGGTAAGGTAAGGTAAGGTAAGGTAAGGTAAGGTAAGGTAAGGTAAGGTAAGGTAAGGTAAGGTAAGGTAAGGTAAGGTAAGGTAAGGTAAGGTAAGGTAAGGTAAGGTAAGGTAAGGTAAGGTAAGGTAAGGTAAGGTAAGGTAAGGTAAGGTAAGGTAAGGTAAGGTAAGGTAAGGTAAGGTAAGGTAAGGTAAGGTAAGGTAAGGTAAGGTAAGGTAAGGTAAGGTAAGGTAAGGTAAGGTAAGGTAAGGTAAGGTAAGGTAAGGTAAGGTAAGGTAAGGTAAGGTAAGGTAAGGTAAGGTAAGGTAAGGTAAGGTAAGGTAAGGTAAGGTAAGGTAAGGTAAGGTAAGGTAAGGTAAGGTAAGGTAAGGTAAGGTAAGGTAAGGTAAGGTAAGGTAAGGTAAGGTAAGGTAAGGTAAGGTAAGGTAAGGTAAGGTAAGGTAAGGTAAGGTAAGGTAAGGTAAGGTAAGGTAAGGTAAGGTAAGGTAAGGTAAGGTAAGGTAAGGTAAGGTAAGGTAAGGTAAGGTAAGGTAAGGTAAGGTAAGGTAAGGTAAGGTAAGGTAAGGTAAGGTAAGGTAAGGTAAGGTAAGGTAAGGTAAGGTAAGGTAAGGTAAGGTAAGGTAAGGTAAGGTAAGGTAAGGTAAGGTAAGGTAAGGTAAGGTAAGGTAAGGTAAGGTAAGGTAAGGTAAGGTAAGGTAAGGTAAGGTAAGGTAAGGTAAGGTAAGGTAAGGTAAGGTAAGGTAAGGTAAGGTAAGGTAAGGTAAGGTAAGGTAAGGTAAGGTAAGGTAAGGTAAGGTAAGGTAAGGTAAGGTAAGGTAAGGTAAGGTAAGGTTAGGTTAGGTTAGGTTAGGTTGGGTTAGATAAGGTTAGGTAACATTTCGCTAGGTTAGGTAACATTTCGCTAGGTTAGGTAACATTTCGCTAGGTTAGGTAACATTTCGCTAGGTTAGGTAACATTTCGCTAGGTTAGGTAACATTTCGCTAGGCTATGTTTCGTTACATTCCGCTAGGCCAGGTTTCGTTACATTCTGCTAGGCTAGGTTTCGTTACATTCTGCTAGGCTAGGTTTCGTTACACTCCGCTAGATTAGGTTTCGTTACATTCTGCTAGGCTAGGTTTCGTTACACTCCGCTAGACTAGGTTTCGTAACATTTCGCTAGGTAAGGTATGTTAAGCCTGTAAGGTTTGTTTAGGTAAGATCGGGTTTGGTTTAGTTTAGCTCGGTTTTGTAGGTAGTGCTTAGGTAGTGAGATTTCTTGACGAGGAATATCTTGGTTATGCAAAAATCAAGGAAATGTAAACACACTGTAGTCCCTTAATATCCCATTAAGAAACAAGTAGAAACTTCTGTCAAATCAGTGAGCTGTGTATCATATAATTTTTGAATTCGCTGATCCAAAGTCGGCGATGAACGACTTAATACGAGTATTTCAGCACCGCTTAACGATAAATTTCTTACCCACAAAGTTGGCAGTATCGTTTATGAGACTAACCCCGGCAGCTGTAAAATTCTTAAATGTTTTTACCCCGAGTTAAACCTGGATTAGCTTGTATGACATCACGCAGACTAACTATCACGGGCCACTGGAAAGGTAGCCATATTTAATGTATATAGAGGAAAGGCTGGTAAGGTAGAATTAGATCTAGCAGAGATAGATATTGTTGAGGTTTGTATAAAAATGGCAAAACGTGATGTAAATTTAGCCAATGTATTTTTAGGTAAGGTAAAATAGTTTTAGGTGTGGTAGATCTAGGTAAAGTGAATCTAGGTAACGTGGATCTAGGTAACGTAGATCTAGCTGAGGCAGAATTAGGTAACGTAGATCTAGCTGAGGTAGATCTAGGTAAAGTGGATCTAGCTGGCAAACATACATTCGTTGTAGATCTAGGTGAGTTGGATCTATGTAAGGAAGATCTAGGTAAAACGCATTTAGCTGACAAAGATCTATTCGTCGTAGACCTTGTTAAGTTTGAACTAGGAAAGGTAGATCTAGGTTAATTAAATCTAGCTGACAAACACCTATTCTTCGTAGATGTGGGTGAGAGTAGGTAAATCTAGGCGAGGGTGATTTATATATGATAAGACGTAGATTTAGCTAAGACAGATGAAGCTGTTGTAGATCTGAGACAAGTAAATCTATCTGGCATCTATTCGTCGTTAATCTAGGTAAGGTAGTCCTAAGTAAAGTAGATCACGCTGCAAAAATCTATTAGCAGTAGATCTAGGTTTATATTGGTGGATCTAGGTGAGGTAGATATGTTCCATAATGAAATTAGGGTTACATTTAGGCAGTAAAAACCCCCTTTCAGAATCAATTTAACTACCATGCATATGAGCATAATCAGAAAGTATAAGAGCACACATTTGCTAGTATTCACAAACAAGCTCTAACCCAGAAAATAATAAAAAAATGTATATTTCAAGCTCAATCTTCAGGGCAGACCGCGGACAAATGGAAAAGTAAAAGTGTATAATTCGACAGTAAAAATCGCACTAATGTTTGTCACTTTAAAAATCGTTTAGAACACGACATCGATAATATCGATAAAAAAAGATTTATAAAATTAACTCTTAATGAATTTCTGAACAACAACAACAAACTTAAAACAAGTTTTTTAAGAACAAAAGATTCCAAAATTCTCCACTAATGATAGTGTTTGCAAAAAACAATAAGAAAAGTAGACAAGAAAGACGAAAAGGTTGTTTTGATCACGAGATTGAGTTAAAGGCGAATCCAAAAACCCAAAAAGAAACAATAAATTAATCATAATAATAAGTGTGAATTATTTTGGGAAAAATCAAAAAATATGATGTTGCTCAACAGAATTTGTTCACCTTTTCAGGAAGTACGGGAATCAAGTGGTGTTGCTTGCATCGAATACCGTCAATTACCGTCAGGCACCATTTGCATACCACACCATGTGGGTCTGCTACTCCGTACGACGAGAACCCATATTGAAATGTATCACGTGATGGGAGCGCTCATAGAGAAGATATGGCGGGAAAGAAGGAGGGTTAGCTTTATTTAAAATAACAACAATTTCTAGGCATCTTTTGTTCAGGTGAATGAATTCTCAAAAAGATGTATGAATATGAAATTTATACTCGTGTCGTTGTGTAGGAAAAAAATGAATATGGATGAGTATTTTTGCATTCTATTTCGTTATTTTTATTATTTTCTTTTTTGTTTTTGTGTAGATTTTTGGTTGCATTGCGATTTGTGGCGTTCTCTAGAACAATTTCATCACGCCTGGTGTTGTGGCAAGAAAGAATTTTAACAGCATCTTAACCCACATATTTGAGTGCGAGAGAGAAAGGTGTGCCTACAGAAATTAACACAGTGGTGGGCAACCATAAGGGGCCGGGCCGCCAAATGCTCAAAAAAGTATGGAAGTAGATGAAAGTAGAATATGTTTTGCAAAATGAAATTCAATGAAATGTTATGGTCCTAACGTTTATAAGCAGGGCTTAACCCGTCACTGCCTGCCTCGTACAATTTTTATGAAATTTGGAAATTTATGTCGAAAAGACCATAGAAGTTGAAAGAAAAAAGAAATAAACCTCCAATTGTACCTGAGATATGACATGGGTAGTTAAATATTGGCCAAACACCAATACTTTTAAGCACAATGTTTTCTTAATAAAATTACAAAGTATTTGATTTAAATATTTTTTAAATATTCATATAAAACAATTTTTTTATGTAGCAAAAAATTACATTCTTGGAACTTCCCTTTTTAATTACTTTTATCTCTTTTTCTTTTTCAATGTTTCTTCAAAACCAACACTGAACAAAATTGATACATAAAAAATGAAAAGTACGAGGGCGATTCGGAAACTTCTTAGCCTAGCACAAAAATCGCGGTATAAACAGAAAAAAGTGTTTTGGAAACTTCCATCTCTGCTATGAACACATGTTAAATTTTGTTTCGATTGTTTCTTCATATAGAAACAGGTGTTCACAAAAGACGCATCCGCGATTTTTTTACAATGGAAAAATTAGAAATGCGTGGTGTCATTAAATATTTACATAAAAAAGGTTTATCGGGACAAGAAATTCATAATGATATGGTAAAAGTGCTCCTTCATATGCAACAGTAAAAAATTGGGTTGCTGAATTTAAACGCGGTCGTACAAGCGTTAAAGATGAACCACGTAGTGGACGTCCAAAAACAGCAACAACAACAGAAATTGTAGCCAAAGTGCATGATATGGTATTAAATGATCGACGAATAAAAGTGCGTGAAATAGCTAATATCATGGGCATCTCAAATGATCGAGTCCATTTAATTTTGCATGAAGAACTACAGATGAAAAAGCTTTCTGCAAGATGGGTGCCGCACTTGTGAACAGTCGACCAAAAACGCATAAGAATGAACATTTCTCAAGCTTGTTTGGATCGTTTTCAGCGAAATAAAATGGATTTTAAGCGTCGTTTCATAAAGGTTGATGAGACATGGATCCACCACTATACTCCAGAGACAAAAGAACAATCCAAACAATGGACTGAAGCTGGAGGAAGTGCCCCAAAGAAGGCAAAAACAATTCAATCGGCTGGTAAGGTTATGGCAACGGTTTTTTAGGACTTCAAAGGTATTTTATTGATTGACTATCTGCAAAAGGGTAAAACAATAAATTCAGAGTACTATTGCAACCTTTTAGATCAATAAAATGTACAAATTCGAGAAAAACGTCCTGGCTTACAATACAAAAAAATATTTTTTCATCAAGACAACGCAACAGCGCACAAGAGTGTTTTAACAATGGTTAAAATCAACGAATTAAAGCACGAGTTGCTTGACCACCACCCTTATTCTCCTGATTTAGCTCCCAGTAACTTTTACCTGTTCCCAAATCTAAAAAAAAATTCTTGCTGGCAAGCGTTTTACCTCAAATGAAGATGCAATTACAGTTGTAAACCACTATTTTGAAGACCTTGAGGAAAACTATTTTAATCAATGGGTTAGAATTGCTAGATAAGCGTTGGACTAAGTTTATTAAAGTTTCAGGAGATTATATTGAAAAATAAAAATATTTTTGAAAAACTAACTATTCTCTTTCATTGATAGGCTAAATTAATGTTAAGCTGGAAAACAAGTTATGTATTAATTATGATTGTTTTCTTTTCAAATAAAATTTATTGAAGAAACTAAGAAGCATATTATAGATCAAACAGAAAGCAAAAAAGACTTAGTTTTGTGGAAAATATTTTCAAAAAAACATAAAAAAAAATAATTTTTCCAACATTTTGCTTCATAAGCACCAAAAATTTTCAAAATCAATTTTTTTAAATAAAGTTGTAATTGTTGGACAGGTCTCTTGCAATTTGGCTTTAACAGATTGAAAAAATGTCAACTAGTCGACGAGTAATAGCCAAAAAACCAAAGTTCGAAGGTCAATTAAAAAAAATTCAAACTAACATAAACAAATGCCGCGATACGGGTCTTCTAATTTAGTTTATCCCCTTACTCTCAGAGTTAACCTAACTTTTGCTAACCTGAATTTGTTCCACAGTGTTATTTATGTATCAACACTTTCTTGGGTATTTAAATACCCATTAGGCAGGAATGGGTTAAGTTTAACATGTTCTGGAACTCATTACATTTAATTAGATTGTAAGGTTATCCAAAAATAAGGGATAGAAATGAATAATTCAAAACAAGAACATATTGTTAAAGTCCTAAAGTTCATATGCAGAGCTTAAATTGAAGAAATTCTTCAGGATATATGGAAAAAGCACTGGAACTCATTACCAGTCATTGAGATGTAAGGTTTATCTGATCCACCGCAGATTGTAGATCTTGATTCTTAAGCAGTTTAGATGTATCCCTTAACTATGATGACGCTATTATCCGTAGAAACTTTGATTACAAATTTTAATCGAATTCAAAAAATTTAAATAAATAATAAATTTATTATATATAAATAAAAAAATTATTCGAATGGTTTATAATTTTTGATTAATTTGTTATTCATAATATTTAGTAGGGTACTAAAAATAGTCCTACAATATTCTTCGTCAATGCTACAATTGGTCTATTGAGTGAAAATGCAATAAAAGTCTTACAATATACAAAATACGTGCTGATTGTATGAATTTCTCTATCACACCACTTTTTGATTAAATTTTTAATTGAATATGCACATTTATTAATCAAAGTTTACAAATATTTTCTTCTGTGTATCAGCCATTAGTTTGGCCCATATGTAGTAACACATGGTCGCCAAGATTGGCCATACCGGCACTAAAGAATTCAAGCATTCTTTTAATTGTAGGAAGTTGCTAAGAACATTAAATATGTACATATTTTACGGTGTAAACATGTGCGTTATTTCATACTCTTATATAGAGAAATATGTTCATACATATGTATGTGAGCATAAATATAATGTGTAGGACTAATGAAATCACCCCAGGATTTGGAATGACGAACTACTTGGGAAAGGTTAAGTGAAAACGCTGTACTTAGGGTTTTCCAACACCTTTAGAGGATCTTAAGAGGTACTACTTCTGTTATATCAGGGATTTATAACAAAACAGTCATTCAGAAGAGATTAAACTAGCCGGAATCAAAACACTTGAACTTGATAGGCCTTCTGAGGTCGAAATATTTAGAATTATTTTTTTCGAGAACAGTTTGTGAGTGCTGGCAGACTCGACTTTGAATAAAGTGGACAATAAATTCCTTTTTTTGAAATTTATTAAAACGCTTGGTAGAATAAATGTAGAACATGCGTCTAAAGCATGAGTTTAGAAAGTATTATTCTCTCGTTTCTATTTGTTATTTGATCAGAACCAGGGTTGCTATATATATTTCTGGCCTAGGCCTAGGTCAGATGGCGCCAGGCAACACTCAGTGTTGCAATGCCTTGCGCCATCTGACATTTCCATTGGAAAGTTTGACATTTTTTAGGATAAACGTACTTAGAACGCTTTGACGTGCGGCCATCATTCGTGTTGTTTACAGTGACTTGAAAAAATCAATTTGGCAAAAAATGGAAATAACTCGTGAACGTGGATTATCACGACAAGAGTGCACCGATGAACTTAAATCTTTGCATGGTGATGAAGCACCATCCTATCGCACTGTGAATGAATGAATTCAATCGTTGCTGACGCTCGCTCAGAGACGAAGGTTGTGAAGTTCGTCCAAAAACGGCCGTTGTGCCAGAGAATATTGATGCCGTGCATGAACTGATAATACAAGATCGTCATGTGACATACCGTAAGATAGAGGCAGCCTTGGGCATTTCTTCCACCAGCATACATTCGATATGGCATGAACACCTGGCCGTACAAAAAAGGTTTGTTCTCGTTGGATTCCGCACAATTTGACAATCGCTCACAAAAAGGCTCGTGTCGATTGGTGCAAAGAGATTTTGAAAAAATACGTGAAATTCGTCACAGGTGACGAATTATGGATCTATGAGCGTGTGAGCCCGAAACAAAACAGCAATCGACCGTGTGGGTCTTCGAACACAAGCCAAATCCAACGAAAATTGTTCGTGGAAGAAGCACTTCGAAGCAAATGGTCGCATGTTTCTTCGGCAAAACTGGTCATGTAGCGACTGTTCTGATTGAGCAACGTAGGACGGTTAATTCAAAGTGGTACACCACAATTTGTTTGCCTGAAGTCTTCGGAGAAATTCGAAAAACGAACAAGAGAAGACGAATCATTGTGTACCATGACAATGCGAGCTCTCATACATCGGCTTAAACCAGCGCCTTTTTGACCGGCCAAAACGTCGAATTGATGGGTCATCCACCGTACAGCCCTGACTTGGAGTTGCTGTTGAAGCTTTCAAAAACCATATTTTGTAGGTGACTCAATCGGAGTGGAAAAAACGCTTCGACAATTGCTTTGAGCGCATGCAAAAGTGTTTAAATCATGCTGGAGAATACTTTGAAAAACAATGAAACCATTTTTGATGTTAAATAAATTTCATTACTAGGATAAAAATATTTAAAGCAGCCCCCGCACTTCTCGACTCAACACAGAAAATAATAAAAAAAAAAAAAAAAAAGTAAAAACGTCTTTAAGTTTGACCAAGCAGAACCTCTTCAAAAAATTATGATGTGAAAAGAAAATACTTAAAAGTGTATCTTCTACCTTGGCACCTTTAGTCTCTTAAAGGGAAACATTTTTCCCCTGGGCCGATTTCGCCTTTTTTGAGCATTCGTCAAATTATGTGGGATCCAACGAGAACAAATTTTTTCACGGCCAAATTGATGCTTCTCATACTAATGCCCAAGAATGCCTCAATCTCACGGTATGTCACATGTCGATATTGCTTAATCAGTTCAGTTTTTGGCAAAGTGACCGAAGTTGCACGTCCTTCACGAAATTCATCCTGGAACGAACGGCGTCCAAGAATTGAACTCTCGGTATCAGGGATTAACAGTACGAGGGCGGTTCGGAAACTTCTTAGCCTAGCACAAAAAGCGCGGTATAAACAGAAAAAAGTTAAGTGTTTTGGAAACTTCCATCTCTGCTATGAACACTTGTTAAATTTTGTTTCGATCTGGCAACTCCTTCATATAGAAACAGGTGTTCACAAAAGACGCATCGGCGATTTTTATACAATGGAAAAATTAGAAATGCGTGGTGTCATTAAAAATTTACATAAAAAAGGTTTATCGGGACAAGAAATTCATAGTGATATGGTGAATGTGTTAGGTGAAAGTGCTCCTTCATATGCAACAGTAAAAAATTGGGTTGCTGAATTTAAACGTGCTCGTACAAGCATTGAAGATGAACCACGTAGTGGACGTCCAAAAACAGCAACAACAACAGAAATTGTAGCCAAAGTGCATGATATGGTATTAAATGATCGACGAATAAAAGTGCATGAAAAAGCTAATATCATGGGCATCTCAAATGATCAAGTCCATTTAATTTTGCATGAAGAACTACAGATGAAAAAGCTTTCTGCAAGATGGGCGCCGGACTTGTTAACAGTCGACCAAAAACGCATAAGAATGAACATGTCTCAAGCTTGTTTGGATCGTTTTCAGCGAAATAAAATGGATTTTAAGCGTCGTTTCATAACTGATGATGAGACATGGATCTACCACTATACTCCAGAGACAAAAGAACAATCCAAACAATGGACTGAAGCTGGAGGAAGTGCCCCAAAGAAGGCAAAAACAATTCAATCGGCTGGTAAGGTTATGGCAACGGTTTTTTTGGACTTCAAAGGTATTTTATTGATTGACTATCTGCAAAAGGGTAAAACAATAAATTCAGAGTACTATTACAACCTTTTAGATCAATTAAATGTACAAATTCGAGAAAAACGTCCTGGCTTACAACACAAAAAATTAATTTTTCATCAAGACAACGCACCAGCGCACAAGAGTGTTTTAACAATGGCTAAAATCAACGAATTAAAGTACGAGTTGCTTGACCACCCATCTTATTCTCCTGATTTAGCTCCCAGTGACTTTTACCTTATCCCAAATCTAAAAAAATTCCTTGCTGGCAAGCATTTTACCTCAAATGTAAACCACTATTTTGAAGACCTTGAGGAAAACTATTTTATTCAAGGGATAGAATTGCTAGATAAGCGTTGGACTAAGTGTATTGAAGTTTCAGGAGATTATATTGAAAAATAAAAATATTTTTGAAAAACTAACTATTCTCTTTCATTGATAGGCTAAGAACTTTCCGAACCGCCCTCGTAGCTTGTGATGGTGCTTCATCGCCAAAAGTCGAAACAAGTTGATTTAAAAACTCTTGTCGTAAAAAATCACCTTACGAAAATGTTCACGGGATAATTCCAAATTTTGACTGAGATGAATTTTTCAACACACTGTAAACAAAACAATTCGCCCTCAAATGACAAAAGGTTCAGAGTGAAGTTATGCTAAAAAAAAAATGTCAAAGTTTCCTATGGAAGTTCCAGTTTGCATCTGGGAACACTAGTATTGTCAGGACCCGCTATATAAATAGCAACCCTCGTATGTTGGAGAAAGATTTCCCATAAATTACTATTAAAGATGTTGAACTTACAGTGACGATCGCTAGAGTAAAAAGAAAAAAATTCAAATTTATAAAATCTTCTTCATTGTTTGTTTTAAAAAAACATTTTTCTAAACTGACTTTTTGTTGGTCTTTCCGTAGAAGGATAAGCGGAATCCTCAGCTACCAATTAAACGCTGAGTAAATAATGTTTCTTACAGATCGTTGACAAGGTGATCTCGTCGGTAGCATATCGAAAAATAATATAAGTAAACATTAAAAAATAAAAAGGACGGAGTAAATCTATAGTGAGCAAAGCGAAAATATTTTATTTGCATTGAGATAAGAGGACCTTTAAAGCACGCCTAAAAAATCAAAAAATAACCAAAAAAAACAAAACAAATAATAGTCTACAATTTAACAAATCCCTGAAAGTCGCCGCAAAAAACCCACATTAAGCCCACTTATGATAAAAAAAAGACCTAAGTGAGCCCGCCCGTCCGCACTAATTGATGGTTCGTCAAAATACTTAACACAATTTTAACATTAGCTTCAAAGCTTTAGTCACGTGACATTATGGCTGCAATTAAAAAACCACACAATATCTACAAAAAAAACAATGAATTTTTAAACAATTGCCTTCATTTATTGTTTAACCAAATTGTTTTTATGCAACAGCAACAACAAAAGGTTAACAAAAAAAAACTATTAACAAAAATCCCTCGCCGGTTTCATATATTCAAATGTGTGTACATGGTTTTGTTGTTGGCCTTTTTTCGCAAATTATTTAAAAAACAAAAAAAATATTTAATAGTGTTGTTGTAGTTGTCGGTTAATTTTGCATACTGATACTCGCAATATGTCAAAACGCACACTCCGAGCATGTGGGAGTTTTACTAAGAGATTGTATCTCTTTTATAAAGATTTATTTGCTTTGAAGCCCCAGTAGTAGGACGTACCGTACCGCGCTGGTTGTGTCGTGTTCGAATCATGGGATAATTTATCAAAAAAAGAGAAAAAACAAAAAAAAAAAATTACGCAAAAATACGTGATGACCTGGTGTTGCTGTTGCCATTCAGCGTGGAGGAGAAACTCTTTTCCCTCCTTCCATATGCGGGTCTGTTTTGTGATGTGTAAAATTTTTTATTTTGAAAGTTTTTTTTTGCTTTTTTTTATTTTTTTTTTTTTTTTTTGATTTTTTCAACTTTTTTCCACACTTTCGCACTTAGCCAGAGTCGGGCCTTTCTCAAGGTCGAACGAACTCCGTTTTGTGCGTAGTTATTTATTTACATATTCCATTACGGTTTGATGAGATTATCATCATCAACGTGCAAAATTTGGCTTAATGAACGAAAGAGGCCAGCGGGATGATGAGAGACGGAGGATGGACATTTGATTTATGATCCCCACAAATGAAGGAAATATTTTTAAAGATATGCCTTATTTAATTTTGTAAATGGTTTTGGAATTTGACATGGAATGTGTCATGATGTGGCAATAGCCGTATCACTCGTATGGACATCCATAGTCGGACAGTGTATGGCAGAAAGTATGCGAAATATAAGGCAGAATTATTCTTGATGCAATTGACAAATCATAAATATCGGTAAAATTGACCTGGCACGAATCTGGTATATTTTTCTCCAAGGATTAAATTCATTGTTTTGTTAGCAATGAAGATGATTTTATTGAAAATAGAGTACGAGTATCTAAAAATTATAAGTAAGTTAAATATTAATTTGTCAGGGAATTTCATTTTTGTTATTTTTGATCGAGAGCGAGATTTTCACCTCGGAAATGACGACAAGTTTGCGAGTAAGAGATTTGTCTCTAAGCCATGGAAACAACTTCTCTATCAAAGTGCATTAGCCATTCGGAGCCGGCGTTAAACAAAAGGGCAGGTCAATGATTATAAGAAGTAAATCGTGCACAGCTCACTGAATTTAGAGAAGTTTCACTTGTTCCTTAATGGGATGTTGTGGCACTTAGATAAGTAAGAAGGTTGAGAGCAAGAAGTTATGGGTTTAAATTTAATATTCAGGGCTGTCGGTTTTGCTTATTGTCGTTTTTGCAAACTAACCAAATTGGTTTTGTCCACTTCGAATGTAAATAAAACCAATGCTCGAATCAGATGTTGCTGATAAAACCGTTAACATTGGTTTTTATGGCACCAAAGCATTTTTACTTATCGTTTTCAAAACCAATAGTGACAACATTGGTTTCTATGACAGCCCTGATTACTTCTTTCTATGGCAAATAACAACAACACCTGATATTATTAGCTTGTTGAGTACTTCACTCTTTCAAAAATAATAACAACAGACGGTCACAACCAACCCAAAACTCAAAACAATATTTTACTCGTAGTTCTTAAAATTTGTGTCACAAATAAATTTTTTTTTTTTAAAAAATTTAGATAAGCATATTTTTTTAATTTTTATTGAACAAAATACATAATGAAACATGTCGGTTTTCGGTAATTTTGGATGTTGTATGGAAAAGCAAAGACAAATTTAAAATTTGCACGTGCAAAATGCGTACCTACCAAAAATGTCTCAGAAAGACCAACCTTTAAGGGCACCATCAGCTTTATTTTGCAAAAAAAAAAAATTACATAATCTACTTCAAGCTCAATCCACTTCCAAAAAATATGATTTTTCGAGGTCCATAAAATAGGAATTTGTTTGATCCATAATTTGAAGCTAAATCTCTTTCTATGGAGCTATTTCTTTAGGTTTGGAAATAGTCACTGGGGGCTGAATCCGGAGAATATGGCCGATGAGGGGCAAATTCGTAACCCAATTCATGCAATTTTAACAGTGAGACTGCACACGTTGGCACCCGTGCGTTATCTTGATGAAAAAAACTCTTTTTCTTGGCCATATGGGGTCGGTTTATTTTAATCCTCGTTTAATCGGTCCAATAAGTTGGCATAATATTCGCCGTTTAATGTTTTTCCCTTTTGACAGAAATCGATGTGGATTATTCCGCGTACATCCAAAAAAAAAAACTGTTGCCATCGCCTTATTGGCTGACAAAGTCACCTTCGTCTTTTTCGGAGCCGGTTCGCCTGGAGAAACCCATTGTTTAGACTGCTGCTTGGTCTCCGGACTGTTGTAGTGGATCCATGTTTCATTCACGGTTTCAAAAGGCCGCAAAAACTCATTCGAATTGCGGTCAAACTATTTCCCTTGAAGTTGTCATATAATTACGTTTATGGTCAATTGAGAGCAAACGCGGCACACATCTTGCAGACAGCTATCTTAAACCTAACTGATCATGTAAAATCGAAAGCACACCGCCATATGAAATGCGTATGGCATCAACAATTTCAAGCACTTTTACTCTTCAAGCGGCCGTCACCATATCGTAGATTTTTTCGACATTTGGGATATATTGACCTTAAATGGCCGTTCAGAATGTTCAGCCTCATTTGTACTTTTGTAAACCTCTTTTTTACCATTGAAATCCATTGTGCAGAGTCCCTATAGTATTTATCAAGCTATACCTTGGTTTTATTGCCCAAAGGATGTTGGGAAAAGTCAGGGATTTATTAATACGAGGGCGACCGCAAAACTAACTGGCCTGGCACATTTTCCGCAAAACTAACTGGCCTGGCACATTTTCTGTTTTACTAGCAACTTTTTTTTTGTTTTTTAAAAGCAATCTTTTATAAGCCATCTGTCAAAATTTCCGAAATATTTAATGATTATATTCTTTGTTACAGGTGATTGAAGTAAACAAGTTTTATAATTTTTGAAAAATGGAAAATAAAGAGTTTCGTGCGGTAATTAAACACTTTTATATGAAAGGTTATACGCCACAATTAATCAAAGATGAATTGGGTTCTGTTCATGGTGATAATGCACCATCATACTCCACCGTGAAATCCTGGGTTCAACAATTTAAAATGGGTCGTTCAAGTACGGAAGATGAACAACGCTCTGGAAGACCGAAAACTGCTACTACTATTGAAAACATTAGAAAAATATTTAATGAAGTGACTAAAGATACACGAATAAAGTACAGAGAACTTGCTGATATTGTTAAAATTCACGAAAAACAAGTTTGGAGTATTTTACATGATGAACTCCACATGAAAAGGCTATCCACAAGATGGGTGCCGCGTTTGTTGACTTTGTCCCAAAAAATCGTCCGTTGGACCAATTCCGAGGAGCTTTTAGCGAATTATCAGCGTAATCCAATAGAGTTCATGCGCCGATTCATAACTGTTGATGAAACATGGATCCATCTCTACATCCCAGAGTGCAAAGAACAGTCAAAACAATGGATAGAAGCTGGTAAAAGTGGTCCCAAGAAGGCGAAAACTGTTAAGTCAACAGGAAAAGTAATGGCCACAGTATTTTGGGATGCAATATATAATATTTATTGATTATCTTGAGAAAGGAAAAACTATAAATAGTAAATATTATTGTGCATTATTGGATCTGTTGAGTGAAGAAATCAAGATAAAACGACCGCATTTAGAAAAAAAAAGTTCTTTTTCATCAAGATAATGCTCCTTCACACACTGCATTTTTAACTCAACAAAAACTGGCCGAATTACGATTTGAAATTGCTCCGCAACCACCATATAGTCCAGATTTAGCTCCTTCTGATTATTTCTTGTTTCCAAATTTAAAAAGAATTTCTCGGTGGCAAAAAATTTTCGTCCAATAGCGAGGTTATTGCTGAAACTGAGACATATTTTGAAGGTCTTGAAAAATCTTATTTTTCGGATGGAATTAAAAAACTTGAAAAACGTTTGATGAAGTGTATTGAGTTGGAAGGCGATTATGTTGAAAAATAAATAATAATAATTCCAAAAAAAAACGGTTCTTTTTATGTTAGGCCAGTTACTTTTGCGGTCGCCCTCGTATATTTCATAAATTGTTGTAAAGAATTTACATGAATTAATTATTTTACGAAATAAAAACTAAATTAATAAAATAAAAAAATAAAAAAAGACACTGTTGATTTTAACCCTTTAGTCTTATTTTTTACAACAGGCAGTTCTGATTACCAATAAGCGTCACTTTGTTTCATAAGTACAATCGAATATTTATTTATTTACAGGTGATAGTCATAATAATATCAAAGCCATCATCTTATAGTATTCCGAACCGAATTTTCAGTATGATTAGAAACATTTGGTTATTACAACCAAAAGTCTTCTCGTCCAATGGAATGTAGTCCGCACCGATTGAAAACTAATTTGTTCTCTGTGAGTATATGTACATTATAGTCTCCGATCAATATTTCGAGGTATAGCAAACGGAATAACAAATTTAGTATATCCTTTGGAAAAGGGTAGGAGAATTTTTTTGCTTAGGAAACAATAGTTTATATTTTTTATTTAATTTATTCACTATCAATAATACAAAGTTTGGCAATATATAAATATGCCACTGTTTAAGTAACTATCTTAAAGATATTACAGCAAACAACATTTTATTTGAATTTGTAGCCAACAAGTGTCTTTTAAATATTGTTATTAACAGTTCTAAATGTGTTATTAGCAGTCTTTTGATACTGACTTCCTTGGCCAGGAATCAAGCGGAAAAGAGCGGTCCCTATCAAAATAGCATAGGCATGAAATAGAAACCAATAAATGGTTCTCACTGTTTTTAATAACATAATTGATCTTTATAGGGCTCATGCTAATGTCTTAAATAGAGGATAAGGCCAGTGATGTACATTATTCCTGTGTCTCTCTTAGCGACATCTACAATTTTTAGGCGCACTAACATTGCTGCTTTTAGCACCTAGATCACCTTTCGTTCAGGCTGAATTTTTTGAAATTTCATATTGCCTGTGATTTTCACGTCAAAAAAAGAATATCATTCGTGAAAAGTTGGTTACTTTTCAATTCTTTCATACTGTAAACATTTTCCTAAACTTTAAAAAATGAAAAGAAAGTGGAAATGAAATTGAATGTGAGTGTGGGTAATTCATGTGCCAAAACAACAGCTTAATCCTGAAATTCGAAACAACTTTGAGAAATCTCTCGTTTCCGGCTAACAGCTGTCGAAACATTAAACTGGATTTTAACAAGAAAAACGCATTTGACCAAGCACATGTCTTACTCGAATGGTCATTTGCCAATGGCATTTTCAATCAAGACGACGAACACTTTAATCGTATTGTCATTTTGGAAACCACTAACCTCTTCACTTCATCACTACAGAAGAATTAACGCAAAAAGCGACAAACAAAGGCACGAAAAAATAAACGAAAAGTCATTCATGTTAAAGTCGTCAAAAATGGCCAATAAACTATCCATAATAGATGGTAACATCGTTGGCCAGCACTGAGACGAAGGGCAAGTGGGACAGTTAGCTTTAGCTTAAGGCCCCATAAGTTGCATGTGGTTGCTGAAGTTTATAATGGTCAGTAAAGCTAGTGTCCATCATTGACACGCGATGTGATTCTTATTTTCCTGTTGTTATTTTTTCAAAGAAATTTGCTGAAATAGCCAGAAACGCTCACAAAAAGAGAACATTAGCCAATGCTTAACTGATGGCGGGCAACAATGTAATGTCTCTCAAGAGTAAAGACAAAGGTGAGGACTACAAAAAGTTAAGAAAATTTTTAGAGAAAAAATCGAACTCAGCAAAACCGCACAAAATGTTATTCTGTCGATTTCAAGGGTTTGGTTCGATGGCTGCTTAGTCAGTCTGCCCATTCGCGGTCTGTACAACCCGCCGCCACTATCCATCCTTCCATCCGGACATTATGCCATTCGTAGCGTTTGTTTAATTGTACAGCCTGTGGTCGGCCAATTGTTGGGTCGCTGCTTCCAACGAGTGTACGTACCTCTGTGGCCAAAATGAACAGCAACAAAGAAACCTTAAATTTCTGGCAGCCGACCGACCGACCACTCAGACCAAAGTTGTGTTAATAGAAAATCAATGAGTGTTTCTCTTTTTTTTTTAGGATTGAAGCGTTTGTGATTTAGTTTTGATGGGATTTTGCTTTTGTTTGCTCGCGCGGTTTATGGCGAATCTTATTCGGCTGCTCCACGCAGGCAAGAGAGCTAGGGAAAAATAATGACCGCTTATAAAATTATAAAGAAATGCAATAAATCACCGATGACGTGAGACATGTTCCGATACGTTTGTGCTGTTTGAATTGTAGCCTTTTTTTGATGATTTGACTTGACTTTTGTACAAATGACTATCACAATTGACCATCGCGATGGGATTTGTTGAAATGAAGGTTGTGTGGCAAGAGTACCGCATTAGGGATATTCATGACAGAAAGGATTTATTGGAAATTTTTATACTCAAGGACAACTAACAATTGATTGTTGAAGTAATAACAAAAAATTGTTTGGAAGAACCTCAGAATATTAGGAGATTGAAAAAAAAGTTTGCACACAAAGAAGTTCATACGCTGATCTTCTGGATGTTCAGAAAAGCAAATAGAAAAAAGGTACTTTTGGACCCTCTAAGTCAGGCTAAAGTGGGTCATATTTGAATTTATTAAAAGAACTCATAGTTTTTTTGATGTTTAAATGGAACTAATTTTCGGCCCTATGTTCTGTCATTCAAATTAAAATTGAGTGACAGAAACTTAATTAAATTGCGAAAATATTTTTATTTTAGGCTTTGTAAATCCTTACCTTTTTTTAACGGATTTTTCTATTGTAAAATAAATCACTCTTATTATTTTAAATTAAATGTATATTTAAATGATTTACCCAATAAAAATATCTAATAAAAACATAACCCCATCCTATTAAATAATTTTGGGGATCATAGTACGGTTGGTGGGATCAAACCATGGTTGCGTGTAATCATACTATGGTTGCAGGTGAAACATACACCGATTGTAAGGATCGTAATATGTTTGTGGGAATCAAAGTATGGTTGAGTGTGAAGCATAGTGTGGTTTTGTGTTAATCATACTATTGTTGTGGGAATCATAATATTGTTGAACCATTATTAAATACCCAAAAAGAGTATGATTCTCGTCGAATATTGTCATTCCAATCATACTCTTTTTTCTTCGCGTTGCTCTAAAAGTCAAAAATTAAACCCGATTGTGTTTAAGTACAACATAGTGCTTTATGAGCGATTTATAAACATTCCTGCCGAAACTAGACCATATTGGTTTATTTCTGATATAGCACAAAATCGCCTTTCCAATTTAAAGTCCTGCCGCTATACAACATAAAGAATAGAACATTAAATGCGACCTGTAACAAGTCCTGGTGATATTTGGCCATATCGGTAAATAGTCTCATATAGCCCAAAATAAATATATCCCTCCCGCTCTACAAGTAAAAAGTCTGACTTCTTCTGAATAACAGAGTGGTGGAGGCTCATACGAGTAGTTGGTCTAGTCCGTCTTTTTGTCCCATAACACACTCGGGTACAGGGTATTATGACTTAGAGCTGATGTTTGCAACAACTTAAAGGAATGAAGATTGACCCTTTGTTATGAATACCGGTCGACTTAAAATCACTATCTTATTCCATTGAGCGATGTCCGTCCGTCCCTCCGTCCGACGGCCCGTCCGCCCGTCTCTTTATCCGTCCCTCCCTCTGTACGCCTGTCCACCTATTATGAACCGATTTCAATGAAACTTGGTACATTCTTCAAGTTTGGGCCAAGGGCGAAGCCTATTGAAATTGTTCCAAATCGATCCATATTTTAATATCATACATAGGTACTTCCCGATTTCAGAGCTTACAGCCTTAAAATTACATATTACATCTGATTTCAATCAAATTTTTAACAGAGCTTTTTTAGTAATCATCACAAATCTCTGAGGAAATTTATTCATATCGGTCAAAGTATTTAATTAGCTCCCACATAAAGGTCCCTCCCGATATGAGGTCCCGCAGCTCTAGAAGCCACAAATTACACCCGTTTACGCCCAAATGTTGGTACTTTATGAGCTAACATTAATTAACTGTGGTGAAACTGGAGGACGTAGATCCATTTTTTTGTATAGCCCCTATACAAAGGTCCTTCCCGAATTCGGAACCTACAGCTCTACCCACATATACCTTATTTCACCAAATTTCACAAATAGCGTTACCAGTGACCAACACATATCTCTGGTAAAATTGTAACATATCGGTCCATGTTTTCAAATAGGTACCACACAAAGGCATCTCCCGATTTGAAGTTGAAAGCCACAAATAACACCTGATCATGACCAAATTTTGTATGGTTTGTTGTGAGCGATTCTTAATGTACTGTACTGACGGACACGTGAGGAGAGGTTATTTTGTGTTGAAGCGTATTTTTCAAATGCGCACTCGATCATTGCAGTGCAGCATGCTTTTTTATTTCATTCCCAAATAAGCAAATTACCGCGCTCCACCCTGTATTTAAGTACAATATACTACAAGTAAAGGGTTTTTCAATACGGACATAATAATTTCATAATCCCTCAAACATTTTTAATGATCTTTCAGTGTCAAACGTTAGTCGAGGTCAACATTTATTTTCATCATGGTAAAGTTCACTTACGAGCAACGTTTGCAAATCTTTAAAAATTTCTACCGAAATTCTGAGTCGGGCGCTCTAACAAAGTTTCACGAAAATCTAGAATTTCATCGAAAAATCATCTTCAGCGATGAAGCTCATTTCTGGCTGAGTGGTTTTGTCAATAAACAAAATATGCGGTATTGGACAGCGCTTAAAGAGGACAGCAACAAACCCACATTGCATCCGCAAAAAATTAATGTGTGGTTTTCATACTGGAGGTCTAATTGGGCCGTATTTTCGTCAATGAAAACACCGCCAGTGGATATCGCTATCGTGCCATGTTAGAAAATTTTGGCCGGAATTGAATGAGCTTGACCAACAAGCCAACGACTCGAATAAATCGCTGTGCACGGGCTCGTGGTGGTCATATGACCGAAATCGAATTTCATTCTTAAAATGTAACATTTGCACTACATATTGGAATACATTTGAACTGTATATCTTAAATATTCTGTTTTTTATTAATATATAAAATTGTTATGTCCTTAATGGAAAACTACGAGTATTTACTTCTGCTGAACCTCTTTTGAAAATTTGAACTCTTAGATTTTGGTACATTTAACTTAAAAAAATAATATAAGGAAAGGAAGCAAGTTGTAAGCAAGGTTCGCAAATTGACGTTATCTCCACATAAATGTTCCTTTTATATTAATCTCTCAACACTACAATATCTGCGGTTTGTCTATAGTTTTCCAAGATCTCCCTTTGTTTGAACAGAACTATTTCAGCTTTTCTGGGATTAACTATCAATTCGAAACTGGCCTAATTTGAAGAAATATTTAGAGGTCCTTGCATGGTCTGTATTGCCAAATGTCTCCGGTCTAAACAATTTCTATCTTGGTTAGACCGGTTGCAATGATTATTGTGTGTTCTATGGAATGTGGTCTGATTTCTCTAGACGATAGTTTATTCTTATATAAACACACATGTGCGCCATAGAGACATTCCTTCATTCTGGGTAACCCACACATCTTCCCCCTCATCACGATAGCCAATCAATTTTATATTAATTAATTTACAATTACACAAAGAGGAGAGAGAGAGAGAGAGAGAGAGAGAGAGAGAGAGAGAGTGAGAGGTGGGGGTAAGGGGGTAGTGGAACAATGGTCTTTGTCTCTCAATCGACTCGATGTTAATAAATTTGTTATGAAATTAATTAATACTTTTATTAAGTTTTTGTTATTCTTTCTGCTATTATTAACAATTGACGACATAGATCGCACAAATAAATACGTACTCATACAACACAGAGAGTACAATAACAACAGCAACAACAACAAACGAACAAAAACAATAAAATATAATTAAATAAAAATTTAAATTTATAACAGACATGGGTGTCGTTTTTTATTTTTTGTCGCTTGGCTTTAAAATATTTCACAGAATTGGTCATAAATACGAGTATTTGCCTCGTCGACAAACATTCTGTCATTTTCGCTTTTATTTTGCGTACAAAAAATATTTAAAAAATAAATAAATAAAAAATGTGATGACGGAAGAGAAAGAATTTTAATTGATAGTATGAATGTTCCGTTTTTGTTTTTGTTTTCATTAAAAATGGCTTGCAATGGCATATGTGTAACAACAACGGATCCACACAAAGAACTGGCAGACAATGAACCATAAATGAATCTTGGACTATTTATGCGCTTTTATGGAATGCCTCAAAGCTGAATGGGGTGTAAAGTCGTTGTACTGCACAGATCCAGATCAGAAATTGGAACATGTGTCTATAGCCCTAGGATAGAAATTAGCAGCGGGAAAACCGTAGTACAAAAGGAATAGTTTAAAAAGAAGAAATTTTCAAATCTAAACAAAAAAATGTCATATTCGAAAGGGTGTTTGCGAATGCTGTGATTAAGAAAATTGTTACAGAATAATCATTTAAAATTGTAAGCCGTTAAAAAACATACACAAAATGCATGGAAAAAGGAGGAACGTTTGTTATGAGAGCTATTGCAAGACAGGGACCGATATAGGCCTAGATTGTTGTGTCGATTTTCATCATAATAAACTGGAGTGTCTAAAAAAACCGGGGTTTGCAGAAAACCGGCATTTCGGCATTTTTTCAAAATCGTATTTAAAAAACCGACTGTCTGCTTTTTTTTTATTAAAAACCCAGCATTCCGATTTTACCTTTTTGGATTTGAATGGGAAATATTTTGACGATCAGAAGTAGGTTTTTTCTTCACAAGGGTTTTTTTTACAGATTTCGCGTGAGTTGTGTTAAACTTTATTTTTTTTTTGCTTTTCAGTATTGTTTGCCATTTCCTCTTGGAAAGTTTTACACCGCGAAAACCAAGGTTTCGTGCGGTTTATGGGCTGGTGAAATCATCAGTCCATATTGTTTCAAATTTGTAACGGGTGATCAATCTAGAGGTGTTTTTTTCAACAGGGGTTTTTTTACAAATAACACGTGAGTTGTGTTAAACTTTATGTATTTCTTTTCAGGATTGTTAGCCATTTCATCATGAAAAGGCTTACAATGCGAAAACAAAGGTTTAGTGCGGTTTAAGGGCTGGTGGAATCATTGGTCTATATTTTTTCAAAAATGATGATGGGCGGTACGTAACTGCGAGTGGTGCTCGCTATCGCGCCATGATATCTGACTTTTTGCTACCTACAATTAAAGCCCGTAATCTTGACGACGTTTGGTTTCAATAGGACGGTGCCACTTGCCATACAGCTACTCACACAATGGATCTATTGAAAGGTCATTGCGAAGAGCAGCTAATTTCACGTTTTGAACCGGTGAGTTGGCCGCCTAGATCGTGTGATATCACACGATATATACACGTAAAGTCCATAGTCAAAGCTGACAAACCTGCTACGACTCAGGTTTTTGAAGCCAACATTATGCGTCTCATCAACGGCATACCGGTTGAAATGCTCGAACGAGTCATCCAAAATTGGACCCTCCGAATGGACAACCTGAGGCGTAGTTGCAGCCAACATTTGAAGGAAATTATATTCCTTAAAATAAATGCCATAAGCTGTCCTTTCGAATGAACAAGAAAGATTTCACACTGGATTTGAATTTTTGTTTTTTTTTTAATAAATACCTCTAGATTGATCACCTGGTAATTGTTCCCATTTCTAGACTATATAAAGGCAACATAATCAATCGCTAGTCATCCAAAGTTGGACCCTCAAAATGGACAACCTGAGGCGTAGTTGCGGCCACCATTTGAAGGAAATAATATTCATAAAAATAAATGGCATAAACTGTCCTTTCGAATGAACAATAAAGATTCCACACTTGATTTGAATTTTTGTTTTTTCTTTGTTTTAATAAATACCTCTAGATTGATCACCCGTTAATTGTTTCATTTCTAGACTTTATGAAGGCAACAAAATCAATCGCTACAAATAAAATGTTAGGTTTATTTTAAAATAAAGAAGTGAAATAGTTAAAGTCGGGCGTGGCCGACTCTTTTGCACCCTCCTCTTCTGGATGAGCAGGAAAGCCAATTGAAAAAAAGGTTTTTGAACCCCTTGGGCGGGCTTAAAATTTATCCAGATTTTAAAAATATGGTTGTTTGAATTTTTTTAGTTCCTTTTAGGCAAGCTTTTCACCACTGGGCCGATGTCAGCATATTGCAATAACAAATAGCATCATGACGTTAAATATTAGAGTCTTTTACCGCTATCGTACTTTCAACAGGCGGTTGCATGATTAATGTGTGGCTTCTAGAGCTATAGACGTAAAATTAACATCCTTATCTAAATCTGAAAGGATTTTTCTCAATTTCAATAGTCCAAATAGTCGATGGTCCAAAAAGCGTATTTCTGTCAAATTTCATCAAGATTGGACGTGGCTTTTAGAGATAAAGACATGAAACCGGCGAAATATGTGTGAAATCTACACCTAAATCGGAAACGATTTTCCTTATTATCAACAGCGTCCGTCATTGGTTAAAAAAACGTACTTCTGTCAAATTTCATCAAGATTGTATATTAGGGTGGAGTGAAAACATGCTTTTTTTATAATTTGAAAAAGTTAACCTCGGAAAGAGATGTAGTCTGGGGTCCTAAAGAGGGGAAAAATAAAGAAAAAAATTTAAAAAAAAATTTAGGGGTCGCGCCACTCCCTAGAAATTTGGAAATTATCGCTATTTTGGCGTTGATTTTAGAAAAATCCTAAAAAGTTTTATGTCAATGCCATATGGGTTTTGAAAGCTAACCTCAATAGCGTTAGTCTGTAACTGGATTTTAAAATTGTTTCAACTTTCATTATGGAGTGCTCAGATAATGAGAACCGTATCGCTGTAATAGCGCTTTTCAAGTGTGAAATGAAAAAAGCGATATTTTCAGAACGTACCGGCCACAATGGATTAGCCACATGTTCGTCTACCGATGCATAAAACTGTTTGAAGAGACTGGAGATGTAAAAGACCGCCACCGGTCGGGCCGCCCACGCTCTGTTCGAACACCGCATGTCATCAAAACCGTTAAATCAAGAATTCATAGAAATCCACTCTGAAAACAGAAAATCATGGCCCGTGAGATGAATATCACGCAAAAGTCCATGAGTCGAATCATTAAAAAAGTCTTGGGACTTGCGGCTTTCAAACGACGTACCGGACATTTATTGACTGCTGCTTTAAAAAAAAATAGGATTGAATACATAATGCAAACGTTTACCGTTCAGGAAAAATTTAACAAGCAAAATGATAGAGGAAGCATCTGAACTGATCCAAAGGGTGGAAAAGTGTCACCACCCAGCTTCAGTTATGGTTTGGTAGAGTGTCTCTTACGATGGGGTCACTGACCTGCATTTCTGCGATCAAGGAGTCAAAACAACGGCCAAAGTTTACCAAGAAACCGTTTTGAAAGCTGTTGTGAAGCCTCTTAACAATTCCCTGTTCCAAAACCAGCCATGGACTTTCCAGCAGGATTCTGCGCCGGCCCATAAGGCTAAAACGTCCTAGGCCTGGCTTCGAAACAATATGCCAGCGTTCATCTCCTCTGAAGAATGGCCCTCACGCAGTCCAGATTTGAACCCATTGGATAACAAATTGTGGACGGTTTTCGAGGACAAGGTTTGTCACAAAAGATACCCCAACATTGGATCTCTTAAGACTGCTTTGGTTCGAGTTGTGGCCAATTTTCCAATAGACGAGGTTCGTGCAGCTATTGACGATTGGCCAGTGCGACTTAGGGCGTTTGTAAAGGCAAAAGCCGGACATTTCAAATAAGTAGAGTCTTTTTGGTTACAATATACATCAATAAATATATTAAAAAAATATTTGGTCCAAAAACATTCAGTACTTTTTATTTAACAGCATAATACGTGTGTAACAGTATGACGTGTTTTAAAAAGAATAAAAATTCGGATTAATTTTGTTCTATTTTGTTTTATCTATCCAGTGTTTTTTTTACTCCAGTTTTATTTACGCATGATGTTTTTATACCGATATGTATTGTATTTAATCTTTATATATTAAGTTTAATGGAGTTAAAACGCTCTTTCACTTTAGACAAAAACTAGTTTGCGGCATCAGCTTCATAAACAACTAGTTTATGTCATTAAAATTAAGCAAATAATCATTTAATCGTTCTATACTATTTTTTTTCTCGCAAAATATATGCTGGCTAATTTGTCACGTGCTGCAGATCGGATACCGCCATCAGTTTGTTTATAGAAATAGTTTCTTAATGAATTTGACGATAGATAGAAAAAACAACAAAGACTATAAAAAAAAATCATAATACTTTTGATAAATTTGTCCATTAACATCATAAATCGTATTTAACGCCCACACATACTTTTAGTTGGCGGTTTTGAGAGGTGACCGATTTTGGTGTGATGAAAATTCAAGTTATGTAGGCAACCCGCGTTCACAGGGAAATGCATTTAGAATGGAATTTAGGCAAATGTGTAGAATTACAAATTTTTTAGTGGCAAAACAGAAAAATATTCTAACTTAGACTTTCATTTGATTTATAAGAATTAGGAGGTCAGTAAAACTTTTGAAATTAATCAAAAATTTTATTGTTAAATGTACAAAGGCTAAATATAGCACCTAAACACTGAGAAAAAGTCGTTTGGAAATTGAAACGAACTACAAATATTCACTTTGACAAGAATACTTTTTGTCGTAGGGCAGTTTATATTATATAAATTATGAAGAAAATTCGATTATTATTACCTTTATACGATTATACGACAACGATTATAATTATAGATTAATACTATAATTTTACTATGGTATTCATTGCCAATAAATTGGTTATACTCATGGAATGAAAGTTGTATTGAATTACAAAAATTCGGCTGGACCAGAATACTTTATGTTGCAGGCATAAAATATTTAGAAAAGAATTTATGAAGAATAATTGGTTCCAAATATCATAGATTATTACTATAATTTTACTATGATACCCATTGCCAATAAATTGGTTATACCCAGCTCAAGTTTCCACCAGTTGTGGCCAGCAATAGTTTTGGAGACATTTGAATGTTGGTGCCAATAATTGATGATGACAACAAATAAAACAGTGCAACATTTTTTTGGGGCGGCAAATGATTCCTTCGGAAACTCAACCGCTTAGATGAATATAGTAAATTCCCAAAGGGCAGGTCCTGCACGCACAGAAAAGATATGGTTACTATATGGTCACGGCAATAATATGTTCGCCGCAATCAAAGTGTGTTCGTCGCAACCATAGTATTGTTTTCTGAATTTAATCTTGACAAAAGTATGATTGTCGCAATATTAGTATTGTTGAAATGTAATAATAGTATTATTACCAAATTTAAAAAGGAAAATATGGTTGTAGCAACAATATAAGTATAGTTGGTGCGACAAAAGTATTGTTTTATGGGTTTTTTTGCTAACAATAATATGATTACGGCTATCATACTGTATGATGGTACATTTTTTTTCGTTTGAATATGCTTTTTAGAACAATGTTATTGTTACGGATCGAATGCAATAATAGTACTTTTTCAAACAAACTGCTTTGGCTTTGTTTAACTGAAATATATTTAATAAAAACGCTTACATTTTTTAAACTGATTTTTTCTACTGTTAAATAAATCACTCCTATTATTTTAAATTTAATGTATTTTTAAATAATTTTTATAATTCAATTCTTTTGTTGACAACATAACGCAATAAATTTGGGGATCATAGTACGGTTGAGCTGGATCATACTATGGTTGTACGGATCATAACATGGTTGCGTGTGAATCATACTATGGTTGTGAAGATCATACTATGGTTGTATGTAAAACATAATATGGTAGTGAGGATCATTGTAGGTATCATAGTATGATTGAGTGTAAATCATACTATTGTTGTGAGGATCATAGTATGATTGTGAGAAGCATAGTATGGTTGTATTTGAATCATACTATTATTGTGAGGATCATAATATTGTTATGCCACAACCATATACCCAACAATAGTATAATCCTCTTTGAATATTGTCACCACAACCATACTTTTTTTCTGCGTGTGGTAGGTTTCACTTCTTTAACGGGCCGCGGAGTTTATATTTTTTAATCAGTAAAATAAAAGTACGCAAAACTAACTGGCCTGACACATTTTCTGTTTTACTAGCAACTTTTTTTTGTTTTCTAAAAGCAATCTTTTATAAGCCATCTGTCAAAATTTCCGAAATATTTAATGATTATTTTCTTTGTTACAGGTGATTGAAGTAAACAAGTTTTATACTTTTTGAAAAATGGAAAATAAAGAGTTTCTTGCGGTAATTAAACACTTTTATATGAAAGGTTATACGCCACAATTAATCAAAGATGAATTGGATTCTGTTCATGGTGATAATGCACCATTATACTCCACCGTGAAATCCTGGGTTCAACAATTAAAAATGGGTTGTTCAAGTACGGAAGATGAACAACGCTCTGGAAGACCGAAAACTGCTACTACTATTGAAAACATTAGAAAAATATTTAATGAAGTGACTAACGATAGACGAATAAAGCTCAGAGAACTTGCTGATATTGTTAAAATACACGAAAAACCAGTTTGGATTATTTTACATGATGAACTCCACATGAAAAAGCTATCCGCAAGATGGGTGCCGCGTTTGTTGACTTTGCCCCAAAAAATCGTCCGTTGGACCAATTCCGAGGAGCTTTTAGCGATTTATCAGCGTAATCCAATAGAGTTCTTGCGCCGATTCATAACTGTTGATGAAACATGGATCCATCACTACATCCCAGAATGCAAAGAACAGTCAAAACAATGGATAGAAGCTGGTAAAAGTGGTCCCAAGAAGGCGAAAACTGTTAAGTCAGCAGGAAAAGTAATGGCCACAGTATTTTGGGATGCAAGGGGTATAATATTTATTGATTATCTTGAGAAAGGAAAAACTATAAATAGTGAATATTATTGTGCATTATTGGATCGGTTGAGTGAAGAAATCCAGATTAAACGACCGCGTTTAGAAAAAAAAGTTCTTTTTCATCAAGATAATGCTCCTTCACACACTGCATTTTTAACTCAACAAAAACTGGCCGAATTACGATTTGAAATTGCTCCGCATCCACCATATAGTCCAGATTTAGCTACTTCTGATTATATCTTGTTTCCACATTTAAAAAAAAAATCTCGGTGGCAAAAAATTGTCGTCCAATAGCGAGGTTATTGCTGAAACTGAGGCATATTTCGAAGGTCTTGAAAAATCTTATTTTTCGCATGGAATTAAAAAACTTGAAAAACGTTTGATGAAGTGTATTGAGTTGGAAGGAGATTATGTCGAAAAATAAATAATAATAATTCCAAAAAAAGGTTCTTTTTATCTTAGGCCAGTTACTTTTGCGGTCGCCCTCGTATGTAGGAGTTGCAACAATAAGTAGCAGAAACTAGAGCTGAAACAGATCCGGATCCACCCCATTATATTATTGAAAAGTAATCATCTTAAAATTTGTCAGCCCAAATTTCGGTCTAATTTTCCAATCGGTAGTTCGGACCGATTTTCAATCTTATTATTCTCAGTGTACGGCAATATTTCTTCTTCATTTCTATCATTCAAATACCTGACAGTTTTTAAAAATAAACCTGCAAACATGAGATAAAATATTCGAAATATTTGCGCCAAAATTGAAACGTGACCATATTCTGGTGTCTAAAAATACAAAAGGGAATAATTTCAAAAACTTGTTTTTTTATTTCTCAAATATTCGGTTGTGCCAAGCCATTCTTTGAGATTTTTTGTTAACAAAAATGTGTGGCTATTTCGTTTAAATGATTGTCGTGTGTCGCATTTTTGTCTGATGTCGGCGTGGCTGTCTGTCTGTCCATAATCTATATAATTTTATGACTTTTTGTCATCGTCTGAAATGAAGCACGTGGGTGGTGGTGTCTCGGTAGTTTATTTGCCTCTCTTCCTTATATTCGATTCGATATTGAAACAAGATTTTATTTATTTCATTATTTTGTTGTTGGTGTTGTCATTAATGTTAACAGCAAATTGTTAACATTTTAACACCTTCTCATTTTGGTAAAAGCAAGAAGAAGAAAAACGGCTTTTGTTGGTGATATTATTTATGATATCCAATTAAGTTGATTTTAATATGGACAAATAAAGGCGCCGTAAATAAATAAAATGTGAGTATGCCATGCGATTGTATTTTGACGGGTCTAATTAGGCCACTTGTATGGAATGTGGCTTTATTCAGATAATTTAGATATTTTAAGTTCTTAGTAAAATCTGGACTAGATGATAAAGCAGACGAACAAATCTTACTGGATGAGGAGCACAGGGAAAACAATAGGCAATAGAACTAGAACAATGTAAAGCATCGACTTTCTGTGAAAATAAATTAAGAAATTTGTGTGATTATGCTCTTTTGCAGATAGTCAATCAATAAAATACCTTTGAAGTCCCAAAAAACCGTTGCCATAACCTTACCAGCCGATTGAATTGTTTTTGCCTTCTTTGGGGCACTTCCTCCAGCTTCAGTCCATTCTTTGGATTGTTCTTTTGTCTCTGGAGTATAGTGGTGGATCCATGTCTCATCAACAGTTATGAAACGACGCTTACAATCCATTTTATTTCGCTGAAAACGATCCGAACAAGCTTGAGAAATGTTCATTCTTATGCGTTTTTGGTCGACTGTTAACAAGTCCGGCACCCAACTTGCAGAAAGCTTTTTCATCTGTAGTTCTTCATGCAAAATTAAATGGACTGGATCATTTGAGATACCCATGATATTAGCTATTTCACGCACTTTTATTCGTCGATCATTTAATACCATATCATGCACTTTGGCTACAATTTCTGTTGTTGTTGTTGTTTTTGGACGTCCACTACGTGGTTCATCTTCAATGCTTGTACGACCACGTTTAAATTCAGCAACCCAATTTTTTACTGTTGCATATGAAGGAGCACTTTCACCTAACACATTCACCATATCATTATGAATTTCTTGTCCCGATAAACCTTTTTTATGTAAACATTTAATGACACCACGCATTTCTAATTTTTCCATTGTAAAAAAATCGCGGATGCGTCTTTTGTGAACACCTGTTTCTATATGAAGGAGTTGCCAGATCGAAACAAAATTTAACATGTGTTCATAGCAGAGATGGAAGTTTCCAAAACACTTAACTTTTTTCTGTTTATACCGCGCTTTTTGTGCTAGGCTAAGAAGTTTCCGAACCGCCCTCGTAGAACAAGTCCGATATATCGTCACTGTCGATTCCGATCGTAGACATTTTTATATTATAACCAGTTATTTTGCGTCCCGTATACACACAGAGAACAAATATTGTTACTATATGGTCATGGCAAAAAATTTTAAGTTCTCTGCAATAAAAGTATGTTCGTCGCAGCCATAGTATTGATTTTTGAATTTCCCTTCGACAATATTATTATATAAAAATGAAAATATAGTTGTACCAACAATATAAATATGGTTGGTGCCACAATAGTATTGTTTTTTGGGGTTTTATGTTAACCGTAACATGATTACTGCAATCATACTGTGTGATTGTAATTCTTCTTAATTTGATATGGTTTTTAAAACAATGTAATTGTAACAAATCTTATGCAATAATAATAGTTTTGATATGTAAATTACAATTTTCCAACAAACTGTCTTGCATTTGGTTAACTAAAAATATTTTAAATAAAAAAAAACGCTTATGTTTTTTACGGATTTTTTCTACAGTTAAATAAAAGACTCCTATTATTTTGAATTTAATGTATTTTTAAATTTACCCAATACAAATCTCTATTGTTGACAACATAACGCAATCCTAATAAATATTTTTAAGAATCATAGTATGGTTCATAGTGTGTTTGAGTGTGAATCGTACGAGGGCGACCGCAAAAGTAACTGGCCTAATATAAAAAGAACCGTTTTTTTGGAATTATTATTATTTATTTTTCAACATAATCTCCTTCCAACTCAATACACTTCATCAAACGTTTTTCAAGTTTTTTAATTCCATCCGAAAAATAAGATTTTTCAAGACCTTCAAAATATGCCTCAGTTTCAGCAATAACCTCGCTATTGGCTGACAATTTTTTGCCACCGAGAATTTTTTTTAAATTTGGAAACAAGAAATAATCAGAAGGAGCTAAATCTGGACTATATGGTGGATGCGGAGCAACTTCAAATCGTAACTCGGCCAGTTTTTGTTGAGTTAAAAATGCAGTGTGTGAAGGAGCATTATCTTGATGAAAAATAACTTTTTTTTTCTAAATGCGGTCGTTTTATCTTGATTTCTTCACTCAACCGATCCAATAATGCACAATAATATTCACTATTTATAGTTTTTCCTTTCTCAAGATAATCAATAAATATTATACCCCTTGCATCCCAAAATACTGTGGCCATTACTTTTCCTGCTGACTTAACAGTTTTCGCCTTCTTGGGACCACTTTTACCAGCTTCTATCCATTGTTTTGACTGTTCTTTGCATTCTGGGATGTAGTGATGGATCCAAGTTTCATCAACAGTTATGAATCGGCGTAAGAACTCTATTGGATTACGCTGATAAATCGCTAAAAGCTCCTCGGAATTGGTCCAACGGACGATTTTTTGGGGCAAAGTGTACAAACGCGGCACCCATCTTGCGGATAGCTTTTTCATGTGGAGTTCATCATGTAAAATACTCCAAACTTGTTTTTCGTGTATTTTAACAATATCAGCAAGTTCTTTGAGCTTTATTCGTCTATCTTTAGTCACTTCATTAAATATTTTTCTAATGTTTTCAATAGTAGTAGCAGTTTTCGGTCTTCCAGAGCGTTGTTCATCTTCCGTACTTGAACGACCCATTTTAAATTGTTGAACCGAGGATTTCACGGTGGAGTATGATGGTGCATTATCACCATGAACAGAATCCAATTCATCTTTGATTAATTGTGGCGTATAACCTTTTATAAAAAAGTGTTTAATTACCGCACGAAACTCTTTATTTTCCATTTTTCAAAAACTATAAAACTTGTTTACTTCAATCACCTGTAGCAAAGAAAATAATCATTAAATATTACGGAAATTTTGACAGATGGCTTATAAAAGATTGCTTTTAAAAAACAAAAAAAAAATTGGTAGTAAGACAGAAAATGTCCCAGGCAAGTTAGTTTTGCGGTCGCCCTCGTATAAAAAAAATTAAGAACAAATTTCAAATTCTGTCTTTTGAACTAGCTACATAGAGCTTAAGTAAATGGATTCTGAAATTTTGATTATTTCCACAAATGTTGTAATTAGAATCAAAACTAATAATTATTTTAAACAAAAAGATTTGATGTTTTGAATAGATAACACTTCAGTCGCCTAACCCTGTACTAAAATGACAATAGTAGTACTTTAGTGGAACATTTTAAACCAAAAACTATCACTTAGCCAAAACTACGTCCAAATTAGAGATATCGATTTTTTATAATTAACTGGACGTCATAGAGTCCTGCTTAAATTAACTGGGCAAAATTTTGGTAAAATACATAAACAATCAAAACTCTCGTTAGTTATTTTCTACTTTTTTCGAAGAAACGACGAAAAGAACACGCCAAACCTAAAGATGAGATGTTTAAATGTTTTTGAAAAATAATCTCTATACGATCCGCAAGTAGGGTGCCGCGTATGTTGACTTTGCCCCAAAAAATCGTCCGTTGCACCAATTCCGAGGAGCTTTTAGCGATTTATCAGCGCAATCCAATAGAGTTCTTGCGCCAATTCATAACTGTTGATGAAACATGGATCCATCACTACATCCCAGAATGCAAAGAACAGTCAAAACAATGGATAGAAGCTGGTAAAAGTGGTCCCAAGAAGGCGAAAACTGTTAAGTCAGCAGGAAAAGTAATGGCCACAGTATTTTGGGATGCAAGGGGTATAATATTTATTGATTATCTTGAGAAAGGAAAAACTATAAATAGTGAATATTATTGTGCATTATTGGATCGGTTGAGTGAAGAAATCCAGATTAAACGACCGCGTTTAGAAAAAAAAGTTCTTTTTCATCAAGATAATGCTCCTTCACACACTGCATTTTTAACTCAACAAAAACTGGCCGAATTACGATTTGAAGTTGCTCCGCATCCACCATATAGTCCAGATTTAGCTCCTTCTGAGTATTTCTTGTTTCCAAATTTAAAAAAAATTCTCGGTGGCAAAATATTTTCGTCCAGCAGCGAGGTTATTGCTGAAAGTGATTTATAATTAAACGACGAAAAGAACACGCCAAACCTAAAAATTCACGAAAATTCGCTTTAATAAAAACTTTCTCGGGCCATAACAAATAACTGAGACTTACCAGGACCATGTCCTTTTAGAGAGTCAATATAAATAAGTCTTTAATTGTCCGAAGGAATTATTAACCCCCCAAAAAAGTGTTCCGCTTTATAATAATTACAGCATTTAAATCCTTCAGTGTTTAGAATTATTAAAATTGGCCATATTATTAATGGATGTCATGTTTCGTAGATGATCTCATGTAGAGCGATTCATAACCACCGTAGCTGGCTTTATTTCCCCCCCTCAAATCACTCATTACTATTGTACAATCTCTACAAAAATGCCTGTCAATTTAAACGCAATTAAATGTTAATAACAATCTAAAAAACATCAATTTCAAAACGTACGATTTAAAAGAAATTATAGCGGCTAAATGCAAAAAAAAAACACGACACTCATGCACAAATCTCTTGCCAGAAATTAAACAGCAACTAAAAGAAATTAAAATCATTTCTGTTCGATTTCTAGCAGCAGCAGCAACATCCACCAAGAAACATCTTCGCGAAAGAGTTTTAAAAAAGAAAAGTACATTTAAGGATAAAAAAAAAACGCAAAATCCAATTGCAACTAAATTAACATGTTGGCAACATGCTTATTGGCGGACTGGACCGGCCCGGACCCATAAGAAAGAAGCATAGCGGGACAGTTGGAGAGTACAATTTTTATCAGATTTGTTGTTTAAGCGAAGAAAATAGGAAAGGAACAGGTCAGCCAATGAAGGCAACATAAAATCAACTTGCCCACCACCAGTCGGCCAGTCAGCCAGTCGCATGGATGAAATGATGAGCGTCGCGATATTTAATAGACCCGGCGTAAAGTTGCTAAAAACACACAACAATTTTCTTTTTGCTCTGTCGAATTTCCAGCAATTGCTGCGCTGTTGGTTGCACCGGTACATGCACCAATTCATCGGCCAAATTGTAGCACACAACGGCATTCACAGCAAGAATACCAGGCAACACCAGCCGTGGAGTTTGCATAATTTATGGCAATCAGTGTTAGAGATTACGGCGATGGAAATCACGATACGAAGCTGCAGCAGATGCAGCAGCGTCAGCAACTGCAGCAGCAACAACACCACATTCAATTTACGCGCTGCGTTGTTATTTCTAAATTAGAATCTCTGTTTGTTGTTGTTGTTATGGTAATTGCAAAAACCTAATGTGTTTCTATCGTTGGCTACTGGTTTTAATCATGTTACACTCAGATAAAAATGTCAGTAATTTCGAAAACTCAAAGAGCTAACTAATCTTGCCCTTAGGTGTATTACTACGAGGGCTGTTATATATATTTCTGGACTAATAATGAAAATGCGAATATTTATCATCAAAAATAATTTGTTTCTTAAAATATTCTCCAGCATGATTTTTACACTCTTGCATGAGCTCAAATCAATTGTCGAAGCACTTTTTCCCTTTTTTTTTGATGTGCGGCGGATTATGTCAGGGCTGTACTGCGCATGACTCATTAATTCAACGTTTTTTCCGGTTAATAAAGGCGCTGGTTTGAGCTAATGTGTGAGAGATCGCATTGTCATGGTGCACAACGATTCGTCTTCCTTTGTTCGTTTTTAGAATTTCTTTGAAGACTTCAGACAAACAAATTGTGGTGTACCACTCAGAATTTACCTCCTACGTTGCTCAAGCGGAACATTCGCCACATGACCAATTTTGATGAAGAAACAGGCGACCATTTGCATCGAAATGCTTCTTCCACGAACAACTTTCGTTGGATTTGGCCCGTCTTCGAAGATCCAGACGGTCGATTGCTGTTTTGTTTCGGGCTCATGCGCATATATCCATGATTCGAAACCTGTGACGATCTTAAAAACGTCTTTGGATCGTATTTTTTCAAAATGTCTTTGCACCAATCGACACGAGCCTTTATTTGAGCGATTGTCAAATTGTGCGGGATCCAACGAGAACAAACCTCTTTTATGGCCAGGTGTTCATGCAATATCGAATGTATGCTGGTGGAAGAAATGCCCAAGGATGCCTCTATCTCACGGTATGTCACATGACGATCTTGCATTATCATATCACGCGCGGCACCAATGTTCTCTGGCACAACGGCCTTTTTGGACGACCTTCGTCTTTGAGCGAGCGTCGGCCAGGATTGAATTCATTAAACCAGTTTTTCACAGTGCTATAGGATGGCGCTTCATCGCCATACAAAATTTAAGTTCATCGATGCACTTTTGTCGTAACAAACCACGTCGAAAGTTGTAAACAAAATGATCACACGAAAATGTTCACGAGTTAGTTCCATTTTTTGCCAACTTGATTTTTTCAAGTCACTGTGAACAACACAAATGATGGTCATACGTCAAAACGTTCTGAGTACGTTTATGCTAAAAAAAAGTCAAACTTTCCAATGGAAATGTCAGATGGCGCCAGGCAATACTTAGTGTTGCCGAGGCCAGAAATATATATAGCGACCCTCGTAATGAACATGGCCACAGCACTTTCATAATCGACAACGTTAGGCAAGTGATTTTTACCGTGTTAACTTTATTCGGCAGAAAACTCTACAACCTAAATTTCTCGTTAAATGCTAATCTGCCAGCCCTTAAGTATATTGTCGCTGATCATGGCCACAGCACATTAGTTGCTTGGGGTCTGCTGATGGTGGAGCAGTGCCCAACGAAACCGCAGTCACCCTTCCTTGCTACTTAAGTCTTTTCGCTTGATTTTGGTACAACTTTTGGTTTCTATTAAGTGAAATATTTAATTAAAAAATATTATATTTAATAATATGTAAATGTTACACGGCCTATAAATAAAAATACAGGGTGGGCGATTTAACATTTAAAATTTGAATCGGCTGTGAAAAAAGTACTGGTAATTTTTTCAAATTTCTGGTTTTATTGGAATGATTGAACTTTGTCATTTAATAATAGAACACCATACTATGCGTTTTCGCTTTGCCCAATGGGCTGAAGATTATTTGACAGGAGATGAAGAATTTTACCGAACTTAAATGAACTTAAATTTAAAATGTTAAATCGTTCAACCTTAAAATGTTCAACCTTAAATGTGTCACACCCTGGAAATGTTTGAGCATGAGTAAACTCTTTTGGGCCTTAAGCAACTAATCAGATAGAGAATGATGGATGGAAATAAAAAAACAAGACCTTAGTAAAGGCCAGTAATAAAGAGTGTTTAAACTGTTGAATCGGCGCCGATTACTTTAATTGGACAACGCCTGAGAGTCAACCCGGCTTATTTTTCGGTTGAATTTGGACCTAATACATCTGCAAATGGAAATTAAAAAGAAATACCTTTGAAGAGGAAAGTAATGAAGCAAGTTTAAGAATTAGTTAAGCTCCGCAGATTATTTTAATTAAACTACACCAAAATGTCAACCCGGCTTATTAACCGGTTGAGTTTGAACCTACATCCGTAAAACATTTTGAATTGAAGCTGAAAGACCATAGGCAACACCGAGAGTTTGCCAATTAAGCGAAAGAAGTGTTGTCTGCGGATCAGGATTTTGACCACAAATTATGTTTTCCTACTTTGCCCAATTTTGGCACAACGACAAACTCAACAAGCAAGAATGGAATTATTAGAGCCAACACAATTTAAAATTAATTTTTATTTACAAATGTTAGGGCATATAAATTGAAAAAATACAATTCACTAGAGTTCGCAAAGGGATCGCAGCGCAGCGTCCACAAAAATTGACATTTTGATAAGGTTAAAACTATAACGGAGTCATCGAACTTTATTTCTTTCTGACAAAGGAGACATTGTCAATGGTCCTCATTGTAAGGGAACTTTATTTATTTCTTTACTTTATTTCTTTCGGACGAAGGAGACATCTTCAATGGTCCTCATTGTTGAAGGACTTTCTACACCTAGATCAGACCTAGAAAGCATCGATATTTTGGATCTCTAGTTTTAAAAAGGAAAAGGTGCTTCATGCCGTACATGCAACGCTTAATGTTAGGGAGGAAAAAGTTGGCACTGGGTCATCTCGCAGAAAGTTTATAAATTAGTCACCTGGGTCTTGTGACTTAATAATTTTATTTGGGGCTACGTCTAGTTTTTAGTCAACGCTACCAAGCCATTTACTTAAGTGAAGCACGAAGCCAGTATTGAAAATTCTATTGCACATATAACGCAACAAATGGAATCTAATGGAACCTGGTCATCATTTTTAATAAATGAAGGATATTTCATAAAAATAAAACAGAAAAAACTTCATATCTTCGCTATTGTTGTTATTTTCATTTATTTGTATCTGGTCACCCTGAGTTTTACACAACTTTAACATACCTCCTTTACTCGAGTGTATTGGAATACGTCACATCACAAATGTGTACGGGCTGAACGAAGCGACGAAGCCCACAATTGTTTCAGTAAATCTCTGCATCACATATTTTTTCACTCTCTGTTATGATTTCTTTTCATCATTACTCGTATTAAGCGAAACAAGGAAATGTTTTAAATCGCAAGCATTCGACCATTATTCAAAATTAAAATACAATTTAAAAATAGTGATTTGATTGGAAAATTACCAACGAGTCATGGGGCTAAGAAAGATTTTTCGAAATCAAAACACACACTCACACACAAAATAGTAGTTCTTGAACAAATAATCAAGATAAATTTGAAAAGACCTCCTAACAAAGGCATCTCAGTAATGAAAAAGGGAGGCGTCACAAGGAATAGTATCCCACGTCATGTGGTTTTTTTTTAATGTCAATGGTGATGCAGCCATTTCGAATTGTTCCAAGAAATTGTCTTGCTATTGACCATCATCATTAATTTAAATTGTGCAGAAAGCAACAATTTTTATATTAAAGAACTAAATTGAAGATTTCTGCAAAATCATACTATTTCTTTGGTATACTGTGGCATTATGTGGGTGGTCGTTGGTCGGTTGGTTAGTCCGCCAGACATTTGGTGCTACGAGCCATTTTTCTTTGTTAAAGAAAATACCAATTGCTAGATGAGAGATACACTAGAGCGAAATTAGGGAGGTCATTTAAATAATATTCAAGTTATTAAAGTTAATACGTGGGAAATTTTTCATCCGAATTTAAAAATCTGTTTTGTCTAAAAAAATATTTACAAGAAAAAACTCTTTCTAATGATAAAAAGCACACTGAAGAAATTATCTTCGCAAGAGCCAAGAAATGTTTCATATTTCTTCATTCAGCCAAAGAAACATTTTCACAATTTGTACAAATTATTCAAAATTTGCATAAAATGTTTCATGTTTTCTATGAAATGTTTCTTATTTTCTATGAAATATTTCATAGATTTTGTGAACATAAAATATATTATAAATTTTATAAAACTTGTTCATATCATTTATGAAACTATTACGTTGTCGGAAAAAATTCGCATTATTTTCAATGTTGGAACTTTTTCAAATTGAAGTACAATCAATATTTTAAAATTTTGTAGTTTCAGAATTTGTGTAAATCATTTTATGAACTGTTTTTTTTCTATGAAACTTTTCTTATTTTTTATGAAATGTTTCTTTTTTTCTATAAAATATTTCATAAATTTTGTGAATTATAAAATATTTTTTAAATTTAATGAAACTTTTTCATATCACTTACGAAATGATTACGTTGACTGAAAACATTTGCAATATTTTCAACATTGGATCATTTTCAATGTTAATTACATACGAAAATGAAAACTTTAACGTCGATTTTCGGAATAATCAATATTATAAAATTTGCAGGTCCTTCAATGCAGCCGGGCACTGCGACACTGCAGTACTTAATATATAGGGTGATCCATCTAGAGGTATTTTTTCAGAACAAAAAAATATATAAAAACTCAAATCAAGTGTGGAATCTTTATGGGTAATTTAATAGGACATTTTATGGCATTTATTTTTTGAAAATAATTACCTTCAATGGAAATGAGCGTTCGATGAAAAACGGGAAGATCCGCTGTTTTCGACCAAAATTTATTTCAGTGATGAGGCCCATTTCTGGCTCAACGGCAAAGTAAATAAACAAAATTGCCTTATTTGGGCTAAAGAGCAACAAGAATAGGTTCAAGAGGCGTCTTTTTATCCAGAGAAAACCACGGTTTGGTGCGGTTTATAAGCTGGTGGAATCAACGGTCCATATTTTTTCAAAAACGATGATGGCCGAAACGTAATCGTGAATGGTGCTCGCTATCGCGCCATGATATAGATCTTTATGCTAGCTGAAATTGAAGCCCGTAATCTTGACACTTAGTTTCAACAGGACGGTGCCACTTGCCATACAGCTGCTCAAACAATGGATCTATTGAGAGGTCATTTCAAAAAGCAACTAATTTCACGTTTTGTACAGGTGAGTTGGCCGCCTAGATCGAGTGATATCACAGCTTTAGACATTTTGCTTTGGGGTTACGTAAAGTCCAAAGAGTATGTTGACAAACCAGCTACGATTCAGGTTTTGGAAGCCAACATTACGCGTGTCATTAAAGCCATACCGGTCGAAATACTCGAACGAGTCATACAAAATTGGACCCTCAGAATGGAAACCCTGAGGTGTAGTTGCGGCCAACATCGTAACTAATAAAAATTATATTCAAAAAATAAATGCCATAAAATGTCCTTTCAAATTACCAGTAAAGATTCCACACTTGATTTGAATTTTTATATTTTTTTTGGTATGATGGATCGCCTTATATTATCTTGTGATTATATATTTTATTGCCTTACCAGTAGAGAAATATTTTTTTTATTGAATTCGTCATACCTAAAAAGAAAGAAAGATAAAAAAATTAATGTAGGTCTTAAAAATAGATTTTTATTCTAAAATAAGTATAATATTTTTTATAATTTAAGAATAAAGATATAAAGAGGCGTCGCGACAAACGAGGCACCACATCGTCGAGGTAGTAGCGAAATATTTTGCGGCAAGAGCCAAAAAAACTGAGATAAAGCAGGTAAACAAATTAAATTCGGTAGTGCCGAAGCTTATATGCCCACCATCATGGATTACGGTTCAATATGTCGAAGGGGCGTGGCAACGCATTTTTTACTAGGGAGTGTTCCTTTTCATACCACCATCATATATACCAACCCACTTTATCGGTATTAGTTCGCGAAATAAAGCCTATCAAAGTATGTGCGGTGCCACGCCCTTTTTTAAATTTTAACGCATTATTATCTAAAATAATTGATTGATTTCATTCAGTTCAAAAATTCGTAACGATCGGTCCATTGCATTGACCATAAATGCGTTTTTTAAAGAGGACGTGCTAACGCCCTCTTTTTCTCTGAGATATTGTCTATTTAAGTTCAGGGTGGTGTCGGAGGTGCCACGCCCCCTAATAAAATTTTACCATAACATAGTCTAGAATAATTGCGTCATTGGTTTCATGCTGTATAAGTTTTATAACGATCGGTCTAGCAATTTTTGACAGAGGGCCGCGTTACCGCCCACTTTTCCCCGGGATGTGTTTCGATCCATGCCACTTACATATGTTTCAAAAGGGCGTGGCTTCGCCCATAGAAACCTTCACTTTGAAAGGCTTTATCTTGTGGACTAATACCAATATAGTGCTGGTAGTTGGTATGAAAGGCAACACACACTGATAACGATCGGTCTAGCGATTTTTTATAGAGGGCGCGTTACCGCCCACTTTTCCCAGCGATGTGTTTCGATTCATGCCAACATCATATGTTCCAAAAGGGCAAGGCTCCGCCCATAGAAACCTTCACTTCGAAAGGCTTTATCTTGTGGACTTATAATAATGCTGATAGTTGGTATGAAAAGGAACACACACTGATAGAAAAAAGGCCGGTGTTACGCCCCTTAGCAAAATTTTTAATTTTAACCGTAATTAATGATGAAAGGTATATACGCTTTGACACGGCCGAACTTTATTTGTCCACTTGTTAAGTTCAAGTTTGTGAATTTTTCCTGATGTTGACTCAGACTGAGTCACTCAGTCCTTGTGAGGGAAAATTTGTGTACCTGGTCAATTTTCATTCAATACCAACCGTTTCAATCCATCAACAAAAGTTTTTGCTAAAATTTAACCAACTAGCTTTAAAAGAGAGACCTGTAGCCTGCTTTCCACAGACCGACAGACAGACGAGCATGACTAGATCATCTTAGAATTTTACGACGATTCAGAATATATATATACTTTATGAGGTCTCCTACCAGTATTACGAGGTGTTGCTAACGGAATGACAAAGTGAATATATCCTGTATGATATGATGAAAGGGTCTAAAGAAGGGCCGGGCTGGCAAGAAGATGCGACGTTGGGCTCGATCAAAAGCTTTAACACAGAGTCCTAAAGCGGAGCCGCGATTAAAGATAGGCATTGAAATTTCTACCAATAGCATCGTTGGGATTGTAGAAAAAAATTTAGATCTTGGATCCGCCAATCAAGCAATAGAAAGATGCCAGCTCTGGAATTAAAAAATCGAAAATCGAGCTGCCAAATAGATGCTATTTTGGGCTCAGTTGACAGTTTAAAACATCATTTCCACCGGCAGTTGCATCGTGGACATAAATTAATTTGTTTACCATGGAAATAGATGCTACTTTGGGCTCCGTCAGCAGCTAAAGAACAATTTCCGCCGGCAAAAGAACATAATTTCCAACGTCGAGGTGGTAGAGTAATTTGTTCACCTCCGATTCGTCATAAACCAAAATAACGATGTCTGCAAAAAATATGAATCGTATTGGCAATTAGATGCTACTTTGGGCTCGGCCAACAGTTAATAAAGAGATCCCTCCCTCGAAATATGAAAATCACACATTTCACAAGAGATATTCAGAGCCGAAGCGAGATTCTATACGGCGTCCAAACTGGCGTGTAATCGAACGAAATTTCCTTCGAAAAATACAAGGGCCCATCTTCATGAAGGAAGAGTATAGACTTCCAGGTAACTACGATTTAATTGAGCTTGTGTGAACAACACTTATTCAGCGCCGAAGCGTGACTCTATAAGGTGCCGAAGCGTGATTCTATAAGGTGCCGAAGCGTGATTCTATAAGGCGCCGATGCGTGATTCTATAAGGCGCCGAAACTTGCATGTAGTCAGAAGAAATATCCATCGAAAAATGTAAGAGGCAATCTTCATGAATGGAGAGTATAGATGTCGGACTAACAAAGATTTGTATGAGCTATAATGAGACGTGATTGTTCAAATACACTACATACGCTGGCTAGAACATGTTGGTCGAATTGAAACGAACTACGGAAAGCGCAGACATGGAAGACCAAGACTTCGGTGAAAGGATAAGTGAAAGGATAGTGAATCCTTGGCATTACAGCAGGCTGGAGTACGCGCAAGATCAAAGTGCTTGGAAATCATTGTTGAGCAGACCAAGACCAAGAGATTGAAAAGTCCGTAAGGAAAGTAAGATTAAAATTAGACCACCATCGTATGACTTTAAAAGAGCTTCAGAACAAAATTTATGCCAAGCTGTTGCAGCGAAATTACGAAACTATAATAACATCCATCCTATGGTCAAAGGTAGATAAATAGTTCAATCAATATCACTGATCCGCAAGTTATTGAGCACTCAAATTATTAAAATGGCAAACCTGTCAAGTTAAACGTTCAAATTACTTCACTACAATATTGACTTAAATGAATGCGCTTTCTTGCTGTAACTAAAAATGCTGTCAAACAATGACAGTGAAATTGAAAAAAGAATTGCAATTTATTTTCAAAATTTCTGCTATAAATCATCAACCTCAAATCATTGACATACACCACTTTTGGTTTTCCTTTCGTAGAGTCATTGACAGTGAAAGGTCTCACATTAAAAAAGGCACCAGGTGGAGGGGGCCGTCACAATACACTTACGATAGACGTGTAATTAAAACTTATTAAACAACCGACGACGGTGTGGTGTGAAAATGATTGGCATGTTTATGGTTAGGCCTAAACAAAAAAGTGAGAGACAGAGAAAAACGTTACTTTACTTTTCAATTTTTAACAGAAACTCGCAAAAACGTAAGCGTTAAACATTTCGTCCGTCCGCACTGCTCGATTCGAGGCACAAGCAAATGAAAGCACCAACAACTTTTTTGCTCTTTAGCTTGTAAAGATCTCTGGCTCTGGTAGGTAAGGCGATATTTAATTGAAATTATTGTTTGCGGCACTGGGTCAAATAAACGGTAAACGCCTTCTAGTTAACAGTATCAGATTCATCACCGTCATGCGGCAGGCAAAAGCAGCCAGAGCTCCCAACGCCTGTGTCGCCCCCGACCGCCGCTAGTCGCCGCACTGTTGAATGGATTGGAAATGTGCATTGAACGGTTTGAAAAATGCTTATGGATAATAACGAAACCATAATCAAATAAACAGAAGATATAATTTTCAGCTATTACTTAAAAGCATTCAAAGTTAAACCTTAAGTTGAGAAAGGCTCCACCTGGCGGGAGTGATGGGCAACTTTTTATAAGCGTCGTATAGTTTACAAAAACTGTTTTTTTAGGAGATGCCAACCTAAGAGAGTTTTTATTAAACAAAGTTTTAGTAATCATTTAAATTGTAGTTCGAGCATTATTTTTAATTAATCACACCGTTTGTTAAAAGTGTGCATGATTATCACACAAGCAAGCCTATTTAACCTAGGCTTGCTTGTGTGATAATCACACAAGCTTACAAATTTCTGGCGACGAGAGTCTACCTTGCAAATGCCTTCGACTTAACAACTAAATTGTAGTTCGAAAGCATTATTTTTAATAAATCACACTGTTCGTGGATAGTGTGCATGATTATCACACAAGCAAGCCTAGGTTAAATGCCGGGTAAGAATATCTTACAAATTTCTAGCGACGAGCGTCCACCTTGCAAATGCCGTCGACTTAACAACTAAGAGATAAATCCCTAAGCCATGTAAAAAGCTTCTCTAGCCGGAGCAGGTTCAAAAATTTTTAAAAATAATATAAGTCGCGCAGCTCGCGAGCGAAGTTTTCCATCTCTTTCAAAATGTCTATGGTTGATAGACTTTCTTTGAAAAAGTAAATTCCAACAAGTATTTAAGGCTAAAGTCGGACTTGGTCGACTATGAGACACTCTGATCTTAAGGGATTCCGCGTGTCTGCAGGAGCTTCAGCAAAACTATACTCGTTATAATTTTTCAATTTTGCCATTAGAGCGTCTGGTATATGACCGATTTCAAAAACAGGTACTGGCCGCTCGTAACGGGCCAACGCGCATTTTATGCGGAATCGCGGCTTCTAAAACGACAGGTTCTCAAATCGGAAGGATTCTCTGTTTGGAGACAATGTGAGAGTATAACCTATATTGTCTAGTTTCACCAGATTTAATTATTGGTCACTCATAATGCACAATGGAAAATTTGAGCGTAAACGGGTTTACTTTGTGGCAGTTAGAGCTGCAGAACCTCAAATCGGAAGGGACGTTTGTGTGGGAACTATTTGAAAACATGTGGTCAAATTTTACAGACATGATCTCGATAAGCTCCATGCGAAATTTGAAGACAATCTGATGTACTATTTGGCTTACTCTCTTGGCGAAGGTTCAGATATCGAATGATATTAAAAAAGAAACCAATTTCCATAGAGTTAGGCCTTGGGTCCAACCTGAACAATGTACCAATGAAAGTTTCATTATGATCGATACTATGGATGGACGAACATATTATGGGGTCTATCTCCCTTCATTGAAGGTGTTACAAACATCAGCATTAAATCATAATACCTTGTACAACAGTGTAGTGTAGGTATTAAAATATGTGACCGTCGCTATTAAAAATGTTAATAGTTTTCTCAAGATTTGCACGATTACCGAAATAAACACACAAAAGATTGATTGTTTTGTGGGATGAGTGGCATGGCACGCGCTTCCGCTGAAACCAGAAATTATCCAAGTCTATGTCTTCAATTACCAGCCATCCAAAAGGGATATCATACCTTTATAGCCATTTAACCAAATTGGCGTTTCCCACAGCATTTAAAAAAAGGTCAATGATGGACTAAAGCATTGATGATCACGTGCTGGTTTACTGCGTGCTGCGGCAGTTAATCCGTTTTCTAAGGTCCAAATTCATGCTCAATTTCAGTCCCTTGTTTTGCCCATAAGTTTCTGTTTTTGGGCCATTCACCGTACAGCCCTGATTTGGCACTCAATAACTTCTTCTTATTCCCTAGCATCAAGAAACAAATGCGCGGTCAACGTTTTTCATCGCCCGAAGCTGCTGTTAATGCGTTCAAAAATCATGTTTTGGAGGTGTCTCAATCGGAGTGGAAAAAGTACTTCAAAAATTGGTTTGTGCGCATGCAAAAGTGTATCGATCTTAAAGGGGAATATTTTGAAAAACAATAAAACAATTTGCAATGATAAATTATTGTGTTTCTATTGCCGGACCCGAAATGTAAATAGCAACCCTCGTAGAATTACCCAATGCGCTGAGTAGCTGTCTTTTTTTTTTGGGGGTACTTTAAGTCTCTTTAATGAAGGATTTACTCTGGGCCTAGCTGGCGTTTTTATAATCCCAAGCAGCGTTTGACTTTATTTCAAACGGTCAGGTACCCACTTCTAGTCCGTGACTATACCGTTTTCATCAAACATACGGACGGAGGGATAAACAAGGCAATATTGTCAAGAAGGTTCTCTCACCAAGATTTCAAGGGGATCATTTCCTAAACTTTCTTCTTACAATGTGCTTACAATGCACGAAGTTTTTCGTGCATTTCGTATATTTTGTAAAGAAATTTTAACGAATTTACGAACCGACTTCTTAAAAAGCTTCTTACTCGTAGAAGTTTCCTACTTTTTCCTTCATATTTTTTATAGTTTTGTATTTTGTTTAAAAAAAGTCATCGAAAAAATTGTATTCGTAATTTTAAGGAACTTTTACAAAAATAAATTTCGTAGTTTTCGTAAAAATTTCATAATTTTTGCTTCATAACTTTTACGAAAATGTTCTTATTTAGTATGAAATGTTCTTAATTTGTAAGAAAATGATTCGTCATTTTTTAGAACATAAATTTGTGCTTGTGCATACGTAAAAGGATAGTTCTCATTCATTTGAATAAGACAACTGCAAAAGTTATTCAATTTGTGGACTGTTTAGGAAAAACAATAGCCAAAACATTTCACTATTTTTGTACGTTCAAGTTCAAGTCAAAATAATTTAAAAGACCTGATAAGTGTAAACAAAATGAAAAAAAAATATTTCATGAACAAATTTTATATTTTTTGTAAACATTTTTCAGAAAAATTATTAAAAATTATAAACAAATTGTATAATTTTTATGAAAGAATTTCATGTCATTGGGCAATACTGTCAAAAAAAATTATGAAATTTAAAAAAAAAAAAATAGGTATGTACAACGTTTGAAACCTATTTTCTAAAAAATATAAAAAAAATAAGTTTATGAAGTTTTTAAAAAATCACGAATTTTTATCATCAAATCGATTTCGTAATTTTTAAGATTTGTTTTCATATTTCTTATGAAAAGTTTCTTTGGCTGAAAAAATAAGACAAATTTCGTTTTTTACACGAAATATTTTGTGATTTTCACGAACATAAAATTTCAGTGTGGCATAGATTCCAATCCAGGTTGAAGGGCATACAAAATTAATAGCCTGAATTTCAGAGTCACTGCCTTCAACAGAAGGAGTCAACCTCAGAATCAGTATAAACTTCTGACAACAGTTCGAAAGTGGTAAATGGACAAGTATTCCGATATACTCCACTAGAATTTTCTGTCATTCTTATTCAAGTTTACCCTCTCTTCATGCTTTGCAAGGCGTTGTGGTGATGCATTTGCTATACTTAAGGGGGAGAGCGTAAGAGTGGAAAAACGTTTTGTTATGGCCTTAAGATGATTTCTTTAGCACAATGAAATATAGTAATTTGTTTAACGGAGAATTTCTTCTTTCAGATCGGATCTGTACAGCTCGCCTTGGCTGCTCGCTCGACGCTGGTCTGCATCGTCGTATCGTTGCCATTATGTAAAATAATACGTTTCCATACAAAACGGTAACAGTTGGTGGGAAAGAAGACGACCAGTTGGCGCGACAGACTGACTGACGGACTGAGTAAGTGGCTGCTTGGTAGATGAGACCGGTTAACAGAACGCGTGCTAAAACTGTACCAAGCCAAGTTGGCTGTGAAAGAAAGAAAGCAGAAGTGAGCGGGGTGAAAAAATCAAATTTCCATAGAACAGAAAAACTCAAGTTGGAATATACGTAGCTCTGTGGCACTACAGTCTCATATGCCACATGGTTGTATTGTGGCCACATGATAGTGGGTTTTCCATAACCGAACTGAACACGAGCATAAATTTCCTATACACACCGTGCAACAGCGAGAACAGCTAGCGTCGTATCTATCATGCCACATATCTAAGGGGCCACTTAGTGATATGGGGGCCGACTTTTTTTTCTATCTCCCCTGTCTTTAACATTTCTTTTTTCTTTGTGGGCTCTCTTGCAGCGGCCACGGCAACAATAAACGCGAAAACAATAGCACCACTTGGAGTTCCATATCCGTTGTCTGGCCATTGTGTATGGCAAGAGTCGATAGGAGACCATTACTCCATTGTCCGTTAAATACGAAAGTATGGAGCGTAGAACGTCTTACAACAACAACGGCAACAAAATGTTGAAGTATCATATCGTTTTTATTTTTCTAAAACGCTTTTACCACACATAATTTATCGCCAGCGTGCAATAAATCTCGGCTTAAGTAGTTGGATGGTCGGTTGGCATACTCGCTAAACGAAATGAAGTTAGGTTAAGCTTTCAAAGGCGTTTCTAGAGAAATGATTATACATGTTTTGAAAATCCAATTTATTCTAAATTTCATCGGCACTTATACATAGAATGGCTGCACCATATTGTCACCTGAACTACTTTAGCAGCCCCCAGAACTTATTCTGGCCTGACTAATTGGTGCGGCCCTTAGGGGTGGCTGCGGTTTAAACCCAAATCGCGAGGAAATCTTCGGCTCGGTGTGGAGTTGCTTTGCAACCGGGTGCTGTGACCCATAAAACTGCAGAGGTTTAGGTAGTCCTCGACCCCTTACCAAAAGGGAAGTTGTGACCCATACCTGTCTTGCTTCGAATCGGTACCGGCGGACTCTATTCAATGGGGCGCTGGCCGTCGCATCATGACGGCCCAGTGCTATGGCGCACCGTGGTTCAGGCCAGGATCGAGTTAAACTCGGCGACTCTGTCTATTTTACCGAAATACAACCACTGTGGTGCATTTGTTCTTTAAAACTTCGCTGTAAAAATCGGCGTTTTTGATCGAAGGTTACTTAAATCGTGTAAAAAATGTGCGGTTTGGTTAAACTACAATTATCAATCCAAAACTCAATTTTGAATACTTTTAGTTTTCAGGCGATTATTTCTAAAATTTAAAAAAACGAGGACCTGGACTTAGTCATGTCGACGAACTGGAAGCTGCAGAAACAGCTAGAGTTTGAAGGCAGTACCGAAGTGCAGAGTCGCACGATCGCTTTGGCTGGTCATTGATGTGAGACGAACCAAAGGAACGCTTTCCAACGCAAAAAAGGAAACTATGCAGCACTCGCTATGTTCCTGCAAAGGACTACAAGAGTATCGACCTAGCAGATGTTTTTCTTAAGCCCTAGTCAAACTTATAGAAAAATATACTTAATTCAATACTCAAGAACTTGTCAGAGATTTTTATTGACGTAGCATTTTTAATTTAGTTTGAGGAGACCGAGTATGGCGCTGTCGGAATTAAGCTCACACAGATCATTGTTAGTTTGCCATCGATATTTACAGTCGATTCTAAGAAGAATCTTTCTCTTTAACACTCGTCATACAAACAGCGCATGTACAGGGCTAGGCGATTGAAGTGTTACCATCTTCACGTTAGCAATACTGACAAACCAATAATGCTAGCTATGTCAAATTCATACGAATGACAGTTGTGGCCACCACAAGCATTTGCATCTAAGTTTTATGGAACAAAAGTTATTCCAAATAGAATTCAATCGTATTTGTGTGATTGCGTTGTAAATTTGGCGGGAAACGATAATAAAACATTTGTTTATGGCACCATAAATCGCAACATTGCCACATGTTTAAAATGTTTGAAGGTCATAGTCAAGGCAAGATATGACCACATCGACCTATAATAAATTGATCCTGAATTTTTGATTATTTCCACACATTCTGTAATTTACATCAATAAATAAAAAAAACAATGTTCGTTTGAATAGGTAACACTTCAATTGCCTAACCCTATAATACGAGTAAAAGTATGATGTAAGGCCGAGGCCACGCATTGAGCGGCAAAGCGGTGAGCGGAAAATATTTAAACATATGAAATAGTATTGAATTGGCCACGCACTGAGCGGCATGTCTGAGCGGCTAGGCGGCGCCGCTTAGAAATAGAACTTGTTCTAATTTCAGTTGGTTTCTGAGCGGCAAGGAAAACACGTGCCAAAAGTGAATACGGAGATTTTAATTTCCTCTGTGCAAAGTCGTCCGCTATAATGGCAAGACAGATTACCAAATTATAAAAATAAAAATATAACCGACAAATTATGGACTGAAGTTCTTAAATTGAAAAAAGAAAGGATGAAAATACTTAAAAAGGAGGTGGAAAGAAGAGAGGACAATGACGACCTGCAGTCAAAAGTTTACTACCATTTATGGAAAAGTTTGATAGTTTGGAAAAATTAGAAATTAGAGGAGAAATACAAAATTTAATTTTACAAAAATTGAAATCAAAAGAAAACAAATTAAAAAAAAATTACCTCAAACTTAAAACAAGCCTCTGCTCTGCAGAAATTGCTTTTCTTTGCTTTGTCAATCTGGGTTTAACTTTTTTCAACAGTGTATCAAAGGATTCCACAGACATACGGCAATATTTCCAAAATTTGCTGGTTATTTGCGTAGATTTCTCAAGAAATGGTTAAATTCGCCATAATGTAGCCTTGCTCGATTTATTGGATGAACATCAAATCTTCTTTTTCTTAAACGCTTTAGTTTCTTAAAAGTAAAAATACGATTTTCGCGTAATAACATAAAATAAACCTAACCGCTTAGAAATGACGCTCAGTAATACGACACGGGCCGCTCAAATTTGCCACTCAGCCGCTCGCCGCTTTCCCACTCATTGCGTGGCCTCGGCCTAAAGTGTTGTTTTTGATTTTTAACTAATAGATTAAATTTTTACAAATGGCGCCCAACGTGAAACTCTTTTAGCCTACTGTTTTACTACATAGGGTCTGTAATATAATACAATTATATTCAACGAATTTATCCGTAGAGATTAATTAATACCCATAAATATTTTGTTTTGAACGTAGGGGAAGGCATAGTTCATGGCAATAACTAAAATAGAAAAACCAAAAAATATATACGAGGCAGATCAATAAATCCGTGACTTTTCCAAAATCCCTCGTAGTTATGTAATATGCAACACTGCTCCCATCAAAGTACCATCTGTTAATAGACTACTGTCAAATTTTGAGAGAGTTCCGTCATTTAGTTTGTGTTTAACAGCTGTTTAAAACATTCAACCTCGTGGATTTTGTCAAAAATGAAAAAAAGTAAATTTCGAAGCATTATTTTTTGCGGAAAAAACCGCCAATGAAACTAAGAGAAAGCTTGATAAATACTATGCACCATCGATTTCAATGGTAATAAGTGGTTTACTAACTTTCGTTGTGATCGTACAAGTACAAATGACGCTGAACTTCTGGACGGCCAATGGAGGTCAATACACCCGAAAAAGTCGAAAAAATCCACGATATGGTGTTGGCTGATCGAAGAGTAAAAGTGCGTGAGATTTTTGAAGCCATACGCATTTCATATGGCGGTGTGGTTTCGATTTTACACGATCGGTTGGGTTTAAAAAAGCTGTCTGCAAGATGGGTGCCGCGTTTGCTTTCAATTGACCATCAACGTATTCCTGTGACAACTTCAAGTTGTTTAACCGCAATTCGAATGATTTTTTGCGGCGTTTTGTAACTGTGGATGAAACATGGATCTATTCCAACACACCGGAGACCAAGCAGCAGTCTACACAATAGGTTTCTCTCGGTGAACCGGCTCCGAAGAAGGCCAAGGTGACTCTGTCGGGGAAAAAGGTGATGGCAACATTATTTTTGGTATGCACGCGGGATAATCCACATCGATTATGCTTTTGAAGATAATCAACGGCTAATATTATGTCAACTTTTTGGACCGATTTAAAGAGGATTTAAAAAAACGAACCCATATGGAAGTTCCTTTTCATAAAGATAATGCACGGCTGCACACTTGTGCTGCCTCAATGGCAAAATTTCATGAATTGGGTTACGAATTGGTAACTCATCCGCCATATTAAGCCCCCATTGACTATTTCCAAACCTAAAGAAATGGCTTGGTGGAAAGAGATTCAGCTCTAACGACGAAATTATTGATCAGACAAATGCCTATTTTATGGACCTCGAAAAATCCTTTTTTTTTGGTAGGTATACAAAAATTGGAGGAAGGATGGAAAGTGTATTGAGCTAAAAGGAGATTATGTTGAAAAATAAACTTTGCAAAAAAAAAAACTTCGTTTTATTGGAAAAGTCAAGGAATTATTGATCTGCCCTCGTATACCTATTTTGTAAAAGTAATTTTCGAATTCGATTCAAGTCCCTTGTAAATATTCCATAGAAATACTTGAGTTTTCTCCTCACTACAATTGTTATTCACTTGATCTCATCTAAATCAAAGCTTCTCCCCCATTTTCATGTTGTTTATGGGCAGACTGCACTTCAATAAGTTTTCATTAACATGTTCATTTTGCTTATAACAATTTATTCATAATGCATATAGCAACAATTTCTCTGCGTCGGGCTCATAATTTTCCAATAAAAATGCGTGCGGATGGTTAAAATTTAATTACGCCACAAAATGTTACGATACAAAGACTAAGAAAGTGAAAAGGGCTCCCCTTCTCTGTATGACTTTAAAGTTGATGCTATTCCAAATAAATATTCATGTATAGAAATTGCGCTCCGCTTCTCCTTCGCAGTACAGTAAGGCTTCAATCAGCCCCTAAAGTTATCCACAAACCCATTACGATTAAATTCAAATGATCAACTAATGGAAGCGTGGAAGTCAATGTGTGGGGAGTATTTGAGGCTTTTGCTATTACATCTGCTGTTAGGGCATGGCATGGAGGGCAGTGGATATGTAACGAAATCACTGCATTTATGAACAGTTATGAGGTTTTTGTCCAATGCCTGTGATTCAATTGCAGCATACATCTGTCTGACCGTCCGCCCAGGCCAGCCTAGGCCGCTAGGCCCCCCTGTTTACTTCGTTTTTAGTTGGAGTGTGCGTTTTCTGTGTACAGTTGCTTTGAACTTTGTTCGCCGAGGTTAAATGAAAATTTCAATATAACTTGGGAAAGGAAGACTTTCAACGTCGACAGCATCACACCCCAACAAATGGGAAAAAAGAGAGGAAAACCAAAACAACCGGGGTACTTGCATGCAACAGAAACAAAAACAAAAACAAAATTTCAATTGAATGAATGAATGAAAACCATAGAAATGTTTGATGACGACCATCGTCATCATCATCGTGATGACGGCTATGGTGCTGCTGCTGCTGATGATGGTGATGCTGCATATTCCAACTTATGCTGCAAATGTGCCGCAATGTGTGGCAATAACTACGAGCAACAACGACGTTATAATGAAAAATAAAAAAAGAAATAATGAAAAGAAATAAAATCAACATGATTTCCATAAGTAAAAATGAATTTCTCACTTATGTATACTATTTCATTTCTGTTCGCACTATTTTCTTTTTATACACTCGAAGAAAAAAGACGAAGTATTTTTTACTTTCCCAAAAATAAAAAATAAAATATTTTAATAAATTTTTTTCGGGTAAAAGAGGTAAGAATGTTTTACTGCATGCACGTTAGGTCGTCACTTAGCAATAAATGTCGACGTTTCCGATATGATGTACCGACTAAAAACAACAACATATCTCATTGAGAATTGTTCCCACCTCGTACAACCACTTTCGCATTAATTCCTGGTGATTTCTTTTATTGGCTTGCGTCCAAGCCCCTACTCATGTAGATACCGATTTGGCTGCTTTTGCGAGGGCCGCTATATATATTTCTGGCCTAATAATGAAAATGCGAATATTTATCATCAAAAATGGTTTTATTGTTTTTCAAAATATTCTCCAGCATGATTTATACACTTTTGCATGCGCTTCTGCATCCACTTATCGAAGTACTTTTTCCACTCCGATTGAGACACCACCAAAACATGGTTTTTGAACGCTTCAACAACATCTTCTGGCGACGAAAATCGTAGACCACGCATTTTATTCTTGATGTGCGGGAATAAAAAGAAGTCATTGGGTACCAAGTCAGGGCTGTATGGCGGATGACCCTTTAATTCGACGTTTTGGCCGGTCAAAAAGGCGCTGGTTTAAGCTGATGTGCGAGAGCTCACATTGTCGTGGGAACAATAATTCGTTTTCTCTTGTTCGTTTTTCGAATTTCTTCGAAGACTTCAGGTAGACAAATTGTGGTGTACCACTCAGAATTTACCGTCCTATGTTGATCAAGCGGAACAGTCGCCACAAGACCAGTTTTGCCGAAGAAACAGGCGACCATTTTCTTCAAAATGCTTCTTCCACGAACAACTTTCGTTGGATTTGGCTCGTCTTCGAAGACGCACACGGTCGATTGCTGTTTTGTTTCGGGCTCATACGCATAGATCCATGATTCGTCACCTGTGACGAACTTATAAACGTCGTTTGAAGCACCGCGATCGTATATTTTCAAGAAAAATTTGAGCGATTGTCAAATTGTGCGGGATCCAACGAAAACAAACTTTTTGTACGGCCAGGTGCTCATGCAATATCGAATGTATGCTGGTATGCTGGTGGAATGCCCAAGGATGCCTCTATCTCACGGTATGTCACATGACGATCTTGTTCAGGCACGGTATTATTGTTTTCTGGTACAACGGCCGTTTTTGGACGACCTTCGTCTTTGAACAAGCGTCGGCCACGATTGAATTCATTAAACCAGTTTTTCACAGTGCTATGGTGGGATGGATGGTGCATCATCGCCATACAAAGATTTAAGTTAATCGATGCACTCTTGTCGTGATAATCCACGTCGAAAGTTGTGAAAAATTATCGCACGAAAATGTTCACGAGTTAATTCCATTTTTTTGCCAAATTGATTTTTTCAAGTCACTGTAAACAACACAAATGATGGTCGTACGTCAAAACGTTCTGAGTCGCTTATGCTAAAAAAAAATGTCAAACTTTCCAATGGAAATGTCAGACGGTGACAGGCAACACATAGTGTTGCCTAGGCCAGAATTGTATATAGCAACCCTCGTATTTTTGCAGCATCATCTATCATCATCATTGTTACCACAAAGGAAACAAATATGACTTGAGTTTTTTGGTTTGCTACGAGAACATGTCAATAATTCCGTGACATTTCGAATAAAACAAAGTTTTTTTTGCGAAAAAAAAATATGATCTCCTTTCAGCTCAATACAGTTAGTCTAACGTTTCTCTCATTTGTGTAGCCCTTCCCAAAATAGGATTTTTCGAGTACCATTAAATAGGCATTTGTTTGATCAATAATTTCATCGTTGGAGCTAAATCTCTTTCCTTTTGGAAGATAGGTTTGGAGATAGGAAATAGTCACGGGGGGCTAAATCCGGAGAATATGGCGGATGAGGTACCAATTCGTAACCCAATTCATGCAATTTTAACATTGAGACTGCACACGTGTGCACTAGTGAATTATATTGATGAAAAATAATTTTTTTCTTGGCCAAAGGGGTCCTTTTTTTATTAATCCTATTTGATTCGGTTCAATAAGTTGACATAATATTCGCCATTTATTGTTTTCCCCTTTTAATGGTAATCGATGTGCATTATCCTGCATGCCTTTTTGGCCTACAAAGTCACCTTGGCCTTCTTCGGTGCCGATTCACCCAGAGAAACCCAATGTTTTGACTGCAGCTTGGTCTCCAGAGTGTTGTAATGGATCCATGTTTCATCCACAGCTACGAAACGCTGCAAAAACTCATTCGAATCGCGGTTAAACAACTCCAAACAATCCTTTGAAGATGTCACACTCTTACGTTTATGGTCAATTGAGAGCAAACGCGGCACACATCATGCAGACAGCTTTATTTAACCCATTTCATCATGAAAAATCGAAACCACATTTCCATATGAAATGCTTATGGCATCAACAATCTCATGATTTTTACTCTTCGATCAACCAAAACCATATGGTGGAGTTTTTCGACATTTTCGGGTGTTTTGACCTCATTTGGCGGTCCAGAACGTTCAGCACAACGAAAGTTAGTAAACCACTTTTTTACCATTAAAATCGATAGTGTAAAGCCCTTATAGTATTTATAAAGCTTTTCCTTGGTTAGATTAACGGGTTTTCCGCAAAAAATAATGTTTAAAACTTTACTTTTTTTCCATTTTTAACAAAATCCACGTGTTTGTATGTTTTGAACAGCCGCTAAACACAAACTAAATGACAGAACTCTCTCAAAATTTGACAGATGTCTATTAACAGATGGTACTTGATAGGAGCAGTGTTGCATTTCATATAACTACGAAGCAAAATGGAAAATTCACTGAATTATTAATATACCCTCGTATGATAATTAGTTTTTATTACTTTTGAAAAAGTGAATTACTTCACAAGCAAATAAGATCAGGTTTTTTGTTAGGGTTACAAAGTTCGAAAGGCAACATGCTATTGTTGTGGCAACCATATAAAAACTACATATTATTAGCAAAGTATGGCTCTAGTTTCCATAGTTATAAATTTCCTTACACCTTATAATGATAACCACAACCACAGTATGATTTCCACAACCAGAGTATGATTTATTTACAATATAATAATGCCCACAAACATAGTATGATTCAATGAACCATAGTATGGTTCCTATCACTGTGGTGTGAATCTCACTATCATAGCATAACTGTCTGGAATAATCGCCATAAAAAGCACATGTAATATGAGAGTGTTGCGTTTGTCTTGTGAAGATAAAATCGAATTTATCTTTCAAAAACACAAACAATCCTCGGTCCCCAGTGGGTTAAAACAGTTAAACTCTAATTTATCTTCACTATTTCACGAGACAGCAGCGTGAGCATAGTGACGTTAAATTCGAATATAACTTCACCAAAAATGACAGAATTGCAAAATTTGCTCTAGAGCGGATTAAAGTGCGTCCATTAAGGACAAATAAAAATACTTTCGTCAATCAGACTACTGGCAAAATATTGCTACTGGTATACTCTAATGACGCTTTAAGGCCGTTTGTCTGAAATAATTTTCAGAATATTGAATTGTTCACCTAGAATATGAAATTTGGTGGAAATTGCTCTAGAGCGGATCTAAGTGCGTCCATGGAGGACAACTGGAAATACTTTCGTCAGTCAGACAACTGCCAGATTATTGCTACTAGTATAGGCTAATAACACTAGAAAGCCATTTGTCTAAAATAATTTTAGAATATTAAATTTCTCACCTGGAATGGGAAACTTGTGGCAAATTGCTCTAGATCGGATCTTTGTGCGTCACAACGGGAAATACTTTCGTCAATCAGACTACTGCCAGATTATTGCTACAAGTATAGGCTAATAACGCTAGAAGACCATTCGTCTGAAATAATTTTCAGAATATTAAATTCCTAACCTGGAATGTGAAATTTGGGGGAAACTACACTTGAGCGTATCTAAATGTGGAGGACATACGGGAATACTTTCGGCCAACCTTTAAAAGCCGGTACTCGGATGGTTGCATCCACTTCAACGAGCATTTATTTTTTGGGTGCAACCGACTTATGTTTACAGCGTCGTTGCAAAATCTCCAAATGCTTGAAATGTTTTGGTTTCCAGTTAAATGTGCCTTTCATCACCAACGTTCTTTCATACTTCTTCATTCCACTTCTATGTGTATGAGAATACACAAAAGTGTTGAAATCTTTAGATGACTGACATTTGTTTGTTTTTCCTCTTATTATTGTTGTTGAATGTCATTTCATGGAAAATGTTGGTGGGGAAAAAGCCGAGAGATGAGAAAGTAAATATACCATTAGTTCAACGCCCAAAGGAGTTCTTTTACCGCACTCGGTCGTCGTCGATACGTCAAAAACGGCCTATGTGTGTGGCCTTTGAAAAAATCGACCTCATCTTTTGATTGTGAACAAGTAGAAATCTCATATCGTTTATTTCTTACGAGATGCTCACAATTAAAAAATGTCAATTCAGGTAAAATTACTTTTATGTTTTTACATTTTGTAAACTTAAAAGTCAATTTTCATAAATAATGGGAATTGGCTGGCATCTTTGAAAGAGAATCACTTAAGAATTTTCCCGTGAAAAAAGACAAATTTTGATTTATGTCGTTTTTGCACGAATTGAGCGATATGCATTACTTTCACATAGTGTGGCAAGTGGGTCTTTATTTTGCCGTACTAACACCCATTCACCTCACCGATGCCGTACTGACACCCCATTCACCTCACCGATGTCAAACACATCATCTGGCGTTAAAGAGCCTTTACTACTCTTAAAGGGTTATTGACACATATATGTGCGAAGAAGGATTTTTACATACATAAATGTAGTCAGTGTGGAGAATTTTAATTAAATCCGTTTTCATTAAAAAATAATTGAAATCCTATAGAATCTCAATTGCATTCAAAGTTAAACAAAGAAATTCATGGTTATCCTTGTTGCTTAGGCTCTTGAAAAATCTGTCCTAAAGATGAACCTGTTTTTTTCACACACGTATAAATAAAGTATGGTAGCGATAACAATTTTCGAAAAGTATCATACATTCTTGAGGTACAACAATAGTAAGATCCTCACAACAATAGTATGATTAACACGTACTAACATCACTTAACTCTTTCACACTAAACAAACTAGGATTTCCACAACCATATTAGATGCTTACAAACATAGTATGATTCACATACAAACATAGTATGTTGCTCACAACCATAGTATGATTCACAAGTAACCATGTTATGATCCCTATAACCATAGGATGAACTCACGCACTTATACAATGATCCCCAAAATTATTTATTAGAATTGGGGTAAGATCTCAACAATAGATTTGAATTATGAAAATTATTTAAAAATACATCAAATTCAAAGTAAAAGGAGTGACTTATTTAACAGTAGAAAAATCAGTTTAAAAAACGTAAGCGCTTTTATTAAAAATATTTCAGTTAAACAAAGCCAAAGCAGTTTGAAAAATTGTAATTTCCATATAAAAGCACTATTATTGCATTACATCCGTTACAATAACATTGTTCGAAGAAGCATATCCAAATGAAGAAATATTTCAGTCATACATTATGATTGGCTTAATCATATTATTGTTAACATAAACCCCAAAAAAAACAATAGTTTTGTCGCACCAACTACGAGTACATTTATATTGTTGCTACAACCATATTTTTCATCGTTTAATTTGGCAATAATACAAATCATACATTTCAACAATATTAATATTGCCGCAATCATACTATTGTCGAAATGATATTTATAAAACAATACTTTGGTTGCGACGAACATAGTTTTATTGCAGAGAATATATTATTGTTAACGTGACCATATAGTAACCATAGTTTTTCTCTGCGTGCATATACCTGCGGAAGGTTTTCTTTTGATTTGTGGTTTTTTAAATTTTGGTAGCCAATATAGTGTGAACAAAATTTGAGTTAATGACAGCGTTTAAAACGAAGTGGTCAAAATCATTAAATTAAAGCGTTTAGCTGCTTTTAATTCGGCGGCGAAGCACAGTGGGGATCAACGTTATTAAAATTAAAAATTTCATCGTTATATCATCACATACGAGTATACTGGAACGTGTGTTCTACGGAAGTTCTTTCTAAAATGTCTACAAACAAATTTAATTTGTTTGTACTTTCACTAACAAATCGAATGGGAAGTTCTTAAAAATAAATTTTTAATGAAGGGTAGCTCTTTATTGAAAGTCTGCACCGCAAAAAGAATTTGGATTCAGTAATTTAACAAAGTAGTGTAATTTAATTTGTTTTTATACACCGGATTGGTTTGTTAAGACAAACAACTTTACATTATAATGAGTTTTCTCTTTAAAGGATTTAAAGTGAATTACTTTTTACGGAAATCCCAAGGTGCGATGTATTGGCATTTGGCCATTTGTGCAATTGGGGTTTTAATTTAAGCTCGGGAAAAAAGACGAACAAATGTTTGCAGCGGCGAAAGGCTGCATCGAATAAAAATGTCCTATGCCGCTGAGCGACAGTAACTAACCTTAATGATTGACGGTTGCTATAAAAACCAAATTCAAAGGTTTTTTTTTTGTCAGGAATATATGCCTCTAGCCGTAAGCCGGAACGCTTCGCAACGCCCAAACCGAATATGATGTTCCAAACTCATTGTTTATGAGGTTAGTGCATTTTATATTATGAATATGTGGGCGGTGCCACGCCCCCTTTAGTAGACCATATGGTTGCTTAAATTGAAGTACATTTTACAACCAACCCAAATATAGAGGAAGTTTTCGCTGAGATTATGGACGGACGAAAGCGCCCAAACAACGGACCTTTTTGTGCTTTACGAGGGCTGCTATATATATTTCTGGCCTAATAATGAAAATGCGAGTACTTATCATCAAAAATGGTTTTACTGTTTTTCAAAGTATTTTCCAGCATGATTTTTACACTTTTGCATGCAATCATACCAATTTGTCGAAGCACTTTTTTCACTCTGATTAAGACGCCTACAAATCATGGTTTTTGAACGCTTCAACAGCATCTTCTGGCGACGAAAATCGTTCACCACACATTTTTTTCTTGATGTGCGGGAATAAAAAGAAGTCATTGGGTGCCAAGGCAGGGCTATACGGCGGATGACCCATCAATTCGACGTTTTGACTGGTCAAAAAGGCGCTGGTTTGAGCAGATGTGTGAGAGCTCGCATTTTCATGGTGCACAATGATTCGCCTTCTCTTGTTCGTTTTTCCAATTTCTCCGAAGACTTTAGGCAAACAAATTGTGGTGTACGACTCAGAATTGACCGTCCTACGTTGCTTAAGCGGAACCGTCGCCACATGACCAGTTTTGCCGAAGAAACAGGCAACTATTTGCTTCGAAGTGCTTCTTCCAAGTGCTTCGAAGTGGTAGGTTTGCAGGCGATGTCAGCAATTTGCGCCGAGTTGAGTTCTACCACTGCACAGATATTTGGTGTTGTTTCCTCTGATGGCCAGTAGGGTGCTCTCAACTAGTGCGTGTCAAGCTAGGATTAGTCAGTACCCCTGTCAGGTCCTCTCGATGCGTCGTGCTCTCGTTGTTTGATAGCGTTTCGCTGTAACCGACGGTCTGTTGCCCAATGACTTTCGACATCCGCTACTACGGGGGTAACTATGATTACGAAACTTATTTGTTACCACGGGAAACTAGGAAATTCGACGAATCGATCATCTTATGGAAAGTATTCACCAATGTGATCCTGCTCCCTTGATATTTTCCTCTGGGTCCAGGTAAAGTCTATAGTCTACGCTAAAGAGCCACCAACTTTGGACGAGCTAATCTGTTACCACGGGAGACTAGGAAATTCGACGAATAGATCATCTTATGGAAAGTATTCACCAATGTGATCATGCTCCTTTGATACTTTTCTCTGGGTCCAGGTAAAGTCTATAGTCTACGCTATAGAGCCACCGACTTTGGACGAGCTAATCTGTTATCTGCAGGAAATTCGACGAATAGATCATCTTATGGAAAGTATTCACCAATGTTATCATGCTGCCTTGGGTCCACGTAAAGTCTATAGTCTACGCTAGAGAGCCACCAACTTTGGACAAGCTTTAGGGGGATGCTATTAAGGGTATTCATTTAGCAAAATATCTAACTGATTTTATCTGTACACAGTAATTTTAGTTTGGCTTTAAATTTTTTTTAGTATTTTTAAAGAAAATCCCTTAAGTCGCGTCAAAATAGTAGGTCATTTCACTTTCGCCCTCAACATTCCATTAAGGATCAAACGGCGAACTTTTCACAAAGCAGAAAGTGTGCGCGATAAAATTCACAAGCTGATGTCAGAGTGCGCGCTATAAGCGGTGCTACAATACTGCGCTACAATGTGCTACACACCACTGTAATTGTTTTCTCATTTGATCGCTCGAGACATGTCGTAGTGGAAGCGAAGCCATAAGCGTTTTGTAGCGTTAAAGCAAGTCGTGCAATAGCTTGTCACATGAAACCGCTTCGTTGTGTTTAAGTTCGTTTAAACTGTTCTTTCTGTCCTTTTTTTTGCTATTCTAAAGGCATTCCTAATTAATTAAAAAAGCTTTCAGGATGTTTCCTATATAAAAAAATAAAACTAGAAAGCGCAATTACGAAGACAATTACGATAATAGTTCTTGCTGTAGCAATGCTACAAGATCCCAGAGTGAAGCTATAATAGCTTTGCTATAGCAATGCTACGTGAAGTCAGAGTGCGAGCGAAGCGAGTAGCTTATGCGGCAGGCTAAACAATTTTCAGAAGTTCTAATCCAGATTTGGAGCTGGCTTTACTGGCATGGTAGTCGTGTACACTAACCATCTTATCATGGCGGCTTACATCAATAGCACCATTTTAGACAAAAAGACCCAGCAAATGGTGTAAAAGTCACAGGCTTTAGTAACAGTCAAGGGTAACAGGAATGGCACCATTTTCAAAGAATTATGGCACATCGACAGCAGCAGTCAAAGAGCGTGCGGGTGGGTCCATTTAGAAATCGATATTGTGCCATCGATTTTTCGATAGCTTTTGGCTGAAGTTTCACTACGACATATCAAACATAATTTTTGAGGCGACTAAATTTAAATTTTTTGACATTTTTCTGGACTTTTATTTTTAAGGTTTTTTAGTAGGTAATAAAAAAAATATTGTTTTTAAATATTGCCTTTCCAAGGCGACATACTAAACAAACCTTAAAAATAAAAGTTGAGAAAAAGTAAAAAAAATTAAAATTTGAAATTTGGGTCCCTCAAAAATGACTTTTTTGATAAGTCGTAGTGAAACTTTTTTTCCTCATGCCAATGGCACAATATCGAAAAATGTTTGTCCTTCAACTCGGCCCGCCCTAATCTACAATTGGTTGTGTTGTACCTTTAATTTTTAAACCCTCACTGTCAGCTGTAACTTTACTGTTCTTTATTGGGTTGGCAACACTGACGCTCGAATGGCGGTAAATTAAAATTCTTTAATTTGATTAAATGTTTTGAAAATGACTTCTGTAATTCAATCAAAAATTATTTCCACTAACAGAACAGAGTACAGCTAAAAGTCTGCTTGCAGAAAATCATCATTTTTAAAAATGTATGGTGGGTAACTACTCTACACAAGATACCTTGTCAGGTTGTACTAACTGACATTAGCCTGTCCAGCTCTGTAGTTATGTATAACGTAGAAACCCGATTAACATTTATAAATTATCATTATCTGCACATTATACCGGGAATCTGATACTTACGACAGTCTGGCAGACTGATGGACAGACAAGAAAATTGTTTCAGCAACAATGTCTCGATAATGAAAATTATGATTATTTATAATTCATATGAGATTATTAAGATCAAAACAAGCCAACATACAGAGAGAGAAAATCAAAAGACGACGACTTAAAGGCAAACATCTGCTGATGTTCTCATAAGCCATAAAATCATATCATTCAATGGCATCGAACAGAAAAAAAAGAAATAGTCGTGGTTCGAGCAACTACTGCTGCATACTACACGCGTTTTTTTTATCACTGCGAGATCTGTATGTAGCAAGTGGCAAGTAGCATGAAGCATGTATTAAGAAACTGGTTGGGGGTTAGCAACAAGTTGCGTTCCGTTGAAGAATCCGTAAAACACCACCAAGCGAATGGACAGAAGATGTGGCAGTATAAGAAACAAAAGAAATATAAGAAAAAGAGAAGAAAAACTCCTAGAGTGATTGTGTATTTGCCATAATTTAGATTTAAATCTATTACGTTGAATTGAAGCAATACTTATTTAATGATGATGAAGTGTAACGCCATAGCAGGCGACGACAAAAATGATTAATGGATGATGAATGAAGTACATTTCAACACTTCCTTCCCCCCAGCCGTTGTTGCAAACCAATGCCATCGATGGCAGAACAACCAAGAAAAAGAGGTGCAGTTTAAAGATGCACTGTACAGGAGAGTGCGAAAAAAGTTTAAACTTTTTAATTGAGCGTTTGCAATGCTTTTGAATGGACAAAATGAGAATTATGAGGCGGTGTTAAATAATGGAATACCTGTTGATGCGTAAAAAAGGGAATGATTTAAATATTGTAAACATCTGACGAAATCTTCTAAATTCAGACCCATAAAATCTACGAAAAATACATACATAACTATTTCCCTCAACATATCACAAACGAAGAACTGCTTTCAAGTCAGTAAGCTGAGCACTATACTGTTCGAGACCCACTGCTTAATGCCGGCTCGGAACAGCTCAGAGATTTTTTAGAGAAACTTCTGCAAGGCTATGGCTGATGTCAGAGTGCGCGCTACAAGCGGTGCTATTTAATGGCTCTACAACGTAATGCATTTGTGTTCTTATGTAATCGCTTAAAACAAGGCAGAGTGGAAGCAAAGCGAGTTGAAGCGACAAAGCCGACCGTGAATTCATTTATAGCATGGAATCGCTTCATTTTGTTAAGGACTTTTTCTTTTAGTTTCATTTCTATTATTATTGTGAATGTATGAAAGTAAGTGTCAGATAATGTTTTTTGAATAATTGATAAAAATGTCAGGTTACCTCAGTTCTTTATACAAATGAATGAATTCCCGCTATTCATACAAGTTATATTCTATACTACAAAGGCAACATTACAACTCAAAAGCATAAACAAATTAAAGCGCGTTTCTAGACAATAAACTATTTAACAGCCTGGTTTGCTGTTTACACACGCTACTAGCTCCGCTCTCGCTCTGACATATTTCAGCATTGCTATAGCACCGCTTACAGCGCAAACTTTGACATCAGCCTAAGCGGTGCTATAATATAACGCTACAAAGCAGTGCATTTGATTTTATATGCAATCGCTCGAAACGTGTTAAGAGCGGGGGAAAGCGAAAAGCGAGTTGAAGCGGTTCGTTTAATCGTTTTTAGCATGAAATTTTGTTAAGAACTTTTTCCTTTATGCTTCTATTCTATTATAATTGTCTTAGTACGTATGTGAGTGTCTACTGACTTTTTCGAATAATTGAACAAAAAAGTCTCAGGGTGTTACCTCAATTCTTCATACAAATTAATGAATTCCCGTATTCATACGACTTTTATTCTATACTACAAAAGCGCGTTGCCATACAATAAACCATTTAACAGCCTGCTTTGTTGTATAACCTCGCTACTAGCTACGCTCTCTCTCTCCGACATTTATTAGCATTGCTATAGCCAAAACTATTATAGCTTCTCGCAGCGCACCGCTTATTGCGCGCACGCTGACATCAGCGTAAGCGATGCTATAATATTGCACTACAACGCAGTACATTAGTTTTCTTTTGCGATCGCTCCAGACATGTACGAATAGGGGGAAGCGAATTGAAGCGACAAAGCCGGCCGTGAATTGATTTGTAGTATGGAATCACTTCATTTTGTAAAGGATTTTTTTGCTTTGAGTTTCTTTTCTTTTATTAATATCTAAGTGTGTATGAACTTATAAGTCTCTAATGGCATTTTTGAATAATTGAACAAAAAAGTTTCAGGATGTTACCTTAGTTCTTCATACAAATTTATAAATTTCCGCTATTCCAACGACTTTTATTCTATAAGTATACTACAAAAGCAACATTACAACTCAAAATCATAAACAAATTGAATCGCGTTCCCATACAATAAACCATTTAACAGCCTGCTTTGTTGTATAACCTCTCTACTAGCTCCGCTCTCGCTCTGACATCTTTCAGCCGTGCTATAGCTTCTCGCATCGCACCGCACCGATTAAAGAGCGCACTCTAACATCAGCCTTAGCGGTGATATAATATTGCGCTACAAAGCAGTGTATTTGATTTTATATGCGATCGCTCGGAACGTGTTAAGAGTGGGGAAAAGCGAAAAGCGAGTTGAAGCGACAAAGCAGGTCGTAAAATGGTTTGTAGCATGGATTTGTTTTGTTAACGTTTGTATTCTTTGTGTTTCTTTTCCATTCTTATTGAATTCCAATGCATTTATCCAAAGTTTTTCAAGCCTGTGCTCGATTTTCTTAAAAAATTATACTCAAGTGTCTAAGGATATTTATTCGTGAATAATTGAAAAACTTTTAAGGAAATTTTTCATTAGTTATTTGTACAGATTTTTGAATTTGGAATTTTCCCTTTTCCATGAGATTTTTTTTATTAAATGGATTCCTTCTATATTTACGAAAACACATTGTAAGTATTATTTGACATAAAAAAAACTCTTCGTTTGAGTCCATCTTGCACCGGTCAACGAATAAAAATTATTAAAAAAAAAAACACAATAACTCTACACAAAACCACAAATTAAACTGAAGTCGAATTCTTAGACCATTTCTCAGCCTGCTTTGTTGCATAAACTCGGTGCTCGCTTCGCTCTTACTCTGACATCTTGTAGCATTGCTATAACAAGAACTGTTATCGCTTCTCGCATCGCACATTTTTTGGAACTAGCAACACCAATCCTAGCTAAATCTTTAAAATAAATCCATATTTGGATAGAATTAAATCCATATTTGGTTTTGCTTTAATTTGATCAGCCATTTGTATATTTTTATTATTTTTATTTCGGTATAAAAGGACGTTTTTGTGCCCTAAGGTCCATGAATCTCAGCCTCCATTGTTAAATTCGTAGCGAAATTGGCTTTAAATTGTTTACCAATATACCCATATTAAACGGTGGTCCCAACGTCTCCAAATTGTGCAATTGCATTATAAATATGTGCGTTCGGTGAGATAGGTTTTTGTGCGCTTAGGGCTTTTTATGGTTGACATAATCGGCCTACCGAACGCACTACTCGGATTACCATCGCCAACATTGAAACCCAATTTTCACTATTGGATAATACCTAATTGACCACATCCAGCACGAAGTATTGAAAACATAGCGGCAGTAGCTGAGACTGTACGTGAAAACCCCCAGGAATTAATTATGCACCGTTTTCAACAACTTGGCTTGGAGCATTTTACGAAAGGATCTTGGTTTGAAATCCTTCAAAATACAGCTCGTGCAGGAATTGAAGCCTAACGATGTTTCTGAGCTTCGCCGTTTTACTGGTAGGGCTCTTCAAAAGCTCAAAGAAGCTTCGCTGATTTCGACCAAAATTTTGTTCAGTGATGAGGCCCATTTCTGGCTCAACGGCAAAGTTAATAAACAAAATTGCCGCATTTGGACTGAAGGGCAACAAGAAGAGGTTCAAGCGGTGTCATTATACCCAGAGAAAAACACGGTTTGGTGCGGTTTATAAGCTAGTGGAATCATCGGTGCATATTTTTTCAAAAACGATGATGGCCGGAACGTTACCGTGAATGGTGCTCCCTATCTAATATCATTAGACTTTTTGCTACAGGAAATTAAAGCCCGTAAACTTGACGACTTTTAGTTTCAACAGGACGGTGCCACTTGCCATACAGCTGCTCAAACATTGGATCTATTGATAGGTCGTTTCGAAGACCAGCTAATTTCACGTTTTGGACCGGTGAGTTGGCCGCCTTGATGTTTGATATCACACCTTTAGACACCTTTGGGGCTAAGTGAAGTCCAAAGTCTATGCTGGTACCAGCTGCGATTCAGGTTTTGGAAGCCAACATTACGCTTGTCATTAACGCCATACCGGTCGAAATGCTCGAACTAGTCATCCAAAATTGTATCCTCAGAATGGAAACCCTGAGGCGTAGTTGCGGCCAAAATTTGAAGGAAATTATATTCAAAAATTAAATGGCGTAAAATGTCCTTTCAAATTACCAATTTTTAATAATATTTAAATTTTTATATTTTGTTTTTGCTCTGAAAAAATACCTCACGATGGATCACTCTATATAAGAAGTAAAATGTAGTAAAAAAAAAGAAAACCTAAATGCATTAAAAAAGTACGATGTGCAAAGTATTTTTTTTTCAAAAATCGAGGAAAAAAATTTTTGTTTTATAATTCTTCAGTTATTGTTTGGATATATAATTTTTAATATAATTTTTCAAAATTTATTATTAAAACGGTTTATTTATCAATGTATGACCTTTCTACTTACTTAGTAGGGACATAAATACTGTTACAACATTGAACACACCCATTTTAATAGTAGAACTGAACATATGCCGTTAATGTCATATGGGTTTTGAAAGCTAACCTCAATAGCGTTAGTCTGTAACGGGAATTTAAAATTGTTTCAACTTTCATCGTGGAGTGGTCAGATAATGAGAACCGTATCGCTGTAATAGCGCTTTTCAAGTATGAAATAAAAAAGCGATATTTTCAAAACGCTCCGGCCACTAGGGATTAGCCGCATGTTCGTCTACCGATGCATAAACTGTTAGAGGAGACTGGAGATGTTAAAGACCGTCGGGCCGCCCACGCTCTGTTCGAACACCGCATGTCATCAAAGCCGTTAAATCAAGAATTCACAGAAATCCGCTCCGAAGACAGAAAACCATGGCCCGTGAGATGAATATCACGCAAAAGTCCATGAGTCGAATCATTAAAAAAGACTTGGGTCTTGGGCTTTTAAACGACGTACCGGACATTTTTTGACTGCAGCTTTAAAAAAAAAATAGGCAGTCCAGATTTGAACCCATTGGATTACAAATTGTGGACGGTTTTAGAGGACAAGGTTTGTCACAAAAGATATCCCAACATTGGATCTCTTAAGACTGCTTTGGTTCGACCTGTGGCCAATTTTCCAATGGACGAGGTTCGTGCAGCTATTGACGATTGGCCAGTGCGACTTTAGGCATGCGTAAAGGCAAAAGGCGGACATTTCGAATAAGTAGATTCTTTTTGGGTACAATATACATCAATAAATATATTAAAAAATATTTGGTCCAAAAACATTCAGTACTTTTTATTTTACAGCATAAAACGTGCGTAACAGTATTTATGTCCCTACTAAGTATACTTATATAATAATGAAAAAAGATGAAAAAACAAATAACCCTACATTTCCGAAATTAATATTAAAAAAAATTTAAGTTTAACTTTGACCTTGAAGTCCGCAATAACTTCTGTACCGATTTTATTAAAATTAAAACTGAAGAAGAGCTTAAGAATGTATTTGTAAAACAGTTACTAGTAAAAAATGATTCTGAGCTTATTATTATTACAACGGACCAATTTCGCCCGTTTGCAATCCCAAGGCTTAATACCATAAACCATCGTTTTGTGGATCCTAGGTTGCTTCATTTTATCGTGCTTTCAACAGACCCTCGGACGAACATGGCTAGATCGTCCTTGAATTTTTTGACGATCAATTATTTCATTCTGTACCCATTTGTCAATCTGACAACTCCTTGATGATGATTGTACTAATGTTTAACATTGCCATTGGTATATTGGCTCAAAACTTCCTTATAGGGTCTCCGATCAATACTTCGTGGTGTTGTAAACGGAATGACATACTCGTATTTAGTATACCTTCCATTCTTCGGCGGAGGGTACAAAAAGCAGTTTCAGTTTCTTACGCAGATATAAACTTGGATTTTCTGTGTGATTGTCGCACACACTATATATCGAACCACATCTCTTCTCTTGGTTGATTACATTTTATTCCCTTTACAAAGGGCTAATTAAGACCACAGGCTTTCCAAAAAAAAAAAATTGAAATATGTATTTCAAAACTTAACATTTCATTGAAATTTCTATATACATAAGTCAAAAACCAAAAAACTGCTGGGCCATTGTTTCGAAAAATCTTTGTTTAAACCTACGGATGGTGGATATATCCACTATAGCATAATTAATTATAACAAACAATTTGGTGGTTGTTCGAAGACAATATTTAAAAAACTAAAATACCCACAGTTTCACTTTGCACAAATTTAATGGTTTTTTGTTTCAAAACTACAACCGTTTTTTTCTCCCGTCGAAGATTTTCACCCAGCTCCACTTAATGCAATAAAAGTTGTTATACTTTTAAATTGAATGTTGTTGTTGTTTTAGGTTTGTAAATTATATCAACAGCGAACAAAAAGGACAGACAACCGAAAACAAAAACTAAATAATGTTTTCACTTTTATGTGTGGAATGCACTCGGGAAAAAAGTTATAAATAAAAGCACTTGAACAGCAACAAAATCCCCATTGTTTGCAAAGTTGCATCTAGAGAATATGTTGGTCGGTCGGTATGCTGCTGGCACTCGCATACGCCGTATGTATCCAAAGTAAGTATCTCCACTCGAATGAATGAAATGTACCACCACCGTCAGCCAACATGAATGAAAAGTAAGTGAAAAAAACCTACTCGTACAAGTGTAGTTTAGGAACAAACGTGAATTGTATTATGTGCGCCATGTGTCGTGAAGTGAACGAAAAACGCGAAGCCGCCGCCACTAGCCAGCATAAAACGCCGAAGCTTGTAATAGTTTTTAATTGTTTAAATAAATAAAACAGCAATAAAACATTTTAAGTAAATCCCAAAAATTTAATGTCTTCTTTTTTATCATTCGCTGTGCGGTGTCTTTGTGGGTAACGGCCACAAACCGAAACTCCAATTAAAAGTGAAAATAATTATTAGCGAAACAAACACGTAGCGCTAGTGAGCGCAGGCATTAAAACGACCCCCACCGGCAAAAAAAATAGATGTTGAGAAACACGTACTACTTATGTACGTCGAACATGCATAATTGTGTTTGATTTCGCGCTGCTTTTAAATTTTTTCGATTGGTAATTGCGTTAATTAAAAATTTTCTTAACAATTGTTTAAATTGAAAAGTAAGAGAAGATAAAAGTGGGGTTTTCCTGCAAGCTGGGAGCTAAGCTTAAATTTAGACGACTACGTTCCGACTCCGAAACTTGGAACGACTTCATTTCCCAACTCCGACTTATGGTTCTTTCTCTAAATCGATTTTTGACTAATCAATAAGTCAATTTTTGGTTTTTAAAAGTCTTAAAGTCGACTTTTTCATGTCGACTGTTTAATTTTAACTTCAAATACAGTAGACGCTCACATATTAGTACCACTTTGTTTTTCGGGTGGTTCTAATTTCCGAAAAGTTATAATTTCTGGACGTTTTTTATTTTTACAAAGATAAGGCGAATACACTATTTTTTCCAATTTTAAGTATTTTATTAAGAAAAACTAAAACTTAAATAACATTTGAGTCAAATTATATCAAATAAATCTTTTAAACTTCAAATAATTTATTGAAGTAAAGGATAATGTTATTATCCAACTGCTGGAATGCGGTGGCTGTGCATCTTAACAAAGTGAGTTTTTGCGTAACATTTAATTAGAACTTTTGGTTCTAATGTCCGAATTGTCCATGCATCAAAATGTTGGTTCTAATTTCTGGAAGTTCTAATTTCTGAGAGTTCTAATTTGTGAGCGTCTACTGTATTTTTAAAAGTCATCCAAACAATGCGTATTCCTTAAAATTTTTATGCGTTTTCATTTATCTTCGTCGATTAAAGGTCCATTTAGTCTTGACGCCGAAGCTATTTCAGTTGGGGGTTGCATTTTGCATGTGTTAGAGGGAGATAACTACAGTTAAACTGTTGACAACGGTAGACTTCTGCAGGTTGCAGAATCAACCGTCCACCGTCAAACGTCAAGACTAATTGGACCTTAAGAAATACATACAAGTACAAGATTTATTTTATTGTAGTGGCAACGTAAGGTTAAAAAGGTAAGGCTTAAACAATGTTCTAGATTGTAGAGCAATTAATCAAGGCGGGAAGCATTGAAATTTTATTCAGCTGTATATTTTAATTATTATTAAGACGATAAACTGATAAACACCGCAATCAGAAATTCTTGAGTACGAGAGCATATCAATAATACCGTGACTTTTCCCACTTCCCTCGTAGTTATATGAAATACAACAATGCTCCCATCAAGTACCATCTGTTAAAAGGCAACTGTCAAATTTCGAGAGAGTGCTGTCATTTAGTTTGTGTTTAACAGCTGTTCAAAACATACAACCTCGTGGATTTTGTTAAAAATGGAAAAAAGTGAATTTTGTGTGCTCATAAACTATAATTTTTTGCGGACAAAAACGTTAATCAAGCCAAGGAAAAAATTGATAAATACTATGGGGACTCGGTTTATATTTCGGGTCCTGACAATACCGATGCAAACTGGAGCTTCCATTGGAAACTTTGACATTTTTTAGCATAACTTCACTCAGAACGTTTTGTCATTTGAGGGCGAGTTGTTATCTTTACAGTGTATTGAAAAATTAATAGAAAATAGAAAAAATTAAAGAATTATCCCGTGAACATTTTCGTACGATGATTTTTTACGATTTTCGGCGTGGGATATCGAGACAAGAGTGATTAAATTAACTTGTTTTTACTTTTGGCGATGAAGCGCCATCAGAAAGCACTGTTAATTGCTGGTATTAAGAGTTCAGTCTCGGATGCAATTCGCTTTAGGATGAATTTCGTGCAGGACGTCCAACTTTGGTCACTTTGCCAGAAACCATCGATGCTGTGCGTGAACTGATTAAGCAAGACCGACATGTGACATACCGTGAGATAGAAGCATCTTTGGGCATTAGTATGACAAGCATTAATAAGATATTGCATGTTCATTTGGCCGTGAAAAAAATTTGTTCTCGTTGGATCCCACATAATTTGACGAATGCTCAAAAGAAGGCTCGTATGGATTAATGCAAAGAAATTTCGAAAAAAAAAATACGATCGCGGTGCTTCTAAAGAAGTTTATAAGATCGTCACAGGTGACGAATCATGGATCTATGAGCGTATGAGCCCGAAACAAAACAGCAATCGACCGTGTGGGTCTTCGAAGACGAGCCAAATCCACAAAAGTTGTTTGTGGAAAAAGCACTTCGATGCCAATAGTCGCATATTTCTTCGGCAAAACTGGTCGTGTGGCGACTGTTCCGCTTGAGCAACGTAGGACGGTCAATTCCGAGTGGTACAACACAATTCGTTTGCCTGAAGTCTTCGAAGAAATTCGAAAAACAAACAAGAGAAGACGAATCATTGTGCACCATGACAATGCGAGCTCTTACACATCGGCGAAACCAGCGAGTTTTTGACCGCTCAAAACGTCGAATTGATAGGTGAGCCGACGTACGGCCCTGACTTTGCACCCAATGACTTCTTTTTATTTTTATTAATACGTGCACGGAGAAAAAAATATGTTAAAAATATGTTTGCATGAAATCATATATATGTTTGGGGACGGGCACAATCATATATATGTTTGTGTGTTAACATATTATGTTTGCCCACAATCATAATATGTTAGGGGCACAATTCTAACATATCAAAAAAAAGATATGATTGTGTCCTAACATATTTTTGTCAAAAAAATATGTTAGAACATATTTTTTTAGAGTTTTAGAGAGTATTACTCTCAGAGAGCGTTATTGTATGACTCATCGTTTTGTGCAAAGAAGGGGAATATATGGTAACCGTGTTTATGAGGAGGAGGAATGGGACCGACACCAAAGGGTATTATTTGATGCTGTTTACTCGTCTGGCTAAGCTTAAGGTCGTTTTTTTATTGAATATGTATTTGGTGAACGCTGAAAGAAATTTGTTGTTGTTTTACAACGTACAACAAATTCAAAATAAAAGAAGAAGATTATTAATTAAATATAAATTAAATATATCAAATCATTTTATTAACAAAACGTTCTGTAATACTGACTCCGTTTATTGCCCCACACAAATTATTTTGTCAACATACATATATACATACTATGTGCGGTTATCATGTTCTTTGAACAAACACACTCACGCACTAACATTTTTTATCATCTGGAATGACTCCAGGTACAGTAGTAAAGAGTGCAATATACTATTGAAGCTTTGACTTGCTCTGCATATCGCAAAAATTCTATTAAATGGGCACAACTCAAAATTTTGCAATTTTCAGAAAACTCAAAAAACTATTCTGCAGCTCGTAAACTACTTTTCAGAAAAATGTGTGATTTATTTAGAAGTTAAATTATCGCATTTTAATATTTAATTATGGACCTAATTGCAAAAACAAACCACCCGTTTTAAACAGCGACTCACTTTCTAAATCTAAATTAAAATTATCTGCATCTGAAATGAAAACTTTATCATTCAATCTTTCCCTAATAATTGGCGACCTTGTCCCTGAATGTGAGGAATGGACTTTATATTTATTGCTTAGAGAAATACTAGGTCTATGTTGTAGTTCAGATTCACTACAGATTGAATCCTTTATATTAATGGAAAGCCTAATAAATGAGCACCATAACTTATATTTAAAATGAAACATTAAAACCAAAATAACACAATCTGACCCATTATGGAAGGATTATGAAGGAAGTTGGGCCTCTTAAACATTTATCGTCTATGCGGTTTGAAGCGTTCCACCAACCATTCAAAAAGTGTGCAGCTTCGTGCAGTTCTAGAGTTAATTTAATTAAAACCTTATTTACTAAATATCAGCTTAGCATTGCCAATCTTTTACTAAATTACGAGGAATTTAATGCGAATAATATAGTTGTAGGTAGAAATATCGAATGTGACGATGAAAGCATTGCTCAGAAGTTTAGTTTACATGTCCCCATATCTTTCACGAACCAAATAATTGTTAATGATATTTTGTATAAAAACAAAATGGTGGTACAGGTAGGGTATACTGAAGACCAATTACCAGAATTTGCGCTTATTTTGCATATTTGTACTCAACCACATGTTGCACACAATCATATATATGTTTGCACACAATCATATATATGTTTGCACACAATCATATATATGTTTGCACACAATCATATATATGTTTGCACACAATCATATACATGTTTGCATACAATCATGTATATGTTTGCCCACAATCATAGATGTTTGCACACAATCATATATATGTTTGCCACAATCATATATATGTTTGTACACAATCATATATATGTTTGTACACAAACATATATATGTTTGCACACAATCATATATATGTTTGCATACAATCATATACATGTTTACATACAATCATATGTATGTTTGGGAAAATTGCTGTTAGCCCGAACATAATATGTTTGGGAGCTGCTCCAATCATATATATGTTGCCTGCAAAATATGTTTGGGACAATATGTTACAGAGGCCGTTTTTTTCCTCCGTGTGGTCAACGATTTTCGTCGCCAGAAGATGCTGTTGAAGCGTTCTAAAACCATGTTTTGAAGGTGTCTCAATCGGAGTAGAAAAAGTACTTTGACAATTGGTTTGAGCGCATGCAAAAGTGTATAAATCATGCTGGAGAATACTTTGAAAAACAATAACATCATATATACAGAAATATATATAGCAGCCCTCGTATGTGAGCATTTAAAAAAATACTTCAATAGTAATTAAAATAAATAATAACAATTTTAAATTAAATGTTGTGGAGTCTCTTTAGAGGTGGCAAGAGTGAGTTTTATTTTCGTGGGCAATTGTGTGAAAAAACTTGAAAAGTAAGGTTTACAACAGTAGTTCTCATTCGTTTGGGGAGAGCCTGGCCTTATAGAGTTCGGTTTTACTTTCAACAATTGCAGCAAGGCTTTCTGAAGAGGGTTGTCACGGACCCGAAATCATGATAAAAGTAGTGTGCAGCCACGAAAATCAATGTCACTTTGCCATTTTGTTAAAAACTTGTCTTCTATTTAAATATAGAAGCAAGAGGTCTTGAGCCGGTTTAATCCCTGTTCAATGTGTAAAAGCAACAGACCGAAATAAAACAAACGAGCTAAACATTAAATGAATCTCAAATCGTAACTTGCGTGTTTCATTCCAAATTCGGGATTAATAAGAAAGCCAATTAAAGGACAAAGGAAATATTAATAATGTTCAAATTAAAATTTATCGCGTGACAGGCAACAATTTTTGACGACAATTCTGAATTTCAGAATATTGTGCAACTTTTAGAAGTTCTCGATATTACTTTTAGAGCAGAAAATAGCAAATTTGCAACCAAAACTAGCTTGATTTCCTTAAAAATGCACATTTCTTCCGTCAGTGCTGTACTTTTGGTTACAACGTGTACAATTTTTGAGATTGAATACATTAGGGCTTACTTTTGAAAATTAAAATATTTATTTTTTTTCAATTTTATATAAGAAAAAACATATAATTTAAAAAAAAATATTTCAGGAATTTAATTATCATATAATGAATGAGAGCCTGAAATTTTCTACATTTGATTGTACTTTTTATTGAAGCTAATAAATCCACATTGATTTTATTAAACTCCAAAAAAAAAATTTATTATTTTTGCATTTTTAGAGCATTTTTTCAATATTTTGTGCATATTTTTCTTTAATGCTAATTTTTTAATTTTTAATATTAATAAAATTATATTTTATGACAAATTTTTTTTGTTTATTAGCAATTAAGCACTTAAAATGCGTTTTTACTGCATATAATTTCGATCCCTAGTTATAACCGATCAATTAGTTAGGAGTACGATACGATGATCATAATTATCATTTTGTGGTATGTCTACCCGAATATCCGTAACGGTTATAAACGTTTGGTGATTCTTCTTTGGCAACGGAATTTTTATAGTTCCAAACGATTTCCAATTTATTTGTTCTAAGTGTGCAGAAAAGCTGTAAAAATGTCAAAACTTTAAATAAAATAAAAAAAAAACTAGATCAGCGGTGAATGGATGACCGAGCGGTGACAATTCAGATTTGTATCACTTCAGACCTTTTTGTATTATTTTTTTTCGTTTCTTTTTGGATTTAATAAATATGAATCAATTAACTTAACATATTTCAAATTCGTGGCAATAATTAAATTTAAATAAAACCGTTCGTCATTTGGACTTACTAGGAAAGTTAACGATGCCCCCTCTGGCTGATGATAAACTTCACTTTGTCCCTCATTGATTCAGAGACATAATTCACATTAATGTTACCCATTTACATTTCAAAATTGACTTCAATCGGTTTATAAAAAAGCGGCAGAAAAAGAAATAAAAAACGATTAACGATTTTTATTTAAAAACAGATGAAAAACTACCGTTCGGGGCATTCGTAAAAACGAACCTAAATGAGAGACACTGCACGTTTGCATTTTAGTTTGAAAAAAAACTTCATTTCAATGTCCATGTACGAACACATATAAACGGTGCAATTAAATCCATATTTATTGTTTTTTAACACTCCGAGTTAAGCGGCAAAAACTGAATACAAATCTCAGTCGTGCTGTTATTTTTTCTTCTCGAATTCGAAATGAATTCATTTGTTTCAGTCACTCATTGCCTTTGGCGGATTGGCCGCCATTGGCCAGACACTTACTTGGCCAGACTCTAAGTAGTGACGTTGATGATGATGAGACTTGTAGTCGCTGTTGCAGTATAACACTTTCTAAATTGATATCTTCAAAAAATGTTAATTTCAATTCGAATACTGTGAGTAAGCATTTCTTGAAAAATGACAAATGTTTTTCTTCCATGTTGGCTTCAAATCATAATTATTGAATTGTCTTGTGTTATTTTTTTTCGTAAAAAAAAACTCAAACATCGTGAATTATGATTTCCAATTACAACTTTATTAGTGGGAAAGTTTAATAAATAAAAAAAAACAAACATAATTAATTAACAAAGACAAAGAATCAAAAAAAAAAAAGACCGCGTAACAAAATCTGTACAAAAAAATCTGTTGAAGACTTAGCAAAAACTAGGTTGTGCTTTCAAAATGGGATAACAGCCAGGAATTGAATTATTTTCTTATATTTAAATTCCTCGCAATTATCCTAAAATATAAGATCCCTTATAACAAAACCATATAAATTATTAGCCCCAAAATTCCCTTAAGGAAAACCATCTTGGAACTTTTCTTAAATCAGTGAGCTGTGCACGATCTTATTCACATATTCACTGACCGGGCCTAGGTTTAAAATCCGCCCTTAAACGACTAATGTATTTTTAAAGAAAAGCTTCTGCATGACTTGGAGATTATCGTCTCACTCGCATTAGAACCGGCCTGTAAGGGTTAGGAAAAAGCACGGCTTTTCACTTGATGGGTTACTTGACTGATAGTCTCGCACACAACCCAATCCACCACGGCGGTCTACTAAGCTTTATATTTATTTCATAAAGGCTGTTTTAAACGATTTTGCGAAACCCAAGAAGCGAAATTAGGATTACAATTTTACGTCACCTACTTTACATAGGAATAAATTTTTTTTCAAATACTCAGTTTCCACAAGACCTCTGGGAAATAACACAGACCGACATAATAATACGGCTTGTGTTTTAAAGATGATTGGTAAATGGGACAAAGGCGGAAACATAGATTTCTGAATTGTTTTCAGTTTCTTTTAGTCAGCCGCATTTTTTTTTGAGATGTTGCGGAAATAAATTTTGAAAACGTGACATTCTTGACCATTTTGAAGGCTTATGTAGGGCTACCACAGAAAAATATTTTGAAAAGCTGATATTTTATGCCACATTTAATGTGCTGTAACTCTCTCGATAGATTTTGAAGCCAAGGAATATTAATAGATTTTGATTTTACAAGGAAGTTTAACCTCATAAATGCTTTACCTCCATTCCAAGATATAATGAAAACAATATTTAAAAAAGACAATTTTCTTCCTTCTTATGTTTTACTTTGCTGGATTTTACAGTGTCATCAGTAGTACCTTTGCACAGTTCGTAGTGATCACATAATAAATAAAACATATATTAAAATATTTATCAAAAAAAATTAATACTCATATTTTGTAAAAATATTTTGGACAAAATTTCAATTTGGTAGAAAAATAAATATTTATTGAAAAGTATTAGGCTGCTGTCGGAGGGCACGCTACAAGCGATAAACCGCTGCTTTTGTTTTCTGTGATCTCTTGAAACATGTCAGAGTGGAAGCGAAAAGCGAGTTTAAGCGACAAACAAGCTCGTGAAATAGTTTATTGCATTAGGCTGATGGCGGAGTGCATGCTACAGGCGATGCTATATTATTGCTAAAAAAAAAAAAACGCGCGGCTTTTGCTATCTAATGTGATTTCTCAAAACATGTCAGAGCGGAGAGCGAGAAACGAGGTCGTAAAATAGTTTGCAGCATTAGGCTGATGGCGGAGTGCACGCTACAAGCGATGCTATAATATTGATCTAAAAAGCACTGATTTTGCTTTCTAATGTGATCTCTCGAAACATGTCGGAGTAGAAGCGAAGCTGAAAGCGAGTTAAAGCGACAAACAAGGACGTGAAATAGTTTATAGCATTAGACAGATGTCGGAGTGTAAGCTACAAGCGATGCTATAATATTGCTCTAACACGCCCTGCCTTTGCTTTCTAATGTGATCTCTCGAAACAAGTCAGAGTGGAAGCGAAAGCAAGTTAAAGCGTTAAAGGAGATCGTAAAATAGTTTTAAGCATTAGGTTGATGTCGAAGTGCATGCTACAAGAGAAGCTATATTACGATAAAATGCACTGCTTCTGTTTTTCAATGTGATCTCTCGAAACAAGTCAGAGTGGAAGCAAAGCGCGTAAAAACGGCAAAAAGGGGACGTGAAATAGTTTATAGCATTAGGCGATGTCGGATTGCACGCTACAAGCGATGCTATATTGCTCTAAAACGCGCTGTTTTTGCTTTCTAGTGTGACCTCTCGAAGCATTAGGCTGATGGCGGAGTGCACGCTACATGTGATGCTAAAACGAGCAGATTTTGTTTTCTAATGTGATCTCTTGTAGCATGTTAAAGCGAGTTAAAGTGAACGAGGTCGTGAAATAGTTTTGTAGCATTACACGGATGTCGGAGTGCTCGCTACAAGCGATGCTATAATATTGCGCAAAACGCGCTAGAAGCGAAAAGCGACAAAAGAGGTCGTGATGCTATATTGCTCTAAAACGCGCTGCTTTTGCTTTCTAGTGTGACCTCTCGAAGCATTAGGCTGATGGCAGAGTGCACGCTACATGCGATGCTAAAACGCGTTGATTTTGTTTTCTAATGTGATCTCTTGTAGCATGTTAAAGCGAGTTAAAGTAAACGAGGTCGTGAAATAGTTTTGTAGCATTACACGGATGTCGGAGTGCTCGCTACAAGCGATGCTATAATATTGCGCAAAACGCGCTACTTTTGTTTTCTAATGTGATCTCTCGAAACATGTTGGACTGGAAGCGAAAAGCGACAAAAGAGGTCGTGAAATAGTTTATAGCACTAGGCTGATGTCGGAGTGCACGCTACAAGCGATGTTATAATGCAGCGCTAAAACGCACTGCCTTTGTTTTGAACAAATCGCGGTGCTTAAAAATACGTTTATAAGATCGTCACAGGTGACGAATCATGGATCTATGCGTATGAGCCCGAAACAGAACAGCAATCGACCATGTGGGTCTTCGAAAACGAGCCAAATCCAACGAAAGTTGTTCGTGGAAGCAGCACTTCGAAGCAAATGGTAGCCTGTTTCTACGGCAAAACTGGTCATGTGTCAACTGTTCCGCTTGAGCAACATAGGGCGGTCAATTCTGAGTGGTACACCACAATTTGTTTGCCTGAAGTCTTCGGAGAAATTCGAAAAACGAACACGAGAATCATTGTGCACCATGACAATGCGAGCTCTCACACATCGGCGCCTTTTTGACCGGCCAAAATGTCGAATTGATGGGTCGGTCATCCACCGTACAGTCCTGACTTGGCAGGAAGTCATTGACTTCTTTTTATTCCCGCACATTAAGAGAAAATGCGTGGTCAACGAGATGATGCTGTTGAAGCGTTAAAAAACCATGTTTTGGAGGTGTATCAATCGTAGTGGAAAAAGTGCTTCGACAATTGGTTTGAGCGCATGCAAAAGTGTATAAATCATGCTGGAGAATACTTTGAAAAACAATAAAATCATTTTTGATGATAAATATTCGCATTTTCATTACTAGGCCAGAAGTATATATAGCAGCCCTCGTACTAGCATTCAGTCAAATTACTTCATTTGCACAAAGGTTGACCGATTGGTACCGTAAACGGCAGGGCAGTACCATATATTGGTGACAAGTCCCCATTTACACGAGGCAACTTTACTTGCCGCAATTCTCATTTTGTAGAAGAGAGAGGTAAGGAGAATGAAATGGGATAAAACTAGCCGGTACTGTCTATTTCTTTTGTATTTTTCGTAGTGCGAAGTTGGCTGCAGATCATTTTCGTATGTTTTTTTACACAAAAATCCGAACGAATAAATCACAGAATGTCAGGCCAGATCACAGAATGTCAGGCCAAATCCGAACGAATAAATCACAGAATGTCAGAAAAGGCAATAATGAAAACAAAAATTGCCGTAACCGAATAGCCTTGTGTAAACACAAGAGGCAAGTTCAAAGGGAATCATAAAAATTGACGCAAGTAAAGTTGCCTCGTGTAAATGGGAACTAACTAAGCCCGGATAGCTAAGTTAGTTAAGTCATTTCTTAACAAAATGTGCTAATTTAGAAAAATTTATAAAAAAAAAAAATTGAGTTCTTTTCGCCGTTTTTTGGAATTTATTTTTTTTTCAAATATTTGATTACTGCCCGATTTTTCCTATAGACATAAACAAAATTAAAATTTTCTGTTAACAAATGACTTAACTATTGCGGTTTTGCTATCCAGTCTCAGTTATGGAGGCCTAACAAAAAATCCCACTACAATTTCTTTTAAAGTGGGAGCGATATTAACCGACTTTCAAAGATATCCGAGCAGTAGTTGCAATCGTGGAATTTGACAAACCTCGGTTATTTTCTTAGAGGCAACAACTTTAGATGCCAACAAATAAATTGTGGTTAATAAATCCTCAAGTTTTCGGCCACATCTACTCTTTCTCATTCTACCAAAAAGAATTTCTAAAAAAAACTTACCTTATAAACTTCCGAAAAGAAGCCGGAACCGATTTTCTCCTTCACAAAATCATCCACTGAATAGAGAGCCGAAACGGCGGTGCGCAATGCTTTGCACGATGGACCGGTAACCAGACGATCCGATGATATAGTGCGAGACACTGGCGGCGCATGTCCAGCCGCAATTGTGGTGGAGCAACCATTCGAAATGGCACTGCCATTGTGGTGGATGCCACCACCACCACCAGCTATAGACGGATTGGTGGTAGACGAAATAGAGCCACCACCGTTCAATGTTGACGACGACGTGGTCATGGTTGCTGCAACAGAAGCACACATTAGCGACGACGATGTAGCGTTTTTAATGGAAGTATTGGCGGATTTAAATGTTGTAGTTTTGGCACAATCAACTTGATCGTATGAGGACAAATTGTTATCGTTTGTAATTAGTTTTGCTGGGGGTTTGCAGTTGTTGGCATTCGGGGTGGGTGGATTTGACACTTGTAGGGTTTTCATTGATTGCGTTTGCGCAGCTGCGTTCGCTGACACGGCTGAAGACGGTGGACCAGGACCACTGTGTTGATTTAGATTCATTATTATCACCGTTGATAAACGCGTACCAGCGCGTTCTCTTGTTGCGCGAGCATTACCGTTCTACAAAAACGAAAATGAACCGCAAAGTTAAACGGAAACGGATACCGCTACGGATGCTTAGACTTCTTTTATATTATTTATGGTTTTTTCTTTTATTTTTTATTGGGTTAATTTATGTCAAGGAGAAAGAAGAACAATTTTGTATGTATAATTTAGACTTTTTATTTTAAATATGAAAAAGAAAAAAGGCCAAACTGACAATTTTCTGTCAAAACACAATCGTATTTCTTGACTGGCTTGCTTCGTTGCTTTTACACTTTCATCAAATTCGTACACAGAAAAAAAATTAAATACTTTTCACAAAATATTCCGTTATTGGACCATAAAATCGAATTGACTCTTAAGATTTGTGATTCTTTTCAAACTCTCACACACACACACTTCTTTCTATCTTCTTTTTCGTTTTCTCTTCTTCTTCTTTTTTGATAACTTAATATTTTATTGAAACGATTGTAGAGGTTGTTATTGTTGTTGTTGACTTTCACACATTCCGGCTTTGTATTCTTTGGAAGGTAAACGATTTACGACCTTTTTCTGTTTTACCACAAGAGAATCTGCAAAGAAATGATAAAAGCGGGAGAGAACAAGAAAACAAACATTAATTTAAAATTGTTTATCTGTTTCGAATGAACGGAATTGAATGAATGACTATTTTTGTTCACATATTATTTATTTAAGAAATTATTTACAAAAAGTGTAAATATTGAGTTAACAAATTAACTTGGCAAAATTCTCGACAAACGACAACAGTCACACGACACGCCAAGCCACGCACACTCAAATCACCATCACAACGATGGGTCAGTAATAAAGATATGACGATTCAACGGAAAAAATAAAGGCGGATTCAATTGGAGGTTATGGTATTACTTTTAATTTCATAGTCAACAAATTTATGGAAAGTTTTAAATTCAAATTTTCTATATAAACTATTTTTTAAACCTATTGCATGGTAACAAAAACAAGGTATAGCCTCTAGCACACAAACAAGTAAATACAGGAAGGGTCATTTACAATTTTAAATTTGAACCAGCTGTAAAAAAAGTACTAATAATTTATTCAAATTGAACAGGGATTAACCGACTCAAGACCTCTTGCATCTATAATTAAATAGAAGACAAGTTTTTAACCAAATGTCAAAGTGACATTGATTTTTGTGGCTGCACACTGCTTTTATCAAGATTTCGGGTCCGTGACAACCCTCTTCAGAAAGCTTGCTGCAATTTTTGGTTTAATGGAAAGGTTAAACTTGATCATTTTATAATGGAACCCAATATCATATAATGGAACCCAATATCATATGACTACCACAACTGGCTTGGCAGTGTTACTTCCGATCAAGCCAATTTTTCGGAACATTATCGATTGTTTCGGGTCGAAACTCATCAATGGCAACTTCAGTTTCATGTTTCATCGCTTAAACTGCCTCTGGATGGTTTGCGTAAAATTTATCCTTAATGGGAGCCCCACAGAAAACAATGGCCATCCCATTTTCAGCTTATTATTCGATTTGGCTGTGTTGACATGTGGTCTTGTTTATACCGAATGTCGTCCATGTCATTCTCTCGAATTTTTGGGAACAAAATTTCGTTGGGCATGGCGTGGTAACACTTACCGTTGACGGTAACGGCGGCTCCTTGCTCTTTTATGAAGAAAAATAGCCCAATGATGTCGCCAGCCCAAAATCGACAACAAACAGTGACTTGCTGTCGATGCATTGGCTTCTCAATACGAGTAGTTACACACAGAGAACAGTTTTGTTGCCACAACCGAATTTTTTGCAAACTGAATGTTGTTGGTTGCACGTGCTATCCATGTATTCCATCGTTACAACCGATTGTTTTCAATAGAGGGAACTGACACTACCGGTTGAAGAGAAAAATTATCGGTAAAGCTAACAGACTTAGATGATTAATGCAGGAATTTGTAAATGTATTGGTTGTTTTTATGGATTGTTGGTTATAACTACTCTTTGAAAAATGTATTATTTTACCGCCTTGCAATGGATCAACAGTTCTGTAAAATAAATACGTCTTTGGATAGATAGTTTGATAAGCTTTGCAATGATGCCTATAGGTACCTTAGGAAAAATGGGTCGCCGCAAAAAAAATTGTTGTTTTTTGAATAAAAAGGAGGTCTACCTATGGTGAAAATTTTGATTAAGCCTAAATAATGTCTCTAATATACAGTTAAGCCTGTATTTATATTCTGGAAAATATTTAATTGTTTATAGATCGTTTATTTATATGACAGTAATGTTTGAAAGCATTTACCTAAGGATATAAAACTGTCTGACCAAGTAGCAAGTACCATCGCAGTCGGTTGGTTGCCATAACCGCCAGTTGTCACAACCCATAGTTTAACTGAATTCGGTTGAAATAACTGTGCTTTTGGCTGTTAATACCGTGATATGATTGTAGCAACCATCATATGATATCTCGAACCATGTAACCATCAATACAACGGAATGTAGATGATTGCAACAGAAAGAAAAAGAATCTGTCAATATGGTACGAATGGTTTCAGTGAGTCGCGTGTGTCTCTCTCTTCGACAATTACACTTCATATATGTGACGCGCAAAATAGAAAGGGACCTAAGGTTAAAAAGCAGTTTTGTTCAGGAGAACCATTTTAAAGATTAGGTACCTTTCTATTTGCGCTTAGAATCGTCGACTTCACTTTCATAAAACGCGCATATCTCTGGGAGGGAACACTTTTGGGGCATGGGATCGGTCTCATTCGATGCTCAGATGTTGTCCACATTAAAAAAAAAAAAAGTGAAAAGTTGATGAAAAGTTTTGTTCAGGAGAGCCATTTTAAAGATTAGGTTCCTTTCTATTTGCGCTTAGAATCGTCGACTTCACTTTCATAAAACGCGCATATCTCTGGGAGGGAACACTTTTGGGCCATTGGATCGGTCTCATTCGATGCTCAGATGTTGTTCACATCAAAAAAAATGAAAATTGATTTTTTTACCCTTAGAACCCTTTCTCTATGCGCTGTCACATATGCAAAATCAATGCATGCTTCGTATTTAGAGATCGTTAAACGACTAGAGTCCACGTCGTCAGCACACATAACTGGTATTGAAAAGTCGCCCACACCAACGACGAAACGCCGCGTCTACCAGACCAGGTTATGTGTTTGCTTTACTTCGCTGTCTTACTTTTCCTTCCCTCTATGACAAACAACAACAAAACTCATCTTATTAGCTTGTGGAGTAATTCCTCTTTCAAAATTAAAAAAAATATATATTCAGATATATAAGTTAGAGGCCGTGATGTATTTAATTAACTTCAATAATAACTGCATACGATTTTTCAATATATTTTCACAATAAAATTTTAAAAGTGTTTCCAAACAAACAATACATAACCTTACATTTCATGCACTTTTACTTTTCGCCTCCCGTTAAAGTTTTGCGTTAACAGCGCAAGTCCCATTAATGCGCCTTAATTAATTGTACACTATTTTGCTTCAGTTCTCTTAATGACTTTTCTTAACTTTCATTGAATTTACATCGAAAATATACAAAAATTTCATAATCGCCGATTACACAATACTTAAAAGTAATGAAACGAAGGCTGCAAAACAAAAACACAACGCAATTCCCTTGTAGGTAGGCTAAAATGACCGCAGCAGGCCATTGCTGAAGGAAATGTAAGAAGTGGTACTTTCTCATTGGACATTAGCTACGAAACGCACACGAAAAGTCCAGGTATTTTTAAATACACGTCAGTCTGGTCGTTAAAACGACTACCGAACGACGACGAGTTGAAAGCCAACATGAAATAAACGTCTTTACGTACATGTTCACATATGTCGGCCGCAGCACCAGTACCGGGCGGAAGAAGACAATACGACACGCACAAGAGGGACCCCTCGAGGCTTTTTAACACAAATCATATCATGCCAATAAACTAAACAAAAGAATGCCTCCTAACAAAGCGGCAACGCGAGTCCGTTGGCCGACCAGAAGACAGTCCAAAGAAAAGTGCTTGCTAATGGATTGTTTAACAAAAAAACGAAGATTATTAAACTGAAAAAAACTTTAAAATGCGCTTAATTACACTTTAATTATTCGTAGGCCAGATATTCGGGTACTAGAGGTTTGAAAGTTTTTTCAACAAATTTGTTCAGCATTAAATGGAGCTGAGCGAGATGCTGGAAACCCTTTTAAAAAAATTTGGTATTTTCTTTTCCTCCTACGAGGGTTGCTATTTACGAGGGTTGCTATTTATATTTCCGGTCCGGCAATATAAACACAATAATTTATCTTCAAAAATGGTTTTATTGTTTTTCGAAATATTCTCCTTTAAGATCAATACTCTTTCGCATGCGCACAAACCATTTTTCGAGCACTTTTTCCACTTCGATTGAGACACCTCCAAAACATGATTTTTGAAAGCTTCAACAGCTGCTTCGGGCGATGAAAAACGTTGACCACGCATTTTTTTCTTGCTAGGGAATAAGAAGAAGTCATTGGGTGTCAAATCTGAGCTGTACGGCTGGTAACCCATCAATTTAACATCGCGAGTGCTTAAGCATTGTTTCAGCCCATTGTTTCAGCTGATGTGTGAGAGCTCGCATTCGCGTTGCGCAAAATGATCCGTCTTTATTTCTTGTTTTTTTCTCATTTTTTTGAACACTGCTGGCAAACAGATGGTTGTATACCACTCAGAATTGACCGTCCTACGTTCCACTAAAAGCACTGTGGCAACATGGCCGGTTATACCGGAAAAAAACGCAATCATTTGCTTCGATGTACTTCATCCATGCACAACTTTTGTTGGTTTTGTCTCGTCTTTAAAAACCCATACGTTCGATTGCTGTTTTGTTTCGGGTTCATATGCATAGATCCATGATTCGTCACCTATGGCAATGTTATACACTGTCTTTGAGCTACCGCAGTTATACTTTTTCAACATCTCTTTGCACCAATCCTTACGAGACTGTTTTTAACCATTCGTCAAATTATGTGGGACCCAAGGATAAAATTTTTTTTTCACAGCCAAATGAACATGCAATATCTAATTGATGCTTGCCATACTAATTCCCAAGGGTGCCTCAATCTCACGGTTTGTCACATGTCAATCTTACTTAATCAGTTCACGCACAGCAGCGATGGTTTCTGGGAAAGTGACCGAAGTTGGACGCCCCTTACGAAATTCATCCTGGAGCGAACGGCGTCCAAGACTGATGGAGATTTGAAGGTGCTTCATCGCCAAAAGTCAAAACAAGTTGATTTAAACACTCTTGTCTCGATAACCCACGCTGAAAATCGTAAAAAATCATCGCACGAAAAAAAATCGATTCAAAAAATCGTCACGGGATAATTCCATTTTTTGACTGAGAGGAATTTTTCAACACACTGTAAACAAAACAATTCGCCCTCAAATTACAAAACGTTCTGAGTGAAGTTATGCTAAAAAAAAATGTCAAAGTTTATAATGGATGTTCCAGCTTGCATCTGGGAACACTAGTATTGTCAGAACCCGAAATAAAAATAGCAACCCTCGTATATTTCGTGTTTAGCAATAATATTGTTTTTCAAAATATTCTTCGTGACCAATTTTCGAAGCACTTTCAAATCCGACAAATGGTTGGCAATTCAAATTTCTTTATAGAGTAAATATGCACGAAAACTACTTGTTTTGTCAGTAGAAAAGGCTGTAAGATCGTTAAGCCTTTAAATAGTCTGGGGTTAAGGTTCAAAATCGAGCTTTATTCATTTAATTTACAACATTAGAATTTTATTTTTCAAAGCCTAAAGCTCAGATTTCCTGAAACACACATTTTAGCATGTGTTTTGTCTTATTTATTAGCACTCAGACCTAAGCTTGAGGAAACCGCTAGCAATTCGTGAAATTTCAGAATTAACGATATCGTATAAACGTATCTTAAACACACTCAGAGAACAGATTCGTTACCACAACCGAAATTTGCATACACCTCGAGCGTTCTAATGTTAGTTGGCTCTCCGTAACATTCAGTTATTGGAACTGTAGTATCGGTACAACATACCAAGTATCCGAAACTTCAGAAGAGCATTTTTGAATCACACTTCAAGAAAAAAAAAATTTGGTCAAAGGGCAACAAACAGATTGCTTACACAATTGATGTACTTGAAGTACTCATAGGAAGAGTCATTACGAGGAAAAAGTGGAAAACAAGATGGATGATTTTTACTGGAAAAAATTAGGTTCATCTATGGCTTAAAGTCAGTAAAAATTAAAAAAATATCATTATGATGAAGTTTTAGTTATAATCACTAATAGTTAGTTACAACAACAAAATGTTTACAAAACTAAAAGTTGCCACAAATACTTTTTCCACGTCTCATTCTTATGACCGATCAATAAGTTGTGAGTACAGTATGATGATCATAGTTTTCATCTTACGGTATTTCGAACCGAATATCCATTGCGATTATAAACATTTGGTGATTGCAATCGCAATTCCGCTTTTGCAACCGAATTATTGTAGTTCTAACCGATTTCCAACTAATTTTTTCTCTGTGCGCAGCTGATATAAAAAAGTGTGTTTAAAAAATTAAAAAACAAAAATCGTTTATACCAAATTCACAGCTCTATTAAACGTCAGCCAGGGGTTCTTACGTTGATTGTCTTTAAAGTGTTCTTTATACGAGTGACATCCATTGGCATATTTCCAGACATTATTTGAAAAATATGACAAAATTCAAGTACAGGTGTCGCTGAATATTTACTACACCCAGACATTATAAATATAAGTAATGCGAATGAGTAAGGCACCATTTAACAGTTCAGTTGTGAAAAAGTGTGTTTGATTTCGAACGGAATATGTTTGTAATCAAATCACACGGTCTTTGGCTACGGAAATTTTGGAATGGGGCTGTTGGTCTCGCGGAGTGGTGATAAGACCAAAAAAGAAATGACAATTCACCTTACACGTTTGTAGGTTGATATCAGCATATCGTTACTTTTTATTCGTTTCACCGAAGGGTGGATGGAAGATGGTATAATAAATTTGTCATTCCTTTTGCAACGCCACGAAATATTGATTGAGGAGCCTATAGTAGCTTGATGGTCATAAAATTCTAAGATGATCCAACTATGCCGCCAGTGTGTCTGTTGAAAGCACGATAGCGGTCAAAATAATCAACCTAGGAGCCTGAAATTCAGCATGATGATGGCTTCTGTTCACAAGCTGTTTGGTATTTTAAATGGGCGAAATAGTCCCAGTGGGAAAAAAGTACCGCTTTAAGGGTCTAAAGGTACCTCGGTAAAAAGAACACTTTTTTAAGTATTTTCTCAACAAATCTTAATTTGTTGTGGATAGACAATGCTTGAAGTCGGTACTATTAGTTAGGACGCACTAAATACCTTATAAAAAGGGGAGAGTTTTTGGACTTTTTTGCTAATGTCCCCAATGGTCAAAACGTGTGCTTTATAGTCAATTTGAACATATGGATACGTAAATTAAAACAAAGTTTGCCTCGCATCCAGTCATTGTGAAGTTTTGGCTGGGATAAGGGACAGGCTAATTTGCGCTTTATTATCGTATGGGACAAGAAGGAACTGCTTTAAACTGGTGAGCTGTGTGTGCACCAGTCAATCCTTATACTCACTGACTGGGACCTACTGTTAAACGCCGGATCCGCATGTTCAAAACAGGTGGTTTATACACTGAGAAGAAAAATAACCTTATATAAGGTTAACTTAACCATAAATAAAAATGATTTAAAGTCTACGTTAAATACGGTTAATTTGAACATTTTATTGTTGACTGGTATTAAACAATAACAATAGTTAATTTAACTATGGTTCAATTTTTTAACTAACAATGCGTTGTTAAAACAACAATAATAATTTTAAAATTAACAATTTCCATGGTTAAACAATTTAACCATAGTTAAATTAACTATTGTTATTGTTTAATACCAGTCAACAACAAAATGTTCAAATTAACCTTATATAACGTTTGAAGTCTATTTATGGTTAAGTGAATCTTATATAAGGTTAACTTAACTTAACTTTACCTTATATAACGTTTGAAGTCTATTTATGGTTAAGTTAACCTTATACAAGGTTAACTTAACCATAAATAAAAACGATTAGAAGTCTACGTTATATAAGGTTAATTTGAACATTTTGTTGTTGTCTGGTATTTAACAATAACAATAGTTAATTTAACAATGGTTAAATTTTTTAACCATGGAAATTGTTAATTTTAAAATTATTATTGTTGTTTTAACAATGCATTGTTGAGTTTTTTAACCATTAAATTTGCCATTATTATTAAAATAATGATTGTTGTTTTAACAATGAATTGTTTTTAACCATGAAAATTGTGAATTTTAAAATTTCATAGTTAATTTATTGAAACAATACATGTTCAATTTCACAATGAAATTGTTGATATTATTAACTATATAGATTGTTATAGAAACCATTTTTATTGTTAAGTTAACTAATTATTGGTTACCTCTTTTAACCAGAAATATAGTTACTGTTTTAATTTTTAATATTAAATCAACCTACTAATTATGTTTTTGTTTTGTTTACATTTTATAGGTATTTTTTCATAATTATAACTTGAACAGTTTTAATTCTGGTTCGAGACCTTTTTGTTGTTTTTTTTAGAATCTATAAAAAAAATTGGTGAAATTTATTGGCTGCGGTTGCCAGGCAGACTGTAGAGCTGTTTCTAAACCCGCCAAAGTTTTTCTTCAGCAGTCTTTGGCAACGATTACTTCGGCTACAAATCAAATGACTTATACGGGAGTCCCATGATGATTAATGAGAATTACCCTTTGCGTATAGTATTCGAACTGTGCGAAAAGCAATCTGCATAGCGCAATGAAAGATTGTACGAGTACAGCTGGCATTTGCATTTGGTGGTAGTTTTTTTAAAGAGCCAGATAAATTGTTTTATGATCTTTCTAACAATTACAAGCGTTGAGAGCTGAGGAAGAAAGGAAAAAGAGTGGGGGATAAGACAGTCGCCATCGTTGCAACTTCGTGTAACATAATTTTGAACTTCGGATAACACAAAGCTGATCAACAACTTCGATACTACAGAGCCGAGTGATCTTTAATTTTTTGTTTATGTCGCACAATTTTCTGCATCTCTCTTGAAAAAAACAACCTTATATAATGTTAACTCAACTATTTTGTATGAACATTTTGTCTTCGTTATCAAAAAACATTTACCATGAAAAATTTAACCAGACACATGGTTAAAAAAAATATAGTATTTCCGGCTCAGTTTAGTCAATATCGACATATGGGTACTCAAATTAAAGAAAATGTGTCTACGAATCCCAAAACGGAGCCATTTTAAAGTCTTGGCTGAGATAAGGGACGGACGCATGGGCCGAAAGGGCCCAAAAAACGGCACAAGGAGGAACTACTCTCAAATCAATGAGCTGTGTCCCATTTAATTCTTATACTCACTGACCGGGACCTGCTCTTTATCGCCGTCTCTTAACGGCTAATGCATTTTATAGAAAAGTTTACATGGCTTAGAGATAAATCTCTTACTCGTAAGGACGCCGGCATTTAAAAGGTGGAAACTTACTCGCCGCTGAAAATTCTGAGATGTTCTTAACTACACTTCGATCATACCACGACAGTCCCCAAAAACAATTAATTTAAGTGAAATTTCCCCTTGTCCCTAGCTAAGCTAGTAGCATATGGACTGTGTAGGGTATTTAAGGTTTGGCCTGGCCAAACTTTACGCCGTTTTTACTTGTTTGTGTTAATTTTGGCGATAAAATAGAACCGCAAAAAAATCATAAATTCCTTTTTTGCTTTGCTACAAAAGAGCGATAAAAGTAATAATAACAGAAACTTGTGATAAGATTACTAAGGCAGGCGAAAAAAAAAACGTAGAAAACAAATTGAAATTTGATGATACCATCCATATTTGAAGTCGGTACAGGCAGACCAAACACCAGACCCACTTTGAGTTATCGTTGCTTTTGCAAAACTTCGAAACTTTGAACGGTCGTTTGAAATACTTTTACTTTTCTTTGTGTGTATGTGTGTGTGAGAGTGTGATTTGTTTTTAATTAAATGTTTGTTACGTTCATTTTTAGAATATAATCACCATTTAATTATGCACTCGTATGATACAAACCGACATTTCTTGGACTGCCAATAAAAAAAAACTTGGCTAAAATGAGCAAAGTAATTTTCAGTTTTTTGGGGTTATGATTTATTAATTTTAAAAATCGCCAACCAACAACTGAAGTGAATTATTTTTTTTTTCAACTCTCCTAAGCGAGTTGATTGTGTAGCTCTACTACACATTGGTATTTCGAATGGCAACACTTTAGATTAGCTTATAATCAAGGGTAATGTGTAGTAGTTCTCCAGAAGAAATGTTCTTTATTTCCCCTTAAAAACAATAATTTTTCGCATTCACTTTTCACACCAATTAATTTTCAAAAAAAAAAGACCGCAAAACAAATATTGGTGACAATGTTTAACAGTCCAAATAACGAAAATTTAAAGGCAACTTTTATCTGACGAACGTGCTTCTTCTTTAAGGGTGTTTTTAAAGGTGTTATAAATCAATTACACTAGTTTACAAATTATGATTTTTTCCTGGTCCAGAGTTCTAAATATTTTTTCCAATAGATTTCGGACTCCTAAACAAGGAAATGAATTTAAAAAAAGTATTGTTTCAAGATGATTAGATTTTAAGAAATAATGTTTGGATTTTTTTACGATTTTTTATGTGATGCCTCAGCTTTATGGACCATAACTCCTAAACGCTATTACCGATTTGATCAAGAGTGTTCTCAAATGAAAGGAAATTCTCAAAACTTGTTTAATACCTTGAATGAAAAAGTTTTAGAAAAGTTATAGTTAAAAAGTAAAACGCATTGAAAAACAGTTTAGAACTGACCAAATGCGTGTCACAAATTTTCAAATCATTTGAGCCATGTCGCACCATTAGTTTCGGGAGAAGTTACCACTCGCTCTTAAATTATAATTAATTTTTCAGAACTGTCTATAGGATTCAGAGTGGACTATATTCTCACAACCCCTCTGGCACCCCTCCTACAAAAGTACCATTTCGCCCTCTTTTGGTTCTCTAAAGGGTGGGCCACTTGAACTTTTAAATACCGATTGCTTTGCTTTGAAAGAATAACATTAATTTTTATTTTCAGGTTATGTTTGACAAAATGGGACGCTATATGCTCGAACCAAATTGGGAAATATTAAAAACTTACTTCCAAAGTAGTGTGTCTTTAACGCAAACTGTAAGAAATTTACGAGTAAAGTTTTCGAGGAGAGATCGGCCGATCGAAAATGGATCGTTATTGGACAAACCAACCCGAGTACCGAGTTCTCGTCCAGTGCGTTCAATTAAAAACATTGCTGCAGTGACCGAGAATGTTCAAAATAACTCGTCATCCAACATCAACTCGTCATCCAACATCAACTCGTCATCGTTTTCGTCATCATTCTAGGGACGTGAAAAATTCTCGCACTTCTTTGAGAAGAAGTTTGCATAAAGACCTCGGTATAAAGGCTAACAAAGTTCAATTGGTCCACCTCATGACCATCTGATGCGTTTTCGCTTCGTCCAATGGGCTGAATTTTACAGAAATTGTGTTCCACATGACAAAGTTCCACCTTTCTAATAAAACCAGAAATTTGAAAAAAAAAATATGCAGGCCAAAACTGTAGGTAGCTAAAATTTTGCTGAAACATGTGTTGTTGGACTGAAACAGTTAGCATTGAAAATCGGTCATGAGGTTAATATTTTTTTCCCTCGCAAGAACTGGGTCAACCTTTGGAAAAATCAACAATTCTAAACACTCATGAACTATTTAACACTAAGTGTTGCCTGGCGTCATCTGACATTTCCATTGGAAAGATTGACACTTTTTAGCATAAACGTACTCAGAACGTTTTGACGTACGACCATCATTTGTGTTGTTTAAAGTGACTTGAAAAAAATCAATTTGGCAAAAAAATGGAATTAACTCGTGAACATTTTCGTGCGATTATTTTTCACAACTTTCGATGTGGATTATCAAGACAAGAGTACATCGATTAACTTAAACCTTTGTAGGGTGATGAAGCACCATCCTATAGCACTGTAAACAACTGGTTTAATGAATTCAATCGTGGCCGACGCTCGCTTAAAGACGAAGGTCGTAAAGATCGTCCAAAAACGACCGTTGTCTCAGAGAACATTGATGTCGAGCGTGAACTGATAATGCAAGATCGCCATGTGACATACCGTAAGATAGAGGCATCCTTGGGCATTTCTTTCACCAGCATACATTCGATATTGCATGAACACCTGGCCGTAAAAAAGGTTTGTTCTCGTTGGATCCCGCACAATTCGACAATCGCTCAAAAAAAAGGCTCGTGTCGATTGGTGCAATGAAATTTTGAAAAAATACTATCGTGGTGCTTCAGAAGACTTTTATAAGATCGTCACAGGTGATGAATCATGGATCTATGTGTTTGTTCGTAGAAGAAGAACTTCGAAGCAAACGGTCGCCTGCTTCTTCGGCAAAACTGGTCATGTGGCGGCTGTTCCGCTAGAGCAACGTAGGTCAATTCTGAGTGGTAAACCACAATATGTTTGCCTAAAGGTCCATTTAGTCTTGACGGTGGACGGTTGACAGTAGGCAATCAGCTATTTCAGTTGAGGGTTGCATTTTGCATGTGTTAGAGGGAGATAACTACAGTTTGACGGTTGACGACGGTAGACTTCTGCAGGTTGCAGAATCAACCGTCCACCGTCAACCGTCAAGACTAATTGGGCCTTAAAGTCTGCGGATAAATTCGAAAAACGAACATGACAAGACGAATCATTGTGCACCATGACAATGCGAGCTCTCACACATCGGCTCAAACCAGCGCCTTTTTGACCGGCCAAAACGTCGAATTGATCAATGGATCGTCCGTCGTACAGCCCTGACTTGGCACCCAATGACTTCTTTTTATGCCCGCACATCTATAAAAAATGCGTGGTCAACGGTTTTCGTCGCCAGAAGATGCTGTTGAAGCGTTCAAAAACCATATTCTGGAGGTGTCTCAATCGAAGTGGAAAAAGTGCTTCGACAATTGGTTTGAGCGCATGCAAAAGTGTATAAATCATGCTGGAGAATACTTTGAAAAACAATAAAACCATTTTTGATGATGAACATTCGCATTTTCATTATTAGGCCAGAAGTATATTTAGCAGCCCTCGTATACAGATTGTATTGTGTTATAATTGGACAATTGGCCAAAAAACCCTAAACTTTGAGAGGCTGTGAACTTATACCGATATAAGGATAGAAGTTGTTATAAATGATGTTAGTATGGAAGATACCGCATGCTTTAACAAAATTTTCATCCATCCATGATGGAGAGTAATTTGCCCACTTGTTGTTATTGCCTATGTAAAGTATATCTTAGAATAACGTTTGTGTTAAATTTCAAGCTTATATGTTTGAACGGATCAGTATCTTGACCTACCAATTTTCGACAAGTTGGTTGGCAAAATTTTCATAGTGGACTGCAATCCACTATAAAGGGTATATAAGTTTCGGCATTGCCGAATTCAATTGGCCCACTTGTTATTTTTTAAACCTACAACAGAACATTAGTTAGCTTTGTATAGTCATTTTCTTCTTTGTTATTTCAACCAATATTAAATCATAAGGCAAACCAAATCGATTACTTTGCCCGACTGTTTAACGTTCGTACCTAACGTTCATAAGACTATTTGTAATTTATTTGAAAACACTTTTAAAAAGTTCAGTTATTTACCAAAGCACTTTTAAGATTAAATAAACCAAAAAAAATATATACAATTTAAACTAAACTTTCAGTACAGCAACAACACCATTTACTTGTTGTTGTCGGTAAGAACCTTCAAGGTTAGATAAGGTCTCCAACAAATGTTACACAGATTACAAAACCCCACGGCCACATCAGCAAAACATGCCTTTTTATTTCATTATCAAGTTTTACCACCGCAAAAGCCATGTGATTGATATTCCTAGAATTTGTGACATAAGCGAAAAAGTACTCCGAAAATATTTTTAATAATTTAGAAACAGGCTCAACTCAGAAATAGTTTACGAAAGAAAATCTAATTAACAAGTTTCTAGGGAATTAATTTAAAACAGTTGCGAGATCGATAGAGAAAGGCTAAAGGCACATGTAAAACTTGGCATGGTATGGTTTGCATTCGAAAGTATTTGTAGTTTCAGCCACCCTATTTTGCTTAGCATAAATGACCATAATCGGCAAAATTTTGCGCAAATTTTAGCAAATTTTGAAAACTCCAATGCATGCTCGCCCAGTTCGTTCTGCGAAAAATATTGATGTAGTTCGCGATACTGTGGCAGAAGACCCGTCAACCTCGACTCGTCGTCGTGCCCTACAATCACTGATGCGAATTTTGAATTGAGATTTGAAATAACAAGGTTCAATCGACACAACAGCTAAAGCCTACTAACCATTTCAGGCTACGTCAATCAGCCGAATGGTTGGTCGAACAGACAAAAGTGAATGGTGACTTTACAAAGAAAATCATCTTCAGCGACGAAGCAGTTGCCACATTTGGGCAATTGAAAATCCACGAGTGATTGTTAAAAGGCCGATGCATCCACAAAGAGCATGGTGGTCGCTATCGCGAAATGATGGACTTCTTTTGGCCAGAAATTGAGGATATGGATCTGGAGGATATGTGTTTGCAACGCGATAGTGCCACTTGCCACAGACACGCAGAGAAAAAACATGGTTACCACATGGCCACGGCAATAAAAGTATGTTCTCCGCAATATAAGTATGTTCGTCGCAACCAAAGCATTGTTAACTGAATTTAGTTTTGACAATAGTATAATTGCTGCAACATTAATATTGTAGAAATGTAACAATAGTATTATTGTCAAATTTAAAAATGAAAATATGGTTATAGCAACAATATAAATATGGTTGGTGCGACAAAAGTATTGTGTTCTGCGTTTTATGTTAACAATAATATGATTGAGGCAATCATACTGTATGATTGTAATTTTTCTTCATTTAAATATGCTTTTAAGAGCAAATGTTTTTGGTACGGATCTAATGCAATAATAATTTCGTTATCATATGAACATCAAAACATACCGAGCCCTAACTGCGAAAAAGAAAAAACATCAAAAAAAGACTATTTTACAATAGAGGGGTTTTTTTGTCCAAAGTATCAGCAGGATTCCGATACAATAAAATTTGCTATATCTTCGTAAATATAAATATTTAATTTGTAATGTTTTGTACAAAGCTCTTGTATCGACCTTTCATTAAAAAGCGAGTTTAGAAAATAATGGCGTTTAAGTCTTTTTTGCGGTAAGGGCTCGCTATTTAAATTGATTTTATGTGTGAATTTCTGGAGAAGCTATTTTGAGATTGGGGGGCTTTAAAAAAGTGCGTCTGCTACTATTGTTAAATAGCAAAGTTAAACATAACAAGTCAGAGAGGCCGGTCTTTGTGAGAAAGCGACAGTGGAAATACTTGGTAAAAATAAACAGACAGACCGATCGACAGGCAGACAAGGTATGCGTACGTAGCAAACGGACGGAAATCAAAACAAATACGACGTATTTTGCACACTCTCACGCTTTCGGCGAACGGACATTGAAGTGCAGACCATGTGAAATTGATTGCGTTTGTTTTCTTTCAATCTTCTGTCTACGGTCATCATAGCCAACGCCGCCGCCGCCATCGTCATCGTCAATATTTAATGTTTGGCCAATAAAAACAGAAACGGTTTACTTTGCACTACGAACAGAGGTAGGTGGCCCATACTCGTAGCAACAAAATCGCAATAAAAATCAGCAAACCCATTCGATATTTGGTGTGATTTTCTGCTACGCATCGCCGCCGCCGGTTCGCATCTTAGGTAGCCCAAGAAGAAGCTGATTTATTTCAAAATATATCGTATCTGTTTCGATTTCTGCATATATTAAGTGTGATGCGTATGGGTACGTACCGGCATGGGCATGGGCACAGGCAAGCAGATGAGTTTTGAGGCTTGTTTGGGTTTCATGCTGTTGTTCGTTCTGTGATTTCAATTTGATTTGTTTTGGTTTTCTTCGAAAAATCAACAGAAAAATTTCAAGAATTTCATACGTACAGTGAGTGAATCGTTTGAATCGATTCTGTTTCGTAGAGTGTATTCAATTTAACAGGTCTTGAGGTATTTGACCTTTTCAACTTCAACTTGGTACGCTTTTGTTCTTCTAGGGGGGAGAGAGCAAAACAAAACAAAAATTAGGTTGTGCCGGGCTGGCGACTATTGTTGTCTGCAAGAGTTTTATGGTCCAATTGAGAAAGTTATTATATTGTCATAAATGACTTTATAGTTATTTATGATAAATGATTTTTTTCTTTAAGAATACTTTTTAACGTTTCAGATGGAAAGTGAAACATTTCTATTAAATGAAAGTGTAAAGAAGAAGTTTAGTTAATCCCCGATCTTAGACAATGGGCGACCAAAGAAAGTAGTTCGAATGAATGGTAAGACCATAGAATTGTTAGAAAATTAACTACCTGGATAACAGAGGAAAAATTAGGTCACTTTAGTTCTCAATTAGAAAATAGATTTCATTGAACAATAGAATGTGATCTTTTAGTTATAGCAGTGATGGTAGTGCCATTATTTCTATTATCCCATGAGTACAAAGAAAATTTTAATGAAAAACTGGGCGACAATACAGACTATACTTTCACTTGCTCTATAAAGTATGATCCAATGCTTCGATCAAACATTTGTTTTTTAGGAACCCAGACGGCTGAATCGTGCATTTTATTAAGCTACGGAAAAAATATACACTGGGAAATAGGCCACCTCGTTCAAAAACCATCGGTGAAGAGTCAGTGGGAAGAAGCAAAATTGGTTAGCTAAAAACGGTGCGTACCAAATAAATTTTGTAGGACAAGAAGCCTTCCTGTTGCAATTACCGAATGTTATTAATCTTAACGGAAAGTCGATTTGCCCTACTAACAATTCTGATATACTCATGGGTTTAAGAACAAATTATTGGCTGTTGTCGCAACTAAAAAGAGGTATCTCTGATTGATATTCTTGTTATACAACTTAAATCAACCAATTTGATATCTCTAAGGTATGTATACGATCCCTACAAACGAATTTTGATTGGGTACACTGCAGTTTTTAATAGAATGAACTTGCACTTTCGGTTGTAGAGATTACGTATCGATAATTCTAAACAGATTATGATGGTTAGTGGAACCGTATTTGGACATGTATTGGTTGTTGTTATAGATTGTTGGTTATATTGTTGATTATAGGTACTCTTTGAATTCAGTTGCCATTACCACGAACAGTTGTTAGCTGGACCAACTGATGGTTAAATGTTATGTATTCGGTTCTATGGCATATTTAAAACATTTTTTTATTAACTTTTTATATTCTGGAAAATATTTATTTATTCATAGTTCCTTTATTTATATAACTGTATCGTTTGGAAGCATTAGCCGTCTAAACCAAGAAACTTGAACTGTCTGACCATTTCTTTTTTTGTTTTTATATTTTTTTTTGGGAATTTCGATATATGTTTTCGTCGTAAACAAATATTTTGTAGTGACAATAACCTAAGAAATCCTTTTTTATGTTGATGTTGGAATAACCAATTTTATGTTACTACAGCGAACTTAAAAGATTTGGTCACTACAAAAGACATCAGTTGTCACCACAAATTATTGGTACTAAAGTAACATACACATCCCAATTGGTTGGTTGCCATAACCGTCAGTTTTCACAACCAATTGTTTAACGAAATTCGGTTAGAATAACCGAGTCATTTGCTGTGAATACAGTGATATGATTGTTGCAAACATCATATGATATATTAAACCATGTTATGTTGGTAATCGCAACAAAAACTCGGTTTATCCAATCGAATTTTTGTAGTTCAGGACGATTTTTTCTCGGTCTGTTAAGTCAGGTAAGCTCAAATTTTCCTTTGTATATTAAGGGACGAGTTTCTATCTTGCAACAGTAAATTTTGAGTTTAATTTGTCTTGTCTCAGACTATTCGATATGAAGTGGTCCGATGTACCCGAAAACGGACGATATGTTATTTAAACACTCGCAGCTGATTTGCACACAATCTTTGGGACTTTCAGTCAGTATAACGAGGGCTGCTATATATATTTCTGGCCTAATAATGAAAATGCGAATATTTATCATCAAAAATGGTTTTTGTAGTTTTTCAAGGTATTCTCCAGCATGATTTATACACTTTTGCATGCGCTCAAACCAATTGTCGAAGCACATTTTCCACTAAGACTGATAAACCTCCAAAACATGGTTTTTGAACGCTTAAACAGCATCTTCTGGCGACAAAAAAAAGTTGACCACGCATTTTTTCTTGAAGTACGGGAATAAAAAGAAGTCATTAGGTGCCAAGTCGACGTTTCGCCGGTCAAAAAGGTGCAGGTTTGAGCCGATGTGTGAGAGCTCGCATTGTCATGGTGTACAATGATACGCCTTCTCTTGTTCGTTTTCGAATTTCTCCGAAGACTTCAGGCAAACAAATTGTGGTGTACCATTCAGAATTGGCCGTCCTACGTTGCCCAAGCGGAACAGTCGCCACATGACCAGTTTTGCAGAAGAAACAGGTGATCATTTGCTTCGAAGTGCTTCTTCCACGAACAACTTTCGTTGGATTTGGCTCGTCTTCAAAGACCCACACGGTCGATTGCTGTTTTGTTTCGGGCTCATACGCATAGATCCATGATTCGTCACCTGTGACGATCTTATAAACGTCTTTTGAAGCATCGCGATCGTATTTTTTCAAAATTTCTTTGCACCAATCGACACGAGCCTTTTTTTCAAATTGTGCGGGATCCGACGAGAACAACCCTTTTTTACGGCCAGGTGCCCATGCATCAAATGTATGCTGGTGGAAGAAATGCTCATGGATGCCTCTATCTCACAGTATGTCACATGACGATCTTGCATTATCAGTTCACGCACAGCATCAATGTTTTCTGGAACAACGACCGTTTTTGGACGACATTCGTATGTGACCGATCGTCGGCCACGATTGAATTCATGACACCAGTTTATCAGTGCTATAGGATGGTACTTTTTCGCCAAAGATTTACAAAGACTTAAGTTCATCGATGTACTTTTGTCGTGATAATCCACGTCATTGTTTACAGTGACTTGAAAAAGTCAATTTGGCAAAACAAATAAAATTAACTCGTGAACATTTTCGTGCGATCTTTTTTCACAAGTTTCGACGTGGACTATCACGACAAGAGTGCATCGATAAACTTAAATCTCTGCATGGCGATGAAGCACCATCCTATAGTACTGTGAAATACTGGTTTAATGAGTTCAATCGTGGCCGACTCTCGCTCAAAGACGAAGGTCGTAAAGGTCGTCCAAAACGGTCTTTGAGCCAGAGAACATTGCTGCCGTGCGTGAACTGATAGTACAAGATCGTCATGTGACATACCGTGAGATAGAGGTATCCTTGGGCATTTCTTCCACCAGCATACATTCGATATTGCATGAACAACAGGGCGTAAAAAAGGTTTGTTCTCGTTGCATCTCGCACAATTTGTCAATCGCTCAAAAAAAGGCTCGTGTCGATTGGTGCAAAGAAATTTTGAAAAAATACGATCGCGCTGCATCAAAAGACGTTTATAAGATCGTCACAGGTAAAGAATCATGAATCTATGCGTATGAGCCCGAAACAAAACAGCAATCGACCGTGTGGATCTTCGAAGACGAGCCAATTTCAACGAAAGTTGTTCGTGGAAGAAGCACTTCGTAGAAAATGGTGCCTGTTTCTTTAGCAAAAGTGGTCATGTGGCGACTGTTCTGCTTCAGCAACATAGGACGGTCAGTTCTGAGTGGCATAACAGAATTTGTTTGCCTGAAGTCCTCGGAGAAATTCGAAAAACGAACAAGAGAAGACGAATCATTTGCACCATGACAATGCGAGCTCTCACGCATCGGTTTAAACCAGCGCCTTTTTGACCGTCCAAAACGTCGAATTGATGGGTCATCCGCCGTACACCCCTGACTTGGCACCCGCACATCAAGAAAAAAATGCGTGGTCAACGATTTTCGTCGCCAGAAGAGAAATGGTTTGAGCTCATGAAAAAGTGTTTAAATCATGGAGAATACTTTGAAAAACAATAAAACCATTTTTGATGATAAATATTCGCATTTTCATTATTAGGTCAAAAATATATATAGCAGCCCTCGTAATGCTTTACAAGTAAGATATGTATCTCCAAGCCATGTAAAAACTTCTCTATAGAAAAAATGCATTAGCCATTTGGAGCCGGCGTTAAACATAAGGTCCCGGTCAGTGAGTAAGTGAATTAAATCGTGCACAGCTCACTGATTTGAGAGAAGTTTCCTCCTGTTCCTTAATGGGATGTTGTGGGACTTAAGTAAGTAAGTGTCTCTCGCCAAGGCAGTGGGTCAACTTATATGCTGAAACTATAAATTAAATCATCTTCCTTTGTAATTTTCATAGTTTGTTTAACAGTTTCTTTCTAAACTACAATTTAAAAATACTCCAAATAAAATATTTCAAAATGTAACCCATTCGGCGGTCTTCATGATATGGATCTGTGATTAACCAAAACAGAAATGGCAAGTGCCAAAAATACATACATCTAATCTGTGTTGCCTACTTGATTTGGCTAAGGAGAAAATAAAACTGCAACAACAATTAATGCAAAAAGAAAAAAAACAAATTGCAGCAGACATGGCAAAAATCACACACGACGCGACTAGCGGCCGTTTTCCCCTTTATTTGAAATCAAAATAAAAAAAAAATTAAGGCCTTTTTTGCATTCTCTTCAACTATTTGAAGAATTTCTAAATTCAACGAGGAACAAAAAAGAAAAAACAACGTTGACGCTATAATGCCAAGAGCCAAAGTCAGGCAAACCACAACAAGACAAAAGAGTCAGTCAATAAATGGATTTAAATTTAAAACAAATGTTTCAATTTCAATAGCCATTCGATTGTGTGGAACTGCCTGCCACCATCGAGTAGAAAACGGCGAAAATCTATGCAAAACAGGAATAACATCAGTCGGTCGGACTTTTTATTCGATTTCAAAGCGAAATGCATTTCGTTACACTTATATGGAAACTTAACAATGGAAAACTGAAAGTCGTCTTTTTTAAATTATCGTCGGTAGAAAATCTTTAGAAACAAGTTCAGAGTATCAGTATACATACATATATGCATACATATACATGTGTGCGTGTGTCCGGTCTTAGATTAACAGAATAAAGTAAATGTTTATGTAAAATTGATATGAAAAACGAAAAATTATAAAGAGAAAAAGAAAAAACATTCGAATCAAAACTCAAATCGATAAAATGCTGCTCAACAGTGGTTGGAAAACTAAAATGTTTGGTCATAAGTCAGCATCTTGCATTCAGCTAAATCTCTGTGGACTTTCATGAAGAGGCAACATAAAGTAACCTGTTTTAATAATGGGTCAAGTTTAGTCCACTTATAAAAAATCTGATATTAAGATAAAAAATATTGGTTTAGATTTAGAAAGAACTGAGTTATAGTACTGATCTTATGGTGCTGTTTTGGTATTATACAGGGTGCAAGGATTGCAGTGTTACCAACTCAAATGAAGGGGAAAGTGTGATAAACAAAATGTTTGTTGGTTTTTTTCTATTGAACATTTTTTATATTATTTAAAAATAGTAGAGTATAGAAATTTATATAAAATTGAAAATCGGTCGAACAAATGTGATTTTGAGAAATTCGCGTTCATTCTCATTGAGAGATTTTCTTTAACGCGTCAATACTGGTGTATTATTTTGTTACAACCTTGCAGTCCAAAATACTCCTAATACAGAAATCCAGGATTGTTTGCATCCGGTGAATTTGAAAGCAACTGTTCAGCCGAATGAAGTGAGGAGCGTTGTTTTTTTACCAGTCCTAATTTCCTGCCTTATATAATGGTGCAAAGTCCTGTTGCAAAGTACGGTAATTTGCTTATTTGTGAATGAAATAAAAAAAAAATTATGAACCTTAGAAAAATTTATTTTTTTGTTTTAATTTTATTAAACAGTAAGGGGATTTTTAAATTACATGGTTTTAAATAGTGTATCTGGCAAATGTCGACCAGTTTCACGAACTCTAACAAACATGTCGACTGGTATACTGCCAATTTGTTAATTAGGTCTTCCAAGGTGTTGAGAGGGTTGATATACACCTTCGACTTCAGGATACCCCAAAGGAAAAAATCACATGGGGCTAAGTCTGGTGAGCGAGCCGGCCAGTTCACATCACCCCTCAAAGAGATAAGCCGTCCAGGAAACATTTGCCTATACAATTCATGGTAACCCTTGCTGTGTGTGCAGTGGCACAATCCAGTTGGAACCATGTATCCTCTAATAACACCGCCTCAAGAGCCGACTAAAAAAAAGTCTGGAAATGCCAAGAGCAAGTGATTGCTTCAGAGCAGAGGGTTTTGGAAATTGCAGTACTGCTGCTCTAACTCTCTCGATCCTTCTCTGACGCATGACACATTCCCTGCTGTTCTCAATGAAGTTTTTTTTTTAAGACCAACACTTAGGGGGTATCCCCTATAAATGCAGTGCATTGCATCGCTCAAGGGAAGATAGGTTAGGGTATTGAAGGAAAGAGGGAGTAATGTTTATGGACATTTAATTTGAACCTGTTCATATCGTACGTGGCAGGAAACACCTCTGCGGGAAGTCTGTTCCACATACGGACAACGCGGCTGAAGAACGAATTCTCCCTGTAATGCGTCGTGCGATCAGTAGGCCAATCAATAACAAATGGATGCGAACTTCTAGACAAGCGGTTGTTACGGGCGAAAACTCTGACCTCCGGGTTGAGATCACCTATCTCAGAAGAGCACATCCCGTTAAAGTACCTGTAAAAGAGTGATACGCAACCAACACTCCGCCGATGCCTGAGTGAAATAACAGAGTTGGCCACCCTGCTATCTCCAAAAAGCCTCAGCTCCCTCCCTTTCACCCGGTCGAGAAACTCCAAAGAAGACCTTGAAGCACCCGCCCAGATGTGGGAGTTATACTCCATTTTAGGCCGAATGTATGTGATGTAGATGTTGAGGAGGTCGGAGGAAGTGAAGTATATGAAAAGCACGCTGCACTGCAATAATCGAGTGCGCATTTGAAAAATACGCTTCAACACAAAATGACCTTTCCTCACCTGTCCAATGCATGATGTCCAATGAAAGGTAGACGAATACAAATCTGCCGTGAGCTACTAAAATCCACGCACATTCTCCAGGTTAAAGAAATACGACTGGAGAGCGTCTATCGGTGGTTACTGTGGCCCAAACCATGACGTGAGGAGAAGCTTAAGTTCTAGTGACTAACTTATTTGTTCCAAGTTATTGTAGAATCTCCCTGCTAACCAGATCTGTTCATTTTGTTTTTTTACGTACTGCTCTTTTGGGTAATTTTACTCGTTAGAAAAGACAATATTTGGTAACAGACCGCTGGCGTGCAAGTGTTTTATCTCTTTTGCTCTTTGCAGTCGTTGAAGTGTTTGCTTAGGTGTAAGGTTATGTGCCTTTTGGAGCTGGTGCCGAGCTTCGAGAGATCTACGGTCAATTTTCTACAACTCTGTCTGAGATTTCTTCCGATTCTTGCCTTCACCTTTTGGACCTTTTCTTTACACCGAGCTTCTTTTTTAAAATATGCCGAAGATTTCGGTCAGATATTGCGAGATTTAAGGCCAATTGCTCAGCACTCTGCTTGGGATTTTCCCAGTTCTTGCCTTCACCCTTCGAACCATTTCTGACAAAGTTGCTGCGTTTTTGGCTGTCGCTATGCCCTTTTTAACTCTACCAGTCTTCTGGTATCGTTTTATGATCCTATACACGAACATATTATTAATATTTAAATTTTTTAGTTCTTGGACTATCGCTGGACAGGGTTTTTCAGCTAAACAAAGGAATATCACACAGTTCCGCTGGAATTCCATGTCATAAAAATTAATTTTGCAAAACATAGAAACGTGTGCTTTGGTAATCTTATAAACAAAATCACAAAGTATTATCGTACAAAAAAATGTGATTTCATTGCTAGCTTGGCAGATATGTCAAGTTGAAAATGGTAACACTACAATCCCCGCACCCTGTAAAGCATGGAAGGACTCAAAGGTTTCATATTCCAGAGGTGATTACGGACATGTTAAACTTTTTTTTTGAGAAGACAGTTTTGACTTCCAGCTGGAATACTTTTGACTTTCTCGGTTTTAGGGACAGATACTTTTGTCCAAAAACTATGCCTTAAAAACCGACAGTCAAGGATTATTAAACTTAAACTCCGGCCAAAAATGGCAATCCGTCCTGTTGGAAAAGCATTCTCCATTCAAGTGCGGCATGCAATAATCGAGATAGCCTTTGACTTGAAGCAATTGTAGATACATGGTTGTTTTTTAAGAATTTTATTTCGTTATAATAGTTAAGAAGGTAAAAAGGATAAGAAAAACCTTATTCTGTATTTGTCTACTTTAAGGGTCAAACATAAGAAATCAAAATATTGAAAATAGGGTCATTATTGTGACAAATAATTTTCTATACAAACAATTTTTTGGTTTGTTAATTTTTTTGTAAAATACAAAGATTTATGATAATTCGTTACATTCTCTTAATATTTCATAAGGAGAGTCTGCAGTTTTTCAGAAATGATTTTCATTTATGCGTTGGATGAAATTTTTAAGGAGTTCATAGCCGGTCTCTTCGTGTAGGGCCGTTGTAGAGAATCGCCAATGTTTGTTGTTAATCATCTTTAAACATTTATTTTGGATGACTTGCAGACGTTTAAGATGTAAATTTGCCGCTTTATGCCAGATGGGAGAGGCAAAAGTGATTATTGGTCTAATGACACATTTGTCTAAGAAGTTCTTATTAGTTTTACTTAATGAGGATCGCCTATTTAATAAAGGCCAAAGTGCTCGAAAGGTCTTTATTGATTTCGCACATGTCTTGTCAATATATTCTCGAAAAGTTAGCTTTTTGTCCAGAATAACGCCAAGATATTTAACATCATTTTGAACGGGTATATACATAGTTGTTGTTGAAAAAAATTTGCCTGGATGGAATTCTTTTTGGTGACTTATTCTACGGAAAAATAATGCTTTGAGTTTTCTGTTGATTAATTTGTATTTTCCATTTCTGGAAGTATTTGTTACAAGCCACAAGACTGCGTTCGATTTTTTTCAGTAGTGCACTTGTCAGTTTACTCGACGTTATAAGGGCAGTGTCATCTGCATAGTAAGCAATATCGGTTTCTTTTGGTGTTTTGAAGTCAGATGTGTAGACTGAATAAAGAATTGGAGAAAGAATTGATCCTTGTGGTAATCCGGCTGGTAAGTTTTTGAAGGATGATGAAATGATATTTACAGATACTGCGAATGTTCTGTCTTGTAGAAAATTGGCTATAATTTTGCAGATATATTTCGGTGTATTAACAGATAATAGCTTGTATAGGAGTCCATTGTGCCAGACAGTGTCGAATGCCTTCTCTATATCTAATAGTATTAATCCAGTAGACTTTCTTGCGCGCTTGTTGCTAATAATTTTATTCTTAATTCTACTGACTTGATGAATTATGTTATGCCCTTCCTTGAATCCAAATTGCTTTGCAGATATTATATTATGGTTTGATGTGAAATCCCGGAGCCTGTTGCATATAAGTCTATCGAATATTTTTCCTATGTTACTCAAAAGGCTTATAGGTCTGTAACTATTAGGGTTGTTAATAGGTTTATTTGGTTTGTTAATCGGTATGACTTTAGCTTCCTTGAACGCTTTTGGGAAATGATAAAGGAGGATACAACTGTTAAAATCGCAGATAAGAAGATTTATTGCTTTTCTTGGAAGATTTTTTAATATAGTATTTGAAATGTTATCAAATCCTGGAGCGAAATTTCAGAAAAAGTAATAAGAATGACACCGTCTGTGTTTGGGGGTTCATATTTTAAGTTTGTGGCAGTAGAGTTTTAGAGTGTTAGAGAGTGGGATTTGAAAAATGTGTTCGCAAGTAACTCTGCTTTATCAATACTTGTGATGACTTTTGAATCATTATCCATTAAATGCGATATAACTTGCCTACGTTTGCATCTTAATGATCGACTTAACTTCCCAAATTTCTTATCTCCCGGTCTTAAGCTCTGCAGAAGTTTAGTCCACTTCTTGTTTCTTTCCTCTTGAATCCTTTTGTCAATAACATGACTTAGGAATTTTACGCATTGGATGGTAAATTAGAAGATTTAGAAACAAAAAAACTTCAAACTTTTGAATACGTTCGCCTAGAAAGTGGCAACGCCATCAATGGTAGAATGGAAATCGGTCATCACAAACGAATGCACACTTATGAAAATGACAGAGATGTCCACTAAAATCTTTCATTCGACTAGACAAATAAAACGAGGCTATTGTTTATCTTATTATTATAACAACAAAAACAACAACATCGAAAAAATAGAAAGCATCTTGTTCGCGAGTATCTAAGATCGTGTAACGCGCACGCACACACATGCAAACACTTACACCGGCAGCACCAACACTTTCACATCGATATCTAGTGTTTTTGTTTTTTTTGTCGTTCTCTGCAAAGCAGCTGAAAACATTTCAAGTTTTTTTTTCGAAAATCCAACAATTGGGTGCGTGTGTATGCGCGTGCGACAAAATCGCACCTACTTGTAAGATCAACCTAAAAAAGAATTAACGCTGCAACCTAACAGACGGGCAGACAGACAGACAGACGATGACAACAATGGAGGACAGGCAAACAAAACTGCTGCTGCACACTTTACTAGACAAACATTGCGAAGGCACACTGTTTGTTAAAGGGGACCAGGGGGGGCTCTTGTAAGAGGAACTATGAAAGGGACAATTCTAGAGATTTAAATAAAAATTTCATTACAAAATAAGCATTTAAAGCGAAAGAAGGAAGGGCAAAATAAAATCTTTTCTTTTAGAATCGAATGTAATGCTCCATTCGCATATACAAAAAAAATCCCCATTCACCAGATTTGGCGCCGAGTTTTAAATAGAAATGTACAGCCGAAATCCCATGGAAAGAAAATCCAGTTGATTTCATTCGTATATGCTAATGCCTCTAAAAGATCTTCTATATTTTTTGAGATCAAATAGACCATATTTTTAACTAAAACTAGTGGGAAAAGTCAGGATAAGTCGGGCGAGACCACCTGCATAATATATTTACCACATGCTTTAGACTCCGTAACCTTAATAAAAGTTTTTCATGCGTGCTGAAAAATGCAAAAATCCAAATGTATCTGATGGAATTTGCCGCTTTAAGGTCGGTTAGATACAAAAACGGGAGGAACATTCGTATGTGGACTATATCAAGATTTGGACCGATCAGATCTAGTTTCAGCAATGTTTTTCCTGTATGCAAAGTAACGCCACACACCAAATATCGTTGACAACTAAAGAAATTTATCGTTCTTGGGTTGGTTAGACCCAAAATCGGGAGGACAATTTCTGTGGAACATGCGTATATTTCGTTGAAATTGGATGAAATTTGACATTTGTATGGGGCTATACCAATATTTGGAGTGAGGGTATACAAACAAGTAAAATCTGTAATAAAGGGTCCTTTTTTAGAAAGATTTTCAGTAGGAACGAGCGGTCCATCTAGTGGTTTAGTTTGGAATCATATGTTATTTTGAAAGTGACAGTTCTTTCCGGCAAAAAATGCAATCTTTTTGCCAAATTCAATGCTGTGTAGTGCAAATATTGATTTTATTGACAAGAAGTTTTAACCGAAACGAAGTAAAAAGTTCGCTTGGTAGGAAAACAACACTTACCCTCACCACCGTCGTAGAGCGTGTACCGACCGAGAATGTGGCTGCCGGAGGCGAGAGTGCACTCAGAGAAAAAATAGGTTGGAACAACAACAACTGGTGGTTGTGGCAACCAATAGTTTTGCAAACATTTTGTTATTTGTGATGATAACTAAAACTTCATCAGAACCAAAAAATGGTTATTGAATGGTATTTTTTTTAAATAAAATAATTCGATTGTTACTCCCTTTAAGCCAATCGATTAACCCATTCTTTTTTCAGTATAAATCATTTATCATTTTTTCAACCTTTTTTCGTCATGGCCTTTTCAATGAGAACTTCAGTGGTGCAAGCAAACAGTTTTTTGCCTCCGACTAAAATCTTGATTTTTTTTGTTGAACAAATACGAGGATTTTTAGATCCACAAATTCTCTTTTGAAGGTTCGGATACTTGGTGTGTTGTATCGATATTACAATTCCAATAACTAAAAATTAGGGAGCACCAACTACTCGTAACATTTAGTTGTACTGTACTGACTCAAGGTTCATGTGTCCTAACATGTAACCTCAATCCTAACCTCGGTTCGAATCGGTTTTCTGTGTGTGTCTGCGACTCATTCCTGGGTCATCATAATTTCTGATCTTGGCGCCTTTGTTTTAAGGCAAAATTGCTTCATCTAGGGATTGAAAAACCCACACGTGCTAGACGAGAAGCCAATGCATTCTCACGAGTTTGAGAGAAATGCTGCTGTAAACGTGATTTCTGTAAAGGGTGACGGAGAGGCGTGATAAACTATATTTTGTTGCCGGCGATTGAAGACTTTGACGACCTTTGTTATCAGCAGTAAGGCACACCAAGCTACACTGCCCACGTCAAAAACGATCTTTTGCATGTCACATTCAGGTATCGTGTTATTAGCCATTTGGACGACGTCAATGGGATATACGAGGACTGCTATATATATTTCTGGCCTAATAATGAAAAGGCAAATATTTATCATCAAAAATGGTTTTTTATTGTTTTTCAAAGTATTCTCCAACATGATTTATACACTTTTGCATGCGCTCAAACCAATTGTCGATGCACTTTTTCCACTCCGATTGAGACAACTCCAAAACATGATTTTTGAATCCAGCCAGCATCTTCTGGCGACGAAAATCGATGACCACGCATTTTTTTTGATGTCCGGGGGAATAAAAAGAAGTCTTTGGGTGCCAAATCAGGGCTGTACGGCGGATGACCCATAAATTTAACGAATTGAGCCGATGTGTGAGAGCTCGCATTGTCATGGTGCACAATAATTCGTCTTCTCTTGTTCGTTTTTCGAATTTCTCCGAAGAATTCTGGCAAACAAATTGTGGTGTCCCACTCAGAATTGACCTCCTACGTTGCTCAAGTGGAACAGTCACCACATGACCAGTTTTGCCGAAGAAACAGACGACCATTCGCTTCGAAGTGCTTCTTCCACGAACAACTTTCGTTGGATTTGGCTCGTCTTTGAAGACCCACACGGTCGATTGCTGTTTTGTTTCGTACTCATACGCATAGATCCATGATTCGTCACCTGTGACGATCTTATAAACGTCTTTTGAAGCACCGCGATCGTATTTTTTCAAAATTTCTTTGCACCAATCGACACGAGCCTTTTTTTGAGCGATTGTCAAACAAACCTTTTTTAAGGCCAGGTGTTCATGCAATATCGAATGTATGCTGATGGAAAAAATGCCCAAGGATGCCTCTATCTCACGGTATGTCACATGACTATCTTACATTATCAGTTCACGCACGGCATCAATGCTCTCTGGCACTACGGCCGTTTCTGAGCGAGCGTCGGCCACGATTGAATTCATTAAACCAGTTTTCACAGTGCTATAGGATGGTGCTTCATCGCCATACAATGATTTAAGTTCACCGATGCACTCTTGTCGTGATAGTCCACGTCGAAAGTTGTGAAAAATGATCGCACGAAAATGTTCACGAGTTAATTCGATTTTTTTGCCAAATTGATTTTTTCAAGTCGCTGTCAACAACACAAATGATGGTCGTACGTTAAAAAGTTTTAAGTTCGTTATGCTAAAAAAATGTCAAACTTTCCAATGAAAATGTCAGATGGCGCCAGGCAACACTTAGTGTTGCCTAGTTCAGAAATATATATAAAAACCCTCGTATACGACCTGCCGTTGGACTTTTTCTATGGGGTACCATAAAGGATCGCAGTAATAGAACATTGCATTAACAATTTAGGCCTTTTAGGCGAATAGCGGGCATCCGTCAAGGTCTTGTAAATTTAGGGTAGCAGGATGCTGTGATGGGAAACCAGCCGAGGCAGCCGCATGTATGACATTTTATTCCATAACTAATAGAAATACTTGCTATTTTGAATAAATTAATTGACAACGAATTAATTGTTGTTTATCTATTTCAGTTCTATAGAAAGCAACTTGGATGCGGACCACAATTAACTGGAAAGTGGAGTTTAAGTTGGAATTTACTTTGTTTGTAATGGAAATTCTGAAATGAAAGTTCTACAATTTGGATGGAATTTTCTTAATGTAACCCTTTCGCCCCTACTGAGATCATTTATCCCAGCGAAGTTGCTTACATCATAACTTTTCTATTTTCTTTAACATTTTTATATCTGAAACATCCTAATAAAGGTGGAAGTATTAGCTGTGGCATAATTAAAAAAACTGCGCTAAATTATAGCGGTCTCATATATTCCAACACCTTAGATATTACCGTTATAACTATATTTGAAGTCAAAATTGAAATAAACCTAAAAGATTTAAAAAAAAACTCAGGGGTGAAAGGGTTAAAATGAAAACTCTAACAATGTTTTAGTCCACAGCAGATATTTCGAGAAATTGCTTCCAAAGTACTGCGGATTAAAATAATATCTGGTTTAAAAAACCTCAACTGTGACACTCTTTCCAAACTGATAAGAGATAACAAAGGTGTAAAGCTCAGACGTTATGCAAAAAAATGGAAGAGATAAGAAATAAACCCGATCGTTGGTGTGTTCTTAAGTGCAGTTAAGGAAATTCTTAATTTTAATTGGAAATTTTCAACTACAATTGTGTAAAAACGGTAATAAAAGTGAAAATTTGGCAATTACAATTGGAAATGGTGTACTTTTATACACCGAACACCAAATTCCATTCCATTACATTACGAAATTCTGGAACGTATGACATTCTTATCATATCCCGCGACATTTCATTTAAATTACTGCGACTCCCTAGTGCGCACTCTCTCACAATTAACGGCGGGACTAAAAGCGAAACGAGCAAAAACAAAAGTAAACAAGACAATGCTGCCGTCAAAGAAGAGGAGGAAGCGGCATCCATGTTGTAATTTCGTAAACAAATTTAATTTCACTGTTTTTTTGTTGTTTGATTTTGTCTTCCTTTATCTTGTATTGAACTTGAAGAAGAAATACAGAAAGAAAGTAAAAGCGCTCGTCTTATGCGGAAGAGAGAGAGAGAGAGAGAGAGAGGGAGAAAGGGAAAAAATAACAACAGTTGATAGAAACCTTTATAATGTCGACATGTTGTTTATTTTCGAGATCATTTAAAAATAAAATAAAAAATAATAATAAAAACATGTGCGCTTCATTGAGCAGATTGCAGCAGATGAAAATAAACTGCAGATAAAACAAAAAACAAACAAATGAATAAATTGAAGCGCAAAAAGATCGCCGTAGATAGAAAATGAACTCGTTCGGAAATAGTAATAGACCAATTTGAAATGTCATCGTCACAGGTTTTATTTTTCTATTGTGAAAAGTAGGTTCAAAAAGTCAAAAAAAAATACTTTTTTATTTGGCAAATATTCGACTGGTTGTAGCGGTTTACACTACCACAGTTGTGTGTCAGACAATAAAATGGGTTAATAATAGGAGTACTACAGAAACATTGAAATATAACAAAACTCAAAAGTGCACTCATATCGATAACAGAAATATTTGCAATGGATTACAACTGCGAAAAGAACTTTGAAAAATGTACAAAATGCCGAAGACTATAGAAAAACTAATTAGAGCAGTGAAAATCGGTCGGAGCTACAAAAGTTCGGTTGGAAAAACACACTTTCTATTGCAATCACCAACATGCCATGGTATTGTTGAATACAGTATTCGCAAACAATCAATCGATTATATTAACCGAAATCTTTAAAACTATTGGTTGCCTCAGCTAGGGGTAATAGCAACCAACCACTTATAAAATACATGTTATGGGCTGTTTCCACTACGGTCGCGTCCACGTCCGCGTCCAAAAATCAATGAACGCGCGTTAAAGCCTATACAAAAAACATAGGCAGTAAGGTATGGGAAAAAGTCGTGTTCATATTGGATGCGTTTTCCGATAAGTCGCGTTTACTATAAATTCGATTATTTTTGCAATCGAAACCCACCCATACCTAGATATTAATGGCAACACCGCAAATTGCACATCCCTATTAAAACAGCTGTTTATCAGCATAAACATAAAGTGCTGCTGCTACTCCACATTTCCATTAGGCGCAATACCATTGGATCCTTATTTTCCACTGCGGTTAGCAAAATAATATAATGTTGCGACATTTCCCTATCCTCTCCTTTTTTGTAATCAACCCCTCCCCTTCACCCACTAATTTTAGGCTAGTTGTAAGTTTACGTTTAAGCTAAATTCTAGGATATTTCACTCCTAAGACCACTTTAGCCTCGGGAGCAAGGGCGAACACACTTATGAGAGCTACATACAAATTAAAAATATTTCTATACACAGAAAAGACTTGGTGCCGTTAGCTGCACGTTATTGGTAATTTAGACAATACATTATAGTCATAAGCAATTTCTTGTTCATAGATCTAGTATATGTCTGTCATTGTTTTTGAAAAAAGTCTCAATAAAATAAACTAAACTAAACTAATGTTGTGACATTATAGTTAGATAATGTCACAACACAAAAATATTAAACTTTTCGCACCGCAAAAACACCATTGGAAACACCACAATGGAAACACCATTAAAAATTTTCGATAAATCGTTGACGCGGACGTGGACGCGCCCGTAGTGGAAACAGCCTATTACTTTAGTACCAGTAATTGGTGGTGGTACCAAACCGCTTTAAGTTCACTGATGTAACATATTCCCAACATCAGAATATAATCCCTATAATAACTAACCGCCTCTAAAAATATTTTTTTCCAATCTAAGTTCTAGAGTTTGTTATGTGAAATAATAATAATAATGTAATGTACGAGTTTTTATAATTTGTTATAATTTAAGATTTCCAGAAGATGCATTCCGAAGGATAGCGAAATATCGAAACAAATAAATAAAAATAGAAAAACTAAGGTCAGTTTTTCTATTTTTTTTATTTGTTTCGATCAAGCTTTAATAAAAATAAAAAATAAAGAGTTTGTTAAGAACAAGTCAAAATAAAGAGTTTGTTAAGAACAGTGTCAGTTCCTTCTTTTGAAAATTACCGTGCACCCAATCAACATTCGGTTGTAATGATGTAATACATCGATAGTACATGCAAACAACAATATTATTATTCCTTAGCAAATAATGCGTGATCCATTTCGAGGTTCCCTACTTTTTAAAGAAAAAAACATTTATTTATTCAAGATTATGTCTATCAAATGTTAGCCGCGGCTACGTCTCAAATGGTCCATCCGTTGAGTCCAATTTTCGTTGACTCGTTAGAGCATTTCGACTGGTAACTGGCGAATCGAAGCGGGTTTGTCCGCATACACTTTAGACTTTACATATCCCCACAGGAAAAATTCTAACGGTGTGATATCACACGATCTTGGTGGCCAATCGACCGACCCAAAACGTGAAATTATCTGCTCACCAAAGTGTTCTCTCAATAAATCCATTGACTGATGCGGTGTGTGGGTAGTGGCGCCGTCTTGTTGAAACCAAAAGTCGCCGAGATCACGAGCCTCAATTGCAGGCATGAAATAGTCGGTTATCATGACACGATAACGGTCGCCATTGACGGTTACGTTCTCCCGGCATCATTTTTAAAGAAATATGGACCGATGATTCCACCGGCCCACAAACCACACCAAACCGTTGTTTTTTCTGGATGAACTGGCAGCTTTTGAACCTCATCTGGTCGCTCTTCGTCCCAAATGCGGCAATTTTGCTTGTTTACATACCCATTGAGCCAGAAATGGGCCTCATCGCTGAACCAAGTTTTGCTCGCGAACGTCGTATCTTCTTGGAACTTTTCAAGAGTCCATAGAGCGAAGCGATGTCGCTTGGGAACGTCGGGCGGCTACAGTTCTTGCACAAGCTGTATTTTGTACGCTTTTAATTTAATATCTCGACGTGAAATGCGCCAAGTCGTTCCATACGTCTGTCCCAGTTGCTGCGAACGGCTCCAAATCGACTCTCCACGGTCTTGGTGTACACTCCCAGCTATGGCCGCTAAATTTTCTTCTATTTGGTCGAATATTTATGGGTGACCAGTCCCATGTTGTATGGAACAAAAACTGGGAGTAGCCTTTTGGTTACGAGGTCTGACCGGAGACTTAAATCTGGTACCACGGGTAGTCAGGAGCCCCCAGAACTTGTTCTGGCCTGACTATATGGTGCGGCCCCTCGGGGAGTATCGTGGTGGCTGTGGTTTATACCCAAATCGCGGGGAGAACTTCGGTTCGATGGGGAGTTGCATTGCGACCGGGTGCTGTGACCCATAGAACAGTAGAGGCTTAGATAGTCCTCGACCCCTAACCAAGAGGGAAGTTATGACCCATAACAGTCATGCTTCGAATTGGTACCGGCGGAATCAATCCAATGGGGCGTTGACCGTCGCATTGTTACGGCCCCAGTGTGATGGCACACCGTGGTTCAGGCCATTTCGGCGATAATCACGTTAAATCCGACATCTTCTGGTCGAATATTATCCAATAATGAATGCTAGGTCTCAAGATGGTGTTGAGAATAGTACGCTCAGAAGGCCGATTATGCTGACCATAAGTGGAACGAAGTGCACGAAACACATTCCTCACAGAACGTGAATTTTCCTTACAAAGTTGAACGATTTGTAAACGTTGTTCAGGCGTAAGTCTTTCAATGATGAAATGCCAAAAAAATACTAAACGAAAATAACATGACAGCAAGACACGAATCGCACGTGATCTGTCAAAAAAAGGGTATTGAAAAAATTATCTCTACTTGGATCACCCATTATATCACCATACCACAACAACAATTTCTGCAAAGCATTTTGTGGTAGTTCGGTAGTTAGAAAATAAATTTTTTGCAACAAAAAAAATTTAAAAGATCTTGAAAACTGTTGACCGATCCTACGGATTAGAGGTTAAATCGAGTTTGTAGAGAACAGGGGCTAAAACTTAAAATTGAAAGATTTCTCTGCCAAAAAGATAAGTAGATTTTTGCAGGTTTTCTTAGCCTAACATAAAAACTAATTTTCATTTATACCCACCCATCCCTTACAGCTCCGCATTGTTACTTTATTGTTTGTCAATTTTAATAAATAAACAGACTTTGTCGAAACTTATCAACGAAAACTTAATTCCTAGTTTCTCTTTCCAACTGATAAGTTCTTAAGATTTCAGAATTTTCTTCACTTTTCCCAAAACTTTACAACCGAATTTTCAATTTGACATAAAAATATGCGGAACTCGGAGCATAAAGATATTTTGTGCACCCCAAAAAATAATAATAAAAATTTCTTAAAAAAGTTTCACAATTTCATAACACCGAAACGCACGAGTAATTTTCACCTTACAAAAGAGAACACAAAACAAACTGTGAAACACAAAAAAAGTTTCCCGAAAACTGGGCATTTCATAACAAAGATTTATGGGCATTAAATGGATAAATACAAGAATCATAACAAAAACCAATGGCTAGCCAGCTCGCCAAGACTCGGGCAGATGCAGGCGGGCAGCCAGCCAGCGAGTCGCTCAGTCAAACGTATCTTGTCTTTGGTGGTTGTTGCTGGTGTTGTGAATGCCTACGTAGGCGACCCCTTTTAGTTCGAAAAAAAAGAAACGCATCATTTTCTTTTCGTTTTGGTTTTCGTTTTTATTTCGACACTGCACCACAAACTATGAACTTTCGAGTGATTCCTCCTCAACGCCAGTTCAGTTTAGCTTTGGTGCTTATGGAATTCTCTTTTTTTTGGCGTTTGCTGGCCGCCAGCTTTTGTTTTTCGTTGTTATTACATGCAACGTCAACACTTGTGAGAATACCAACAGCAAGCAACATCCACATGGTAAGTGCCACCATTGCCACAACCACCACCAACCAACATCACTGAGCAAAGCTCGACAATGAATGGTTGGATGGACTATGATGCCACAATAGGACCATGGCATGGCAGGCGGGCTGGATGTTCATGTTGATTTTCGAATTGCTTCCGTGTTGGCAGATTTCTTCATTCTTTATTTCAGTTCTCTTCGTTGAGTGTTCGTTCGATCTCTTTAAAGTGGAATTTCTATAAATTTCTTGGGTTCATTATTTAGTTTTTTTTGCTTTCATAAACACTTCATTAAATCATTGGAAATGCGCTTTTATTTGGTTTCAGCAATGTGTAATGGGTACATTTTTTTATATTTTTTGCTGTTTGCTTTCCTGTGGTATTTCTCGCACAGATCAATTTTGTCGTAATCTTTTCTTTTTGGAAATTTATTTGTGTGTGGTTATTAAAAGCAAAGTTTATGGGATTATTTTAATGTTATCAGATTGAGGGTAAGTTATGATGTGTTTGTTGTTTGTATATTTATATGGCCAAAGCTTTATTTGAAGATCTTTTGTTGTGATTTTTATGACCAAATAAATTGTATAAGTAGATCGTCTTTGATAAAATGCAATAGTTTCAATGTGATATCATATCAGTTTTCATTGTGATGATATATAATCATTTCGAGAGTTGTTTCAAACATGCCAAAAGAAATACTGTATACTTTTTGTAATACAATTTAATAGTATATTTTTAGACTAAAATAGGGTGCGGCCAAGTTTCCTAAATTCTCCCCAAAAGATGGTCATAGTTTTTATGGAGCAAAAAGAATTTCCTCCATATCCTATTAATTCGATCAAAACTAAGTTCGGAATCTTTTAAGACAAATTTTCTGAAAATCGAATGAAATATAGCAATTAAAGCTAAATGACAATAGGGACAAAATGACATATTTATTTAAGTACACATTTGGTTTGATCTGAAATAATCCACCAATATCGTTTTTGCAATCACTTGTACTAATTACTATCATACAAACACTTTATTCAATGAATTTTTCATTATTTTTAATAAAGGATCCCTGAAACATTCTTCGTTGGGCTCTAAAAGGTTAAGCTACAGTGTAATTTTTACATTTTCAATGGATCGTATCCAATGTACGAGAAATGTGTGATAATCTAATTCAAAATGTAGTAGTGAGAAAATTATTTACCACAAGAAAAATATGGAAATAGACCCCATATTGTGTTATAAATTTACTAGGGCTGTTTAAAAGCGTTTTTAATGATAAAAGATTAAATTAAAATAATTAAAGAAAATAATACGAGTATAAACTCAAGTTTAGCAAAATTTTCAAATGGTTTTAAAACTCATATTATTTAAAAATTAATTTGCATTCAGTTGTGGATTTTTAGCCTTCTCTCGATAGGCACGAGTAAAGACAAAACTTTAGAACACTTTACACAAGCTGTACGATTTTCGTCACTAATCATTTTTCTTTAAGCTACGACGCCCCCGCTTTTATCGGCTTTAAAACTTAAGCCGACCAGGCACTGAGGCGCAGATTTAATTCGAATATTTTTGTATAAACCAATGTTTGTTGAGAAATTGCCCTCAGTTGTTCTTATAGATATTTCAACTGAATTCTTTTAATCCTGAACTTTTTACTGTTGATTTTCATAAAAATCGCCTATATTAAATTAAAACTATTTAGAATAATATTTTAAATCTGCCACTCTCTTAAGATGCAATGTCTTTTCGACAATCGCGTGCCGCACCTCTGATGCCCAGATGCGGCAGCTTTGTGGTTAACATAGCCAAAGAGAAAAGATAACTTTGCGAGCAAAATCTTTTCCGTTTTGAGCTGCTCTAAGACTCAAACTGAGAAGCGATAACGGTACGGATGGCGAGCCAAGTGGACCATCCAAACGAATAATAAACCAGTGCCTACTATTTAATACAAACGGGTATCTGTTTTTAGTGCTTTTTGAGAGCTAATGTAATAATTTTTACGTGCCATTCTTTGGTACAGGGGTACCAAGATCCAGAAATAAGTATTATAAGGTAGACCCCTTAAAAATTATATCTATTGACTTATAAAAATTCAATATTTAAATATAAACATTTCCGTCTCTCCATCATTCTTGTAGTCTAACTGTAGGTCGGAAATATGAACCGATCTCGATGAAACTGCACATTATTTTGTTTTCGGCTGATGAAGGTCGTTACTGAATATTCCGATATATATAAGAGATACTGCAGATTTGGTTTGTATCGTGGTTTTACATACAGCATGCATAAATATTTTTGAAAATCGACTAGATCGGGCACTCTTTTAAATCATAAAACTTTACAATAAATACAAATTTGTAGGAATATGGCATCAAATATTTGTTTAAACAAAAATATTTAAAATATTTAAAGGGAATACTGAAATAATTTTTTGCGAGAGCGAATATTTTATTCGTAAGAACATTCGTTACTACCCTACAACATTCCTTCCAACTAGAGTTTCTTACAGGTTTTTTGAAGCGTTTTTGCAATAAATCTTTATGATTTTGATTGCGATCTTAATATTATCTTTAATATGATAATCTTTATGATACTTAAACAAACAAAGTAACATTCCGCCGCGTCTCTTCTTTAAAGCTTCTAACATTTTTTCATCCAAATATGTATGCAGGTGAGAAATTTGTTGAAATAATGTTGTGAATATTACATCCGCAGCTTATAAAAATTTAATAACTCTTTTGTTTATATATTTTTTTATTTTTTTTCAGATTATATAAAAACACTTGGAGAAAAAATAATGGACAGATTTACAACTGAACAAAGTACCAGAATAATAGAATTTTTTTATTTAAATCAGCGATCAATTATTTTAACGCAAAGTGATGAGTGATGAAGCTCAGTTTCATTTGAATGCCTTTGTTAATAAGAAGAACTGTAGGTTCTTAGGTGTACAGTATGGTGTAAGATCACATCTGCAAATATCATTTGGCTGGAAGTGCTGTAACTTTAAATGAAGAGCAATATCGGTTTATTGTAGAACATTTTTAACGTCCTGCTCTTAAAAATAGACCTGAGATGTGGTTTCAGCACGACGGAGCAACTGCACAACTGCTCGAGACACAATGACACTTTTAAGTCAACTTTTTGAGGAGCAAATAATTTCCAGAAATTCGGAAATTATTTGGCCAGAGCGATCGCCAGATTTGTCAGCACCTGACTATTTTCTTTTGGGTTATTTGAAGGAGAGAGCATATGTGAACAAGCCCGAGACAATCCTTCAACGCAAGGCCAACATTGTAGCAGAAATTCGGACCCTACAGCCTCAAAATTTAAAATATGTTATGGAAAATGCTCTAAAACGAGCTGCGAATCTGAAAACGGAGTCATTTAAGTGACATTATTTTTCATACTTAGTGTAAAAAAAAACCCATTTTGTATATTATATAATGTGAGGATAAAAACAAAAAAAAAATTAATAAACGAAAAAGTTAATAATGTTTTTAACGCTATAGTAACTTTTGGCCTACCCCGTATATTCATATTCCTTCGCAAAAGCGCTTTCCCATCTAATTTAATAGTTTATAAAAATTTTTGCGAAACATCTGCTAGGATGTTAACATTATCTTTAATCCATAGCTCTATTTGTTATAAATCAATAAGATTGTTTTATAGAATTTTTTAAACGTAAAAACTTTTCCAACATTGGCTACATCGAATTCCATTTGGTATTGTCATAACTGTGGCAATAGAAACTAGTAAATTTTTCTTGAAATCCGGGTCATTTTTATTCCCTTTAACTAAGTGAGTGCGTAGAAGAAATGTCATGCTATCATTAGATCCAATTGAATACTGACTGTTAGCAGATGAAATATGGTTACTGTTTGTAAACTGACAACTGTCTGTATACTGTATATAAAAAAATGTCCTATTTTCTTATGCAAGATTCGTTGAAATTGCATATTGTCCCGGAGGGAGAAAACGAAATACTAAACGAAAATGTTCACAACCTATTAGTTAATATTTTTAAAAATTTGAAAATTTTGAAAATATTTAAAATTATCATGCTACTCGTAACATTGAATCATGGGATCCAATTGAACATAGACAGAATAGAATCCGCAGAAAACTACATATTGGTTCGAATGCCTATTAAGCAGATGCAATTTAGCAGATATATGGTTACTGTTTGCAAACTTATATCTGTTTGATATTCAAATAGGCTATTCTTTTATTCAAAATATAAAATGTCGTATAGTCCCGAAGGAAGTATATGACACTGACAAAAAGGGACGCATCTTATTAGAGTAAATACATTGAACAAATGATAATCTCCGGGAATAGAGGAACACTAGATGCCGTAGTTTCTTAAACAAACAGAGAAACTGTAAAATACGTTAAGATAACACGAAATATAGAAAACTTTATTCTCGATCTCAAAAAATTTTATTTGATCCAAGCATACGATTTTGTTGTTGCTAAGTGTTATTTTTATTTAATTAATGGAATTTTCCTTAACTTCGTTTAATCAAAAAATCATTTAGTTTTAAAAATATTTAATTAAGTGGTATTATTAAATGTTTTAATTCCAAACTACCCAAAGTATATCACGAAGTAATAATCGAAATAAATTTTGGAATCCGACACGAAATCCTCAAAATTATTTCGATTAATTCTTCGTGGAATACTTGATGTAGTTTGGGACTTCAATTGACGGCATTAATTCACGTTAAGAATAAATTCATTCATACTTCTGTAGAAATTATCACTTTTATTAAAGTAATCTTAACACAGAAAAATGTAATGTTCGGCGTACGAGAGTCTTAAATCGAGAACCGCTTGACCGATTTAAACCAAACTTGGGCAATATGTTACCTTTGTCTGTTGGAAGGTTTCTCTTAAGTTTGGTCCCGATACGTATCGCTGCCCCCCATATATTTATATTTAATTTTTGTTGTACTTATGGTAAGTATTTATGGTAGGGTTTAAATTAAATTCACAAAATAAGTTTCTTAATTGAATTTTAAGTTGTTTATGAAACTTGGAACATTTTTGGGCAATCAACTAAAAAAGAATCGGTAAATTTTAGGAATTAATATATGTTGTGTGTAAGATGATTTATAAATCGGAGAGAAATACCTAAAAATGAGTTGCTGATATCGACAGTTGATTTGTGGTTTATGCTGTTAGCGCCAAATCATTGAATGTACGTATTGTTCTTTGAATCGTAAGTTAGGACAAAGACGACAATGTGATAAAAGTGGTTTGAAAGAATAAGAACGAAATAACACCTTAGTTGGTTAATTCTATGGTCAAAATGATCCTTATCTCATTGTTTATGAGATTGATTCGTGCATAATCTTGAATCATTTTGGCAAATGTACCTTCTGAGATTGCCGCTACATAAGCCAAAGAGGTCAAACTTCCATTAAATTGGTAACCGACCAATGAACCAACAATTTTTTAAGGAATTTAAAGGATTTAATATATGGTTTGGAGACAGCTTTGATGGCAACCGATTTTTGCAATAGACAAAACATTGATGATAATTTTCTAATTCCAGCCGGACTGCCGTTCCAGTTTTCTTCTGGCACTCTCACGGGTCCAATATAAACTCTATATGTCTATTAAAAACTCTATTAATAAATTTATGACATTAGTTTTTAGGACCAGTAATGCGTGCCGGCTTGAGCTAGTTATTTTTAATTATTGCCAACAATCAACAAAACTTCTTCGTGTTTATCCTGAAAAACTCGGAAACTTTTGACTATTCAAAGTCCAACTCCAACGAGTCTAATATAGAATTCACTCAATTTTAAATTCTTCCACTATAAATTTTTGAAGCAAATTAGCTTAGTAGAATTTTTAAAAATTCTTGGGATCCCGGCAAAAAAAATTCTTGAGAAAGCGGAAAACGTAAATTGCTCATTTTTGGACAAATGATAGTCAATATTGTAAATAAAACTAATAATTTTTTTCAGTTCTTTCTCGACGTCTCGTCCGCTTTTTTCTTACATTCTCAGGTGAATTTAAGAACAAAAAAATTAATTAATGAACCTTATTATTTACTTCAATTTCCATCACGACTAGCTGCACTTCAGTACTATTTTTTATATTTTTGTTAATTGTTGCTGTCAAAACTCTCTTCGAGGCAAACAAATACAAATTTCTGCACACAAAAAACAATTTGCTCAAAGGCGAAAAATCTAAATCTTGAGTGATTTTCGGGTCACCCCATAAACGGTGATGATATTTTAATTTTCACTACAAACAAAAATATGCAATGCACAATTATTGATTGCACATTGCCATGCCAAGAAACCCAAGAATGCAAAATATGCAATTTGAAATGCAAACTTGCATGTTGTTGTTGTTAGCACCACACAAACAACAACAGCGCCAACGTTAACAAATAAAAAGCAACAACTAATTAAAAAAAAAGAAATAACACGACATAAACAACAAGAAGCAGAAGAGACGCAAGAAAAAAGAAGGCTTCCAAGAGAAAATTATGCCTCAAACAACCATCCATCGTGCTCACACAACAACACTAGGGAAAAAGAAGGTAAAAACAGAAACACAGCAACAAAAACAAAAACAACAATACCAATTGTACAATAAACACAAAATGTGTATCTTCTTCTTCTTGGTCGCATTACTTCGTAAGCAGTGTTATTTTATGGTTGTTGGCTGATGTTTTGTTTTTCTTTTTTTTATGTTCCTTCTGTTGCTCTTTCTCAACCATTTTCTAAAGTTATTTTTAAATATCCGGAACAACACAGATGTAAAATTATAGAAAAAACTCAGAAACAACACACAAACAAGTAGAAGAAGAAAAATAGAAGTGAGAAACAATGTAGACGAATGGGGGAGATGGAGAAATTATGAAAATATCTTGTGGCATAAACCATAAACACCAAATGTGTGTTATCGAAGCGAACTGATGGTGGTGGTGGCAGTGGGATGAAAACAGTGGCCGAAATGTAGATAGAACCCAGATTGCAACGTATGTAAGAGAAGATTGGTACACACACACACATAAACAGTGGGATAGTGGCGGCGGCGATGGTTGTTCTTTACAAAAAGCCTATTCCCTATTCATAAATGAAAACCGATACAATTGCCAATTCATCGAATAAACGGTACATTTTCCCAACAATGCACCACCGAAAAGAAGACGAAATAAAATCGGAATTTTATCTCAAATGATGCAGCTTTTGCTTGTTTGTTGATATCGTTCGTTGTTGTTGCTCTTGGCGTATATAGTGGCGGCGGCCGCATGTGTGTTTTGTGCGGACAGATGAACGAGTGCAAGTATGACGGTGGAAAACATACACACCATACTAGAGAGTGTGAGAAGATACCAACAAAAATTCCAGAAGAAATAAAACGATTCCAACTGCAATAAGAATCACGCACCCAAAGCACAATCGGCAAAACAACAAGCAATACCAAAAAGAAAAAACCACCGAACTATACAAATTAAAATTCTTAAAGCTAAATAGGAACTACGGTATTTACTTTTTCCAACATATTAGGCAAATCCAAATGAAGTAATCCAAAGAGAGGGCAGTAATCCACAGACATTTGTCAACCTTCTTAATTTTTCATGTTTTCATTGTACAACACTATTTTCTTCACTTTGATTTCAACTTCTTGGAGTATTTTTTCCACTGGCTCTTCTTGTGTTTTGTTTTACACAGCCATACACTTTTATTTCTGCCAAACACGGTCTGGTAATTTTTTCTTTTTTTTATTGGCTTTTTCTTCTTTTCTGCACAAAAACTGTAAATTATTTTGCTTTCCGTTTTCCTAGCCCCTTCAATAATTATTGAATTTTCTCAATTTTCACTTAGTTTTCTTTTATCATTTGTTTATCAGCAGACACTGTTTGGCAATTTGTTTACTTCGAGATATTAAGCCTTGTATTTTTTAGCGTTTGCCAACATTTGTGATGGCTTTCTTAACGACTTGTTTTCGCTAAAAAAAAATCGACACAATCTAACCGCTCAATATATTTCACAAACAACACGAACGAAAGCGCAAAGATGACTGACGAGAAATTCCAATTGTAGCGGTAGTGAACACCGTCGGTCCGGACTGTGTTCACTCTGATGTTGTGAACACAACCTAACGAAAGTGGATGGATGGCGATATGTCAAAATAAAAAATGCTGTCAATTTTCCAAAAGTAGTGCCAAATCGTTTTCAAATTATTCTAATGATATTATGTTATTAAAGGAACCTACCTAAATAAAACTCAAAAGCTATAACCAAAGAGTGGTCCAACTTTAACGCACGATGTAAACTTTAAATAAAGTGTGATCCATCTAGATGTATTTTTTCAGAACAAAAAAATATAAAAATTAAAATCAAGTGTGGAATCTTTATTGATAATTTCAAAGGACATTTTATGGCATTTATTTTTTGAAAATAATTACCTTCAGATGTTGGCAACTGTATTATGGAAATGAGCGTTCGTTGAAAAACGGGAAGATCCGCTGTTTTCGACCAAAATTTTGTTCAGTGATGAGGCCTATTTCTGGCTCAACGGCAAAGTCAATAAACAAAATTGTCGCATTTGGGCTGAAGAGCAATAAGAAGAGGTTCAAGAGGTGCCATTATACCCAAAGAAAACCACGGTTTTGTGGGGTTTATAAGCTGGTGGAATCATCGGTGCCTATTTTTTCAAAAATGATAATGGCCGGCACGTAACCGTGAATGGTGCTCGCTATAGCGACATGATCCACGATTTTTATGCTACCTGAAATTGAAGCCGGTAATCTTGGCAACACTTGGTTTCAACAGGACGGTGCTACTTGCCATACAGCTGCTCAATTCAGGTTTTGGAAGCCAACATTACGAGTGTCATTAAAGCTATACCGTTCATTTCGAACGATTCATCCAAAATTGGACTCTTAGAATGGAAACCCTGAGGCGTAGTTGCGGCCAACATTTAAAGGAAATTATATTAAAAAAATAAATGCCATAAAACGTCCTTTTGAATTTCCAATAAAGATTCCACACTTAATTTGAATTTTTATATATTTTTTTGTTCTGCAAAAAATACCTCTAGATGGATTACCTTATACATTAAATAGTTTTATGTGCAGATAAACTATTTTTTTTAATATTTTTTATTATGATAGAAAAATCTATTTCAATTACACAGTACAACATTTTTCAGGTGATTGATTCGGTACTCAATTCTGATAATTGTTTGTGAAAGTAGCCCCAAAAAGAAGAACTTCTGCATCATTCGTTTGGTCAAGGTACATCAAATAATAATTTAATAATTAATTTGAAGTTAGTAAGTATCGTATAGGGGATTTTGTCACGTTTTACCTCATTTCTTCTCATATTTTCTGTGTAAGAATTGCTGTAATATGAATCGGAATGTTTATTTTCATGCAAAATAAAGAATCAATAAAAAAAAGTCATCAATGATTTTTCCAAAGAATTTTGTGCATATCTCGAGCAAATTTTTGAAATTCATGCCTTCAGTTAATTGTGCATAAAAGCGAAACGCGTAAATCGATTTTCATGATCTATGTCTCATTTTGTTCATAGGTTATGTGACTTTACGTGAATGTAATAGGACTCGACACTTTTTACCGTTTTGTATTTTTTATGAATTAAAAAAAAACTAATTTTTTAGGAAAAAAATATTTTTTTCTTCATACATTTATTTATAATTGCGAAACTGTTGCTTATGCAGCGAAACGTTGTATGAACATATTAAAGGAATTGTCAGCTTATTCGGACTTGTGGTTCTCGAGTTATGACAAACAAAAGAGCCTAAAACGTGACAAATTCCCCTATACCACATACTAAATTCAAATTAATTATTTAATTATTATTTGATGTACCTTTCTTTTTGGGGTTACTTTCACAAACAATTATCAGAGTTGAGTCCCGAAATCATGTGTTGTACTGTGTTATGTGTGAAACAAAATATCGGACAAATGCTCTCCAAGGCTTCGGTGACATACAATGGTTTATATTTTCAATGACTCCAATACATAATGGAGGTTCAGTGCCGTTAATGTGCCGAGTTATCTCATCCTTTAGTTCTTGAACGGTTTTTGGATTATTGACTCTTAGCGTGCTGCTCAACTGTGTACCTTTTCATGGTCGAATTTGTCAAAGAAATGTCAAATTATGTTGGGCAAAAACTTAACGTTAGCTTACTCCAGTGCTATGTCGCCGTAGTCCAGGCCTTAATGGCGATAGTCAGGTAAAATATTAATCTGTAGATTTTAAAATATTAACAAAACGTAAAAAACTGGTAAGGAACATAAGTGGCTTACATTTATAAAATATACTTAGTAGGGCCATAAATACTGTAACAACATTGAACACACCCATTTCAATAGTAGAACTGAACATATCCCGTTAATGTCATATGGGTTTTGAAAGCTAACCTCAACAGCTTTAGTCTGTAACGGGCCAGATAATGAGAGCTGTATCGCTGTAATAGCGCTTTTCAAGTGTGACATAAAAAAGCGATATTTTCAAAACGCTACGGCCACTAGGGATTAGCCGCATGTTCGTCTACCGATGCATAAAACTGTTTGAGGAGACTGGAGATGTAAAAGACCGCCACCGGTCGGGCCGCCCACGCTATGTTTGAACACTGCATGTCATCACAGCCATTAAATCAAGAATTCACAGAAATCCGCTCCGAAAACAGAAAATCATGGCCCGTGAGATGAATACCACGCAAAAGTCCATGAGTCGAATCATTAAAAAAGACTTGGGACTTGGGGCTTTCAAACGACGTACCGGAAATTTATTGACTGCAGCTTTAAAAAAATAGGATTGAAAAATGCAAACGTCTTTTGGTGAAGCACGCTGATAACTTGCACAGAAAAATTTTGTTCACCGATGAAAAAATTTTTACCGTTCAGGAAAAATTTAACAAGCAAAATGATAGTGTATGCGTGGTCATCTAAGGAAGCATCTGAACTGATCCCAAGGGTGGAAAAGGGTCATCACCCAGCTTCAGTCATGGTTTGGTGGGCTGTCTCCTACGATGGGGTCACTAACTTGCATTTTTGCGAACAAGGAATCAAAACATCGGCCAAAGTTTACCAAGAACCGTTTTGGAAGCTGTTGTGAATGAAGCCTCTTAACAATTCCCTGTTCCAAAACCAACCATGGACTTTCCAGCAGGATTCTGCGCCGGCCCATAAGGCTAAAACGTCCCAGACCTGGCTTCGAAACAATTTGCCAGCGTTTATTTTCTCTGAAGAATGGCCCTCAGGCAGTCCAGATTTGAACCCATTGGATTACAAATTGTACGAAGTTTCCAATGTACGAGGTTCGTGCAGCTATTGACGATTGGCCAGTGCGACTTAAGGCGTGTGTAAAGGCAAAAGGCGGACATTTCGAATAAGTAGATTCGTTTTGGGTACAATATACATCAATAAATATATTCAAAAATATTTGGTCCAAAAACATTCAGTACTTTTTATTTTACAGCATAAAACGTGTGTAACAGTATTTATGTCCCTACTAAGTACTTACAAGGGCGATTCATTTTATTTCTAGATCGATTTCAAGATCAACGCACTACATTTTCATGCCGCCATTCTTGTAAAATGATTTCTCAAGTCCTCCAAAACGTTTTCGGTTCAAGTTTATCATTTTACATTAAAATTATTAGAAAGCTGTAGGTGTGTATCGTCGACCTTTTATTTGTTATATGTGTATTTTGTTTTTTTTTTTATTGATTTAGTATGACTTTATTTCTGTTGTTAATTTTTCGACAAAATTCAGTCATATTTTGGGGGATATTTAAAGTTTATCACCGTTTAGTTTCCTGTCCTTCCTGTCTCCTCTTAAGTCATTATTTGGAACTTAATTATTAAAAAAAAATTTAGTTTTTCATTAATTTGACTAAATACATTTTTTTTTTATTTTTTGCTCATTTCGTTTGAAACTATTTCTTCTTAATATATTTCATATATTTCTTGGCATTAAAGTTGTCTTCAACTTCTTCCACTATTTTGACCTTCTTACGTGGTTTACGAGCCTCCAGGCGGGCTTTGCGCTCGGCTTCGGTTATTGTACTCAGATCCAAGGGCAACTTGATTTAGAGAAAGAAAATAAAAAAGAAAATAAATGATTAGTTAATCAGTTAGGGACGAATTGAACTTAGTTTGAGTTCCTACCAGACTGTAGAGTCCGAACTTAATAGACTTAAATATTATTTGTAGTCGACCCTCTAAAATTCTGAATTTTATACATTTTGAAGAAACTTTAATAGTGTGTAGAGCCGCCCTAGTTAAGAATAGCTTCGTAAAGCCATAGTATTTTGATGTATATAATACATATAATGTTTTGATGTAGTCAAGCGTAGGGTTATATAAGTCGATTTTCGACTATCCGATTTTGGGTATAAAAAAAGTCAAAGTCGGCAAGTCGACTTTTGGGTTTTGAAAAATTCTAAAAGTCGACTTTTTTATTTTAACTTAAATATTTGTAATTGTCATCGAAACAATGCGCATTGCTTAAATTTATTATGAGCTTTCATTTATTTTCGCCAATTGAGATATATAAGTACATAAGTTTTACTTTATTGTATGCTGAGGTAAAAAACGTATGCCTATAAAAATATTCTAGATTCATTCAGAGCAATTAATCAAGTCTGTAAGTATTCTAACACTTAAATTATATTCAGCTGTATAACAAGTTTTCTTTTATTATTTTTTTAAGGCGAACAGAAATTCTCGAATACCTATTGATACCCATTTACCCGATGTTGATGTGGCCGAAGAGATCTTGGATCCTAAGGCTAACGAAGAGAATAACAAATTGGGGTTCCTTGACAATAGTGTAAGCACTATGCGTAAAAAAGGCCATAACGATGATAATGGTGCTCCAATACAATTGAAGGACTATCTAAACGCAACGCCTTTTTGTCCCGCATGAGAGATTCTTTTCGCATGCAGTTCTTATTGCTACCCAAATTCGGAACCAAATTTTTTTCAAATAATTTAAATAAAATTACCTTTTTGAGATCTATTGATGCGGACATGTGGTTCACACATGTGACGCGCAAAATAGAAAGGGACCTAAGGTTAAAAACCAGTTTTGTTCAGGAGACCATTTTAAAGATAAGGTCCATTTCTATTTGCGCTTAAAAGCATCGACTTCACTTTCATAAGACGCGCATATCTCTGGGATGGAACACTTTTGGGGCATGGGATCGGTCTCATTCGATGCTAAGAAGAAAAATGAAAATTGATTTTTTTACCCTTAGGTCCCTTCCTCTATGCGCTGTCACATATACGATATTCCATATTTTACAAAACTTTAAAACTACTAATGTCAAAACTTGAAATTCCTGGTGTTTTTTAGTCACTCTTTCATTCTTAAATAAAAGTTTTTTATGCAAAGAAATCTTGTTGTTTTTTCAAAAAATTGCATTTTTATTTTCCTAAAGAAAAAAAGAGCTTGCCAGAAGCATAAACTTCGCAGACAGCCATCCCCAAAAATGTTATATTATGTTCCCGAATAAATGTCTTCATCACTTGGACAGTGTGAATTAGTGCTAAAATGTCCAATGCTAGTCTCCGAATAGTTTCTTGAAGTTAGGAAAAGCTTGCTGAAGTACTCCATTATAGCGTTCTTTGTGGTGGACAAAATTTGTAACTCGAAGGTGCCATAATAGGATACAACCTCCAACACCATGACACCACCCACTCGGCTATGCAAGCGATCCAGATGATGCTCCTCTTTGCGAAAATCATGAAAATAAAAGTTAAAGCCATTCGACCCCTCGAAATTAAATTTTTTCATGGAACCTTTCGTTATTCCATGTCATGTGACTGTGGCAAAACCCTAAGCGTATTTTTTTTGAGGTCATCGTTAATGGATAGTTTTTTCATTAGTTTTGACGCTTTAAATGCTCAGCTATAGATATAACGTGTTGTATTGTTCTTGCACTAGCTTTAACATTAGTTTTAGTCTTAATTTGTGTAAGTTTGATGCTGATCTTAGTAGAAGCTCGTTTATCGGCAGCCGAAAACACACTTTTTGTACGTCATTTCATATTCGGCTTCTTCAGAATTTATTAGCGATTTTAAGAATGCCGGTATTCTTAATAAATTCTAATTTTCAACTTTTTATCGTTAGATAAAGATTTTCCTCTACCAATTTTTATTAAATTTTGGTTGAAATCAATTAAATTGCAACCGAAAATATTTCAAGCTACTACACGAAGCCACTTGCATGAGAACAATAAAGACTGTGGTATGGGTCCTATTCATGTCTCGGAAAAAATTGCACAAATTTAGGTCTATGTTAAAGCAAAATAGAGGAAAACATGTAACCATAGAGAGTAAATCTGAAGATCTCAAAAACAAACAGAAAATATTCCGCTCAATGATCTCAAATATATAAGAGAATCACAAACAAGTTAAATCGTAAGTGGGTCCAATAAGGGTGGCGGGCAATGTACGCTAAGAAAAAATCGAATTCAAAATGGAAGGAAATTAGGAAAATTGGAATTTGCGAAAATCGGTGTGATACTCTACAACAATCCAGTATCAAAGTCAATGAATTAAATAAAAGCTTTTTACATGTTACCGTAGCTCAACCTACTGATAATATATATATATAATATATATATATATATATATATATATATATATATATATATATATATATATATATATATATATATATATATATATATATATATATATCTCAAAACAATATTTTTAAAAATTATTTTTCAAAAGTTGCTACCGTGCATCTCTTTTTTGTTCGATACTGTTATTACTAAGGCCCGCACGCATGGAAAATGCCTAAAAACATCCCTCTTGCAAAGTCGCCCTATTGCTATACTATCTTAGCTTTCCAAGGCTCTAGAACAATTTATAACTGAACAAATTAGTACATTACTGGATCAACTGTCTGAGAAACATTCTGCTTTAAGGAAGCGAAGTAGCTGCATTACTGCTCTTATTGACGTAGTTAAATATCTACGGCAGAATCTCAAAAGTTAAAATGGTTTCTTTTTTGGAATCTTAGATTACAGCATTAGCCTTCGATACAGTGGGCAACTACTAAAAAATCTTTTCCAACACTGCTTGTTATTTTTTGTCCTCGTACTTATTATCTTATCGATCACAAACTGTCATTGTCTACGTTTGAATGCTCGAAATGTCTCTCGCAGCGACCCACAAGGATCTTCTCTCGGTATATTTCTCCATTCTACCTTCATTAACGACCTCCCTGATGTTCCAGAAACATGTAACATTTGTTTGTTGTAGTATGTGGAAGAAAAAGTAAGTCAGCGAAGTTGAGGCAAACACATCACCGTCTGTCCGCCCATCGGTACCATTACGAGTATGTGTCCTGCCGACAATGTCTCTAATCATTTAAAGATATATATCTATATATGAAACATTGCTTAATTTTGCATATTGCGAAGTATTTAGTCGAAGAGTGAGGACACAAACGACTCACTAAATTAATGCCTACCATATTGACTGACGTTTTGTTTTCAATACGAGAACATTTACTTTCGTTCATGAATTACTTTAAATAGAAAAACTGTTCCTAAACATAACAACGCTATGCTTGACAATGCCATATCGAGCCATAAGCGCTAACCTATCGTAAGTCAAATTTTTGGAAAAAAATTTTATTGCTGAAAAATAATCGTTAGGACAAGCCTCATCGTTTTGTATTTTTAAAATGACAAAATTGTTAGTAAAACATCAAAAAAAAAGCTTTTGCATTTTATCGTAAATGATTGTTTAAATTTTATTGTGTAGCAATTTTATCGTAAGTCACACATCAAATTGCTGCAGCAATCGCAAATGTGTTCAGATTTTTTTTTTTGTTTTTTGATACAGTTATATGAGTAGGTAGAAATCTTAAATTTTTGCATTAAAACATTTGCATTTTTAATAAAGTTGTTTGAAATAAATAATAAAAACCGTCTCCTGTAAAATTTGCATTTTTTCACTTACGATAGGTTAGCGCTTATGGCTCGATATTATGGACTGTGTTCAGACATCATCGAATCTGGGAATAAACTTTAACTCAAAACTGAAATGGACAAATTACATTAATGGAACTGTACTGTACGTACGAGGAATGCTGAGAAATGAAGGGGTAGTCCGAGCATATACACATTAGAATGTTGTTAGCAAAATAATATCTAATGCCAACTCTTCTCCATGAATTAGAAAATTTGCCAATTGCGACTCAGATGATAGTCGGAAACCAGGCTTTAAAAGCTAATGAGCTAATATTAACGTACTTTATCAGAAATGAATGCTAACGATACTGTTCAGTGTTTCAACAAATAAGCTCAGCTCATATTTTGATTATTTTTTGTGCTGCTTGTTAGCTTTAGCTAAAAAAGCAGCCCAAAATTCTTTTTTAGGTAGCTTAAAATACAAAAAAAGTTGAGTGATGTTTTTAAGCACTCCGTAAATTAAGAGTTTAACATTAGAGCGACAAATTTTCATTTCATTTCTTTATTGAAATGTAATTCGAAGCCCATTGGGTGCCTATTAAAGCTTAGTTACAGTATGCATTAAAATGTTAAATAGAACATCATAAACTACTAGAAAAAATTCAGTATGAAGTACAAAAAAATATAAATTAAAATAATCCTAATTTTTCCTAATAATCCTAAACTTTCCTTTGGAATAATTAACTGTCTGTTGCGAATTGAGTGACTAAAGACAAATGAATTTGCTAGGAACAAAGGAGATTGAAGTTTGTATATTTTGTAAAAAAAAGGTATATAAAAGAAGGTGCACAAATTCCACAAAAGGTCAGTCATTCACAAATGGCGATATGTGAGCATACGGTTTAACAGAATATAAATAGCGCATAACTCTATGAAGCACTGCCTTAATTATATTCATATTACTTTGAGTAGTTCCAGTATATACCTCTAGGCAGTGCATAATTAAGCCATGAACTAGTTTTGTTTTCACCCAACGAGGTAAAACTAAATTGGTGTTGTATAGTTGACGAAGTGTGAAACTAATAAGTGAAACAATACTGCGAATACGAGGGTGACCGCAAAATTAACTGGCCTAACATAAAAAGAACCGTTTTTTTTGGAATTATTATTATTTATTTTTCAACATAATCTCCTTTCAACTCAATACACTTCATCAAACGTTTTTTAAGTTTTTTAATTCCATCCGAAAAATAAGATTTTTCAAGACCTTCAAAATATGCCTCAGTTTCAGCAATAATTTCGCTATTGGGCGAAAACCACCGAGAATTTTTTTTAAATTTGGAAACAAGAAATAATCAGAAGGAGCTAAATCTGGACTATATGGTGGATGCGGAGCAATTTCAAATCGTAATTCGGCCAGTTTTGTTGAGTTAAAAATGCAGTGTGTGAAGGAGCATTATCTTGATGAAAAATAACTTTTTTTTCTAAATGCGGTCGTTTAATCTTGATTTCTTCACTCAACCGATCCAATAATGCACAATAATAATCACTATTTATAGTTTTTCCTTTCTCAAGATAATCAATAAATATTATACCCCTTGCATTCCAAAATACTGTGGCCATTACTTTTCCTGCTGACTTAACAGTTTTCGCCTTCTTGGGACCACTTTTACCAGCTTTTATCCATTGTTTTGACTGTTCTTTGCATTCTGGGATGTAGTGATGGATCCATGTTTTATCAACAGTTATGAATCGGCGAAAGAACTCTATTGGATTACGCTGATAAATCGCTAAAATCTCCTCGGAATTGGTCCAACGGACGATTTTTTGGGGCAAAGTCAACAAACGCGGCGGATAGTTTTCGGATAGCTTTTTCATGTGGAGTTCATCATGTAAAATACTCCGAACTTATTTTTCGTGTATTTTAACAATATCAGCAAGTTCTCTGATCTATATTCGTCTACCTTAGTCACTTCATTAAATATTTTTCTAATGTTTTCAATAGTAGTAGCAGTTTTCGGTCTTCCAGAGCGTTGTTCATCTTCCGTACTTGAACGACCCATTTTAAATTGTTGAACCCAGGATTTCACGGTGGAGTATGATGGTGCATTATCACCATGAACAGAGTCCAATTCATCTTTGATTAATTGTGGCGTATAACCTTTCATATAAAAGTGTTTAATTACCGCACGAAACTCTTTATTTTCCATTTTTCAAAAATTATAAAACTTGTTTACTTCAATCACCTGTAACAAAGAAAATAATCATTAAATATTTCGGAAATTTTGACAGATGGCTTACAAAAGATTGCTTTTAAAAAACAAAAACAAAAAAAGTTGCTAGTAAAACAGAAAATGTGCCAGGCCAATTAGTGTGCATACAAGCCTGTATCAAGTCATTAAAGGAGACTTTATTCGAGCTTGACTTCTTTGGAATTAGTGTCACTTTGGCTACTTTCCGATCAGATACAGAAAGTCTGTATGAAGTCATTAGAGGGGACGTTGTAAAAAGAAAACCCATCATCCCCAATAATTTGGTTAATAAGAATACTATCAGTCGACTACTACTACTTTTATCATTGTTCGTTAGACTTGACTGACATACAAGCCTGTATCAAGTCATTTGAGGAGACTTTATTCGAGCTCGACTTCTTTTGAATTGGCGTCACTTTGGCTACTTTCCGATCCTTAGAAAAGCAGTAGGTCATTATTATAGTGTTCACTAAAAGAAGATGGTGATTTAATATAAAAGGAAATACTGCTTTAAGAAATGTAAGAGATATCTCATCACAACCAGAGGCGTTAGAGTTGACTGGCATACAAGCCTGTATCAAGTCATTAAAGGAGACTATTCGAGCTTGACTTCTTTGGAATTAGTGTCACTTTGGCTACTTTCCGATCAGATACAGAAAGTCTGTATGAAGTCGTTAGAGGGGACGTTGTAAAAAGAAAACCCATCATCCCCAATAATTTGGTAAATAAGAATACTATCAGTCGACTACTACTACTTTTATCATTGTTCATTAGACTTGACTGACATACAAGCCTGTATCAAGTCATTGGATGAGACTTTACTCGAGCTCGACTTCTTTTGAATTGGCGTCACTTTGGCTACTTTCCGATCCTTAGAGAAGCAGTAGGTCATTATTATAGTGTTCACTAAATGAAGAAGGTGATTTGATATAAAATGAAATACTGCTTTAAGAAATGTAAGAGATATCTCATCACAACCAGAGGCGTTAGAGTTGGCTGGCATAAAAGTCTGCATCAAGTCATTAAAGGAGACTTTATTTGAGCTTAACTTCTTTGCAATTAGTGTCACTTTGGCTACTTTCCGATCAGATACAGAAAGCCTGTATGAAGTCATTAGAGGAGATTTTTACGTTGTAAAAAGAAAACCCATCATCCCCAATAATTTGGTTAATAAGAATACTATCAGTCGACTACTACTACTTGTATCATTGTTTGTTAGACTTGACTGACACCCAAGCCTGTATCAAGTCATTGGAGGAGACATTATTCGAGCTCGACTTTTTTTGAGTTGGCGTCACTTTGGCTACTTTCCGATCCTTAGAAAAGCAGTAGGTCATTATTATAGTGTTCACTAAATGAAGAAGGTGATTTGATATAAATGGAAATACTGCTTTAAGAACTTTAAGGGATATCTCATCACAACCAGAGGCGTTAGACTTGACTGACATACAAGCATGCATCAAGTCATTAAAGGAGACTTTATTCGAGCTTGACGTTGTAAAAAGAAAACCCATCATTCCTTATAATTTGGTTAATAAAAATACTATCAGTCGACTACTACTACTTTTATCAGTGTTTAATTCCTCTACGTCAGCGTTGGCCATCTTTGGGGACGAAACATCTCTTAACAATCCACCATTTCGAAGACGGTTCGATAAGGTCTTAGAACTATTGCTACCGACAAGAGACCGGCATGAGCTACCCTTTTAATTCTCCTAATAACTTTCTTGGCTTTATTTCTAGCTCTATAAAAGTAGAGTATACGTAGTAGTATAGCATATGTAGTATACGTCTCTGGAAAATCTACCGCAAACAGTTCAAGTCGTAAGCAATGCAAACTCTTTTTAAATGAGCTATTTAATTCACATCAAGTTGGGGTTGTGCCCATATTTAAGCAAACTGGGTCTGTAGGAAATATGCTCGCCCAGTTCGTTCTACCATCGGGCCGTACTTGTTCGAAAATAAGGTCGGCCAAGCAGTTAGCGTTAATGCTGTTCGCTATCGCAAAATGATAACGGACTTCTTGTGGCCAGATATTGAGAATATGGACCTGGACATGATAAGTGGTTCCAACGGGATAGTGCCACTTGAACACAGCTAACGAAACAATGTCTCTTTTGCGCGAGATATTCAACGGCCGTGCTATCTAACGTCATGACATTGTTAATTGGCCGCCACGATCAAATGATTTGACACCGTTGAACTTGTTTCTTTAGGGATATTTAAAAGAAAAAGTATACCTCAATAAGCCAAGATCAATTACAGAGCTAAATAAAGAGATAACTCGGCACATAAACGTTATGGAAACTCATTTATGTCTCAGAGTTATTGAAAATATGGAAAATATTAACACTTTTTGTTTCATTTATAATTAACATCGCGAGTTTTAGTTGGACCACCCTTTACGCACATAAGAAAAGTGTGAAAGCCCGGTCCATTCTAGCAAATTCCACTCAATCGACCCTTTACAAGATTTCAGTAAAATCAGTACTTTTCAGGCAATGGAGGACGAAAAAGAGGACAATTTAAATTTTATACATGGGTAAGGGTATATATAAGTCGGATCAACCGACTGAAACATTTTTAAATGTTTATATGTTTCTTTGTTACTTCCGTTTACAACGTGAAATGTTGAGAATGTTGGCAGTTAAACGATATAAGTAAAAAACCCTGATATTTGCAAGTATTTGGCTTAGGCAAAATTGACAAAGACCGAAGAAAGTTTAAATTTATGGGACTATAGTGCACCTAAAAAATGTGCACATTTTGAATAATTGCTCATATCTCCGCTGTGCCATTTTACAAAAGGCTCTACATGGGATCATTAGTTAAGGCGAACCCTAACACATGCAAAATGATTATGGTTTTTGGGCCTATGGGTTCTAGTGGCACAAAAATGATCCTATGTTCTAACAAAAGGCCGGGTAGTAAAAACAAGCAAATATGGACGTACTCAAATTGAGTGAAGATGAGTTACATCGAGAAACCCCGAATATAGGACATTCCACTTTGATAAAAAAAAACCTCTCATATAAAAATATACCAAGTATTCGTACAAATGTACAAAGCAATCCATACCTTTATAATTTTTCTTGGTTCTCCATAGCGTATATTCACCGTAGATCCGTCTGACAGCACCACCACCGTTGGATAAAGACGAGCGTAAGTCGAACGATGCAGTCTGGTAACCGCGGCTGACGCTGATGAAATTTGTCTCAGTTGTAGTTGAACAACAGGTTGTATATATTTTAACAACATTTTATTATTGTTTTATGTTAGAATTAACCAAAATAAAAGGCAGTCAAATTGCGCTAAGCGCTTACGAAATGTACTGGAAACAGCTGATTTCTCAACCAACATACATATGTCAAAAACAACGAGAGGAATGGCAAAACTGAAATGCAGCGTTGTACTTTATTCTAACGAGCAACTATAGAGGCATATTAAAGCAGACTATAGACCAATGCGTTTTCTCACTTCAGTTGAAACGGCAAAGCTTTATTTATAAAGCAAAAACGGTTTCTTAAAAATGGCCAGTCAGAGTTATTTACAGAACAGGAAACAATATGTAGAAATAAATGGGTGTAAAAGCTCACATGAATTTGTGAAACATGGTGTACCACAAGGAAGTGTACTTGGACCGTTGCTTTTTAAGATTTATCTTAATGATATAACAAACCTGGGTCTGACCGGTAAAATTTTTTATATGCAGATGATATTTGCCTTATTTATCCTTACCATCACGAAACAGTAGCTAGAGCATATATGGAGCGAGATGCTGCCCTATTAAGTGAATTTGCTAGAATAAACAAATTATTTTTAAACGCGGATAAAACTAAAGTTATACGTTTTAAACCCCATATTGACCACAGGAATTCCTTTGCCATTATACATTGATGGTAAGGAAATTTTAGAAGTTCATTCTTTAAAGTACTTGGGATTGCAAATACAAAGCAATCTCTCCTGGGAACTACATATTCAGCAATTGAAAACCAAATTATCTCGAGCTGTAGGAGTCTTATATAAGTTTAAGAATAAATTAAATTATGAAACCAAATTTTTGATTTATCAAGCATTAGTACAGAGTAACCTAAATTACTTAGCTTTACTGTACGGTTACAAAAAAAGTGTTGAGTTCAAATCTCTGTTCAGGTTCCAAAATAGAGCGTTAAAAACTGTTGCGAATCTTCCGTTAACATATTATACTATGTCTTTATACAGGAATGTATTTCCATCGGTGTTACCTCTTTATGGAATCTATAAAATGGAGCTTTTATTGTATGTATTTAGATGTGTTCACAACATTGGACATCATACAATCCCTTTTGCCATAAACCAAAGTTCATTTAATACCAGAAATAACACAAACTTGAGGGTAGCCACGTGTAGGCTTGAGCTTACAAAACAGAGAGTTGAATATATGGGCTGTAATGAATTTAATAAATTACCAAATGATTTGAAGACTATGAACAGAATTTCCACATTTCAAAATCATCTAAAAACTTATTTGTTGCAACATGTTGATGAATTTATACATTAATAGATCCAATCTCAATAATTTAAAATGTTTTTGCCGAATTTTTCGAAAGAAAGTAAAGTGTAGCTAAATATTTAAAAAAAAATTAATGCCAACTTGCCTCTGTAATGTCTATAAGACGCTGAGGCTTCAATATTAATTATGTAGAATGCTATTACAAATATTATTTTATTCAAATATTATATTTTTTTATATAATTTATAATTTATGTAATATAATATTTAAGCATGAAATTGTAGAGAACAAATAAATAAATAAAAATAAATAAAAAAAGATTATAACTCGTATAAAGCATTTTCAGATTAAATGAAATATTTTTCAAATTAAATGAAACATTTTTACAACCAAATAAAAAGGTCGACTGGCAGGGAAATGCTGTTGCCAGTGATATTTTTTCACTTGCTGCAAGTCAAAAATGGAAGAAAAGGAATGTTCCTTCATTGCTTGATTGATTTTTGTAGTGGAAATTATTACGAATTTTAATTATAACACATAAATTAAAGAAAAAAGAATTGCTTGTCGAAATTGTTATGAATATTTTACGAGTATTTACGAAAAAAATTTCTTATGCCCATTCTTTTCCTTCGGATATATTTATATTTTTCAAACTCGGGTACAATGTCTTGCTCTCAGTTTGAGTTTGACAAATTCGATTTTCTTTAAATTTTAAGTGAAATTGTACGCCTGGCCCTACTAGTTGCCTGCGTAAATTTTTCAAATAAATGCCATTTTTTGGGACCTTTCGGCCCGTCCCTAATCTCAACCCTAATCTTAATCTGTATTTTGATGTGTAGCTAAATTTAATTAAGGTACCCATATGTCCATATTGATTATTTATCACCCGTACAGTGCGGGACGTTTTTTGGGCCTGATGAGCCAAAAAGGCCAGTCACTATGCCCTATTCGAGGTACTTAGTGCGTCCCAACTAACAGTACCAATTTTAACCATATATGTAATAAACAGTTTTTTGTTAAGCAAATAATTAAAAACAAAGTTATTTTTACCGAGGATCTGAAGCGCCTTAAAGGAAAAACTTTTTTTTCCTCAGCGGAATTCGCACATTTACAATTCCAAACAGCTTATCATCATGCAAAATGTTAGTATCATAGCTTGTTTCGTTTGACCGTTATCGAGTATTCCACAGACACGCTGACGGAAGAACATGCCTAGATTTGACCTATTACATCGCAATAAATAGATTTACTCCCATTTGGCACTTCGTGCCAAAACATTTTACGTTTTCTAAGAAAATTGACTGATTGAAAAGCTGTCCGGTTTTTAAACCCCAAAAATCCACACATCAACGATAGAGCAATAAATATTTTTTTTAATAAACACGTAAAATGTTGCGGGTAACAAAAAATTGTAGTGTTTAATAAGAATGCATGTTGATGAGACATCACAAAGGAAAATATTTATCATGTGAACATTTCGGTGTAGCAACTATAAAACTGACTAAGATAATCGAGATTATAACGTCTAATGTAAATTTTGTTACAGATAGTGTTAATTATTTTGGTGATCTCACACATTTTGAGACCTGCTTGTACATTTCAGTAGGTGTGATGATTTGAATCTTGGTTATTTAGTGAATAAGTCGTCGATAAGTCAATAACTTTGATACTTGACTTTAAACTTAGAAAAAAAAACTGCAGAAATTTCTGTATATACAAGAACTGAACTGAAAAAAAGTTCTTCAAGAAATAATATAAGCCAGTTATAGCCGGGATCGCTGAATGTCATTCATGAATAATTTTTTTTCTAAAAACTTAAAATTTTTAAAACTGTTAATGGCGCTAACTGCAAATAGTTTTCTGTAAACAAAACCATTTTACTATCTTTGTACAGTGGTGTGAATTTATCGCCTAAGCGATCTCTTACTCCCTTTATAACGGAGCAACAAAAAGCAGGCCTAGTTATTATTTTAATCCAAGAAAAAAATATTATGTGTAAATATAATCAACTCTCAATATGTCAAATAAAGATATTTTTATTTTAGACAAATTCACAGTTTCAGACGTTCTCTTCCAATAAGAAGTACATGTAGCAAAGCAAACGAAAATTCCGTTTCAGAAACTCCATTCAGGCATTTTCGTTTGGTGGTAAGCAGCTAAAAAAAGGCGACGAAATTTACAACTGTTACAGGGAAGTTTATAACAAGCAGTGTAGAATTTTTGTTGCCAGTTGCAATTAAAAATTAATGTTCTGATAATTGTTTGGTTAACTTATTTTGACATTTGCAAAAAAATAAAAAATTAAAAAAAATATAAAATTAAAAAAAAATATAAAATAAAAATATATGTATATAAAAATTTGAATTAATATGATTAAAATAAATCATTAAAGCCTAGTATTCAACTCAAACAAAATTTTTGCTAAGGCTTTTTACATTTATCTGTACCTGAAAACATTGTCGTGTAGAGCAGTGTAGAAGGAAACAGCCGTTATTCATTTTTAAATAAATTATTTTATTAAAATGACTTATTTTTTGCCACAAGTCAATTATTCATTGACCAAATAATTATCAGAACATTAATTGCAGGTGGAAAAAAGGTCTAAAGTGTTAAACATCCATGTAACAGTTGCAAATTTCGCTACCTTATATTTTAAGTTACATAGGTACCACTAAACATTAGTTAAATTTTGTTTGCTTTGCTACATGCATTTCTTATGGAATCGAAATTAAAGTTTAATGAATTTCGTTTTAGGTGAATACTAGGCTTAAAGCGAAATTTTCGCTCCCATAAGAAATACATGTAGCAAAGCAAACAAAATTTTCATTTGGTAATTTTCGTTTGATGGTACATAACTGAAACAAAAAGGTGGCGGAATTTGCAAGTTTGACAGGGATGTTCACCACTAGCAGTGTAGACTTTTTATCGGCACTTGCAACGAAAATTAAGGTCCATTTAAGGCCCATTTAGTCTCGACGGTTGACGGTAGGCAATCAGCTATTTCAGTTGAGGGTTGCATTTTGCATGTGTTAGAGGGAGATAACTACAGTTTGACGGTTGCCGACGGTAGACTTCTGCAGGTTGCAGAATCAACCGTCAAGACTATTTGGACCTTTAAAGTTCTAATTGATTGGTCAACGAATTTTTGACATTTGCATGAAATAAAAAAATCTACCGAGTGCGCACTCTCTCCTAACAAGTTCAATCGCCAGCGACTTTTTGACAGTTGTGTTCATCTCTACTCGTTATAGTACATTTGACTCGTTTCTATTTGACACTTGTAAAATTGTCATTTGTGGTCTGTCAAGTTGTGAGTGCAAAAATTCTCTTCGGTAATACAATTTTTCCGATTTCCTTGATATTTTTTTTATGAATAGGAAAATTAATCAAATCTTTCCGTAAGAATTAGTCCGCAATTAAATATCGTAAACTGATCGTAAGAAAATTGTTGGTTTTAGAAGCCTAATGTTCCTTGCTGCAAAATAATGCAGTCTTCAACAAAATACACAGTCTCTTGTCCGAAATTACATAATTCATTCAATTTGAGAAGAATATTTTGTAAATCAGTGTATGAAAACCGCAGCAATTAAAGTTTTATTATGTCGATAAGACAACATTACAACAATCTGCGAATCGAGGAGATATTGTGAAGAAATTTATATAAAAATATGTTCTTTTGTATTACATAACCTCACATTGCTGTGCATAAATATTTCAATGAAATTTAATGAGAATTGTTTTTTATTTTCTTACAGCCTTTTGAACACTTAACATAAAAAATGGCATCACGTCGCGTTGCTTCTTCCTCCATTAACTGGGCTTCTTTGGCTGAACGTGTGCCATCCAATCAAAAAGCCAACTTTGCTGCTTTTAAATCCAAGTCGGACGTGTACATGCGCGCTGTCTTGGCTAATCCCGAAACTCCACCAAAAATCGATTGGGCCCACTACAAGAAATTGGTCCCCGTTGCCGGTATGGTTGACAGTTTCCAAAAGCAATACGAAGCCGTCAAGGTTCCCTACCCAGCTGACACTGTCACCTCCCAAGTGGAAGCTCAGGCCCAGGAAACCAAGGCTGAAATTGACCAATTCAAGAGGGCATCGGAACAACGAGTCGCTCAATTGCAAAAGGAAATCGATCATTTGAAATCGATATTGCCATTCGACCAAATGACCATGGAAGATTACCGCGAATCATTCCCCGATTTGGCTTTGGATCCCGTAAACCGCCCCACTTTCTGGCCCCACAATGCTGAAGAGCAAGTCGGTTATGTCTCCAAGGAAATGGAAGCAGCCAGAGCTGCCCATGAGCATTAAATACTTCGTCGACGACGTTTGTTCACCATGTTTCTGCGTAGTTTTGCGGGTAGTTAAGTACGGGTTTTCCGGAGGACAACTTGTTACTCGTAATTTATAAAATTGAAAGAGTTTCAAGGTGATGGCCTCCGAAATTTTGAACAATTTGGATTCAATGATAATGAAATGTTTAATTATAATACAAGAAAATAACATCATAAATAAAAGAACAACAATTCAAACTCGAAAATAGTGATTAAATAGAAACGAAAGCAGCATTATATAGAAACAACTAGCATTGTCGATTTGAGAAACTACATATGTAATAGTGGTTATTGTTGTTGTAACAACAATATATTTTATTTTGAGGTCCTTTTAGTCTAAAGGGGATCTGCATCGATATCTAGGTAGAGGAAACGCTCCACTTGAACTGGATGCGCCCACAGAGCCCTGGGGTTAAGCTGAGTGGGCTTGGCCGCACAATTAAAGAGTTGCAGCACGTCATGTATCCGGACATTTGTTCCCAACAAGAATTTAGGCGGCTGCACCATCCAGATCTCAGCTGAGCCAGAACCACGCGCGTCTGCCGAGGTAGTACCTTCCCATTAGTTGAAGTCTCCGGACGATGTTTCCCTAGCACTACAATGACACTGTAGCTGGATACTGCTGCTGCGACTTCATCATCGTGAATGTTGTTCAGACCTGCCTGATAGTTTCGGTGATCTAAAGGTTCTCTCTTAAACCGCTGGACCTCGCTCTCTTAATTATGAAGATCGTACCTGATCTGCCTTGGCGGATGCATCCTGTCCAAGAGATGGTGGTTAGGATGACTACTGCGAAAACACCCTAGCAGGTATTGCTTAGACAGCAGGAAATTGTGCCTGCGCACAGTAAGAACCTTCGATTCCTCATGTAGATGGTCCTCAAAAGACACCCTGTTGATGTTCTGAGGGCGGCATTCAGACTTGCCAGCTGAATTTTCTTCCACTGCGTCGTACTTACGTTCGCCGACCACACCGGTGCTGCGTAGTTCGCTACAGACCGAACTATCGTTTTGTAAAAGGTCAGCAAGGTTTCTTTGTCGGCTCCCCAAGTGATCCCAAGGATTTTGGGGTAGTTGGTGGTCGGGATGTTGACGTCATCGACTTTCACATTGAGTGACAGCAGCACCTCTGCGGTCCATGCTGTAAACAGTGTGGCTGATGATTTGGAGGCGGATATTTTCATATTCCTCGCACTGAAAAATCGTGCTAAGTCAGTGAGGTAACAGTTGATTTTCTTGTCGTCCACTTAAGGTACTGACGCCAGGATTGTGCAATCATTAGCGTACGTCATAATTTCAACGCCGTCTTTTAGAGAGGTAGAGGTTAAACAGCCGGGGATATCACTCCACCCTGGGGAACTACTTGTTTACTTCTGCAGGGCTTCGACTTCCTGTCTTTAAATTCTACATATGTCTGGCGCCCACACATATACTTGTTGTTTTCGACCCAACGTTTCAAACAGGGCGGAAGGGACGTGTCTGCAATGTCCTCGAACAGAGTGGCATGATTGGCCGTGTCAAAGGCTTTTGTAAGGTCAAGAGCCACGAGGACCGTCCTGTCGTTGGGCTTGTTCTGGTTAAAGCCGCGACTTATACGTGTGGTAATGGCGTGTAAAGCCGTTGTTGTGCTGCGCTGCTTGCGGAACACATGCTGATTTTCGATCAGGCTGGGAAGGAGCAGTGCCTTAAGCGACTTTGCTACTGCGGGAATGCAAGGAAATCGGCTTGTACGATTCTCCTTTGCTTGCGTTTTGGCCTGGCTTCAGTAGCGGTACCACTCTGCCCATTTACAAGGCATCGGGAACTAAGTGAGTGGCTGGTGGCGTTCTTTTACGAATCCTCGATAAGCGAGATTAAAAAGCAAAAACGTGAAGGTTTGTCATCAAAAAAGTCGATTTTGTTAAAGGTCCGTCCTGCAGCATTTGAACAACCCGAAAAATTGTATACTTTTTATTTTTACTTAGCCTGGGTAAAGACTTATACAGGGTGGGCGATTTAGCATAATAATAGATATTTTTTTTCAAATTTCTGGTTTTATTTGAAAGGTTGAACTTTGTCCTTTGATAATGGAACACAATATCATTTATAAGACTACCACAACTGCCACCTCATCCGATCAACCCAAATTTTCAGTACATTTTCGCTTGTTTCGGGTCGAGTCTCGCGTAACATTTATATTCAATGGCTCCCCACAGAAAATAATCCAAATGGCTCAAATCAAAGCTCCGAGGCGGCCAATTCACATCACAATTTCGGCTGATTATTCATTTTTCAAAAACAGTGCGCGTAAAATATCGATGGTTGCGTTGGCTGTACAACCTGTGCCCCATGCCATGTGTCTCGTTGAACCCATATGTCATCCAAGACATTCTCTTGAATTTTTGGGAGCAAAAATTCATTAAGCACGGCTCGGTACTCCTTGCGCATTTTCCAAGAAAAATGCCCTAATCATTCTGCCAGCCCAAAATCCACACCAAAAAGTGACTCGTTGTAGATGCATTGGCTTCTCAATAGTCATGTGAGGGTTCTCTGAACCCCATATGCGGCAATTTTGCTTATTGACATAGCCACCGAGATGAAAATGAGCTTTATCTGAAAACACGATTTTTCGGTAAAATTCTTCATCTTCTGCCAAACAATCTTCAGCCCATTGGGCGAAGCGAAAACGCATAGGATGGTGATCCATTATTAAAAGACAAAGTTCAACCTCTCCAATAAAACCAGAAATTTGAAAATTATTAGAACTTTTTTTACAGCCGATTTAAATTTATAATGTTAAATCTCCCACCCTATATTTAAAGGTGATTCTTGTGTTGCGAAAAAATTAAGACTAATCGAACAAAACCCTCGCCGTCTTTTCGCCATTAGACTTGGCCTTTATTAATGTCGTCAAAAGGCGAATTTGGGCAATCTGTATTAATACAAACTACGTACAAGCTGCAGCTAATCCCGTGAGATCAAAACTAAAAGACCATCCACTATAATGGGCATTGCTTTGCGAACCAGAAAAGGAAACAGTAAGGAAAGTATTTTGAAAGGGGAATTACTCCACAAGCTAATACGAGGGCGACCGCAAAAGTAACTGGCCTAACATAAAAAGAACCGTTTTTTTGGAATTATTATTATTTATTTTTTAACATAATCTTCTTCCAACTCAATACATTTCATCAAACGTTTTTCAAGTTTTTTAATTCCATCCGAAAAATAAGATTTTTCAAGACCTTCAAAATATGCCTCAGTTTCAGTAACAACCTCGCTATTGGAAGAACATTTTTTGCCACCGAGAATTTTTTTTAAATTTGGAAGCAAGAAATAATCAGAAGAAGCTAAATCTGAACTATATGGTGGATGCGGAGCAATTTCAAATCGTAGTTCGGCCAGTTTTTGTTGAGTTAAAAATGCAATGTGTGAAGGAGCATTATCTTGATGAAAAAGAACTTTTTTTTTCTAAATGCGGTCGCTTATCTTGATTTCTTCACTCAACCGATCCAATAATGCACAATAATATTCACTATTTATAGTTTTTCCTTTCTCAAGATAATCAATAAATATTATACCCCTTCTATTCCAAAATACTGTGGCCATTACTTTTCCTGCTGACTTAACAGTTTTCGGCTTCTTGGGACCACTTTTACCAGCTTCTATCCATTGTTTTGACTGTTCTATGCATTCTGGGATGTAGTGATGGATCCATGTTTCATCAACAGTTATGAATCGGCGCAGGAACTCTATTGGATTACGCTGATAAATCGCTAAAAGCTCCTCGGAATTGGTCCAACGGACGATTTTTTGGCACAAAGTCAACAAACGCGGAAGCGTTCTTGCGGATAGCTTTTTCATGTGGAGTTCATCATGTAAAATACTCCAAACATGTTTTTCGTGTATTTTAACAATATCAGCAAGTTCTCTGAGCTTTATTCGTCTATCTTTAGTCACTTCATTAAATATTTTTCTAATGTTTTCAATAGTAGTAGCAGTTTTCGGTCTTCGAGAGCGTTGTTCATCTTCCGTACTTGAACGACCCATTTCAAATTGTTGAACCCAGGATTTCACGGTGGAGTATGATGGTGCATTATCACCATGAACAGAATCCAATTCATCTTTAATTAATTGTGGCGTATAACCTTTCATATAAAAGTGTTTAATTACCGCAAGAAACTCTTTATTTTCCATTTTCAAAAATTATAAAACTTGTTTACTTCAATCACCTGTAACAAAGAAAATAATCATTAAATATTTCGGAAATTTTGACAGATGGCTTATAAAAGATTGCTTTTAAAAACAAAAAAAAAGTTGCTAGTAAAACAGAAAATGTGCCAGGCCAGTTAGTTTTGCGGTCGCCGTCGTAATATCAGGTGTGTTGTTGTTTGTCATAGAGGGAAAAAAGTCGTTAATCCGGCGAGACCGACTACATGATACCCTCACCACATTCTCTAGGCTACTTAATACATCAGATTTCTAAGACTATATCTAAATCTGAACTGATTTTGTTCATTTTTAATAGCGCCCTTCGTTGGTCCATTCAACTAACGTGTGCCAAATTTTTTCAATGTTAGATATGCTATGTGCCTAGCACATCTAATATTGTGCTATGTACTCCTAGAGCTAGGGACATTAAATCGAATAAATATATACAGTGAAAATGGCCCACCTCGTGAGATATTGTTTTAAGTGTAATTTTAGAAAATTTCCTTTGCATTCCTAACAAATGCACTATTTTTTATAAAGACTGTGTCCTTTGCTCTTAAAATATTCCACATATTTCCATTAGTGAGCATTCGAATATGCTTGGGAAGTAGAATGAAGGATAAATATTAAAATTGCATGTCACACTGAAAATGACCCATCATAACAGTTTAATTTTATGACGGTACCTTGGAAAGCAGGTTGGCGGATAAAGCCTTGTTTTGACTGTTGGCGTTCTCTTAGTCGTTACCACGCCGTGTTTGTCAAAGGCGGGTTCATATATGAAGTATGGGACGACATACTTCTAACTATCGGGTGATTTTTTAAGAGCTTGATAACTTTTTTTTTAAAAAAAACGCATAAAATTTGCAAAATCTCATCGGTTCTTTATTTGAAACGTTACATTGGTCCATGACATTTACTTTTTGAAGATAATTTCATTTAAATGTTGACCGCGGCTGCGTCTTAGGTGGTCCACTCGGAAAGTCCAATTTTGGGCAACTTTTTCGAGCATTTCGGCCGGAATAGCCCGAATTTCTTCGGAAATGTTGTCTTCCAAAGCTGGAATAGTTGCTGGCTTATTTCTGTAGACTTTAGACTTGACGTAGCCCCACAAAAAATAAAGGCGTCAAATCGCATGATCTTGGTGGCCAACTTACCGGTCCAT